>JASERS010000008.1:14427929-15903906 GCA_036711965.1 Onthophagus sagittarius
ATTAACGTGGTGATGGAAATTTTTAGTACGGAACAACGTATCGTCGTCCCGTTACTTCACCTTCCCTTAGCATGATTTCTCCCATTGTTACCGCTCAACCCCAAAAATCTTTTAAAATCGCTAAATAAAAATACTAAAATTAATTAATCAATTAATTAACAAAAAGTTATTAAATAAAAATAGTAATCAGGTACTATATAATTAATTATTGTTATTATTAATTGATTAATTAATGAATTTATTTATAGAGAAGCGACGTCTTTTATCGACCGACTCAACAAACTTTATTCCACCGGCCATCTCAACACAATTCAGATCAATCAACGGGGTTTTTATCCTCGATATCCAACGGTTTTAGCAACCTCTTCGGAAACATCTTAGGGTAGTCGTATTTATTTTTGTAATTTTAATCTCGGCATTTATTTATTAATTAATATTTATTAATTAGAATAATAAACGTTTCCCGTTTAATCATTTTAATTGAAACTTAATTAAAAACAGTAATATCCCGAGCACATTGAAAAGCCGATATTAACGCTGTTAATTGAATGTTTTCGTTGGTCCCCGAAGAGAGCCTCACTTGAATCGTAGCCATTTTATCCAAGAGATCGATTAAAATTTTGTAGGGGAATTCAACTACAACAAATCCATTTTTGATTGATTAATTAAATTATTTTAACTTACTTCGATGTATGTAGTTATGAACTTCCTCTAAAATATCGTTTAAAGCTAATCCTTTAACCGTTTTTAATTCTTTAATATCTACATCACGTTTAAGGATAGAAATCTTTCTTTTTTATCGATTTAATTAATATTTACGATATTAAAGGATACTTAAATAAGCGATTTTAAAATCGTCGTTTAATAACCATTTCACGATATTCTCGATATCACTTTTTAAAGGATGCCCCACACAAGTATAAACGTTATCTTCAGTGACGTCTTTGTAAGCTAACCATGTGCTTTGGAGTACGTTTAGAACTTTTCTCATATCTCCATTAGCTAAAGTTAATAAAGCTTTTTTGCCATCTTCCGATACTTTAACTCTGCGAATTTATTCGTGATTATTAATACAAATTATTTATTGCGAATTTTCTTACTTTTCCTCGTCGATGACGTAATTTAATCGGGGCAAGATTTGTTCGGGCGATAAAGGTCCAAATCGGAATCTTGTGCATCTGCTTTGAATGGCCGGAGTTATTTTACTCAAATAATTGCAAATTATGCAAAATCGGATGTTTTCCGTGTATTTTTCTATTACTAAAATTTAATTAATATCGATGTTAATTTTGTTTTTAAATTAATTAGGGTTTTTTTTGGGATAATATGGCTATAATCTCTGAGGTGGTTGAGGTTTTGACTCATTTCGTTCGTCCAACCCAACACTTTGATTCAAATATATAGGGTTGGGATGGGTTTAGTTGGGCATTTGAACATTTTATTAATGTAGGTCTTTACAATGACTTTTTTTTTTGAAATGGAGTACTCTATAAACTCATTCGATAACTTGTATATTTGAACTGAAGTAAAACTAGAACTAACACTAGACCTAGAAGTGGAACGATTCGGGTTTAGCCGTACGTCTCTTTGAGACGGCTAAATCCGGATGATTCTAGTTCTAGATTTGCAGTTAGATCTAATGATATAAAACTAGAACTAACATTAGACCTAAAACTGGAAAGTTTTGGGTTGGGTTGGGTTAGTGTTAGTTCTAATTTTATATCATTAGATCTAACTGCAAATTTAGAACTAGAATCATCCGGGTTTAGCCGTATGTCTCTTTGAGACGGCTAAACCCGGATGATTTTAGTTCTAGATCTAGAGTTAGATCTAATGATATAAAACTAAAACTAATACTGGACCTAGAAGTGTAAAAAGTTTTGGGTTTAATAAAGCTTTTTTGTCATCTTCTGATACTTTAACTCTGCGAATTTATTCGTGATTATTAATGCAAATTATTTATTGCGAATTTTCATACTTTTCCTCGTCGATGACGTACTTTAATCGGGGCAAAATTTGTTCGGGCGATAAAAGTCCAAATCGGAATCTTGTGCATCTGCTTTGAATGGCCGTAGTTATTTTACTCAAATAATTGCAAATTATGCAAAATCGGATGTTTTCTGTGTATTTTTCTATTACTAAAATTTAATTAATATCGATGTTAATTTTGTTTTTAAATTAATTAGTTTTTTTTTTTGATAATATGGCTATAATTTCTGAGGTGTTTAAGGTTTTGACTCGTTTCGTTCGTCCAACCCAACACTTTGATTCAAATATATAGGGTTGGGATGGGTTTAGTTTTGAACATTTTATTAATGTAGGTCTTTACAGTGACTTTTTTTTTTAAATGGAGTACTCTATAAACTCATTCGATAACTTGTATATTTGAACTGAAGTAAAACTAGAACTAACACTAGACCTAGAAGTGGAACGATTCGGGTTTAGCCGTGCGTCAAAGACGCACGGCTAAACCCAGAACATTCCACTTCTAGGTCTAGTGTTAGTTCTAGTTTTATATCATTAGATCTAACTGCAAATCTAGAACTAGAATCATCCGGATTTAGCCGTCTCAAAGAGACGTGCGGCTAAATCCGGATGATTCTAGTTCTAGATCTAGAGTTAGATCTAATGATACAAAACTAGAACTAACACTAGACCTAAAACTGGAAAGTTTTGGGTTGGGTTGGGTTAGTGTTAGTTCTAATTTTATATCATTAGATCTAACTGCAAATCTAGAACTAGAATCATCCGGGTTTAGCCGTCTTAACAAGACGTACGGCTAAACCTGGATGATTTTAGTTCTAGATCTAGAGTTAGATCTAATGATATAAAACTAAAACTAATACTGGACCTAGAAGTGTAAAAAGTTTTGGGTTTAATAAAGCTTTTTTGCCATCTTCTGATATCTTAACTCTGCGAATTTATTCGTGATTATCAATGCAAATTATTTATTGCGAATTTTCTTACTTTTCCTCGTCAATGACGTAATTTAATCGGGGCAAGATTTGTTCGGGCGATAAAGGTCCAAATCGGAATCTTGTGCATCTGCTTTGAATGGCCGGAGTTATTTTACTCAAATAATTGCAAATTATGCAAAATCGGATGTTTTCCGTGTATTTTTCTATTACTAAAATTTAATTATTATCGATGTTAATTTTGTTTCTAAATTAATTAGGTTTTTTTGGGATAATATGGCTATAATCTCTGAGGTGGTTGAGGTTTTGACTCATTTCGTTCGTCCAACCCAACACTTTGATTCAAATATATAGGGTTGGGATGGGTTTAGTTGGGCATTTGAACATTTTATTAATGTAGGTCTTTACAGTGACTTTTTTTTTAAATGGAGTACTCTATAAACTCATTCGATAACTTGTATATTTGAACTGAAGTAAAACTAGAACTAACACTAGACCTAGAAGTGGAACGATTCGGGTTTAGCCGTGCGTCAAAGACGCACGGCTAAACCCAGAACATTCCACTTCTAGGTCTAGTGTTAGTTCTAGTTTTATATCATTAGAGCTAACTGTAGATCTAGAACTAGAATCATCAGGATTTAGCCGTCTCAAAGAGACGTACGGCTAAATCCGGATGATTCTAGTTCTAGATCTACAGTTAGCTCTAATGATACAAAACTAGAACTAACATTAGACCTAAAACTGGAAAGTTTTGGGTTGGGTTGGGTTAGTGTTAGTTCTAGTTTTATATCATTAGATCTAACTGCAAATCTAGAATTAGAATCATCCGGGTTTAGCCGTCTCAAAGAGACGTACGGCTAAATCCGGATGATTCTAGTTCTAGATCTACAGTTAGCTCTAATGATACAAAACTAGAACTAACACTAGACCTAAAACTGGAAAGTTTTGGGTTGGGTTGGGTTAGTGTTAGTTCTAATTTTATATCATTAGATCTAACTGCAAATCTAGAATTAGAATCATCCGGATTTAGCCGTCTCAAAGAGACGTACGACTAAATCCGGATGATTCTAGTTCTAGATCTACAGTTAGATCTAATGATACAAAACTAGAACTAATACTAGATCTAGAAGTGGAAAGATTCAGGTTTAGCCGTGCGTCTGAAGACGTTTTTAAACGTCTTAGAGATCTTCAGAGTTCTTTAATAAACCACAGATGTCAGTAACATCCAAGTTTTACAATCATGCAACCACCAACTCCTCGCCATAATCACCAAAGAACTACACACTTTTTGTATTTACTTGACACTGCATGTGGGAGACTTTAAATGCATTGGCACTAAAGTCTTTCGCTTTCAGGAGCAGTAGTAAATGTCTGGAATCATTTTGAGTCTTTGAGCAGTATCGACCTTTTTGGAAGAAGTTTAAGTTTTCTGGAAGAATTTGAAGTCTTCTGGATGCAGTATCATGTCTATCAAAGGCAGTATCGAGTCTTCTAAACATTTCAAATATTCTGGAAGTATTTCAAATCTTTTAGAAGCAGTATCAAGTCTTCTAGAAGTATTTTAAATCTTCCAGCGGCAATATTAAGCCATTCATGTTTTGTAGCTGTGGTATCAAGTCTTGCAAGCATTGCAAGTCTTCTGAAGGCATTTCGAGTTTTCTGGAAGCTATTTCAAGTCGTTTAGAAGCAGTATCACGTCTTCCAGTAGCAATCGTAAATCTTTTAGAAGTAATTGAAGTCTTGACAGTACTTTTAGAAGTTTTGAAATACTTCCACAAAACCCGATATTGCCTTTGGAAACCTTGTATTCTTTCAGGAAGCTTAACACTGCTTTTAGACGTTTTGAAATGTACCCAGAAGACTTTATATCACTCCTGGAAGATTTGAAATGCTTACAAAACAGCACAAAAACAAAATTGTTTAATGTGCTATTGAGCTTATTCTTCTCAATTCAGTGTCAGTATCTGCACACTCTTTATAATATGCTATTTAATTTGCAGCAGCAAAACAAAAATTAAAAGTTTTATAAGCATTAAAATTAATCTCAATTAATTTAATTCAATTGTAACTACTCCAATTGCAATTTCATTAACACAAAAAGATAATCTATCATAACACTAATATTTTTTCTTAAATGATTCTTAAATTGAGTTGCTGGCCATAAAGGCGCCCATCCTTTGCCAACCTCGTACCCAGTGACTTCTCACTGAGCTCCTGAGGGGACAGTGTTAGTCCTAGTTTTATACCATTAGATCTAACTGCAAATCTAGAATTAGAATCATCCGGGTTTAGCCGTCTCAAAGAGACGTACGGCTAAATCCGGATGATTTTAGTTCTAGATCTACAGTTAGATCTAATGATACAAAACTAGAACTAACACTAGACCTAAAAGTGGAAAGTTTTGGGTTGGGTTGGGTTAATGTTAGTTCTAGTTTTATATCATTAGATCTAACTGCAAATTTTAAAATAGAATCATCCGGGTTTAGCCGTCTTAAAGAGACGTACGGCTAAACCCAGATGATTTTATTTCTAAATCTAGAGTTAGATCTAATGATATAAAACTAGAACTAACACTATACCTAGAAGTAGAAAGTTTTGGATTTAACTGTGCGTTTGAAGACCCTAATATTTCCACTTCTAGGTCTAGTGTAGGTCTAGTGTTAGAAGTATGCCTCTTTGAGACGGCTAAACCCGCATGATTCTAGTTCTAGATTTGCAGTTAGATCTAATGATATAAAACTAGAACTAACACTAGATCCAGAAGTGGAATGTTTTGTGTTTAGGCGTTCGTCTTTTTAAGACGGCTAAACCCGGATGGTTCTAGTTCTAGATTTACAAGTATGTTGTATACCATCGCGCTGAGACCACATTCTTTGTCAAACGTCTCGTAAAACATCTTCTAAAAGTTTTGACAATTGATTTTCTAAGAAATTCAAAAAGATATATTATTATATTATTGACGACTGCCTCGAAGAAATACGATCTGATCAAATAAGATTCTAGAATACCTGCCCAGATAGTTTAGCACCATTGTTGTTAGTGGGCTACTTCTCATATAAATTTACTGTTGACCATATCGTAGTAATGAAGATTAAGGTGGTTAACGTAGTTATTTTTAGAAAACATTGCTTATTTGCTGTATAGAAGCTTATCGTAAAAATTACATTTTTGTTGATTTTTTTCTAATACCCATTTCGAAAATTCTAGTTAAATTAAATTAAATATTAATTAATATATTAAACGCTTTTGTACCAAATCGGCGAGATTAATACGAAATTGTTTATTTTGGTGCTAGATACCAATTGGTATAGACGAAAGCACCAAACCTGTACCTGTCAAGGTAAATTTTTTAGGATTTCTGTTGGTATTACCTAGTATCCCTATAAAATTTATGTTGTTTCCTTAGTTTTTAGTAACAATGTCAGTAACTAATACTATTTTTTTGGAACAAATACTAAAGCTACAATCTAGCTTTAGAACTAAAACTAGACTAGTTCTAAGTCTAATGTTAGTTTTAAAACTAGGTTGGGTTGAATTGGATTCTAGATTTAGTATTAACTCAATTGTTGTGTTGGCTCTATTTTTTGTTTCTATTTAATCTTAAATTGTTCCATACTTGTATCAAAGTAAAATTAAAACTAACACTAGACCTAGAATTAGAATCTTTCTAATTCTAGGTCTAGTGTTAGTTCTAGTTCTAATCCTTGGCTCTAGATTGTCTAAATTCTATTGTAACTAAAAATACAGCTAATACTAAACTTACAACCTAACTTTAGTACAAACACTGGACTTAGAACTAGAACCATTAGGGTTTAGCCGTCTTAAAAAACGTGCAGCAACGTCATCATTTTAATGACAGTTTGGTTGCAATTTCTGAATTTAATATTTTCAAAAAATATTTTCATACATTTAAAACAAAAATGTATGTTTCCATAGCAACAAAACAAAAACATTGTAAAAACATTTTTGTTGGTATTACCTATAAAATTTATGTTGTTTTCCTGATTTTTGCTAACTATTTCAGTAACTAAATAATAGAAGTTAAAGTAATAATAAATTACCTTTCAAATAAATCAACCAATCTTTTAAATTCTTCGAGATGTATGATGAATAGGGAAAGGTCGTTAAAGTTTTAAACAAGGTATTATCTATACGAAAATGTTTTTATTATTAATTTTAATACTTTTGACTTTTTGAATAATTGAAAACAGCTGTAACAAACGTCACTATCACATTTATTTCAAAACATAATAAAACTAAATTCATTATTAATTTTGCCAATTTTACATCAATTTGGTATGTATTATAGAATTGTGGTAAATCAAATTGTTGGTAAAGTTGGCAAAATTGCCAAAAAGTTTTATATCATCTTGTTTTGAAATAGATGTGACACTAACGTTTGCTTTATCTATCGTTATTCAAAAAGTCAAAGGTAATAAAATTAGAATTAATAATAAAAACCAACATATTCATATAGGTTATACTTCAATTAACGCTCTAAAGCTTCCTCCGTTAGTTTTTATATCAATGCGTACTTTTTTAAAATCATCGTAAAAATTTTAATCTCAACTATTTTGTTACTAAAAACTAAGAAAACAACATAAATTTTACAGGGATACTAGGTAATACCAACAAAAACCCTAAAAAATTTACCTTGACAGGTATATTTGGTGCTTTCGTGCATACCAATTGGTATCTAGCACCAAAATAAACAATTTCGTATTAATCTCGCCGATTTGGAATTTTTGAACATCTGCAAGTCCTTTTTACGTCATTGCAATTACAAAATCTTATCGTAATTTGATACTGATTTCTTTGGGAGGCATTGAAATCAACAGTTCTTGCCTCTACAGTTGATTATGAAGAAGAATTCAATTCAATTCCTTAAGTGAGGAATTGAACATACTGAGATTTTGCAGTCAAAATGACGTAACTAAGGGTTGCAGATACTCAAATATTCCATTCTTCCGGCTTAACTACCTAAGCAATTAAAATCTTATAAGAGACAAAAAAGTTTGGACTAATATTCGCCAAAGACATGTCTTTTACATCATTTCCGTCTTTTTAAGACTTTATCCAAAACCATAAAAAGACGTTGATTGAACCTAGAAACTCACTTCTCAAAAATGATTTAGATTCATTAACTTGTTCTCGAGTTATAAGAATAAACAACAAAGCCACTTTGGATATAGATAATTTAACGTAAATCAGCCTATTTTGAATCAAAGGTATGTGGTATTCCGTTGTACACGCATTTCAGAGACATCTTCGAAAAGTCACGCGCCAAATTTAAAATAACAATAAAAGGTTATTTTAATACAGTAATATACATATCAATGAAGTTAAAGTCCCTATATTCCCTAGATTAGTCCCTAACTAATTTTAAATTTTACATGACGATTTTATCAAAATGATTAAAAGTTTATTAACAATAAACTAACATCACAAAGCCTTTTCGCAATTCTTAAGGAAACCAAACGGCATTATTACAAGCACAATTTTTAGTTAAAGAAGAAATGACATATGCTAACAAGCTATCAAACTGCCATTTTGGCTCGAATAGTTTGAATATACAGGCTTCATGAACCGCGATACTTTAGAAATCTAGGGACTTTAAGGCGTTATTATCTTCCAAAATGGACGGGCTTGCCTCGCCCGCAAGCCACTTCGGTCTCTTATAATATAAACAATCTCTTATAAGACGCTTTTATTCCACTTTGCCGAGTCAGTTTGTAAGCGAGACGCTATAATCTTCCAAAAGGGATCATTTTATCTAAACACTTCAAAACCAGCGCCTCGCCCGCAAGCGACCTCGGCGATTCGAAACCAAATCGTTTCTTCTGTATCTTACTAAATATATACAGGATGAGTCAACAGTGCAGGGACGGAAGATTGCGGCTTCACCATTAAAAATTTAAAAACATTTTTTATGTCATCATACATTACTCACAAAGCTGCATCGATTAAAATTATTTTCAGCTATACAAGGTGTTTCACTATTTCAGGTCCGTATTCAACTTCATTTTTTTAAATGGAACCTCATGTATCTTTTCACATATACTGATTAGTTGTCTTAAATGCTATAATCATTTTCAAATTTTAAATGCAATGTTGCCAAATTATTAATCATTTTGTGAAAATTTTGGATGAATCATGTGATCACTCGTTATCAGCATCATCATTAAATATTGAAGATGGCAATTTGGCATATCGATAAACAAAGCTTGGGTCTTTCGAGCGTCACTAATAATATTGGATAATATTATATAGGCTGGTTACTAGAACCGGTTAATTTATGGAATCTTTGAGAGACAGTAACTTTGTTATTTTAAATGGAACACCCTATATTTTTTCAATGCTTCAGAAGGCTTTATTAATCACCTTTCATTTTTGTTAAGCGTATGGTATATCTAATATGTGTACTTTTTGAGATAATTACACTATTTCAAAAATGTCGGCTTAAACTTGATTTTTTCACAAGAAATAAACTATGAAGAAGACATTTTTAAACAAATGCAAGTGCGGCTATTTTGTAAAAGATAAAGAAGTATTCATGTGTGCACATTGTTTGATGTTTTGTAAGAATAACTATGTTAACCACTTTAATCATCATTACTACGATATTGTCAACAGTAAATTTATATGAGAAGTAGCGCACTTAAGATTCTGGAATCTTATTTGATCAAATCGTATTTCTTCGAGGCAACTGTCAATGGATAATTTTTTTGAATTTCTTAGAAAATCAATTGCCAAAACTTTTAGAAGATGTTTTACGAGACCTTTTACAAAGAATTTGGTCTCAGTATGATGGTACACCTCCTCACTATGATAGGATGTTTGCAACATTCTTAAATAGAATTTTTGAAAAGTTGTTTTCTTAATACTATTGTCTATGCACAGATGCATACTTTTACGAAAGAAACTTACTTGCATTTGTTTAAAAATGTCTTCTTCATAGTTTATTTCTTTTGAAAAAATCATGTTTATGTCGACATTTTTGAAATAGTGTAATTATCTCAAAAAGTACACATGTTAGATATGCCGTATACTTAACAAAAATGAAAGGTAATTAATAAAGTCTTCTCAGACATTGAAAAAATATAGGGTGTTCCATTTAAAATAACAAAGTTATGGTCCCTCAAACATTCCATAAATTAACTGGTTTTGGTAACCACCCTGTATAATATTACCCAATAGTATTAGTGGCATTCGAAAGACCTAAGCTTTGTTTATCGATATGCCAAATTACAATCTTCAATACTTAATAATAATGCTGATAACGAATTTTAAGTGATCACACGACTCTTCAAAAATTTTCACAAAATGATTAATAACTTGGCAACCGTGCATTCAAAATTTGATAACAAGATACGCATTTATAGCATTTAAGCCAGGTAATCAACATATCTAAAAAGATGTATAAGGTTCCATTTAAAAAAATGAAGTTGAAAATAATTTTAGTCGATGCAGCGCTTTGATTATAATCTATGATGACACAAAAACATTTTCTTTATTATCAACAGTAAGGCCACAATCTTCCGTCCTCGCACTATTGACTCACCCTGTATATATATATATATACATATATGTTAGGTTGGGTTTAGCTGTTCATTTGAAAACATTTTTTTAATGTAGGCCTTTACAATGAAAAGTTTCTCAATGCAGAGTACTCTACAAATTAATTTAACAACCTCTATATTTTAATTGAAGTAAAAGTAGACCTAACACCAAACCTAAAAGTGACCTCAAAGACGCACGGCTAAACCCTCATCTTTCCACTTTTAGGTCTAGTGTTAGTTCTAGTTTTATATCATTAGATCTAACTGCAAATCTAGAACTAGAATCATCCGGGTTTAACACTAGACCTAGAAGTGGAAAGATTAGGGTCTTCAAACGCATAGTTAAATCCAAAACTTTCTACTTCTAGATCTAGTGTTAGTTCTAGTTTTATATCATTAGGTCTAACTGTAGATCTAGAACTAGAATCATCCGGATTTAGCCGTACGTCTCTTTGAGACGGCTAAATCCGGATGATTCTAATTCTAGATTTGCAGTTAGATCTAATGATATAAAACTAGAACTAACACTAGACCTAGAAGTGGAAAGATTCGGGTTTAGCCGTGCGTCTTTGACGCACGGCTAAACCTTAAACTTTCCACTTCTAGGTCTAGTGTTAGTTCTAGTTTTACTTCAATTTAAATATAGAGCTAATTAAATCAGTTTGTAAAGCATTTATATCAGAAAATATTCATTGTAGAGTAGGGTTGCCATCCATCCCAGTACACTGCACGGCTAAACCCTAATTTTTCCACTTCCAAGTCTAGTGTTAATTCTAGTTTTATATCATTAGGTCTAACTGTAGATCTAGAACTAGAATCATCCGGATTTAGCCGTACGTCTCTTTGAGACGGCTAAATCCGGATGATTCTAATTCTAGATTTGCAGTTAGACCTAATGATATAAAACTAGAACTAACACTAGACCTAGAAGTGGAAAGATTCGGGTTTAGCCGTGCGTCTTTGACGCACGGCTAAACCTTAAACTTTCCACTTCTAGGTCTAGTGTTAGTTCTAGTTTTACTTCAATTTAAATATAGAGCTAATTAAATCAGTTTGTAAAGCATTTATATCAGAAAATATTCATTGTAGAGTAGGGTTGCCATCCATCCCAGTACACTGCACGGCTAAACCCTAATTTTTCCACTTCCAAGTCTAGTGTTAATTCTAGTTTTATATCATTAGGTCTAACTCTAGATTTAGAACTAGAATCATCCGGATTTAGCCGTACGTCTCTTTGAGACGGCTAAATCCGGATGATTCTAATTCTAGATTTGCAGTTAGATCTAATGATATAAAACTAGAACTAACACTAGACCTAGAAGTGGAAAGATTCGGGTTTAGCCGTGCGTCTTTGACGCACGGCTAAACCTTAAACTTTCCACTTCTAGGTCTAGTGTTAGTTCTAGTTTTACTTCAATTTAAATATAGAGCTAATTAAATCAGTTTGTAAAGCATTTATATCAGAAAATATTCATTGTAGAGTAGGGTTGCCATCCATCCCAGTACACTGCACGGCTAAACCCTAATTTTTCCACTTCCAAGTCTAGTGTTAATTCTAGTTTTATATCATTAGGTCTAACTCTAGATTTAGAACCAGAAACATCCAGGTTTAGCCGTACGTCTTTTTAAAACGATTAAACCCGGATGATTCTAACTCTAGATCTGGAGTTAGATCTAATGATATAAAGCTAGAACTAGCACTAGACTTGGAAATGGAAAAACAAGACATAGCATTTAAGACCACTAATCAGCATATGTGAAAGATACATAGGGTTCCATTTAAAAAAATGAAGTTGAATACGGTCCTAGAATAGTAAAACACCCTGCATAACTGAAAATAATTTGAATCGATGCAGCTTTGATAATAATATATGATGACATAAAAACATTATTTTTATTTTCAACGGGGTCTATTTATTTCTAGGTCTAGAGTGTTAGTTCTAGTTGTATATCATTAGATCTATCCCTAGATCTAGAACTAAAATCATCTGGGTTTAGCCATCTTAAAGACACGTCCAGCTAAACCCGGATGATTCTAGTTCTAAATCTGGAGTAGTTAGATCTAATGATGTAAGACTAGAATCATTTGAATATTAGTTTCTACATCAATATATTTAACTCTAAATCTAAAAATATTCGGGTTTATCTGTGCACCTTTCAAAACAGAGTTCTAGTTTTATTTCAGTTCAAATATAAAATAGGATTTAGCCGTGCATCTGACGGCATTTTTACATTAAAATTATTAATTTTTACTTTATACTGATTTGATAACCCTAATCAAAACAAATTAAATGGAAGAATCTTTTTATTAATTATTGTATCAAACAAATCGAAGTATTCCGATTAACACTCTTCTCATCAACCCTCTTTGGAACCTCCTCCTTAACCAATCGAGCCTTTACAACCCCAATCTGACTCTCTTTATCAATCCTCGTCAAATGAACCCCCAAATATCTCGCAACCACATCCAAAAAGAACAAAGACACGTTCTCCCCGCTCTTCGCAGACATTAAATAACTCAAAACGTTCAATTCTTTCATTAATTTAGAGACGACTTGGATTGAGACGCTCCTTTGATGCTCCAAATCGCCTAAAATCAATCCGTTGAAATCACATTTTCGATCTCAATCGATTTTGTACTCTTATTTCCGATTATTGCTATAATGGGGGGAGATTTGATGTATTTTTGAATTTCTCGGATCCAAGAATTGATTTCTTCGAATGAGTTTTTGTTGGTTATGTCGTAAACTAAGAAGATCGCCTAAAATTTTGGTAATCAACGAGAATATAAATTAATTTGAGGGGTTTACGTTGGCGTTAAATAAGTATTTATCAAGCATCGTTCCGAATAACTCATCTCCCCCAACGTCGGTTATTCTCAAAAGGACCTTTCTCTTCGATTTCAAATCCATTCGTTTTAAATAAAAATCGGCTCCTATTGTTGATACGTAACTATTTAGGAATTCGTTGTAACAAAATCTTCTTATTATGGAAGTCTAAAATTATTTTTAAAGATTAAAATATCCTCATTAAAAAAAAATTAATGAATTAAAATTTAAGTTGGCACAAAATCAACAAATTTATGTTGGTGCCAATTTTTTTATGAACCGTCAAATTAACTCCACCTTAAAATTAATAAAAAAATTAATAATCACGATTCAAATTTAACAAAAAGCTTTAAATTTGAGTTATTTATGCGTTAATTTAAAGGAATTTTCTCCCTAATAATGTGTACGAATAAAATTATAGTGACGCTCCAAAAATGTCTAAATTTCACCCTCACGTAAGTAAAACCAAAAATCATTTTTTCAAAATTAATCGTTTGAAACGTTTTTTAGGAAAAATCTAATCGAAACATCAATTCCGATTATAAAACGAAATTATCATCAGTAAGTTAAAATGATTACTATTAATTAATTATTATTAGTGACAATGAATTTTTAGTGGGAGTTCTTTTTGGGCTTCGGTTGAAATGGGCCCCCCGGACCCCGTTTATGGATTAACCGAAGCTTACCGAGCTTGCAGAAACCCGAAAAAAGTTAATTTAAGCATCGGGACTTATCAAGACGATAACGGAAAACCCTACGTGTTACCGTGCGTTCGAAAAGCGGAAAAACTCCTAGATTCGATGCGCTTAAACAAAGATTATTGCGTCCCGGAAGGGGAGGAATTGTACAGGGAGAAGACGCAACAAATAATTTTGGGGAGAGAGTCGGTTCATATTAAAAATAAATTAACGGCCGCGACTCAAACGGTTTCGCGGACGGGGGCTTGCCGATTGGCGTTCGATTTTATCGGACTATTTTATACCGGAACTAAAAAGATTTTTGTGCCGAAACCGACGTGGGGGAATCATTTGCAAGTTGCGAGACACGCCGGATTAACTTTCGATTATTATAGATATTATGATTATAAAACGTTTGGGTTGGATTATAAGGGATTAATGGAGGATGTTTCGGTAAAATTTTAAATTAATTTGTTTGTTTTTATTAACCCTCATCCGGATTTTGTATCAAATTGACACAATTTTTAGAATTATTTGATGATATTTTTGTTATTTTTGCACAGCACATTAACACTTAACGGACGGGTCACGTAGATCTCCGTTTTTCTATCAAGTGTTAATATGTTGCATTTGGAGTTGTCTTTTATGCACAGTGTTATTTTTTCCTGATACTATTGTTTATAGTACTATCTGATTGTTCTCCTATCGCGTAGTTTCGATTTTAGAAAATATTTCTAAATAATTTTATAAGCGTGAAAATGGTAAGCAGTAAAGTTTTTAGAAAACTTATTCGGAAGTGATGTTAAGTGTGAGAACATTGATGAAGAAAGTAATGTTTCAAGTGAATTTTTATTTCCCAGGAAAAAAATGCGCGTTGTCTTCTTAGGAGAGTGAATTTGAGGAAAATGAATTAAACAGGGATCTCATCTGGACACCTCTTTAGGACGTTTTCTTGGTTCTACTGGAGTACAACAAGTACTCAGTAATACCCAACGCCTATTTCTGAATGCGTTGAATTATTCATAAAAGACGGCTTGTTTATAATGATGACAAAACAAAGCAATTTGTATTATACTCAATCAAAACATATATACCAATGCTCTTCAAAATAGAAAAAAATGACGTCAATAACAAGTAATGAAATGAAAAAATTTATGGGAATTATACTTTTAATGGGCCATACCGTGAAAAATATTTCAAAAGATATTAGTCAAAGGATCCTCTGGAAGAAATGCCCATTTTCTCAACAGCAATGAGTAGGGGTAGATTTACGCAAATTTTACAGTTTTGGCATTTTAACGATAACTCACTTTTAAATGAGAACTCCACCAGACTGTCCCCCCTAACTTCAAGAAAGTTTATCCAATAAACTTTAACCAATCTCCTACAAGAGATAAAAAAAGAAAAAAAAACAACAGGACCAGAGATAAGAAACACAACAGAACACCTCCAACCAGAGATGCAAACTACAACAAACAACCCAACATAAATGATCAAATCTCCCTAAAGTTTAAAACAGGGTTGGAAACAGCCGGGCTTCTGGAGTATTTTAGGCCCCTACCAGGTGGGACGATCCACCATTGGATCGAAATAAGGCTTAAGATCTTTCGCATGCCAACCACCAACTTCACAAGCATCAGACAAAACCAAGTTCCTTTTCCACACCTTCTGACCGATCATAAACTTATCAGGGCGCTTTCTCAGATTATAAAGCCTTTCGTTTTTTGCAGATGATTGAGCTATACGACGTTTTACATCCTCAAATACCCTAGCGAGATCCTTATTACTAATCTGATAATCATCATTTTCCAGAACTTTGTCATGAAGACCACCATCTAACACCATTTCTCTCCCTGTACACACGAAATAAGGAGTAAGTTTCGTAACCTCATGACGAGCCGTATTCATAGCACAAACTATTTTTGAAAGATTAACATCCCAAGTTCTTTGATCATCTTTACAATACATCGACACCATAGTTTTAAGCGTTCGATTAATCCTTTCTACGGGATTAGCTTGTGGATGATAATTAGCATTATACTTAATATGTACACGGTCCATTATCACAAATCAAAATTCTAGGGACACCACATTTAAGAAATATCTCGTTTTCAAGGATCTGGGATATTTTATCTGCAGTAGCAGTTCGCAAAGGAAACGTCAAAGTAAATTTGCTAGAATAATCCAAGGCTACAAGGATATATTGATTACCTTTCTTTGATCGGGGAAGGGGACCAACAAGATCAGTAGATATCATTTGCCATGGTTTCCCACACACAGGTTGTTTAACAAATTGACCAACAGGTTTATTATTGGAAACTTTAAAAGATGTACAAACCTTACACGTAGAGACATATCTAACGACATCAGATTTCATTTTAGACCAAAAATAATGTTCAGTGAGCCTACCAAGAGTTTTAAAAATACCCATATGGCCTGAAGTAGAGATATCATGGACCATAGAAAGAACTTTATGGCGAAATTCCTTTGGTACCACCCGTTTCCAGGGCTCATCATTCCGGCCCAGAATAGAAAAGGTAACATATTTATAAATGTCATGATTCTCAACACGATACAAAGGATATTTCGCAGGGAAACACTGTATAGCATCTTTTAATTTCAAAAACCATTTGTCAGTAGTGGCAGAAAAGTCAAGGTCAGAATTATCATTCTGAACAGAATCAACCTGTAAGTCAACTGCTCGTGAGAGCATATCAGGAACAACGTTTTCACTACCCTTTCTGTGCTTTACTTCAAAATCAAACTGCTGCAACCTAATCGCTCATCTAGCAATACGTCCAGTAGGAACCTTCAGTTTCAACAGCCCCAGAAGAGAATAATGGTCTGTAATGACCGTGAACTTCACACCTTCTAAATACGGTCTAAGTTTTTCAACCGCCCAAATCACCGCCAAACACTCTCTTTCTGTCGCAGAATAGTTGCGTTCAGCATGACTTAACGATCGACTAAGGTAAGCTACCACTCTATCACCGTTTTCACCACCAGGCTGTACCAAAACCGCACCAAGACCCACTCCAGAAGCATCGGTATGTATCTCGAATGGCAAAGAATAATCAGGACAACACAAAATCGGGGCTGAAATTAATCTTTCCTTAATCACCCTAAAAGAATCCTCGCATTCCTTGGACCACTCAACCTTAGCGCCTTTCTTCAAAAGTCGGGTAAGTGGAGCAACCAAAGTGGCAAAATTGTGAATGAAACGTCTGTACCAGGAAAATGTACCCAAAACACGTCTAACCTCTTTTTGGTTTCGAGGACCACATAACCCAAATATCTCAATTCAGGACGACACAATTGACATTTCTCCCAACTCAATCTCAAACCAGCCTCAAACAAACGTTTAAAAACCTCTGAAAGCACCGCCAAATGTTCCTCGAAAGTTTCCGTGACAATAATAACATCATCGAGATACACGAACACCTTAGGCTCTAAGTCAGCACCAATCACACGATCAACTAAACGCTGCCAAGTTGCGAGCGAATTGTGCAACCCAAAGAGCATACGAGTGAATTGAAATAGGCCTCTGCCAGGAACAGTAAATGCAGTGTAATGCTTTGAGGATTCTGCCATAGGAACCTGCCAAAAAGCTGACTTAATGTCAAGAGATGAAAGAAATTTAGCGTTCTTTAACTTATCAAGGGTGGCCGAAACATACGGAAGGGGGTAACTGTCATGTTCAGTTACTGCATTAAGTCGTCTAAAGTCGACACAAAATCGATAAGACCCATCTTTCTTTTTAACAAGGAGAATAGGAGAAGATCATGGACTCGTAGAAGGCTCAACGACTCCCTGTGCCAACATATCCTCGAGCTCTTTATTAATATTTTGTTGAACAACAGGTGAGACAGGGTAGTACCTTTGTTTAATGGGCTCAGAAGAAGTACGTATAACATGAGTAACCAGATGAGTACATCCTAAACCACTACCCATTTTAACCTTGAAAGAATCGACAAGGGAATCCAAACGTTCCTTATCTATAGGAGATAACACAGCATCAGAACAATCAACTGAGGTCAGAGAGTCCCCCGCGAAATTCCAGGATTCATTACGCAAATCCGGAACAATACCTAAGGACCTAAAAAAATCTACACCAAGGATCAAAGTCTGAGGTAATTCAGGGACCACCAACATATCTATAAGGCTCACACGACCTTTCAAAACAATAGGAACCTTTACCTTACCCAAACTAATACATCTCTGTCCATTCGCAACTCTCACCGACGACTCAGTCCGATTAAGCCTAAACCCCAAATCAGATACCAATTTCCAACCCTCATGACCAAGGACTGTGCGAGAAGCACCCGTATCCAAAAGACCCAAAATCGTTTTACCTAGAATAGAAACTTTCAAATAAGGTCTCTCATCAGGACCACAACTTTCGAGAATGTAACTCAAAACCATCGAAAACCTATCAGTCGTTACGTCATCCATGTCCACTAGCCGACTCACTAATGACGACGATTGCCGTTTCCCGAAGAACCTGTAGGTGGATCAGAAGAACATCTAGGACAATTTCGCTTAGTGAAACCCTTTGCCTTACAATTAAAACAATAAATCTGTCGGGGAGCAGAACAATTCTTAACCATGTGGCCAATACCACCACAGTTAAAACACTTTACAGAGGGCTGTTCAGAGGGTGACGATAAATAATAAACGCACGCTAATTCCGGTTCCAACGTTCTACCTCGAGGTCTAGAAGGGTGAAACTCCTTAGCTGTCCTATTTGATTCCTCCAACTGTCTACAAAGGGATTTTAATTGTGTTACCGAATCAATCTGCTGGAGAGCTAACTGCGTTTGAAAGATAGGCAAAATATTTCGACGAATGATTCTAACCTTAACTTCCTCAGAAATTGTACAGGTGAGACGACTAAACAAACCCATCATATTTGCAATGAAAATCGTGACCGACTCACGTTCACCCTGAACCCTGCGACGAATTTCCTCCAACAACTGGTCGTTATAATCAGTTGGCAAAAATTCCTCTCGAAGCAAAGTCTCCAACTCAACCCAAGAAGATACCGAACCCCTAACAGACCTATACCAGGACAGTGCCGGACCCTCAAACAAATCCAGAGCCGAAACAAAAACTTGTTGCAAAGAAACACACCTCGCAAACCAGTCCTTCCTGAAAATTTTAAGTCCCACTTGTGAACAGGAATAGCCTTACCAGAAGAAACAGGAAACTGAGCAACAACCACAGGCGTAGACGACGAAGTTGCCGTTACATCCAACACGTTTAACTCTACTGGTCTAGAAATAGTAGCTATCCAAGAATCAAATTTATCTTTCAGAGCTAAAGCTTCCTTCAGAAATTTCGTACGATCCTCAGAAAGTTCATCCATTCTCTTAATACGACCTAAAAGATGCCAAAGTTTCGATTCTATTCTTTTAACATCTCTCCTCTGACCATTCTCTAACAAAGATTTAATTTTCCCCAAACGATTTCTAACCGCATCACCATCCTCCTCATCTGTAAACGGATAATCTGGATAACTACTCGGATCAATCGTACCTGCTCTCTCTCCTTGAAGGGCTACAGAAAGAAGTCTCCTCATCTCGTCATCTCGTCAACAATCCAAATTTATTCCCACGACAATTCTTTATTAAGAATGAAAATTGAAACAAGAACATCAACTTCCGTGCTCCCTTAACTCCCTTAACCTTTGGAAGTGATATCAAGTCTTCCAGAAACAGTATCAAATCTTTCTAGAAGTAGTTCAAATCTTCTGGAAGCATTTGCAGTCAGTTTGGAGGCATTTCAAACAGTAGCAAGTCAGTATCGAGTCTTCTGGACTTATTTCAAGTCATCTGGAAGCAATATCAAGTTCCTTAAAAGCATTATCAAGTCATTTCAGGTATACTGAATACATTTCAAGCCTTTTGAAAGCAGTATCAACTCTTGATAGTATTGTAAGAAACATTATAAGTCTTTTGAAAATATTTCAAATCTTTCAGCAAATTTCCTAGAAGCAGTTCTAAATCTTGTCTTCTGGAAGCAGTTTGAAATCATTTAAAATTTTTTTTCATTGTCCTTTTTTTTCATTAAAAAATAAATAAATATTGTGTGACATTGTGTCAATTTGATTGTATCCGGATTTATTTTTTATAATAGATTCATAAAAAAAATCTTTTTCTTAGAGAATTCCCGATCAAGGGATTATTTTATTTCATGGTTGCGCCCATAACCCAACGGGAGTTGACCCATCACGAAGTCAATGGGAAGAAATGTCCGATTTAGTCCGAAAAAAACGATTATTAGTACTTTTCGATTTAGCATACCACGGATTTGCTTCCGGGCATTTCGAAGTTGACTCATTCGCGGTAATTAAATCAATTAATTCAAATTGAATCGTTTAATTAAATTAAATCGATTTAGGTGAGAAGATTCGTCGAGGACGGAAATAATTGCATGATCGTGCAAAGCTTTTGCAAAAATATGGGGCTATACGGAGATCGTCCGGGGGGGTTAATCATCATTACGAAAAAGAAGGAGATAGCTGAAAGGGTGCAATCGCAATTAAGAAATCTCACGATCCCTATGTATTTGACCCCCCCGATTCATGGAGCGCGGATAGCGCAAAAAATTTTGAGCGATAGCGGATTAAGAGATGAATGGAAGCGAGAATTTAAGTTAATAGCGGATCGGATAATCTCAATCCGAAGGATTTTGCGGAGCAAATTGATTAAGGAGGGTTCGATTCGAAATTGGGACCACATTGTTCATCAAAATGGGATGTTTTGCTTTACGGGGTTAACTAAATCACAAGTATTAATATACAATAATATGTAATAACATAAATAACTCATTAATGTATTGATTTTAAGGTGAAAAAATTGCAAACGGAACATAGTATTTTTATGAGCGAATCCGGGAGGATTTCTGTTGGGCAATTAAACACGAAAAACGTCGATTATGTGGCCCATGCGATCCATTTAATCACCCGATACATCAAATAATTGTTTTTTAAATTTAATAAAAAGTATTTACTCACTTTTCCGGAGTATTTCGCACCAAGAATCACTATTTTTAACTGTTTCTCGACTTCTTCGTCCCCATCCGATTCAATCAAATCCATTCCACCTACGTTCACAGAAATCTGCATGAACAAGGAAACACAATTCGTATCACAATACTCTTTGATATAAAATTTCAATTCATATTCACCCCATCATCTCTCATTGTATCCGAGTAATATATAAAGGAAATTTTCGCCAAAGCATCCCAGATCGCAAATCAACTTTGAAGAGGCGAAATGGTCAAATTACTCATCATCACCTTTATTTTATGTCTCGTACAAGATCATTTAAGTCAAGGATGTTTAATTACTAATTGTCCGAGGGGAGGAAAACGAAATGGGAAGATTAATTCGTTAGATACTAGCATTAAACAAGTAAGAATTTAGAAATAAATAATTTTTTTAAATCAATTCGGTTTAAATTTAGTGCATATCGTGTGGACCGGCGAGAAGCGGGCAATGTTTTGGCCCGGGGATTTGTTGCGGCCCCTTTGGATGTTTATTTGGAACCCCCGATACTTTGCGTTGTTTAAGAGAGGGGCAATTCCATGAAAATGAGCCATGCATCGCGGGGAATAGTTCTTGTAGGAGAAATTCGGGGCGATGCGCCTCCGATGGGATTTGTTGCACTCAAGGTAATCAATTTTTATTTGATGTATTTATACCAAATTGGTTTGCTTTTTAGAATCGTGCCATATGGATAAATCGTGCATTTTCGAAGATAAACGCGAATTGACCATCCCTTTGGAGTTGTACAGCTTATTTGGGTATCAAAGCGTTCCGGAATACTCCAACGAATAATTTAATTAATATTTAAAGAGATTAATTGAGTAATATCCCTAAATAAATAAATAAATTTATTGTTTAATCAAACTTACCGTTTTATGATTAACTCGACACAACACCTCCGTAATAAAATAAATCGTAATAAATAAATCTAACCCCACATCAATTTCTATAGCAACCGAGTATATGCAATACAAACATTAAACATAACCAATAATAAAAAATTAATTATTTAAAAAATAATAACTTACTCCGTCTCAATGCGTTTTGAGCATCTAAAGTCATCGCATCCGCCTCATCGAGAATAATCAATTTAAAACCGGATTTAAAAATTGTTCTGGTACTCGCAAAAGTTAAGATTTGGCCCCGGACTATGCCAATACCGCGATCATCGGATGCGTTTAATTCTAAAACCTAATTCTTTCTTTAATCTCTTAATTTTTTTTGATTAAATCGATTATTACCATTGAAGAAAATTGAGATGGTTTATAAAGCTGTTTGGCGCAGGCTAAGATGGTGCTGGTTTTTCCGGTGCCCGGAGGGCCGTAAAACAATAAATGCGGAACTTGGTCCTCTTTGATAAACTTTGAGACTAAAATCTTTAATGATTTTTGCGCCTTTAAAAGTAAAAAGGGGTCACTTACTCGTTTTTATGATGTCTTCGTGGGAGACGAGGTCGTCCAAAGTGCTCGGGCGATACTTCTCCACCCTAAAATTAAAAAAATAATTTTAATCAAACAAAATATAAATAAATAAGGTAAAAAGCAATAAATAAATAAGATTAATTAATTACCACGGTAAATTCACTTTGTTTCCGGGTTTATTCATTTTTAATTAAATCACAACAAAACCACACAAATCAAACAAATTGAGGTTATGTTCGTACATAACCTATAGATGTGCATAAAGCGGCAAAATTTTTTTACTTGGTACTAGCGCCATCGAACGGAGTGGTCCCTAACTAATCAAATACCGCCAAATTCAATTTTTAATGCACATTTAAATATTTTTTTATTAATTTCAAGAAAAACTTAGACAATAAACTCAACCTTGGATAAAAAGGAAACTAATTTTCATTTATAAAAAAAATAATTCTAATCTAAAACCTATACAATACGTTGTGGGTGCATGATAATCTAATTAAAAGAGAAATGAAAAAAAAAATTAGATTAAAATGTTTTCTCATGTATTATAATTAATTGGGAGAGTTTCCTATTGATTAAAATTATAATATTGTAATAATATTGTATTATAATTGAAAAGTCTGTTGGAAGAAAGCGACAAATTTAATTGTTACGAAAAAACTGATAAAATTTGACTCAAATTGATTCTTCCTCTTTGAAATGATGTATAATTCAAAAAATTTTGATCAAGTTTTTACGCTTTAATGGAATCGAGATAATAATGATGAAATTTGAACGTTTTTTTAATAATATAATAAATATATTGACAAGTTTTTGGGCCAAAACGTTTACATTGACGATGTGGATTTCTTTAGTCCTCATTGGGAGGGTTTCCTGTTGATTAAAATTGTAATGAGTACAAAAAATCTTTTAATTTGATACCCAACAACCCATATTTTCGAAAAAAATTAATAATAAACAAAAAAAATTAATAAAAATCCGCCATTTTGATTCTTTTATTAATAATTTTTTTGTGAAATTATCAAAATCGTAATAAGCACAAAAAATCCTTTAATTCGATACCCCACAACCCATATTTTCGATTAAATAAATCAAACTTGTATAATATAATGAATGACATTGACATTTAAGCCGCCATCTTTAATTTAATTTAATTTTTTCGATATCTTTGTTAATTATTAAGATAGACTCATCGAGTGTGGACTTATTTCTTATTTTGTAAATCTACCTTTCGTCATTGTTTTAATTAAATTTAATTTTAATCAAAAAAAAGTATAAATCCGCCATTTTGATTTTCTAATTAATTTTTTAAGCCGTAAAAACATCAAAATCGTAATAAGCACAAAAAACCCTTCAATTTGATACCCCACAACCCACATTTTCGATTAAATAAATCAAACTTGTATAATGCAACAAATGACATTGACAGCTGTCATCTTTAATTTAATTTTTTCGATATCTTTGTTAATTATTAAGATAGACTCATCGAGTTTGGACTTATTTCTTATTTTGTAAATCTACCTTTCGTCATTGTTTTAATTAAATTTAGTTTTAATTAAAAAAAAGTATAAATCCGCCATTTTGATTTTCTAATTAATTTTTTAAGCCATAAAAACATCAAAATCGTAATAAGCACAAAAAACCCTTCAATTTGATACCCCACAACCCACATTTTCGATTAAATAAATCAAACTTGTATAATGCAACAAATGACATTGACAGCTGTCATCTTTAATTTAATTTTTTCGATATCTTTGTTAATTATTAAGATAGCCTCATCGAGTTTGGACTTATTTCTTATTTTGTAAATCTACCTTTCGTCATTGTTTTAATTAAATTTAGTTTTAATTTAAAAAAAAGTATAAATCCGCCATTTTGATTTTCTAATTAATTTTTTAAGCCATAAAAACATCAAAATCGTAATAAGCACAAAAAAC
The DNA here is from genome assembly GCA_036711965.1 of Onthophagus sagittarius. Taxonomy (NCBI): domain Eukaryota; kingdom Metazoa; phylum Arthropoda; class Insecta; order Coleoptera; family Scarabaeidae; genus Onthophagus; species Onthophagus sagittarius. The sequence goes on from JASERS010000008.1 coordinate 14,452,315, forward strand.
CCTTCAATTTGATACCCCACAACCCACATTTTCGATTAAATAAATCAAACTTGTATAATACAACAAATGACATTGACAGCTGTCATCTTTAATTTAATTTTTTCGATATCTTTGTTAATTATTAAGATAAACTCATCGAGTTTGGACTTATTTCTTATTTTGTAAATGTACCTTTCGTCATTGTTTTAATTAAATTTAGTTTTAATTAAAAAAAAAGTATAAATCCGCCATTTTGATTTTCTAATTAATTTTTTAAGCTGTAAAAACATCAAGATCGTAATAAGCACAAAAAACCCTTCAATTTGGTACCCCACAACCCACATTTTCGATTAAATAAATCAAACTTGTATAATGCAACAAATGACATTGACAGCTGTCATCTTTAATTTAATTTTTTCGATATCCTTGTTAATTATTAAGATAGACTCATCGAGTTTGGACTTATTTCTTATTTTGTAAATGTACCTTTCGTCATTGTTTTAATTAAATTTAGTTTTAATTAAAAAAAAAAGTATAAATCCGCCATTTTGATTTTCTAATTAATTTTTTAAGCCGTAAAAACATCAAATTCGTAATAAGCACAAAAAACCCTTCAATTTGATACCCCACAACCCACATTTTCGATTAAATAAATCAAACTTGTATAATACAACAAATGACATTGACAGCTGTCACCTTTAATTTAATTTTTTCGATATCTTTGTTAATTATTAAGATAAACTCATCGAGTTTGGACTTATTTCTTATTTTGTAAATGTACTTTTCGTCATTGTTTTAATTAAATTTAGTTTTAATTAAAAAAAAAGTATAAATCCGCCATTTTGATTTTCTAATTAATTTTTTAAGCTGTAAAAACATCAAGATCGTAATAAGCACAAAAAACCCTTCAATTTGGTACCCCACAACCCACATTTTCGATTAAATAAATCAAACTTGTATAATGCAACAAATGACATTGACAGCTGTCATCTTTAATTTAATTTTTTCGATATCCTTGTTAATTATTAAGATAGACTCATCGAGTTTGGACTTATTTCTTATTTGGGGTATCAAATTGAAGGATTCTTTATGCTTATTACGATTTTGATGTTTTTACGGCTTAAAAAATTAATTAGAAAATCAAAATGGCGGATTTATACTTTTTTTAAATTAAAAGTAAATTTAATTAAAACAATGACGAAAGGTACATTTACAAAATAAGAAATAAATCCAAACTCGATGAGTCTATCTTAATAATTAACAAAGATATCGAAAACATTAAATTAAAGATGACAGCTGTCAATGTCATTTGTTGCATTATACAAGTTTGATTTATTTAATCGAAAATGTGGGTTGTGGGGTATCAAATTGAAGGGTTTTTTGTGCTTATTACGATTTTGATGTTTTTACGGCTTAAAAAATTAATTAGAAAATCTAAATGGCGGATTTATACTTTTTTTTAATTAAAACTAAATTTAATTAAAACAATGACGAAAGGTACATTTACAAAATAAGAAATAAGACCAAACTCGATGAGTCTATCTTAATAATTAACAAAGACATCGAAAAAATTAAATTAAAGATGACAGCTGTCAATGTCATTTGTTGCATTATACAAGTTTGATTTATTTAATCGAAAATGTGGGTTGTGGGGTATCAAATTGAAGGGTTTTTTGTGCTTATTACGATTTTGATGTTTTTACGGCTTAAAAAATTAATTAGAAAATCAAAATGGCGGATTTATATTTTTTTTAAATTAAAATTAAATTTAATTAAAACAATGACGAAAGGTATATTCACAAAATAAGAAATAAGTCCAAACTCGATGAGTCTATCTTAATAATTAACAAAGACATCGAAAAAATTAAATTAAAGATGACAGCTGTCAATGTCATTTGTTGCATTCTACAAGTTTGATTTATTTAATCGAAAATGTGGGTTGTGGGGTATCAAATTAACGAATTTTTTGTGCTTATTACGATTATGACATTTTCATAAGAAAAAATTATTAATAAAAAATCAAAAGGATTATTGATTTTTTATAGATATGGGTTGTGGGGTATCGAATTACAGGATTTTTTGTACTCATTACGATTTTAATCAATAGGAAACCCTCCCAATTAATTATAATACATGGGAAAACATTTTAATCTAATTTTTTTTTAAATTTCTCCTTTTAATTAGATTATCATACGCCCACAATGTATGCTCCCATGATGATGTTATCATAGGAGGTTTTGAATTAGAATTAGCCAACTTGTTTCTTTATTAATGAAAATTTGTTTCATTTTTTCAATCTAAGGCTGAGCTATTGTCTAAGTTTAAAGTGTTTTTGTTTTTCAAAGTTGTATTTTTATGTTACAACAATCAATATTTAAATAAAAGTTTTAATTAGCGTCTTAATTGTCTTAAAATAAATAAAAAATATTTAAATGTGCATTTAAAATCAAATTTGGCGGTGTTTGATTGTAGTTAGGAACCACTCCGTTCGAGGGCGGTAGTGCTAAGTAAAACAGTTACGAAATCAAATTAGCAACGGTCCGATTTACAAAGGGAAAAGTCTAAATTAATTGAGTAAATAGATTAATTAATAAAAAAAATTTCGCGGAATTAGTTAATAATTTAAAAGTTGATTCAATTTAAACTTGTAATTAATTAAATAAATTAAATTAAAAAAATTCGTAAAAATAAACGAAGCTAACTTCATTTTTATTTTGACATTTCTTCAGTGTAAATATGGCCGAGTCAAAATATGGCAGGCAGATGATATAAAATGAGCTGTCAGTTTTAGGATATCGTTAAAATCCTAGATTAATTAGCGTTTAATTAATTATGAATTCGATCTAATTGGTTTGTTGTTACAAAAATTAATTAAAAACAAATTAAAATGGTCGCTGTCTCCTACATACAATCCGAATATCCTTTGCACTGGTTGGTGTGGAACAACAATTCGAGCAGTTTAGAAGAGGAATTGGGCAAAAAAATCGTAAGATTCCCATTAAAACGAATTCATAATCTAAATAATTTTTTCGCAGCATGATAAGGAAAAAAAAGATAACCGGGGTAGATCCCCTTTAATGTTAGCGGTTACTTTGGGTCATATGGAGTCTGTACGATCCTTATTAAATTTTGAGGCGAATGTGAATTGTGAAAATGCTGAGGGGTGGTCTGGTATTTATTAATTAGATTTAATTTGATTGATTAAAATTAATAAAGGAAATAGTTTTGCAGGAAGCGGTAGCTACGGGTGACCCCGAACTCCTCCAATTAATATTAGAACGTCGAGACTTCCAACGTTATTCCAATCGGATGGCAGGCATTCCAGAATTGCTTCAAAAATTAAAACAAGCCCCCGATTTTTACGTCGAAATGAAGTGGGAGTTTACAAGTTGGGGTAATTATTAATAATTAAAAAACAAATTAAAATAATAATAAATCGTTGATTAGTTCCTTTAGTTTCTCGAATGTGCCCCAGCGATACTTATAAGGTTTATAAGCGAGGATCAAACGTGAGGATAGACACGACTCTTTTAGGCTTTGACCATACTAATTGGCAAAGAGGGAATCGTAGTTATGTTTTCCAAGGACATAGTAAGTCGATTAATGTTAGTGAGTTAATTAATATTGAATAGATCTTTGCATGCCTCAATTTATTATCGGAAATCGAAGTTACGTTTTTAGGTTATCAAAAAGAAAGGGTAAAGTAAATTTTTTTCTCTAGCTAAATTTAATTTTTCTGCCTTATCTTATGTTAGATTAAAACATGATTAATAAGTTTTTTTTATATAAGTTAAGTATTTTATATAATCTCGTTTTTTAAATCATTATTTTGATGAAGCTATATTTATAGCTTTTAGAGCTAAATCTAACCCAACCCAAGGCTTTATATTTACACTGAAATTAAACTAAAACTGATACCAGACCTAGAATTAGAATCATTCAATACAATGCATTTCTTCTGGAATAAAGTACTTTACAAGCTGATTTAGTAATCTTGTATATTTCAATCAAATTTGAAGCATATCCGGACGTGTCGTAACCTTGGTTTGATCAAAAACAAGTTCAAAATACTTCTGAACATTTTATATGACCATTTTATGGTCATTAATGAATGAGAATTTATCTCATTAAGCGTTAATGTTGATTTGATAAAGTTGAAATTTAAAAAATCCTATCTCAGGAACTAATTGAGGTATTTTTTATTGAGATAAGATGCTTCTTGTGGAAAATTTAATAAAAATTGAATGAAAATGAGATAATTTTATGGCCCAAACAAGCTCTATATCAAATTTAAAGTATTTTTAGACATGTTTTCTTTATTGGTGTTATCAAAAAGTCATTTAAAGTATTTTTGAATATAGTCCCAATATGATTAATCACTTTTTTTGTTATGCCACGTTCTAATAACTTTTTGACGCATAATTTTGAAGATTCAAATTGCTATGGTGTACTTAAAATCACGTCTAAAATATTTTTTGAGTACATTAAAAGATGATTTAACACTTTTCATAATTTTGCCACCTTTTTGTCTCTTTCTGGATCAAATTTGAAGCATTTCCGGACGTGTCATAACCTTGGTTTGATCAAAAACAAGTTCAAAATGCTTCTAAACATTTTATATGGCCATTTTATGGTCATTAATGCATGAAAATTTATGTTATTAACTGTTAATGTTGATTTGAAAAAGTTTAAGTTTAAAAAAATCGTATCTCAGCAACTAATTGAGATATTTTATTGAGATAAGAAGCGTTTTGTGGCAAATTTAATAAAGATTGAATGAGCATGAGATAATTTTATGTCCCAAACATGCTCTATATCAAATTTAAAGTATTTTTAGACATGTTTTCTTTATTGGTGTTATCAAAAAGTCATTTAAAGTATTTTTGAATATTGTCCCAACATGATTAATCACTTTTTTTTGTTATGCCACGTTCTAATAACTTTTTGACACATAATTTTGAAGATCCAAATTGCTATGGTGTACTCAAAATCACGTCTAAAATATTTTTGGAGTACATTAAAAGATGATTTGACACTTTTAATAATTTTGCTACCTTTTTGTCTCTTTCTGGATCAAATTTGAAGCATTTCCGAACGTGTCATAACCTTGGTTTGATCAAAAACAAGTTCAAAATGCTTCTAAATATTTATATGGCCATTTTATGGTCATTAATACATGAAATTTTATCTTATTAAGCGTTAGTGTTGATTTGATAAAGTTTAAATTTAAAAAATCGTATCTCAGGAACTAATTGAGATATTTTATTGAGATAAGAAGCATTTTGTGGCAAATTTAATAAAGATTGAATGAGCATGAGATAATTTTATGTCCCAAACATGCTCTATATCAAATTTAAAGTATTTTTAGACATGTTTTCTTTATTGGTGTTATCAAAAAGTCATTTAAAGTATTTTTGAATATTGTCCCAACATGATTAATCACTTTTTTTTGTTATGCCACGTTCTAATAACTTTTTGACACATAATTTTGAAGATCCAAATTGCTATGGTGTACTCAAAATCACGTCTAAGATATTTTTGAAGTATATTAAAAGATGATTTGACACTTTTAATAATTTTGCTACCTTTTTGTCTCTTTCTGGATCAAATTTGAAGCATTTCCGGACGTGTCATAACCTTGGTTTGATCAAAAACAAGTTCAAAATGCTTCTGAACATTTTTATATGGCCATTTTATGATCATTAATGCATGAAAATTTATCTTATTAAGCGTTAGTGTTGATTTGATAAAGTTTAAATTTAAAAAATCGTATCTCAGGAACTAATTGAGATATTTTATTGAGATAAGAAGCGTTTTGTGGCAAATTTAATAAAGATTGAATGAGCATGAGATAACTTTATGTCCCAAACATGCTCTATATCAAATTTAAAGTATTTTTAGACATTTTTTCTATATTGGTGTTATCAAAAAGTCATTTAAAGTATTTTTGAACATTGTCCCAACATGATTAATCACTTTTTTTGTTATGCCACGTTCTAATAATTTTTTGACTCATAATTCTGAAGATCCAATTTGTTATGGTGTACTCAAAATCACGTCTAAGATATTTTTGAAGTATATTAAAAGATGATTTAACACTTTTAATAATTTTGCCACCTTTTTGTCTCTTTCCGGATCAAATTTGAAGCATTTCTGAAAGTGTCATAACCTTGGTTTGATCAAAAACAAGTTTAAAATGCTTCTGAACATTTTTATATGGCCATTTTATGATCATTAATGCATGAAAATTTATCTTATTAAGCGTTAATGTTGATTTGATAAAGTTTAAATTTAAAAAATCGTATCTCAGGAACTAATTGAGATATTTTATTGAGATAAGAAGCATTTTGTGGCAAATTTAATAAAGATTGAATGAGCATGAGATAATTTTATGTCCCAAACATGCTCTATATCAAATTTAAAGTATTTTTAAACATGTTTCCTTTATTGGTGTTATCAAAAAATCATTTAAAGTATTTTTGAATATTGTCCCAACATGATTAATCACTTTTTTTTGTTATGCCACGTTCTAATAACTTTTTGACACATAATTTTGAAGATCCAAATTGCTATGGTGTACTCAAAATCACGTCTAAGATATTTTTGGAGTACATTAAAAGATGATTTGACACTTTTAATAATTTTGCTACCTTTTTGTCTCTTTCTGGATCAAATTTGAAACATTTCCGGACGTGTCATAACCTTGGTTTGATCAAAAACAAGTTCAAAATGCTTTTGAACATTTTATATGGCCATTTTATGGTCATTAATGCATGAAAATTTATCTTATTAAGAGTTAATGTTGATTTGATAAAGATTAAATTTAAAAAATCGTATCTCAGGAACTAATTGATATATTTTATTGAGATAAGAAGCGTTTTGTGGCAAATTTAATAAAGATTGAATGAGCATGAGATAACTTTATGTCCCAAACATGCTCTATATCAAATTTAAAGTATTTTTAGACATGTTTTCTTTATTGGTGTTATCAAAAAGTCATTTAAAGTATTTTTGAATATTATCTCAACATGATTAATCACTTTTTTTTGTTATGCCACGTTCTAATAACTTTTTGACACATAATTTTGAAGATCCAAATTGCTATGGTGTACTCAAAATCGCGTCTAAGATATTTTTGGAGTACATTAAAAGATGGTTTAACACTTTTAATGATTTTGCCACTTTTTTTATCTCTTTTTAGATTAAATTTTAGGCATTCCTTGATATCTCATACCAAAGACGCACGACTAAACCCAGAATTTCTTCTATATCATTAAATCTAGCTCTAGATTCAGAACTAGAATCATTCGGGTTTTAGTTCTGTCATTCGGCTAAATCCGGATGATTCTAGTTCTAGATCTACAGCTAGATCTAATGATATAAAACTAGAACTAACACTAGATCTAGAAGTGGAATGTTTTGGCTTTACTTCTGCCTTTGAAGACCCTAATCTTTCCACTTCTAGATCTAGTGTTGATTCTAGTTTTATATCATGTGAGTGGAAAGATTGGGCTTTAGGCGTGCGTCTTTGACGCACGGACCTACCTAGCTCAGAAATACAAGAAGAGAGAGAATTTGATGGAAAGAAATGACATGTAATAGTGAACAAACAAAAAGCTAATGTCTTGCTATTTTATCCGGAATTGTAAATAATAACATTTATCTTAGATCCAGAAGCCTAAAAGTGTTGCCAAAAGAGTTGCGTTTGGTCCAAAATACCAAATTCCGTTGACTAAATGCAATATCATCGTGTCAGAAGACTTGATAATGTTTGTAGGAAACTTAATATTGCTTCCAGATAACATGAAATGCGTTCAAAAGACTTGATACTGCCTCTGGAAGAGTTGTTATTGTTTGAAATGCTTCCTGATAGCTTGAGCTGCTTCCAGAAAACATGATACTGAAAGATGTGACCCTCCTTCAAGGAGGGTCAAATAGCACCAAATGTCAAATTTGACATTGCAAGTGATTTGATTTTTTTAAAAATCTTCCAAATTGGCCAATTTTGTGTTGATTTATCATTACTAGTTAATTTATTTATCCATAATTGTAATAAAATAATGATGAAAGTGCAAAATTAGAGCTAAAAGTTAACTAGAAACATTCGGGTTATATCAAAATAGCACCAAATGTCAAATTTGACATTGCAAGTGATTTGATTTTTTTAAAAATCTTCCAAATTGGCCAATTTTGTGTTGATTTATCATTACTAGTTAATTTATTTATCCATAATTGTAATGAAATAATGATGAAAGTGCAAAATTAGAGCTAAAAGTTAACTAGAAACATTCGGGTTATATCAAAATAGCACCAAATGTCAAATTTGACATTGCAAGTGATTTGATTTTTTTAAAAATCTTCCAAATTGGCCAATTTTGTGTTGATTTATCATTACTAGTTAATTTATTTATCCATAATTGTAATAAAATAATGATGAAAGTGCAAAATTAGAGCTAAAAGTTAACTAGAAACTTTCAGGTTATATCAAAATAGCACCAAATGTCAAATTTGACATTCTAAATGATCTAATTTCTATAAAAATCTTCCAAATTGGTCAATTTTGCGTTGATTTATCATTACTAGTTAATTTATTTATCCATAATTGTAATAAAATAATGATGAAAGTGCAAAATTAGAGCTAAAAGTTAACTAGAAACATTCGGGTTATATCAAAATAGCACCAAATGTCAAATTTGACATTCTAAATGATCTAATTTCTATAAAAATCTTCCAAATTGGTCAATTTTGCGTTGATTTATCATTACTAGTTAATTTATTTATCCATAATTGTAATAAAATAATGATGAAAGTGCAAAATTAGAGCTAAAAGTTAACTAGAAACTTTCAGGTTATATCAAAATAGCACCAAATGTCAAATTTGACATTCTAAATGATCTAATTTCTATAAAAATCTTCCAAATTGGTCAATTTTGCGTTGATTTATCATTACTAGTTAATTTATTTATCCATAATTGTAATAAAATAATGATGAAAGTGCAAAATTAGAGCTAAAAGTTAACTAGAAACTTTCGGGTTATATCAAAATAGCACCAAATGTCAAATTTGACATTCTAAATGATCTAATTTCTATAAAAATCTTCCAAATTGGTCAATTTTGTGTAGATTTATCATAACTAGTTAATTTTTTTATCCATAATTGTAATAAAATAATGATGAAAGTGCAAAATTAGAGCTAAAAGTTAACTAGAAACTTTCAGGTTATATCAAAATAGCACCAAATGTCAAATTTGACATTCTAAATGATCTAATTTCTATAAAAATCTTCCAAATTGGTCAATTTTGTGTAGATTTATCATAACTAGTTAATTTTTTTATCCATAATTGTAATAAAATAATGATGAAAGTGCGAAATTGGAGCTAAAAGTTAATTGGAAACTTCAAACAGCTTCAAACTTCAGCACCAAATGTCAAATTTGACATTGTAAATGATTTAATTTCTTTAAAAATCCAAAAGATTTATATATCTAAAAGATTGCAAATACTTCTAGAAGGTTTGAACTGCTTCTAGAAAAATTTGATACTGTTTCTGGAAGACCTTGATATCACTTCCAAAAGTTTTGAATTGTTTCCAGAATAATTATTATATTTTCAAAAGATTTTATGCTGCTTCTATAGGACTTCATATACTTTTAGAAGACTTGATATTGTCTCTGAAAAACTTGAAATACTTCCAGAAGATTTAATACTGTTTTTAGATGATCTTGATTTTAAACGAATCCTTCCATTTCTAGGTTTAGTGTTAGTTCTAGTTTTGCTTCAATTCAAATATACAGGTGCCAATTCAGTTTGTAGAGTACTCTATTTCAAAAACTATTCATGAAAAAATTTCTTTAGATGCACAGTTAAACCTAACCTAACGTAAACAATTAAAGAAAAATAATTCAATTTTAATTTTTAATCGTATCTAGCTGAATATAATACTTTATTAACACATTTCAAATTTGGTTCAAAAATAAAGAAATTAACTTGACAGGTGTCATAAAAAAGTCAAACAATTTTTTGATACTCAAAAATTGTGAATAATAACTAATTAGATTAATTAAATTAATTTCTAATCAAATTATTTAGATGATGGTGCTACAATGTTGGAGATTGACCACGACGCAAGATCGGTTTATTCGGAACAAATGCGAGCCCCCCCGGATTCTTTGGTTTTATCACCTTCCGAAGAGGCGATTTCTCAAAGATTAACAACTCCAATCGTAACGACTTACATCGATACGGATAAAATAAGCTTTGAAAGGAATAAAGCGGGGGTTTGGGGGTGGAGATCGGATAAATCGGAGGTGGTTAATAGCCACGAATGTAAAGTATTTAGTGCTACAAACGTTGAATTGGTCACGAAGACTCGTACCGAACATCTAACCGAAACCGATAAGGAGTTGGCTCGATCTAAACATATTCGAACACCTTTACAAAATTTTTTACAACCGATCGCGGATGTTCCTGAGACATCAACCTCTCCACAAACTGTGATTAAATCAAAATAAATTAAAATAAATTTAATTAATTTTATTATTTTAGGAGGAAATTGCAAATTCAACTAATCCAACCAATATAACCCCCGAGGAATATTTCGATTCTGAAGTTGATTTAAATGGAAGAGATATAGGAAGGCCGAAAGAATTAAGCAAAAAAGTTCAAAAATTTAAAGCGACTTTATGGCTCTGCGAGAACTACCCCCTTTCATTACCCGAACAAATTCTTCCAATCGTCGATCTTATGGCCATTTCAAGCTCGCATTTCGCCAAGTTAAGAAATTTCATTCAAATGCAACTCCCCGCCGGATTTCCCGTCAAAATCGGTTCGTAAAATAAACCCCAAATTATAAATAATTTAATTTACTTTTTAGAAATTCCAATTTTTCACGTTTTAAACGCCCGGATCACCTTTGGAAACATCTTCGGGATGGATGTAAACGTCCCGAACGTTTCTCACATCCAAGAGGAGGATCGATTAACGTGCGTTTTGGATGATGTCGTGTTTCAAGCTCCCCCTTCGTATTCGAAACTTAGTTAATTATTAATTTTTTTTTGAATTAATCGGATTATAATTAATAATTAATTTTTTAGCCGGAGTTGAAAGTCGCCGGCAGTTTAGTACTGAAGAAGAAGACGATTTATTGCAGTTTGCGATTCAACAAAGTCTCATTGAAGCGGGGACCGAAAAAGAAGAGGTTAGGATTTTTTTAAAGATTATTATTTTATGATTTTGCTGCTTTTAGGTGGATATTTGGGAGGCGTTGAAGGCGCAGAGGCCCTCGAGGCCGACGACGCCTAATTTGGCGGAAGAAGAACGCCAACTTCAAAGGTAATTAAATAATTAATTAAATAATTAAAATTAATTTTTCTAATAATATAATTAATTAGACGTTGTAGGCGTAATTAAACGCGAGCTTTTTTATGTAATCATTATTATTATTAGCTAGATTTTTGCTTTTTATTTGTAGAGCGATCCAAGCTAGTTTAGCTATGTGCAATCACACCGCGGTTAGCACCGATTCGGATAATACGAGTCCTGAAATCGACTCGGAACTGGATATGGTCCTAAGAATATCGGAGCAAGAACAAAAGCAGTTGGAAGAGCAACAAATGGAGGAGGAGAAATTGTTGGAGCAAGTCCTACAGTTATCATTGACTGAAAAATAAAATTAAATTCCATTTTCACTCAAGTCATAATTAGTAAATTTCATGTTTTGATATGTCATAGTTATTATCGATGGCGTCTGGGGGAAAATGAGAATGTAGATGTAGTCTGTATGCTCCGGGGTTTATTTGGTAAGAATAATGTGGTGTAATTAAAAAAATAACGTTCCCCATTTACCTATTATTATTATTATTAATATTGAAATTGCGATTAATTTTGTTTGAGGCGTGAATGTTTATATACAGGGTATGATAACGGAGTTGAACCGATTTATTTTTCTTGTTGAGTTTATTTAAACAAATCCGCATTATTAATTTATAAAGTTTTATTATGTATTTAATGTGAGTTTATATGTGTAATCAACACAATTAAAACAAATAATTAAATTATTTTTTTTTAATTACACCTTTTTACAAAAATGTTTGTCTACGACACCCATTTGAGAAGATTTATTAAAACTGTATTTTAAAATAACCGATTAATTAAATCATTCTTTTCGGCCTCTTATTTCAATTCAAATACGGGTTGTCTCAAGTTTTTGTAGCAAGTTGCGTTGGGTTTAACTGCACAATGAATAGTTTATGAGATAGGGTTTTATCCCTTTATAGTTTTTTTTTAATAGAGTTTACCATTAATTTTTTTAATGGAGTTTATTTTATGCATAAGAAGGGTGAAGACGTGCTTGTCACATCAACGGTTACAATTACGTAAAATCGTGCTGTGAACAAGATAATTTTTAGCTGTTCTATCAGTGTTATATATTTCGAGCGTGCTCTTATTTAATGACTACCTAGTTCAGTGGTTAAAAACCTATATATTTATAAGTTTCTTTTTCTTTATTAAAGTTTAATATCTTTACGGTTTTGCTTTGTGTGAGTGTAGTTGTTGTGGAGAAAGCAAGTTGTGCGATGTCGTCAAGCCTATGTGGTGGGTGTGGCCAAAAAGTCGGGCGAAATGCGGGCGGCGTGCAGTGCGAGTCTTGCAGCACATGGTTCCACAGCAAGTGCACGGACATCCCCATGGGGTCTGTTGCCGCGCTTAGCGCACCGGGTGCGTCATGGAAATGTAAGATCTGTCGATCACCCGAATCCAGACGCAGATCATCTCTTTTCTGTCCGCCTCCTGCTATCCCTTCAGTATCTTCTCCACCTGCCACACTGGAATCTGTCCTGGATGCGGTCAAGGAGATTCGGTTTGATGTCAGGTCGCTGAATAGCAGATATACGGACATCGTGGAATCTATACAGTTCTGCAGCAACAAAGTATCGGAATTCGAGGGTGTTATAAGCAAGCTTCATAATCAATTCAAACTTGATGAAAAAATCACTGCTGAGAACATCGCGCTAAAAAAAGAGGTCAGTGACTTAACTGGTCGTGTTTCAGAATTGGAACAATATTCTAGGCGCAGTAACCTCGAAATACAAGGTATTCCTCAGAAGAACAACGAGGATCTGGTAAAGGTCCTTACTTCAATCGGGGAATCCTTAGATGTCCCCATCTCATCTTCCGACGTTGATGCGATCCATCGAGTTCTTCAGGGACCCGGCAGAGCTACGAATTCGGACCCTAACGCAATTGTTGTCCGTTTTTGTAGTCGCATCGTTCGTGATCAGCTACTCGCTGCAGTCAGGTTTCGGAGACGAAAGAGTCCGAAGGATTCTGGGCCTGGTGTCTCCATTGAAGGGATTTCGGATTGACTTTTCATCAATGAACATCTTACCCAGGCGAACAAAATCCTCTTTGGGAGAACCAAGAAGGTGGCCAGGGAGAAGAAGTACAAATATGTATGTACTCGTGACTGCAAAATATTTGTACGGAGGGGAGATGATACACGCCCCATTTTAATAAGATCCACGGGTGACATTGATAAGCTTTAATATGATAGGCTTCCATTTGTCATTCTTTATCTTTTTTTTATGTATTAGTTGTTTATGATCAATGGCTCCTCTTTCGTGTTACTACCAAAACGTGCGAGGTCTTCGCACTAAGCTGGTTGATATATATAACGGCCTTTTAAACACTGATTTAGACATCATTTGCTTAACCGAAACCTGGCTTCACCAAGGTATTCACTCTGCTGAGGGCTTTCCCAATTGTTACAGAGTTTTCAGACATGATCGCCCGAACGTCCCCGATAATAGTGTACGAGGTGGTGGTGTTTTGATTGCGGTGGCATCCTCACTGTTTGTCCTTCCGCAGCCAACATGGTTTGTGGACCTTGAGGCAGTTTGTGTTACCCTACGTACCGGTTCTACTACCTTACACATTTGTTGCGTTTATATACCTCCTTGTGATCAAAATGCCTTGTTTAATTTTATTAATGAAATTAATTTAATTATTGAAAGACACTCTAACGACAAATTTCTGATTTGTGGTGATTTCAACTTACCTGATATTCGCTGGACAGCCGATCTCGCCACCGGCGCCTCCACATCTTCTGGTCTTAACCAACTTAATTTTCACATGAATATCTTTCATAATACTATTGATTTAATTCTTGCTAATTTTTCTAATATATCTTATATTACATTAAGCACCCATCCTCTGGTTCCTGAGGATGGTGCACATACCACTTTGGAATTCTTCTGCTCGCTTGAAATGCCACGCCGCCTTCCTGCTGAATCATCTAATGTGTTTAACTTCAAACGTGCTAACTTTTCTGAGATTGATTTGTACCTATCTACTATTAACTGGGATACAGAGCTAAATACTCGCGAAATGGACCCTGCTGTTGACTTCTTTTATTACCATTTAAATGTTGCCATTCAAAAATTTACTCCGCTTAGGCGTAAAATCACCAGTAGTTTTCCTTTGTGGTTTTCGCGGGATACTATCAGAGTGATCAAAGAAAAGCGAAGAGCTCATGTTAAGTGGAAACGGTATGGTAAACAAATAGACTACTTGTCCTTTTCATTACTGCGAGGGCGTTCCAAGTTTCTCATTCGGCGCGACTATGGGCAGTATGTTGGTGGTGTCGAGAGCAGTATTAAGGCTGATCCTAAATACTTTTGGTCTTATATTAAAAATAAGAGAGGTGCGGATACAATTCCCACACCTATGTCATTAAATGGTACTATTGCCGGGGACGGTAAGGGTATCTGCTCGCTATTCGCAACATATTTCTCTTCCGTGTATATTTCGCCCTCTGTTAATCCACTTAATTCTGCTAACATTGGCCTTAATGATACTACATTTTTGGGTCCGATGCGCTTTGAGCAGTCTGAGGTTGTGGAGACACTTTCCTCCTTGAATATAAATAAAGGTCCGGGCACTGATGGAATCCCTCCTTTTCTAATAAAATCTTGTCTTGAATCTCTTTCTCTCCCTCTTGTCATTTTATTTAATAAATCTTTAACGGAAGGTACGTTTCCCACTTTTTGGAAGCAAGCCTATATTTTGCCAATTTTTAAATCCGGTCGTAATAAATAGTCGTAACCTTATTTCTAACTATCGCCCGATATCTATATTGCCTGTGTTTGGTAAGGTTTTGGAGAAACTGGTTTATACTAGACTTT
This sequence comes from Onthophagus sagittarius, assembly GCA_036711965.1. Lineage (NCBI taxonomy): Eukaryota > Metazoa > Arthropoda > Insecta > Coleoptera > Scarabaeidae > Onthophagus > Onthophagus sagittarius. Next base: position 14,467,476 of record JASERS010000008.1, read on the forward strand.
TCTTTACTCTTAAATCCAAAATTGATACCAGACAACATGGTTTCTTTGCGGATCGGTCAGTGGAGAGCAACCTACTTGAATACACTAATTATATTTTAAAATCGTTTGACGAATATTGTCAAGTTGATTCAATTTACACAGATTTTAGCAAGGCTTTTGATCGTGTAGATCATAGCCTCCTTTTAACAAAACTTCATGGTTTTGGTATCCATGGTGGGTTGCTCCGCTGGTTTGATTCATACTTGAGATGTAGGAGCCAGATTGTCTCTGTTAATGGATACTGCTCTGACCCTATTACAGTTCCCTCTGGCGTTCCTCAAGGCAGCCACCTCGGTCCCTTGCTATTTAACATCTATATTAATGATATATTCAAGGTTGTGAAACATTGTGAATGTCTTATGTACGCTGATGATCTTAAGCTTTATCTGCGTGTTTCCTCTCCGTTGGACTGTTCAAGGCTGCAGACTGACCTTCTCAGGATTTCTGACTTTTGCACTGAGAATTATTTGACTTTAAATTTATCTAAATGTAACGTTATTTCTTTTTCGAGAAGAAAGAGTACTCTTCATTACGATTACAGCGTCGCTGGCGAAAACTTAACACGCGTTTCCTTCATTAGAGATCTTGGTGTGACTCTCGATTACAAGTTTCTCTACGCTCAGCATATTGACAACATTGTTAATAAGGCTTGGCGTATGCTTGGCTTTATTATGAGATCCACTTCGTCCTTTACAAGCGTTGACGCTATCAAAAATTTGTATTTTGCCTATGTTTTCAGTGTTCTCAATTTTTGCACTGTAGTTTGGAATCCCCAATACCTTATTTATATTGATCGAATTGAGAAAATTCAATCTAGATTTGTGAAATATTTAAACTTTAAATCTTTCACACCTTACATTAATTACAATTCGTCTTGCAGATCTTTTCGTTTAATGCCTCTTCGCCAGCGTCGTCTGTGTAATGACGCACTATTCTTCTACAAGGTCTTACACAATATGTGTGATTCCTCAGTTCTTTTGGAGTCGGTTAATATTCATGTTCCTCTGTACGCTCTGTACTCTGTACGTTCTGTACGCTTATTCCGCGCACCAATGCTTTTCGGAACTCTCCTATGTAGCGAATGGCTCGCCTGACTGACAAACTTAATATTGATTTATTTCAGCACTCCTTTTTTACCATCAGGCGATTAGTTCTTGATACCGTCAGCGAATTACCTCCTACGTTTTGATAGCTCGAGACTCTTATTAATTAAAGTACTTTAATTTAGCCGTTATTTTTTATTAGTAGGCATTGTTTATTTTGTTTTAAAGGTTTTTTAGTTTTGCTATGTTATTTTGTTTGTTTTATTTTATTATAATTTCTTTTTTCTTAATGACATTTAAGTCCACTGTTAAGTTTAATTTGATTTTTGATTGTTTAATTAAGGCAATTTTTGATTTCTTTTGTTACACGTTTTCTTTTTCATTGTTATTATAATTTTTTAGTGGTACAGAACTTTTGGGTTTGTCCTGTCTCTGTACCCATAAAATGTAAATAAATAAATAAATAAACATACGCTAGATCTAGAAAGTGCAGTTTTTACATCAAGATAGGAAAAATTTTCGACGAAACTACGACCATGGCCGAATTTCGGTCTCGATTTCGGCTCAAAATTGAGTTTCTGTAGTCATAAGATTGTATAAGTAATAGTAATAGGAATAGGAAAAGCTATATGAAGAAAAATTTAACAGTATCTCCTGACCTCAAAGTTAAATCAGGAAATTGTTGGAAACTATTTACTGCATATAGATCAGTAATGGCCGTATGAGATTGGTCGGAATGTCTTTCTTTCTCAATTACCACATTTGTAACAGAGTTTGGATCTATCGATCCCAGAGCAGTTTTTCACCGTGTGGTCATATCCCCAGCATCTAGGGCATCTGGTCATTCTTATCCTTTTTTCTAGAAAACATCTTATAAGCCCTATTCGCAAAGTTCTGTTCTCCAGCAGTGTTTCAGCATGCTCTTTTTTTATTGTAATTGTGACAGCCTGCGTATCATTGTTCATCGGTCTGAGCTCGCTTATTTTTATTGCCAATTACTCTTTACCAAGTGCCCTTTCGATTGCCTGAATTACTTCTCCTTTTTGTGTTATTGCGTCAATTCCTCGGATATGTATAGTTTCCATAATTTTTCATAACATTTCTTCCCCCAATTTTTGAATAGAGCTTCCTTCATCTGCTATGGCCATTATTGCTTCTTTTGCCTTGTCTGTTGTAATTAACACCTTCCCATCCCTGGTACTTCTTATACTTTTTATAGCATCTTTTATGTCGCTATTACTTAAAGCCTCCTTTATTGATTTCAGAGACTTTTTTTTAAAAGTCTTTAATAAGAAAGTAATTTCACCACAATTTAATTTTTTTAAATTATGTCAAAAGATGTCGCTTTCAAAAGTAAGGTTAAGGGTGATAAAGGCAATAAAATCAATAATAAGTAAAAAATTTCCATTAAAATGAAAACTGTTTGAATTATTTAAATTTCTCGATACTAGATGCAACTTAATCCTTTTCAAATTAATATTAACATTTAATAAGATAAATTTTCATCAAATTTTCATAAATAATTTTTCGCAAATAAACGATTATTGTTTATGTTAATCACTTAATTAAAGTAATATAATAACAAAAACGTCGTTTAATTTTAGTTTAAATAATAAATTAATAATAAGAAAGCAATTTCACCAAAATTTAAATTTTTTAAAATCATGTCAAAAGATGTCGCTCTCAAAAGTAAGGTTAAGGGTGATAAAGGCAATAAAATCAATAATAAGTAAAAAATTTCCATTAAAAAGAAAACTGTTTGAATTATTTGAATTTCTCGATACTAGATGCAACTTAATCCTTTTCAAATTAACATTAACATTTAATAAGATAAATTTTCATCAAATTTTCGTAAATAATTTTTCGCAAATAAACGATTATTGTTTATGTTAATCACTTAATTAAAGTAATATAATAACAAAAACGTCGTTTAATTTTAGTTTAAATAATAAATTAATAATAAGAAAGCAATTTCACCAAAATTTAAAATTTTTTTAAATTATGTCAAAAGATGTCGCTCTCAAAAGTAAGGTTAAGGGTGATAAAGGCAATAAAATCAATAATAAGTAAAAAATTTCCATTAAAAAGAAAACTGTTTGAATTATTTAAATTTCTCGATACTAGATGCAACTTAATCCTTTTCAAATTAACATTTACATTTAATAAGATAAATTTTCATCAAATTTTCATAAATAATTTTTCGCAAATAAACGATTATTGTTTATGTTAATCACTTAATTAAAGTAATATAATAACAAAAACGTCGTTTAATTTTAGTTTAAATAATAAATTAATAATAAGAAAGCAATTTCACCAAAATTTAATTTTTTCTAAATTATGTCAAAAGATGTCGCTTTCAAAAGTAAGGTTAAGGGTGCTAAAGGCAATAAAATCAATAATAAGTAAAAAATTTCCATTAAAAAGAAAACTGTTTGAATTATTTAAATTTCTCGATACTAAATGCAACTTAATCCTTTTCAAATTAACATTAACATTTAATAAGATAAATTTTCATCAAATTTTCCTAAATAATTTTTCGCAAATAAACGATTATTGTTTATGTTAATCACTTAATTAAAGCAATATAATAACAAAAACGTCGTTTAATTTTAGTTTAAATAATAAATTAATAATAAGAAAGCAATTTCACCAAAATTTAATTTTTTTTAAATTATGTCAAAAGATGTCGCTTTCAAAAGTAAGGTTAAGGGTGATAAAGGCAATAAAATCAATAATAAGTAAAAAATTTCCATTAAAAAGAAAACTGTTTGAATTATTTAAATTTCTCGATACTAGATGCAACTTAATCCTTTTCAAATTAACATTAACATTTAATAAGATAAATTTTCATCAAATTTTCATAAATAATTTTTCGCAAATAAACGATTATTGTTTATGTTAATCACTTAATTAAAGTAATATAATAACAAAAACGTCGTTTAATTTTAGTTTAAATAATAAATTAATAATAAGAAAGCAATTTCACCAAAATTTAAATTTTTTTAAATTATGTCAAAAGATGTCGCTTTCAAAAGTAAGGTTAAGGGTGCTAAAGGCAATAAAATCAATAATAAGTAAAAAAATTTCCATTAAAAAGGAAATTGTTCGAATTATTTGAATTTTTCGATACATCTAATCAACTTTGCTTTTAATCGAGAATTTGAACCAACCCAAATTTGCATACTTTACAGGTATTTTTCGAAATATGACCGAAATCAACATAAAAATCCAAGGAAACAAACTGAACCTGATCAAAACCAAAGAAATTATTTCATCATTCATCACCAAACTTGATATTTATAAAGTAAATATTGATCGTAAAGAGCTGATTCAGTTTCCAACCCTTAAAAAGTGTCCAATCTTAGATGCGGAGACTTCTCAACTCCAAGAATACAAAATCTTAATTTTTTTGCTCACCTTAATGGAATCAAAATTTGATCAAGTTTCAAATTCCCAATCGGATTCTAGATGCATTTTCATCTTTACAGATAAAATTTCGAAGTAATCGTTTAGTTCCGTTGCTTAGCTGCTCGTAAAATAAAGAAATAAAGCTGGATATTCAACCTTTAACAAAAAAAAAGGGGTAAATTAAACCTAATTAAGTAATAACAAAGTTTTCAAACCTTCATCGTTGTGTTTTAGTTTTAACTTTAGTTGTTATTATATAGTTTATAAAGTTGTTGGATTATGTAGTGGATAATTACAGCACTTTTCGCACACTTTTTGTATCAAAAAACGAAAAATTTCGAACGATTTTAACACAAAATTGCAAAAAATACAAAAGGACGCTTTCGTACTTTGAAAACAATTTTGTTTTTCTGTTTGTTTGTATTCGTCGTCAATGGCAACTAACGCCAAAACTTAAACTGCCAACTATGATTTTTATAAAATGAAATAACCCTAACGAAATTTTTTACAACAAATAAAAGATTAAAATACAAAAAATTGCAATTATATGTATAATACATATTATATTAAAATAATAAATCATATTTTGCCTCAAATTAAAATTAGGCATAATTTTGGTTTGGTTAAAGACAATTTTTTTAACGAGACCCTGTTCAATGAATGATTTCTGAAATAGAATACTTTACAAAGTGACTTGAATCGAAGTAAAACTAGAACTAAGTGTTAGTTCTAGTTTTAATCATTAGATTTAATTCTAGATTTAAAATTAGAATCATTCGGGTTTAACCGTACATCTCTCAAAACGGCTAAATCTGAATGATTCTAGATCTAACGTTAGTTCGAGTTTTATTTTAATAAACATATACATACCAAATAACGTTAAAGAGGAAAATGAAATTCGACAATGAGCAGTTTCAAAAATAGGGGATAAATTAATTTGATAACCTTACATGTTTAAATCGGGGTAAAACTTTTTCTTGTTTGTATGGAAAGGGGCACACTCATTTCGTTCATCCAACCCATCCTTGGGGCTCCAAATATCTTAAAACGGCATTATTTTAATCATTTTATTTCGATTATGCTAAAAACGTAAAAGTTAAAAGTCAAACATAACCTAAAAAAGAAATTTTTTTTAATAAGAATATTTGAGGAAAATGATTTAATTTTTTTGTTAATAATAATATTAAGATGTTAATAATAAATCAAAATTCGTTTACAACATTCGCTATATTAAATAATTTGCAATCTTGGAATACGTTAACTCAACTCAATTGTATTAATAATCAAAAGATGGCACTATAGCCCATAAAAAATTTTTTTTAACATTTTTTAACAAATATTTACAAAAATACATTCATAAATAAAAAAAAATTTCATTCGAATCTATCACATTTCCACTTAAAAACAACCCCTCATAACATATCATCGATATCACTATAAATATCGACTTCAATATCAACCCCAATTTGCTTTTTAAGCTCACCGATCGAAATTAACGTCTCATTACCACTCAAATCCGGCCTCATCGAGCATTTCTGGCAACTCGGACTATAATACGGTTTCTTCTTCAACGATTTAATCACCCCTTGGGTCACCTTCCTGAAGAAATCTCGATGTGTAAAGTATTCTTGTTCGATCCCCGAATACTCCATCCCCCATTTATTCGTCCTCAATCGTTTCCTTTGCCTCGTTTCGATCTCAACGACGGTTTTTAACGGCAAAATAGCTTCATCCTCAACGGTTAATTCAACATCGTTGTTCCGTTCATCTTTTCCGGGCAAACACCAAAAATATTCGGGTTTTATTAATCTCGTTAACCCGGGAATCGAATTAAATTGCTTTTTTAACGGTGCTTTGTTACCGATTACTTTTAAACAAGTCATTTCGAGGGAGTGAGGGAATGAGAAAGCCGAGATTAAACGGATGGATGATTGAGCGGCTGTTGAGCACACCATCGGGTATAAATCTTTGTTTTTTAAACCTCGAAAAGCGATTCCTAAAGGTTTTCGATTCATGTAGTATTCTAATGTGCCCGAATACATGTCTAAGTGGATTCCTATTATTGTGCCGATTCCGAATGGGGGGCCGTATTCTCGGGTTAATTTGTTGTGTTGCAATGAGCCTCGATAGGAGTAACCCCAAGATTGATCGTCGCAGCCCAACATGCTGCAAAATTTGTATTGGCGCTCTTCTAATGAAACATCGGGAGTCCCAACACCGATCATCTATGAAAAAAAAAAAAAATTAAATTAAAGAATTTTCAGTCAATGAAACTAAGAACTAAATATAACTAAACCAAAACAAAAATGAAATCATTTCTTATCGTTAATGAAGTATATAAATAAAAGTCGAATGAACCAAATCCCCCTCAATCCTAATTATTAATTTTGATTCCAATTTAATCGTCGAGACATAAATAATTCCATTTTTTTTTCGATAACCTTTGATTTGAATGGCCCAGACATTGTTTATTCACGACTTTAGCACATGCCGAGATATTTCCTTTTGCAAAAAACATCTATTTACATTTTATTTACACTTTGCACATAGTAAATTTCGCTTAGAATAAATTTATTATCTCCTCGTGTGCTTCAAAACAAACCAAAGATTCTTGTTTATGTTGGAATGTTTTTCCATATCTACATTTCCTTGTATTTACTCAATTTTATGAAATAGAAAACGTTTGTTTACTTCCTTAATTAGTTACATTGACACGATTACGAAATAAAAAATTTATTTAATCAAAGATATTTACCACGTCGGTTCCGTAAAGTTTCGTTAATATCTTAATTTCCCAATAATGGTGCATATTCTTCTCTAACATTTTATTTCCGCGAACGGCGGCCGTCCCGGGGCTATAAACCGGATGAAACACGACCTCTCGGTCACCGTTCGATAAAAGGTGAGTCCCCGAACGCTGGGGTTCCCAATTCCAATGGTACGATTGATTCGTTTCGCCACAATTACATGGTAATTTTCCATTTTCGAGATCGTCGGGGTAAAAGGCGCAAAACGACTCCCAATCCGGCCAGAATGTGCTGCCTTGCTCGAAAGCGGTCCCCACAATCAACAAATCCATAATTTTGATTTTCCAGTGATGGTTTCTTTGTGTGGAACAAACAGTTTAAGGTTTCTTTTATGACTGCCTCGAACGGAATGCGGTTTAGAAATGATTTGTTGAGTTTCTTTTGCAGTAAATATAATAAACAATGCGATAATATTTTGACATTGTCATCACAAAACTGAAGTTTGCTGGTTTATGTTTTCGTTAGTGGTACCAACATGAAAATAATTAAACAAATCTTTTTTTAATATAATTCTTTTGGATTTAATTATCGTTAATTAATTCAATTCGTTAATTAATTGAATTCGTCAATTAATTGAATTAAATGATAAATATGATTTTATCCTATTAATTCGAGCGAAATCGCATTTGACAATTAACCTAAAAAATATAATTTGAGATTATAAAAAGATCGAAATGAATTTGTTACAACTTACTTAATCATTAAATGATTTAATTTATAACAATTTATATCACTTTTTTCAATTATTAATCAAAGTTTTCGTTAAATTATTATAAACGGAATTAAATAAAAAGATCGTCTCGTTCCGACATATCGTCGTTAGATGGTGCTAACATCGCAAATATGTACTATTTAATTCAAATTTATTTAATTTTGATAAATATTTAAAAAAACACACATTTTCTTATCGATAATAAACAAATTAATTGCTATAAATAAAAGATATTAATTTTATAATTAATACATTATAAATTTGAAGCCCTATTTAGTGACATAAAACATCGAAATTAATTTGTTGTAACTTATTTAACCATTAAATGATTTAATTTATAACCATTTATATCACTTTTTTCAATTATTAATCAAAGTTTTCGTTAAATTATTATAAACGGAATTAAGTAAAAAGATCGTCTCGTTCTGACATATCGTCGTTAGATGGCGCTAACATCGCAAATATGTACTATTTAATTTAAATTTATTAAATTTTGATAAATATTTAAAAAATCAGACATTTTCTTATCGATAATAAACAAATTAATTGTTATAAATAAAAGATATTAATTTTATAATTAATATATAATAAATTTGAAGCCCTATTTAGTTACATAAAACGTCGAAATTAATTTGTTGTAACTTACTTAACCATTAAATGAATTAATTTATAACCATTTATATCACTTTTTTCAATTATTAATCAAAGTTTTCGTTAAATTATTATAAACGGAATTAAATAAAAAGATCGTCTCGTTCCGACATATCGTCGTTAGATGGCGGTAACGTCGCAAATTTACTATTTAATTTAAATTTATTTAATTTTGATAAATATTTAAAAAATCACACATTTTCTTATCGATAATAAACAAATTAATTGTTATAAACAAAAGATATTAATTTTATAATTAATATATAATAAATTTGAGGCCCTATTTAGTGACATAAAACGTCGAAATTAATTTGTTGTAACTTATTTAACCATTAAATGATTTAATTTATAACCATTTATATCACTTTCTTCAATTATTAATCAAAGTTTTCGTTAAATTATTATAAACGGAATTAAATAAAAAGATCGTCTCGTTCTGACATATCGTCGTTAGATGGCGCTAACGTCGCAAATATGTACTATTTAATTCAAATTTATTTAATTTTGATAAATATTTAAAAAATCACACATTTTCTTATCGATAATAAACAAATTAATTGCTATAAATAAAAGATATTAATTTTATAATTAATATATTATAAATTTGAAGCCCTATTTAGTGACATAAAACGTCGAAATTAATTTGTTGTAACTTACTTAACCATTAAATGATTTAATTTATAACCATTTATATCACTTTTTTCAATTATTAATCAAAGTTTTCGTTAAATTATTATAAACGGAATTAAATAAAAAGATCGTCTCGTTCTGACATATCGTCGTTAGATGGCGCTAACATCGCAAATATGTACTATTTAATTCAAATTTATTTAATTTTGATAAATATTTAAAAAACCACACATTTTCTTATCGATAATAAATAAATTAATTGTTATAAATAAAAGATATTAATTTTATAATTAATATATAATAAATTTGAAGCCCTATTTAGTGACATAAAACGTCGAAATTAATTTGTTGTAACTTACTTAACCATTAAATGATTTAATTTATAACCATTTATATCACTTTTTTCAATTATTAATCAAAGTTTTCGTTAAATTATTATAAACGGAATTAAATAAAAAGATCGTCTCGTTCCGACATATCGTCGTTAGATGGCGCTAACGTCGCAAATCTGTACTGTTTAAATTAAATTTATTTAATTTTGATAAATAGTTAAAAAATGACATATTTTATTATCGATAATAAACAAATTAATTGCTATAAATAAAAGATATTAATTTTATAATTAATACATTATAAATTTGAAGCCCTATTTAGTGATATAAAATGTCGAAATTAATTTGTTGTAACTTACTTAACCATTAAATGATTTAATTTATAACCATTTATATCACTTTTTTCAATTATTAATCAAAGTTTTCGTTAAATTATTATAAACGGAATTAAGTAAAAAGGTCGTCTCGTTCTGACATATCGTCGTTAGATGGCGCTAACGTCGCAAATCTGTACTATTTAATTTAAATTTAGATAAATATTTAAAAAATCGCATATTTTCTTATCGATAATAAACAAATTGATTGTTATAAATAAAAGATATTAATTTTATAATTAATACATTATAAATTTGAAGCCCTATTTAGTGACATAAAACGTCGAAATTAATTTGTTGTAACTTACTTAACCATTAAATGATTTAATTTATAACTATTTATATCACTTTTTTCAATTATTAATCAAAGTTTTCGTTAAATTATTATAAATGAAATTAAATAAAAAATCGTCTCGTTCTGACATATCGTCGTTAGATGGCGCTAACGTCGCAAATTTACTATTTAATTTAAATTTATTTAATTTTGATAAATATTTAAAAAAATCACACATTTTCTTATCGATAATAAACAAATTAATTGTTATAAATAAAAGATATTAATTTTATAATTAATATATTATAAATTTGAAGCCCTATTTAGTGACATAAAACGTCGAAATTAATTTGTTGTAACTTACTTAACCATTAAATGATTTAATTTATAACTATTTATATCACTTTTTTCAATTATTAATCAAAGTTTTCGTTAAATTATTATAAATGAAATTAAATAAAAAATCGTCTCGTTCTGACATATCGTCGTTAGATGGCGCTAACGTCGCAAATCTGTACTATTTAATTTAAATTTATTTAATTTTGATAAATATTTAAAAAATCGCATATTTTCTTATCAATAATAAACAAATTAATAGTTATAAATAAAAGATATTAATTTTATAATTAATATATTATAAATTTGAAGCCCTATTTAGTGACATAAAACGTCGAAATTAATTTGTTGTAACTTACTTAACCATTAAATGATTTAATTTATAACCATTTATATCACCTTTTTCAATTATTAATCAAAGTTTTCGTTAAATTATTATAAACGGAATTAAATAAAAAGATCGTCTCGTTCCGACATATCGTCGTTAGATGGCACTAACGTCGCAAATATGTAATATTTAATTTAAATTTATTTAATTTTGATAAATATTTAAAAAATCACACATTTTCTTATCGATAATAAACAAATTAATTGTTATAAATAAAAGATATTAATTTTATAATTAATATATTATAAATTTGAATCCCTATTTAGTGACATTTTTTAAAATTTAAAAGCACTAAATGAGTAATTTGTAAAAATCGAAATTGTGGATTTGATTTATTGTTGAATTATAATACTTAATTATTAATTACAATAAATAATTAAGTATTAATTCAATTTAAATAACAATATTAATTAAAAAAAAGTTTATAAAATTAAGTTGGTACCAATTTGACATATTTGTGACATTAATTGTGTCAATTAATTAATTTAAATCATTTAATTGATTAAAATAACATTTTGAAGCGAATTAAATTAAATTAATCCATTATTTGGTTTAAATATTAAACAAAGGTAAGTTCTTTTTTATCTCAACAACAACAATTCGTCCAAATAACTTAATCTATTTATTTGCAGACTTCAGCAATTTTCTAATCAGAGTTGAATCAAATTGAAATGAAAGACTTAAGTATAACGAATAAATTCATCGGGTACACCCCACGATTAAGCCGGAGCTTGCACGTGCCCCTAACGTGCAAAAGGAAACTAAACAAGGAGGGTTGAAATTATTGATTTGCGCAGCGCGGCGAAACGCGGTGTGCAGTCGAACAAAAACACGAACAGAACACCCCACATTACTCGAAAGGTGTTTAAAAACGAACCGTATCTTATCTAAAAGTGTATATTTAGAAAAAAATCCGTTAAAAAAGCGTTATGTCTGGTAAATTTTAATCAATTTTATTAAAAAGTAACTCAATTTTAATTATTTTTGAACATTTTTAGATAAAAGAGACAGAGATTACATCGGTTTTGCAACATTACCAGATCAAGTTCATCGGAAATCGGTTAAAAGAGGATTCGATTTCACATTAATGGTCGTTGGAGAATCAGGATTGGGAAAATCGACCTTAATCAACAGTTTATTCCTCGGGGATTTATACAAAAACAGAAAAATCCCCGAAGTTAATGAAAGAATTCATAAAACAACAACAATCGAGAAGAAAACGATGGAAATCGAAGAACGAGGGGTTAAATTACGGTTCTAAATCAATTTTAATCGATACAAATTTGTTAATTAATTTTTTTTAGATTAACAGTAATTGATACCCCCGGTTTTGGGGACGCTGTAAATTGCGAGGATAGCTGGAAAGTTTGTACGAGTTACATCGACGAGCAATTTCGGCAATACTTCACCGATGAGAGCGGATTAAATCGGAGAAACATCCAAGATAACCGAGTGCATTGTTGCCTTTATTTCGTACCCCCTTGGGGGCACAGTTTGAGACAGATGGATCTAGAATTAATGAAGCGCCTCCATCGGAAAGTAAATCTCGTCGTAGTAATCGCAAAAGCCGACACTTTAACCACCTCAGAAGTCATTAAATTAAAATCAAACATTTTAAACGACATCAAAGACAACGATATTCAAGTTAGTATCAACAAATTTCTCATTTTAATTCTTATTAATTCTTTTGGATTAGATGTACGAATTCCCTGAATGTGGGAGCGATGAAGATGAGGACTTTAAAGAACAAGATCGCGAGTTAAAAGCGAGTATTCCTTTTGCTGTTGTTGGGAGTAATGTTATTTTGGAGGTTGCTGGGAGAAAAGTTCGGGGGAGGCAATATCCGTGGGGGGTCGTTGATGGTAAATAAAATTGATGAGTTATTTTGGTGATTTAAATCGAAATGATTTTAGTCGAAAATCCTAAACATAGCGATTTTATTAAGTTGAGAACGATGCTGATTTCGACTCACATGCAAGATCTTAAGGACGTTACGGAAGATGTTCATTACGAAAATTTTAGGGCACAATGTATATCGCAAATTTCCCAACATGCTTTAAGAGAAAGGGGGTAAATAAATAAATTAATTAAGAAAGAATTAAGAGATTAATTATTTTTGTAGGAAATTAAAGAGGGATTCGGTTCCGTATGATTCCGATATATCGGAAACTGATCGATTGTTGATTGAAAAGGATAATGAGGTAAATCTTGTTGTTATTATTAATTTATTATTATTAATTTATTACTATTAATTCAAATTGATGATGTAGATAAGGAGGATGCAAGATATGTTGAGACAGATGCAAGAGAAGCTCAAAGATTCCGCACAAGATAAGAAACATGACAGTATTATCGATGTTTAATTAGTAATAATAATAATAATAATAACAAAACGATTATATCGTTTTATTTAGAGGACGTAGATCTGTGTTATCGGAGAACAAGATGATTGTTCGAGTAGTTTTTAAAATTCTCTTTCATATATTTATATTAAATTTTTATTGAATTTATTATTATTTATTATGTTACATAAAAAATAATCGACTAAATAAAGTAGAAAAAAAATAAAAAATAAATACCTGGTTTAATTCCGGATAACCTCAAAAAAATGATTCTTCACGGATTTTCTTGAATCACAATTAATCACGACCACTATTATTATATTATTGTATTAAAAAATGATTTATTTATCTTATTTAATATAAATAGATTAATTATTAAGTTAATTTATGTTGTTTTAATGCAAAATTTAATTAAAACGTTTTTTGAGGTTATGTTAAAATAAACAAAGATTGAGTGAAGATGGCGCGAATGATTTTTCGCGAATAAATTTTGATTAATTTTAATTAAATAAATTTAATTAAAGTAAAATAATAATAAAAATCGTTTAAATTTAATTTAAATAATAAATTAATAACAATTAAAGATCATTTTTATTAATCCATAAAAAAAAAATTTTTAATTTCGTCAAAAGATGTCGCTTTCATAAATATGTTTAATAATGATAATAAAAGTAATAAAAACCCAATAATAAGTAAGAAATTGTATTAACTTAAATTACGCGTTTCTTTCTACAACAAAAATTCTATCAGAAAAAAACATATCTATATACCAATTGATTAATTTAGTCAAAAAGATCATAACTTTTTCTTCGGAGACACCAAATTCGTCGCTTTACTACTATTTATACCTAACGCAGAAGACAATAAATTAACTACACTTTTCACATCGGTATTCTCGGCATCATCATCCCCGGTGATTTCTTTTTCCAATTTTAATTTCTCCTGGGTGAGTTGCCACATCCCCTCTTCAATCGTTCCTTTGGATATTAACCGATACACCGTAACCGGCTTCTTTTGCCCCATTCGGTGGCACCGATCCTCCGCTTGCTTATCGTTGTAAGGGTTAAAATCGATATCGTGGATAATTACGGTATCGGCTGAAGTTAAATTAATTCCTAAACCCCCGGCTCTTGTTGATAATAAAAATACAAAAATTTCTTGATCGGAGGTGTATTCATCGATAAGTTGTTGTCTAAAAGATTAATTTGATTTAATATTATAATTAATATTAAATATTAATGTTTAATATGAAGGATGTTGTAGGTTTTTTTTATAAAATAAAGTTTTTTGGGTTTCCCAATTAGTTTGGGGAGTATTCTATTTTAATTCATTAAAAGAAAAATCTTTTGATCAACTCAATCCAACAAATAATTTGAATTGAAGTAAGAATTAGAATCATTTGAATTTTAGAGTTAGATTTAATGATATAAAATTAGACCTAGAACCTAGATTATGCACGGATAAACAAAAAATTTCTAGTTCTAAACTTAATTTGCGCCCTATTCTTATACATAATTCATCGCTAAATTGATGTAAATTCGCAATTTTAATTATTCTTATTATTTTTTGTTGCTAAAATATTCAAAGTGAGCTAAGGAACAAGATAAGCACAAACAATTCAAATTTGGCAGCAGCAAAAAAAATTACGAGAAGCTTAAATGTTGTTCTTTTAGCCTTAAATTCGAAATTGAACATTTTTAAATCAGGCAAAATATCATTGGTAACACGACTAATACATAGATTTCAATTTTGGCAATGCCAAAAAACTTGGTTCATATTTTCTAAATTCTCAATTTTTATTTCTATGATGCATCAAATGATCTTAGGAATACAGAGGGCACATACAATTCAAATTTGGCACAATTCGAACATTTTTCATCAAAATCAGGCAAAATATCATTGATAACACGGTTAAAACAATTTTGGCAATACCAAAAAAACTTGGTACCTTATTTTCAAATTCACAATTTTTATTTTTATGATGTTCCGAATAGTTTAAGGAACATAATGAGTACTCACAATTCAAATTTGGCAGTTGGTAAAAAAATTACGAGAAGCTTAAAAGTCGTTCTTTCAGTTTAAAATTTGAAATTTAACATTTCCGAACACTTTTTCTCTTAAATCAGGCAAAATATCATTGATAACACAACTAACACACCGATTTCAATTTTCGCAATGCCAAACAAACTTGGTACTTATAGAAAATAAGTTCAATTGTTATTTGTATGATGTTCCGAATGGTTCAAGGAACATAATGAGTACTCACAATTCAAATTTGGCAGTTGGTAAAAAAATTACGAGAAGCTTAAAAGTCGTTCTTTCAGCTTAAAATTTGAAATTTAACATTTCCGAACACTTTTTCTCTTAAATCAGGCAAAATATCATTGATAATACAACTAACACACCGATTTCAATTTTCGCAATGCCAAACAAACTTGGTACTTATAGAAAATAAGTTCAATTGTTATTTGTATGATGTTCCGAATGGTTCAAGGAACATAATGAATACTCACAATTAAAATTTGGCAGTTGGTAAAAAAATTACGAGAAGCTTAAAGTCAAAGACGCACAGCTAAACCCACATCTTTCCACTTCTAGGTTTAGTGCTAGTTCTAGTTTAATATCATTAGATCTAACTGTTAATCCAGATTTAGAATCATTCGGATGATTTTAGTTCTAGATTTTTAACTGCTACTCAGAGCTAGGTTGTACATTTTTTTGACTAACACTAGATTTACAATTAGAAGCATTTAGAACATTCGGCTAAACTTTTTAAATTTTATCTGATTTTAATGTAAAAACTGTACGAAAATGTTAAATTTCAAATTTAAAGCTAAAAAACAACCTTTAAAGGTCTCGTAATTTTTTTAGCAACCGCCAAATTTGAATTGTAGGCACTCATTGTGTTCCTAGAACCATTCGGAACATCATACAAATAAAAATTGAAAATTTGAAAATAAGGGACCAAGTTTTTGGCATTGCCAAAATTGAAATCTGTATATTACTCGTGTTACCAATGATATTTTGTCTGATTTAGAAGTAAAAAATGTTAAAAAAAGATTGATTTCAAATTTAAAGAACAACTTTTAAGCTTCGCGTAATTTTTTTTACTACTGCCAAATTGGAATTGTTTGTACTCAATGTGTTCCTTAGCTCATTTTACAACAAAAAATAATAATAAACCTTAAAATTGTAAATATACAACAATGTTTAAAAATAAGGAATGTTCGAAAATGTTAAATTTCAAATTTAAAACTAAAAGAACGACATTTGAGCTTCTTGTAATTTTTTTACCAACTGCCAAATTTGAATTGTAAGTACTCATTATGTTCCTTAAACCATTCGGAACATCATACAAATAAAAATTGAAAATTTGAAAATAAGGGACAAAGTTTTTGGCATTGCCAAAATTGAAATCTGTGTATTACTCGTATTACCAATGATAATTTGCCTGATTTAAAAGAAAAAAATGTTCGAAAATGCCAAATTTGAAATTTAAAGCTAAAGGAACAACTCTTAATCTTCGTGTAATTTTTTTTACTACTGCTAAATTTGGATTGTCAATACTTATCGCGTTCCTTAGCTCATTTTGAACATTTTAGCAACAAAAAATAATAATAAAACTTAAAATTGTGAATTTACAACAATGCAGCGATGAATGATAGATAAAATTTGAGCACATATTAGATTTAGAACTGGAAATTTTTTGGTTTTGCACTAAGATCAAGAACTAATTAAAACTAGACTAAACTAGACTTCCTTAGATTATTTGGATCAGCACGGAAATAAAAATTGAGAATTTGAAAGTAAGGGACCAAGTTTATTTGGTATTGCCAAAATTAAAATCTGTGTATTGGTCGTGTTACCAATGATAATTTGCCTGATTTAAAAGAAAAAGTGTTCGAAAATGATAAATTTCAAATTTAAAGCTGAAAAAACAACTTTTAAGCTTCTCGTAATTTTTTTGCCAACTGCCAAATTTGAATTGTGAGTACTCATTATGTTCCTTGAACCATTCGGAACATCATACAAATAAAAATTGAAAATTTGAAAATAAGAGACCAAGTTTTTGGCATTACTAAAATTAAAATCTGTATATTAGTCGTCTATCAGCCATATTTTGCTTTATTTAAAAGTAAAAAATGTTTTAATTATGCCAAATTTTAATAGTGTGTGTCCACTCTATTCCTTAGATCATTTGGAGCCTCATAAAAATAAAAATTGAGAATTTAGAAAATAAGTACCAAGTTTTTTGGCATTGCCAAAATTGAAATCGGTGTGTTAGTTGTGTTACCAATGGTATTTTGCCCGATTTAAAAGAAAAAGTGTTCGAAAATGTTAAATTTCAAATTTAAAGCTAAAAGAACGACTTTTAAGCTTCTCGTAATTTTTTTACCAACTGCCAAATTTGAATTGTGAGTACTCATTATGTTCCTTAAACCATTCGGAACATCATAAAAATAAAAATTGTGAATTTGAAAAAAAAGGTACCAAGTTTTTTTGGCATTGCCAAAATTGTTTTAATCATGTTATCAATGATATTTTGCCTGATTTTGATGAAAAATGTTCGAATTGTGCCAAATTTGAATTGTATGTGCCCATTGTATTCCTTAGATCATTTGGTGCATCATAGAAATAAAAATTGAGAATTTAGAAAATATGAACCAAGTTTTTTGGCATTGCCAAAATTGAAATCTATGTATTAGTCGTGTTACCAATGATATTTTGGCTAATTTAAAAATGTTCAATTTCGAATTTAAGGCTAAAAGAACAACGTTTAAGCTTCTCGTAATTTTTTTTGCTGCTGCCAAATTTGAATTGTTTGTACTTATCCTGTTTCTTGGCTCATTTTGAACATTTGAACTTAAAATTGTAAAGTTACGATAATGTAGCGATGAATGATAGACAAAATCATCAAAATTAGAGCGCAAATTAGATTTAGAACAGGAAATTTTTTGGTTTTACACTGAAATCAAGGATTAATGCTCTAGTGTTCACATTAAATCTACTTAAATCAAAAATGTTCGTGTTTTGTTGTACGTCTTCAGACTCAGAGAATCTAGCGATGAGTGACAAATGAAAATATAACTAAGACTAGACTTAGAACTAGGAAGTTTTGGTCTAGTGTTAGTTCTAGTTTTGTTGTTGGTTCTACACTGAGTTCAGGAACTTGTACTAAATCTAGAACTAGAGTTAGATTCTATCTATTAAGAACTAGGAAGAATTAATACTAGATCTAATTAAGTTATTTAAGTATTTGAGTTGAGCGTGATTTTGTTAGCAATTACCAAATTTGAATTGTTTTCCTTAGATCATTTGGTTCATCATAGAAATAATAATTGAGAATTTAGAAAATAAGGACAAATTTTTTTGGTATTGCCAAAATTGAAATCTGTGTATTAGCCGTGTTATCAACCATATTTTGGCTGATTTCAAATTAAAAAATGTTTGAAAATCTTAAATTTAAAATTTAAAGCTAAAAGAACAACTCTTAATCTTCGCGTAATTTTTTTTGGTACTGCCAAATTTGATTTGTCTGTACTTATCGTGTTCCTTAGCTCACTTTGAACATTTTAGCAACAAAAAATAATAAGAATAATTAAAATTGCGAATTTACAACAATTTGGCGATTAATGATGTTTAAAATTAGGGCGCAAATTAAGCTTAGAAGTAGAAATTTTTGGTTTAGCCGTGCATAATTTAGGTTCTAGGTTTAGTATTAGCTTTAGTTTTACTTCAATTCAAACATCAAATTGCTAAATCACTTTATAAAGTACTCTAATTCAAAAATTATTCAATGCAGGGAGTCTCCGTTAGAAAAAAATTGTTGGAATTTAAGGTTAGGAGAGCTTTCGAGCCGTATTTATATAAAATATTTCCTAAAAAAAACCTTAAACATCCTTTATAACTATCCTAATAACCATAAACATAATAAATAATATTCCAAAAAAATTCTTTAATAAATAAATACCTCATTTGAACCGGAGTACTTCCATCTAACCTCAAAAACCGATGATTCCTTATTTTTAAATATTCCTCCATCACGTCCAGCATGATAACATATTGGCTAAAAATGAGTACACGATTTCCATTATCTTTGAGTTCTTTCAGTTTTTTATCGAGGAATAAAAATTTTCCTGAGGTTAAAATTAAATTATCCGGCAAACCAAATTTTCTAATACACTAAAAAAAAATGATTTAAACCCAAAATTAATTAATTTAAAAACATAATTGATCCAATTTACCGGATATTCTTTGGTTAAAGTATGAATTTCAAAATCGGACATGCACCCTAAATCCTCGACGACATGCTTCTCGACATTCTCCTTATAATCCGGGTCAACAGCGAGTTTTTTCGCAATACTCGAAATCTCTTTGTTCTGGTAATGATATCTGAGTAATAAAGGGTGATTACTTAATTTTCTTAGTTCCGTCATGATCGTAATTCCGTTATATTTTCCTTGATCCTACGATCCAAAAAAATTAATAATTTTATTAAATTAATTTTTAGTTTAATTTAACCGAATCCCCCGCTTCTTTATAAATTTTAACCAATTCCTGATATTTCTCCTCTTGCGTCGGAGCCATCGCAACCTGCAACATATAATCGGTTTTTTTCGGCAAATCTTTCAAAACGTCCCGTTTTAATCGCCTCAAAACGAACGGTTTCATTATCCTTTTGGCTTGTTCTACTTGCTCCTTTTCGAATTGTGGTACATTTTCATCGTCTTCTTCATTTCCTTTCTATTAAAAAAAAATTATTTTAATTTGAGGTTAACCCAAAATACTTTGATGTATTTTTGGTTGCCTATATAAAATTTATAAATACCGCAGTTTTTTGGAATAAACTTTTTAAATCTTCCGTTTTCTCCGAGAAAATATTCGGCATCACAAAAATCAACAAAGACATTAATTCTAATAAATTATTTTGTAGGGGAGTCCCTGTTAATAAGATCCGTTTAGCCGCTTTCACCCGAATCAAACTTTCGTAACGCCGAGTGTTCATGTTTTTTAACATGTGGGCCTCATCGAAGATAACGTAATGAATTGGGGTCACTCTAAACATTTTTCTTTCCTCCGGATTACTCCCCACGATTGTGTAACTAAAAAAAATTAATCAAAATTTATTGATTAAAAAAAATTAATTAATTTACGTCGTTAACATAACATCGTATTCTTTATATTTCCCTTCAGCAATCATAATCCGGATATTCCTCCTCTCCTCGATGCTCCCGTAATATAAAAGAACGTTTAGGGAGGGGCACCACTTCTCGAACTCATTTTGCCAATTTTCTAATTCAATTAAATTTATTAATTTGACTTTAATTAATTAAATATTTACCTAAAGTTGAGGATGGGACAACAACTAAATGCATATTTTGCGCAATTTTTTTTTCTTTTAAATAAGCCAAAAATGAAATAACTTGGACCGTTTTCCCCAAACCCATCTCATCCGCTAAAATCCCGTTAACTCCTTGAGCGTGCAAAATCGACAACCAACTCAACCCGACTAATTGATAACTCGTTAATTTTAAGCTAAAAATAATTAATTCAATTTAATTTAATCTAATTAATGAATAAAACAATTAATTAATTAACCTAAGAGACATAATAGCCGGTTGTTTTTTGACCCCCACATCATTTTTAACGGCTTTTTCTAACTGTTGCGATAAAGCCGTACATTTATTCATTAATTGTTTCATATTTGCGCGGGTTACGAGCACCCTCTCGGCTGCGTTTAATAAATCGGTGCTTAAATTTTTGTTTTGTTGAAGTTTTTGGACCTAAAAATATAAAATAATTAATAAAATTTGATAAAAATTAATTTTTTACTCACTAAATCGACCCAATCTTTAAAAGGCCTACAAGCGATGATTGCATCAACTTTTTTCCTCGAACACGAAGCCATTAATTGCAACTCATTGGCTGTTGCCGTTTGCATAAATGCTAAAACTCGCTTTTTCTCGCCGGTGACCTCTTTGGTTATTTCAACGTCGGAATCTTCATCGCTATCATAAACGCGATGGTATTTATATGATGTTGATCTTCCGCTATCGTCGCTATCTCCATCGTTGTGTTTTCTTCGTTTTCCTTTATGAGAAGATTTCGAGTGATTCCCGTTTTTTTGGTCTTTTCGTTTAGCCCCATAACTATGTTCGGAGGTGACCCCATTTTTCCACGTGTTATAATCGATATATCGCTTGCATTGATGTTTTTCTGTTAATTTTCTAATCGCAATTGGAAGGATGAAATTAACGCTCGATAATATATCATAAACTTCCTAAAAAAAATTCATTAATTTAGTTTTATTTGGTTTTTAACTTACATAGGCTTGGACACTCTCGAACATGCTAATTAAATACTTAATCTTGCTTTCTTTTTCTAACACGGATTCATCGGATGATTTTGAGTTAACCGGGGAAACTTTTTCTTCTTTTTTGATTTTGTGCCGATTGGCGTTTGGGGCCCCTTCGCAATCTGAATCGGAATCGGTAAATGCAATAATCCTTTTCCTTGTGGTACTCTTCGATGAAACTTGATCACCTTTAACGATTTTTTTTAGGTTAGAAACAAAAAAAAGATAGAATTTCACGGCTCACCTGGATTTAAACTGCTCGACATGACTGGTTTTTTGTTTATCCGAAATTCCCGTAAATTATTTAAATACGACCCGGAATTCGTTGACATAATATTTTTAAAGGGCCCGGTGAACCGTATCAGTTCATATCACAGTTTGCGGAACTTTATTTTATATCTTTATTCCTCACAGCACCTTTTTAATAAAAATTAATTAAAAAAAACGACTTTAATACTGAACACGATCCTGATACGAAGACGAGGGATTGTAAAAGAAAAAAGCTGTCACTGCACCGGATCATTTTTTGTCTCCCTCTTACTCGTTAATCCCCCATATCTCTATCCTTTTTTAAGGGGCGAATTATAGGTTGCTTCTTTATCAGCCTCAAATCAATTGATGTGATGAGTTAGTTTATAACTTTTAATTGATGATTTCAATTCGTATGAGCATAATAAATTAATTAATTTGTATTATCGTTAAATAAATAATATTAAAATTAATTTTTATTAAAAAATAAATAAGTCTAATTTGTAACTCAAAAATGTCACAAAAGATGTCGCCAAATTATTGAACAAAAATTTTCGTAATTATTTCGAAATTTCCTCAATTAATGATTAATTTCGATTAATTATAAATAAATCAAAACAGATTTAGATTTTAATAAAAAACTAAATCATAAAAAAAATTAATTTAAAATAATTTCGTTATAACTTAATTTAAAAATGTCTCAACAGATGTCGACAAATTCTTGCACCACCACGATTATTAGTCAAATTTAATATTTCTTTTTAATTGATGATAATAATTTGTATAAGATTAATAAATTAATTAATTTTAATTTAGATTTACCATTAAATAAATAAAATTAAAATTATTTTTTATCAAAAAGAAATAACATTAATTTGTAACTTAAATATATCTCAGAAGATGTCGCCAAATTTTTGCATAAAAATTTTCGTAATTATTTCGAAATTTCCTCAATTAATGATTAATTTCGATTTATTGTAAATAAATCAAAACAAATTTAGATTCTAATAAAAAATTAAATCATAAAAATAAATTAATTTAAAATAATTTCATTATAACTTAATTTAAACATCTCCCAACAGATGTCGACAAATTCTCCTATCTTGCACCAACACGATTATTAAAGTCAAATTTAGTATTTCTTTTTAATTGATGACAACAATTTGTATAAGATTAATAAATTAATTAATTTTAATTTAGATTTACCATTAAATAAATAAAATTAAAATTATTTTTTATTAAAAAGAAATAACATTAATTTGTAACTTAAAAATTTCTCAGAAGATGTCGCCAAATTTTTGCATAAAAATTTTCGTAATTATTTCGAAATTTCCTCAATTCATGATTAATTTCGATTTATTATAAATAAATCAAAACAAATTTAGATTCTAATAAAAAATTAAATCATAAAAAATAAATTAATTTAAAATAATTTCATTATAACTTAATTTAAAAATCTCCCAACAGATGTCGACAAATTCTCCTATCTTGCACCACCACGATTATTAACGTCAAATTTAGTATTTTATCTCAGAATGGCAAATTTAGCAAAAAACCTCCGATTATTAGCTAATCAAGCCGCAATTTTGCGCTCTTATTCAACGAGGCCCGCAATTTTCGCCGCACAAAAGTGGTACAGACAAAATCAACATCTCCAGCAACACACATTTTTGGCACCTATTCCGGTAATTCAGCAAATAATCCTTATTTAATTCATAAAGATTCAATTAAAACATCTTTTTAATTCAACAATTAATCTTCTTTCCTAATTTTTACTTAAAAAAAGATAAATTACATAACTTCATAACCTCACTTTTTTTTGACATGGCGTCTTCATTCCCAACATAAAATTTATATTAATTATTTGTTGTGTTATTAGATTCAAATTAGAAATTATTCCCCGGCTATTAAATTAACTAGAAAAGAGATTGAGGAGCGTGTGTTACGAGTTTGTTGTTCTTACGATAAAGTCACAGCGGAGAAGGTAATTTTTGATCCATTCTTTTGCTTCCAGACGCAACCTGGCCCATTAAAACGATGTTATAGTGCGAAACCGCCACTCTCCTTAAAACTGATCGCAGATCGTGTGCTTTTGGTCCTCAAACTTTATGACAAAATCAATCCCGATCAGGTAATAAGTTTACATCGTTTCAAATGGTCAGAAAGTCTTGGAAGATCGATTTAAACGAAACTCAAATTAATCTAATTTGTTTTAGTTAAAATTGGAGTCGCATTTCATCAACGATTTAGGTTTGGACTCACTCGATCATGTAGAGGTTATTATGGCAATGGAAGATGAGTTCGGATTTGAAATCCCCGATGTTGATGCTGAGAAGCTTCTCAAACCGGCGGATATTGTCCGATACGTCGCTGATAAAGAAGACATTTACGAATAAATTTAAAGATAAGAAGATGATTTAGGATTTTTTCCTTTCTTATTGTATTTAGTTTAAATAAAATAAAAATTTTGTTTGGAAATTTTTGAATTAACAGCTCCATCTATCAAATTTAACCCAAATTATATTCTAACCTCGTTAGATGGCGCTCATTTGACAACAAAGATTGACGTAATACGTCAAACAGACTTAGTTATCATTTTCGCGATAAATTTATTAAAACTAAAAAATGGGTAATGTTGATACGAAATTGAACTTTCGAAAAGCTGTGGTTCAACTCACCTCAAAATCCGACGTAAGTTCCTTTTTATTCCTCGATTAATTATAATAATCATTTTTTTTTGCTCTGTTTTAATTTAATCGATTTTTGTAGCCTATTGATGCAACCGATGATGCGTTTTGGGAACAATTTTGGTCGGAGAACGTTAATAATGTCCAAGATATTTTCACATTAGTCCCAGCTCCGGAAATTCGAGCCCTTCGCGAAGAGGCCCCATCGAATTTGGCAACCCTATGCTACAAAGCCGTCGAAAAATTGGTTAAAGCCGTCGATAACAGCTGTCGAACTCACCATGAACAACAAACAATATTAAATTGCGTTCGATTATTAACAAGAATTTTGCCTTATATTTTCGAAGATCCCGAATGGAAAGGATTTTTTTGGTCCTCTTTGCCGTGTCAGAATGAGGACGATGATGAGTCGTTACCGTTAGCGCAAAGTTTATTAAACGCAATCTCCGATTTACTCTTTTGCCCCGATTTTACGGTTGTTACAAGTAGGAAGTTGGGGCCGGATAAAGCGGAGGATTTATCTTCGATTGATAGTTGCGAATATATTTGGGAAGCCGGTGTGGGATTCGCGCAATCTCCAACGAGGAATCCCCATCTCGATTCGAATCGGACGGAACTTCTTAAGTTATTAATGACTTGTTTTAGTGAGACGATGTATCAGCCTCCCGTTGATATCGCTCATAGCCCCAATAAATGGATTGCGTGAGTTATCTTTTTAATTTTAAGTAATACTTTTAAAATAATTAAGTAATTATCTTGATTATTATCGAATTAATTTTTTTACTTGTCAATGTCAAAATGAAATAACCTAAAAAAATAATTTTATTAAATGATGTTGGGTTTTAACGAAAAAGATTTATATTGAATCAAAATTCGATTTTGAATGAGCTAAATTAATTAGTTTAATCAAAATTGATTTTTTTCGGACGTTGATTGAAGAGGAAAATTAAAAATTTTTGGTTTAAAATGCACTCACCTTACATCATTTTAAAGAGGGAATTTTTTTCTTCAATTTCATCCATGAATCATCTCATTAACTTCATTATTTTAGCCATAATCATAATAAATGGTCAATATCATAATATTATAACCTAAAAAAAATTATTAATTGTGTCAAAAATGTCAATGTCAACTTAACCTAAAAAAAAATAATTTTATTAAATGATGTTAGGTTTTAATGAAAAAGATTTATATTGAATCAAAATTTGATTTTGAATGAGCTAAATTAATTAGTTTAATCAAAATTGATTTTTTTGGGGCGTTGATTGAAGAGGAAAATTAAAAATTTTTGGTTTAAAATGCACTTACCTTACATCATTTTAAAAAGGGAATTTTTTCCTTCAATTTTATCCATGAATCATCTCATCAACTTCATTATTTTAGCCATAATCATAATAAATGGTCAATATCATAATATTATAACCTAAAAAAAATTATTAATTGTGTCAAAAATGTCAATGTCAACTTAACCTAAAAAAAAATAATTTTATTAAATGATGTTAGGTTTTAACGAAAAAGATTTATATTGAATCAAAATTTGATTTTGAATGAGCTAAATTAATTAGTTTAATCAAAATTGATTTTTTTCGGACGTTGATTGAAGAGGAAAATTAAAAATTTTTGGTTTAAAATGCACTCACCTTACATCATTTTAAAGAGGGAATTTTTTTCTTCAATTTCATTCATGAATCATCTCATTAACTTCATTATTTTAGCCATAATCATAATAAATGGTCAATATCATAATATTATAACCTAACAAAAAATTATTATTGTGTCAAAAATGTCAATGTCAACTTAACCTAAAAAAAATAATTTTATTAAATGATGTTAGGTTTTAACGAAAAAGATTTATATTGAATCAAAATTTGATTTTGAATGAGCTAAATTAATTAGTTTAATCAAAATTGATTTTTTTCGGACGTTGATTGAAGAGGAAAATTAAAAATTTTTGGTTTAAAATGCACTCACCTTACATCATTTTAAAGAGGGAATTTTTTTCTTCAATTTCATTCATGAATCATCTCATTAACTTCATTATTTTAGCCATAATCATAATAAATGGTCAATATCATAATATTATAACCTAACAAAAAATTATTATTGTGTCAAAAATGTCAATGTCAACTTAACCTAAAAAAAATAATTTTATTAAATGATGTTAGGTTTTAATGAAAAAGATTTATATTGAATCAAAATTTGATTTTGAATGAGCTAAATTAATTAGTTTAATCAAAATTGATTTTTTTGGGACGTTGATTGAAGAGGAAAATTAAAAATTTTTGGTTTAAAATGCACTTACCTTACATCATTTTAAAGAGGGAATTTTTTTCTTCAATTTCATCCATGAATCATCTCATTAACTTCATTATTTTAGCCATAATCTTAATAAATGGTCAATATCATAATATTATAACCTAAAAAAAAATTTTTAATTGTGTCAAAAATGTCAATGTCAACTTAACCTAAAAAAAAATAATTTTATTAAATGATGTTAGGTTTTAATGAAAAAGATTTATATTGAATCAAAATTTGATTTTGAATGAGCTAAATTAATTAGTTTAATCAAAATTGATTTTTTGGGACGTTGATTGAAGAGGAAAATTAAAAATTTTTGGTTTAAAATGCACTCACCTTACATCATTTTAAAGAGGGATTTTTTTTCATCAATTTCATCCATGAATCATCTCATTAACTTCATTATTTTAGCCATAATCTTAATAAATAATCAATATCATAATATTATAACCTAACAAAAAATTATTAATTGTGTCAAAAATGTCAATGTCAACTTAACCTAAAAAAAAATAATTTTATTAAATGATGTTAGGTTTTAATGAAAAAGATTTATATTGAATCAAAATTTGATTTTAAATGAGCTAAATTAATTAGTTTAATCAAAATTGATTTTTTTCGGACGTTGATTGAAGAGGAAAATTAAAAATTTTTGGTTTAAAATGCACTTACCTTACATCATTTTAAAGAGGGATTTTTTTTCATCAATTTCATCCATGAATCATCTCATTAACTTCATTATTTTAGCCATAATCTTAATAAATAATCAATATCATAATATTATAACCTAACAAAAAATTATTAATTGTGTCAAAAATGTCAATGTCAACTTAACCTAAAAAAAAATAATTTTATTAAATGATGTTAGGTTTTAATGAAAAAGATTTATATTGAATCAAAATTTGATTTTGAATGAGCTAAATTAATTAGTTTAATCAAAATTGATTTTTTGGGACGTTGATTGAAGAGGAAAATTAAAAATTTTTGGTTTAAAATGCACTCACCTTACATCATTTTAAAGAGGGAATTTTTTTCTTCAATTTCATCCATGAATCATCTCATTAACTTCATTATTTTAGCCTTAATCATAATAAATGGTCAATATCATAATATTATAACCTAAAAAAAAATTATTAATTGTGTCAAAAATGTCAATGTCAACTTAACCTAGAAAAAAATAATTTTATTAAATGATGTTAGGTTTTAATGAAAAAGATTTATATTGAATCAAAATTTGATTTTGAATGAGCTAAATTAATTAGTTTAATCAAAATTGATTTTTTGGGACGTTGATTGAAGAGGAAAATTAAAAATTTTTGGTTTAAAATGCACTCACCTTACATCATTTTAAAGAGGGAATTTTTTTCTTCAATTTCATCCATGAATCATCTCATTAACTTCATTATTTTAGCCTTAATCATAATAAATGGTCAATATCATAATATTATAACCTAAAAAAAAATTATTAATTGTGTCAAAAATGTCAATGTCAACTTAACCTAGAAAAAAATAATTTTATTAAATGATGTTAGGTTTTAATGAAAAAGATTTATATTGAATCAAAATTTGATTTTGAATGAGCTAAATTAATTAGTTTAATCAAAATTGATTTTTTGGGACGTTGATTGAAGAGGAAAATTAAAAATTTTTGGTTTAAAATGCACTCACCTTACATCATTTTAAAGAGGGAATTTTTTTCTTCAATTTCATCCATGAATCATCTCATTAACTTCATTATTTTAGCCTTAATCATAATAAATGGTCAATATCATAATATTATAACCTAAAAAAAAATTATTAATTGTGTCAAAAATGTCAATGTCAACTTAACCTAGAAAAAAATAATTTTATTAAATGATGTTAGGTTTTAATGAAAAAGATTTATATTGAATCAAAATTTGATTTTGAATGAGCTAAATTAATTAGTTTAATCAAAATTGATTTTTTTCGGACGTTGATTGAAGAGGAAAATTAAAAATTTTTGGTTTAAAATGCACTTACCTTACATCATTTTAAAGAGGGATTTTTTTTCATCAATTTCATCCATGAATCATCTCATTAACTTCATTATTTTAGCCATAATCTTAATAAATAATCAATATCATAATATTATAACCTAACAAAAAATTATTAATTGTGTCAAAAATGTCAATGTCAACTTAACCTAAAAAAAAATAATTTTATTAAATGATGTTAGGTTTTAATGAAAAAGATTTATATTGAATCAAAATTTGATTTTAAATGAGCTAAATTAATTAGTTTAATCAAAATTGATTTTTTTCGGACGTTGATTGAAGAGGAAAATTAAAAATTTTTGGTTTAAAATGCACTTACCTTACATCATTTTAAAGAGGGATTTTTTTTCATCAATTTCATCCATGAATCATCTCATTAACTTCATTATTTTAGCCATAATCTTAATAAATAATCAATATCATAATATTATAACCTAACAAAAAATTATTAATTGTGTCAAAAATGTCAATGTCAACTTAACCTAAAAAAAAATAATTTTATTAAATGATGTTAGGTTTTAATGAAAAAGATTTATATTGAATCAAAATTTGATTTTAAATGAGCTAAATTAATTAGTTTAATCAAAATTGATTTTTTTCGGACGTTGATTGAAGAGGAAAATTAAAAATTTTTGGTTTAAAATGCACTTACCTTACATCATTTTAAAGAGGGATTTTTTTTCATCAATTTCATCCATGAATCATCTCATTAACTTCATTATTTTAGCCATAATCTTAATAAATAATCAATATCATAATATTATAACCTAACAAAAAATTATTAATTGTGTCAAAAATGTCAATGTCAACTTAACCTAAAAAAAAATAATTTTATTAAATGATGTTAGGTTTTAATGAAAAAGATTTATATTGAATCAAAATTTGATTTTGAATGAGCTAAATTAATTAGTTTAATCAAAATTGATTTTTTGGGACGTTGATTGAAGAGGAAAATTAAAAATTTTTGGTTTAAAATGCACTCACCTTACATCATTTTAAAGAGGGAATTTTTTTCTTCAATTTCATCCATGAATCATCTCATTAACTTCATTATTTTAGCCATAATCATAATAAATGGTCAATATCATAATATTATAACCTAACAAAAAATTATTATTGTGTCAAAAATGTCAATGTCAACTTAACCTAAAAAAAATAATTTTATTAAATGATGTTAGGTTTTAACGAAAAAGATTTATATTGAATCAAAATTTGATTTTGAATGAGCTAAATTAATTAGTTTAATCAAAATTGATTTTTTTCGGACGTTGATTGAAGAGGAAAATTAAAAATTTTTGGTTTAAAATGCACTCACCTTACATCATTTTAAAGAGGGAATTTTTTTCTTCAATTTCATTCATGAATCATCTCATTAACTTCATTATTTTAGCCATAATCATAATAAATGGTCAATATCATAATATTATAACCTAACAAAAAATTATTATTGTGTCAAAAATGTCAATGTCAACTTAACCTAAAAAAAATAATTTTATTAAATGATGTTAGGTTTTAACGAAAAAGATTTATATTGAATCAAAATTTGATTTTGAATGAGCTAAATTAATTAGTTTAATCAAAATTGATTTTTTTCGGACGTTGATTGAAGAGGAAAATTAAAAATTTTTGGTTTAAAATGCACTCACCTTACATCATTTTAAAGAGGGAATTTTTTTCTTCAATTTCATTCATGAATCATCTCATTAACTTCATTATTTTAGCCATAATCATAATAAATGGTCAATATCATAATATTATAACCTAACAAAAAATTATTATTGTGTCAAAAATGTCAATGTCAACTTAACCTAAAAAAAATAATTTTATTAAATGATGTTAGGTTTTAATGAAAAAGATTTATATTGAATCAAAATTTGATTTTGAATGAGCTAAATTAATTAGTTTAATCAAAATTGATTTTTTTGGGACGTTGATTGAAGAGGAAAATTAAAAATTTTTGGTTTAAAATGCACTTACCTTACATCATTTTAAAGAGGGAATTTTTTTCTTCAATTTCATCCATGAATCATCTCATTAACTTCATTATTTTAGCCATAATCTTAATAAATGGTCAATATCATAATATTATAACCTAAAAAAAAATTTTTAATTGTGTCAAAAATGTCAATGTCAACTTAACCTAAAAAAAAATAATTTTATTAAATGATGTTAGGTTTTAATGAAAAAGATTTATATTGAATCAAAATTTGATTTTGAATGAGCTAAATTAATTAGTTTAATCAAAATTGATTTTTTGGGACGTTGATTGAAGAGGAAAATTAAAAATTTGTGGTTTAAAATGCACTTACCTTACATCATTTTAAAGAGGGAATTTTTTTCATCAATTTCATCCATGAATCATCTCATTAACTTCATTATTTTAGCCATAATCTTAATAAATGGTCAATATCATAATATTATAACCTAAAAAAAAATTTTTAATTGTGTCAAAAATGTCAATGTCAACTTAACCTAAAAAAAAATAATTTTATTAAATGATGTTAGGTTTTAATGAAAAAGATTTATATTGAATCAAAATTTGATTTTGAATGAGCTAAATTAATTAGTTTAATCAAAATTGATTTTTTGGGACGTTGATTGAAGAGGAAAATTAAAAATTTGTGGTTTAAAATGCACTTACCTTACATCATTTTAAAGAGGGAATTTTTTTCTTCAATTTCATCCATGAATCATCTCATTAACTTCATTATTTTAGCCTTAATCATAATAAATGGTCAATATCATAATATTATAACCTAAAAAAAAATTATTAATTGTGTCAAAAATGTCAATGTCAACTTAACCTAGAAAAAAATAATTTTATTAAATGATGTTAGGTTTTAATGAAAAAGATTTATATTGAATCAAAATTTGATTTTGAATGAGCTAAATTAATTAGTTTAATCAAAATTGATTTTTTTCGGACGTTGATTGAAGAGGAAAATTAAAAATTTTTGGTTTAAAATGCACTTACCTTACATCATTTTAAAGAGGGATTTTTTTTCATCAATTTCATCCATGAATCATCTCATTAACTTCATTATTTTAGCCATAATCTTAATAAATAATCAATATCATAATATTATAACCTAACAAAAAATTATTAATTGTGTCAAAAATGTCAATGTCAACTTAACCTAAAAAAAAATAATTTTATTAAATGATGTTAGGTTTTAATGAAAAAGATTTATATTGAATCAAAATTTGATTTTAAATGAGCTAAATTAATTAGTTTAATCAAAATTGATTTTTTTCGGACGTTGATTGAAGAGGAAAATTAAAAATTTTTGGTTTAAAATGCACTTACCTTACATCATTTTAAAGAGGGATTTTTTTTCATCAATTTCATCCATGAATCATCTCATTAACTTCATTATTTTAGCCATAATCTTAATAAATAATCAATATCATAATATTATAACCTAACAAAAAATTATTAATTGTGTCAAAAATGTCAATGTCAACTTAACCTAAAAAAAAATAATTTTATTAAATGATGTTAGGTTTTAATGAAAAAGATTTATATTGAATCAAAATTTGATTTTGAATGAGCTAAATTAATTAGTTTAATCAAAATTGATTTTTTGGGACGTTGATTGAAGAGGAAAATTAAAAATTTTTGGTTTAAAATGCACTCACCTTACATCATTTTAAAGAGGGAATTTTTTTCTTCAATTTCATCCATGAATCATCTCATTAACTTCATTATTTTAGCCATAATCATAATAAATAGTCAATATCATAATATTATAACCTAAAAAAAAATTATTATTGTGTCAAAAATGTCAATGTCAACTTAACCTAAAAAAAAATAATTTTATTAAATGATGTTAGGTTTTAACGAAAAAGATTTATATTGAATCGAAATTTGATTTTGAATGAGCTAAATTAATTAGTTTAATCAAAATAGATTTTTTTCGGACGTTGATTGAAGAGGAAAATTAAAAATTTTTGGTTTAAAATGCACTTACCTTACATCATTTTAAAGAGGGAATTTTTTTCTTCAATTTTATCCATGAATCATCTCATTAACTTCATTATTTTAGCCATAATCATAATAAATGGTCAATATCATAATATTATAACCTAAAAAAAAATTATTAATTGTGTCAAAAATGTCAATGTCAACTTAACCTAAAAAAAAATAATTTTATTAAATGATGTTAGGTTTTAACGAAAAAGATTTATATTGAATCAAAATTGGATTTTGAATGAGCTAAATTAATTAGTTTAATCAAAATTGATTTTTTTCGGACGTTGATTGAAGAGGAAAATTAAAAATTTTTGGTTTAAAATGCACTCACCTTACATCATTTTAAAGAGGGAATTTTTTTCTTCAATTTCATTCATGAATCATCTCATTAACTTCATTATTTTAGCCATAATCATAATAAATGGTCAATATCATAATATTATAACCTAACAAAAAATTATTATTGTGTCAAAAATGTCAATGTCAACTTAACCTAAAAAAAATAATTTTATTAAATGATGTTAGGTTTTAATGAAAAAGATTTATATTGAATCAAAATTTGATTTTGAATGAGCTAAATTAATTAGTTTAATCAAAATTGATTTTTTTGGGACGTTGATTGAAGAGGAAAATTAAAAATTTTTGGTTTAAAATGTACTTACCTTAGATCATTTTAAAGAGGGAATTTTTTTCTTCAATTTCATCCATGAATCATCTCATTAACTTCATTATTTTAGCCTTAATCATAATAAATGGTCAATATCATAATATTATAACCTAAAAAAAAATTATTAATTGTGTCAAAAATGTCAATGTCAACTTAACCTAAAAAAAAATAATTTTATTAAATGATGTTAGGTTTTAATGAAAAAGATTTATATTGAATCAAAATTTGATTTTGAATGAGCTAAATTAATTAGTTTAATCAAAATTGATTTTTTTGGGGCGTTGATTGAAGAGGAAAATTAAAAATTTTTGGTTTAAAATGTACTTACCTTAGATCATTTTAAAGAGGGAATTTTTTTCTTCAATTTCATCCATGAATCATCTCATTAACTTCATTATTTTAGCCTTAATCATAATAAATGGTCAATATCATAATATTATAACCTAAAAAAAAATTATTAATTGTGTCAAAAATGTCAATGTCAACTTAACCTAAAAAAAAATAATTTTATTAAATGATGTTAGGTTTTAACGAAAAAGATTTATATTGAATCAAAATTCGATTTTGAATGAGCTAAATTAATTAGTTTAATCAAAATTGATTTTTTTGGGACGTTGATTGAAGAGGAAAATTAAAAATTTTTGGTTTAAAATGTACTTACCTTAGATCATTTTAAAGAGGGAATTTTTTTCTTCAATTTCATCCATGTATCATCTCATTAACTTCATTATTTTAGCCTTAATCATAATAAATGGTCAATATCATAATATTATAACCTAAAAAAAAATTATTAATTGTGTCAAAAATGTCAATGTCAACTTAACCTAAAAAAAAATAATTTTATTAAATGATGTTAGGTTTTAATGAAAAAGATTTATATTGAATCAAAATTTGATTTTGAATGAGCTAAATTAATTAGTTTAATCAAAATTGATTTTTTTGGGGCGTTGATTGAAGAGGAAAATTAAAAATTTTTGGTTTAAAATGTACTTACCTTAGATCATTTTAAAGAGGGAATTTTTTTCTTCAATTTCATCCATGAATCATCTCATTAACTTCATTATTTTAGCCTTAATCATAATAAATGGTCAATATCATAATATTATAACCTAAAAAAAAATTATTAATTGTGTCAAAAATGTCAATGTCAACTTAACCTAAAAAAAAATAATTTTATTAAATGATGTTAGGTTTTAATGAAAAAGATTTATATTGAATCAAAATTTGATTTTGAATGAGCTAAATTAATTAGTTTAATCAAAATTGATTTTTTTGGGGCGTTGATTGAAGAGGAAAATTAAAAATTTTTGGTTTAAAATGTACTTACCTTAGATCATTTTAAAGAGGGAATTTTTTTCTTCAATTTCATCCATGAATCATCTCATTAACTTCATTATTTTAGCCTTAATCATAATAAATGGTCAATATCATAATATTATAACCTAAAAAAAAATTATTAATTGTGTCAAAAATGTCAATGTCAACTTAACCTAAAAAAAAATAATTTTATTAAATGATGTTAGGTTTTAATGAAAAAGATTTATATTGAATCAAAATTTGATTTTGAATGAGCTAAATTAATTAGTTTAATCAAAATTGATTTTTTTCGGACGTTGATTGAAGAGGAAAATTAAAAATTTTTGGTTTAAAATGCACTTACCTTACATCATTTTAAAGAGGGAATTTTTTTCTTCAATTTCATCCATGAATCATCTCATTAACTTCATTATTTTAGCCATAATCATAATAAATGGTCAATATCATAATATTATAACCTAAAAAAAATTATTAATTGTGTCAAAAATGTCAATGTCAACTTAACCTAAAAAAAAATAATTTTATTAAATGATGTTAGGTTTTAATGAAAAAGATTTATATTGAATCAAAATTTGATTTTGAATGAGCTAAATTAATTAGTTTAATCAAAATTGATTTTTTTCGGACGTTGATTGAAGAGGAAAATTAAAAATTTTTGGTTTAAAATGCACTTACCTTACATCATTTTAAAGAGGGAATTTTTTTCTTCAATTTCATCCATGAATCATCTCATTAACTTCATTATTTTAGCCATAATCATAATAAATGGTCAATATCATAATATTATAACCTAAAAAAAATTATTAATTGTGTCAAAAATGTCAATGTCAACTTAACCTAAAAAAAAATAATTTTATTAAATGATGTTAGGTTTTAATGAAAAAGATTTATATTGAATCAAAATTTGATTTTGAATGAGCTAAATTAATTAGTTTAATCAAAATTGATTTTTTTCGGACGTTGATTGAAGAGGAAAATTAAAAATTTTTGGTTTAAAATGCACTTACCTTACATCATTTTAAAGAGGGAATTTTTTTCTTCAATTTCATCCATGAATCATCTCATTAACTTCATTATTTTAGCCATAATCATAATAAATGGTCAATATCATAATATTATAACCTAAAAAAAATTATTAATTGTGTCAAAAATGTCAATGTCAACTTAACCTAAAAAAAAATAATTTTATTAAATGATGTTAGGTTTTAATGAAAAAGATTTATATTGAATCAAAATTTGATTTTGAATGAGCTAAATTAATTAGTTTAATCAAAATTGATTTTTTTGGGACGTTGATTGAAGAGGAAAATTAAAAATTTTTGGTTTAAAATGCACTCACCTTACATCATTTTAAAGAGGGAATTTTTTTCTTCAATTTCATCCATGAATCATCTCATTAACTTCATTATTTTAGCCATAATCATAATAAATGGTCAATATCATAATATTATAACCTAAAAAAAATTATTAATTGTGTCAAAAATGTCAATGTCAACTTAACCTAAAAAAAAATAATTTTATTAAATGATGTTAGGTTTTAATGAAAAAGATTTATATTGAATCAAAATTTGATTTTGAATGAGCTAAATTAATTAGTTTAATCAAAATTGATTTTTTTCGGACGTTGATTGAAGAGGAAAATTAAAAATTTTTGGTTTAAAATGCACTTACCTTACATCATTTTAAAGAGGGGATTTTTTCCTTCAATTTCATCCATGAATCATCTCATTAACTTCATTATTTTAGCCATAATCTTAATAAATAATCAATATCATAATATTATAACCTAACAAAAAATTATTATTGTGTCAAAAATGTCAATGTCAAATTAACATAACCTAAAAAAAATTTTATTTTTTAATAATTATTTTTTTTAATCATTTTAGTTATTTCACCTCACCGGAAAACCGACATGCTCTCCCAATGTTTACATCGTTATTAAATACAGTTTGCGCTTACGACCCCGTTGGATTAGGAGTACCCTATAACCACTTAATCTTCTCGGATTCTTTGGAGCCGTTGGTGGAGGCTTGCTTACAAATTTTAATCGTAACTTTGGATCATGACACGAGTAGCGGAGCGAGCGTTGAGAACGAAACGGAGGTTGCAACCCCCGATAATTTATTCATCAATTATCTCTCGAGGATTCACCGCGATGAAGATTTCAATTTTATCTTGCAAGGAATTACACGGCTATTAAATAACCCTTTGGTACAAACATATTTGCCGAATTCAACTAAAAAAGTGCATTTTCATCAAGAATTGTTGGTGTTTTTTTGGAAAATGTGCGATTATAATAAGGTTAGGTTAATTTTTTTGTTGACGTTTGAGGTTATGTTGGTTTTTTTTTCAGAAATTTTTGTATTTTGTGCTTAAAAGCAGCGATGTTCTCGAAATTCTCGTCCCGATTTTGTATCATTTGAACGATTCGAGGGCGGATCAATGTAAGTTGTTGATTTACTAAATTTTTTTTAATTTAATTTTTTATTTTTTAGCCCGAGTTGGGTTGATGCATATCGGAGTTTTTATTTTGCTGCTTTTATCGGGGGAGAGGAACTTTGGGGTGCGCCTAAATAAGCCTTACACCGCGACGATTCCCATGGATATTCCCGTTTTTACTGGAACTCACGCCGATTTATTGATAATCGTGTTCCATAAAATTATCACAACGGGGCATCAACGATTACAACCCCTTTTTGATTGCCTTTTAACGATTTTAGTTAATGGTACAATATTAACAATCATATTAATACAATTATTAACTTAATTTATCCCATTTTAGTCTCTCCGTACTTAAAAACTTTATCGATGGTGGCAAGTACGAAGCTTTTGCACCTCTTAGAAGCATTCAGCACCCCATGGTTCTTATTCTCGTCGCATTCAAACCACCATTTAGTCTTTTTCTTGTTAGAAATCTTCAACAATATAATCCAATATCAATTTGATGGTAAAAAATTGATTCTTTACCTCCAATTTTTTTTAAATAATCAATTTTAGGGAATTCTAATTTGGTGTATACGATCATTAGGAAGCGCCAAGTATTCCATAGCTTAGCCAATTTGCCCTGCGATTATGGCTCGATCACTAAATCATTAAATCGGCGCTCAAAACGCAATGTAACAAGCCCCGCTGTTAATGAAGAAGAACCTGGATTAGAAACGGCGATGGAAGGGTCTCACCCAGCTCTCCCGGCTGAGCCGGGTACTTTAAAGGCCACTTTACCAGATACTCCAGGAATTGGGCAAATGACTGAGAGTGAATCGGCTCATCCGAGTTATCAACAATTAGAGCAATTATCTACGTTAAGTAATGGGGTAACCGGGTTAAATATAAACGCAAAAGTCGTTAATGGGGATGAAAAAGTCTCCCCGAAGATGGAGGTTAAAATGAATAAAGGAGAATCTCAAGTTGTCGTTAATAAAGTTACCACCTCAGTTAATACGGTAATAAAAATTAACCTTTTTTAATTAAAAGTAATCTTTTTTTGATTAAAATTAATCTTTTTTTAATTAAAATTAATAATAATTTGAATTTAATTAAATAAATAAATTTTAGAAAAATTCGTTACGGGTTTCTTCGAGTACGGAGAATACGAATGGGCAATGGGTCCCAACAGCGGATTGGGTCCACTCCTGGAAGAGCAAATTACCTCTACAAACCATAATGAGGTTGCTACAAGTTTTAGTGCCCCAAGTTGAAAAGATTTGCATCGATAAGTACGATTTAACCTCAAAAAAAATTTTTTTCTTAATTAATTAATTTCTTATAGGGGTTTAACCGATGAAAGCGAAATCTTAAAGTTCCTCCAACACGGGACATTGGTTGGATTACTCCCAGTTCCACATCCAATTTTAATTCGGAAGTACCAAGCCAACGCTGGGACCACAACCTGGTTCCGAACTTACATGTGGGGGGTGATTTATTTAAGAAATATGGACCCCCCGATTTGGTACGATACAGATGTGAAGTTATTCGAAATTCAGAGAGTTTAATCAAAATTTAATTTAATTTAATTTATTACTTAATTAATATGATACTAATTGTTGTAATTTTTTCACCATAACGATTAATTTGTGATTTTTATCAAAAAGAAAAAGATTT
The DNA here is from genome assembly GCA_036711965.1 of Onthophagus sagittarius. Classification (NCBI taxonomy): domain Eukaryota; kingdom Metazoa; phylum Arthropoda; class Insecta; order Coleoptera; family Scarabaeidae; genus Onthophagus; species Onthophagus sagittarius. The sequence continues at coordinate 14,506,472 of JASERS010000008.1, forward strand.
CTTTTTATTATTTAAAATGGATTAGTGCAAATTAAATCAAATTTAATTTAAATAAAAATAAGATTTTGTCCGATGATGCCTAAGATGAAATTAATTTCATTCGATTACATTCCACTTATTATTTAAAATTCGATTGAATTGATGTTAAAATGATATAAATTAATGTATTTTAAATGTAATTGAGTGTTATATTTAAATAAATTAATATTTAAAGCTAAAATTAATTTATTTAAAATTAATTTTTAGGTTATGTTGATGTAAGCAAATATTTTTTTAGGTTATCTCGAAGAAAGTTTTTTGCAATAAATTTGATTTAAATCTCAATTAAAATTAAAAAATGCGATGAATGCGAATAAGGTATTAATAAGTTATTAATTTAAAGCAAATTTAAGCCTAAAATTTATTTATTAACTCAAAAAAATAATCATGATCGAAATTTTTAGGTTATGTTAGCCTTAATGTAATTTAATTAAAATGTGTGGGATATTTTGTGGTCTTGGATTAAAAGAAAACGGGGAATTACTCAATAATTTGGTACGTTTTAAATTAATCCTATTAAGTATTTAATTTTTATTTTTTAGGAGAAATCGTGCAAATTTTTTATTAACCGTCGTGGGCCGGATCATCAAAACTCGCACAAATTCTCTAAATGTACGAAAAGAACGCAACGAGAATTCAATTTCGTTTTTACCGCAAGCGTTTTATGGTTGCAAGGGGAAAATTTAACTCAACAACCGATTATAACAGAAAAATCTATTTTTCTCTTCAACGGAGATATTTTCGAAGGAATCCCAGAAAATGATCGAAACCGCTTCGGCGATACCCAATTACTTTTTAATCGATTAGAACAAAACGAAATTGCCTTAGAATTAAACCAAATAAGAGGACCTTACGCTTTAATTTATTTCGATAAGAAAAAATTGAGGTTATATTTTGGATGCGATGTCTTCGGGAGGCGAAGTTTATTAATCGGGGCGAAAAACGACGTTTTAATTTTAAGCAGTGTCGTGAATAAAGGGGGTTTAATCAATTTTATGGAAGTACCCCCAATTGGGACGTTTTGCTTCGATTTAGAAGAAGATGAAATTATTTTGTATCCGTGGAGTTTTAGAAATGAAGATTTCGAAGCTAAATTGAACGAAATTGAAACGATTTTAAACAAAAAAGTTAAAATAATCCAAAATTTAATAATCAACGAACCAAATAGCTTTATTGAGCCAACACCGGACGATTTAAAAGTGTACGAATCAATCAAAATTAATCAAAATTCGGCTTTTAAAATTTTATTGAGTGATCGAAATTTTTTTGAGAATGTTACAATCTTATTGGGGAAGTTAGAAAATTCGATTAAAATGAGGATTAAGCAGCCGAATTTTTGTGGGGGATGTATTAACTCGGAAAGTGTTTGTAATCACTCAACGATTGGAATTTTATTTTCTGGAGGAGTCGATTGCACGATTTTGGCCGTTTTAATCGATAAATTTTATGATAAATCGCGCCCAATCGATCTTATTAATGTTGCTTTTGAGAGGGGTGAGGATAATTATGAAACCCCCGATCGAGGGACGAGTTTGCAAAGTTACGAGGAACTCAAAAATGTGTGTCCTAATAGGATTTGGAACTTAATCGAAGTAAATGTTAGCAAAAAAGAGCTTGATGAGGCTCGAAATAATCATATTAAGCACCTTATTTATCCGTTAAATCGAATTCTCGATGATAGTTTGGGGTGCGCTTTGTGGTTCGCCGCAAGGGGAGTTGGGGAAAAATCGGTTACTTCAGCTAGGGTATTTTAATTCTTACTCTCTAATCTAATTATTAATTCTATTTTTTTTTTCAATTAAGGTGTTAATTGTTGGGATGGGAGCCGATGAATTATTTGGGGGTTATTGCAAGCAACGAGGGAAAATGAAATCGTCTGGGTGGAGAGGTTTGGATGAAAGTTTAAAGCACGATTGGGAGAATATCTCAAAAAAGAACCTCGCGAGGGATGATAGAGTCGTCTCGGATCATGGGAGACAATTAAGGACCCCTTATTTGGATGAGAACATGGTGGAGTTTGCTCGAAATTTGCACCCTTGGGAGAAGTAGTGCTTAATTTTGAATCAATTTGAATTATTTAATTAATTTTTGTTGTTAGGACCTACCCCAGTGATGATTTTCCGAGGGGATTGGGGGAAAAAATTGTATTGAGGAGTTTAGCGTACCATCTCGGATTAAAAAATGCTTCTTTATTAAAGAAGAGAGCGCTGCAATTTGGGTCGAGGATAGCTTGTAGTAAAGAAAATGCTTTTGATGTGTCGCCGAGATTATTATGAAGATCAAAATAATAATAATAATTATTATCAAAATAAATTAAGTTTAGGCAACCGAATTAACACAAAAAGTTAGGTTATGTAAGAAATAAAAATTATAATTAAAATTATGTAATTTTTATTATAATAAAGCTTTAATTCTTTCTACAATCTACATTATTCGATTATACTCGAGGTAAGATTCATATTTGTTAAAAAGCGAGTATCGGAAAAGTAAATAAAAAATTTTTTTCTTAAAATAAAAATAAAATGCAAGCGGCTAATACGCTCAAAATAGCCGTCGATCCAATTGTAACGGCGCTATTACATTTATCTGAAGAGCATTCGTAACATCGCAAATCTTGAACCCCATTTTTAGTCGACATGAACCCAATCGTTCTTGCGGCTAAATCGCACGCGTTAAACCCAACGTTTACCCCGCATTTCCTCGCCACATACTCATTATTATCCGCATCTGCACACATAATTAAATAAACAAACCAATTAAGACAAAAAGAAGATGAAACAAACCTCTTGCGGTGATTTTGATGCAATTCTTCGGAATCCAAGATCCGAACAAAGAACTCCCTTCATCGCAATCAGTCACCGTTTGTGCGAACGAAAAAATACCAACGTTGCAGCCGATATCTTTGGATGAGTCACAATCGTAACATTTAATCGCAAAAGCTAAAAATTAAAAAATCAAATTAGGTTATGTTTTTTATTAATTTTTGACGTTTAAACGTCAAAATTCTTAGGTGATTTGATTTAAATTAATTACCTGTTGATACGAAGCCGAAAATTAAAATTAATTGGGTTAATTTCAACATTTTGAGTTAATTTTTTGCTCGAATTAAACGAAGATGCGTCCCGGTTCAAGATCGCCCACAAAATGGAGCTTTAGCGAATTCCCCTCCTTAAATTTAAGTGGGGGAATGATTAATCGTTTGAGTCAAAATGCGTTTTATTTAAATATTAATTTTTTATTTTCATTAAAAATTAGTTTTATTTAATTAATTTAAATCGAAATTTATTTATTAATTTAGTTAAAAAAAAAAAAATTTTTAGGTTAAATTAACGTCAAAAATGACGTTTACGTCATTTTTGACATAACCTCAATCAAAATTAGATTTTAATCAAATTCTTTATTTATTGTTAAAATTTATATAAAAATAATTATTTAATTAAAATGGACGGATTAAAATTAATTATTGAGTCATTTTTCCTAAATAAAAGCGATTAAAACTCCAACAAACAAAATGGGGGATAATTTTATCATCTCCGATGAATTGCACCCATCGTATTCGCAATTAAAACACCCAACGATGTTTTCTTGCCTAATTCGGGCTAATTCTTCGAAGTAACTGCACGTTTCAGAGAAATCATCGACGTATTTACCACATCCTTTGGTGTATTTCGTATTTCCTGCCCCATCTAATAACGGAATAAGATAAGAGATAATCAAAATTAACATTATTTAGTCATTTTAACCTTTAACGACGAATTTGTAACAAGCTACGTGTTCTCTTAACGTTGGAAGACAAGTTATGTTATTGCGGCAATCCAAGTAATTTGAGTAATCGCACTCAAAGCAATTTAACGAGTACACTAAAAATTGGATAAAGATGTAAAAGAATCGATTTAATTCGGTTTAATTATTACCTTGTTTGATGTATAATAATGAGATTATTAAATAAAGTTTCATTTTTATTGCTATTTTTGGTTGATGATTGGGTTGGGTTTCTTTAATTTCTTGTTATGAATGTTTTAAAGGAGGAAGGTCAAAGGAATTGAGAAAGTAGGCAACCAAATATGAAACGATTTGGATAAAATTCGTTTTTGGAGGAGAATTCGGCGCCGAAGAGTCTGCTTCTTATTGATCCAATTCAACCCTCCACATTCCCCATTCGCATTCTTTGTATTTCTCGTCTTATCTTTATTACACCATTATTATTAAAAGACAAACACATTAAAAAATGAGTAATATTTAAACGATTTAATGACCCCATGCCCAATCGCAAAAAAACGATAAAAAAATTCTTTTAAAAACTATTAATTTAATAAAAATAAATTACACGCCTTAACCGAATTTTTTGCGATAAAAATGTTATAAAAGAACGTTCGAGCTTTCTATTTTAATAGTTAAGCTTCACGATGGCTTTCGTAAAGATTTTTGCGTTGATTTCGACCCTTTTATTAAACAACTTAGGTAAATTCCTCATTTTAATTAATCGAAATCAATTAATTTTAATTTTTAGCAAATTCAACCGAATGCAGGAGTTGCTACAACATCAATGAGGGGACTTGTTTCGACTCAAAAATTAATTTAAATAACTCATTGGAATACTCAACATGTTCCGTGCACAGCAAAAATTTAGATTTAGAAATGAGGCGGGTTTATGGCACGAATTTCGAGCACAAAACCCAATCGATTTTCGACGTTCGATGCGTTTATTACGAAAAATTTTGTAAAATTAATTATTGTTTCATTTATATCGATTTATTAATAATTTAATTTTTAGATCGTCTAACGAATCAATCGGAAGTGTATCGGGGGTGTCTCCAAAAGAAATACGCCAGAAATTTCTGCGAGAACCAAAAGAAAAATCAAGATTATTATCTTTATAACTTAATTAAATGCGACGTTTGTACCAACGATTTTTGTAACTCAAATTCCGGTTTAAATCCGCGTTTAAATCGGTTTTTCCCGATTATTTTGTTATTAATAATTCATTTTAAATAATTAATTATCTTTATTGCTAAATTTATCTAAGTACACAAAATTAATTGGATTTGTAATAAATGTACAGCTCCGAAAACCAAACGAGTATTATTTAAGCTTAATAATTTACAAAAAATAACTTAAAATTATTGTGGGAATCCCCAAAAACGAGAAAGTGACGAAATTGGAGTTGAAATTAGATGTTGCCGCATTGCACAAACTCTCCGTGCAACCTTCGCAGAATACGCTCTCAATTTTCGAGGGTTCTAAAATGTTGCAATAGCCTTTATCTTTATCGTCTCTGATGATGTAACATCCTCGAGTTGTGTTCATCGCCCCAGAGATTTTATCTAAAAGATAATAATAATAAAAATTAGTTTTATACGACGATTTTATTTTAAAACAAACCTTTTTCGACCTTCTTGTAGCACGTATATTTCAAATTAACGCTTGAATCGCATGTTATTTTGGTGGCTTTTGAGAGATCATCGCATTTATTGTTAACGCATTGATAACATTCCAAAGAATAAGCTGAAAAAAATTAAAAATTAATTTGAATGTTATGCAACCAAAGATGCAAGGAAAAAAAAATTTATTATTAAAAAATTAATTCTATTTTAATGATTTTATAAAAAAATTGGTTAATAATTAAGTTAATAATGAATTAGGTTGATAAAAATAATTGTTTAAACGATGATTTATTATAATTAATTAAAATTTTTAAAAATGTTGTGAAAGTTATGCAACCGAATATGCACCTAGAACCAAATAATTTTTTTTATTAAAATATTAATTTTATTTTAATGGTTTTATTAAAAATTTAATTATAAATTGATTAATAATTAAATTAAATTGATAAAAATAATTGTTTAAACGATGATTTATTATTATTTATTAAAATTTTGAAAAATGTTGTGAAAGTTATGCAACCGAATATGCACCTAGAACCAATTTTTTTTAATTAAAATATTAATTTTATTTTAATGGTTTTATTAAAAATTTAATTATAAATTGATTAATAATTAAATTAAATTGATAAAAATAATTGTTTAAACGATGATTTATTATTATTTATTAAAATTTTGAAAAATGTTGTGAAAGTTATGCAACCGAATATGCACCTGGAACCAAATAATTTTTTTTATTAAAACATAAATTTCATTTTAATGGTTTTATTAAAAATTTAATTATAAATTGATTAATAATTAAATTAAATTGATAAAAATAATTGTTTAAACGATGATTTATTATAATTAATTAAAATTTTGAAAAATGTTGTGAAAGTTATGCAACCGAATATGCACCTAGAACCAAATAATTTTTTTTATTAAAATATTAATTTTATTTTAATGGTTTTATTAAAAATTTAATTATAAATTGATTAATAATTAAATTAAATTGATAAAAATAATTGTTTAAACGATGGTTTATTATTATTTATTAAAATTTTGAAAAATGTTGTGAAAGTTATGCAACCGAATATGCACCTAGAACCAAATAATTTTTTTTTATTAAAATATTAATTTTATTGTAATGGTTTTATTAAAAATTTAATTATAAATTGATTAATAATTAAATTAAATTGATAAAAATAATTGTTTAAACGATGATTTATTATTATTTATTAAAATTTTGAAAAATGTTGTGAAAGTTATGCAACCGGATATGCACTTAGAACCAAAAAATTTTTTTTTAAATTAATATATTAATTTTGTTTTAATGATTTTATTAAAAATTTAATTATAGATTGATTAATAATTAAATTAAGTGAATAAAAATAATTGCTAAAACGAGGATTTGTAATTATTAATAAAAATTTTTGTAAAAGTTATGCAACTCAATAAACACACGTCAAATTTGACGTTAAAATTTTTTTTTTAAATAAAATTAATTATTTAAATTAATTAATTATAAAATAATTAAAAACAGAATCGATTAAAAGCACATATTTTAATTTATAAGTATTTTTACGTTTTAATTATTAATTTTAAGATTGTTGTTTTAATACTAATCTCACTTCAAATTTATTTGAGTCGATTTAACTAAAATTTTTGTTAAAAATAATAAAAAAAACCATAAATTAGGGATGATGTTTATGTGTAAAACTATGTAATAAGAATTGCGTCGATTTCAAAGAGGAATTTGACATAAATTCGGTAAACGCGTTAATTAATTTTTTCTTTAATGATTGTGTTAAAAATTGAATCATAAATAACGAAATTAAATTAATTGTTAAAATGAATTTTAGTTAATATTGATGAAATTAATGTTTAAAAAAGAATTAGTAATAAAAAAAAAAGTTATGCAACCCTATGCACATAAGGAGTAAGATAACCTAAAAATGTCAAATTTGACGTTTTAATTTTTTTTTGTAATTAATATTTTAATTATATTTTATTAATTAATAAAAAAGGGCTAAAAATAGATTGATTTGAATCATTAAAATCAACAATTTAGTTTTTTGTAAGTATCTTAACTAATTATTTTAACAATTCAATTTTAATAAAAAATATAACCTCAAATTTATTTCTTTTGTAGGGAAAAATAAGGAAAAAAAACTTATTTATGAAGAATTATCGAATAAAAAGGCGATATCAAAGAAGGAATTTGACCTAATTTTATACCGGACGACAAAAAAAAGACGAAAATAACTTTTTTATTGATTAGTAATTTCCGGTTTTTATCAAAAAAATCGACCTAAAATTTCTTAAACATCGAAATAATTGTCTTAAAACTTAAACTGTGTTAAAATTGAAATAATTATTAATGAAAATTTTGAAAATTATTACGAAAGTTATGCAACCCAACACACAGATATCAAATTTGATGTTTAAATCTTTGTATAAAAATAATTAATTATTTCATTTAATTAATTATAGAATAATTAAAAACAAAAACTAGATTTGTGCGAAATTAGAGTTGATGTTTATGTGTAAAACGATGTAATAGGAATTGCGTCGATTTCAAAGAGGAATATGACCTAAATTCGCTAAACGCGATAATTAATTTTTTCTTTAATGATTGTGTTAAAAATTGAATTATAAATAACGAAATTAAATTAATTGTTAAAATGAATTTTAATTAATATTGATGAAATTAATGTTTAAAAAAAAATTGTAATAAAAAAAGTTATGCAACCCTATACACATATGGAGTAAAATAACCTAAAAATGTCAAATTTGACGTTTTAATTTTTTTTGTAATTAATATTTTAATTATATTTTAATAATTAATCAAAAAAGAGATTAATTTGAATAATTAAAATCGTCAATTTCGTTTTTGTAAGTATTTTCACTAATTATTTTATTTCAATAATTCAATTTTAATAAAACATAACCTCAAATTTATTTCTTTTGTAGGGAAAAATAAGAAAAAGCTTATTTATGAAGAATTATCGAATAAAAAGTCGATATCAAAGAAGGAATTTGACCTAATTTTGTACGGGACGACAAAAAAAAGACGAAAATAACTTTTTTATTGATTACTAATTTCCGGTTTTTATCAAAAAAATCGACCTAAAATTTCTTAAACATCGAAATAATTGTCTTAAAACTTAAACTGAGTTAAAATTGAAATAATTATTAATGAAAATTTTGAAAATTATTACGAAAGTTATGCAACCTAACACACAGATATCAAATTTGATGTTTAAATCTTTTTATAAAAATAATTAATTATTTCATTTAATTAATTATAGAATAATTAAAAACAAAAAGTAGATTTGTACGAAATTAGAGATGATGTTTATGTATAAAACGATGTAATGGGAATTACGTCGATTTCAAAGAGGAATTTGACCTAAATTCGCTAAACGCGATAATTAATTTTTTGTTTAATGATTGTGTTAAAAATTGAATTATAAATAACGAAATTAAATTAATTGTTAAAATGAATTTTAATTAATATTGATGAAATTAATGTTTAAAAAAAAATTGTAATAAAAAAAGTTATGCAACCCTATACACATATGGAGTAAGATAACCTAAAAATGTTAAATTTGACGTTTTAATTTTTTTTATTAATATTTTAATTATATTTTAATAATTAATCAAAAAAGAGATTAATTTGAATAATCAAAATCGTCAATTTCGTTTTTGTAAGTATTTTCACTAATTATTTTATTTCAATAATTCAATTTTAATAAAACATAACCTCAAATTTATTTCTTTTGTAGGGAAAAATAAGAAAAAAACTTATTTATGAAGAATTATCGAATAAAAAGTCGATATCAAAGAAGGAATTTGACCTAATTTTGTACCGGACGACAAAAAAAAGACGAATATAATTTTTTTATTGATTACTAATTTCCGGTTTTTATCAAAAAAATCGACCTAAAATTTCTTAAACATCGAAATAATTGTTTTAAAACTTAAACTGAGTTAAAATTGAAATAAATATTAATGAAAATTTTGAAAATTATTACGAAAGTTATGCAACCTAACACACAGATATCAAATTTGACGTTTAAATCTTTGTATAAAAATAATTAATTATTTCATTTAATTAATTATAGAATAATTAAAAACAAAAACTAGATTTGTACGAAATTAGAGATGATGTTTGTGTATAAAACGATGTAATGGGAATTACGTCGATTTCAAAGAGGAATTTGACCTAAATTCGCTAAACGCGATAATTAATTTTTTCTTTAATGATTGTGTTAAAAATTGAATTATAAATAACGAAATTAAATTAATTGTTAAAATGAATTTTAATTAATATTGATGAAATTAATGTTTAAAAAAAAATTGTAATAAAAAAAGTTATGCAACCCTATACACATATGGAGTAAGATAACCTAAAAATGTCAAATTTGACGTTTTAATTTTTTTTGTAATTAATATTTTAATCATATTTTATTAATTAATTAAAAAAGGATAAAAATGGATTGATTTGAATAATTAAAATCACCAATTTCGTTTTTTGTAAGTATTTCAACTAATTATTTTAATAATTCAATTTTAATAAAAAACATAACCTCAAATTTATTTCTTTTGTAGGGAGAAATAAGAAAAAAAAACTGATTTATGAAGAATTATCGAATAAAAAGTCGATATCAAAGAAGGAATTTGACCTAATTTTGTACCGGACGAAAAAAAAGACGAAAATAACTTTTTTATTGATTAGTAATTTCCGGTTTTTATCAAAAAAATCGACCTAAATTCGATTTTTAACCATTAAAAACCGAATTTTTCGCGATAAAAAACGATTCAAATACAAAATGGAAGTGAGATCATCATTTAAAATACAACCGGGCCAATTATAGATTTAAAAAAAAAACATCTTCCTTTCACAAATGTACCCACGCGCGCGCCGATTACCGCTATTAACACACTTGGCGGCGATTTAACTCAACAAAAATAATAATAAATAATCATTTTTTTTCTTACCGGTTACACAAATCGCCGCTAAAATAGCTACAACGGAAAACTTGGCCATTTTAAACAAGATATTCTTTTAAGGATGGATTATGCGTACAGTTCGAGATGCTCTGAGGAACTGAGTTGTTGACTGTATGCCACAAACAGAAAAAGAACCACTGAGGAGGGGAAAATGAGACAGAAACTAATAACAGGAAAAATACAAGTTTTGGAGTGAATTGAACCTCTTTTTGGGTGATTTAATAAAATTTTGATCGAAAATTTTAGATTAAATTTAAGAAATAAAGTTATTTTATTTAAATTAATTAATTTATATTAATTAAATTAAAAAAATTAAACGTCATTTTTGACGTTTCGTTTGATTAAAATAAAATTGAGGTTATGAATTGTTTAAAAATATGACGCAAATAAATTTCCTTGGAAAAATATTAATTGTTGCTAATTACGTTAAAATTAATAATAATTTAAATCTCCTCTAAACGTATTTTGTTATTTTTTATTACTTTTTTGTGCAAATAAATGTCTCCTTTTCCCGCGAGGTCATTCTAAATGATACTATCGGGTATTCACGGTTAAACAATTTGTTCGTTTTGCATCATAAAATCGTTCCCAATTCATTATTAAATTTAATCACGAATTTAATTTGTTAACCACGATATCTCCAAGTTAATTCTAATCATAATTATATAAACAAATTAAATTATTAAAATTAATTCGAAAAGAAATCGTCACATTGATAAATTAAAATGTGTTAAATTAATTTGAGTCGTAAAAGCTTTAAATGAATCACCAATGAACGATTTTATTATCGCATCGGAACATTTTTTAACTATGAATAGAAAAATATTTCGCAAAAATTCTTTGCACGCCTCGGAACGAAGAACCAACGAATAAACTCTAGCATATAAACGTGTTGCAAGGTTATTTCTAGAACCAGTACGGTTCCAGCGACGTTAAGGAAAGCTTCAACTTGATTTTAGTTGCTTTAAGTTTTAAAATGGCCAAGTTTATTCTTGCATTTCTCGCGGTGTGTTTAACCATTTCTAGCGGTAAGTAGGATTGACCTTAAGCGGAATAAATTTATGAAATCGCCAGGTGATGTAATGGCTAAAACAGCTTGAACGTGTTTTCAAGGAAATTCTTACGTCAGATCTATTAATATAACAATAATGTTTTTGATTTGAATCAAATTAAGAATGATACTCACGATTTAAATCCTTGTCGTATATTTATTATTGTTTTCTTTTTAGTTTATTCGTTGCAATGTTACGATTGTAGTGGGAATAAAGACGAAGTTTGTGATAAAATCGCAACTTGTGGGAACAGCGCGGATTCCGCAAACAACCAACCGGCTTGTATCAAACGAATCCATAAAGTTAACGGGGTTACCATCGTGAAAAGGGGTTGCGCTTTCGTGACGAGTCCAAAATTCGATAAAGCCCCCGAATGCCAAGCCGATGATGTTTTTTGCTCCCCCTGCAAAGAAAATAAATGCAATTCAGCTTCGTCTTTGGGAAAATTCTCAATTTTCGTCATCTTACCCCTATTTCTTACTTTCATTTTATTAAATTAAATAATAATATGATTAACCAAATAAAAAGAATCATCTCACCAAATTAAAATGAGGTTATGTTGTTGTTTGTGTTTGTATTTAAATTTACCACCGATAGATGGCGATTCATTTTTTTTTTGTTAATAATTAAATAAAAATTAATTATTTATGTGGTTTAATCTAAATAAACGCATTTATTTTGATACGATTTTATTTCGGCTTTAAAATAATCCCTTTATCCGACTCTAAAAATCGAAAAACCGGGGCGACCATCTCTCGGGAATCCTAACCAAAAATAATTAAGAAATTATTAATATAATTAAAATAATTAAATACCATTTTGATTAATTTATCGATTTCCTCCCATAAAAACGCGTTCAAATTCGTTTTGTTATTCAAAGGGCTTAAATCGACGAGCTCAATTTTACTTGGATAAGTTATAATGATATCGAAGACATCTAAAATTATTTTTAATCTAAATTAATTAAAGATTTGAGTTATTTAATAATTACAATTCTTCCTAATAAATTTCCCCTTTAAATTAGCCTGAAAAAACTCCGAAATTAATCTGATTATGTTCGGGCCGTCTTCGGCGAAATGCCCATAATAAGTGGGCCAATCCCTCGGGGTGATTCCCCTCAAAATATCCCCCACAACGATGCATCTAAACTCACTGGCCGGGTGGATATTTAAAAATTCCCTTAAAGCGAAACAATAACCTTCATCGTATTTTCCATAAAAATCGTTCATCACAACATCGGAAGCTTTGAAATAATTAATAAGATCCTGTATGCAATTAACTTGGAGTAAATTACTTAAACTCATAAATTTCGCGTCCTAAAACATTGTTTGTATTAATTATGTTTAATTTTGTATAATTTTGTTAACGCACCAACGGAGCTCTCCAATTATTTTTCGCAAAAACTTTATTGCCGAAATGTTTTAATGCTTCTTTTAATTTATTTATATACTCGGGGTTACAAACTGTTGTAACATCGCCATCGAAATCGTCTGATCGCAAATAATTTAATAATTCGGGGGGGATCTCGATGAGAATCGTGGTTAAGGTTATGTTTTTGAATGATTTGTACCATGTTGTTATTGAGAAATCCTTTAAATCTTGAGATTCCTATTATGATTATAAATTTGATTAAAAATTATGTGGCTTAATAATAATAATAACTCACCAACATTTTGTAAGATAATAATTTAAGAAAATTATTTGAGGTTATGTTGTTTGTTGGGTAATGTGACGTTTGGAATATAGATGGCGGGATTAAATTGATTTAATTTTAAATAATATAAAAAATAAATAAATTAAAATGTGGGATATTAATTAAAAATAATTAATTTTAATTAATAAAATTAGATTTTAATTCCATTTATAAATTAAGATTTAATTAAATTAATTTATAACTATATTAAATTGGGTTTAATGATGAAATAAAAGATGGCACCACAATACGATTACTTTAAAATTTAAAAATAAATAAAAATTAACTATTAAACCAAGAAATTATGATTATATTAATGTTTTTTGATTTAATTAATTTAATATAGACATAAATAAAGGTTGGGGGAGGTAAAATATAAGGGGATAAATCACCCGGTTTCAAAAGTATTCGATTTCAAGATAAAAAGTCCCAGAGAGATTTCATTTCGGACCAACTGACATCGATTTCGTGACTTTTCTCCAAAAAGGAGCTTTATCAAGCGATAACGAACATCCTGGGAATACTAAATCGTTCGAATCGGAAGTCGTTTAGTAATAAGGGTGCTTTAATTTGATGAATTAAAGCTAAATGATGATCCTTAAATGTTTATAATTAATTATTAACTGAATTAAATTAATAATATACATTTTTTTGTGTCATTTAAAGGTTAGAAATGTCAAATTTGACAGGTAAACGTCAAAAAAATTTATAATTTTTTGAAAATTTATGTTAATTGGATTGATTTCTACCTTTAATTTTGTTATTTTCTCTTCTAAGTACATTAAAGGAGGATGTTGAGTTGGGTTAAAATTAATTTTATAAAATAATAATTTCTTTTGAGTCATTAAAGGTTAGAAATGTCAAATTTGACATTAAAACGTCAAAAAAAATATAATTATTTTGAAAATTTATGTTAATTGAATTCATTTCTACCTTTAATTTTGTTATTTTCTCGTCCAAGTGCTTTAAGAGAGGATGTTGGGTTGGGTTAAAATTAATTTTATAAAATAATAATTTCTTTTGAGTCATTAAAGGTTAGAAATGTCAAATTTGACATTGAAACGTCAAAAAAATGATAATTTTTTTGAAAATTTATGTTAATTGAATTCATTTCTACCTTTAATTTTGTTATTTTCTCTTCTAAATACATTAAAGGAGGATGTTGAGTTGGATTAAAATTAATTTTAAAAAATAAAAATTTCTTTTGAGTCATTAAAGGTTAGAAATGTCAAATTTGACATTGAAACGTCAAAAAAATGATAATTTTTTTGAAAATTTATGTTAATTAAATTCATTTCTACCTTTAATTTTGTTATTTTCTCGTCCAAGTGCTTTAAGAGAGGATGTCGGGTTGGGTTAATATTAATTTTATAAAATAATAATTTCTTTTGAGTCATTAAAGATTAGAAATGTCAAATTTGACATTGAAACGTCAAAAAAATGATAATTTTTTTGAAAATTTATGTTAATTGAATTCATTTCTACCTTTAATTTTGTTATTTTCTCGTCCAAGTGCTTTAAGAGAGGATGTTGGGTTGGGTTAAAATTAATTTTATAAAATAATAATTTCTTTTGAGTCGTTAAAGGTTAGAAATGTCAAATTTGACATTGAAACGTCAAAAAAATGATAATTTTTTTGAAAATTTATGTTAATTGAATTCATTTCTACCTTTAATTTTGTTATTTTCTCGTCCAAGTGCTTTAAGAGAGGATGTTGGGTTGGGTTAAAATTAATTTTATAAAATAATAATTTCTTTTGAGTCGTTAAAGGTTAGAAATGTCAAATTTGACATTGAAACGTCAAAAAAATGATAATTTTTTTGAAAATTTATGTTAATTGAATTCATTTCTACCTTTAATTTTGTTATTTTCTCGTCCAAGTGCTTTAAGAGAGGATGTTGGGTTGGGTTAAAATTAATTTTATAAAATAATAATTTCTTTTGAGTCGTTAAAGGTTAGAAATGTCAAATTTGACATTGAAACGTCAAAAAAATGATAATTTTTTTGAAAATTTATGTTAATTGAATTCATTTCTACCTTTAATTTTGTTATTTTCTCGTCCAAGTGCTTTAAGAGAGGATGTTGGGTTGGGTTAAAATTAATTTTATAAAATAATAATTTCTTTTGAGTCGTTAAAGGTTAGAAATGTCAAATTTGACATTGAAACGTCAAAAAAATGATAATTTTTTTGAAAATTTATGTTAATTGAATTCATTTCTACCTTTAATTTTGTTATTTTCTCGTCCAAGTGCTTTAAGAGAGGATGTTGGGTTGGGTTAAAATTAATTTTATAAAATAATAATTTCTTTTGAATCATTAAAGGTTAGAAATGTCAAATTTGACATTGAAACGTCAAAAAAATGATAATTTTTTTGAAAATTTACGTTAATTAAATTCATTTCTACCTTTAATTTTGTTATTTTCTCGTCCAAGTGCTTTAAGAGAGGATGTTGGGTTGGGTTAAAATTAATTTTATAAAATAATAATTTCTTTTGAGTCGTTAAAGGTTAGAAATGTCAAATTTGACATTGAAACGTCAAAAAAATGATAATTTTTTTGAAAATTTATGTTAATTGAATTCATTTCTACCTTTAATTTTGTTATTTTCTCGTCCAAGTGCTTTAAGAGAGGATGTTGGGTTGGGTTAAAATTAATTTTATAAAATAATAATTTCTTTTGAATCATTAAAGGTTAGAAATGTCAAATTTGACATTAAAACGTCAAAAAAATGATAATTTTTTTGAAAATTTACGTTAATTGAATTCATTTCTACCTTTAATTTTGTTATTTTCTCGTCCAAGTGCTTTAAGAGAGGATGTTGGGTTGGGTTAAAATTAATTTTATAAAATAATAATTTCTTTTGAATCATTAAAGGTTAGAAATGTCAAATTTGACATTAAAACGTCAAAAAAATGATAATTTTTTTGAAAATTTATGTTAATTGAATTCATTTCTACCTTTAATTTTGTTATTTTCTCGTCCAAGTGCTTTAAGAGAGGATGTTGGGTTGGGTTAAAATTAATTTTATAAAATAATAATTTCTTTTGAGTCGTTAAAGGTTAGAAATGGCAAATTTGACATTGAAACGTCAAAAAAATGATCATTTTTTTGAAAATTTATGTTAATTGAATTCATTTCTACCTTTAATTTTGTTATTTTCTCGTCCAAGTGCTTTAAGAGAGGATGTTGGGTTGGGTTAAAATTAATTTTATAAAATAATAATTTCTTTTGAGTCGTTAAAGGTTAGAAATGGCAAATTTGACATTGAAACGTCAAAAAAATGATAATTTTTTTGAAAATTTATGTTAATTGAATTTATTTCTACCTTTAATTTTGTTATTTTCTCGTCCAAGTGCTTTAAGAGAGGATGTTGGGTTGGGTTAAAATTAATTTTATAAAATAATAATTTCTTTTGAATCATTAAAGGTTAGAAATGTCAAATTTGACATTAAAACGTCAAAAAAATGATAATTTTTTTGAAAATTTACGTTAATTGAATTCATTTCTACCTTTAATTTTGTTATTTTCTCGTCCAAGTGCTTTAAGAGAGGATGTTGGGTTGGGTTAAAATTAATTTTATAAAATAATAATTTCTTTTGAATCATTAAAGGTTAGAAATGTCAAATTTGACATTAAAACGTCAAAAAAATGATAATTTTTTTGAAAATTTATGTTAATTGAATTCATTTCTACCTTTAATTTTGTTATTTTCTCGTCCAAGTGCTTTAAGAGAGGATGTTGGGTTGGGTTAAAATTAATTTTATAAAATAATAATTTCTTTTGAGTCGTTAAAGGTTAGAAATGGCAAATTTGACATTGAAACGTCAAAAAAATGATCATTTTTTTGAAAATTTATGTTAATTGAATTCATTTCTACCTTTAATTTTGTTATTTTCTCGTCCAAGTGCTTTAAGAGAGGATGTTGGGTTGGGTTAAAATTAATTTTATAAAATAATAATTTCTTTTGAGTCGTTAAAGGTTAGAAATGGCAAATTTGACATTGAAACGTCAAAAAAATGATAATTTTTTTGAAAATTTATGTTAATTGAATTCATTTCTACCTTTAATTTTGTTATTTTCTCGTCCAAGTGCTTTAAGAGAGGATGTTGGGTTGGGTTAAAATTAATTTTATAAAATAATAATTTCTTTTGAATCATTAAAGGTTAGAAATGTCAAATTTGACATTAAAACGTCAAAAAAATGATAATTTTTTTGAAAATTTACGTTAATTGAATTCATTTCTACCTTTAATTTTGTTATTTTCTCGTCCAAGTGCTTTAAGAGAGGATGTTGGGTTGGGTTAAAATTAATTTTATAAAATAATAATTTCTTTTGAATCATTAAAGGTTAGAAATGTCAAATTTGACATTAAAACGTCAAAAAAATGATAATTTTTTTGAAAATTTATGTTAATTGAATTCATTTCTACCTTTAATTTTGTTATTTTCTCGTCCAAGTGCTTTAAGAGAGGATGTTGGGTTGGGTTAAAATTAATTTTATAAAATAATAATTTCTTTTGAGTCGTTAAAGGTTAGAAATGTCAAATTTGACATTAAAACGTCAAAAAAATGATAATTTTTTTGAAAATTTATGTTAATTGAATTCATTTCTACCTTTAATTTTGTTATTTTCTCGTCCAAGTGCTTTAAGACAGGATGTTGGGTTGGGTTAAAATTAATTTTATAAAATAATAATTTCTTTTGAGTCGTTAAAGGTTAGAAATGTCAAATTTGACATTGAAACGTCAAAAAAATGATAATTTTTTTGAAAATTTACGTTAATTGAATTCATTTCTACCTTTAATTTTGTTATTTTCTCGTCCAAGTGCTTTAAGAGAGGATGTTGGGTTGGGTTAAAATTAATTTTATAAAATAATAATTTCTTTTGAGTCGTTAAAGGTTAGAAATGTCAAATTTGACATTAAAACGTCAAAAAAATGATAATTTTTTTGAAAATTTATGTTAATTGAATTCATTTCTACCTTTAATTTTGTTATTTTCTCGTCCAAGTGCTTTAAGAGAGGATGTCGGGTTGGGTTAATATTAATTTTATAAAGTAATAATTTCTTTTGAGTCGTTAAAGGTTAGAAATGTCAAATTTGACATTAAAACGTCAAAAAAATGATAATTTTTTTGAAAATTTATGTTAATTGAATTCATTTCTACCTTTAATTTTGTTATTTTCTCGTCCAAGTGCTTTAAGAGAGGATGTCGGGTTGGGTTAATATTAATTTTATAAAGTAATAATTTCTTTTGAGTCGTTAAAGGTTAGAAATGTCAAATTTGACATTAAAACGTCAAAAAAATGATAATTTTTTTGAAAATTTATGTTAATTGAATTCATTTCTACCTTTAATTTTGTTATTTTCTCGTCCAAGTGCTTTAAGACAGGATGTTGGGTTGGGTTAAAATTAATTTTATAAAATAATAATTTCTTTTGAATCATTAAAGGTTAGAAATGTCAAATTTGACATTAAAACGTCAAAAAAATGATAATTTTTTTGAAAATTTATGTTAATTGAATTCATTTCTACCTTTAATTTTGTTATTTTCTCGTCCAAGTGCTTTAAGAGAGGATGTTGGGTTGGGTTAAAATTAATTTTATAAAATAATAATTTCTTTTGAATCGTTAAAGGTTAGAAATGTCAAATTTGACATTAAAACGTCAAAAAAATGATAATTTTTTTGAAAATTTATGTTAATTGAATTCATTTCTACCTTTAATTTTGTTATTTTCTCGTCCAAGTGCTTTAAGAGAGGATGTTGGATTGGGTTAAAATTAATTTTATAAAATAATAATTTCTTTTGAGTCATTAAAGGTTAGAAATGTCAAATTTGACATTAAAACGTCAAAAAAAATATAATTATTTTGAAAATTTATGTTAATTGAATTCATTTCTACCTTTAATTTTGTTATTTTCTCGTCCAAGTGCTTTAAGAGAGGATGTTGGGTTGGGTTAAAATTAATTTTATAAAATAATAATTTCTTTTGAGTCGTTAAAGGTTAGAAATGTCAAATTTGACATTGAAACGTCAAAAAAATGATAATTTTTTTGAAAATTTACGTTAATTGAATTCATTTCTACCTTTAATTTTGTTATTTTCTCGTCCAAGTGCTTTAAGAGAGGATGTTGGGTTGGGTTAAAATTAATTTTATAAAATAATAATTTCTTTTGAGTCGTTAAAGGTTAGAAATGTCAAATTTGACATTGAAACGTCAAAAAAATGATAATTTTTTTGAAAATTTACGTTAATTGAATTCATTTCTACCTTTAATTTTGTTATTTTCTCGTCCAAGTGCTTTAAGAGAGGATGTTGGGTTGGGTTAAAATTAATTTTATAAAATAATAATTTCTTTTGAATCGTTAAAGGTTAGAAATGTCAAATTTGACATTAAAACGTCAAAAAAATGATAATTTTTTTGAAAATTTATGTTAATTGAATTCATTTCTACCTTTAATTTTGTTATTTTCTCGTCCAAGTGCTTTAAGAGAGGATGTTGGGTTGGGTTAAAATTAATTTTATAAAATAATAATTTCTTTTGAGTCGTTAAAGGTTAGAAATGTCAAATTTGACATTGAAACGTCAAAAAAATGATAATTTTTTTGAAAATTTACGTTAATTGAATTCATTTCTACCTTTAATTTTGTTATTTTCTCGTCCAAGTGCTTTAAGAGAGGATGTTGGGTTGGGTTAAAATTAATTTTATAAAATAATAATTTCTTTTGAGTCGTTAAAGGTTAGAAATGTCAAATTTGACATTGAAACGTCAAAAAAATGATAATTTTTTTGAAAATTTACGTTAATTGAATTCATTTCTACCTTTAATTTTGTTATTTTCTCGTCCAAGTGCTTTAAGAGAGGATGTTGGGTTGGGTTAAAATTAATTTTATAAAATAATAATTTCTTTTGAGTCGTTAAAGGTTAGAAATGTCAAATTTGACATTGAAACGTCAAAAAAATGATAATTTTTTTGAAAATTTACGTTAATTGAATTCATTTCTACCTTTAATTTTGTTATTTTCTCGTCCAAGTGCTTTAAGAGAGGATGTTGGGTTGGGTTAAAATTAATTTTATAAAATAATAATTTCTTTTGAGTCGTTAAAGGTTAGAAATGTCAAATTTGACATTGAAACGTCAAAAAAATGATAATTTTTTTGAAAATTTACGTTAATTGAATTCATTTCTACCTTTAATTTTGTTATTTTCTCGTCCAAGTGCTTTAAGAGAGGATGTTGGGTTGGGTTAAAATTAATTTTATAAAATAATAATTTCTTTTGAGTCGTTAAAGGTTAGAAATGTCAAATTTGACATTGAAACGTCAAAAAAATGATAATTTTTTTGAAAATTTACGTTAATTGAATTCATTTCTACCTTTAATTTTGTTATTTTCTCGTCCAAGTGCTTTAAGAGAGGATGTTGGGTTGGGTTAAAATTAATTTTATAAAATAATAATTTCTTTTGAGTCGTTAAAGGTTAGAAATGTCAAATTTGACATTGAAACGTCAAAAAAAGATAATTTTTTTGAAAATTTACGTTAATTGAATTCATTTCTACCTTTAATTTTGTTATTTTCTCGTCCAAGTGCTTTAAGAGAGGATGTTGGGTTGGGTTAAAATTAATTTTATAAAATAATAATTTCTTTTGAGTCGTTAAAGGTTAGAAATGTCAAATTTGACATTGAAACGTCAAAAAAATGATAATTTTTTTGAAAATTTATGTTAATTGAATTCATTTCTACCTTTAATTTTGTTATTTTCTCGTCCAAGTGCTTTAAGAGAGGATGTTGAGTTGGGATAAAATTAATTTTATAAAATAATAATTTCATTGAGTCATTAAAGGTTAGAAATGTCAAATTTGACATTGAAACGTCAAAAAAATGATAATTTTTTTGAAAATTTACGTTAATTGAATTCATTTCTACCTTTAATTTTGTTATTTTCTCGTCCAAGTGCTTTAAGAGAGGATGTTGGGTTGGGTTAAAATTAATTTTATAAAATAATAATTTCTTTTGAGTCGTTAAAGGTTAGAAATGTCAAATTTGACATTGAAACGTCAAAAAAATGATAATTTTTTTGAAAATTTATGTTAATTGAATTCATTTCTACCTTTAATTTTGTTATTTTCTCGTCCAAGTGCTTTAAGAGAGGATGTTGGGTTGGGTTAAAATTAATTTTATAAAATAATAATTTCTTTTGAATCATTAAAGGTTAGAAATGTCAAATTTGACATTAAAACGTCAAAAAAATGATAATTTTTTTGAAAATTTATGTTAATTGAATTCATTTCTACCTTTAATTTTGTTATTTTCTCGTCCAAGTGCTTTAAGAGAGGATGTTGGGTTGGGTTAAAATTAATTTTATAAAATAATAATTTCTTTTGAATCATTAAAGGTTAGAAATGTCAAATTTGACATTAAAACGTCAAAAAAATGATAATTTTTTTGAAAATTTATGTTAATTGAATTCATTTCTACCTTTAATTTTGTTATTTTCTCGTCCAAGTGCTTTAAGAGAGGATGTTGGGTTGGGTTAAAATTAATTTTATAAAATAATAATTTCTTTTGAATCATTAAAGGTTAGAAATGTCAAATTTGACAGGTAAACGTCAAAAAAATGATAATTTTTTTGAAAATTTACGTTAATTGAATTGCTTTCTACCTTTAATTTTGTTATTTTCTCGTCCAAGTGCTTTAAGAGGGGATGTTGGGTTGGGTTAAAATTAATTTTATAAAATAATAATTTCTTTTGAGTCGTTAAAGGTTAGAAATGTCAAATTTGACATTAAAACGTCAAAAAAATGATAATTTTTTTGAAAATTTACGTTAATTGAATTAATTTCTACCTTTAATTTTGTTATTTTCTCGTCCAAGTGCTTTAAGAGGGGATGTTGGGTTGGGTTAAAATTAATTTTATAAAATAATAATTTCTTTTGAGTCGTTAAAGGTTAGAAATGTCAAATTTGACATTAAAACGTCAAAAAAATGATAATTTTTTTGAAAATTTACGTTAATTGAATTCATTTCTACCTTTAATTTTGTTATTTTCTCGTCCAAGTGCTTTAAGACAGGATGTTGGGTTGGGTTAAAATTAATTTTATAAAATAATAATTTCTTTTGAGTCATTAAAGGTTAGAAATGTCAAATTTGACATTGAAACGTCAAAAAAATGATAATTTTTTTGAAAATTTACGTTAATTGAATTCATTTCTACCTTTAATTTTGTTATTTTCTCGTCCAAGTGCTTTAAGAGAGGATGTTGGGTTGGGTTAAAATTAATTTTATAAAATAATAATTTCTTTTGAGTCATTAAAGGTTAGAAATGTCAAATTTGACATTGAAACGTCAAAAAAATGATAATTTTTTTGAAAATTTATGTTAATTGAATTCATTTCTACCTTTAATTTTGTTATTTTCTCGTCCAAGTGCTTTAAGAGAGGATGTTGGGTTGGGTTAAAATTAATTTTATAAAATAATAATTTCTTTTGAATCATTAAAGGTTAGAAATGTCAAATTTGACATTGAAACGTCAAAAAAATGATAATTTTTTTGAAAATTTATGTTAATTGAATTCATTTCTACCTTTAATTTTGTTATTTTCTCGTCCAAGTGCTTTAAGAGAGGATGTTGGGTTGGGTTAAAATTAATTTTATAAAATAATAATTTCTTTTGAGTCATTAAAGGTTAGAAATGTCAAATTTGACATTTAAACGTCAAAAAAAATGATCGATTTTTCAAAATTTATGTTAATTGAATTGAAATTTTACCTTTGATTTCGAAAGGGTTTCTACTTTTCTCGTCTAGGTGCTTTTAAGGGAGGGCGTTGGGAAGTGGACGGGGATGATTTCCCGGACTACACTATGACCCGAGTCGGGGTGAGATCAGTGCTCTCCTGGCGGTCGACCGTGGAACTACGCCGCCCTAACTCCTTTTTGCACACGCCACGTCAATTAAAGAATAATTTCCCGTAATTTCCGCGTTTTTCTCTGAAAATTTAATTGAAAATGGTAAGTTTAGTAATAATCGTTGATTTTTTATGATAAAATCGTTTTGTGTCAATTTTTTTTTGATTAAAATCATTTTTTTGGGTGCAAAAACTTTTTTTTGTTTTGTACTATTAATTATATAGAGGGGATAGAAAAGTTTTTGTACAAACATTTTTTTTTTAATAAAAGTTTGAAGTTAAATTAAAAATAATTTCCAATAAGTTTCCGGGTTGGAAAGTTTAAAACGGGTAATGCAGTTAACGAGCAAATTGAAGTAACGCATTGAAAGTCGAATTTTTTTCATCATCATTTTCTTTTTATATCCCTAAGTCGTTTTTGAATCCTCCCCCTTTTTTTCAATTCTCTTTTTCTCGATTCCTATAACGTTAGTTTCAGAACTCGATGAATAATTCATTCACTTCAATCTATGTCATCACGATTCCATCTCAATTTGTGCAAATTTAGTGATACATACATATTTTTCTAATTCCAGTTGTCTCAAACCAAACTAACTTAAACCCCAATTTCATTTTTAATTTCAAAATCAAATATGCCAGTCGGGGGGAGAGTCGCAGGGAAAGTAACCGGAATCCTCTCCAGCAACTACAACGGTAAGATTTCTTTTGAATCGAAAGTTTGCGTTAATTGCCCGAAATTCGTAGGGAGATCTTATCAAGGGATCAACGAAGAGATCATTTGGGTTAGCATAGGGATGGGGATAACGATAGCTGTGTTAATAACGATAGCTTTATGCTATATCATGCGCGAAAAATGTCTCCAACGACGAGAATATTACATAACGGCATGAATACGTCCTCTTTAAACAAGAATAAATGTCAAAAACGGGTGTGTAGATAAATTTGTTGTTCGAAAACGCTAAAATACCCACAGATTCATTTCAATTCTATTTATAAACGTATTGATTTCGCATAAATAATAGAGAACGCGTGAAAATATCTCGACTCGGATTCCCATTCACCTCTATTTCTTTGTTCTCGTTATTTTATTTATTTATATTTAATTTAAATAATTTTAAACGTCAAATCTGACGTTTCAATTTGACAGTTAAACGTCAAAATTTGAGCGTTTTTGAACACAAAATGTACCTAAAAGTAATATTAAGCTCGTTTCCGTTTTGTGGACCAACAAAAAAATAAAATAAACCAAATATTATTAAACAATGTAACTATACCGTCAATTCAATGTGTCCGTATTTGTTGATTTGTTGAATAGAAATTGTGCCAAATTTTTAGTGACTTTTCGTTTTGTTCAACCTAAAAAAAAACTGGAATTGAAATTTGTTTGTTAAAAATTAAAAAATTAATATTAATATTTAAAAAATAAGAAGTTTCGTAGAAATATATATATATACATGTTGTAATAACTCCTTTTCTTTTTAAGATTAACCAATCTCTCTCGAAATTTATTTATAATTAATTTCCTTTAAATATCCGTTTGATTTATCCGGATCAATAAATCTCTCTCCCTTCTTTGTCTTTCCCGTTACATCTTTAACACCAAAACCCTCCACGTCGTGTTAAATCGAAAAATGAGCTTATCTTTTTGTGTAACTGTCACCAGCTACAAGAAAACTTTCGGTGAGTATTTCAAACTGTTTGGTTTTGTAGGGATTATGTTGTACTTGCCTCGTTTCGTTTATTTTTAAATAAATTCCAATTTTGCTTGAACTATTCGTTGCAACGTTGGCAACAATTCCAGTAAATTTTCGCGAAAATGCATTTCATCTACCCCATTCCGGCGCCTAAATCTCGACCCCTTTTGTGCCTCGGATAAATTCGAGCCAGGAATTTCCGCACAAAAGGAAATTATGTTGTATATTACAAAGTTTTTGGCACAATAAAATTGGTAGTTGTCATTTAAACGTCAAATAAGAATGTGTCACCTTTTTTTTAATTCGAATCAAAAAAATTTAAATTAAATTAAAGAAAGTTATTAAAATGATTTGAAATTAATCGAAATTAAAAGAATTTGGAGGGAAATATAAAATGGTTAATTAAAAATGTTTTAATGACTAATTTAAGTTAATTAATCATTAAAGCGCCATCTATAAGTAAGTATCGATATTAATATTTATGAGATAATTTTTGCAATTTCAAAATATTAAATAAAAAATGATTTTGAACTTATTAATTATTTTGGATTAAATAAATGATGATATTTGAGATTGAATCAATAAATTATAAATTTTTTTTTCCGCTATAATTCACCTTTTCAACGTAAAAATTAAAAATAAAATTGAATTAAATTAAAGGAAGCGATTAAAATGATTTGAAATTAATCGAAATTAAAAGAATTTGGGGGGAAATATTAAATGGTTAATTAAAAATATGTTTTAATGATTAATTTAAGTTAATTAATCATTAAAGCGCCATCTATAAGTAAGTATCGATACTAATATTTATGAGATAATTTTTTGCAATTTCAAAATATTAAATAAAAAATGATTTTGAACTTATTATTTTGGATTAAATAAATGATGATATTTGAGATTGAATCAATAAATTATTAAATTTTTTTCAGCTATAATTCATCTTTTCAACGTAAAAAATAAAAATAAAATTGAATTAAATTAAAGGAAGCGATCAAAATTATTTGAAATTAATCGAAATAAAAAGAATTTGGAGAAAAATATAAAATGGTTAATTAAAAATATGTTTTAATGATTAATTTAAGTTAATAAATCATTAAAGCGCCATCTATAAGTAAGTATCGATATTAATATTTATGAGATAATTTTTGCAATTTCAAAATATTAAATAAAAAACGATTTTGAACTTATTAATTATTTTGGATTAAATAAATGATGATATTTGAGATTGAATCAATAAATTATTAAATTTTTTTCAGCTATAATTCATCTTTTCAACGTAAAAATTAAAAATAAAATTGAATTAAATTAAAGGAAGCGATCAAAATGATTTGAAATTAATCGAAATAAAAAAAAATTGGAGGGAAATGTAAAATGGTTAATTAAAAATATGTTTTAATGATTAATTTAAGTTAATTAATCATAAAAGCGCCATCTATAAGTAAGTATCGATACTAATATTTATGAGATAATTTTTGCAATTTCAAAATATTAAATAAAAAATGATTTTGAACTTATTAATTATTTTGGATTAAATAAATGATGATATTTGAGATTGAATCAATAAATTATTAAATTTTTTTCAGCTATAATTCATCTTTTCAACGTAAAAATTAAAAACAAAATATTATTATATAACGAATTAATCTATGTTATTTCCCTTTTTTATGTTAAATAAAGAATAATTAAATTAATATAATTATAAATAAATTAATAAAAATTCTGTTAGCGCCACCTGCAAATCAATTCCCACACTACAAACTTAACCTATAATGTCATTTAACGTCAAAATAAAAACAAGATTTTGAGGTTATGTTCATTCTCGTGTTAAAGTAATGATTTAATAATTTATGCGTGAAATTAAAGAAGAATCAATGGGGGAGGTTGGAAAAACACCACATGGATTACCCGGGAGTCAAATCCCCTCAGAACCAGTAAAAGAAGTCCGCGACAAATGGAAATTAGTCCCCGCTTTCTTAAAAATCCGGGGATTAGTAAAGCAACACATCGAGGCTTTTAATTACTTCATAAACGTAGATATTAAAAAAATCGTTGAAGCAAACAACAAAGTAACATGCGACGCTGATCCTTTATTCTATATTAAATACACAAATGTATATGTTGGGGCCCCCGATGTAGATGAAGGATTCAATATAAGCAAACCAACGACTCCTCATGAGTGCCGATTAAGAGATATGACTTATTCGGCCCCGATTACCGTCGATATCGAATACACAAGGGGGACTCAAAAAGTTTCTCGTACAGGGTTATTAATCGGAAAGATGCCCATAATGTTAAGATCGTCAAATTGCGTCTTATCCAATAAATCCGAGTACGAATTAGCAAAAATGAAGGAGTGCCCTTTAGACCCGGGCGGTTATTTCATCGTAAAAGGCCAAGAAAAAGTGATTTTAATCCAAGAACAATTATCGAAGAATCGTATGATTGTGGAAGAATCGAAATTCGGAATTCAATGTCAAGTAACGAGTTCAACTCACGAAAAAAAATCGAGAACTTTCGTTTTTGCAAAAGGAAATAAATATTATCTCGGACACAACGTTTTCGCCGATTCAATCCCTATCTCGATTATTTTTAAAGCGATGGGAATCACCTCGGATTTAGAAATATGTCAAATGGTGGGTATCTCGGAGAGTGATATCCAAACCAAATTTGTTACAACATTAGAGGAGTGCCACATTTTAAATTTGAGGACTCAAGAGGCCGCTTTAAAGTATTTAGGGACGAAATTAGTCGCGAAAAGATTTCCGACTTCGGCGAGTCGGGTTAAAACTCCGTGGGATGAGGCTCGAGATTTACTCGCGACTACGGTTATAGCTCACATCCCCGTTGAGAATTTTAATTTTCGTTCTAAAGCGATTTATTTGGCTGTGATGTTAAAGCGGGTCATTGAGGCGCAAAAGGATAAAAATTTTTTGGATGATCGAGATTATTATGGGAATAAACGGATGGAGTTAGCCGGATCTTTGTTATCGTTGATGTTTGAGGATGTTTTTAAACGATTCAATTGGGAGTTAAAAGCGATCGCCGAAAAGACGATTCCAAAAATTCGCGCGACTCAATTCGATGTTATTAAATATATGCGGTCAGATTTAATTACGAATTGTTTGGTTTTTGCGATATCAACGGGGAATTGGACGATTAAACGGTTTAGGATGGAACGGCAAGGTGTGACGCAAGTTTTATCGAGGTTAAGTTATATTTCCGCGTTGGGGATGATGACGAGGGTGAATTCGCAGTTTGAAAAGACGAGGAAAGTGTCGGGGCCGAGGTCTTTGCAAGGGTCGCAATGGGGGATGTTATGCCCGAGTGATACCCCCGAAGGGGAAGCTTGCGGGTTGGTTAAAAATTTGGCTTTAATGACGCATATAACCACGGAAGTCGATGATATCCCGCTGATTAGGTTCGCGCAAAACACCGGGGTGATTGATATTAATACGATGAGTGGGGATTATTTGCATTCTGATGAGGTGTATTTGGTTTTTTTGAATGGGGGGATCATCGGGGTGATTAAAAATTATCGCAGGTTGATTACGTGGTTTCGGATTATGAGGAGGAGTGGGTATTTGTCGATTTATGCTTCGATTTATCCGAATCATTTGCATAAATGCGTTTATATCAGCGGGGATGGAGGGAGGTTGTGTCGACCTTATATTATAATCGAAAACGGGGCCCCTTTAGTTAATGAGACGCACATTAAAGAGTTAGAAAGTGGGTTAAAAAATTTCGAGGATTTCCTTCAAGACGGTTTGATCGAATTTTTGGATGTAAACGAAGAAAGCGATACATTTATTGCGTGCTACGAGAGGGATATAACCCCGATTCACACTCATTTAGAAATCGCCCCTTTCACCATTTTGGGGGTTTGCGCCGGGTTGATTCCGTACCCCCATCACAATCAGAGCCCGAGGAATACTTATCAATGCGCCATGGGGAAACAGGCGATGGGGACGATTGGGTACAACCAAAAAGATCGGATTGATACTCTTTTATACAACTTAGTTTACCCCCAAGCCCCTTGCGTTAAAACCAAACCGATCGAGTTAATCAATTTCGACAAACTCCCCGCGGGGCAAAACGCAACCGTCGCGGTTATGAGTTATTCAGGTTACGACATAGAAGATGCGTTAATTTTGAACAAAGCCTCGATTGATCGGGGCTTCGGGCGCTGCTTGGTGTATCGCAACAGCAAATGCGTCCTAAAACGCTACGCCAACCAAACTTTCGACCGGATACAAGGCCCCATGCTCGACCCAACCTCAAACAAGCCGTTATGGAGGCACGAAATCCTCGATAACGACGGAATTGTATGCCCAGGCGAAAAAGTCGAGAACAAACAAATCTTAATCAACAAATCAGTCCCTGTTGTCTCATCAGTTCCCGGCCCAAACAACACAAACATCGAATATAGAGAGGTTCCGGTGGGTTATAAAAACCCCATCCCGAGTTATATCGAAAAAGTGATGGTCTCAACAAACGAAGAAGACTCCGGGTTGATAAAAATCTTACTCCGGCAAACTCGCCGCCCGGAAATTGGGGATAAATTCAGTTCGAGACACGGACAAAAAGGTGTTGTTGGGTTAATCGTCGAACAAGAGGATATGCCGTTCAATGAATACGGGATATGCCCCGATATTATCATGAATCCTCATGGATTCCCGTCTCGGATGACCGTAGGGAAATTAATCGAGCTTTTAGCGGGGAAAGCGGGGCTTTTAGAGGGGAAATTTCATTACGGGACGGCGTTCGAAGGCGATAAAGTGGTCGATTTAAGCGAGGAGTTGACCAAAAACGGTTTTCAATATCAAGGAAAGGACGTTTTTTATTCCGGGATAACCGGGGAGCCTTTAGAGGCTTATATCTATTCGGGTCCTGTTTATTACCAAAAATTAAAACATATGGTTCAAGATAAAATGCACGCGAGGGCGAGGGGGCCTAGGGCTGTTTTAACGAGACAACCAACTGAAGGTGAGATACCAAATTTGATTAATTTAATATTAATTTGAATCATTTTAGGGCGAAGCCGCGATGGTGGGTTGCGTTTGGGCGAAATGGAACGTGATTGTTTGATAGCCTACGGCGCGAGTATGATGTTAGTGGAGCGTTTGATGGTTTCGAGCGATCAATGTAGTGTGGACGTTTGTAATAAGTGCGGTTTATTAGGTTATTGTAGTTGGTGTAATAATTGTAAAAGTTCTATTGGGGTCTCCTCAATCACTATGCCGTATGCTTGTAAATTATTATTAACCGAGTTGCAAGCGATGAATGTTACAGCCCGATTAACTTTAAATAATTATTGTGAATAAATTTATTTCTGACATCTGCCAATTTTTACCGAAAATGCTTTTCATCTTCCTCCTCTGGCGCCTAAATCTCGGCCCCTTTTGTGTCTCGGATGAATTCGAGCCAGGAATTTTCGCACAAAAGGAAATTATCTTGTATATTACGAATGAACTTTTGGCACATTAAAATTTGTGGTTGTCATTTAAACGTCAAATAAGAATGTCATTTTTTTAAAATCGAATCAAAAAAATTTAAATTAAATTAAAGGAAGCGATTAAAATGATTTGAAATTAATCGAAATTAAAAGAATTTGGAGGGAAATATAAAATGGTTAATTAAAAATATGTTTTAATGATTAATTTAAGTTAATTAATTATTAAAGCGCCATCTATAAGTAAGTATCGATACTAATATTTATAAGATAATTTTTGCAATTTCAAAATATTAAGTAAAAAATGATTTTGAACTTATTAATTATTTTGGATTAAATAAATGATGATATTTGAGATTGAATCAATAAATTATTAAATTTTTTTCCGCTATAATTCATCTTTTCAACGTAAAAATTAAAAATAAAATTGAATTAGATTAAGGGAAGCGATTAAAATGATTTGAAATTAATCGATATTAAAAGAATTTGGAAGGAAATGTAAAATAGTTAATTAAAAATATGTTTTAATGATTAATTTAATTAATCATTGAAACGCCATCTACAAGGAAGTATCGATACTAATATTAATAAGATAATTTTTGCAATTTTAAAATATTAAATAAAAAAAAATGATTTTGATTCAAAATAGTTAATAAGAACTATTTTGGATTAAATAAATGATGATACAAAAATTGATTAAATACAAAAATTAAAAAGATTACAAAGATTCAGTTACAACGTAAAAATTAAAAATAAAATATTATTATATAACGAATTAATAAGTTTAACGACGAATTAATAATTTTAACGACGAATTAATTTTTTATGCTAAACAAAGAAGAAATTAATTAATATAGTTATAAATAAATTAATAAAAATGTTGTTAGCGCCACCTATAAATCAATACCCACACTACATACTTAACATTTAATGTCATTTAACGTCAAAATAAAAACAAGATTTTGAGGTTATGTGCATTCTCTGAAAATGATTTAATTATTTATGCTTAAAATTAAAGAAGAACCAATGGGGGATGTTGGAAACCCACAACCGACTCAAACAGCACCAATATCGAATACAGGGAGGTTCCGGTGGGTTATAAAAACCCCATCTCGAGTTATATCGAAAAAGTTATGGTCTCAAGAAGACTCCGGATTGATAAAAATCTTACTCCGGAAATTGGGGATAAATTCAGTTCGAGACACGGATAAAAAGGTGTTGTTGGGTTAATCGTCGAATAAGAGGATATGCCGTTCAATGAATACGGGATATGCCCCGATATTATCATGAATCCTCACGGATTCCCGTCTCGGATGACCGTAGGGAAATTAATCGAGCTTTTCGAGGGGAAATTTCATTACAAGGCGGCATTTGAAGGCGATAAAGTGGTCGATTTAAGCGAGGAGTTAACCAAAAATGGTTTTTAATATCAAGGAAAAGACGTTTTTTTATTCCGGGATAACCGGGGAACTTATATTTAGAGGCTTATATTTACTCGGGTCCGGTTTATTACCAAAAATTAAAGCATATAGTTCAAGATAAAATGCACGTGAAGGCAAGGGGGCCTAGGGCCGTTTTAACGAGACAACCAAATGAAGGTGAGGTATTAAATTGATTAATTTAATATTAATTTTAATTATTTAAGGGCGAAGAGAGGTGGGTTGCGTTTGAGTGAAACGGAACATGATTATTTAATAGATTAACTTTAAATAATTATTGTAAATAAATTTATTTTTGACATCTGTCAATTTTTGACAATTAAATGTCAAATTAATATTTTTAATTTTGAGCAAAAAGTTTGACTCCAACATCTCTCCTCTGTATATTTATTGACTTCTAACCGAGTTAAATTTAGAACCGTTACAGAAATAAATTTAGACCTCAACAGTTTTGTTGGGCAAATAAACCCGAATCATGTTCAGCGTTAAATACGCGATAAAATTAATTTTTTTTGTGATAATATCACCGAATTTAGTGAATTCGAAAGACAGAGATAACCAAAAAGAACAAAGAGAGCTGTATGTATTTTATTTTATCATTAATTTTTCATAATAAATTATTTTTTTGTAGAGTCGGGGTATGGGCTAAAACTTTAGGGGAACAATTACACGATATAGGATCCATCATAACTAAAAAAGCGGAAATTAAGCAATTATATTTTCGAAATAACGCCCAAGTTACGGCTAAAAATGCGACGATTTTGCTATCAAATATTACGGATAACGTGCACAGGATGTTCCAACGAAAAATGGACGCGATTCAATGTATTCGGATGAAAGCCGAAGAAGCCGTGGAGGGTTTTGATAAAAATATAACGATGGATGAGTACAATTATACAAGCTCGAAATATTCCGGGATAAACGAATCGTTCGAAAACGAAATGTATTTGCCGATGAAGCTAAATAGCGATACGCATTTCTATAACATCGAGGTTGATACGAATAAGAGCTCAATTCATGTTCCGATGAACATTTTTGATAGGCGTAAGTTATTTGAATTTTTTAAATTAGTTTCCTTTTTTACCGATGTCGGTAAAATAGACTTTAACTTAATTAAAATAATGTATTTAAGAGGGTGCAATTCGGGAAATTACAAAAAGCATACATTATTTATTAAAATAATTCAATGAAATCTGGTAAATAGCTTCTTCTAACAATTCTACTGAACGCATGGTGGAAAGTTTTTTAATTTTTCAAAGAAAAGCTGTTTTTCTTCTATATTACACAATTTTATCGGTTCTTTTTTAGCTTGCGTGGTGGCATACTTGAAAATAGTAATATTTTTCAAATATTGCAAGTTTTAGCAAGTTTGTAACTTGCTAAAATCAATTGCAAAAATCGTTTTGAAGGGTAAGGAGGGGGATGACGTCACGAGTTACGTAGCAGTGGGAGTTAGGTCCATTACTACCATCTTTTAGAAGGTAGCAATTAATTTAAAGAGGGAGAGAAGGTGCAGGTAGTCACAGTATAGAGCAACGCAATGAAAGAAGCAATGAGATGATAGAGGAGGGAAGGGAGGGTTTCCTGAAAGAAGGTGGAAGATGGGAGATGGGGTCGAGGGAGAGGGGCGACGGTCCAAAGATAAGATTTTGAACGGAGAAGGAAGGGAGATGCTGAGATGAATATGGAGGAAATGGGGCGATGGTAGAATCGGATCATCAGCCGCTAGAAGTGTGTATAAAGGGAGTGAGGGGAAGAAGGAACAGAAAGATAATGGAAGATGGTGGAAAAAATGTTAGGGTAGATTGCTCGAAAGAGGGAATAGAACATTATGTGGGGAAAGTTGGCAAGCTGGGGTCAGAGGGTGGAGGGGGCCGACGGATTAAATGAGCTAATTGAGACGCTGACTCAATTAGCAGACTGGGAAGAAACGAATGGTGGGACAGGGAATGCAGAGAGATTAAGACAGAAGCTAGAAGAAAACTGAGACAGTGGCAGAGAGGGGAGGTAGAGATAGGTAGATATATAGAGGTCAGGAGAAGCTACAAAAAAGAATGCAAGAAAAAGAAGAAGGATCTGAAGGAAAGGGAGGCCGAGAAGGTTAAGGAGTTGAAAGAAGACAATGAAGTATGGAGATACTTAAAGAGGATGAGGAAGGGAAGAGAGAAAGTCAGCAAAAACCTTACAAATGAGTGAATGGAGAACCTACTTCATGGGATTGTTGGGAGGGGTGGAAGAGGAGGAGAAGAGATAACACGGGAAGAAATAGAGGCAGTGTTGGGGGGACTGAAGACGGGAAGGGAAGAACATCGAGAATGAAGTGTAGCTGGAGGCGACGGAGACAGTGAAGGAGAAGCTATGGAAGGTAATAAACGACGTATTGCTTGGGGAAGAGGTTTCGGGACAGGTAGAGGATGGAGATGATATGCCCACTGTATAAAAAGGGAATAAAATGGTGGTGAACAATTATATAGGGATTACTATGCTGAACACAACTTTCAAAATTTATGCAAAGATACTGCTGGGGAAGTTGGAAAAGGAAATGGAGTGAAAGTTCTGAAACATCTGATAGATAGGGAGTTGAACAAGAAGGGGAGAAACCTATATGGATTGTTTATTGACCAGAAGGCTGCATTCGATGACGTGGATAGAGAGAAGCTCTGGGAAGAAATGAGGAGGGAAGGTATCACAGAACAACTGATAGAGAGGGTGAAGGAGATGTACAGGGAGACGATGGTCAAGGTTAAAGTGGGGGAAGAGTTATGTGAGGTATTTTGGACGATTCTAGAGATGCGAGGGAGATGAAGGAGATGATGAGAGTCCTGGAAGGATATTTTAAGGCGAAGGTGTTGGAGTTAAACTTCGAGAAGACAAAGATAATGAAGTTCTGCAAAGGGGGGAGAAGAAAGAGGGAGGTTATTTATTGCATTTGCAATTGATTCTTGCCTTTCACTGATCTTATAAATCCTCAATATCCAATCCAAATAAGTAAAGTAGCCTTAAGAGAAATATTAATTTTTTTAATATTTCTGTTTTAGATAAAGAACCAAAAATAGCCGTACAATGGTCGGAAGATCTCGATTCAGTATTCAAAAAGAATTACCAATCGGATCCATCACTTTCGTGGCAATACTTTTGCAGCTCCTCCGGGGTGATGAGGCATTACCCCGCGAAAAAATGGATTTACGACGAAAACACCGACATTTTCGACTGTAGAATAAGAACTTGGTACATCGAAGCAACAACCTGCACTAAAGACGTCGTAATATTACTCGATAATTCGGGCTCGATGGAAGGGATGAATTCCCACATAGCCTCTTTAACGGTTTACAGCATCTTAGATACTTTATCGAATAACGATTACATCAACATAATGAATTATTCGCAAGGTTTTAATTACACCGTCCCGTGTTTCGAGGGGTTAATGATGAAGGCGACGAGCGAAAATATCGAAAAATTTAAAGAGGCGGTGCGATTATTGAAGCCGAATGGAAAAACTAATGTGGAAAGCGCTTTAATTGAGACTCTAAATATATTAAGAAAGGTGATTAATTAATTTGTTTATACTAAATAAAGATAATTTTACGTTTTAGTATCGAGATAAAAGGAATTGTAGTGAAACGGATCCTTGTAATCAAGCCATTATGATCATTACGGATGGGGTGACAAAAAATTACACGGATTTGTTGTTGAAATATAACAGCTTTGATAACGGGACTCGCCCCCCTGTTCGAATTTTTACTTATTTAATCGGAACTGAAGCAACGGCGGAAAGAGAAATTAGAGAAATCGCGTGTAGGAATCGAGGTTAGTATCTTAAAATTTATTTTTCTTCTTTTTCAGAAACGGGGCAAAATTTTGGTGTGTGAGCTATTATAGCTTTTATATTACCTGTTTTTGTAGCGTTTCCGGTTAAATAGCCCTGAATAGAATAAAATGAATAGTATACGAATTGTAGAAATGAAAATAAAACTTTCGAAAGGGGGAATGATCCTTCCTTGCACTATTAATAAAGCAACAGCAACCCAAGCCAAAGTTTGCCAAAGATAGTCAAAGTTAACCCCTTGAAAGGAAATGCATCTACCAAACAGATTGTCATGCCTTAACTACACAAACAAAAAGCTCTCCATAAAAGCATTCTTACAACTTATAATTTATTTCTGGCTTTATTTGATAGCTTACGCTGTGTGGAGGAAAAATTCCCATTCCCAAAACCAAATTTGAGTTTTTATATATTAAGTAAGGTATACAGGGAATGATTTCACTTCAAATCGCCGAGGTCGCGTAGCGGGCGAGGCGTTGGATTTTTAATATTTGTATGAAATAAACAAGATTATCTTATAAGACATTTTATATATTCATTAAGATAGACAAGGAACGATTTTACCTCAAATCGCCGAGGTCGCGAAGCGGGCGAGGCGCTGGAGTTGAAATTTTGACAAAATCGTCAATTTTGGAGAATAAAATCGTCTTATAAGACATTTTTTATATTTATTAAGATACACAAGAAACGATTTCGTTTTAAATCGCCGAGGTCGCGAAGCGGGCGAGGCGCTGGAGTTGAAATTTTGATATAAAATCGTCAATTTTGGAAGATTCTAGCGCCTCGCCCGCTTCACGACCTCGGCGAAGTGAGAATAAAATCGTCTTATATGAGGTTTTGTATATTTACTAAGATATGCAAGGAACGATTTCGCCTCAAATCGCCGAGGTCGCGTAGTGAGCGAGGCGCTGGATTTTTAATATTTATATGAAATCGTTCATTTTAGAAAATTGTAGGGCCCCGCCCGCTTCGCGACATTGGCGAAATACAAATAAGATCATCTTATAAGACATTTTATATATTTATTAAGATATACAAGGAACGATTTTACCTCAAATTGCCGAGGTCGCGAAACGGGCGAGGCGCTGGAGTTGAAATTTTGACAAAATCGTCAATTTGGGAAGAATGCAGCGCCTCGCCCGCTACGCGATCTCGGCGAAATGAGAATAAAATCGTCTTGTATGAGGCTTTGTATATTTTCTAAGATATGCAAGGAACGATTTCGCCTCAAATCGCCGAGGTCGCGTAGCGGGCAAGGCACTACATCTTCCAAAATGAACGATTTCGTGTTAATATTTCAAATCTAGTGCCTCGCCCGCAAGCAACCTCGGGGATTTGAGGCGAAATCGTTCCTTGCATATCTTAGTAAATATACAAAGACTCATAAGAGACGATTTGCTTCTCATTCCGCCGAGGTCGCGAAGCGGGCGAGGCGTTACATTTTCCAAAATGAACAATTTTATGTAAAAATTTTAAATCCTGCGCCTCACTCGCTACGCGACCTCGGCGATATAATACAAAATCGTTTCTTGTATATCATAATAAATGTATAATGTCTCTTATACAACGATTTTATTTTCACTCCGCCGAGGTCGCGAAGCGGGCGAGGCGCTGGATTTAAAATATTTACATAAAATCGTTCATTTTGGAAGATTCTAGTGGCTCGCCCGCTTCACAACTTCGGCGAAGTGAGAATAAAATCGGCTATATGAGGTTTTGTATATTTTCTAAGATATGCAAGCAACGATTTCGTCTCAAATCGCCGAGGTCACGAAGCGGGCGAGGCGCTGGAGTTGAAATTTTGACAAAATCGTCAATTTTGGAAGAATGCAGCGCCTCGCCCGCTACACGATCTCGACAAAATGAGAATAAAATCGTCTTATAAGACATTTTTTATATTTATTAAGATACACAAGAAACGATTCTGTTTTAAATCGCCGAGGTCGCGAAGCGGGCGAGGCGCTGGAGTTAAAATTTTGATATAAAATCGTCAATTTTGGAAGATTCTAGCGCCTCGCCCGCTACGCGATCTCGGTGAAATGAGAATAAAATCGTCTTATATGAGGCTTTGTATATTTTATAAGATATGCAAGGAACGATTTGGTCTCAAACCGCCGAGGTCGCGTAGCGAGCGAGGCACTGAATTTAAAATATTTACATAAAATCGTTCATTTTGGAAGATGTAGCGCCTCGCCCGCTTCGCGACCTCGACGGAGTGAGAATAAAATCGTCTTATATAAATAAGGCTTTCTATATTTTCTAAGATATGCAAGGAACGATTTCGCCTCAAATCGCCGAGGTCGCGTAGCGGGCGAGGCACTACATCTTCCAAAATGAACGACTTCGTGTTAATGTTTCAAATCCAGTGCCTCGCCCGCTACGCGACCTCGGCAATTTGAGGCGAAGTCGTTCCTTGCATATCTTAGTAAATATACAAAGACTCATACAAGACGATTTGATTCTCATTCCGCCGAGGTCGCGAAGCGGGCGAGGCGCAACATTTTCCAAAATGAACGATTTTATGTAAAAATTTTAAATCCTGCGCCTCACCCGCTACGCGACCTCGGCGATATAATACAAAATCGTTTCTTGTATATCATAATAAATGTATAATGTCTCTTATACAACGATTTTATTCTCACTCCGCCGAGGTCGCGTAGCGGGCGAGGCGCTGGAGTTGAAACATTAACACGAAATCGTTCATTTTGGAAGATGTAGTGCCTCGCCCGTAAGCGATCTCAGCAATTTGAGGTAAAATCATTCATTTTGGAAGATTCTAGCGCCTCGGTTGCAAATGACCTCGGTAATTTGAGGTAAAATCGTTCATTTTTCAAAATTCTAGCGCCTCGCCCGCAAGCGACCTCGGCAATTTGGGATAAAATCGTTCATTTTAGAAGATCTTAGTGCCTCGCCCGCAAGCGACCTCGGCAATTTGAGGTAAAATCGTTCATTTTGAAAGATTCTAACGTATCTTAGCGATAAATGCAGCTCCCCGCGTCTACCCCTCGAAAGGAAATGCATCTACCAAACAGACTCTCATGCCTTAACTACATAAACAAAAAGCCCTCTACAAAACTAAATAAAGATTCCATTACTTCGATTATTCATGTTGATAGAATCTTTTTATTGCCCACACAATCGCTAATGCTTCTTTGTCTATCTGTGAATACATTTTCTCGGATTTTGAAAGAGTTCGGGATGAAAAACAGATCGGTCTTACTGCTCCTGATTCATAAATATGAGAAAGTATTGCTCCTAAACCAAATTTTGAAGCATCAACTGTTAATTGAATTGGTAAATCTGGATTATAATGAACTAAAAATTGATTTGAAGCTAAAATTTGTTCTTTACTACAACACCAAGGAACATCTTTTTTAATTAAGTCATACAATGGGTGTAACATATTTGGTATAAAACCAAATCCTCCTAAAAATGATTTTAATCATGTGACATTATTTGGTTTCGGAATATCTGTGAGTGCTTTTATTTTATTCATCCATTTATGAAGTCCATTCTTATCAATTACATAATCTAAGTATGAAACTGATGGTACAAAAAAAGAACATTTTTCCTTCCTCACTGTCAATTCGCAATCTTGCAAACTTTGAAAAATTGCTCTAATCTATGTAAATGCTCTTTATCGTTTTTACCAGTGATTAAGATATCGTCCATAAAACAACATAAACCATCCATTTTATTAAGCAATAATTCCATCGTGCGCTGGAATTTTGCTGGAGCACAACCACACCAAAGGGTAATCTTTTATACTTAAACAAACCTCTATGTGTACTAATTGTAGTTAATTCTTTGGACTTATCATCAAGCAATAACTGTAAATAAGCTTCTGACAAATCTATTTTTGAAAACCTTAATTTGTTTATTTTTGTCTCCTTTAGGTTATTATAGCCACATCGACACTTTAGAGCAAGTAACGAAATCAGTTTATGAATACGTAAAGGTGATAGCTCGCCCTTTAGTCTTACAAGGAACGGAGCACCCAATTTCTTGGACCCATGCTTACGCAGACCCCGCAAGCGTCGAAAACGGCCATATCCGCTTATTAACTTCGGCCGCGATCCCCACTTTTGATGGGGAACAACTTTTAGGGGTCGCCGGAACCGATGTTCCAATCGACGAATTAAAAAAATTAACTTATCCCTACAATATCGGGGTAAACGCGCACGTTTTTATCATCAGTAATAACGGATATATCATCGTACACCCAGCGTGGAGACCGATTGTAATTAAATCAAAAAATTATCTTATCCTCAAAAAAAAATTTTTTTAATTTTAGTTTTGGGAGAAGAAATTAAAAACTAATTACAACAGCGTCGATTTAACGGAAGTTTTATTGTTAGATGATGGGCAAGGCCCCCGAGTTATCGGGGATCAAATTTTGGAGCTACGAGAGGCGCTTTTAACTCAACGAGATATAACTGAAATGCTTAATGTCTCTCTTAAGTATCATTATAATGATATGCAACGAGTTGCAAGGGAGCAATTCGATTTTTATTGGAAAGATTTAGCCGATACTCCATTTACTGTCTCGTTAGCCATTTCAAAGCAATTTGGTTACTTCTCGATTCAAGTTCCGAATGAGATTAAAAGAACCCGACACACCGGGGAATCGTTTAAAAATTTCTTCTCCGGCACAAATTGGAAGGTGCACCCCCGATGGGTTTATTGTAAATATCATTATTTGGAGGGGCACGAATTTAACAGCCCCGAAGATGAGTTGTTGCACTTTTTGGATCGGATGTCGAATCGCGATTTTAAATGGACCCAACAATACGTTGATTTAGGGGATATTGACGAATCGGAACGATGTAATAAACAAACTTTGGGGCACGACGATTATTTTTGCGATGAGGAATTGATTAAAATGTTGATTTTCGATGCTCGGTGTACGAAAGTTGCGTTTGGGGAGCCGTGGCATTTCATGAACGATCGGGAGGAGTCACTTTTTGAACGATTTAATGCTACATTAAGATTTGTTGCGACGATGAGTGGGTTAACTCGTTGGGAGTACATTTTCGGGGAAGGAAACGAAACCAAAAAGTAATTAAATTATTTTTTTCATTAAATTAAAATTAATTTTGATTTAATTTTTAATAAAAGAGAATTTGGGGATTACCACGCAAAAGCCCAAGATGAAACTTGGTACAAAACGGCCGTTTTGCAGCATCAATACGACCCGGAATCGTTCGTTTACTCAGTTCCGGTTGATCCCATTGAGGAGGCTTTACCCGATATGTCCGTGACGGCGAGTTTCGCGATTTTCGTTAAAGACGCTGGGATGGAGGCCCCCGCTTCCGTTGTTGGGTTCCAATTTGCGCTGGAAGCGCTAACTGAGAGATTATTTGAGATTACAAGCACAAAAGTAAGTTAAAATGACGTAATTTCGAGTTTTAATTAAATTTTCTTGTAGCATAAATGTAAAGAGTGCAAAATTTGCGGGGACTCCCCCGATGGGTTGGATTGCTTCATAATCGATCACTCGGGATATATAATAGCCTCTTCGAATTTATCGAACACGGGGGTGTTTTTTGGAAAGATTTATGGCGCGGTGATGGAGGCGATGCTAAAAGAAGGAATTTATGAGCAACTCACTTTGTACGATTACCAAGGGGTGTGCACGCAAAATGGGACTCAAGGACGCCCGGTTGCTGTGAGCGAAAGGAAGGAGAATCGGATTGAATCGGAAGATTTGAGCTATTTTCCTTGCGACCAAAGCAAAACTTTATATATCTTGGACCAAAGGAAGTTTATTTACGCAGAATCAAACGATGATTTAACCACGGGTTGTTTCAACGATTTTTACGTGAAAAGGATTAAATATTCGAACCTTTTATTGCTCGCTGTGAATAGGACGGCGAAAGATTGCTACGTTGAGGAGACTTTTACCAACATTGCTAAGGAAATTGATTATGAGAATAACACATTGCATATTTGCCAAAAGAAGAATCTAAATGATTTGGTACGGAGGCCTTTGGATGATTGTTTCTATTATAACGAGAAAGAAGAAAATATCACTGTTTGTGCTAATGCAGATATTAATTTATCCTCGTTGTTTTTATGTGTTATAGTGCAATTATTATTATTTCTTAAATAAATTAGATTTTTATAAATAATTTAGTTTGACATAATCGTGTTAAATGGGTTGCATAACTTTTAGTTAAATCGATGATAATAATAACAACGATGGGGTTATATAGCAAAACCGGGTTATTACCAGCTAATAAGACGATTTCGATCATTTATAAAGCTGTGGGTAATAAAAATTATTTTTTGCTACATTTTAATAATAAGATTTTTATAGAAGCCGAGTGTCAATTTAAAAGCTGACTCAATCCCAGCCCCTTACACATTAAAACCTTTTGCAGGCTTATATAACCCATACCAAGGGGGGTGCTCGTTACTTTGTAATCACCCAGCTGATAATCAAACGAAGGAGCTATTAAAAAAGGCGAAAGATGCGTGGGCGACCGAGGGGAAGCCGTTGTTGTTGGTCGAAGAAGTAGCTGCAATAAAAAAAAGTTTGGAAGATGAAAAAATTAATGTGTTTAACGTTGAGGATTTGGAGGAAGTCCCCGAGGAATTATTTCGGAGATACACCGAGACAGATTCGAGACCCTTAACTCCGGCCCCAACCATAATAAGCAGTTACACAAAGACCTCGGCCGCCACGCGACGTTGCGTCACCCCCGATCCCACCTTTACAAAAGAAATAAAAGAAAAAACCCAATTAATTTTGGATTTACGGAGGAGTCATAGCCAAGAAACTTTATCTTATTTCGGGGGATGCTCGAATATAACAACAACCGAGCAATCATCGATTAGAATCCAACAAATCCCTTTGATACAATCACCTAAATCGTCGTTATTAACCGTTAAAGACGATTATAGAGCCATAAAAGTCGTTAAAGCAAAGGAGAGAATAAATAAAGGAAAAGTGGACAAAGTAGATAATATTAGGCCCAAATCGAGTTTTGATGTTAAATCTGAAATGATTCCCCCTAAAATTGTTTTAGATGAGGATAAAATCGATGATGATGAAAAAATTGAGGATGATTCGAATGTGATGAAAAGACGTGGGAAAAAGAGGCATAAAAAAGGGAGGGATGCTTCAAGGGGGCCTCTTACGATTCAAACTTCGATAGATCCAGAAACACAAGTAATAAATCAAATCAATTTAACAATAAAAATCAAAATAATTCTTTTCAGATTGCAACAATTGGGATTAACTCTCACAATCCGAGTGCGAGACCTTCACTAATTTCAAATGCAGAAATCGATGAGTTGATGGCGCCTAAAAAGGTTGAAATAAGAAAGACTTCTTTGGATGTTGATTCGTATTTGGATGTTAATGTTTTGAAACAATTAAGGAGGGAATTAAATGAGGAGGTGATCGAAAATGAATTCAATGATAAGGTAAATTAAAAAATAATTATTTAGAATGATGAAAAAAATAATTATTTTTGTGTTTAAGAGAAAAGAAGCTTTGAAAGAGGCGTTAAAAACGATAAGAAAAAATAAAAGTGCTTGCCCTGAATTAAAATTGTTAAAAAAAGGATTAAAATTCCCAAAACTCGATGATGATTTTTGGTTATCTTTACCAAGAAAGTTCACCCGATCCAGCGCAAGATTCGAATTACCCCCCGATAGTAGAACATTATCCAAAATAACTCCAATTGAATACGTAACAAATCACGTTATAATCTCAAGTTCAAAAAAATTACTTTACAATCACATTTTAAACAGGAATAAAACCGAATTTGAACTCGAAGATGACAAGCCGAGGGAATTACAAGGAAAAAATATGAGGAAAGCTTTAAACGAGATGATGGGAACGAGCCTAAATGATGAACAATTTGGGAGATTTCGCGATTTAATGGGATGGAGGGATGAGGATGTTTTCGATTTTAAAACGTTTTGTGGAATTTGCGCCTTATGCGAGAGATTATTGGGACCCGAATTTTGTTTTTTGGATAAAAAGGACGATCCTTGCGAAGAACTCGAAATCGTCGATTTCGGATCGTTGGAGAAACGATTAAAAAATCAAAAAATTAATGAAAAATTATTAAAGATTTTGTATGGGATAAAGAATTCGTGATTTAAATTTTGATTTAGTGGCGCCATCTCTTATTTAATAACTCAACTAAATAATTGATTTTGTATTATTATTATTATTATAATAATAATAATAATGATGATAATTAATATTTTAATCCATTAATATCAACGAAAATGAAAATAAATTTTATTTATTTTATTTATAATAAATTAATATTTATATGATAAAAATATGAGGAAAGCTTTAAACGAGATGATGGGAACGAGCCTAAATGATGAACAATTTGGGAGATTTCAAGATTTAATGGGATGGAGGGATGACGATGTTTTCGATTTTAAAACGTTTTGTGGAATTTGCGCCTTATGCGAGAGATTATTGGGACCCGAATTTTGTTTTTTGGATAAAAAGGACGATCCTTGCGAAGAACTCGAAATCGTCGATTTCGGATCGTTGGAGAAACGATTAAAAAATCAAAAAATTAATAAAAAATTATTAATAATTTTGTATGGGATAAAGAATTCGCGATTTAAATTTTGATTTAGTGGCGGCATCTCTTATTTAATAACTCAACTAAATAATGGATTTTGTCTAATAATGTTAATAATTAATTTTTTAATCCATTAATATTAATGAAAATGAAAATAAATTTGATTTATTTTATTTATAATAAATTAATATTTATATGATAAAAATAAATATTGATTCAATAAAACATAACCTTAGCAACCAACTTAGCAACGAGTTTGTTTACTGTCATTTTAAAAAAATCTTTCAAACCGACTCAAAATGACTCTACAAGAAGAAAATTCTTCAACTCAAGCTTTCTTGCATAAATTTAGCTCAAACCTGCAAAGCGAAGATCGCAAAATACGTAAAAAAGCTTTCGAAGATATCAATGCTTTCGTTTCTAACCTAAAACCTGAGAATTCGGAGGAATACCACAAGATTTTTAACGAAATCAATATCCTTATGTTAAACGGTTTGCGTGATAAATCGGA
Source organism: Onthophagus sagittarius (assembly GCA_036711965.1). NCBI lineage: Eukaryota > Metazoa > Arthropoda > Insecta > Coleoptera > Scarabaeidae > Onthophagus > Onthophagus sagittarius. The sequence goes on from JASERS010000008.1 coordinate 14,551,010, forward strand.
GCCGGTGAGGGAGGAATCAATAAAATTTTTGACTAATTTTATAATAACAATTTTACCAAAAAACGATTATTACTTATCATACGTATTTCCTGTTTTAACGGAGCGATTAGCAACTTGCGAGATTGTCGAGGAATCCGAAGAGGTTCGATTACAATTAGTAAAATTTTTGGAAGAAATTATCGATAAATATGAAGAGAATAATCAATTAAAACCGTTTCTAAACGATATAGTGGCCGTTTTACGTGAAACCGTAAAAGATAAATATCCTTCGATTAAAGAAAAAAGTTGCCATTGCATTGTAAAATTAACCAAGGCGCTTCCTAAAGATTTCCATTATCAAGCTGAGACTTTAATTAAGCCTGTTTTATCAAACTTTTCGCACCAACGATTTAAAATAAGATGCGAAGCGATTAAAACGATTGGAGAAATTATTTTGTTTAGTACATATAAAGGATTCGATGAAATTACCGGGCCTATGGCTGAAAGATTGTTTGATCAAATCCCGATTGTGAGGAGAACCGTGGCTCAGGTTGCTGCTAAATGGCTTTTGGAGTATCGGGATCGATACTCATATTTTCATAAATTGTTGCCGTTAATTTTGACTGGGTAAAATAAAATTAAATAATTTTAATGTTTTGAATGTTAAAAGTGATTGATTTTAGGTTAAATGATGAAGTACCGGAAACTCGGGAGGAGGCAGCGAAGCTTTGGAGCGTGGTTGGGTTGCAATATCAAAATGAGAATGAAAATGATTTAAAAGAAGAAATGGATTTTTTGATTGAACCTCCAAAATATTATTTAGAAAATAGTAAGTAAGTCGATTGGGTTAAGCCGAAAATGAAGGATTTGAAAATATTTTTTTAATGAAGGAATGCAAAATGAATAGTTTTCTTCTTCTTCTTCTTCGCAAAACGGGGCAAAATTTTGGTGTGTGAGCTATTATTGCTCTTATATCACCTGTTTTTGTAGTGTTTCCGGTTAAGTAGCCCTGAATAAAATAAAATGAATAGTATACGAATTGTATAAATGAAAATAAAACTCTCGGAAGGGGAAATGATCCTTCCTTGTACTACTAACAAAGCAACAGCAACCCAAGCCAAAGTTAGTCCGAACGGCGACAAATGCAGCTCCCCGGGTCGACCACACGAAAGGAAATGCATCTCCCAAACAGACTGTCATGTCTTAACTACATAAACAAAAAGCCTTCTACAAAACTAAATAAAGATTCCATTACTACACAGAAAATAAAAAAGCATTCTTAGAAGTGATAATTTATTTGTGGCCAAAAGACAGCTTACGCGGTATGGAGGAAAAATTCCCATACTCCGCAGCTTACTGAACATTCTACCTCTCTCCAGCTCATACACTTCACATTCTAAAATAATGTGGTTGAGATCACCATACTTTCCACAGCTACAGCTCGGTGAATCCGCCATTTCTATCCTGTACATATGAGCAGGAAATTGAAAGGATTGTAAAAATCATATGTTTAGATTCAGAGACAAAGATTCCCTCTCTGACATCACCATTAATCAACCATAAAGCACGACCCTTGATTCTGCTACTACCATTCCATTCTCGCTGCCATGCATTCCAAGCTTCTTCTTTCATTTCCCTAAAGATATCGCAAATGTCCTTGCTGATCTGGTAGAATGGAAAATTGTTCTGTTCCGCCGCCAGTCTATCAGCCATCTCATTCCCGACAATCCCTGCGTGGCCCGGGATCCAAGCAAATTCTACCCTTAAGTCCCCTGCAACACACTACCAACTAAGTTCTTTGACTTTGTTCTCCAGATAATGCACCCTCGACCTTTCGCCCATAACCCCATCCAACGCACGAATTACGCTCAACGAATCCGAAAATATTACCACTGGAGTAACACCATTCGTATTTATGTAATTCAAAGCCCACCAAACAGCAAACAATTCCGCCAGAAATATATTTGTATAATCAGGTAGCTTACCCGAATGAGATAACTCCAACTGGGGCGCGCAAACGCCAAAATGCACCCGATTTAAAAACCGTATTAGGCCACAGGGTCAGAGCTTCTCGTATAAAAACCGTGTTATAATTAAAATTGACTCGCGGAAATGATTGTCTAAGCCTTGCGCACAACAGATTACTTCTGACCTTGGGAAGGTGAACAAAGGCATCGTACCCCACCGAGCCATTGAGACATTCTGGGTAACCAAAACTCATACCTCCGAACGATATGCGCCACTCTGCCCTCTCTATGAAGTCGGCTCAAGCTATTCAACAATCTTCCAACCGAACCCGTTCTAGACTTGTGATTCCTTGCAACAAATTTATCCATCTGTAGTTGAAGTCTCAAGTCCAGAGGTTTTATATTTGCTTCGACCAATTTGCGCATTGGTTTTAGTAGATCTTAAAGTGCCGGCGATAGCCCTGGCCGCCTGATGCTGCATGTTGGTCAGTTTCTTAAACATAAGTGAGGGGATAGGCAGCATCAACCAGGTAAAAAACTCGAGCCTCGACCCCATTTAGTTAAAGACAGCGATCTGAGCAAGTTCACGTGTTCTTTCCACGAAAGTTTGTTATTTATGTGCAGTCCCAGGTATACCATATTCACGGTCGTAGCGATGTTCTCATCCCCCAGTTTAATTAAAGGAACATTCTCAACCCTCCTTCTGCGACTAAACAACATAGCTCGCGATTTGTTGGATGACAGACTCAAACCACGTTCTTCAAAAAACCCAGATGTCGCCTGCAACGCATAGTTCATAGTTTCAATCGCCAACTCGAAGGAGGCTACCTCCTTCATTAATACTACGTCATCCGCAAAAACAACTGTCTTGATTCCATGTTCCTCGTTAATTCTGCTAATATCCCTGATGTAGTAGTTAAAAAGTAGAGGATTTGGGGAACTACCCTGGGGGAGTCCCTTGTAGGACTATCTGCCTCCAATCCCATTGGGATCATGTTTTAACTGGTATATGTTACCAGTCAGCAGTTGATGAAGAAGTGCGACCAGAACTGAAGGGACTAAGCATTCCCAACAAATTAAAGATGTTTACATTGTCGTATGCTGACAGAATGTTCAAGAATACACCGGCCAAGACATTTCTGCGATAAAAAGCTTGCTGCACAGTCCCAATTACTGTAAAGAGACAATTTCCGACTCCTTTTCCCTTTCTAAACCCAGACACAGATTCGCCAAACATTAAATTTGATTCCATCCACCATTCCATGCGTGCCAACAGCATGCGCTCGAGTAGCTTCCTTGAGCAATTAATTAAGGAAATTGGCCTGGACCTCTGTTTTGTGTTCGGATTTCCGCCCCTTTTTGGAATCGGAACCACACAAATTTTATGCCAATCTTCCGGAATACTGCCCCCTTTCAGGATATTATTAAAGGTCTTCAGTAAGACACATTCAAATAGGGGTAATCTGAAACATTGCACACCATCCGAACCCGGGGATGTAGATTTATTAATTCTCAAAGCAGGCTCCAATTCCACCGCGTTAAAAAGTCTCCCAATGCTTATTTGTTTCAACCTCTTGGGCAGCTGGTACGTAATCTGGGCACAAATGGGACATAAACTCACGAGTCCATGACTGATCCGTGCAAATCTGGGATTCTGTATTGTTAATTGATCTCTCATAATGTCTGATGGTGCTCCATATCCTTGACCTTGATGACTCTCTAGTTAAGGATTCGCAGTAATTCTTGAAAGATTCTCTTTTCTTTTTGAGTAGAATTCTTGTAGTCAAAGCCAAGTATCTTTTCACAATGATAAAATTTATCTCACAAGGATCAGAGAAAAATTTCCTGGTTACCATCTTTCTGAGCCCCACAATTCTAGCGCAATCTGCATCCCACCATCTACAGCGACAGTTCGATTTTGTGTTTAGCTTTAGCTTGGGGATAAAATACTTAGCCGTCTCCCTTATTAGTAATTCGTAAGACGGTATACTTGAAAATTCTAGACAGTTATTAATGTGTTCGGCAAAACTTGCCCAATTAGCTTTCTTGAAGTTGAATTTGTCTGTTGTTTGAGCGCTAAAGATCCCCGCACTTGCTTGAACGTTGGTAGATACCTTGGCAAAAACCGGGAAATGATTGCTTCCCAAAGTGTCCATACCTGTATTGGAGACAACGTCACGTGCCAGATCACTGATTTTGTTCTTCCTATTCAATACGGTAGTCCCTTTTTCGTTCATTACAGACAAATCAAGTCTTGATCAAGATTGAAATCTCGCAAAATGACAAAAGGTGAAGTAACGTTTAGAAGAAGTTGATTCCAATCTTGAACGTCAAAGGTTAAATATATCCCGCCACGAATGTCCTCATGCATCACAGCATTGTTCATCCATTCCACTTGAACATTTCTTTTGATCAAAGCTGAGAGACCTTCATAACCATCTGTTCTGGTAATGTGTCTGGCCTTAAAACCGGGGGTTGTTACTAAAAAGTCCTTCTTAAGCCATGTTTCACATATGATTTTTATATCCTGCTTAAACTACATGAATTCCATAACATTATGTTTATGTGTGAACCTGTATTATCCATTAAATTGATTTGATTTATTATCAGAGAAATGAACGCGGGATACTATGATAGATGGAGTTTCAAATGATGCAGAGATAAAACTATCATTAGATACTGATGGGAACCTTATCTCGATTTCACGATTTTGGGGATTCATTAAGATTCCATCACACGATTCTTCGATGTTAGTTCCAATCTAGGCTCTATCAAAACTTTCCTCGGTGGGTAGGATTTTTTTAATGAATGCTTCTGGGGTTCTTCCGTCTTGAAACAACATGAGCTCTGGGGGTGTTCCGCTTCTTCGTTTTGGAGAACCACCCGGGGCATTTGATTTGACTACTCACTTATATGTAAAATTTTTATTAAATTGTGGGGTCATTTTGTTTCCGTTCGCATTTGAACCCGTATTAATCTGATTATTTAAGGAAAATTTATGTCGTCATTTAGTAAATTGCTTATCGGATATATTGCTTACTGCCATCATTGCTTCATAAGCCGAAATATTATAGATTGCCATAAGTTTTTTGATTTTGGTTTGTTTGAGGAATTCAGGACATAATCTTTCAGCAAAAGGTGTCGATAAATGATTACCCTTACAAAAAGTGCAGCTAGGGTTCTTCTGCACATCCTGGACATCTTATTTTTGATTTGCAAATCTCCTTTGTATGCCCATATCGACAGCATTTGTGGCATTGGACCACTGGTGCTATATATATTTCGGTTTTTCTGACATTGAAAAAACGTTTAACATAATTAGGTAATATGGTTACTGCAAAAATCACCAGAATTGTTGAGGTATCTCTATATTCAAACTCGGTTTGAGAGAACTACTTTCCTTTTAAATATTCTGACTGAAAGAACTGCTCTTTCGTTGTCTGCAATCAAATTATATTTAATGTCCTCTTCAGAAAAGGATGTGTCTATATTTCTAACAATGTTGTTAATAACGTCCAAGTTGGCATCTAAAAACTTGTTTGGCTTAATATGTGAGTCGAATTCGACTGCTAATCTATTTCTTCCCCGTTTTTCGATCAATTTTACACCTGGTATCATGTGATCGTAGAAATATTTTCCTATTTTCATATCGCTTAGGGCTGTTATATTTTTGTCTATTGATTCAATATGCACGATGAAACGAGAAGCATCCAAATTGGAGAAACGGCAGTTGTTAAAGTTAAATGGCAAACTATCAAATAGGCATCCTTTGGTTTCTAAGATTTTTTTCCCAAGATTAATGATATGAGCAACATTTAAATTAATGTGATCAAATGAACTAGAATCGAAAAGATTGACAAAATTAGCGTCAATGTACCTTTTATAAATTTGAGAGCGTCCTTGAGATTTATTAAATCATCGCATCTGCGAGATCTTCCACAAAATTTTTATCAGCCATGTTAAAGGAACGGCGGAGGTGGTTGTCCACCCCCGCCTGCAAATATTAATTACAACAAGCAACTACCAAGCAAAGCGAAAGAAAAGCAAAATCGCAAAACTCACCACAGGGTTACCGAAGAACCACGGGATGACTCACATGTTGACTTACAATTTTAGATTATGCGCCTTCTTAACTCGACAGAAGTTGCACGAGTGGATGTGTAGTTTTTGAAATAAAGTACCTTATAAATTGATTTGGTCCTCGGACGCACGGCTAAACCAAACCCTAATCTTTCCGCTTCTAGGTCTAGAACTAGAGTCATCCGGGTTTAGTCATCTTAAACAGACGTACAGCTAAGCCCGGATGATTCTAGTTCTAAGTCTAGAGTTAGATCTAATAATATAAAACCAGAACCAACACTCTAGAATCTTTCCACTTCTAGGTCTAGTGTTAATTCTACTTTTATATCATTAAATCTAACTTTACAACTAGATTATATACGTGTTATAAGAGTGATAACTTTTTTAACTTTTTATTTTGATGATTAATTAAAAAAAATTAATTTCTCTTTTAGTCGAGCGCCCGAATTTGGGTTGTCGCACCATCGTTAAACGAAACATCAGCAAAATGGCTAAAGCTATGAGTAACGAATTAGCCAGTTGGCAATTAGACGTTAGAATCCGAGTGGGGCAACTTTTAGTTTCCGTTGTGTTGCACGCCGAAGAAGGAATCACCCACAATTTGCAAGATTTATTGCCCGCAATGTACAACGCAGTTCGTAACGATGATATCAAAGTAACCGAAAACGTAATTAAAGCGAGCGAAATAATCGGGATATTCGTCCCGGTTAATACATGGAAAAAAATTATTTTACCTGCAATCGAAGACGGGGTCCACAACGGCCATTTAGCCATCTTAGCCGGGTTAATTCGAGGGAGTCCGATTCAAAACGTGGAAGGTTACATCGACGAGATTTCACAGTTATTATCCGATAAAGCAATTTGCCAAAGCAGAAAGGTTTAATTTCACTTTAAATTAAATCACAATTTTGTTGAATTTAGGTTAAGTTTGATTCAACTTAAATTTGACGTTTTAAAAAAAAGAAATCTTCTTTACCGACTTTTTTAAATTAATTAATTAATTTATTTTTTAGAAAAAGCAACAAAAAGAAATGATTAATTGCGAAAAAAGCTTTAATGGATAAATACATCCCAAATGATTCGTTACAATTCGGACAAAACATTTTTAATATTATCATAACAACCGTCGCATTAAGAGATGTTGAAAATGTTGATATCGATACAAATTTGTTGGAGAAGTTGCAAAAAACTTTGGGGTATTCATCTAAATATGAGTTATGGAGTAAATTTTGCCCCAATTTATTAGAGGGGATTAAAAAGGATCCTAAAATTTGGACCGTTGTGACTGCGGAAAGATGCATTTTTGAAATTATTTTATTAGAATCAGGTAAAATCGATTATTTAATACAGAAAACTTAAGAACCAATTTAATTTAATTATTATTTTAGAGGAGGCATTCGGGGAAAATCTAAAATTAATCGGGGACATTTTAATCGACGCTTTACACCTCGATTCTGACGTTGAATCTCGATTAAAAACTTTTATAGCCTTAACAAAAGCGATGGACTCAAAAGATATCGTTTTTAAACATTCCAAGGACGATCTTAATTCATTTTTAGAGATTTTAGTTATAGGTTTTTCTTTAATTTTAATTTTTTTATTAATAATTAGATTAATTTTGATGTTTTAGAGGTTCTTGTGCCCTCATTGGTGTGGCACGCCGGGCGCACATCGGAAGCAATGCGCACAATGGCCGCTTCTTGCCTTTTTAGCGCTTTAAATCCGAATGATGGTGTTGAAATATTTCGTGATAAAGAAATTTTTCGCCCCCTCTTCGATAAACTTACCCCTTTATTGATCTCTTTATCGCAAGATTCGAATTTTCGGAGTCGACAATTAGCCATTCAGGATTTGGCCCTTTTAAAAAAGACGGCTCAAAGGAGGGATTGTTGGAAAGTCGATGATTTAATCAAAATTTACCCGGAAGTTATTAAAAGGCTTGATGATCCCACCGATAAAGTTAGATTAAGTTGCGTTCAATGTCTTGGGGTTATTTTTGAGGATGTCCCTGAAGATTTTCTTCGCGCAACTTATCGGGGTCATCACAATTATATTATTGATACGTTGATGGTGCATTTCGATGATGAGGACGGGGATTTTCAAGATTTAATCGGGGTTCTTTTAAAATCGTTGGTTGGAGTTTGCGGGAAAGCGCTTAAAGGGAAGTTGGAGAAGCAAATGGGGTTGTTTCGGAATCGGAGGGGTTGCGAGGAGATTTTGGAGGGGCTTCGTGGGGTCAATTTAAGCGAAAATGAGGATGATTAATTTATTATTTAACGAAGCGACCTTCTCAATTTTGTAATCTTGCGAGAGATTAATCCTTTCTCTTGTTATTGTCGCATATAACCGAGTTTCTCTCGCGATGTTGGCCACTTTCTGTATGCACTCGACGTGGTTGCGTCCTATTTTTATTCTTTTATTAAATAATCGTGTTTTTATTGAATAAATTGGATAAAAATGAGCTGTGTTGATGTTAAATTTGAGAATATTGTTTATCCCAAATTGAATCGGGGAGCAGGTGAGAGTTTTTTAACGAATTTTGCGATTATAACTGAAGTGAAAGTTGAAATCTATTTATTTTTAATTTATCTTGGGCTATAAATATAACATTAAATACGATTAAATATCTTATTACGACGAAATCAAACAAATATTTTGTTGTTTGAATGTTAAAAAGGATATCGCATTAATTTTGTTTAAGCAGTACACAACTTCTTGAATTGAACAAAGTGCAAGGTCACATAAATATGCATTTATTTATTATTTCAAAAAAGTATTAACTTATTTATTTAAATTTATTTTAATTTTTATAAATTAAATTTAAATAAATTTAAAAACGTCAAATTGACGTTTCATAATTTATTGACATTTGAGGTTATGTCGCAAATTTTTGCAATTTATGTAAATAATTGATACCTCGTTAAATCAAAGGTCAATTAATTAAAAAAAAACCAATTTATTTAATTGTAAACGTTCCTTTTATGTCGCCAGGAAATCAAATTCTAAAAAACTTGTCTGGGTGTTTTTATTCGGGCCAATTAACCGGCGTTTTAGGAGGCAGCGGAGCCGGAAAAACGACCTTAATCAACATTTTATCTGGCCACATGTAAATTTTAACATTAAAAAAGATAGTCGTTATAAAAATCGTTGATTTTAGCACGACCAACATCGGAGGAAAAGTTTCCATTAATGATGCAATTTGTGGAGGGGCCGATTTAAAAAATTCCTCGATTTACCTAATGGACGATGATTTATTACAAACTTCTTTGACTGTAAAGGAATCTTTATTACTCGTAGCTGATTTAAAGCTAGATAAGCGATTATCATCATCGAATAAAACCAAAACATCCTTAAATATAGTTGAGAGGTTAAATTTAACCCCCAGTTTGGATACGATGGTTGAAAATTTATCCGGGGGGGAAAAACGGAGGCTCTCGATTGCTTTGGAGTTAATTAGCGACCCCCCAATTATTTTTATGGATGAACCAACGAGGTAAAATTAATTAAAATTTAATTTTTATGATATTTTAGATTATGACAAGAGTCGCCATCTATTTATTAATTATTAAACTAATTATTTATTTAATTTAATAATTTATTTATTTTAATAATTTTATTTTTTAGTGGTCTCGACGAAGTTTCAGCTAAAAACACAATCGATTTATTAAGATCATTATCCCGAGATGGAAAAACCGTAATTCTAACAATCCACCAACCCTCAAACATAATCTTCAACATGCTCGAACATGTTTATTTCATAAACGAAGGTCGTTGCGTCTACGACGGCACCGTAAACGGATTAGTCCCCTTTTTAGACAAAATTTCATCTCCATGCCCGAAAAATTACAACCCAGCCGATTACAGTAAAGTAAATCAAACTTAATCAAAAATTGCAAAAATAATCCCAAAATAGTTTTAGAAATCACTCAAAACAACGAAGAGATCTCATCGAAATGTAACTTGGAGTTAACACCGTTTCGATTCGATCGAGAAAAACACGATAATAAAGAAATCGTTTCGTATGGAAATTTAAAAAGTGATCGGAGACGAATTGGGTTTTTAAAGCAAACGGGGGTTTTATTGAAACGGCATTTTATTCAAATGAAGAGGCGGAAATTGGCGATGTTAATCAATGTGGCGCATCACGTTTTGTGCGGTTTAATGACCGGATTTTTGTATGTCGGAACGGGAAACGATGCGGCGAAAACCGTGAATGTTTATAAATTGAGTTTGGGGGCCGTTGCTTATATCAGCTTTGCTTATGCGATTATTCCAATTCTTGTTTGTAAGTTAATTTAAAAGGATTTTTTTTAAATGATGTTTAGATCCGTTTCAGATTAAAATTATTAAGAGGGAGATTTCGAATGATTGGTACGGATTAAGGGCGTATTTCCTCACGCAAAGTTTAGCCCCGTTACCTTATATGGTAAATTAAATTAATTTTATTAATTTCCTCTTCGATTATTAAATTTAATTTGAGATTTAAAAAAAATTTTTAGGTTATGTGATTAATTTGATTTTAATTTTTAGATTCCTTTGTGCTTTTTATTTACAATAACATGTTTTGGGATGGTTGATTCATCTTTATCATTGGGGAGATATTCCCGTTTAGCCGTGATATTAATCGGAGTGGCTATCGTGTCCCATTTTTATGGGCACACAATCGGGGCGATTTTTAATGCAAAGGTTTGTTTAAATTGGAGGATTTTGTTGTATTAAAACGAATCTCTTCATCTTTTTATTATCTCTTTATCTTTTTTAGAATGCTTGTGTGATTGGCTCAATGGTTGCGACGATTGCTATGAATATCGGATCTTTTCATCATTATCGGATTTCTTTGGCTACATGGTTGATTCGACAAACGACTTTTACTCGATACGGAGTAACTGGGTGCTTATTAACGTTTTATCAAAATAGGAAACTGAATTGTAGCGAGATTGTGTGTCGGCATAGCGTTGAGAAGTTGATTTATGATGATTTTGGGGTTGGGGTCCCCTCGTATCCCGTGCAACTCTCCGGGTTGGTTGTTAATGTGATTTGTTATGCGATTTGTTTTTATGTTATACTTAGAATTAAGTTTTATTCGAGTTTAGTTGAGGTTTGGAGGAATTTTAAGGCGAAATTGTCGAAATAATTTTTAATTTGTAAAAAATATAAATTAAATAAAATTATTCTTTTAATTCGTTTATATTTATTAATTAATCTTCAAAATGAAATTATATTTAATAATAATAAATAAAATAAAATAATAAATCGGTTTGAAACCAACTTCACATTAATAAAATAAGTGGCGCCACCTTGAGGCGTAGTTTTGGGCAGAGCCCCCAAACTCGATTGGTGGTCGACGACGCGTCACGGGCAATCGGCAAAACACGATCGTTCCGAGTTCCAAAGAGTGTCGCCGACACCGACGACTTCGCGGGCCCCCCACGGCAGTGATGTCCGCGTTGTGAGAGTAGGACACCGCGTTTCTTTTCCTTCGGTGTTTTTGTGTTTTAACGCTGTTGTTTCCGGTGTGCGTTTTCTTGGTTCCTTCTACGCTTATTCTCGCCGAGGACCCCGAATCCATCGTTTACGTTCCATCTTGCCGCCGCTTATGCAAAGCACCCCCCCAAGTAAGTAATTAAAATCGAAATTTTTGTTAAAACCGAAAAAGCCACCGGCAATGCACATCGATTTTTTGTGACAACGATTTTGACGTTTCTAACCTCTCTTTTTAACTGTCATTTTTATTTTATTTTTATTTTAATTATTTTTTTTTAAATCCATACATTAATTTTAATTTATATATTTAAATTTTTCACAATTACACCTCCGTTTATCCAAATTTTTATCGATATTTTTATCGATTTAATCCCAATTAATTTTTTTATGTTGTTAGGTTATGTTTAATCCCAATTTTAATTTTTATTATTTCCCCATAAAATTAACACTTTAAATCGCATCTTTATCTACATTTTCTATTTAATCATCCTAATTTAATTAAAAACTTAACATTAAAAATTATTTTTTTTTATAAAAATTAAATGTCAAAATTTTGAGGTTATATCAACATTTTTCTTTAAATTTTAATTTTAATTCAAATAAATTACATTATCGCAAATAAAACCTGCATCAGCGTCGTCTCGTTACTTTATCGAACTGTGTAAATTTAAAATTGAGATTTTAAACTTGGATGTTTTCCAAGTTTGGTGTTTCGGAATGAGTTTTTATGCGCTATTTGGGGCACCTCTCATTATTTTAACCGCCTAATTTTATTTGTTTATTTATTCCCATTCTTTTTATTATCCAAAATCAACTTTCACCATCAATTTTTCTTTCATTTTTTTTTTTGTGGTGGTGCTAAACCCACAAGAGGCTCTTCTCTTTCCGCCCAACAGGAAACATTGCGGCATTCATCAGGATTTGCACTAATTAAAAACTTCGTTTTCATTTACTCGACTTGCCCCCCCCAACTTTTAATAAACGTACTTATCAACCACCCTTTATAACTTAACCTCTCATTGCCACTCCACAATTTTTATCTTTTCAATCTTTTTTTAGGCCCCAATTTAATTCTAACGTGTTTTTGGAGCATATTAACGAGATAAAAATAGTTTTTAACGAGTTTTGTTGATATATCGTGTATATTAGTGACTAAACGGGGAGGGTTTGTTGACATTCTATCGATTATCCCGGTGGTTTCCCCTCGCTTCTTAACCCCTTAAAACACGTGCATGAGTCCGAATGATGCCCCAGTTACTTTCACCCGAGTCAACTAAATTACGATGCAGTAAATTTTTCGATCAAAAAATTTAAATTAATTTTTGCTTTTTAAAATAATTAAGTTGGCAACACTTTTTATAACAAACGTCAAATTGACATAATCATTTAAATTGATTTAAAATTTTTATTTGGTGCTAATTACGTTGTAAATTAGTTTTAAAGGATACTTTTTAAGTGAATTATCGAGCTCGAGATATAATTCGGTTAAAGGGAGCGAAGATCGATCACTTAGACTTTAATTAAGTCAATTTAACGAAATTTTCTTGTTAACGTTAACTTTTCACCTTTTTAAACTTTAACTTCCCCCCACAACGTTCTTATTACATTAAATCTTTCTTTATTTGTTTCAGATGTCCCATAAGACTCCCCCATCGACGTAAAGAAAACATTTCACCTTCAAACAGGTAATTTTTTTTCTATGAATCATCAAAAAAATAATTCAAAATGATTCATTTTTAAAGTTAATTTCACTTCTTTCTTTAAAATAAAATTGAGACAATTAATTTTAATCAATTTAATTAAAATTGAGGTTATGTTTGTTGATTTTTTTTGACATATGTCAAATTAAAAAAAAAATTTTTTTTTAATTTTTGTTAGAAAATGTTTTGATACAAAAAAGACCCACTTCGTTTCCGCAAACATCATTACCCGGTCATAAGAGGGATTATTTTCCACGAACTGCAATAGGAGTTTGGAAAAAGGGGGCAAAATCCCCCCTTAACCGTATTTATCGACCGGAAATGAAACGAACTTTCTTCAAATTTCTTAAACAAAAAAAATGTTTTTTTAATCATCTAAATTTCAATCTAGATAGCATTTTATTATTATTTTTGTTTTAGTATTTGTTGTTCTTTCCTTTCTTCGTTTTCTCCTCATTCCTTCAAAAAGGGGCACCCCCCCAAAAAGGTCGGTTCAGTAACCGATGGAGAACGCGCTTGCGCCAACTTGTTCGTTCACGTTCCGGTCGATACACGCGATTTCCGCCTGAACAGCATAGAGAAGGAACCAGATTGCTCCCTTGCAAAACTGGGGTCGATCTTGATTTTCCAAACCCAAATTGAGGATATTTGATAAGGATTAAAACGGAATTGAGTTTAAGTTGGGATTTAAATCTTAATTTAACTCCGAAATTACTTAAATATTAATAATTAATTAATTCTAATTAATAAATAAACAATCTAATGCGAAGTTAGCCAATTAATTATTTGGCTAATTTAACGACGAAAAATTTTATACAAATTAAATAAAATTAAAATTTATAATTATAGATTTAATTTTAATGATTTTTTTTGAAATTTTGAGCGAAATTTAGAATAAAATCATAAATTATGATTTATTTTAAAATTTTTAATCATCACCATGACAACGATTGTTTTGAAATACAAACAAAAAAAATTGTCAATTGACTTAAGTTGGGTCAAATTTTATCAAGATAAATCACTTTAAATTAATGTTATTAATTAATTTTTTAGTGAAAACGATAATTATTGGATCAATTTTATTAACATTCTTTCAATTTGTATCGAAATTTACATAAAACTCAAAAAAAAAAATTACCAAAAAAACTTAACCTCAAAATAAGGAAGAAATCTTTAATTAATTTTTGGGGTGATTATTTAAAGGTATGTAATTAATTATTAATGAGTTATTAATTAATTTTAATCGATTTATTCAAATTATAATTATTGGTTGTAAATAAAATAAATTTTTTTTTTAATATCAAAAAATTTTAATTCTATTTTTTTAATTTAATTATTTAATTAATCGTTTTTTATTTTGTTTCAGAAATTGCCAACGTCTTTCCCGTCCTTATTTCAAGCTCACATAATGGACCAATCTTGGTTAGTTTGCATAATTTCAATTTTAATCGCCATAACCTCAAAAAATTTATGAAACGATTAAACGTAAACTTAAAATTTTTGAGATAAAAAGCTTAAACGCGATTTCCCATATCTGAGTTTTCGTGCATATTTAAACGGTTCACGGTCGCTCTGAGTTAGTCTGGATGCGTTCTCTGGGGTATTTTCAGTGATGGGGGATAGGTATTTATCTGGTGGGTAGGTATTTATAAATTGAAAGTGGTTCCTAGGTGTAAAATTAGTTCTTAAATATACAAAAATCAAGCACTGAATGGTAAATAAAACTAGAATTAACACTATACCTAGTACTAGAAAGATTTAGGTTTAGCCGTGCATGCTTGATGGTCGATCCATGCTCACATATGCTCAAATCCAGATGCAAAATGAGTGCAAAATAGATCGAGGATCCCTTTTAGTAGAAGCTTTAGTACAGCCCAAATAAAATCATCGACGTACTTGTAAATTAAGAATAACGGAAAAGAGGAGCTGCATCTGGCCAAGATGGGGCTAAGAAGTCAAATTTTTGTTTATAAAACTTGTTATATAGCAGAATTTAACAAGAACTCGTCCAGATTAATGAAAACTTTCCCATTACCAATTGCAAAGGGATATTGGTAAAAAGGGACACAACCCGACACTGCCTTTGATAGACTTTACATTGCTTCCAAAAGATTTTGAATTGTTTTCAAAAGACTTTACACTCTTAGAAGATTTGATTTTCCCCCTGGAGAATTTGATGCTGCCTATATAAGGCTTGATACTGCTTTTAGAAGACTTGAAATGTTTCCAGAAGACTTAATAATGCTCCTGTAAATTATGATACTGCCTCTATAAGACTTGACACTGCTCACAGAAAAATTGATATGCTTTCAAAACACTTGATATTGCTTTTGGATGGCTTGGAATACTTCCAGAAGACTTGATATAGCTTCGAGAAGACCTGCAGTGTTGTCAGAAGACTTGATACTGCCACTAGAAGACTTAATTCTGCTATTAAAAGATTTGATACTGCTTCTAGAAGACTTGATACTGCTTCTAAAAGACTAGACATGTTTTCAGAAGACTCGATATTGCTTCTTGAAAACTTGCGGTGCTTTCAGAAGACTTAATACTGCTACTAGAAGACTTAATTCTGCTATTAAAGGATTTGATACTGCTTCTAGAAGGCTTGAAATGATTCCAAAAGACTTAATAATGCCCCTGGGAAATTTGATTCAGCCTATATTAGGCTTGATACTGCTTCCAGAAGACTTGAAATGTTTCCAGAAGACTTGATAATGCTTCCGTAAATTATGATACTGCCGCTATAAGGCTTAACACTGCTTACAGCAAACTTGAAATACTTTCAAAAGACTTGATATTGCTTCTGGATGACTTGAAATACTTCCAGAAGACTTGATGTAGATTCTAGAAGATTTAAAATTGCATCTAGAAGATTTGGTACTGCTTTTAGAAGACTAGAAATGTTTCCAGAAGACTCGATATTGCTTCTAGAAGACTTGCAGTGCTTTCAGAAGACTTGATACTGCTACTGGAAGACTTGAAATGTTTCTAGAAGACTTGATAATGCTCCCGTAAATTATGATACTGCCTCTATTAGGCTTGATACTGCTTACAGAAGACTTGAAATGCTTTCAAAAGACTTAATACAGCTTCTAGAAGACTTAATATTACATCCGGAAGACTTGAAATACTACCAAAATACTTAAAGTGCTTCCAAAAAGCTTGACACATCTTTTAGAAGACTTGATATTGCTTCCATAAGACTTCAAATGCTTCCAAACAATTCGAATAGATTCTAGAAGACTTGCAATCTTCCAAAAGATTTGAAATGCTTCTAGGAGTCGTAGCATTGCTTCCAGAAGGCTTGATATTGCTTCTAGAATACTTAATACTGCTTGCAAAAACCTTGAAATGCATTCAAAAGACTTGATAGAGCTTCTAGAAGACTTAATATTACATCCAGAAAACTTGATACTGCTTCTAGAAGACTAGAAATGTT
The DNA here is from genome assembly GCA_036711965.1 of Onthophagus sagittarius. Taxonomy (NCBI): domain Eukaryota; kingdom Metazoa; phylum Arthropoda; class Insecta; order Coleoptera; family Scarabaeidae; genus Onthophagus; species Onthophagus sagittarius. The sequence continues at coordinate 14,567,662 of JASERS010000008.1, forward strand.
TCTAGAAGACTAGAAATGTTTCCAGAAGACTCGATATTCTTCTAGAAGACTTGTAATCCTCCAGAAAAGTTGAACTGCCTCCAAAACACTTTGTGCTGTTTCTAGAAGAGTTAATATTGCTTCCAGAAGACTTGAATTGATTCCAAAACCCTGGAAATACTTTCAAAAGACTTAAAATGCTTCCAGAATCCTAGAAATACTTCCATAAAACTTCAAATAATTCCAAAAGGTTTCAATTACTTCAAGAAATCTTGTCAAAAGGTTTTACACTTCTTCTAGAAGACTTGATATTGCTTCCATAAGACTTCAAATGCTTCCAGACAACTCGAATTGATTCTAGAAGACTTGCAGTCTTCCAAAGGATTTGAAATGCTTTTAAGAGTCGTTACATTGCTTTCAGAAGACTTGATATTGCTTTTAGAAAACTTGATATTGCTTCTAGAAGACTTAATACTGTTTGCAGAAGACTTGAAATGCTTTCAAAAGACTTGATACAGCTTCTAGAAGACTTAATATTGCATCTAGAAGACTTGGTACTGCTTCTAGAAGACTTGATACTGCATCTAAAAGACTTGATACTGTCTCCAGAAGACTTGAAATGTTTCCAGAAGACTTGATACTGCTACTAGAAGACTTAATACTGCTTACAGAAGACTTGAAATGCTTTCCAAAGACTTGGTACAACTTCTAGAAGACTTAATATTGCATCTAGAAGACTTGTTACTGCTTCTAGAAGACTAGAAATGTTTCCAGAAGGCTCGATATTGCGTCTAGAAGACTTGCAGTGCCTTTAGAAGACATAATACTGCTACTAGAAGACTTAATTCTGCTATTAGAAGATTTGATACTGCTTCTGCAAGACTTGATACTATCTCCAGAAGACTTGAAAGGAAATGGAAACCCCTGGAACCCCCCTGGGAACAAGTTTCCAGGAAACTTGATAATGCTTCCGTAAATTATAATACTGCCTCTATAAGGCTTGATACTGCTTTCAAAAGACTTGATACAGCTTCTAGAAGACTAGAAATGTTTCCAGAAGGCTCGATATTGCGTCTAGAAGACTTGCAGTGCCTTTAGAAGACATAATACTGCTACTAGAAGACTTAATTCTGCTATTAGAAGATTTGATACTGCTTCTGCAAGACTTGATACTATCTCCAGAAGACTTGAAAGGAAATGGAAACCCCTGGAACCCCCCTGGGAACAAGTTTCCAGGAAACTTGATAATGCTCCCGTGAATTACAATACTGCCTCTATAAGGCTTGATACTGCTTATAGAAGACTTGAAATGCTTTCAAATGACTTGGTACAACTTCTAGAAGACTTAATATTGCATCTAGAAGACTTGTTACTGCTTCTAGAAGACTAGAAATGTTTCCAGAAGGCTCGATATTGCGTCTAGAAGACCTGCAGTGCCTTCAGAAGACATAATACTGCTACTAGAAGACTTAATTCTGCTATTAGAAGATTTGATACTGCTTCTGCAAGACCTGATATTATCTCCAGAAGACTTGAAAGGAAATGGAAACCCCTGGAACCCCCCTGGGAACAAGTTTCCAGGAAACTTGATAATGCTTCCGTAAATTATAATACTGCCTCTATAAGGCTTGATACTGCTTTCAAAAGACTTGATACAGCTTCTAGAAGACTAGAAATGTTTCCAGAAGGCTCGATATTGCGTCTAGAAGATTTGCAATGCTTTCAGAAGACTTGATACTGCTACTAGAAGACTTAATTCTGCTACTAGAAGACTTAATTCTGTTATCAGAATATTTGTTACTGCTTCTGCAAGACTTGATACTATCTCCAGAAGACTTGAAATGTTTCCAGAAGACTTGAAATGTTTCCAGAAGACTTGATAATGCTTCCGTAAATTATAATACTGCCTCTATAAGGCTTGATACTGCTTTCAAAAGACTTGATACAGCTTCTAGAAGACTAGAAATGTTTCCAGAAGGCTCGATATTGCGTCTAAAAGACTTGCAGTGCTTTCAGAAGACTTTGTACTGCTACTAAAAGACTTAATTCTGCTTTTGGAAGATTTGGTACTGCTTCTGGAAGATTTGGTACTGCTTCTGGAAGACTTAATACTGCTTCTAGAAGACTTGATACTATCTCCAGAAGACTTGATAATGCTCCCGTAAATTATAATACTGCCTCTATAAGGCTTGATACTGCTTACAGAAGACTTAAAATGCTTTCAAAAGACTTGATACTGCTTCTAGAAGACTAGACATGTTTCCAGAACTGTTTCAGACTAAATACTCGTACCAAAGTCCCTAAAGCGTATTATGCTAGGTTGGCCAGAGACAGAAGAATGTGTTTTGAAGGGAGAGGAGGGGGTGACGTCACGAGTTACGAAACAATTGTAGCTAGAAACTGAATCGATGTAAATGAATTTAAATAAAACTATGTTTTTAGATGGATATTGGTTTTATTTTAGGCTTTACCGGTTTCGAGTGATTTTTTTTTCACTCATCTTCTGGAGCATGCCACGTCACTATCCAAAAGCTCCAGAAGATGAGTGAAAAAAAATCACTCGAAACCGGTAAAGCCTAAAATAAAACCAATCCATCTAAAAACACAGTTTTATTTAAATTAATTTAATATGGAGATGGAATCGAAACATCTTTTAAATTATCAATCAATGTGATTTATCTTATATACACTGCTTTCTTAATTCTAATTATGAAAGTTGGGTTTTTTTATTTTATTATTTAATTTTTTATCAAAAAGTGTTTTTCTATCTGCTTCAGTTTTTGGATTTTGATTGATATTTGTGCTGATAATCCGAAATTATGATATTTTAAGGATTTGTTGTTTTCCTCCAAAAATCTGTAAGAACCAACTTCTAATGCATTGTGGATGTTAGGTGCATATTTTGAAGGTTTACTCTTTATTCTCGCAATCTTGTCATGCCCAGGGTGTAAATGTTTATTGATTATGTTTATCTGGTTAATTAACAATTAAAGAAAGTACTAGGTTTAGTGTTAGTTCTAGTTTTAGTTTAATAAAGGATACAATAATTTAAGATTGAAGAACAACTAAAAATACAACTAACTCTAATATATATTTTTGGATGAACTTTTTTAGAAGCCTTTATATTTATTCTACTTCTTTTAATTTTATAAATACCTACCTTGGTTAAAAAAAAAAACCGAGTATTTAACAACACTTTCAAGGGGCTTTCTTAGAAACCTTTAAAACCCATCACAATCTAAGCACGATACATTTTTAATGTTGTATTGATTTTTTTTAGACAACGGTGTTAATTATTTGGGACTAAGAGGTTAAAATGTCCCGGCATTCCCAATTTTACACCGTCGAGGTGGGCGACACGAAGTTTACTATTTTGAAACGTTATCAAAATTTAAAACCGATTGGTTCCGGAGCTCAGGGAATTGTGTGGTAAGAACCCACCATAATCTTTAATAAAAGATAAATCTCGAATAAAGAAAGCACGCATAATTATTTTTAATTATTTTGTAGTTAGAGAATGAGATGTTTTGAGTGAAGTGATTTATTTAAATTTGATTTTTTATTCTTATTATTATTTTTAATTATTATTATTTTTGTAGTTAATCACGGTGTAGAATTGCACGGATTCTTGTTGTTTTGTCGATTTTCTTACTCTCTCTCTCGGTTGTTGTTAAAAGGGGGTAGTTAGAGAATAAGAGAATTAATAAAGTAAAACGGGGCGATTTCGAAAAGTTGAAGAGGGGATCGCCACGATGCCCCTTCGAGACGGATTCATAAAAAACGTTTTCGGCGACACCGAATTTTGGGTCCCCGAGCGTTACTCCAACCTCGAACCGAAAGGGGGTGGCGCCCAAGGGCTCGTCTGGTGAGTTATAACACTCACTTTTATATATACATTTTTTTTTTTTTTTTTAAGTAGATTTTCTCGCATGGCATGTTTTTGTTTGATTTTTTTTTTGTTATTTAATAAAATTAATGAATTAAAAATTTTTATTTTCCAGCGCCGCCGTTGATACAGTCACGCAACAGAATGTGGCGATTAAAAAACTTAGTAGGCCCTTCCAAAATGTGACGCACGCTAAAAGGGCGTACAGAGAGTTTAAACTCATGAAATTGGTTAATCACAAGAATGTAAGATAAAAATAATCGTAATTTAATTTTTTTGATTAATTTTTTTTAAAGATTATTGGTCTTTTGAACGCGTTCACCCCGCAAAGATCTTTGGAGGAATTCCAAGACGTTTATCTCGTTATGGAGTTAATGGATGCGAATTTATGCCAGGTTATCCAAATGGATTTGGACCATGAGAGGATGAGCTATCTTTTATACCAAATGTTGTGCGGAATTAAACATTTACATTCAGCAGGAATCATACACAGGGTATTTAAAAAAAAATATTTAGCGCTATCTATTAAGAAATCATTTAAACTTTATTTTGCTAATTAAAAAAATTTGCGCCATCTATCGATTTTAAATCAAACTAATTTTATAAATTTTTTATTTTAGGATTTAAAACCGAGTAACATAGTGGTTAAATCTGATTGTACATTAAAAATTTTGGATTTTGGTTTGGCGAGGACGGCAGGTACAACGTTTATGATGACCCCGTACGTTGTGACGCGATATTATCGCGCCCCGGAAGTGATACTCGGAATGGGGTATAAAGATAACGTCGATATCTGGTCCGTTGGTTGTATAATGGGCGAGATGATTCGCGGGGGGGTTCTATTTCCGGGGACGGATCACATCGACCAATGGAATAAAATAATCGAGCAATTGGGGACGCCGTCCCATCAATTTATGGTGCGTTTACAACCGACCGTTCGAAATTACGTTGAGAATCGGCCGAGGTATCCGGGTTATCCCTTCGATAAACTCTTCCCGGACATGCTTTTCCCCTCCGATAGTAGCGAGCACAACCGATTAAAAGCTTGTCAAGCGCGCGATTTATTATCGAAGATGCTGGTCATAGACCCAGAACGAAGAATATCCGTCGACGACGCTCTTCTTCATCCCTACATAAACGTTTGGTACGACGAGGGAGAAGTGAACGCTGTAAGTAATTTATTCATCGATTTAAAATGAGGCCAAGTCTCGGTTTAATTGATGATGCAATTAAAGGGGGATGGCCGTTAATTTGATTTTGCGGGGACGATTATTGAATGCCCGGTGGAAATCGGGTGATTATTGTTCGATTTCCTGCGAAATTGGAGCCGAATTAACACCAAAATCGATTTTTTTTAAGCCGGCGCCCGCTCCGTACGATCACAGCGTGGACGAGCGAGAGCACACCGTCGAACAATGGAAAGAGCTTATTTATCGTGAAGTAATGGAGTACGAGAACCTTCACGGAGGTGCAAATTCGAGGGCATCCTCGAGTACACAACCCAGTCCAGCCACCAACTCAACCGAGCCCAACGGAACCGACACATTACGGTAGAGCAGGTTAATCGATGATTTTATTTAATAATCGATCTTTTTATCGATTTTAATTGAATCTGTTTGTTTTAGGATTTGAGGTTTGAGGCATAGGTTACATTTTCAACTCTCCTAACCGATAGTGAAACCCAAAAATTCATTTTTACCTGTTTATTATTTAAAAAAATTAAATTAACAGGTAAAAATCGAACGAATAAATGAGAAGCACTCGAAAAAGATAAAATTAAAATCAAAGTGATTCTAATGAAAGGGTGCAATAATATTTAATCACTTAAATTTAAATCAGAAATTATTTAAAGTAACTTTTAAAAGGTTTTCGTTTAAAAGTACTGCGGCTTAAATAAATTTGCAATTAGATTTATTCAAATTTTATTGGGGACTTTAAGAGTAAGCTTAATTATCTTAATATCATCATTTTTTGTCCCAATTTATTGTTAAAAAGGATTAATTTATAATTTAAGGTGAATTCGTTTTCACACAACAATGACAGATTGGGTTACCATGGTAACCTAATATAAATGCGAAATTAATTTCGTAATATAATTAATTTTGCGAAAAATTTAATTTTTTATTTATTTATGATCTTATTTTTTCAAATTTTGCATAAATTAATCAAAATTAAAATAAAATTAGGAACCATAACGAAATCCTGGTAACCATGGTAACCAACTGGAATGAAGTTAGGGACGTTCCAATGAGATATCATTTATAATTAATTTTTTTAATTTTTCGTTTTAATTTTGGAGGAAAATTTGAAATTTTTTTATTTAAAACGATTATTTTTATCTTTCCAAGCTTTGGGGCAAATTTATATTTGAAATCACAATGAAATCATGGTAATAAACGCGAGTGAAGTTGGAGACGTCACAATGTGTTTGTTGTTGTTGTGAATGTTTAAAGTTTTTTATTTTGTGAAAAATTTGATATTTTCTTAGTTTAAAATTGAAAAAAAGGCGAAACGGGGTCTTCTAATAACGTGAGTAAGATTTCTTAATCATTAGTTTTAATCAACGAGTTTGGGTCTTAAAATATAAAGAGGCGAAAAAAGTTAGGTTAGGTTTACATCTTAGGATTAATTAAATCTTTTTAAAATCGAATTATTAAGCTTAATGTTGTTTGAATTTTAAGTTTAAAGGAAAATCTAATTGCGAATTTATTTAAATAAGATAAATTTTGATACCTTGAAATGTAAAAAAGGTTATTTACAGAGCAGTACTTTATTTCAAGCAATACGTTGAGTGCAATTTTTAAATAAACTATTTTAGAAATTGCTAATATTACTCATACACAGGACAATCCCCTTATTTTCGAAATAAAAAGCAAAAAGAAATCAAATTCAACTCGAATTGGATGAGCGTCATAGTCGTAAAGGAAAAAAGCAGCTGGAAGATTGTTTTTAAATTCGAAAGTGTGTGAATTTATATTGATTAAAAGGGTCCTTTTAGTAATATAAATTACACTACGATTTTTAATCTTATAGTATTAATAGAGGTTAACCGTAATTTGTAGAATAGAAGAAGGATTTAACCAAAAGAAAATAAAGAGCTCTTTAAGTATAATCGTGCAAAAAAAAAAACAAAAAAACTAGTAGTGATAGAGATTATAAATTAAAAAGGAAAAGTGAAAAAAATTTCTAACAAACCCCAAAAGCCGAACGGTTACGAGTTTTTTTCACCACCGCGTCCGATCCGATCCAAATACACAAGAAAAAGTAAAAAGTTTAAAAATATAATTCCTGTAAAAAGTAATACTTAGTGAATTTTATAATAGTGAATAGATTTATGCATGAATTGATTGACGATGACGAAAAATAGCACCACATCTTATTTATTATTTCGAAAGAAAATTCCCATTTGACAACTTCAATCAGTCAATGTCACTTGTCATTAATTTAAGGTTATATCGCGATTTTATTGAAGTGAGCATTTCGGAATCATTTAAATTTAGATTATTTAAAAAAGAAATTATGATAACCACTGTAATTATAACACCAATTTCAAAAAGAAAAATTCTTTAAAAATAACAATATCATGATAAATGTGTATTTTTTAAGCAAAAACCTCATCTTAAAGAAAAAGAAAAAAAAGTGTTGAAAAGAAATCGTTGTAAATAATTTCGTTTTTCTGTTTTCGTCGAGGAAAATACGGGCATTCCTCTTATTTAATTACCAATTATTTCTACATCTCCTTTTTAGAGTTAGGGTACAAATATCGCGTAAAAATAAAAATATCTTGTTAAGGAAATTAACGAAAATATCGATTAGAAAATCTCGATAAATTCGGTGATTTCTACGCCAACAAATATACATAATGAAGGAAATAAACAACACATTTAGTAATTTGTAGTATACAATGCTTGTAATGTTCTTGCTTTGTAAATAAACGAAACAAATAGAAAAAATTGAGTTTAGTTTGTGGTATTATCCGTTTAAATGATTTGTAATTATAATTAAATTTAGTTCTATTATTAGATTTAATCTAGAATTAGAAATATTTCGGTTTAGTTAACGTCTCTTTAAGTTGGTTAAATCAGAATGATTCTAATTTTGGATTGGGTTGGATTTAGATATATAGGAGATATTTTTTGATTGATGATGAAGGACTGTAAAATGAATAGTTTTTGGAATAGAATACTTTATTAATTTATTTGATAACCAAGTATATTTGATTTGAAATAAAACTTGAACTAACACTAGACCTAGAAGTGGAAAGATTAGGGTTTAGCCGTGCGTCAAAGACGCACGGCCAAGACGTACGTCTCTTTAAGACGGCTAAACCCGGATGATTGTATTTCTAGATTTACAGTTAGATCTGATGATATAAAACTAGAAGTGAAAAGATTAGGGTTTAACTGAGCATCTGAAAACGTCTGAAATCGTCAAATTTAAGCTATATCGATAGATAGTTTTCAATTTTTATCAGGAAAAATTGATAAATGGATAAGGTGTGATTATTTTATGATTTTAATGCCTTAATTGAACGTTTTTGTCGCTTTTTATGTATTCAATTTCATTTATATCTCATTTTTCAGCAAAAATTTTTTTAATCAAAATCGTCAAATTTTAGTGCATTTTTGAGTTTAACAGAATTAAGTTGGCAATAAGTGTCAAAATTTGACGTTTAGTACGAAATTTTGGTGTAATGAAAATTGTATGGTGGTTTTTAAAGATTTATTTAAGAAACGTTCGTTTCGGAAATAAGAAATTTGGTACAATTTAACCTCAAATGCTTTATTATAACCTCCAAAAGTCTCATTGTTTTACTCCAAAGCGTTTAGGAGAAATAGATTTTATTGCATCAAGAAACGTCAAATTGATGACGATTTTTAAACAAATTTTTTAAAGAAACTTTTGATGCTGGAGACATAAAATTTGGTATAATTTATCCTCAAATGCTTTATTATAACCTCAAAAAGTCTCATTGTTTAACTCCAAAGCGTTTAGGAGAAATAAATTTTATTGCATCAAGAAACGTCAAATTGATGACGATTTTTAAACAAATTTTTTAAAGAAACTTTTGATGCTGGAGACATAAAATTTGGTATAATTTATCCTCAAATGCTTTATTATAACCTCAAAAAGTCTCATTGTTTAACTCCAAAGCGTTTAGGAGAAATAAATTTTATTGCATCAAGAAACGTCAAATTGATGACGATTTTTAAACAAATTTTTTAAAGAAACTTTTGATGCTGGAGACATAAAATTTGGTATAATTTATCCTCAAATGCTTTATTATAACCTCAAAAAGTCTCATTGTTTAACTCCAAAGCGTTTAGGAGAAATAAATTTTATTGCATCAAGAAACGTCAAATTGATGACGATTTTTAAACAAATTTTTTAAAGAAACTTTTGATGCTGGAGACATAAAATTTGGTATAATTTATCCTCAAATGCTTTATTATAACCTCAAAAAGTCTCATTGTTTAACTCCAAAGCGTTTAGGAGAAATAAATTTTATTGCATCAAGAAACGTCAAATTGATGACGATTTTTAAACAAATTTTTTGAAGAAACTTTTGATGTTGGAGACATAAAATTTGGTATAATTTATTCTCAAATGCTTTATTATAACCTCTAAAAGTCTCATTGTTTAACTCCGAAACGTTTAGGAGAAATAAATTTTATTGTATCAAGAAACGTCAAATTGATGACGATTTTTAAACAAATTTTTTGAAGAAACTTTTGATGTTGGAGACATAAAATTTGGTATAATTTATTCTCAAATGCTTTATTATAACCTCTAAAAGTCTCATTGTTTAACTCCGAAACGTTTAGGAGAAATAAATTTTATTGTATCAAGAAACGTCAAATTGATGACGATTTTTAAACAAATTTTTTGAAGAAACTTTTGATGTTGGAGACATAAAATTTGGTATAATTTATTCTCAAATGCTTTATTATAACCTCTAAAAGTCTCATTGTTTAACTCCGAAACGTTTAGGAGTAATAAATTTTATTGTATCAAGAAACGTCAAATTGATGACGATTTTTAAACAAATTTTTTGAAGAAACTTTTGATGTTGGAGACATAAAATTTGGTATAATTTATTCTCAAATGCTTTATTATAACCTCTAAAAGTCTCATTGTTTAACTCCGAAACGTTTAGGAGAAATAAATTTTATTGTATCAAGAAACGTCAAATTGATGACGATTTTTAAACAAATTTTTTGAAGAAACTTTTGATGTTGGAGACATAAAATTTGGTATAATTTATTCTCAAATGCTTTATTATAACCTCTAAAAGTCTCATTGTTTAACTCCGAAACGTTTAGGAGAAATAAATTTTATTGTATCAAGAAACGTCAAATTGATGACGATTTTTAAACAAATTTTTTGAAGAAACTTTTGATGTTGGAGACATAAAATTTGGTATAATTTATTCTCAAATGCTTTATTATAACCTCTAAAAGTCTCATTGTTTAACTCCGAAACGTTTAGGAGAAATAAATTTTATTGTATCAAGAAACGTCAAATTGATGACGATTTTTAAACAAATTTTTTGAAGAAACTTTTGATGTTGGAGACATAAAATTTGGTATAATTTATTCTCAAATGCTTTATTATAACCTCTAAAAGTCTCATTGTTTAACTCCGAAACGTTTAGGAGAAATAAATTTTATTGTATCAAGAAACGTCAAATTGATGACGATTTTTAAACAAATTTTTTGAAGAAACTTTTGATGTTGGAGACATAAAATTTGGTATAATTTATTCTCAAATGCTTTATTATAACCTCTAAAAGTCTCATTGTTTAACTCCGAAACGTTTAGGAGAAATAAATTTTATTGTATCAAGAAACGTCAAATTGATGACGATTTTTAAACAAATTTTTTGAAGAAACTTTTGATGTTGGAGACATAAAATTTGGTATAATTTATTCTCAAATGCTTTATTATAACCTCTAAAAGTCTCATTGTTTAACTCCGAAACGTTTAGGAGAAATAAATTTTATTGTATCAAGAAACGTCAAATTGATGACGATTTTTAAACAAATTTTTTGAAGAAACTTTTGATGTTGGAGACATAAAATTTGGTATAATTTATTCTCAAATGCTTTATTATAACCTCTAAAAGTCTCATTGTTTAACTCCGAAACGTTTAGGAGAAATAAATTTTATTGTATCAAGAAACGTCAAATTGATGACGATTTTTAAACAAATTTTTTGAAGAAACTTTTGATGTTGGAGACATAAAATTTGGTATAATTTATCCTCAAATGCTTTATTGTAACCTCAAAAAGTCTCATTGTTTAACTCCAAAGCGTTTAGGAGAAATAAATTTTATTGCATCAAGAAACGTCAAATTGATGACGATTTTTAAACAAATTTTTTAAAGAAACTTTTGATGCTGGAGACATAAAATTTGGTATAATTTATCCTCAAATGCTTTATTATAACCTCAAAAAATCTCATTGTTTAACTCCAAAGCGTTTAGGAGAAATAAATTTTATTGCATCAAGAAACGTCAAATTGATGACGATTTTTAAACAAATTTTTTAAAGAAACTTTTGATGCTGGAGACATAAAATTTGGTATAATTTATCCTCAAATGCTTTATTTTAACCTCAAAAAATCTCATTGTTTAACTCCAAAGCGTTTAGGAGAAATAAATTTTATTGCATCAAGAAACGTCAAATTGATGACGATTTTTAAACAAATTTTTTAAAGAAACTTTTGATGTTGGAGACATAAAATTTGGTATAATTTATCCTCAAATGCTTTATTATAACCTCAAAAAGTCTCATTGTTTAACTCCAAAGCGTTTAGGAGAAATAAATTTTATTGTATCAAGAAACGTCAAATTGATGACGATTTTTAAACAAATTTTTTAAAGAAACTTTTGATGTTGGAGACATAAAATTTGGTATAATTTATTCTCAAATGCTTTATTATAACCTCAAAAAGTCTCATTGTTTAACTCCGAAACGTTTAGGAGAAATAAATTTTATTGTATCAAGAAACGTCAAATTGATGACGATTTTTAAACAAATTTTTTAAAGAAACTTTTGATGCTGGAGACATAAAATTTGGTATAATTTATCCTCAAATGCTTTATTGTAACCTCAAAAAGTCTCATTGTTTAACTCCAAAGCGTTTAGGAGAAATAAATTTTATTGCATCAAGAAACGTCAAATTGATGACGATTTTTAAACAAATTTTTTAAAGAAACTTTTGATGCTGGAGACATAAAATTTGGTATAATTTATCCTCAAATGCTTTATTATAACCTCAAAAAATCTCATTGTTTAACTCCAAAGCGTTTAGGAGAAATAAATTTTATTGCATCAAGAAACGTCAAATTGATGACGATTTTTAAACAAATTTTTTAAAGAAACTTTTGATGCTGGAGACATAAAATTTGGTATAATTTATCCTCAAATGCTTTATTTTAACCTCAAAAAATCTCATTGTTTAACTCCAAAGCGTTTAGGAGAAATAAATTTTATTGCATCAAGAAACGTCAAATTGATGACGATTTTTAAACAAATTTTTTAAAGAAACTTTTGATGCTGGAGACATAAAATTTGGTATAATTTATCCTCAAATGCTTTATTATAACCTCAAAAAGTCTCATTGTTTAACTCCAAAGCGTTTAGGAGAAATAAATTTTATTGCATCAAGAAACGTCAAATTGATGACGATTTTTAAACAAATTTTTTGAAGAAACTTTTGATGTTGGAGACATAAAATTTGGTATAATTTATCCTCAAATGCTTTATTATAACCTCAAAAAGTCTCATTGTTTAACTCCAAAGCGTTTAGGAGAAATAAATTTTATTGCATCAAGAAACGTCAAATTGATGACGATTTTTAAACAAATTTTTTAAAGAAACTTTTGATGCTGGAGACATAAAATTTGGTATAATTTATCCTCAAATGCTTTATTATAACCTCAAAAAGTCTCATTGTTTAACTCCAAAGCGTTTAGGAGAAATAAATTTTATTGCATCAAGAAACGTCAAATTGATGACGATTTTTAAACAAATTTTTTAAAGAAACTTTTGATGCTGGAGACATAAAATTTGGTATAATTTATCCTCAAATGCTTTATTATAACCTCGAAAAGTCTCATTGTTTAACTCCAAAGCGTTTAGGAGAAATAAATTTTATTGCATCAAGAAACGTCAAATTGATGACGATTTTTAAACAAATTTTTTAAAGAAACTTTTGATGCTGGAGACATAAAATTTGGTATAATTTATCCTCAAATGCTTTATTATAACCTCAAAAAGTCTCATTGTTTAACTCCAAAGCGTTTAGGAGAAATAAATTTTATTGCATCAAGAAACGTCAAATTGATGACGATTTTTAAACAAATTTTTTAAAGAAACTTTTGATGCTGGAGACATAAAATTTGGTATAATTTATCCTCAAATGCTTTATTATAACCTCAAAAAGTCTCATTGTTTAACTCCAAAGCGTTTAGGAGAAATAAATTTTATTGCATCAAGAAACGTCAAATTGATGACGATTTTTAAACAAATTTTTTGAAGAAACTTTTGATGTTGGAGACATAAAATTTGGTATAATTTATCCTCAAATGCTTTATTATAACCTCAAAAAGTCTCATTGTTTAACTCCAAAGCGTTTAGGAGAAATAAATTTTATTGCATCAAGAAACGTCAAATTGATGACGATTTTTAAACAAATTTTTTGAAGAAACTTTTGATGTTGGAGACATAAAATTTGGTATAATTTATCCTCAAATGCTTTATTATAACCTCAAAAAGTCTCATTGTTTAACTCCAAAGCGTTTAGGAGAAATAAATTTTATTGCATCAAGAAACGTCAAATTGATGACGATTTTTAAACAAATTTTTTAAAGAAACTTTTGATGCTGGAGACATAAAATTTGGTATAATTTATCCTCAAATGCTTTATTATAACCTCAAAAAGTCTCATTGTTTAACTCCAAAGCGTTTAGGAGAAATAAATTTTATTGCATCAAGAAACGTCAAATTGATGACGATTTTTAAACAAATTTTTTGAAGAAACTTTTGATGCTGGAGACATAAAATTTGGTATAATTTATCCTCAAATGCTTTATTATAACCTCAAAAAGTCTCATTGTTTAACTCCAAAGCGTTTAGGAGAAATAAATTTTATTGTATCAAGAAACGTCAAATTGATGACGATTTTTAAACAAATTTTTTAAAGAAACTTTTGATGTTGGAGACATAAAATTTGGTATAATTTATCCTCAAATGCTTTATTATAACCTCAAAAAGTCTCATTGTTTAACTCCAAAGCGTTTAGGAGAAATAAATTTTATTGTATCAAGAAACGTCAAATTGATGACGATTTTTAAACAAATTTTTTGAAGAAACTTTTGATGCTGGAAATACGAAATTTGGTATAATTTATCCTCAAATGCTTTATTATAACCGCAAAAAGTCTCATTGTTTAACTCCAAACCGTTTTGGAGAAATAAATTTTTGACTGTACATCTCCTTAATGCAGCTAAACCCAAACGATTCTAGTTCTAGATCTTATGTTAATCAAAATTTGACTTTTATTCAAATATACAGTTTTAAGTTGAGTTGGATTTAGTTTAATAAACATCCAGGTTAAATTAAAAACGCAATCTTAGAACAAAAATTAAAATTTTTTAATGCAATTATTTGTTAATTAAAAAAAAGCTTATTACATAAAATAAATACCCCATTTTCTTTAAACCACATCATCACATCAAAATTAATTAACAATTATTTGTTGTTCATACTATTTCTTCTTAATATATGAATCAAATCCAAAATCTCGTTGCGTTTGCTGCTAACATTTTGCCGATCCAACATCGGACAACCCTCAATTCGCTTCTTAATCAAAGCATAATTAGCGATATTCTCAGTATTACACAAAACGTGAACCCCACAATCGTATCCGTTAGTTTGTTGCAAACAATCAGGTTCGTTATAATTCCCATATCGAATCATCCCATAAAATTTTAATAATTTATTAGCAAATTCGTAAGCTTGGTGTTGATTACTCCCACGGGATGAGTCATAATGATACACAGCTTTCTCCGGGTACGAAAACACCAATAAACTCCAATGACTCCCCCCGGAACATTCGGTTTGTTCGTTGTCGTTGAGCGCGAAGAAAATAAAATCTTTGTTACGCGAATTGAGCGGGTCGAGGAATATGCCAATTTCGTTCGAGGGGCTCACTTTAATGCACTGGGTTACTTGGGGCGGGACGAACAATAATAACGGGTCGCTTTTGAATTTGCTGATTTCGAGGTACTCAAAATAAAAAGATATGACGGTGTCGTTTAACCAGCAGGGGCCTTTTAATAATTCCACGTCGGATCTTCGAAGCAAGCTCTCGTGATAACTTAATATCACGTCGTTAGTGTCCATTATAACCGAGCCTGGGGTGTAATTAAACACTCCGCATATCCTACGGAAATTTCAAAATATCACATCTGACAAATACATAACCTATATGTTGCGTTATATAACTTATTTATTAATAATTGATTTTACTTACCTACTTATTAGAGATGTTACATTTTTGAAAAAATTCTTCGAGCGGCGGTGCCTTATTATTTTATTTTAAACGAAAATAATTTAATAATACCTCATTACTATTTGGGAATTTACTAATTTAATTGACATTGTTGACACATAAATGTCATTTTTGTGAGGTTATGTTTGTGAGGTGCTTCAATTTATTAATTTGATTCAACATTTATTAATAATAACAAATTATGATTAATTTCAGCCCAAATTGTCGATATTGACACGTAACAAATTAATTCGTTTTAAGATTCAAAGAATTTTAATATTATTAATAATTTTAATCGAAATAGTTTATACTCCCAATAATAGATGGCGGAATCTTTTTTTTATTAATGTGTTATTATCTCAATTAACTTATAACAATTAAATCTAATCATTATTGTAACAATTCGAGATTAATGCATTAGAATTTTTTTATATTTATTAAATTAATAATTATTAATTGGATAGGGTTATGTTAGAATCATTTCAAAATCAAACACAACGAGTAATAAAAAAAAAAATCCCCCATCTCTCTCTCACCTCACTTCACTCGATACATCCATCTCACTCATTGTTTTGATTAAGCGTCCCATAACACAAAACGTTTCGTTGCATTTTAATCGCTCAAAACGCATTCAAACCCAACAAACAAGACTTTTTAATCGTTTATATGCAGAATTAATCCCAGAAAAATAAGCGAGGATGTACAATGGTAAAAAGGACGTGAAGGTGAGCCCGAAATTGTTACAGCTGTTAATCTAGGTTATGTATTAACACACTTATTTCTTTATTCATCTAATTTTGTAATTTTCAAAATTTTATCAAGAAAATCTAATTCGATATCTACATTTATAAAAGAAAATATTGCCCTACTTAATCTCAATAAACATAACCTCAATTTTTTTATTAAACGTCAAAACATAACCTCAAATTAAATTTTATTATTTTTTTAGTTTTCGAATGCCTCGAATCTAAACGAATTAGACGCCGCTTTAAACGAATTGGATTCGTTATCATCACGAGCTGCACCCCCTCGTAGGGAGTATTTAAAAGAAAACAACCTAAAAATGTTGATCAACACAAAATATGTCAGTAACGTTTCGATAGGATTAAAAGTCCGGCATGTTACTCCAACGAATCGTTACACTCCTTATAATCTCCCAACAAAACAACGTGAAGAAAGGCATAGAACCCGCTCAGAAAACAATGATAGTAACGATTCGCCCGGTACAAGTCTCGTTAAGGCGATTATCGAGAGCACGGTCGATAACGTCGATGAGATATCTCAATTAAAAAAGGCTAAATCCCTGGAGAGTATTGTCGGGGATGGGGGGAAAGTTGATTTTGGTAGTTTTAGGTTGCCCGAGGTTGAGGTGGTTTCGAGTTGTATCGAAAAGTTGAGGGTTGATGATGAGCGGTAAAAGAAAATAATTTAATTTTTTTAAAAAGAAATAAGCATAAAATTAATAAAAAAATAATAATAACGTTAAAGAAGCACCAGAAGTGATTCTCTTTGTAGTTCTTTTTTGTTGTTACGAAAGGGAATTATTTCCTTTCCGGTTAGAAAGGAAATTAAATATTGTTGTTGATTTATTTATTCGTTAGGGTAATTATCGTAGGTTAAAATTTGGTTTTGATTCATTTTTGATTCATTTTTGATCTCTCTTTAGAATTTCAATTTTTTTATTGCATTTTTTTTTTCATTTTAATACCAAAGAAAACAGGATATTAATGAAAATCGGAAGTATTATAAAAAAATTGGGATAAATGTAAATTAATATAATTGTATAATGTTTATTAATAAAAAATTAATAATCATTTAATTTCTTTACAACAACCTCTTTGCACCTTCTTACGGAGATGCACCAACAAATTCGACTTCCATTTATATTTTTTACCACAATCTTTACAAGAAAATTTTGGGTTATCGTGAGATTTCATGTGATCATTTAATTGGGTTTTAGTCCGATAATTCTTATTACATTCCTCACAGCTAAATAACTTAATATTTAAATGAGTGAATTCGTGCCCTTTCAAATTACTTTTATCAGTAAACGATTTCCCACAATTTTCAACCGGACAAATAAAAACTTTCTCTTTTAAATGTATCCGATGGTGCCTTTGGTACTTACTCGGAACGTTAAAAGATTTTTGGCAAATTTCGCATCGATACTTATTCGTATGCGTGATTTTATGCGACTTTAAATGACGCTCATTCGCGAATGCTTTATAACAAATTTCGCAATTAAAAGGTTTCGTTTTTGCGTGCAAAGTTAAATGGATGTTTAAGTTGTTCCTCCGAGTAAAAACTTTTTTGCAATGTTGGCACGGGAACTTTTTTTTTAAATCAATTTGTTTATTATTATTAATTTTTACGATTTTTTTGTAAAAATCGCTCGAATGTCTCAAAACGGTTTGAGAATTTTGATTTAAATCCTTGGACACATTAAACATAACCTCACTTTCGATAATTATTTTATTATTATGATTATTATCTTTGATGTTGTCGTTATTAACGATAACCCCGCTTAATTTCGAATCAAATTTCTTTTGCGATTTATCAAATAATTGTTGAAATTCATAGAAATCATTTAATTTTATATAACAGCTCTCACATATCCGATTAGGTCCCAAATCATCTTTTTTTAGCTAAAACAAAATTATTTATAACTCAAATTAATTATTATTATTATTACCGTTATTGCGAAGCATTTACTCATTTTTAATTCAATGTTATCCTCGGACATTACCCGAAACTTCTCTGTTATTCCCGAACAAATCCTACAATTTTGAGAAAACATCTTCACAAAGATTTCTTAATCAAATTAATTATTATCAATTTTAAATTATTATTAACTTTAAAGTCTCATATCCGAATTATTTTGATAATAACTTCAACATAACCTCACATCAATGACAGCTGTCAAAAATTTTATTCCATCAATTAAAAATTAAATTACCCCCATTATATCCATCTAAATAATAATTAACCTTGGTTGTTATTGTTATTATGTTCTCCTTATCGTAATAATCATCTTTATATTCATCCTGTTTGTGTCCCCATCCAAATAACGATCATTCATGCCTTAATCGGAAGCGAATTATTTTTTTATTATTATGTCGAGTAATAACATTTCGAATCATTTTTACTCGACCACTTCATCACGATGGATAAAACATTGATTTCGTTGGTTATTCTTGCAATGATCACCCAAATCTGTCTCTCAAAAAGTATTTCGGAGGAAGATCATCATTTACGGGTAAATCTAAAAATGTGTACTAACCGATTTTTCTTAATAATCTCCCTCGTTGTAATCTCCTTCATGTTTTTATGTTGTAACATTTTAATTCAGGTTAAAAGGCAAGGCGATATCATCCAACAAATTATCGATGCAATTTTAAACCTGGCTTTCGAAGCTTTCCAATTATTTTCGCAAGCAAGCGAATTTTTTGATGGATTAATGGGACGATAACTTAATTTCCTCTAATAATTATCCTTTTATTTAATAATAAAATAATTATTATGTTTACTAACAGTGTTTTGATGTGGCGCCATCTCTTTAATCTGATTTAATTTAAATCATTTATTATTTGTGTCTAATTTTTGTTTATTTAAATCTAAATAAAGAAATAATTTAATTATTATTTATTTAATTAAGATTTAAAGAAACAATTTTTAATGATTAATAATAAATAATTTGATTAGATCAAAATTTATGTGCCAAAAAGTAGGAAACTGTAATTTATGATTCAATTAATTTATTATTAATTATTAATGCTTTATTAATAATTAATTAGTTTGAGAGAGATGCTCAAGATTTTCGTGGGCCATCCCCTCCGATTGAGCCACAAAATGGGGTCGATGGAGTTATTGGAATCGCTTGGGAGGTGATCCAAAAAATTCCGGGAGTTGGGCGAAAATGAAATTATCTCATTTATTTGATTCATTATTTAATTAATTAATTAATTAATAATAATATAATTATATATTTATTAATTTTATAACAAATAAAGTTTAACCCAAACAATCGTTGATAACTTCACGTCATTGACATCAAAAATGTCAAAATTAAAGTTGATTTGAAATGTTAAAAAACTTTAACTTTTTGGATATTATGGCAAAATTCCTGTGTAAATAGTATGGCGGATTCGGGTAGCGCCCCCGAATACGTTAAATTCATAATAGCCTCGACATCCGGGTAAGAAAAAAAATTTTGTAATTGTTCGAAAAATGACTCCGATTTTAGGATGGGGGCTACGGCTACTTGTTACCCCTTGGATGTGGTGAAATTTCGAATGCAAGTAAGCGGGGAAATGGGGAAGAAAGCCGATCACACGAATTCCCTCCAATTTTTGAAGGCAATCTTCAAAAACGAGGGATTTTTAGGCTTCTACGGCGGACTTTCCGCAAGCTTACTTAGACAAGCTACTTATACGGGAACTCGTTTGGGGGTTTATCAATCCCTGTTTGATTATTTCTCTTCAAAGTAACTCAATTAAATAGAACCTAAAAATAATTTATATTAATAATTTTATTTTTAGAGAGGGGCGCCCACCGACGGTTTTTCAAAAATTAATATGCGGATTTGTTGGTGGATTAGCCGGGGGGTTCGTGGGGGTCCCCAGTGATGTTGCAATGACCCGAATGGCGGTTGATGGTCGATTACCCAAAGAACAACGGAGGAATTACACCTGGGTAGGAAACGCCCTTATTCGAATCTATCAAGAGGAAGGATTTAAGGCGCTATTTCGTGGCACTGTTCCCACAATAACCCGGGCCATCATCGTGAACATAGCCCAATTTGTGACATATTCGCAAACAAAAATTTTCCTCATCTCTTACGGTAAGTACATCACGATTGATTAAGTTGAATTAAAACGAAACTGCGAGCCTTTTTCTAAAATAAAAAGGAGAAATCGTTTTAGTACACGAATTTATTTTGTACAGGAATAACTGGGGATACCACACCTTGTCACATCCTTTCGAGTTTGATGGCTACGCTTGTTTGTACTATAGCTATGTTACCTCCGGATATTGCCAAAACAAGGTTATAATATCTCCAAATTGTTTAAAAAAATTTAATAGAAATAAGAAAGATTTTCAAGAAAATTGAGGTTATGTTAAAACAGATCTGTCAAAATTTATTTTCTAACCTCAAATTATTTATTTATTTCTATTTAATTTTTGATTAAATCTTTTAAAGTAAAAAATCAGTAAATTCATCTCGTTTAACATCGAATAGAATACAAAATATGCGTATAATCGACGGCAAACCTGAATATCGAGGAATTTTCGACGTTTGGGTGAAATTGGTCAAAAACGAGGGGGTTTTATCCCCTTGGAAGGGTTTTACCCCAATGTTAATACGTGGTGTGCCAATGGGCGTTGTTTTGATGCTGATGTACGAGACTCAATTTCGTTTATATAGGTGGTTTGTTTACGAAGAATGAATTGTAACGAATCTTTAACAATATACTTAATTCTCACTAACGCCCCTTTTTAATTTAATCAAATCAAATTCGTGTGCTAAAATGATTTAATCTCATTTTAATACGCGAATTGATCTCGTTTTAAATTTAGGTATTAAAGCGGACACTACGATCAGTCACATTTTGTCGAGTATAGCTTCGACGTGTGTTTGTACGATGTGGGCTATGCCCCCAGACGTTGCAAAAACGAGGTATTTATCGGTGTTAAAAAACGATGAGGTGATTATTGATTTTTTTAGGCTCCAAAATATGAAAATTATTGACGGAAAACCCGAGTACTCGAATGCAATCGACGTTTGGGTAAAAATGGCCCGCACGGAAGGATTTGGCTCCCTTTGGAAGGGTTTTACCCCGATGTTGATACGCAGTCTTCCAAAAAGCATGTTGTTATTTTTGATTTACGAGAATCAATATCGGTTGTATCGCAATTACTTTCGAAAATCGTAATTTGAAATTAAATTTATTTTAATGACTTCACTAACAATTTTAATCAGATTTTTCTAATTTTTCCTCAACTTTTCTAAAAGCCATTTTAGAGACGAGATCGGATTCCTCCTCGACTTGTTCCACTGCAACTACTTCCGGTATATAAAATTGTAACATGTTTTGTACCCCGTTTTTTAAGGTAACGATCGAACTTGGGCAACTAGAACAAGATCCTTGCATTTTTAACTTAACCACACCGTCTTCGTACCCCATAAATATAATATCACCCCCATCTTCTTGTACGGTGGGTCTTATTCGAGTATCTAATAACTCTTTAATCATTACGACGATCTCGTCATCTTCTTCATTTATCTCTAAAATAATTTTTTTTTAATTAATTTTTTTTGTAATCGATAATTTAGGGACTTACGAGTATCGGGATTTGGAACGCCCTCTTTCAAAATCGGTAACCCGCTTGCGAAGAAATCCATGATTGTGGCGAAAATCTCAGGTTTTAACAACTTCCATTCAACATCATCGTCCAATTTAGTCACGGTGATAAAATCGGGGCCGAGAAATATCCCTTTGACCCCTTCGATCCGAAACAACATCTTTCCGAGGGGGGAACAAGATGATGATTGGACATTGGGGAAATCCATCGTTTGTCCCGGTTCGAGCACTTTAACTCCAGGTAAGAATTTTAAACTGTTCGGGTTGGGGGTCTCTTGGGTTTGCACGAACATCAATCGGGGATTAGTCGGAAAGAAAGTTCTAACATTTTGGCTAAAATTGAACAAAAATTAATGTGGAGTTAATTTTGTTTGCTTAACTTACATGTTAGGTTGAGAATTAACCGTTTTTGTTAGCGCGGAATAAAATTTTAATGAATTGCGCCACATAATTTAATGTTTTGAAAAAAAAATGAGGTTATGATTGAAATGTCAAAATTTTTTTTTTTTTTTGTTGGTAATGATTTATTTTTGAAAAATAATAATTATTATTAAATAATAAATAAATTTTCTATCTTAACGCAGGTAATAACGCGAATTTGAGGATTCCTCGCAAAAATTCCATACTGAATAAGCATTTCCAGCGCTACCTACAACTACATAAGGTAAATAAGGTAAATTAACTTAAATTATTACTTATTAATTTAAGTCTCACATAAAACTTTATTATCTCCGCTCCATAAAAGCGTGGAGATTCGCCCAACTTTCCATTCTATGTGTTCGGTTGAATTTTGAAACGAACTCAGCACTTTTATGTAACATCTCTCATTGATTGTGTCGAAATAACTCATCTATTAATTAACAAAAATTATTAAAAATCAATTAATTTAATTAATAATTATTATTAATTAAAATAATTATTAATCAGATTAATTTAATTAATAATTTATTTTTAGTTATTTAGCGCCATCTTTCGAGAGAAAATCAAACTTAAAACGTCAAAAATAACATAACCTCATTTTAGCTTACAACCAATTCTCCAGTTAATTTATTAAATGTTAAATAATCGATGCATTTCGAGTTCGTTTCATCCAATTTATGTTCGATGGCATCTTTCGGTTTACAAACATTCCATAATTTCAACGTTCCATTTTGCTCATCGGATTGGGTTGCGATTAAACATTCCCTCCACGGGTGCCAAGCGAGGCACTAAATAAAATCAATAAATAAGGTTTATTTTAATGAAGAATATGTTTAACCTTTATGGGTAAAGACATCTTTGTACGTAACAACACTTTAAATTTGTACGTGGAGTAAACTGTGAAGTATTTATCGATGGAAGATGTGGCTAAATAATTCTGTTTGCACGATAACTTAATCGAGAGGATTCTTGCTTTCTCTGCGATGTAAATTTGGGTCATATCCGATAATGAATTTGAAATGTGGTATTCGAAAATTTTCCCATCGGAACATCCGGCGTATAAAACATCATTTTTCGACCATTCGAAGCTGGTTATTTTAGAACTGAGGGTAATTTCTTTTAATGTAATCGTTTCTGATTCATTTTTGTTATTAATTAAGACTCCACCATTTTTTTTTGCTATCGCTAACAAATTCCCGGTTAAATTGAATTTGATTCTTCTCGATAACAAAGTTTCGATATAAATCGTGGTACTTTCCTCAGGACAACATTCCCAAGATAACAAATTCCAATACACTAAGGTATGCCTCGAATTAATCACCGCCATAATATTATTTTGATTTAAATCGCAAAATTCCAGGTTCATTGCATCGATCACCTTCCGAATTGCAATTGGGTCCTTCATAACCGGCTTTTTTCGCGGTTTAACCGGCCAATTTTCTTCGAGATCTTGAAAATTAGTTCGTTTCGGAATCGGTAAGCCTAAAGATTGAGCTAAACTAAAATTGATTTACTTTAAAAATCGTTTATACGAAAAAAGATTTAATCCTTGCTTTTGACGATAATTTCTTTTTTTATATGCGTCTAACCCATGATTGAAATATCCTTTATGCTCTAAATCATCGTTTGAGCCAATTAAATCCTCCTTTTCATTCTTGGAGCTCACCTGAATCATCATCGTAGATAAATCTCGCCTTGATCGGATCAACCGATCAACTGAATTCTTTTAACAAAATAATTAAATTATCATTTATTCTGTAATTAATAATAATGGGTTATTCTTACATTTATAGATGACATTATATCGAATAAATCTTCTTAAAATGTGCTCAAAAAGAGAAAAACTCGTTTTGGAAAAAAGTTGTTTTTGAACTTTTAAAAGCGACATCTATGAATCGGTTACAAAATTAGTTTTTCTGATAAATATTTTTCCTGTTCTTCTTAATCGGACAATTTTAATCAAATCTTTATTACAATTTAAATAATTAATTAATTTTTATAATTAATTAATAATAATAAAATAAATTAATAATAAAATAAAATTAAAAGCGCCATCTATGAATCGATTCAAAAAATCCGACCACTTGTGGCGTCTCGAAATGACGTAAATCAGCTGATTCTTTTATCCCGTATCTTATGACGCATTTTTTTATTATTATTATTATTTAACTTAAGATATAACGTAAAGTCCTCGTTTATGCTTATTTTCCGCTTTATCATCCTTCCGCATTCTTTTATTCAACAGGAGGAATCGTAATCGGAGCGCACTCAAAACGATATCAAAAAGCGCCTCAATGACTCACAATAACAGCGCGTGTTGATTTCTTTGTTGTATATCCCTTTTAAAAGTTGTTTTAAAGTTAATTTAAACTTTAATTTAACATAAACTTCGAATTGAATGGAGGAAATTGAGCGAGATCTCATTGGGGTGATCAACGACGAAGAGGAATATGATGCGGATAGTGAAAATGATAGCGAAGATGAGTTAACGAGGATTATCCCGCCTCAAAGTGAGTGTTTATTTTATTTAATTAGGTTTGGGTTGAATTAAATAATTTTTTCGTTTTAGTTGAGGATACGAAGCAATGTTTAAAAGCGAGGCACCTCCTTGGAATCTTAGGATTTTTTGGGTTCGCAAACGTGTATGCAATGAGGGTCAATCTATCGGTTGCTATTGTTGCGATGGTTAATCACACCGCTTTCCCAAACCCTCAAGATAATGATACAAACAACGATTATTGCCCAATTCCTCCAATGCGAAACGATTCAACCCCCACGGTGAGGACAATTTTTTGTTTATATTTATTTATTATGATTATTTTATTTATAGAGAGATGGGGAATTCGCTTGGGATGAAGCAACCCAAGGAATTGTGTTGGGCTCATTTTTTTACGGTTATGTTATAACCCAAATTCCCGGAGGAAGATTAGCCGAGTTATTCGGGGGCAAATTAGTTTTTGGAATTGGTGTTTTAATGACTGCCTTATTTACTTTGTTGACTCCGATTGCTGCAAGAATTAATTTTCCTTTGTTTATTATCGTTCGGGTTCTCGAAGGAATGGGAGAAGTACCCAAAAAATTTTTTTATTTTCTTATATAATCTAATTAATTTATTTTAGGGTGTTACATTTCCTTCAATGCATGCAATGTTAGCAAGATGGATCCCCCCGTTAGAAAGGAGCCGATTTGCTGCGTACGTTTACGCAGGAGCCAATTTTGGGACGATTATCTCATTACCAGTTTCCGGCTGGTTATGTTCCGTTGATTTTATGGGGGGTTGGCCGTTAGTATTTTACGTTTTTGGTGCGTTAGGGTTCGTTTGGTGCGTTTTATGGTTATTATTAGTATACGATTCCCCCATGACACATCCGAGAATCGATCGGCAAGAAAAAGAATTCATTTTAGCCAGCATTGGACCTCAGGTAACTCAAATTTATCTCTTAATTAACTCAAAAAACGTTTAAATTTCATTTTTAATGGTCGTAATTCTCTTAATTAATTCAAAATCGTAATAAAATAATTTTTATTAATTATAATTTTAGGATGAAGAGAAAAGTTCGATTCCATGGATGAAAATGTTGAAGTGTTTACCTTTATGGGCCATTTTAGTGACTCAATGTGGTCAATCTTGGGCGTTTTACACCCAATTAACGGAAATGCCGACTTATATGAGCGAAATTTTGCATTTCGATATACAATCGGTAAAAAAAATTTTTTTATTCTAATTCAAACTTACTCATCTTATTTATTTTGATTAGACCGCGAATTTATCTGCAATTCCTTACCTAACAAGTTGGATTTTTGGAATATTTGCGAGTATTTTCGCCGATTGGCTCCTAACGAAAGGATATCTCTCACTTTCGGTTTCATATCGAGTTTTTAACTCAATAGGTAAGATTAAATTGGTCAATTTTAATTAATTTTTTAATTATGATTTAATTTTAGCTTCAATCATTCCTTCACTCGGTTTATTGGGTGTCGCTTGGTTGGGTTGCGATCGAGTCAGCATCCAAGTGGTTTTAGCACTCTCGGGGGCTTTCACCGGCGCCGTTTATGCGGGGAATCAAATGAATCACATTGCTTTAAGCCCTAAATACGCGGGGACGATGTACGGGATCACAAATGCTGCTGCGAATCTCTGCGGGTTCTTAGCTCCATATGTAATCGGAACTATAATCCAAGGAAGGGTGAGTTTTTGAGTTTTAATTTAATATATAAGTATATATTGTGGTTGTAGGAAACTTTGGGGCAATGGAGCTTAGTTTTCTATTTAGCCGCAGGGATTTGTATGGGGACAAATTTGTTTTATGTCGCTTTTGCGAGCGCCAAAGAACAGCCGTGGTCGAGATCACGCCGATTAAGCAACGTTAACTGACAAGCGCTTTATTTGGCGATTTTTGTTGATGCCTAATTAGATTAATTTATTTTTTTAAACTCTGATAAAACAAATTTAAAACATATCAGTATTATCAGAATTTTATTAATATTGATTATGCAACCAAACATACAAAGTCGATAATGTAGGGATGATTTAAAATTTTCAAAAAATTATTTTTAATATAATTTAATTTAATAGATTTTATTCGGGTTTAATATGTGATAAGCTCAAATTACAATTAATTCTCATTTATGAATAAGATAATTTTAATTTTGCATAAAGAATTCGTTGATTTTTTTTGGGTGCTGTTAAATAATTGTATTTATAAATAAAAAGGACTCAATAAAGCGAATTATTCTTAATAATTAATAACATTAAATTGATAAAGTTTGATTAGATAAACTCGATTTTAATGGAACCATACAGAATGAGTTGTTATTTGAGTCACATAACCCCCAAAAATAACAAAATTGACCTTCCAGATTCCTTTAGAAAGTGAGAAACGCCCAAAAAGATGTTGTGCTTAACTTTAATCGCGATTTTCGCATCAATTTTAATCATTTATTACATAAATTCGTTAAATTATTGGACAAAACGGAAGGTAACTTACGTAAAAACGTTCCCAATCCTCGGCGGGATGAAAGATGTTATCTTAAAGAAGAAAAATTTCAGCGAAATCATCTTGGAGTATTACAAAAAATGCCCTGGGAAACGATTTTACGGAACCTTTTTATTCACGAAGCCCTGTTTAACAATAAAAGACATCGATTTAATCAAAAAAATCACCGTAAAAGACTTCGATTACTTCACCGATCACATTCGTACGATCAACACCGACGCTGAGCCCCTTTTCGCTAAAAATCTCGTCGGATTAAGGGGCCAAAAATGGAGAGAAATGAGAAATAGATTAAGCCCGTTATTCACCGGGAGTAAAATCCGAATCATGTTCAATTTAATATCCGATTCGGCGAAACAACTCAACGAATTCTTCTCCGATCAATTCAAAAACGACGAAATCAAAATCGTCGAGTTTGAAGCGAAAGATATCATGTCGAGGATCGCAACTGATATAATCGCGACTACATCATTCGGGATTCAGTGTAATTCGTTAAAAGAAGACACCGAGTTTTATAAAATGGGTAAAATTTTACTTCAAACTAACCTCTCGGCTTATTTTAAAGCGATGATGCAATCTTTATCTCCGAAATTATCGAGAAAACTCGGAATTAGCCAAATCCCCAAAGAAGTGAGCGATTTTTTTAGTGGAGTTATTAAAGAGACTTTAAAAGAACGCGAGGAAAAAGGAATTATCCGACCGGATATGATTCATACTATGATGGAGGCGAATCAAAAAGATAATTTAAACGTCCCCGAAACGGGATTTGCTGCTGTTAAAGACGATTATCACCCAAAAAATGATTTTAATGTATCCGAATCGACCCCAATAACCATCGAGGATATCATAGCCCAAGGTTTTGTTTTCTTTTTAGCCGGGTTTGAAATCGTTTCGACGATGATGGCCTTTTTATGTCATGAATTAGCCGTTAATAAGAATATCCAAGAAAAATTGCATCAAGAAATCGACTCGGTTTTTAATAAAAAAAAGGAATTAAGTTACGAGGAGATGGTTCAAATGAAATATCTCGATATGGTTATTTCTGGTAATGTAGTAATAATAATAATAATTTTATAATATAAAATTATTTTTTTAGAAATTTTAAGGAAATGGCCCCTTGGATTCATCTTAAACCGAGAGTGTGTGCGCGATTATAACCTAAAAGGGAGCGAAATTCATGGAGAATCTGATGTTAAGATTGAAAAGGGGGTTTCAATTATGATCCCGGTTTATGGAATTCACCACGACCCTAACATTTACCCAAATCCCAGTGATTTCGACCCAGAACGATTCAACGACGAGAATAAGCACAAAATTAATCCTTATTCTTATTTGCCGTTTGGGATTGGACCAAGAAGCTGCATCGGTAAGTAAAAAATATAACTAATTCCTTTTTAATTGTTTATTTTAAGGCTCTAGATTAGCTTTGTTAGAAGCTAAGGTGCTCATTGTTTATTTATTGAGACGTTTTGAGCTGGTTGTCGTTGAGAAAACGGAGAATCCGTTGAGGATTAGTCCCAAAAAACCTGGGCTAAGCCCCGAAAATTTTTGGTTGGGGTTAAAACAAAGGATGAATTAATTAATTACACATTATTTTTAATTAAAATTAATTTTTAAAATAATCGCGCCATCTCTTAATGATTAATATAACTAAATTAATCCTAATTAAGTTAATTATATTAATTTGCGAAAAAAATTAATATAATAATGAATCATAAATAAATAAATCGTTTTAAATCAACCCCAATAATTAAATAAGTAATAATAATAATAACAAAAAAATTAATTGTTAAATTAATCGCGCCATCTCTCATCGAAGTACGTAACTAAATAATGTAAACATGGCGGTTTAAAGTGTCACAAAAGCAGAATTAATTATAAATATATCAAAAAAAGATGTAATTAATAATTAATCGTAAGTAAATAATTTATTTTGTGTTAATGCAAGTAACAAAACAAGTAATAACATTAATTAGATTGATTCGTTTAATTCGTTTGAGGAAGATTTGAACGAAACATGAAACATAACCTAAAAAAATAAATTCGTCCTTCGATTTAAAAAAAATCGGCATTAAAAATACAAATTTGGCTTGTTACGCGAACCACGTGCGCATTTCCACTTCGTGACGATAACCAGCCACTTAAATACATATTTAAAGCAAAAACTTGTACGCAACTCGTTCGCCTAAAAAATAAAAATGTTGCACAATTTCCTTAAAAGAGAAAGTGTTTTGCGCGCAACACTTTGAGTGAGAAGCGACAAGGACGAATTTGTGGAGGGAGCCCCCCTTTTTTTTGTAATTAACTCTTTCTTATCCGGCTTCGAAACTGTGAGGATTCTCTCGGCGAATCGCTCGAATTGCGATTAGTTTTCGAAGCGAGATAAAAAAGATTGTAATTGTTTGTTATTATCAGTTTGAACGTTGCAGAGTGATCGTCGTCTGTTGGAGTTGGAATCGAAATCGAAATAGAACGAGGATTTGAAACGACGATTTAAAACTACAATTTAAAACCACGATTTAAAGCGACGATGGCTTTAAAAACGGAGAATAAAAATTTGGAATTTGTCGTTAAGAATCTTTTGGCTGGAGGTGAGTGGAAAGTTTTTAATTTCGCAACTTTTCCGGACGATTTAGTCATAGAGAAAGTGGCATAAGCATTTTTAACTCCGTAAACATCTACGATTCAATTATTAATTTTATCAAAGGATTGTTTTCCTTTTTTTTTGACAAAGTTGAAGTGTTTATGAAGCTTTTCGTTAACAATAAACTCTATTTTTTATTTAAATATTAAAAAAATTTCTAATCATAATTAAGTGTCAATGTCAAAAATTATTTTTTAGTAACCATGGAAACGGGTTGTTTTGACTAAATTATTAATAAATTAAATAATAATTAATTTATTGATTTAATATTAATTTATTCACAAAATTTAATGATTTATTTAAATAATTTTAAATCAATTTAATCAAATTTATATCAATTTTAATTAATTTTAAAATCATTAAATCAAAAGAATGCGTTACCATGGTTACTATTGATGAACACAAAAGAATTTCTGACATTTCGTTTAAAAATAGAATTTTTGCGACTCGAACTTTGCCCCTCATTTTTTCCATTCTCTTTCATAGACGATGCTTAAATCACATCATATTATGCAAAGTGAACCCGTTTAAATCTTTTTTACGCAAGGACCTTATCTTACACGACCTATGTTAATCGAGGTCGTTTAAACATTTAACCTAAATCATCATTTTTTAATTTATTCCTTATTTTAATTAATTTTTATTCTTTTTAAGGAGTCGCCGGTATGGTATCAAAAACAACCGTAGCACCTTTAGATCGAGTCAAAATCCTTTTACAAGCCCACAATAAATACCACGCCAGACACGGAGTGGTGCAAGGGTTAAAACGGATTATAACTTCCGAGGGGCCTTTAGCTTTATACAAAGGAAATGGGGCTCAAATGGTGCGGATTTTTCCTTATGCAGCTGCTCAGTTTACTTCGTTTGAGATTTATAAGCGATATCTGGATGGGATCTTTGGGAAAACGTCTCATATCGATAAATTTATAGCTGGTGCGTGTGCTGGATTAACTGCTGTTAGTTTAACATATCCTTTAGATACGATTCGAGCACGCTTAGCATTTCAAGTAAGTTTCTAATTATTAATCAGCTAATTTTTTGTTAATTCATTCAATTAAGATTAGAAAAAGACGAATTTTGAACTTTGATCGTATTAATATAAATCAGCCAAAAATTAGTCATATCATTTTAAAGTTAATTAAACATTTTTCTTCATATTTAATTAAATTATTTTATTTTTAGATTAGCGGAGAGCACATTTACACCGGAATCGCACACGCGGCGACGACAATTTTCAAAGAAGAAGGAGGAACCCGCGCTTTATACCGCGGATTTATCCCCACATTAATGGGTATGGTCCCGTATGCCGGATTATCGTTTTATAGTTTTGAATATTTAAAGTTTGGCTGCATGAAATATTTGCCCAACCTAACTTGTAATAAATACTCAAAAAACACCGGCGGATTGGTTTTAGCTGTCCCCGCGAAATTAATTTGCGGAGGATTAGCCGGGGCGATCGCTCAAAGTGTTAGTTACCCGTTGGATGTGACCCGGAGGCGGATGCAACTCGCCTTAATGAACCCCGATACGAGCCATTTCGCGAAAGGGATGGTTTCGACGTTGGTCCATATTTATAAGGAGCATGGAGTGGTGAATGGGTTGTATCGGGGGATGTCGATTAATTATATGAGGGCGATTCCGATGGTTGCTGTCTCTTTTAGTACGTACGAAACGTGTAAGCAGCTGTTGGGGTTAGATACCGGGTTAACGGTGAAGTAAAGATGAGTTAGATTAAGATTATTGGTACTTAAAGACAATAAGAGGAATAAATGGGTTGGAAATTTTGCATCAAAGCAGTATTAGGAAGAAAAGAATTAATTTGGCTCTCTCTTAATATAAATTATGTACGATCTTAAAGTAAGTACCTGTTTATTTTTGTATAAAATGATTGTATAGTTATTTTTTTTTGTTATAAATAAAACAAACTGTTTGGTATTTATCCTAATTATAATTTATGGTATCAAGCAGTATTAAAAAAGGATTTATTTGGTTTATAATAAATGTTATATTTAATCGTTATCTAATCTTTTGCAACATAACCTCAAAATAAATCATTTTTTTAATCCCAACCAAAAAGCGTCCGGTCCCAAAAACGGATTCCTCGGGCTCAACTTTAACGGTATTTCGGTCTTTTTAACCGGAATTATCTCGAATTTCCTCAACAAATAAATAATTAGCACTTTAATTTCTAATAAAGCCAATCTCGAACCTAAAATTATAGGTTATGTTTAAACGTCATTTCTTTTTTTAGGTTATGTGACGATTACCGATGCAGTTTCTGGGTCCAATTCCGAAAGGTAAATAAGAATAAGAAAGGATATTATCTTTATTATTATCATTAAATCGCTCAGGATCGAATTTATCAGGATTTGGGTAATAATTCTCGTCTCTTTGTAACCCAAAAATCGAGATTAAAACTCCTATCCCTTTTTCGACAATCAAATCATTCTCCCCTTTAATCTTGTAATTTCGGACGCATTCGCGGTTAATATGCCCCCCTGGGGGCCATTTCCTCAAAATTTCTAAAAAAATTCGTTTTAAATAAGCCAAAATGTTTGATTATTATTACCCGAAACGACCATATCGAGGTACCTCATCTTCCCCACATCCTCATAAACAAGATTTTCTCCTTTTATCTCGAAAATTGAATCAATTTCTTTTTTTAGTTTACTTTGGACGTCCGGATTAACGGCCAATTCGTAACAAAGGAACGACATCGACATCGAGACAACCTCAAATCCGGCTATGAAAAATAAAAATCCTTGGGCTGCGATATCATCGATGGAAATCAAGGTTTTAGCCTCCATCAAAATGTGGATCATATCAGGTCGGTTTATTTTTTTTTCTTGTCGTTCTTTTAAAGTTTCTTTTACGATTTTTCTAAAAAACCCGGTTATTTTTTTCGAAATCAAAGTAACCCCGAGTTTTGAGGCTAATTTAGGGAAGAGAGTGTAAAAGATTAATTTTAAGGTGACCCAATAACTCCCTCGTAACAATAATTGGGATGTTTTATAAAATTCGTTGTTTTCTTTCAACGAATTACATTTAACCCCAAAAGCTGTCGTTGCAATAATATCGGTCGCTATTTTCGACATGATCTCTTTCATTTCAACCTCAACAATCTCCTCATTTTTATCTAAAAAGTGTTCTTTTAATTGTTTGGCACAATCCGTAATCAAATTGAACATAATCCGAATTTTATTCCCTGTGAATAACGGGCTTAAAGTGTTCCTCATATTGCGCCATTTCTCCCCTTGCAAAGCAACTAAGCTTTTATTAAAAACCGGGTCATCAATTCCCGAGACTTGAATGCGATCGGTGAAGTAATCGAAATCTTTCACTGTTATTTTTTTAATTAAATCGATATCTTTGACGATAATGCATGGTTTATTGAAAGCGTACGTCCCGTAATACCTTTTTTCGGGGAATTTGTTGTAACAATCCAAAAGAACATCACCAATATTTCTTTTACGAAGTATTGCATCTTTTAGCTCACCCAAATACGGCCAAGTTTTCGAGTAAGTCACCCCTTTATTTTTCCAATAATTATCGACGCAAATTAATACGTAAATTATCAATAAAATCACGGAAATAACGAACAAAAATAACCACAACATTTTATTGATGTTAAATTGAAATTAATCGAGGAAATTGTTTTGATAGAAAGATGGTGTTATTTGGGTTGCATAACTCGACGAGTTAAAAAAATTACAAAAATTAAAAATTACAATTTCCTTAACTTATATATTTATTTAATTAGATTCGACATTTTTTGAGATATCACTTTTATTGGGATCCCATTTTTGTTTTTCCCCAGATCCAAAAATAACATAAAAAATATTAACGATCACATAGATTCCTCCTGCAATAAAGAAAACTATTTTCCATTGCGATTCATCACTCTAAAAATTTCAAAAATTACTATTTTGTTTTAAATTAATTAATTAAACTTAATCTTACTTCGTCTTTTACAATTAACTCCACAACTAAAGGGGCCACTATCGCGAAAATATTCCCAAATCCGTTTGTAAAACCCATGGTGGTTCCTGCGTAAGTTGGGGCGATGTCCATGTGGTTAACTTGGAATCCGCAAAAAATCGCCGAGTTTAATCCAACGGCTATGATTAAAAGGGTTACGGCGACTTCGGGGGAGGGATTTTGTAATGCTCCGAGGATAAAAAGTGATATAGCCGGGCCAATCATCCCGATTGTGGTTATTATTTTCCTTACAACCCCCACGGAAAATATTTCTTTATTTATACTAAAATCCGTGATGTATCCAAACGGAAAACTCAAAACCCATAACGTAAAGTAAGGGGCCGCCGATAATAACCCATTCTTTTGGATGTCAAAATGCAAAACTCCTTTCATGTAAGTCGGAATTTCGGTCATTAAGGTCCAATAGCTCCACATTTGGCCAGAATTTGCCACCAAAATAGCTAATATTGGAAGTGAGGTTATGATTTTTTTCCATGGTGTTTTCGGACTCGTTTGAGTTTGTTGGGCCGAATCTTTTAAAATATATAATTTTTCTTCTTCCGTTATCGTTTTATATTGTTCCGGATTATTTCCCGCTATCCAAAACCATATTAAAACCCAAATTAGTCCGAAACAACTGTATAAATAGAAAGCTCCCGGCCAACCTAATTCACTCGCAGATATCCAACCGGTTAAAGGCATTGAAATTACCGTTCCTAAAGGGCCACCTAAAATAATTAAATTAAGTTTGAATCAAATTAATTATTTATAAATAATAATATTAATTATATAGGTTATGTTTTAGTTGGTTCTTATTTACTGTTTTTGCGCCATCTATTAGCAAAAAGAGGAACTATTTTATTCATTTTTAATAATAATAATTTTTAATAAAAAATTTAAACTTATTATTTTCTAATTATTAATTAGAAAATAAAAGTATTATTTAAAAATGATTTTTTATTAATAATTAATTTATTAATCCTCTAAGCCATCTATTATCGTTATAACGTACTAATAAAAATTGACATTGACGTTAA
Organism: Onthophagus sagittarius; assembly: GCA_036711965.1. Lineage (NCBI taxonomy): Eukaryota > Metazoa > Arthropoda > Insecta > Coleoptera > Scarabaeidae > Onthophagus > Onthophagus sagittarius. The sequence continues at coordinate 14,602,520 of JASERS010000008.1, forward strand.
AGAATTTTTTAAATTTAAATGAAAATTATTAATATTAAAATGAATTGATTTACCTGCATAAACAAACGTTCCCATTCTGGATCTTTCCCTCAAAGGGATCCATTTACTCAACATGTTATGAACGCAAGGAAAAAAAAATCCTTGGGTAAATCCTTGGGAAATTCTACAAATCATCACACCCCAAGTACCAAAATTGGCTAATATTGGAATTAAGAAGGTAAAAATTGATGAGATGCTCATCGCGATTATTAAAATCCATTTGGCCCCGAATTTTTCAGCTAATTGTCCCGCTCCGATTTGCGGGAGGACGTAGCCCCAAAAAAACGACGAAAGGAGGGTGCTTTTAGTGTCCATCGTCCAATTATAAGTCTTAAAAGGAGTACTAATGATGATAATTATAAAATTTGAGGGGGATACTTACTGGAAAATCGGGATTTATCGTTGGATCGGTCATTGCGACGATTCCAATCGATAAATTGATCCTCATCCCATACCCTATCACCAACAGAAAGAATAAAAGTAATAACTGTTTGTGTCGAACCCCAAACCACGATTTTAACTCGAAATTTGGCGAGGATTTCGTCAAAACTTCCGCATTAACGACCATAATTGAGGAAATTTCGATTGAAATAATCGAACTAAGATAGCACTCAAATTTCGTTCTCCTTTAATACGTTTTGGTCAAGTGCTTTATCAAAACTTACCAAATAACTTTGTAATCTAGGAAAGTTTGTGTGCACGTTTCGTTCAATATTTGATCTTTGAATTTCGAATGCTTTAAATTGATTGTTAAGACTTTATTATCAGATATCAATTAAGTGGGTAAATAAACCACTAATATTTATTAATGGGGTCACTCCATTAAATAATGCAACACTTTTTTAATGGAAAGTGCTTAATTAAAGTATAATTGAATAAAAAAGTTTAATCTTTTTGAGAGGTTATATTTGAAAATGTAAATTTTTTTTGTTTGGAGTGAAATTAGGTTGTTATGGGGTTACCATGGTAACGTAACACAATTTTTTTTGATTAATGTCAAAAGTGTCAAATGTCAAGAATTATCTTAATTAAATTAAGAAAACTTTTTTTTTTTTAAAGGAAATATTAAATGTGAAAGAAAATTTAAAACGTTATAATGGTCATCTGTTGAACTGGAATGGAATGACTCATCGACCGAAGTAAACATAAAAAAGATAACAACCTCGGGTATGTGTACGAGGCGGAGAAACAGGAAAGCGAAAGCACTCGCGCTCTCATAACATGTCTGTGCTGCTAGAAAACGTGACCAACTGTTTGTGGCACGCATTCTCTTCCCTACAACAGGATAAAACCGGGCTTGTTAATAAATCGAAATTGAAGGTAAATTCGTTTAAACAACCCCATCTTTTAACGGATCCGCGAACTAATTAGTTTAAGGGTGGTTTTTTCGTTAAATCGAAACAGGTGGTTTTTATTAACATTACTCATCTTTAAATTAGGCTTCGTTTAACAAAAAAAGGAAATAAAATCGAGTTAATAAGGAAATTTTTTTTAAGAATATAAAAAAAATTATGTAGATTAATGAATAATTACATGAATCATGTTTACCTTGTAATCACTTTTTGTAGGTCACTTATACTTATTATTGGTGATATTAATCCTTTTTTTTTAATTAAAATTCTTTCTTTTTTAAATTAGAATTAATTTGAATCGTTTTAACTAAAATTTAATTTTTGACATTTGAGGTTATATACAAAATTTTAATTTCTTTTTTAGGTTTTAACGGCGAATATTGGGACACTTTTGGATTTGTACGGGGTCGAGCGAGGATTGGAACATTACAAAAACTCGACTACGTTAGATTTCGACCAATTAAAGCATTACTTACAACATGAAGTATTTTCCTCCCTTCCGGATAAACTCCCTTTACCGGAACTTCGAAATTACGAGTCAAAAATCGCCGAAATCTGCTGGTTAATTTGCCACAAGAACCACACTTGCTCAAACGAATCATTTCAAGGATGCTTATTTATGATTTTTAGAATTTTTTGTTTACTCGCCGAAATTACGAGGGAGAACACAAAAAATTGTTATCAAGTCCTTTTACATCCAACGGAAGCGTGTTATTTGGCTCAAAGTTTGGCGAATTCTTTGGGGAGTGTTTTCGATGAGGAAGATTTTAATAATTTGAGCGTTTCGATGGGGGGGTTCCGTTTAAATCCTTTTATTGCGGTTTTAGAATCGAGGTGTTTAAACGAGATTAAAGATCGAGCTGCAATCGAAGAAGCCGTAACCGATATTTACCACACCTTCGTTGAAGATGTCATAAAAAAAGGATTTTTGTATAAAAAAGGGTACATTTTCCCAACGATGAAGGAGTATTGGTTCGTTTTGAGACCCTCGGAATTAACTTATTACAAAACTAGATCGGAGCGAGATAAATCCGGCTCATTACCCATCGAATCAACCTGCAAAATTGAGCCTAAAAACGGTTATAAAATCACTCTGCAATGTTCGGAGAGGAATTTCGAGTTAGAAGCGAGCAACCATATGACTCGACTCCAATGGATTTCCGCCCTCCAATTAGCAATCGAGCACTCATCAAGCGGGCAATCTTATCAAAGGGTGCAAGCCACTAAAAGGAAGCAAATCCGGCAGGGGAGGCTCCAAGAGATGTTGCGAGCCAAAGCTTTACTTCAATCGGAGCGAAACGCCCGACAAGTAGCCGAGGGCCAAGCTAAAGAACTTGAGGCAGTCGTTAAAGAAGAAACGAAAAAATTAAACGAATTAGAACAAATTAAAGATAAATTAGAAAAATTATTGGAGGAAGAAACCCAAGCTAAAAGAGACGAAGAAATCGTCCGAGCATTACAGGCGCGAGTTTTAGCCGAAGAATGGGATAAAAGAGAAGAATTGGAACGATTACAAGAAGAACAGCGCCTTTTATTAGACGAAGAAAGGGGGAAACGAATCGAATTCGAAGAAAAACAAAAAGATAAAGAGCTACAATTAAAAGGTAAAATAAAATTAAATCAAAAATTTAAATTATAAATTGTAACGATTTTTTTAGCTGCCCAAGAACTTTTAAACCAATTAGAAACGGAAAGGAAAATGTTGGACGAGCAATTAAAATTGGCCCACAACAAAATTCAAGTGTCCGAGGAGACGAAGGAAATTTTAGAGTCGAAATTGATGCAATTTATTCCGCTGAGGGACGGGGACCGGATACGGAGGGCCCACTCTTTTATGCCGAGCACGAAGGATCGCCCGATTTCGTTCGAAGTGCGCGCGGCCACTCTTCGGAGACCGTCCAAACAATAACACGTAATTAAAACATAATTTTTTATTTACACCTTACGATTAATGAATGAATTAATATGAATTAATTTAAAAACTAAATCAAATTATAAATTTTTAATATATTACTGTAAAATTTATTAAAAAGAAATGTATATAATAATTTTTTCTTTTTAATCGGTAGATTCACCCGCTGCCTCAATCGCCGATTCCGATTTTTCCGCTACAACATAATTAATTTATATTAATCCATATTAATTTGTATTCATACCTTTTTTCTTTCCTTTTTTTCCTTTCTTCTTTTTCCCTTCATCTTCTTGCGTCTCTTCCGGAACGGGGGGAAGGGGCTCATCATCATCGTCATCCCCGAATCCCATATCAACCTCCGGTTCAGGTTCCGGCTCCGGGGGAGGTGCCTCAACTTTTTCCTTCTTCTTCTTTTTCTCTTAATTATAATAATAATTAATTATAATCATTAATAATTAATTAAAATAATAATTAGGCAACCAAACATACACGCATATCAAAATCAACTTACTCGCCAATTTCCTCGCCTTTTTCCTTGCTAAATACGCCTTCCAACATCTTTGAATTACCCTCGCGGATCTATTAATAATAAATGCGTAATATTTTTTATTAAAAACGTCATCATCGTATTCTTTTTTCTCGGCCATTAATTCCAAGTACTCCTCCTCTTGTTCGTCGAGTTTAGCTTGGAGCGCGTCCATTTCGGCTTTTTCCGCGTCGTATCTATCAAAAATTAATTAAAAAGTATTCATTAATTAAAAAATTAATCATTTTTTTTTACTCAGCTTGAAGTTTTTCTAAATCGGCTTGACGATCTCCGATTTCTTTGTCGTATTTCTCGAGCCAATTCCCCAATTGCGACTCAACTTTTAATCTTTTCGCTCTTAAAAGCTTTTCGGCGGCTAAATGTTGATCTAAAATTTTGTTGTAAGTTAATGTGGACTCTTTGGCTTCCTCGGATAAATTCATTTCTCGTTCTTCGCTTAATTTTGAGTGCTTTATCATTTCTTTTTCCGAGGTAGATCTTAATTTAAACAAATTATTAATCGAATAATAAAAATTAATTCATACTTACACCCTTTTTTTAATATCCTCCGATAATTTAGCTTTCGTATCATTGATTTTCTCCAAATACATTTGAATTAAGTTTTCTTTAACCTCTAATTGAGCGTTTAATTCCTCGGTTTGTTTGTTTAATCGCTCTTGGAGTCCTGCGATTAAACTTTTCGCTTCCAAATTATCTTTGTAAGCGCTTTTTAATATTTTTTCTTTCTCCTTTTCGTCCGATGCCGATCTCGAAAGCTTTTCTTTGGCTGCAATTTTTAGCTCGACCATTCCTTGAAGTAAACTCATCGATACTTGATCTAAATCGATGTTCCACGTTTCCAGGAAACTCACTAATTCGGAATTTGCAAAAATTATATCAATACTTTTCATTAAATGGACATCGTATTTCTCTTTCATCAACATGGATCGCTCCGGGAGTTTCGTTGATAATGTTTCTGCTGTTGAAACCGCTGAGTGGTATTCACTCTCCACGGGGAGTGAATCCAAATATAATTCGCACGCTCCTATTATGTAATTGATCTGATCTTGCCGGAGATATTTCGACAAAACTTCTCCATTATTATGGGTTAAGAGCCCTAAGAGGGAGGCGATTTTTATCTTTGTGATCGTTTCGTCTATAACACTTAAAACCCTTTCCGTTTGAATTTCAATCTCCAAATCATCGTGAGTTTTATTTTTAATTGTATAAGATTCATTAAAAATACTTCCTTCGGAGCCCCTTTTTTCACCAACAACCATTTTGACAGCTTATTTTTATTTACATAGCGTTGCCATGGCAACCGATTAAAATGCGTCAAAATTTAATAATTTATTTCTTTATTTAAGCTATTTAATAATAAATAATCACAATATATATATATATAATAATAATAATAATATTTAAAAAACACGATAAATATGAAACCTTTAATAATAATAATAATAAGATAATAGATGGCGTTATATGTCGGTAAAGTAGAGTGGATTTTACGATTGTTCCCATGGAAACGATTGACATTAAGTAAACAAAAGTAATTTATTTAATTACAAAGAATTAATTGTTATTAAAAATGGGTAAAAAATCGAAAAGTTTTGCGAATAAACTCGCAAAAATGTCGGACGATCAGCGCGCAAAATACATGCAATTAAAGGCGGACCAAGAGGAGGAAATACGCCGAAGAAAAGAGCAACTTTTAAACACATTTATGAAGAATAAAATTCGCAAAGAGGACGTTTTTTCGCGTTTAAACAAAGCTAAAATCAATTTGGAATGGCACCAATATCTCAGGCAAAAAAAATGTAACGAGATGAAAGAGAATTGCGAACATTTAAAACGATGGCTCGAACGTACCTTGAGTATAAAGAACAAATACATCGATAATTTGGTTAAAGAACTCGACGAAGCCGAGTTTCAATACTCGAACAATTTGCAATCACATTTATTAAGAGTCGATGAATTGATCAAATTTTTTGAGACGTATTCGCATCAATTAAAGGAGCAATTCGAGTTTGATTTGAAGATTTCTTTGGATGAGTGGACTTTCGAAAGGGAGGTTATCCAAAATCGGTTTGGGGGTGATATCGAGCATCTTAAAACGATTATTTTTGGACAAAATCGTCAAGGGGAGTGCGTTTTGCAAGAACAATACGATTATTATTTAAAAAAATTGGATGGATTTGCAAAAGAGGTGAGATTTATTTATTTTATTTGATTATTAGAATAAGTCGTAGATTAATGGGTCGGTTAAAGGCCAATCGGCGCAATTATCTCGTGCTTTTTCTGCTAAACATTTAAAAAAATCGTAGGAGAAATCACAAATATCTAATTCTTCTCGTTGGGTTAATTGGAAACATTCATCGACCGAATCTTGAAGGAAATCTTTTAATTCGGGGGTTTTTGCGTCAAATTTTATGTTTTGTGATACTTTATCGTGATTGGGAAATCCATCATCATCGACCTAAAATAAAATTGATTTAGAAATGTTAAAGATAATTTTAAAAAGTACTTGCAATGTTTAATTTTTTAAACACACAATGATAAGTGCATCTTCCGGGGCGATTAAAATGCTCATCTTTATCATTTTCAGTTTGATTTCTTTCTGTCCCCTCTAAGAGGTCTTCGTAAAAGTAGGAATCGTCGTATTCATTGTTGTAATCGGTTTTATTTTGATTTAAATCAATGCTTTCTTTTAGCATGCAGGTTTTTAATAAAACTTTTAGCTCAGTTGTGTTGAGTCCGGAGGTTGTCCCGCATTCCAATCCCTATGGAAAATATGGTTATAATTGCGCTAATATTAACGGAAATGCGAAATTTACGTTGGTCGAGATTAAAATCATTGGAAATAGAACGATGAGTTGAGAAAATGCCATTTTTTGATGAAGGTTTTGATCAAACTGCTTTAAAATCCGTTTTTGGCTTAATTTAATTGTGTGGGGATAAAACAAGGAGACGGGATGTAACAAACAGGATGTTGAGACATTGTTACGAACAAATAAAAGCCTTGATTCGAGGAGAATTTGTAATTTAACGCTTTTCAATCATTAAATGCTAAATTCGAAATTTAGTTTGTGATGGCGCTGATAGATGGCGGTTCTTTTTATTTTAATAATAACTTTTAACCGATAGATGGCGCTTAATTAAATTTTTTTTTAGAATAAACAAGAATTACAACAATTAAAGAAATGCAAAGAAGCACTTTCCGGTGAAATTTGGGCGAAAATCTTATTAACAATTAATATGTACGTTGATAAAACGGATAAAAGGAGAGCTCAATTAGCTGAGATGCAAAGAATTGATGATGAATTTTCAGAGGAAATTGATAAAAATGAAGAAAGAATTAAATTGGAGGAGATAGAAATTGAAAAATATCGTGGGGAATTAAAAACGTTGGTTTCGCAAAGAACAGAGACTATAAATTACTTAAAGAAAACGATTAATGAGTTAAATAAGTTAACGTTAAATTTAAAAGTGAAGTTAAAAAAGGATTTGGATCGTGATGAGAGGAAATTGAGGATTTTGAGCGAGTCATCAAAAGAATCGATGGATGAATTGAAAAAATGGGAACGAAAAGGTGAATTCTTGTTGGGTTTGGCCCAAAATTGCCGAAAATACGAAACCCAAAAAGAGAAAGTTTTAAGATTTTGTGATAACGAGATAAGTAAAGAAGAATTTTTTATCACCAAAAACGATAATTTTATGAAAATCAACATCAAAGATGACGAAAAGGATTCTGAACTCATCGAAGAAGAAGAAGAAAAAAATAAAAGCGAAATTTTTAAAACGACAACTTATAAAATTTTGATTAAACAAAGATTTAAATTAAAACCGATCAAATCCGAAATCAATTTAAGCGAAAAAGTACAAAAAGAACTCGAAACATTCGAGTTAAAACGAAAATGTTTAAAAAAACCGATCGATTTAATACAAAAAGAACCAAAACCAAAAATATCCCCCCCAACCGGAATCATCGATGAATCTTTAGACTATTTAATGAAATTAAACGGAATTTGGAACCTTTTTAATAAAGTCAAAATAAACCTTGGAGAATTAAAGGCGGAAAAGTCGATTTTAACGGAAGAAAATCAACGTTTAAAACGATTATTAAAGGGCGTTTTAGAAGAAGCCGTTTTAGAATCGAGAAAGGTTCAAAATAATAAAATTAAAAGATATTTTTCGGCTCCGATTATGTACGCTTAGTTCAAGGTAATAACTACTTAGGAAGTCGTTTAAATATTTAAGAAATACTCGAATTTGTGTTTAAATAGGATCTATTTGCTTTTAACCTCTAAAAATAGATTTTTAATTTTAACGTTTGAGGTTATGTTGATTATCATTTACGTTAATTTGTAATAGATGGCGCAAGAAGAAATGTCATTTTTTTTGGGTTGGTTGTGTTTTTGGTGGTTAAATTAAAATGTTTAAAAGTTTTTAAAGTAAGGTGATGCGGGGTGATTATTTGTCCTGATTTTGCGCGGTGAGTTTATCTTTTTCGTTATTTTCTCTTCTTAATACGTTTAAAAAAATTGGTTATAAAATTTCTCACAAAATTTTGTGACGTTTGAGGTTAATTTAATATTTTAAAACAAATCTAATCTTTTTTGATTTTTATTAATTGTTGATGGTGTTTGGTTAATTGATTTTTATTAGCAAAATTATCACCTTTAATTAAAATCGAATTAATTATTTTTATTTGTTTATGTACATAGTGCGGGGATGCAGTTCAAATTTATGATAATAGATGGTGATAACCCCGATTAATATTTTTATATTTTATTTAATATTTTTGAAAATTTATTTTTAATATATAAATATTTTTGATTTATCTTAATAATTCTCGTCAAAATTGATCTAAAAACCAAAACAATTTTTATAAATATAATTTTTTGACGCTTGAGGTTAATTTGATATTTTAAAACGAATCTAATCTTTTTGATTTTTATTAATTGTTGATGGTGTTTGGTTAATTGATTTTTATTAGCAAAATTATCACCTTATAATTAAAATCAAATTAATTATTTTTATTTGTTTATGTACATAATGCGGGGATGCAGTTCAAATTTATGATAATAGATGGCGGTAACCCCGATTAATATTTTTATATTTTATTTAATATTTTTGAAAATTTATGTTTAATATATAAATATTTTTGATTTATCTTTATTAATCTCTTCAAAATTGATCTAAAAATCAAAATAATTTTAGTAAATATAATTTTTTGACGTTTTAGGTTAATTTAATATTTTAAAAGAAATCTAATCTTTTTTGATTTTTATTAATTGTTGATGGTGTTTGGTTAATTGATTTTTATTAGCAAAATTATCTCCCTATAATTAAAATCAAATTAATTATTTTTATTTGTTTATGTACATAATGCGGGGATGCAGTTCAAATTTATGATAATAGATGGCGGTAACCCCGATTAATATTTTTATATTTTATTTAATATTTTTGAAAATTTATGTTTAATATATAAATATTTTTGATTTATCTTTATTAATCTCTTCAAAATTGATCTAAAAATAAAATAATTTTAGTAAATATAATTTTTTGACGTTTTAGGTTAATTTAATATTTTAAAACAAATCTAATCTTTTTTGATTTTTATTAATTGTTGATGGTGTTTGGTTAATTGATTTTTATTAGCAAAATTATCTCCCTATAATTAAAATCAAATTAATTATTTTTATTTGTTTATGTACATAATGCGGGGATGCAGTTCAAATTTATGATAATAGATGGCGGTAACCCCGATTAATATTTTTATATTTTATTTAATATTTTTGAAAATTTATGTTTAATATATAAATATTTTTGATTTATCTTTATTAATCTCTTCAAAATTGATCTAAAAACCAAAATAATTTTTGTAAATATAATTTTTTGGCGTTTGAGGTTAATTTGATGTTTTAAAACAAATCTAATCTTTTTTGATTTTTATTAATTGTTGATGGTGTTTGGTTAATTGATTTTTATTAGCAAAATTATCATCTTATAATTAAAATCAAATTAATTATTTTTATTTGTTTATGTACATAATGCGGGGATGCAGTTCAAATTTATGATAATAGATGGTGATAACCCCGATTAATATTTTTATATTTTATTTAATATTTTTGAAAATTTATTTTTAATATATAAATATTTTTGATTTATCTTAATAATCCTCTTCAAAATTGATCTAAAATCCAAAATAATTTTTATGAATATAATTTTTCGACGTTGAGGTCGTTTTTGGGGCTGAATGAAAATGAATAAATTGGTTGATTTTTTATTGCTCTACAAATACACGATTCAAATTCAAATTTAAATTAAAACTAAAATAAATAATCTTTTTTCGAGACATTTTTGATACACATCGACCTACGCTAAGATTTTTTCATTTAAAATGATCAAAAAATTATTGCTTTCGTTTCCCGTAGAAGAAAAATAAATAAAAATAAAATATATGGCACTTTAATTTGTTGATTTTTAAATTAATATCACTTATAACGTTATCTTTTCACCTTAAATTGAGTACTTTAAGTACATCGAGAACACATCACAAAAAAAAAATATATTCGGCTAAATTAAATTAAAAAGGAATCAACAAAACGATTTTTTATAAAATTAATAACGATCTAATTTAATTAATTTAATAAACTAAATTTCTTCGAATTGTCGCTTTCCTTTCGGAGTTCTTCCTCCTGCATTTCCTTTCGTTGCGCTTTCTCCTTCGCACGTTTCCGCTTTTTTTAATACTTTTCTTCGATTTTAAGTTGAAATCTTTTTTTTTAGCGCATTTATTCTTCGGCTCCAACGTGAAACATTCCCTTTGGACGAAATTAAAGAAAATATTGCCGACCAAATTCGCATCGACCGTCCCAACGCGTTTCAAACAAGCCCGAAATCTGAAATAAAAGTTAAAAAAAAATTATTCTTCTTGGAAAGACGGGAAACCCTCGAGACAACGGCCCCTCTTAGAAAGGAGACTATATAGAGGTAGTTCTGGCATAGATATGTTTATTAGGGTCGTATATTCTTATGGATGGACGTTAAAAGGGCGACAATCACCCCGTGGCTTTGTCGTCCTTTATTTATAACTCAAATTTATTTCTTACTTCTTAGAAGTTAGAGATAAAACTTATTCTAATCGATTCTAATGAATTTGATTTTGATGTCGTAATGAAATATGTGTTTAAACTGTGTAGGAGGTGAAGACTTGTTCTTGATCCAAGGTATTTTGAAACGAAACGGTTAAAAGGAAGTTAAATAATTCATTACGGGGCTCGGTTATTATTTGTTTTTCAGTTTGGAGACGTGTCGATGCCGTTTTTGGTCACTTCCCACGTTTAAAAACCATCATAAGTATGTTTTATAAACCTTTTAACACTTGTTGATTTAACACGATGATTTTTTTTAACTTTTTTTAATTCAATAATTCATATTAACGTATAAAATTAATCTTAACCTCAATAGATGGCGTTTTAATTATCGATAAAGTAGTTCGATATTAAAATCGAAACGTCATTTTTGTTGTGTCAATTTGTGGTTTTATTTATCAAAATAATTTGGGTTTTTTTCGAAATTTTCTTGATTTAAACTCAAAAATGTGAGTGGCGAAATGACGAATTTGACTCGATGAGGGTTAAAAATTATTATATTTAATTTTTTATTCATCTTTAATTCAACGTTAAAACTTTTTTGGGGCTAAATTTTTATTAATTTAAATCTCAATAGATGGCGTTTTAATTATCGATAAAGTAGTTCGATATTAAAATCGAAACGTCATTTTTGTTGTGTCAATTTGTGGTTTTATTTATCAAAATAATTTGGGTTTTTTTCGAAATTTTTTTGATTTAAACTCAAAAATGTGAGTGGCGAAATGACAAATTTGACTCGGTGAGAGTTAAAAATTATTTATAATTAATTTTTTATTCATTTTTAATTCAACGTTAAAACTTTTTTGGGGCTAAATTTTTATTAATTTAAATCTCAATAGATGGCGTTTTAATTATCGATAAAGTAGTTCGATATTAAAATCGAAACGTCATTTTTGTTGTGTCAATTTTGGTTTTATTTATCAAAATAATTTGGGTTTTTTTCGAAATTTTTTTGATTTAAACTCAAAAATGTGAGTGGCGAAATGACGAATTTGACTTGGTGAGTGTTAAAAATTATTATAATTAATTTTTTATTCATTTTTAATTCAACGTTAAAACTTTTTTGGGGTTAAATTTTTATTAATTTAAATCTCAATAGATGGCGTTTTAATTATCGATAAAGTAGTTCGATATTAAAATAGAAACGTCATTTTTGTTGTGTCAATTTTGGTTTTATTTATCAAAATAATTTGGGTTTTTTTCGAAATTTTTTTGATTTAAACTCAAAAATGTGAGTGGCGAAATGACGAATTTGACTCGGTGAGTGTTAAAAATTATTTATAATTAATTTTTTATTCATTTTTAATTCAACGTTAAAACTTTTTTAGGGCTAAATTTTTATTGATTTAAATCTCAATAGATGGCGTTTTAATTATCGATAAAGTAGTTCGATATTAAAATCGAAACGTCATTTTTGTTGTGTCAATTTGTGGTTTTATTTATCAAAATAATTTGGGTTTTTTTCGAAATTTTTTTGATTTAAACTCAAAAATGTGAGTGGCGAAATGACGAATTTGACTTGGTGAGTGTTAAAAATTATTATAATTAATTTTTTATTCATTTTTAATTCAACGTTAAAACTTTTTTGGGGCTAAATTTTTATTAATTTAAATCTCAATAGATGGCGTTTTAATTATCGATAAAGTAGTTCGATATTAAAATCGAAACGTCATTTTTGTTGTGTCAATTTGTGGTTTTATTTATCAAAATAATTTGGGTTTTTTTCGAAATTTTCTTGATTTAAACTCAAAAATGTGAGTGGCGAAATGACGAATTTGACTCGATGAGGGTTAAAAATTATTATATTTAATTTTTTATTCATCTTTAATTCAACGTTAAAACTTTTTTGGGGCTAAATTTTTATTAATTTAAATCTCAATAGATGGCGTTTTAATTATCGATAAAGTAGTTCGATATTAAAATCGAAACGTCATTTTTGTTGTGTCAATTTGTGGTTTTATTTATCAAAATAATTTGGGTTTTTTTCGAAATTTTTTTGATTTAAACTCAAAAATGTGAGTGGCGAAATGACAAATTTGACTCGGTGAGAGTTAAAAATTATTTATAATTAATTTTTTATTCATTTTTAATTCAACGTTAAAACTTTTTTGGGGCTAAATTTTTATTAATTTAAATCTCAATAGATGGCGTTTTAATTATCGATAAAGTAGTTCGATATTAAAATCGAAACGTCATTTTTGTTGTGTCAATTTTGGTTTTATTTATCAAAATAATTTGGGTTTTTTTCGAAATTTTTTTGATTTAAACTCAAAAATGTGAGTGGCGAAATGACGAATTTGACTTGGTGAGTGTTAAAAATTATTATAATTAATTTTTTATTCATTTTTAATTCAACGTTAAAACTTTTTTGGGGTTAAATTTTTATTAATTTAAATCTCAATAGATGGCGTTTTAATTATCGATAAAGTAGTTCGATATTAAAATAGAAACGTCATTTTTGTTGTGTCAATTTTGGTGTTATTTATCAAAATAATTTGGGTTTTTTTCGAAATTTTTTTGATTTAAACTCAAAAATGTGAGTGGCGAAATGACGAATTTGACTCGGTGAGGGTTAAAAATTATTATATTTAATTTTTTATTCATTTTTAATTCAACGTTAAAACTTTTTTGGGGCTAAATTTTTATTAATTTAAATCTCAATAGATGGCGTTTTAATTATCGATAAAGTAGTTCGATATTAAAATCGAAACGTCATTTTTGTTGTGTCAATTTGTGGTTTTATTTATCAAAATAATTTGGGTTTTTTTCGAAATTTTTTTGATTTAAACTCAAAAATGTGAGTGGCGAAATGACGAATTTGACTCGGTGAGGGTTAAAAATTATTATATTTAATTTCTTATTCATTTTTAATTCAACGTTAAAACTTTTTTGGGGCTAAATTTTTATTAATTTAAATCTCAATAGATGGCGTTTTAATTATCGATAAAGTAGTTCGATATTAAAATCCAAACGTCATTTTTGTTGTGTCAATTTTGGTTTTATTTATCAAAATAATTTGGGTTTTTTTTGAAATTTTTTGATTTAAACTCAAAAATGTGAGTGGCGAAATGACGAATTTGACTTGGTGAGTGTTAAAAATTATTATAATTAATTTTTTATTCATTTTTAATTCAACGTTAAAACTTTTTTGGGGTTAAATTTTTATTAATTTAAATCTCAATAGATGGCGTTTTAATTATCGATAAAGTAGTTCGATATTAAAATCGAAACGTCATTTTTGTTGTGTCAATTTTGGTTTTATTTATCAAAATAATTTGGGTTTTTTTCGAAATTTTTTTGATTTAAACTCAAAAATGTTAGTGGCGAAATGACGAATTTGACTCGGTGAGTGTTAAAAATTATTTATATTTAATTTTTTATTCATTTTTAATTCGACGTCAAAACTTTTTTGGAGTTAAATTTTTATTGATTTAATTAATATAAGATATAAATTAAATCAAAAATAGTTAAGAAACAAATTATCTTATTTATTATTAATGATAATTAATTAAACAATAATAATTTTTAATCAACGCTAATAGATGGCGCTCTATTTATCGATAAATTAGTTTGATTTAGAAACGTCATTTTTATTTTTGTGTTAAAATTCATTTTAATTTTAAATAATATTGTCCCAATTCATCCTTTATTGGTGAGTACTCAATCAAAATCGATTTTTAAACAATATTTTTTAATTATATTATCGATTTTTATAAAAAACAAAAAAAATTTGTTTATAATTTTGAGGTTATTTGCCTCAATTTAGCCTCGTCATAAATAGATCCCCATTTTTTGAAACTTTTACTGTGTGTGTGTAGGGATGGTAATAAACAAGTCTCCGCATTGGACCGGAAGTGTGTGATAAAGGCACACAATGCGCATTATCGACGATTAGTTTTTACCACCCTCTCTTTTCTCCCCATTCTATTATTTGCGAACTTTTAATGTATGTGCGTGCAATTTGTAAAAGCCACCCCGGGGGTTGACAAAAAGGAGAAGAATAAAGAAAAATCATGCGTGAGTAAATGTATCGATAACAAAATTTCCTTTAAAACATCAATTTTATCTTTATAAAAGAAGAAAAAGGCCAGTTTACGACTCGCTTTTTATCTCAAAACCCCTATTTGAGTTTAAATCGCAATTAATGGAGTCTAAGATAAATACTTAGAAGTAAAGTAACTTTTTTTTCCTTTTTTCTTCCCCAGTTTTATTTCCAATCGACCGAATCCACCACGATCAGTGTCAATTAGTGAGTTTTAATCTTTGTGGCTTTGTCTCGTTTACGATTTTCGACCGCAAATTGGTCAAATCGAACGATTCTTGGATTCTCTCGTTAAAAGTTAGCCCCCGGGAAATGGCTAAACTACAATTCAAACACGTTTTTGACTTAAAAAGAATAAAATAAAATAAAATAAAATAAACACGATTTTATAACCTCACCTCTTTTAAACTTTATTGACCCAAACTAATTGAATGGACCTGATTTTTTTTTGTGAATTGGGGGTTATAAAGATAAATAAAGATTTTATCTTAACAAAAAAAAAAAAAATAAGTAAATGAGGAGGAGGCGAAGTTAAAAAGAGTCTATGAAATAAAATACTTTATTGGGAACACAATGAGTCCCTTTTTCAAATTTGACATGAAGGGAGAAGAAAAGATGATAAAAAAAAGGTTTTAATAATACTTACTCGGAGAAAAGAACACGTTTTGAGTGGATAGATAAAAGAAGGATCGTGTTTAGAGAGCGTCACGATGATACGGCGAATTAATTTATTCGAAAATAATAATTATTATTAAAATCAACTGTCAATTTGACGTTTAAATGATGAATTTTTAATTTGAGGTTATGTATACACTTATTATTAATCCTAATAGGTGGCGTCTTTTTAAAACTTATAGGTCGAACTTTTAATGATAATTTTGGGGTTGATCTAATTGAATCAATTTTTTAAACAAAATTAATTTTGTTTATCTTATTTTATTTAATTTTATTTATCTCAAGTTAATTAAAATTAATTTTTAAGAAAATGTAATTAATGTCAATAGATGGCGCTGTCTTTATCGATAAAGTAGTGTTGACATTGAAATGTCATTTTTGTTTGTTGTTGAATTTTGTGTTTTTCTTCGTCAAAAAAGTGCTTTTTTTTCAACGAAAATTGAAATTTGGAATCATTTCATTCAATTCGATATTGTATTTGTCTTGGTGAGTATTGAAATAGTTCTTAATTCATACTTTTTTATTATTATTTATAGGTCGAATTTTTAGTGATAATTTTGGGGTTATTCTAATTGATTTAACTAACATTGGTTAAAAATCAAATATTTTTTAACAAAATGGATTAAAACAATGATTTTCTTTAATTAAAATTAATTTTTAAGATAATCGAATTAGCTTTAATAGGTGGCGCTGTCTTTATCGATAAAGTAGTGTTGACATTGAAATGTCATTTTTGTTTGTTGTTGAATTTTGTGTTTTTCTTCGCCAAAAAAGTGCTTTTTTTTTCAACAAGGATTGAAATTTGGAGTCACTACATCTAATTCGGCGTTCTATTTGGCTTGGTAAGTACTGAAAAAGTTTTTAATTCATATTTTTACACTACACGGTGTCCAATAACTATTTGAACCCATTTTTGGCGATCTTAGCGATTTTAGGTGAAATTATTGATTAGATGTCTTAAGGTCTCTTAAAAGAAGGTATTTAGCTTCATTACTTTGCTGAAACTTTGCAAATGAATGATTTCGGGATGTTATATGAAATGTAGCGCTTTGTCTGCAAGCGACTTCGGTGATTTGAGGCGAAATAGTCACTTGCATATCTTAGTAAATGTATGAAGTTTCCTATAGACGATTTTATTCTCATTCCGCCGAGTTCGTGTAGCGGGCGAGGCGCTGGATGTGAAACATTTACATAAAATCATCTATTTCGGAGGATTCTAGGGCCTCGCCCGCCAAAGACCTCGGCAATTTGAGGCGAAATCGTCCCTTGTATATATTAGTAAATGTATAAATTCTCCTATAAGATGATTTGATTCTCACTCCGCTGAGATCGCGTACCGGGCGAGGCGCTGAATATGAAATATTTACATAAAATCGTTTATTTTGGAAGATTCTAGGGTCTCGCCCGCGAGCGACCTCGGCAATTTGAGACGAAATCGTCACTTGTATATCTTAGTGAATGTATGAAGTCTCCTATAAGACGATTTTATTCTCACTTCGCCGAGGTCGCGTGGCGGGCGAGGCGCTGGATTTGAAACATTTACATAAAATCGTCTATTTTGGAAGATTCGAGGGCCTCGCCCGCTACGCGACCTCGGCGATTTGAGACGAAATCGTCACTTGTATATCTTAGTAAATGTATAAAGTCTCCTATAAGACGATTTTATTCTCACTTTGCCGAGGTCGCGTAGCGGGCGAGGCGCTGGATTTTAAATATTTACATAAAATCGTCTATTTTGGAAGATTCTAGGGCCTCGCCCGCGAGTGACCTCGGCAATTTGAGGCGAAATCATCCCTTGTATATCTTAGTAAATGTATAAATTCTCCTTTAAGACGATTTTAATCTCACTCCGCCGAGTTTGCGTAGCGGGCGATGCGCTGGATTTGAAATATTTACATAAAATAGTCTATTTCGGAGGATTCTAGGGCCTTGCCCGCCAGCGACCTCGACAATTTGAGACGAAATCGTCATTTGTATATTTTAGTAAATGTATGAAGTCTCCTATAAGACGATTTTAATCTCTCTCCGCCGAGTTCGCGTAGCGGGCGAGGCGCTGGATGTGAAACATTTACATAAAATCGTCTATTTTGGAAGATTCTAGGGCCTCGCCCGCGAGTGATCTCGGCAATTTGAGGCGAAATCATCCCTTGTATATCTTAGTAAATGTATAAATTCTCCTTTAAGACGATTTTAATCTCACTCCGCCGAGTTTGCGTAGCGGGCGATGCGCTGGATTTGAAATATTTACATAAAATAGTCTATTTCGGAGGATTCTAGGGCCTTGCCCGCCAGCGACCTCGACAATTTGAGACGAAATCATCATTTGTATATTTTAGTAAATGTATGAAGTCTCCTATAAGACGATTTTAATCTCTCTCCGCCGAGTTCGCGTAGCGGGCGAGGCGCTGGATGTGAAACATTTACATAAAATCGTCTATTTTGGAAGATTCTAGGGCCTCGCCCGCGAGTGACCTCGGCAATTTGAGGCGAAATCATCCCTTGTATATCTTAGTAAATGTATAAATTCTCCTTTAAGACGATTTTAATCTCACTCCGCCGAGTTTGCGTAGCGGGCTATGCGCTGGATTTGAAATATTTACATAAAATAGTCTATTTCGGAGGATTCTAGGGCCTTGCCCGCCAGCGACCTCGACAATTTGAGACGAAATCGTCATTTGTATATTTTAGTAAATGTATGAAGTCTCCTATAAGACGATTTTAATCTCTCTCCGCCGAGTTCGCGTAGCGGGCGAGGCGCTGGATGTGAAACATTTACATAAAATCGTCTATTTTGGAAGATTCTAGGGCCTCGCCCGCGAGTGACCTCGGCAATTTGAGGCGAAATCATCCCTTGTATATCTTAGTAAATGTATAAATTCTCCTTTAAGACGATTTTAATCTCACTCCGCCGAGTTTGCGTAGCGGGCGATGCGCTGGATTTGAAATATTTACATAAAATAGTCTATTTCGGAGGATTCTAGGGCCTTGCCCGCCAGCGACCTCGACAATTTGAGACGAAATCGTCATTTGTATATTTTAGTAAATGTATGAAGTCTCCTATAAGACGATTTTAATCTCTCTCCGCCGAGTTCACGTAGCGGGCGAGGCGCTGGATTTGAAACATTTACATAAAACCGCCTATTTTGGAAGATTCTAGGGCCTCGCCCGCTACGCGACCTCGGCGATTTGAAGCGAAATCGTCCCTTGTATATCTTAGTAAATGTATACACTCTCTTATGAAACGATTTTGTTCCCACATAGCTGAGGTCGCTTGCGGGCGAGGCACCCAAATGTTGCAAAATAAACGATTTCGGGTTGTTGTATTAAATGTAGCGCCTTGCCCGCAAGCGACCTCGGCAATTTGAGGCGAAATCGTCACTTGTATATCTTAGTAAATATATAAATTCTCCTATAAGACGATTTTAATCTCACTCCGCCGAGTTCACGTAGCGGGCGAGGCGCTGGATTTAAAACATTTACATAAAACCGCCTATTTTGGAAGATTCTAGGACCTCGCCCGCGAGCGACCTCGGCGATTTGAAGCGAAATCGTCCCTTGAATATCTTAGTAAATGTATACACTCTCCTATGAGATGATTTTGTTCCCACTTAGCCGAGGTCGCTTGCGGGCGAGGCGCTCAAATATGCAAAATAAACGATTTCGGGTTGTTATGTCAAATTTACTCGATAAAATAGGAAAGAAATGCTAATAATAATTAACATGCGGTCAAAAATGCGTTATGTGGTAAAGTTTCAATTTATTTTTCTAATTTGGTATATACCGAATCTTTAGGAATCTCTACAATACAATGGCAAAATCATCATCCTCACTACCAGGGTTGTCCTATTTTTTTGATATCGTATTTGATCTTTTTATACTTTTCCTCAACTTTTTGGTCTGATACGTTATTTTCGTATCTGCTACCGTTTTCAAGATATCTGAGGAAAAAAGTCACAAATACAAGCAAGCTTAGAAGAGAAAATCTGTTAAGAGAATAATCGCTATTAATTTTGTTCAGCGACAATTGATATAAACTTATTTGCTTAGCGTCAGTTAGCGTCGTTAGCGTATAAAGCGTCAAACTTTTTTTAAATTCTTTGTAAAAAAATAAATTATAGTCGAATTTAGTGATCGAGGATATGCAGAAATGCATTTTGTGTATGGGCTCGCCAATGGCAATTTCCGTGAAGCCGAAAGAATGTATCAAGATAAATATTAAGATCGAGTAACCTCTGATGTGGATGACAGGGTGGGCAAATTTTGGTGTTATTATAAAGAGATACTAAAAAAGTAGGTGCCATGCCCCGATCTCTTTTTTCGAGAAATATTCAGTCCCGCAAAGCCAAATTTCTATCTTCTTTTGTTTTTAACTTATAGCCAAAAAGTCATATTTTAGCCATTTCAAAAAATGCTCAATGGTATAAAACTAGTACTAAGACTAGAGCTAAAAGTGGAAAGATTAGGGCCTTGAGACGCACGGTTAAACCAAAAACTTTCCTTGTGTTAGTTTTAGTTTTATATCGTTGAAATTAGCTATTAATTAGATTAAAAAGACCTAGAAACATTCGGGTTTAGTTCTATATCTCTCAGGACGTCTAACCTCGAATGATTCAATTCAGATATAAACACCCTACACCAACAAGGTTGGATTGGGTTGGGTTTAGCCATGCATCTGAAGATATTTTTTTAACGAAGGCATCTACAATTCATACTTCTTGAAGTAAAATACTTTGCAAACTGATTTGATCACCCTGTATATACGAATCGAAATAGAACTAGAACTTACACTAGACCTAGAAGTGGAAAGTTCTGGGTTTAGCCGTGCGTCATAGACGCACGGCTAAACCTGAATCTTTCCACTTCTAGGTCTAGTGTAAGTTCTAGTTTTATATCATTAGATCTAACTCAGGACCTAGAACTAGAATCAGTCGGGTTTAGTCGTCTCGCCCGCAACAATTTAGTGACTTTTCGTTCCTCCACAATTAAGTTGGTACTAAATGTTATTAAAAAAAATTTTGACAACGTCAAGATAAATTAATTTTTTTATAAACATCTTATACAGGTGAGTCAATAGTGCAAGGACGAAATTATTTATTTCGATTAACGTTATTTCCAACTATACAGGGTGTTTCACTATTCAAGGCCAATATTGCATACATATCTTATTATAAAATTTTAAATACAAGGTTTCCAAGTTATTAATTATTTTGTGAAAATATATGAAGAATTATTGTCGCATTATTGACTCACCCTGTGTATCAATATCCACTTTTAATTCTGAGATTCAATTCAAATATACAAGGTTGGGTTTAGCACAATGAGTAAAACTGATTTGACCACCCTGTATATTTATAAATAATTATGTCAACCTGACGTTTATAGGTTGTCATAAATAATTTTAGCCGTGAACTTAGCAACTTTATTATGGCGTCGTCGAAATAAAATAAAAGCGAAAGAAATCGAAACGAAACGTAACGTAACGAAAAGATCGAAGGGTCATTATGTTTTATATCGGCCAAAACAAAACAAAACAAAAAAAAAGAAAGTATCTTCACACACCGACGCCTCCATTCAGCTACTTGTCAATTGTCTTTTCCGATTTCGCCCCCTCGATTTGCATTATTTACCTTTTCGGAATTTTTACCTGTCACTCGTGCCTTTTTGTTTCTATTTAATTTTATTGTGATTAAAAAAATTTACCGTTCGTCGCAGCTACAATGCATCAACGTGTTGATCATGTTGTTTCGGACGCCGTATTTCATTTGAAATCCGCCGATCCAATACGGACAGGCGAGATCGTGTTTCCTACAGCACCGATCCGTTTGGGAGAACATCCCGACGTCGGTGTATTTCTTTGCGGAGTAACCTTTTCCGCACCATTGGGTGCCCGGTACCCGAAGAAAATCGCTTAAATCTCTTCTCGTCCTTAAACAATTTCATTCAGAAATTTCAATGAAAAAATTGATTTTTTTCTAATTTTTGTTTGTGGCGCTTTGAAAATCTGATTCTCTCCGTTTCGGGGGGCTATTAAGAGCGTTAAAGTTACGTTTTAAGAAGTCGTCGCTTGGATGAGCTTTTAATGCGGACGGGAATTTACGAGCTTTGCGATAAAAGTTTAAAATAGTGGAAATTTAAGTTTGGGTTATAAAAACGTTCTCGGTCTAATTTAATTAAGATCGAGATTTGAGATGTTAATTTTACGAAATTTTACGAGGCGATGAATTCGAGCGGAATGACAAGATTTTTATTTTTTTACAATGACATTTCAATTGTTTCTAATATCACCTCGTTCAAATAACAGATTTTTTAACCTACATTGACATATAATATCATATTTACGTTAGAAAGTGTCTTTAAAATAATTTAAACACTTTGCAATATAACGATTTTAATAAACAAAACTACTTTATCTCAAAAATTACAAACCGGAAGTGACCGAAAAAATCGCCATTTCCGGTTATTATTGTTGTAAAGTTGTAGGAAATTAAAAATTCTTCAAAATAAGTCCAAACTCGATAAGGTTATCTCAAAAGACAACAAATTTATACAAAAAAATTTAAAAAAAAACAATTGAGAATCACCTGTCAAATTAATTTTTAAATCTTCATGTTTCGCTTGTTTTTAAAGATAAATACAGCGAGTTTGGACTCATTTTATCGCATTTTTAATGCAAATTACGAATTTTTAAACTAATTTTAAATTTGTTTTAACTAAAAAATTTAAAATGTAAAAATTTTTTTTTATTTAAATATCGTTCTTAAGCAATGTTAATTTATATAATTTATTGTTTGATATCTATTTTCTGAAGAAACAACAAAAATTAGTTGAATCATAACTACATCATCTCAAAAATTACAAACCGGAAGTGACCGAAATAATCGCTATTTTAGGTTGTTATGGTCACCAAGCTGTAGGAAGTTAAAAATGCTTTAAAATGAACCCAAACACGATAGGGTTATCTTAAAATCAGAAAAAGTTATAAACGATATTTAATTAAAAACAAACGAAAATCGGCTGTCAACATATTTTTTAAATCAACATATCTTAGACATTTTTCGAGATAACTCATTCGAGTTTGGACTCATTTTAAAGCATTTTTCGTCCAAATTTGAATTTTTATTCAAAATTTATAAATTCAGTTTTTTTTGTTTCGTTTAAAACTGAACAGGTTAAGAAAAATAAATTTATAACAAATTTCAATTTTTTAACCTTAAAATTTAAATTTATTTATTAATTTTTAAATCATTGATGGTATTAAAAAATAAATAAAAATATAAACCGGAAGTGACCGAAAAAATCGCCATTTCCGGTTATTATTGTTGTAAAGTTGTAGGAAATTAAAAATTCTGCAAAATAAGTCCAAACTCGATGAGGTTATCTCAAAAAACAACAAATTTATACAAACAATTAAAAAAAAACAATTGGGAATCACCTGTCAAATTAATTTTTAAATCATCATGTTTCGCTTGTTTTTAAAGATAAATACATCGAGTTTGGACTCATTTTATTGCAATTTAAATGCAGATTACGAATTTTTAAACTAATTTTAAATTTGTTTTAACTAAAAAATTCAAAATGTAAAAATTTTGGTTTAAAAATCGTTCTTAAACAATGTTAATTAACATAATTTATTGTTTGATATCGATTTTCTGAAGGAACAAGAAAAATTAGTGGAAACATAACTACTTTATCTCAAAAATTACAAACCGGAAGTGACCGAAGAAATCGCTATTTTAGGTTGTTACGGTCACCGTGTTGTAGGAAGTTAAAGATGCTTTAAAATGAGTCCTAACACGATAGGGTTATCTTAAAAACAGAAAAAGTTATAAACGATAATTAATTAAAAACAAACGAAAATCGGCTGTCAAAATATTTTTTAAATCAACATTTCTCAGACATTTTTCGAGATAATTCATTCGAGTTTGGACTCATTTTAAAGCATTTGTCGGCCAGATTATGAATTTTTATTCAAAATTTATAAATTGAGTTTTATTTTTTTGTTTCGTTTAAAATTAAACGGGTTATGAAAAATCAATTTATAACAAATTTCAATTTTTTAACCTTAAAATCATTAATGGTATTGAAAACTAAATAAAAATATAAACCGGAAGTCACCGAAAGAATCGCCATTTTCGGTTATTATTGTTGTAGAGTTGTAGGAAATTAAAAATTCTGCAAAATAAGTCCAAACTCAATGAGGTTATCCCAAAAAACAACGAATTTATATAAAAAATTTAAAAAAAAAACAGTTGAGAATCACCTGTCAAATTAATTTTTAAATCATCATATTTCGTTTGTTTTTAAAGATAAATACATCGAGTTTGGGCTCATTTTATCGCATTTTTAACGCAGATTACGAATTTTTAAACTAATTTTAAATTTGTTTTAACTAAAAAATTCAAAATGTAAAAATTTTTGTTTAAAAATCGTTCTTAAACAATGTTAATTTATATAATTTATTGTTTGATATCGATTTTCTGAAGAAACAAAAAAAATTAGTCGAAACATAACTACTTCATCTCAAAAACTACAAACCGGAAGTGACCAAAAAAATTGATATTTTAGGTTGTTACGGTCACCGGGTTGCAGGAAGTTAAAAATGCTTTAAAATGAGCCGAAACACGATAGGGTTATCTTAAAAACAGAAAAAGTTACAAAAGATATTTAATTAAAAACAAACGAAAATCGGCTGTCAAAATATTTTTTAAATCAACATATCTCAGACATTTTTCGACATAATTCATTCGAGTTTGGACTCATTTTAAAGCATTTGTCGGCCAGATTATGAATTTTTATTCAAAATTTATAAATTGAGTTTTATTTTTTTGTTTCGTTTAAAATTAAACGGGTTATGAAAAATCAATTTATAACAAATTTCAATTTTTTAACCTTAAAATCATTAATGGTATTGAAAAATAAATAAAAATATAAACCGGAAGTGACCGAAAAGATCGCCATTTCCGGTTATTATTGTTGTAAAGTTGTAGGAAATTAAAAATTCTGCAAAATAAGTCCAAACTCGATAAGGTTATCTCAAAAGACAACAAATTTATACAAAAAAATTAAAAAAAAAACAATTGAGAATCACCTGTCAAATTAATTTTTAAATCTTCATGTTTCGCTTGTTTTTAAAGATAAATACATCGAGTTTGGACTCATTTTATCGCATTTTTAATGCAGATTACCAATTTTTAAACTAATTTTAAATTTGTTTTAACTAAAAAATTTAAGTTAATAAAATTAAGGCAATTAAACCTGAATCTTTCCACTTCTAGGTCTAATGTTAATTAGACCTCAAAGGTTTCCTCAGAAGGCCCACCCTGTATATATGAAATTCTATTAAACTCATCTTTTCTCCGAACTAATTCGATAAATTCAAATAAAATGACGCAATGCACGTTCACTATAATTTTTTGGCGAAGAATGCGGTTTCGGCGACCTCTTCTCCGAATTAGACCGCGCCACCTGCGCCCCAACGGTTGCCTACCTCAAAAGATGAATTTAAAAATAAACGTATTTTAATAAATCCGTTAAAACGAAAAATAATCTGAACGTTTAGACTTAAAATATAAATATTTGGATGTAAATTCACGTAGATAGTGCGTGTGGGGTGAAAGAGATGGTCGTGTTTATTCTCTTTACCGGTCTCTTGTTAGTTTACGCTTGATTTCGAGTGTCAAGTTCAGTTTTCATCTTGTAATCAAAATAAATTTAGATTTTGATTTAAAAAAATATTTTTTTTTTGTTTACCTGTCGTCGCATTTACAGTGGGAAATCGTGAACGGTCGAAAATTGTAATAGGAGTAACGAAAAGAAAATCCGGGGATATCCTTTTTGCAGAAATCGTGAGTTCTACAGCACTTATCCGTTTTCCAAAATAGATTTAAATCGGTATAAGATTTCGCTCGGTTTCGATCACCGCACCAATTCGATCCCGGTAAAAGTACTTGAAAACTCCTTCGATTTCGAATTGACCTATAATGATTAATAAGAAAAAAAAACGAAGAAAAAAAATCTAAATTTAATTTTTTTAATTTTGAAGCGATTAAGCGATAACTCGACGTGGAAGAGATAAACAGATTTTCAAAGCGTCCAAAACAATAAGCACAATTTCGAACTACACGTGGAGATTTAATAACAAACACTTGCTTTATAAATAAATAAATTTACCTCCCGAAAATATTTTCCTCCTCCATCTCCATCTCCTCTAAGCGGAGTTTTTCCAATTTTTTTAACTCGCCTCTTATATCCCTCAATTTCTGACGGCACAGTTTCTTCATCCGCTTAAAATTAAACCAACCCTTCACGTTTCGAGGTAGATTTCGATCGCGCAAATTATCCACGATCACTTTTGAGGTAGACGTTGAATTGTAAAAATTGGCCGGATTAAACGAGCTGAGGAACTTTTCGATTTGGTCCTTATCCCGGATGTAATTGCATTCTTTTAGGGACTCTTCGTCGTAGATTAATTGAAGAAATCGTTTTCCGTTGGTTATTTGCCGTAACGATAATCCAGATTCATTTCTGAAATTTAAAGAAAAAATTATTTATTAAGAAGTAGAATATTTTGGATAATTAACGTTAATAGATGGCGCTATCTTTATCGATAAAGTAGAGTTGATATTGAAATGTCATTTTTGTTTGTTGTTGAATTTTGTGTTTTTCTTCGCCAAAAAAGTGCTTTTTTTTAACGAAGATTAAAATTTGGAATTAATGCATCCAATTTATTGTTGTATTTGCCTTGGTGAGTGCTAAAATAATTCTTAATTTATACTTTATTATTATTATTTATAGGTCGAATTTTTAGTCACAATTTTGGGGTTATTCTAATTGATTTAATTAACGTTTGTTAAAAATCAAATATTTTTTAACAGAACGGATTAAAACAGTGATTTTCTTTAATCTCAACATTAATTATAATTTAATCTCAAATTAATTGGAATTAATTTTTAAGAAAATAGAATTGACGTTAATAGGTGGCGCTGCTTTTATCGATAAAGTAGAGTGACATTGAAATGTCATTTTTGTTTGTTGTTGAATTTTGTGTTTTTCTTCGCCAAAAAAGTGCTTTTTTTTCAACGAAGATTAAAATTTGGAATTAATGCATCCAATTTAATGTTGTATTTGCCTTGGTGAGTGCTAAAATAATTCTTAATTTATACTTTATTATTATTATTTATAGGTCGAATTTTTAGTCACAATTTTGGGGTTATTCTAATTGATTTAATTAACGTTTGTTAAAAATCAAATATTTTTTAACAGAACGGATTAAAACAGTGATTTTCTTTAATCTCAACATTAATTATAATTTAATCTCAAATTAATTGGAATTAATTTTTAAGAAAATAGAATTGACGTTAATAGGTGGCGCTGCTTTTATCGATAAAGTAGTGTTGACATTGAAATGTCATTTTTGTTTGTTGTTGAATTTTGTGTTTTTCTTCGCCAAAAAAGTGCTTTTTTTCAACGAAGGTTAAAGTTTGAAATCATTACATCTAATTCAACGTTGTATTTGCCTTGGTGAGTACTGAAAAAGTTCTTAATTCACACTTTTTTATTATTACTTATAGGTCGAATTTTTTAGTGATAATTTTGGAGTTATTCTAATTGATTTAACTAACATTGGTTAAAAATCAAATATTTTTTAACAAAACGGTTTAAAACAATGATTTTCTTTAATCTTAACATTAATTATAATTTAATCTCAAATTAATTAAAATTAATGTGTAAGAAAATAGAATTAACGTTAATAGATGGCGCTGCTTTTATCGATAAAGTAGTGCTGACATTGAAATGTCATTTTTATTTGTTGTTGAATTTTGTGTTTTTCTTCGCCAAAAAAGTGCTTTTTTTCAACGAAGGTTAAAGTTTGAAATCATTACATCTAATTCAACGTTGTATTTGCCTTGGTGAGTACTGAAAAAGTTCTTAATTCATGCTTTTTTATTATTACTTATAGGTCGAATTTTTTAGTGATAATTTTGGGGTTATTCTAATTGATTTAACTAACATTGGTTAAAAATCAAATATTTTTTAACAAAACGGTTTAAAACAATGATTTTCTTTAATCTTAACATTAATTATAATTTAATCTCAAATTAATTAAAATTAATGTGTAAGAAAATAGAATTAACGTTAATAGATGGCGCTGCTTTTATCGATAAAGTAGTGTTGACATTGAAATGTCATTTTTGTTTGTTGTTGAATTTTGTGTTTTTCTTCGCCAAAAAAGTGCTTTTTTTCAACGAAGGTTAAAATTTGAAATCATTACATCTAATTCAACGTTGTATTTACCTTGGTGAGTACTGAAAAAGTTCTTAATTCATACTTTTCTATTATTAATTATAGGTCAAATTTTTTAGTGATAATTTTGCGGGGCACTGTCTTCTAGGGGCACTGTCAAGCCTTCTAGAATCATTGCAAGTCTTTTGGCAGCATTTCAATTCTTTTGGAAGCATTTTAAGCCTTTTGAAAGAATTTCGAATTTTCTAAGAGCAGTATTAAGTCTTTTAGAAGCAGTTCAACTCTTACATGGGCAGTGTCAAGTCTTTTGGAAATAGTGTCAAGTCTTCCAGATGCAGTATCAAGTCTATTGGAAGCAGTTCAAGTCTGCTAGAGTCCTTTCAAGTCTTCTGGAAGAAATGCCCAGTATTTTAGAAGTAGTATCAAGTCTTCTAGGGGCACTGTTAAGCCTTCTAGAAACATTTCAAGTCTTCTGGAAGTAGCTCAAGTCTCTCAGAGATGATATCAAGTATTCTAGATGCAGTATCAAGTTTTCTGAAAACATTTCAAGTATCCACGCGTAGTATCAAGTTTATTGGAACCACTTCAATTCTTTCAAGGGCAGTATCACGTATTTTGAAAGCAGTTCAAATCTTTTGGAATCATTGCAAGTCTTCTGGCAGCGTTTCAACTCTTTTGTAAGCATTTTAAGTCTTCTGGAAGTATTTCAAGTTTTCTATGAGCAGTATTAAGTCTTTTAGAAGCAGTTCAACTCTTACATGGGCAGTGTCAAGTTTTTTGGAAATAGTGTCAAGTCTTCCAGATGCAGTATCAAGTCTATTGGAAGCAGTTCAAGTCTGCTAGAGCTGTTTCAAGTCTTCTGGAAGCAATACCTAGTATTCTAGAAGTAGTATCAAGTCTTCTAGAGGCACTGTTAAACCTTTTAGAAGCATTTTAAGTCTTCTGGAAGTAGCTCAAAGAGATGATATCAAGTATTCTAGGTGCAGTATCGTTTTGTGAAAGCATTTCAAGTCTTTCACGCGCAGTATCAAGTTTATTGAAACCACTTCAATTCTTCCAAGGGTAGTATCACGTATTTTGAAAGCAGCTTAAATCTTTTGAAACCTTTGCAAGTCTTCTGGCAGCATTTCAACTCTTTTGTAAGCATTTTAAGTCTTCTGGAATAATTTCAAGTTTTCTATGAGCAGTATTAAGTCTTTTAGAAGCAGTTCAACTCTTACATGGGCAGTGTCAAGTCTTTTGGAAATAGTGTCAAGTCTTCCAGATGCAGTATCAAGTCTATTAGAAGCAGTTCAAGTCTACTAGAGCTGTTTCAAGTCTTCTGGAAGCAATACCTAGTATTCTAGAAGTAGTATCAAGTCTTCTAGAGGCACTGTTAAGCCTTTTAGAAGCATTTTAAGTCTTCTGGAAGTAGCTCAAAGAGATGATATCAAGTATTCTAGGTGCAGTATCGTTTTGTGAAAGCATTTCAAGTCTTTCACGCGCAGTAACAAGTTTATTGAAACCACTTCAATTCTTCCAAGGGTAGTATCACGTATTTTGAAAGCAGCTTAAATCTTTTGAAACCTTTGCAAGTCTTCTGGCAGCATTTCAACTCTTTTGTAAGCATTTTAAGTCTTCTGGAAGTATTTCAAGTTTTCTATGAGCAGTATTAAGTCTTTTAGAAGCAGTTCAACTCTTACATGGGCAGTGTCAAGTTTTTTGGAAATAGTGTCAAGTCTTCCAGATGCAGTATCAAGTCTATTGGAAGCAGTTCAAGTCTGCTAGAGCTGTTTCAAGTCTTCTGGAAGCAATACCTAGTATTCTAGAAGTAGTATCAAGTCTTCTAGAGGCACTGTTAAGCCTTTTAGAAGCATTTTAAGTCTTCTGGAAGTAGCTCAAAGAGATGATATCAAGTATTCTAGGTGCAGTATCGTTTTGTGAAAGCATTTCAAGTCTTTCACGCGCAGTATCAAGTTTATTGAAACCACTTCAATTCTTCCAAGGGTAGTATCACGTATTTTGAAAGCAGCTTAAATCTTTTGAAACCTTTGCAAGTCTTCTGGCAGCATTTCAACTCTTTTGGAAGTATTTTAAGTCTTCCGGAAGTAATTCAAGTTTTCTAGGAGCAGTATTAAGTCTTTTAGAAGCAGTTCAACTCTTACATGGGCAATATCAAGTCTTTTGGAACTAGTGTCAAGTCTTCCAGATACAGTATCAAGCCTATTAGAAACAGTTTAAGTCTTCTGGAAGCAATCCCTAGTATCCTAGAAGTAATATCAAGTCTTCTAGGGGCACTGTCAAGCCTTCTAGAAGCATTCTAAGTCTTCCGGAAGTAGCCCAAGTCTCTCAGAGATGATATCAAGTATTCTAGAAGTTTTCTGAAAGTATTTCAGGTCTTCCACGCGTAGTATCAAGTTTATTGAAACCACTTCAATTCTTCTAAGGGCAGTATCACGTATTTTGAAAGCAGTTCAAATCTTTTGAAGCCATTGCAAGTCTTCAGGCAGCATTTTAACTCTTTTGGAAGCATTTTAAGTCTTCTGTAAGCATTTCAAGTCTTCTAATGATAAATTTAGCGTTGCGAGTTCATCATTAGTAGTTCGAGCTTGTTGCAAAATGCGAAGATTCAGCTCCTTAAATTCAAAAGAATTAATATTGTTGTCTAATCGTGATAGAACATTGGCAACAACATAATTTTTACCTTTAATATAAGCAATGTCTGTCAAAAATTGTGCTATAAATTTTAGATGGTGAGATTGTCGAGGACTTTTTTCTATTTTATAGGATAAGGAAAAGATGCTGCTTTCGAAAAATCTTTTGGGGGCAGTATCAAGTCTTTCAGAGGCAGTATCAAGTCTTTTGGAGCACCCACACATTTACTAATTGTTTCTGATTGAGATTTGCTCTTCAAAAACGCTGATGCGATATATCTGGTATAAATATTTTTTGACGTTTAGTTTATGTTAGATTTAGTTTTAATGTTAATTAAGAGGTTTCGATATTAACGGGGTGATTTATCGCCGAGACCGAGTCGTAAACCGGCCAACGAATACCAAACTCGTTTAACTTATTTTATTTTAACGTTAAGTTGACTTTTAAATTGTAAATTTCGCCCCCCGATACGCGCCATAAGAAGCCCCGATTGCGAAATAAAATCCTTTACGATCGTAAATCATCTTCATCGCGCGCGAGCCAGAGTTTCTCTTCAGCTTCTTTCTTTTTACCTTTTATTGTTATTATTGCGTGGTGCGCGATTGTGCGCGCGCGTTTGTGATGGTAATCTAATAGAATCGTTCGTAAACCTAAACGACTTAAATAATAAACTCGTTACGGTACAAGTTTATTATTTAAGCTGGATTATATCTCTATACAAAGAATTTTTTTTTATCTCTAAAGAGTCAAACTCAAACTTTTTTTTGATTAAATTTAATTTTAAATTAAAATGCCTCACACGTCGATTTTGATTTTAATATAGGAGTAGTTAAAAAAAAAGTGGGGCTATAATCGGTGGGTTTGTGATGATCATAAATATTCATAAACGTTAAATCGAAAAGAAGAAGCGTTTCGGGTTCGTTATTAACTCGTTAACGGGTTGAAATATGTGTGAGATTTTTTATTTTTATTTATTTTTTTTTTAATTTATACATTTTAATTTTATTTTTACTCGGTACAACATCAAAGGAGGAGTTTCTCCGATTAAAACCGATCGAAGGTGAGGTTTTAATTGACCCAACGCAGCGTGGTTGAGGTTAGAAACAAAGAGGAAATAAAAAAGGATTCGGGTTTGAATTCGATACGTTTGAGGGCCGGTTAATTAAACAATTCTTTCTTTTTTTTTCTCAACTCCATTTCTTAGAACCGTTGTGGTGGTTTATCTGATCTAAACGGGGAAAAAGGAAAAACAGGTTGATGGATTGTCACTTTTCGGTTTCGATCTTCAAAGGAATTTATCAAAAATTACGGGAGAGTTTAGGAATTTTTGAGATAACCTTACCTTTAGGGATGAATTCATTATTTTTTGGTTAAATTTATTTTTAAGCTTCATCGAATACGGTTATTCCGAGAAGATTAAATTTAAAGCGAAATCTTAATTATATTTTTTTTATAATTGATGAATAATTACATTTTAGGTTATTATTGTTTTCTTTTTTTATAAAAATCGTTCGATTAAACTAAATATCACGAATATTTTATGAATTACTTTAAATTAATGGAAAAAAGGGCGATCTACGTCTTCGAAATCTGTCGAGATCACAAATGTAATACTAAATTTGTAAGATTTTTAACAACTTTACCCTATTCTCAAAGATTTCGGATAGTACTAACTATATTTGGAGTATTAGAAACATATTTTATAACTTTTAGATGATTTTAGGCAAATTTAGACAATTATAAGTTATTAGAGACAAATTATAAACAGTTTTTAATAATTTTAGACAGATTTTGATGATTTTAAACTAATTTTGGGTAACTTTTGTTTATTTAAAAAATTAGCGACGATTTTAAACAGTTTTTTGATGATCTTACACATCGATGTACAAGATTATATGAGATTTTTTAACAAAAATAAAATAAATTAGTTTAAAAATTCATAATCTGCATTAAAAATGCGATAAAACGAGTCCAAACTCGATGTATTTATCTCTAAAAACAAGCGAAATATGATGATTTAAAAATTAATTTGACAGGTGATTCTCAATTGTTTTTTTTTTATTTTTTGTGTAAATTTGTTGTTTTTTGAGATAACCTCATCGAGTTTGGATCGATTTTTATTTATTTTTCAAGAGCATCAATGATTTTAAGGTTAAAAAATTGAAATTTGTTATAAATTTATTTTTCTTAACCCGTTCAGTTTTAAACGAAACAAAAAAATAAAACTGAATTTATAAATTTTGAATAAAAATTCATAATCTGGACGAAAAATACTTTAAAATGAGTCCAAACTCGAATGAATTATGTCGAAAAATGTCTGAGATATGTTGATTTAAAAATTATTTTGACAGCCGATTTTCGTTTGTTTTTAATTAAATATCTTTTGTAACTTTTTCTGTTTTTAAGATAACCCTATCGTGTTTCGGCTCATTTTAAAACATTTTTAACTTCCTGCAACCCGGTGACCGTAACAACCTAAAATATCAATTTTTTTGGTCACTTCCGGTTTGTAGTTTTTGAGATGAAGTAGTTATGTTTCGACTAATTTTTCTTGTTTCTTCAGAAAATCGATATCAAACAATAAATTATATAAATTAACATTGTTTAAGAACGATTTTTAAACAAAAATTTTTACATTTTGAATTTTTTAGTTAAAACAAATTGAAAATTTGTTTAAAAATTCGTAATCTGCATTAAGAATGCGATAAAATAAGCCCAAACTTGATGTATTTATCTTTAAAAACAAACGAAATATGATGATTTAAAAATTAATTTGACAGGTGATTCTCAATTGTTTTTTTTTTAATTTTTTGTATAAATTTGATGTTTTTTAAGATAACCTCATCGAGTTTGGACTTATTTTGCAGAATTTTTAATTTCCTACAACTTTACAACAATAATAACCGGAAATGGCGATTTTTTCGGTCACTTCCGGTTTATATTTTTATTTATTTTTCAATACCATTAATGATTTTAAGGTTAAAAAATTGAAATTTGTTATAAATTGATTTTTCATAACCCGTTTAATTTTAAACGAAACAAAAAAATAAAACTGAATTTATAAATTTTGAATAAAAATTCATAATCTGGCCGACAAATGCTTTAAAATGAGTCCAAACTCGAATGAATTATCTCGAAAAATGTCTGAGAAATGTTGATTTAAAAAATATTTTGACAGCCGATTTTCGTTTGTTTTTAATTAATTATCGTTTATAACTTTTTCTGTTTTTAAAATAACCCTATCGTGTTAGGACTCATTTTAAAGCATCTTTAACTTCCTACAACACGGTGACCGTAACAACCTAAAATAGCGATTTCTTCGGTCACTTCCGGTTTGTAATTTTTGAGATAAAGTAGTTATGTTTCGACTAATTTTTCTTGTTCCTTCAGAAAATCGATATCAAACAATAAGTTATGTTAATTAACATTGTTTAAGACCGATTTTTAACCAAAATTTTTACATTTTGAATTTTTTAGTTAAAACAAATTTAAAATTAGTTTAAAAATTCGTAATCTGCATTTAAAATGCAATAAAATGAGTCCAAACTCGATGTATTTATCTTTAAAAACAAGCGAAACATGATGATTTAAAAATTAATTTGACAGGTGATTCCCAATTGTTTTTTTTTAATTGTTTGTATAAATTTGTTGTTTTTTGAGATAACCTCATCGAGTTTGGACTTATTTTGCAGACTTTTTAATTTCCTACAACTTTACAACAATAATAACCGGAAATGTCGATTCTTTCGGGCACTTCCGGTTTATATTTTTGTTTATTTTTCAATATCATCAATGATTTTAAGGTTAAGAAGTTGAAATTTGTTATAAATTTATTTTTCTTAACCCGTTCAGTTTTAAACGAAACAAAAAAAACTGAATTTATAAATTTTGAATAAAAATTCATAATCTGGACGAAAAATGCTTTAAAATGAGTCCAAACTCGAATGAGTTATCTCGAAAAATGTCTAAGATATGTTGATTTAAAAAATATTTTGACAGCCGATTTTCGTTTGTTTTTAATTAAATATCGTTTATAACTTTTTCTGTTTTTAAGATAACCCTATCGTGTTTGGGTTCATTTTAAAGCATTTTTAACTTCCTATAGCTTGGTGGCCATAACAACCTAAAATAACGATAATTTCGGTCACTTCCGGTTTGTAATTTTTGAGATGATGTAGTTATGATTCAACTAATTTTTGTTGTTTCTTCAGAAAATCGATATCAAACAATAAATTATGTCAATTAACATTGTTTAAGAACGATTTTTTTAACTCAAACAAAAAAACTCAAAATTTTTACGTTTTGAATAAAGATTCATAATCTAAATGAAAAATGCTTTAAAATGAGTCCAAACTCGAATGAGTTATCTCGAAAAATTTGTGAGATATGTTGATTTAAAAAATATTTTGACAGCCGATTTTCGTTTGTTTTTAATTAAATATCGTTTATAACTTTTTCTGTTTTTAAGATAACCCTATCGTGTTTGGGCTCATTTTAAAGCATTTTTAACTCCCTACAACCCGGTGACCATAACACCGAATTTGTTATGGTCAGTTTTGAATGACACCGAAACTTTCTAGTTTTAGTTTAATACAAGTATACAATAATTTAAAATTTAGTCAACAATAGACCTAGAACTAGAAGAATTCGGGTTTAGCCGTGCGAAAATTTAATTAATTTGTGTTTCCGTCAAAATCAATAAATTAATTTATTTATTTTTAATGAAAAATAAATAATGAAACCGTCAAGAACAAACTGCGTATACGGTTATATAGCAATAATAGACGTCGTGCAGTAATAGCCGAGCCATAATACATAAATACAAAACGTAAAGAGAGAGAAATATGCGTAGGATGCATTCAATTGCAACATGTTTAAGGTAGTCGAAGAAATTTTTAAAATAGTTTAAGAAACGCGCCTATAAAGCGTTGTTGTTGAAGCCTCGGGGAAATCTATGCAGATTTCGTGATTGAATCTAGATGTAACTTTACCGTATAAGCTTATCTTGTTTATGGGCCTTTGATAATTTTCTATCGGATCGTTTCTTAACTCGATTGTTCTTGTTTAAATCTTTCTTACTATTCGTGATGGAATTAATTTCTTTTTGTTTAAAAATAGAATAAGGCGCGTTAAATGTGACGCGGAAATGTTAATGTGGCGCCGTGCACTTTCAAAACTGTCTCCTTTGGTCTCCGCGATTGCTGTTTATGGGAAATAATTCTAGTCCTAAATCCATTATTAATTTTCTTCGATTTATAATTGAACAAAAAAAAATTAAAAAATTATTCCCTCAATAAATTTAACGAGATGGAAAAGGAAATTTTAAAATATTTACCTTGAAAAGAATAGGATTACGAAACGTACGCCTAAAAAGGATTGTAAAAGGAGATTTTGAAACGGGTTTATTTCCGTATTTTAGACTTTCCGTATCGGTTTACACACCAAAGTTATTTTATGGTATAAATCAACTCAAATCCAACTTCTTTTTTAATTTGTGCCAACTTACATCGTTTTAAATGAATTAATAAATTAATTACCGCCTTATTCAAAACGATTAGTTCGTGTCCTTGGAGACGAGACATTCGATACGGTTTACAAAACTACTTTTGGGGTGCGTTTGAATGGTAAGGGGGCCGGAATTAATGTAGTTATTTATCAAAGTTGACGAGTCGATGAGTTTGTGGGGTGAAAAGAATTTTTTTCTTTTTCAAACAAACAATTTCGAAATTAGATCGGGTCAAGAAAGTTTCAAACTTTATCTTTAATGTAGGTAATAAAAGATTACGACACGTTACGTCAACGGAGATTTTGTAAAAGAAAACGTTTTTGCTATTTAAAATTAATTCACATCAACCTGTAAATTGGCGAGGCACTAATTGCCCCTCCTCGAACGCTAAAGATATACGGACTTCTTGTATACACCTGTATGGGTTTGTCGCGTCAACGCACTCGGTATATGCCCCCGAGAAATTACCTCGTTTTCTTCGGACGATTTACATTTGTAAAGGATAGTTTACACCGAAAGAGCGAAAATTTACACCGGTCAATTTTAATTTGTCTCCAACTGGCAATTTTAACGTCAACATATTTAAAATACCCTTCGTCTATAAGCGTGGATATTTTCTGCACAAATATGAGATAATAGATGAACTCGCACGATTATGAATTTAATGAATTCACCTTTATAGACGAAAGGTGCTAAAAAAACGTTTATAGATGAAAGGTTAGATTAGAGGCGCTAGATTTGAAATGTTTACACAAAATCGTCTTATAGGAGACTTTATACATTTACTAAGATATGCAAGAGACGATTTCACTTCAAATCACCGAGGTCGCTTGCGGGCGAGGCGTCCAAATTTTGCAAAATGAACGATTTTGGGTTATTATATTAAATATAGCGCCTCGCCCGCAAGCGACCTCGGCGATTTGAGGCGAAATTGTTCCTTGTATATCTTAATAAATGTATACATTCTCCTATAAGATGATTTTATCCTCACTCAGCCGAGGTCGCTTGCGGGCGAGGCGCTGGATTTAAATTGTTTACATAAAATCGTCTTATAGTAGGAGACTTTATACATTTACTAAGATATACAAGGGACGATTTCACTTCAAATCGCCGAAGTTGCTTGCGGGCGAGACCCTAGAATCTTCCAAAATTGACGATTTTATGTAAACATTTCAAAAATCAGCGCCTCGCCCGCAAGCGACCTCGGCGATTTGAGGCGAAATTGTTCCTTGTATATCTTAATAAATGTATACATTCTCCTATAAGATGATTTTATCCTCACTCAGCCGAGGTCGCTTGCGGGCGAGTCGCTGGATTTAAATTGTTTACATAAAATCGTCTTATAGTAGGAGACTTTATACATTTACTAAGATATACAAGGGACGATTTCACTTCAAATCGCCGAAGTTGCTTGCGGGCGAGACCCTAGAATCTTCCAAAATTGACGATTTTATGTAAACATTTCAAAAATCAGCGCCTCGCCCGCAAGCGACCTCGGCGATTTGAGACGAAATCGTTCCTTGTATATCCTAGTAAATATACAAACCTTTCTATAAGACGATTTTATCCTCACTCCGCCGAGGTCGCGTAGCGGGCGAGGCGCCCAAATTTTGCATAATGAACGATTTCTAGGGTTATTATATTAAATGTAGCGTCTCGCCCGCAAGCGACCTCGCCGATTTGAGGCGAAATTGTTCCTTGTATATCTTAGTAAATGTATACATTCTCCTATAAAACGATTTTATTCTCACTCAGCCGAAGTCGCTTGCGAGCGAGGCGCTGGATTTGAAATGTTTACATAAAATCGTCTTATAGGAGATTTTATACATTTACTAAGATATACAAAGGACGATTTCACTTCAAATCGCCGAAATCGCTTGCGGGCGAGGCCCTAGAATCTTCCAAAATGGACGATTTTATGTAAACATTTCAAAAACCAGCGCCTTGCCCGCAAGCGATCTCGGCGAAGTGAGAATAAAATCGTTTTATATGAGACTTTGCATATTTACTAGGATATACAAGGGACGATTTTGCCTCAAATCGCCGAGGTCGTTTGCGGACAAGGCGTTACATTTGATATAACAACCCGAAATCGTTCATTTTGCAAAATCTGGGCGCCTCGCCCGCAAGCGCCCTCGGCAGAGTGAGAATAAAATCGTCTTATAGAAGACTTTATATAATTACTAAAATATTCAAGGAACAATTTCGCCTCACGTTGATAAGATAGCTTGCAGAGGCGAGACTCTGGACATGAAATATTAACACGAAATCGTTCATTTCCGAACATTGTAGTGCAAAGTCAGTTAAATAAGCTAACTAGTAGTATTTTTCTGTCAAATTACAATGTTAAAAATAGGACAATTGAATATGTCGTTTAACAAAAAATTATTTTCAAAATTAGTTTATCAACTTATTTTCAATCAGTTGACTGTAAATGGTTGTAAAAAGAGCGCGGCGAGTTTGGCTTACCAGCTCCAAACTTCACCTCATTCCGGCATTAATGTTTACAGGCGCCTGATTCGAGTTTAATTTTCATTTTACTTAAATAGAAGAAATTTACATTTGGCGAATGTATTCAAAAAGTGATTAACCAGAAAGACGGTATTTTCTTAAAATACCTTGTTACATTTTATTTCTTAGGAATACGTAGAAATTCTGATTCTGTAAGATTGAAAATATGAAGAAAACTATTTGGGTAACATTCTTAAATAAATGCTCTGCCGATTTCTAAGGGTTTTCGTTTTTCAGTATGAGTTGTCTAATCGTTGCGAACTTATGATGTTCATGTAACAAGTTAAATACAGTGCTAATTTACGTAAGTAGTATAAGAATGAGATTAATAGGTAGTGCTATCGTCAACCGATCCTTGAGGATCACTTTCTATCATGTGCGTGTTTACTTATTTCACATTCTATCATGTGGAAACTTCATTTTGGAAAATTGTAGGGCCTCGCCCGCAAGCGACCTCGGCAAAGTGAGAATAAAATCGTTCATTTCGGATCATTCTAGGGCCTCACCCGCAAGGGATCTCGACGGAGTAACAATAAAATCGTCTTATGGAAGACTTTGTATATTTATTGAGATATACAAGGAACGATATTGCGTCAAATAGCCAAGGTCGCTTGCGGGCAAGGCGCTGGACATAAAATATTAACTCGAAATCGTTGTTTTCGGAACATTAAAGAGAATTGCCCGCAAGCGATCACGGCGAAGTAACAATAAAATCTTATAGGAGACTGTAAATTTACTGTGATATACAAGGAACGATTTTACCTCAAATCGCCGAGGTCGCTTGCAGGCGAGGCACTGCACATAAAATATTAACCCGAAATCGTTGATTTTGGAACATTGTAGGGCCTCGTCCGCAAGCGATCTCGGCGAAGTAACAATAAAATC
The DNA here is from genome assembly GCA_036711965.1 of Onthophagus sagittarius. NCBI lineage: Eukaryota > Metazoa > Arthropoda > Insecta > Coleoptera > Scarabaeidae > Onthophagus > Onthophagus sagittarius. Next base: position 14,642,005 of record JASERS010000008.1, read on the forward strand.
TTCTTATAGGAGACTGTAAATTTACTGTGATATATAAGGAACGATTTCGCCTCGAATCGCCGAGGTCGCTTGCGGGCGAGGCGCTGGCCATAAAATATTAACCCAAAATCGTTCTTTTCGGAACATTGTATGGCCTCGCCCGCAAGCGACCTCGGCAGAGTGAGAATAAAATCGTTCATTTCGGAACATTGTAGGGCCTTGCACGCAGGCGATCTCGACGGAGTAACAATAAAATCGTCTTATAGGAGACTGTAAATTTACTGTGATACACAAGGAACGATTTCGCCTCAAATAGCCGAGGTCGCTTGCAGGCGAGGCAATGCACATAAAATATTAACCCGAAATCGTTCTTTTCGAAACATTGTAGGGCCTCGTCCGCAAGCGACCTCGGCAATATGAGAATAAAATCGTTCATTTCGGAACAATGTAAGGCCTCGCCCGCAAGCGACCTCGGCAGAGTGACAATAAAATCGTTCATTTCGGAACATTGTAGGGCCTCGCCCGCAAGCGACCTCGGCGAAATGAGAATAAAATCGTTCATTTTAGAACATTGTAAGGTCTCGCCCGCAAACGACCTCTGCGGAATGAGAATAAAATCGTTCATGTTGGAAGATTGTAACGCCTTGCCTGCAAGCGATCTCGGCGGAGTAACAATAAAAGCGTCTTGTAGAAGATTTTGTAGCAGACTGTAAATTTACTGTGATATACAAGGAACGATTTCGTTTCAAATCGCCGAGGTCGCTTGCGGGTGAGGCACTGGACATAAAACATTAACGCGAAATCGTTCATTTCCGAACATTGTAGGGCCTCGTCCGCAAGCGACCTCGGCAATATGAGAATAAAATCGTTCATTTCGGAACAATGTAAGGCCTCGCCCGCAAGCGACCTCGGCAGAGTGACAATAAAATCGTTCATTTCGGAACATTGTAGGGCCTCGCCCGCAAGCGACCTCGGCGAAATGAGAATAAAATCGTTCATTTTGGAACATTGTAGGGCCTCGCCCGCAAGCGACCTCGGCGAAATGAGAATAAAATCGTTCATTTCGGAACATTGTAGGGCCTCGCTCGCAAGCGACCTCGGCGAAATGAGAATAAAATCGTTCATTTTAGAACATTGTAAGGTCTCGCCCGCAAACGACCTCTGCGGAATGAGAATAAAATCGTTCATGTTGGAAGATTGTAACGCCTTGCCTACAAGCGATCTCGGCGGAGTAACAATAAAAGCGTCTTGTAGAAGATTTTGTAGCAGACTGTAAATTTACTGTGATATACAAGGAACGATTTCGTTTCAAATCGCCGAGGTCGCTTGCGGGTGAGGCACTGGACATAAAACATTAACGCGAAATCGTTCATTTCCGAACATTGTAGGGCCTCGTCCGCAAGCGACCTCGGCAATATGAGAATAAAATCGTTCATTTCGGAACAATGTAAGGCCTCGCCCGCAAGCGACCTCGGCAGAGTGATAATAAAATCGTTCATTTCGGAACATTGTAGGGCCTCGCCCGCAAGCGACCTCGGCGAAATGAGAATAAAATCGTTCATTTTGAAACATTGTAAGGCCTAGCCCGCAAACGACCTCTGCGGAATGAGAATAAAATCGTTCATGTTGGAAGATTGTAACGCCTTGCCTGCAAGCGATCTCGGCGGAGTAACAATAAAAGCGTCTTGTAGAAGATTTTGTAGCAGACTGTAAATTTACTGTGATATACAAGGAACGATTTCGTTTCAAATCGCCGAGGTCGCTTGCGGGTGAGGCACTGGACATAAAACATTAACGCGAAATCGTTCATTTCCGAACATTGTAGGGCCTCGTCCGCAAGCGACCTCGGCAATATGAGAATAAAATCGTTCATTTCGGAACAATGTAAGGCCTCGCCCGCAAGCGACCTCGGCAGAGTGACAATAAAATCGTTCATTTCGGAACATTGTAGGGCCTCGCCCGCAAGCGACCTCGGCGAAATGAGAATAAAATCGTTCATTTTGGAACATTGTAGGGCCTCGCCCGCAAGCGACCTCGGCGAAATGAGAATAAAATCGTTCATTTCGGAACATTGTAGGGCCTCGCTCGCAAGCGACCTCGGCGAAATGAGAATAAAATCGTTCATTTTAGAACATTGTAAGGTCTCGCCCGCAAACGACCTCTGCGGAATGAGAATAAAATCGTTCATGTTGGAAGATTGTAACGCCTTGCCTACAAGCGATCTCGGCGGAGTAACAATAAAAGCGTCTTGTAGAAGATTTTGTAGCAGACTGTAAATTTACTGTGATATACAAGGAACGATTTCGTTTCAAATCGCCGAGGTCGCTTGCGGGTGAGGCACTGGACATAAAACATTAACGCGAAATCGTTCATTTCCGAACATTGTAGGGCCTCGTCCGCAAGCGACCTCGGCAATATGAGAATAAAATCGTTCATTTCGGAACAATGTAAGGCCTCGCCCGCAAGCGACCTCGGCAGAGTGATAATAAAATCGTTCATTTCGGAACATTGTAGGGCCTCGCCCGCAAGCGACCTCGGCGAAATGAGAATAAAATCGTTCATTTTGAAACATTGTAAGGCCTAGCCCGCAAACGACCTCTGCGGAATGAGAATAAAATCGTTCATGTTGGAAGATTGTAACGCCTTGCCTGCAAGCGATCTCGGCGGAGTAACAATAAAAGCGTCTTGTAGAAGATTTTGTAGCAGACTGTAAATTTACTGTGATATACAAGGAACGATTTCGTTTCAAATCGCCGAGGTCGCTTGCGGGTGAGGCACTGGACATAAAACATTAACGCGAAATCGTTCATTTCCGAACATTGTAGGGCCTCGTCCGCAAGCGACCTCGGCAATATGAGAATAAAATCGTTCATTTCGGAACAATGTAAGGCCTCGCCCGCAAGCGACCTCGGCAGAGTGACAATAAAATCGTTCATTTCGGAACATTGTAGGGCCTCGCCCGCAAGCGACCTCGGCGAAATGAGAATAAAATCGTTCATTTTGGAACATTGTAGGGCCTCGCCCGCAAGCGACCTCGGCGAAATGAGAATAAAATCTTTCATTTCGGAACATTGTAGGGCCTCGCCCGCAAGCGACCTCGGCGAAATGAGAATAAAATCGTTCATTTTAGAACATTGTAAGGTCTCGCCCACAAACGACCTCTGCGGAATGAGAATAAAATCGTTCATGTTGGAAGATTGTAACGCCTTGCCTACAAGCGATCTCGGCGGAGTAACAATAAAAGCGTCTTGTAGAAGATTTTGTAGCAGACTGTAAATTTACTGTGATATACAAGGAACGATTTCGTTTCAAATCGCCGAGGTCGCTTGCGGGTGAGGCACTGGACATAAAACATTAACGCGAAATCGTTCATTTCCGAACATTGTAGGGCCTCGTCCGCAAGCGACCTCGGCAATATGAGAATAAAATCGTTCATTTCGGAACAATGTAAGGCCTCGCCCGCAAGCGACCTCGGCAGAGTGACAATAAAATCGTTCATTTCGGAACATTGTAGGGCCTCGCCCGCAAGCGACCTCGGCGGAATGAGAATAAAATCGTTCATTTTGGAACATTGTAAGGCCTCGCCCGCAAACGACCTCTGCGGAATGAGAATAAAATCGTTCATGTTGGAAGATTGTAACGCCTTGCCTGCAAGCGATCTGGGCGGAGTAACAATAAAAGCGTCTTGTAGAAGACTTTGTAGCAGACTGTAAATTTACTGTGATATACAAGGAACGATTGCGTTTTAAATCGCCGAGGTCGCTTGCGGGTGAGGCACTGGACATAAAACATTAACGCGAAATCGTTCATTTCCGAACATTGTAGGGCCTCGTCCGCAAGCGACCTCGGCAATATGAGAATAAAATCGTTCATTTCGGAACAATGTAAGGCCTCGCCCGCAAGCGACCTCGGCGAAATGAGAATAAAATCGTTCATTTTGGAACATTGTAGGGCCTCGCCCGCAAGCGATCTCGGCGAAATGAGAATAAAATCGTTCATTTTAGAACATTGTAAGGTCTCGCCCGCAAACGACCTCTGCGGAATGAGAATAAAATCGTTCATGTTGGAAGATTGTAACGCCTTGCCTACAAGCGATCTCGGCGGAGTAACAATAAAAGCGTCTTGTAGAAGATTTTGTAGCAGACTGTAAATTTACTGTGATATACAAGGAACGATTTCGTTTCAAATCGCCGAGGTCGCTTGCGGGTGAGGCACTGGACATAAAACATTAACGCGAAATCGTTCATTTCCGAACATTGTAGGGCCTCGTCCGCAAGCGACCTCGGCAATATGAGAATAAAATCGTTCATTTCGGAACAATGTAAGGCCTCGCCCGCAAGCGACCTCGGCGAAATGAGAATAAAATCGTTCATTTTGGAACATTGTAGGGCCTCGCCCGCAAGCGACCTCGGCGAAATGAGAATAAAATCGTTCATTTTAGAACATTGTAAGGTCTCGCCCGCAAACGACCTCTGCGGAATGAGAATAAAATCGTTCATGTTGGAAGATTGTAACGCCTTGCCTACAAGCGATCTCGGCGGAGTAACAATAAAAGCGTCTTGTAGAAGATTTTGTAGCAGACTGTAAATTTACTGTGATATACAAGGAACGATTTCGTTTCAAATCGCCGAGGTCGCTTGCGGGTGAGGCACTGGACATAAAACATTAACGCGAAATCGTTCATTTCCGAACATTGTAGGGCCTCGCCCGCAATCCACCTCGGCGGAGTGAGAATAAAAATCGTTCATTTTAAAAAATTGTAGCGCCTCGGCCGCAAGCGACCTCGGCTGAGTAAAAATAAAATCGTCTTATAAGAGAATGTTTACATTTACTAAAATATACAAGAAGCGCTGAATTTGAAATGTTTAATAATATCGTCCATTTTGAAAAATTATAGATCAAAAATGTTTTTTGATTTAAAAAAAAATCAAAAAATGTATAATTTAAGTCTGTTTTATGTAAAAGATTGTTTATTGGTAGGTGACAGGTTAATAAATTTCGAGAAGAATTTCTTTTTTGTTGTATCTTCGGTTCGGTAACGAGAGGGTTATTTTTAGATGAACAAGTCGAAGTGGACGCCGGCAAACAGCCCAGTTTACATGAATAATAATTCTTCCTTTAGCACCTAACTAACGGCGTTAAGCACGCGGGGACGTGAAAGGAGTTAAAACCTCTTCAGCTCGTTTATTATTATTTGTTTTCTAGAGCGTTAATAGCCTCGATCTGCCAATCAAAAATCATTTTAATAAAACTCAAAAATTCATTTATTTTCGTAACGAAATTTCTCTGATTTCCTTGCATAAACAATTTTTTAACTTGCAAAAATTAGAAAGTTAATCTGTCCATCAACAATCACATTATATTCGCTTAAAATTTTCAATTTTTCATTTCAAACAACTTTCTAATTTTCACTTGAATTTGTTGTTTCAAAAAATAATGTTGATATCATTGTCCCCTACCAAAAAAAAAGTTGTCTCTTAATAAATTGAATCATCTCGATCAAAATGAGTCACTTTGCTGTGATCTGCGAAGCTTGACTCCCCAACATCCCATCCCATTTCGAACGAATCGAAAATGTATTTATCGTCTAGTTTTATTTAAAAGGTTGAATTTCACTTTTCAATGTCGATAAATCCAAAACTTGAAAAATCTCCCCCGCTGTTGATGGTACTCGACCTTAAAGAGGCCCTATTGTTCCTCAAAAACACTCTGCCGGTGCCACGTAACACTTATTCTTGTTCTTCTGGGGCCTACAAGACTTTTTTTTCGCTTTCTGGTCGATAAAGTTCACCAACTAGCTTAGTTCTCGGTAACAAATCGCGTAAATAGATTACTCACTCACGGACTTCGTTTTAACTTTCAACGTTGGAATACGTTACCGGTTTACAAGAGATTTACAAATACAACTGGATAAAAATAACAGGTTTTTTTATTTTACCCAGTTCTCGATCGATTTTTAGTTGGAATCGGATTTTCGTTAAAATTGAAATAAAATCGTTTCGGTCGAGTTTCTTAGAACGGGTTATTTTTAAACGTCGTTTTTCGAAATTTCCCGGTTTATTATTCTAAATCGCGAAAATTGGGCCTTTGAATTTCGTTTAAAACGATGATGTTATCGTTATTATTAACACGAAATATTTTGAACTCACTTTTAAATTTAAAAAAAAAATGACATTGGGAATTTTGGTTTTGGTGGTTTTGCATTTTTAGGGGAATTTACTTTAAAAAAATTAATGACAGCTGAAAATGTCGTTTGATAAATTAATTTTCTTTAATTATCTTCATTAAAAATTAATAACAAATCGACATTTAAGCATTATAATCACGGAAATATATTTAATTTAATCTAGGGGAAGAAATTTTTCGAAGTGGTGAGCAATGAGGAGGATTTTTTACCAAAAAAGATTACAAAGAAAAGTGAGGTTAGTTGTCAAATTTAAATTTTTTTTAATAAATAAGAAATAAATCGATATTTTAATGCAATGAAGCCGGAAATATCTTAATCTGGTGGGAGGAATTTTTCAAATTTGTGAGAAATAAGGAGGATTTTATTAACAACGAAGTGACGACAGAGAAAAGTGAGGTTAGTTCTCAATTTTAAAAACTTTTTTCTCTAGATTTCTTCATCTAGATCAAGTATTAGCTCTAGAGTTAGTGTTGATTCTATTTGTAGTTGTTATTTAGTCATAAGTTATTGTATACTAGTATCAAACAAAACTAGAACTAACACTAGACCTAGAACTAGAAAGTTTCGGTTTAGCCGTGCGTCTAAAGACCCTAATCTTTCCACATCTAGGTGTAGTGTTAGTTCCAGTTTTATATCATTAGATCTAACTGAAAATCTAAAATTAAAATCATCCGGGTTTAGCCGTACGTCTCTTTAAAACGGCTAAACCCGGATGATTTTAGTTCTAGATTTTCAGCTAGATCTAATGATATAAAACTAGAACTAACACTAGACCTAAACACAACACTTTCCACTTCTAGGTCTAGTGTTAGTTCTAGTTTATAGATGAAAGGTTAAAACGTCAACAAAAATGAAACGATTTTGCCTCAAATCGCCGAGGTCGCGTAGCGGGCGAGGCATCCAAATTTTGCAAAATGAACGATTTTGGGTTATTACATTAAATATAGCGCCTCGCCCGCAAGCGACCTCGGCGATTTGAGGCGAAATTGTTCCTTGTATATCTTAATAAATGTATACACTTTATTTTTACTAGGATATACAAGAAACGATTTTGTCTCAAATCGCCGAGGTCGCTTGCGGGCGAGGCGCTGATTTTTGAAATGTTTACATAAAATCGTCTTATAGCCGATTTTATACATTTAGTACGATATACAAGGGACGATTTCACTTCAAATCGCCGAAGTCGTTTGCGGGCGAGGTCCTAGAATCTTCCAAAATTGACGATTTTATGTAAACATTTTAAAAATCAGCGCCTCGCCCGCAAGCGACCTCGGCGATTTGAGACAAAATCGTTTCTTGTATATCCTAGTAAATATACAAACCTTTCTGTAAGACGATTTTATCCTCACTCAGCCGAGGTCGCTTGCGGGCGAGGCGCTGGATTTGAAATGTTTACATAAAATTGTCTTATAGCCGATTTTATACATTTAGTACGATATACAAGGGACGATTTCACTTCAAATCGCCGAAGTCGTTTGCGGGCGAGGCCCTAGAATCTTCCAAAATTGACGATTTTATGTAAACATTTTAAAAATCAGCGCCTCGCCCGCAAGCGACCTCGGCGATTTGAGACAAAATCGTTTCTTGTATATCCTAGTAAATATACAAACCTTTCTGTAAGACGATTTTATCCTCACTCAGCCGAGGTCGCTTGCGGGCGAGGCGCTGGATTTGAAATGTTTACATAAAATTGTCTTATAGCCGATTTTATACATTTAGTACGATATACAAGGGACGATTTCACTTCAAATCGCCGAAGTCGTTTGCGGGCGAGGCCCTAGAATCTTCCAAAATTGACGATTTTATGTAAACATTTCAAAAATCAGCGCCTCGCCCGCAAGCGACCTCGGCGATTTGAGACAAAATCGTTTCTTGTATATCCTAGTAAATATACAAACCTTTCTGTAAGACGATTTTATCCTCACTCAGCCGAGGTCGCTTGCGGGCGAGGCGCTGGATTTGAAATGTTTACATAAAATTGTCTTATAGCCGATTTTATACATTTAGTACGATATACAAGGGACGATTTCACTTCAAATCCCCGAAGTCGTTTGCGGGCGAGGCCCTAGAATCTTCCAAAATTGACGATTTTATGTAAACATTTCAAAAATCAGCGCCTTGCCCGCAAGCGACCTCGGCGATTTGAGACAAAATCGTTTCTTGTATATCCTAATAAATATACAAACCTTTCTGTAAGACGATTTTATCCTCACTCCGCCGAGGTCGCTTGCGGGCGAGGTTACCAAATTTTGCAAAATCAACGACTTCTAGGGTTATTATATTAAATGTAGCGCCTCGTCCGCAAGCGACCTTGGCGATTTGAGGCGAAATTGTTCCTTGTATATCTTAATAAATGTATACACTCTCCTATAAGACGATTTTATTCTCACTCAGCCGAGGTCGCTTGCAGGCGAGGCGCTGGATTTGAAATGTTTACATAAAATCGTCTTATAGGAGACTTTATACATTTAGTAAGATATACAAGGGACGATTTCACTTCAAATCGCCGACGTCGCTTGCGGGCGAGGCCCTAGAATTTTCCAAAATTGACCATTTTATGTAAACATTTCAAAAACTAGTGCTTCGCCCGTAAGCGACCTCGGCGATTTGAGACGAAATCATTCCTTGTATATCCCAGTAAATATGCAAACCCTCCTATAAGACGATTTTATCCTCACTCCGCCGAGGTCGCTTGCGGGCGAGGCTTCCAAATTTTGCAAAATAAACGATTTCAGGTTGTTATATAAAATGTAGCGCCTCGCTCGCAAGCAACCTCGGGTATTTGACACGAAATCGTTCTTTGTATATCCTAGTAAATATACAAAGTCTCATGTAAAACGATTTTATCCTCACACCGCCGAGATCGCTTGCGGGCGAGGCCCTACAATGTTCTGAAATGAATGATTTTGGGTTAATATTTTATGTTCAGCGCCTCGCCCGTAAGCGACCTCAGTAATTTAAGACGAAATCATTCCTTGTATATCCTAGTAAATACACAAACCCTCCTATAAGACGATTTTATCCTCACTCCGCCGAGGTCGCTTGCGGGCGAGGCGCCCAAATTTTGCAAAATGAACAATTTCGGGTTATTATATTAAGTGTAGCGCCTCGCCCGCAAGCGACCTTGGCGATTTGAGGCGAAATTGTTCCTTGTATATCTTAATAAATGTATACACTCTCCTATAAGATGATTTTATCCTCACTCAGCCAAGGTCGCTTGCGGGCGAGGCGCTGGATTTGAATTGTTTACATAAAATCGTCTTATAGTAGGAGACTTTATACATTTACTAAGACATACAAAGGACGATTTCACTTCAAATCGCCGAGGTCACTTGCGGGCGAGGCCCTAGAATCTTCCAAAATGGACGATTTTATGTAAACATTTCAAAAACCAGCGCCTCGCCCGCAAGCGATCTCGGCGGAGTGAGAATAAAACCGTTTTATATGAGACTTTGTATATTTACTAGGATATACAAGGGACGATTTTGCCTCAAATCGCCGAGGTCGCTTGCGGACAAGGCGCTACATTTGATATAACAACTCGAAATCGTTCATTTTGCAAAATCTGGGCGCCTCGCCCGCAAGCGACCTCGGCGGAGTGGGAATAAAATAGTCTTATAGGAGACTTTATATAATTACTAAGATATTCAAGGAACAATTTCGTCTCCCGTCGATAAGGTAGCTTGCGGGCGAGACTCTGGACATGAAATATTAACACGAAATCGTTCATTTTGGAACATTGTAGGGCCTTGCCCGCAAGCGACCTCGGCAAAGTGAGAATAAAATCGTTCATTTCGGATCATTCTAGGGCCTCGCCCGCAAGCGATCTCTGCGGAGTAACAATAAAATCTTCTTATAGGAGACTGTAAATTTACTGTGATATACAAGGAACGATTTCGCCTCAAATCGCCGAGGTCGAAGACGCACGGCTAAACCGAAACTTTCTAGTTCTAGCTTTAGTGTTAGTTCTAGTTTTACCTACCATTCAGTGCTTGATTGTTATAAATTCTTCTGGAACCAGAAGTATAACTAACACTAGAACTAAAACCATGCTAAGGGAAATTATTCTTGACTTTCGCAAATAATTTCTAAAGACCTAAGTTTCTTTAAAACTTAATTTTTTCTAATTTGAATTCTTATTAATATCTTTATTAATCTAGGGACTCAAAAAAAATTAGTAAATTAGCACCATCTATTAACATTGACTTCAAATCAAATTAATAAATGAAGTTAGTCACATCAAAAAAAATTAACCTCAAAAAAATGCGTTTAAAATAAACAAAGTCGGAATTAGATTTTCCGTAAAATAACTTGTTTAGAATTCTCGATTTAAACCTTAAAATAACACTAACGGAAATTTTAGACTATCTTAAACGAGTAGAATAGAACAAAATAACCGTAAAAAAAACTACTCACCGATTATGAGTGAGCATTTAAAACGTAAAAAGATAAAACGTTATGTAAGTTAAAAAAAATTTGAATTATTATTGCATTATTAATAAAGGATTTGTTGCGGATTTAAAAATTATCTTATCGCATTTCACACTTAGATACTTAAACCGGGCGTTTTGATAAACCCAGCATCTGTGGAATAACCCCGATTGTTAAAAATTTTCTAAAAACAGGCCGTTCGTTATCTGGGTCGTTTTAATTGTTAACGCACAAGTCGTTTTGAATAATGAGACGAATTTCGTAATCGATTTTTCTTATTTCATTTCATTTTCTAATTGGATAATCGAAATTTAATCGAATAAACCTAAAGAAAGACAGTTTATGGTAATGGTTGCAATAACTTTACGTCGCTTTCCAACAACTTTTGCATAAATTAGTTATCGCGCGTGAGTGTCTATTAAACTAACTGTTTCTAAACGTTTATTCAAAGGATATACTCAAAGTAATGCTTATTCGAGTCATTATAACACTTTTAGTGGCTAAAATACTTTTAAAACGTTTTTAATTAGGTATTTTGATTTTTAATTATTCTGTACGTTTAAGAGAATTGAATTGATTTCCAAAAACGAATTTCTTTCATAAAAATTTAATTAACGAAGCAATAATTAAATATTTTATTTAATGAAAATTGTGACCTTTAAAAATTGGGAAGCTATTCTATAACAGCAAAATAATAGGCATAAAGAAACTGGAAAAGAGAACACAGAATTTCAAAAAATATACTTCTTGCCATCACCAATCAGCAAAGAAATTCAAAAATCTTTGCCCTTGGTGGGATGGCGGATGTGAAATAGTGGTAAAAATAAGACAATTAGTTATTAAGTTATATATGAGATACAAATCCGCAATCAACTTCCAAATTTCCAAAAGACACATAGCAATATCTAAAAAGTTCTTATTATGGAAGAAGCGTGTCCATTTCAAAAATTTCCGCAATTCCCTAAACCGGATTTTTTTGAGATTATTTTGAGGTTCTAAAGAAATCACGGTTTTTAGAAATTATTTTTGAAAGTCAAGAATAATTTCTCTCAATGTGGTTCTAGTACTAGTGTTAGTATTAAAGTTAAGTTGTAGCTCTAATGTTAGTTATACAGAAGAATTTAAAACAATCAAGCACTTAATGTCAATTAAGAGTCAAAGACGTTCGGCTAAGAGTGATGTTGTATCTCAATTGGTTGTGACGACAAATAGTCAGATGCACTTAGTGCATTTGTCGTTTTAAGTGATCAAAAATGCGCTTATCTGAGTTATAGCTTTGGTTTCCACCAACTCTTCTTTAAAGCATCTTTTTCGACAAATTCCATGAAAAAATTGATTGAAATTACTCGTAAATCTCTCCTTTGCAACTAAAATACGTCGACTATAAAGAATATTCCACTACATCTGACACAACAATTTAAGATTTAATAAAATTAGGTGTTACAAAACGTTGATTAAAGCAACAATTTTTAACGAAAACAAGTTTCAACAAAACTTTTTAATAAAATTTCTGTAAATTTGATGATCACAATATTTATCACCGCAAGAATACCCGTTAAGAGTAAAGTGTCCATATGGTAGCTTGGAAAACTCTAAATTACTGAAAAATTTGCTTTAATCAAACATTTGTAAGAGAATTGAGAGATAATTGATAACAGAAAAATTTTTAAAAAAGGATTTTTTATTGCAAATAATATTCAATTTTAAAGAAATTTTGACCTCATTAAACACCCATATTCATCTTAATTTTTCATGTATTATCTACCATACAAGTATTATCTGTCAGCGGTTTTTTGAGCCATCCCGTATAATACATAGCCTGTATGTGTTATGTTTCTTCAAAGAATGTTTTGAAGGGGTAATTTTTCAGAACTGTATCTTCTGGCTTTTTGTACAAAAACCTGTTCCCTTTCAAATTACAGCCCGTTATAATTATTTTTTTTTTATGAAAAAACTAATAATTTTAAGTGAGAATGTTAGATTTTAAATTTCACTACATCAATTTAAAAACATCCTGTATAACTAACGTTTAATATACATCTTGTATATTAGACATTTTTTTCAGATAATTCTTAATCATATTTCGATTATTAGAAACGTATTTTAGACAATTTTTGATCATTTTGAATAAATTTTTGATGATTTTCAACTACTTGTAGACGATTTTAGACAATCTTAGTAAATTATAGCCAATTAAAAACATATTTAAGACAATTTTTAATAATTTTAGACAATTTCTGATGATTTAAAACAAGTTTAGACAACTTAGACTACATTTTGTGTCCTCACAGTTTTTTGGTTCGAATTCGAAAATATTTCTATATTCATATATAGTACAAACCTGCGTTTGATGCATGCCTCTGTATAAGATTATGATTAATTAAGCCAAAAGTCTTAAATTGTTCTATGTAAATATGTTGTCTTACTCAGTCTTAAATTATTGCATACCTGTATTGAAGTAAAACTAGAACCAACACTAGACCTAGAATTAGAAAGATTCAGATTTAGTCGTGTGTCTGAAGATACTGGTTGTAGAATACTTGAAATGCTTCCAAAAGACTTGATCTTGCTTCTAGAAGTCTTGAAAGGTTTCCGGAACACTTTCAACACGTTTAGAAGATTTGATGCTGGCTATAGAAGCCTTGAAATGCTTCCAAAACTTGGAAGAATTGAAATTGCTTCTAGATGATTTGATACTTCCCCTGATAAACTTGATACTGATTCTAGAATACTTGAAGTACTTCTCAAAGACTTGATATTGCTTCAAGAAGACTTGAAACTATCGTCAAAAACGCATGGCTAAACCCAAAACTTTTCACTTGTAGGTCTGGTGTTAGTTCTAGTTTTACTTCGATAATAATAGTATATAACAATTTAAGACTGAATAACATCTAAAAATACTTGATCTAGACCGAAAAACATATAGGGTTTGCCGTACCTATCTTAAGATACAATCTAACTCAACCTAACCCAATCTAGTTTTAGTAATAACAGCTACTTAGCTAGTATCAAAGCTAGATTGTAGCTCTAGTATTAGTTATACTTTCAGTCTCCAGAAGAATTTACAACAATCAAACACTGAATGGCAGTTAAAACCAGACCGAACATTAGATCTAAAACTAGAAAGTTTCAATTTAGCCAAAAATGACACGAAAATACATTTTGAATGACATAGTACTTAATCATATTTAGAGTATTAGAAACTTATTTTAGACAATTTTTAATCACTTTAGATAAATTTTTGATGATTTTCAACAACTTGTAGATGATTTTTGACAACTTTCAGTCAATTATAGGTTATTAGAACTGTAGATCTAGAACTAGAATCATTCGGATTTAGCCGTACGTCTCTTTAAAACGGCTAAACCCGTACGATTTTAGTTCTAGATTTTCAGTTAGATCTAATGATATAAAACTAGAACTAACACTAGGCCTAGAAATGGGATGATTAAGGTTTAGCCGTGCGTCTAAAGACACTAATCTTTCCATTTCTAGGTCTAGTGATAGTCCTAGTTTTATATCATTAGATCTAACTGTAGATCTAGAACTAGAATCGTCCGGGTTTAGCAGCCGTACGTCTCTTTGAGACGGCTAAACCCGGATGATTCTAATTCTAGATTTTCAGTTAGATCTAATGATATAAAACTAGAACTAACACTAGACCTAGATATGGGACGATTAAAGTGTAGCCGTGCGTCTAAAGACCCTAATCTTTCTCAAAGAGACGTACGGCTAAACCCGGACGATTCTAGTTCTAGATCTACAGTTAGATCTAATGATATAAAACTAGAACTAACACTAGGTCTATTGTAGAAGTGTAGATGTGAAAAGATTAGGGTCTTTAGACGCACGGCTAAACCTTAATCGTCCCATTTCTAGGTTTAGTGTTAGTTCTAGTTTTATATCATTAGATTTAACTGAAAATTTAGGACTAAAATCATCCGGGTTTAGCCGTCTTAAAGAGACGTACGGCTAAACCCGGATGATTTTAATTTTAGATTTTCAGTTAGATCTAATGATATAAAACTGGAACTATCACTACACCTAGAAGTGGACAGATTAGGGTCTTTAGACGCACGGTTAAACCGAAACTTTCTAGTTCTAGGTCTGGTATTAGTTCTAGTTTTACTTCAATACAAGTATGCAACAACTTAAGACTAAATAAGACAACATATTTAACAATTTACATTGAGCAATTTAAAATGTTTGGTTCAAGCTTATCATAATCTTATACAGAGTCATGCATAAAACGCAGGTTGTATACATGCATACTGGATATATGAATATGGAATATTTTCGAATATACGGGGTGGTCCAAAAAAGTGTCACGGCACAAAATGTAGTTTAAGTTGTCTAAACTTGTTTAAAATCATCGGAAATTGTCTAAAATTACCAAAAATTGTCTTAAATATGTTTCTAATAACCTATAATTGACTGAAAGTTGTCAAAAATCATCTACAAGTTCATGAAAATCATCAAAAATTTGTCTAAAGTGATTAAAAACTGTCTAAAATAAGTTTCTAATACTCTAAATATGATTAAGTATTATCTGAAATCTTTGAGAATAGAGATTTAGACTTAGAAATTAGTTTTTCATGTAATTTCAAACCTGTACTTTCGTAAATTTCTGTTCCTAAAAAAATATATTGTACATATTTGTGCTTAAAAAAATGCCTAATATACAGGGGGATGTGTATTAAACGTTTGTTATACAGGGTGTTTTTAAATTGATGTAATGACATTTTTTGTTCAAAACCTAACATCTCACTTAAAATCATTACTTTTTTTATAAAAAAATTAATTTTAGTGTTAATTTTAGTGGACTGTATTTTGAAAGGGAAGAGACAAACAAATAGTTGAAAGATACAGTTCTGAAAAAATACCCCTTGAAAAGATTCATTTAAGGAACACCCTATATGTACTATACAGGGCGATTCAAAAAACCGCTGGGAGATAATACTTCTATGGTAGATAATACATGAAAAATGAAGATTAATAAAAAATCCTTTTTTATAAATATTTTCTACGTCACTGCTAATTTCGTCAAACAGGCAGAATTTTTTTGATAAAATGTTACTAATTGTATTGTTGGACATGTTGATTGTCCAACATTTATTGCATCATTTATTATTGTTGAATAAATGATGCAATTGTTTGCAATCATCCGATGATTGTAATATTTAAATTCACAAAAATTTTATATTGTTCAAACTTGTTTTTCTTAAAAATTGTTGTTTCAATCAACGTTTTGTAACACCTATAATTAACGCTAAATCCAAAATATGTGCCAGATTTAGTGGAATATTGTTTAAAAAATTATTGTTAAAAAAAAGCATATGTTTGACAACATTACGCTGTTTTTGTATTTTTCTTTGTAGTCATCAATCTTGAAATTTTCCAACAAATTTGATATCCTTCAAAAATTATTGGAATATTTCCACAAGACGACACAACTTTCAGAAACCTGAAATGTTTTTAGAAGATTTGAAGGCTTGATATTACTTCTAGAAGCTTCTGCAAGATTTGACACTGCTTTAAAAAAAATGAAATGCTTTCAGAAAACTTGATTCTGTTTCTAAGAAACTTGATACTGCTTCCAGAGGACTTAATATTGTTTCAAGAAGATTTGAACAGCTCCCAGAAGACGCGATACTGTCTCAGAAAAACTTGATACTACTTTTAAAAGACGTGAAATGCTTTCAAAAGTCTTGAACTGATTCCAACGGATTTAAATACTGCCCCTAGAAGACTTGGTACTACTTCTAGAAACCTTGATATTGTGTCTAAAAGACTTGAAATGTTTCCCCATGTCTTGATATTGTTTCTAAAAGACTTGAAATGCTTCCAAAAGACTTGATACTGCTTGTAAAACTGCGAGCATAAAATGTTGTTTATTGGAAAGAATCAAAATCTTTGAAGAAGATAAGATTTGATAAGATTATTAATAAGATTTGATTTTATTAATTTTGATGATTTCCAATTTGTATATAAAATTGATATTGCCTGAGATGACTTATTCAGTTTCTGTCCTAGTTCATTTTCAAGATTGTTCTTCACTTGCTTTTTCAGTATAATTTATTTAGAAATCCGAAACTAGCAACTGACGCGATTAACTACGATAAAATTTTGATTTGAAACAATACTTTGGCATTCTTCAACACCGGCTAATACAGAAATAAAAGAATAGCTTTTTTTCTAAAGTTTTCACAAAAACTTATTTTCGAACGTAAACCCTCTTTTCATAAACCAGGACATATATATTTGTTAACAAGAAATCGTCAGATGTGTCATTCAAAATGTATTTGTGTGTCATTTCTGGTTAAATTGAAACTTTCTAGTTCCAGGTCTACTGTTATTCAGTGTTTGATTGTTGTAAATTCTTCATTGACAATCTAGCTTTGGTACTAACACTAGATCTAGAATTAGAAACTCTTATGTTTCTTGTTCTAAATCTAATGTTAGTACTAAAACTAGATTGGGTTGGGTTGAGTTGAATTGTATCTTAAGAGAGGTACGGCAAAACCCACATATTTTTCGGTCTAGATCAAGTATTAGCTCCTGCGTTAATGTTGGTTCTATTTTTAGATGTTATTCAGTCTTAAATTGTTGTATACTACTATCGAAGTAAAACTAGAACTAATACTAGACCTAGAAGTGGAAAGATTAGGGTCTTTAGACGCACGGCTAAATTTTAATCGTCCCATTTCCAGGTCTAGTGTTAGTTCTAGTTTTATATCATTAGATCTAACTGAAAATCTAGAACTAAAATCGTACGGGTTTAGCCGTTTTAAAGAGACGTACGGCTAAATCCGAATGATTCTAGTTCTAGATCTACAGTTGGATCAGTTTAGCCGTCTCAAAGAGCCGCACGTCTCTTTAACCCTCCAGTACACGCGCATTTTTTTTTTGACGTAAGTGCTCGCACCGGACTGAGAGTCCGGGTTTCTTTGCCAAATAAGAGATGGTGCTGATGTGTAATTTGAAGCATATGTCATTGCTTTTTTTTATAAAAAAATACGTTTGTAACAATGCCGTTTTTTTTATTGTCAATAAATTCTTGATGAAACCACTCTTTTGATCTGCAGACCTATAGAATTTATCAAAAAATTGCACGGACCGGTAAATTATTTTGAAAAATATTGTCTTAATTGTAAATTATGTAAAGTGAAACGGCATTAACTTTGAATAATAATAATACGTGATAATACGTGACCAGATGTACGAATAGGGAGTTTATGTGTGAGAAAAACGTTTTGCTCCGCCCCCGATTCGAGAACATTATTAAACTTCACCTTTCGTTTCTTCGGTGGCTGATACTGCTTAAAACAAACTTGATAAGCTACCAGGAGCCTTGAACTGCTTTCAAAAATGTTGATACTACCTCTGGAAGAATAGAAGCACTTGATAATGCTTCTAGAAGCCTTAACATAACTTTCAGAAGGCTTGAACTGCTTCCACAAGATTTTATACTGCAGCTGAAAGACTTGATACTATTTCTAGAAGATTTTAAATGATTCCAAAAGACTTGATACCGTTTGTAAAATTACTGACAAAAAAATGTTTGAAAATGCAAACTCTTAAAAAAGACATTTTTATTGCAAAAGGCACGAAATTGTTAATACAATTTGATTTTGCTTCCAAAATACCAAATACTGCTAGGATACAAAATGTTCATTTCAAAAGTTCAAAAAATTTCAATTATAGACCAAATATTGCTTGTGAAGGTGTAAGCACTGTTGATATAAGGCATTTCCATTGCAAATTAACCATAGGCGCCAGATACATGGACGTTTTTCATGTCACTCTTGTTTTGAGAACAGTCATTCGTCGTTTGAATCTTTTCCCAATTCAGTTTTTTCACTATCCAGCGCTCATACTTATTTTCAAAAACCGGCGCTTATGAAGCTACGAAGATTGTGTTAGATGTACCACTGACGATCTAAAGATAAATCAGTTAGCTGCAGAATTCTTCGAATCCTTTATTTGGGCATCGTAAATCTTACACAAATTGCTGGTTCTGGTCCTAAAAACGCTTTAGCACTAGCTTATCTGCCGTTTCATTGGCAGCACTTCCAGAGTGACCTCAGTGTAGTTAAAACGACGAACCGTTTGAGCCATCTGTATTTCCACACAAATTTTGATAATCCTCTACTTGATTTCTAGCTTTGTGGGGATGAGTTACTCAGCTTGTGTTCTCATTCAATCTCAAGATTATTCCTCACTTGCGCAACCAGTAATAAAAAAGTCCAATATAATTATATTTACAAACTCACTTCTACAGTATTATATATTTAGAAATCTGGAACTAGCAACTAACGCCATTAACAACGACAATATTCTGATCTGAAATAATACTTTGACGTCCTTCAACATCGGCAAATACAGAAAAAAGGGATTAACTAACTAGAAACTGACGAAATGACCTGTTTACCTTTATTAGCTGTTTTCACCAACACTTATTTTCGAAAGTAAGTCCTTTTTTCGTAGACAAGAACGGATATATTCAAAAAAAATGTTAACTTGAATGGTTGCGGTCCGCCGAACCAGCGGTTGCAAATTGCTAAAAGACTCTGTAGGTCGATAGTTAAACTTGCAGGAAAAGATTTTATTAATCATAATCGTGGCTACGAGAAAATACTGGAAATTATTTGACATCAGACTTACAGGAAAAAAACTTTATGACTAAAGTAGCTAAGAGAAAATACAGGAAATTATTTTCAGGATTCTGAGATGACCGCTAGGAGGTGCAAATACCATCTTTAATGTCTCGAAATCTTAACAATTAAACAAGTAGTCATCTTAGGAATGGTATCTCAATTTTAAGATACTTGTATATTTCAATTTCAGTCCAGTCCTAGTATATTCCGGGTTCATGCCGGGATTTCATGAAAGAAGATTTATCGTTTAGAAGTCTGGGAGCTTTATGAAAGATTTGCAATGAAAATACGATTGGCACCAAATAAATTAATTTTCTGGAAGCATTTCAAGCCTATAGACGCAATGTCAAGTATTCTGACAGCAATATCAAATCTTTTGTTGGCATTTCAAATATTTTGGAAGCAATTTAGATCTTCTAGAAGCAATATTAAGCCTACCTGAGCCAATATCGAGACTTTTGTAACCATTTTAAATCTTCTAGAAGTAGTATCAAGTCTTCTGGAATCTTCTCGAGTCTTCTGAAAGCATTTCAAATCTTCCAAAAACAGTATAAAGTCTTACAGGGGCTATATCTAATCTTTTGGAAGCATTTTAAAATATCTAGAAGCAGTATCATGTCTTAATTATTAAAATCTTCTAGAAGCAGTATCAAGCCTTTTGGAAACTTCTCAAGTCTTCTGAAAGCATTTGAAATCTTCTGGAAGCAGAATAAAGTCTTACAGGGACAGTATTAAGCCTTTAGGAAGCATTTTAAAACATCTAGAAGCAGTATCAAGTCTTCTGGAATCTTCTCGAGTCTTCTGAAAGCATTTCAAATCTTCCAGAAATAGTATAAAGTCTTACAGGGGCTATATCTAATCTTTTGAAAGCATTTTAAAATATCTAGAAGCAGTATCGATTCTTAATTATTAATGTTTTCTAGAAGCAGTATCAAGTCTTTTGGAATCTTCTCAAGTCTTCTGAAAGCATTTGAAATCGTCTAGAAGCAATATAAAGTCTTATAGGGGCAGTATCAAGCTTTAGGAGGCATTTTGAAACATCTAGAAGCAGTATCAAGTCTTCTAGAAGTAGTATCCAGTCTTTTGGAAGCACTTCAAGTAATTTTGAAGTATTTCAAGTCTTCTAAAAGTAAGTATAAGGTCTTCTGGAAACATTGTAAGTCGTCTGGAAATATTTTAAGTCTTCTAGAAGCAGCATCAGTTTTCTGGAAACATTCCAAGTATTCTGGAAACCATATCAAGTTTCTTAGATACAATATCAAGTCTTCTGGAAGCATCTTCAGTCTTCTAACAGCGACATAAAGTACTTTGGAAGCATTGTAGGTCGTCTGGACACACTTCAAGTCCTCTAGATGCAATATCAAGGCTTCTAAAAGCGTTGTAAGTCATCTGTAAGCATTGTAGGTCGTCTGGATGCATTGTAAGACATCTGTAAATTCATCATTTTAAGTCTTCTAGAAATATCAGTCTAGAAATTCAAGTCTTCTGAAAGCAATATAAAGTTTTCTTAAAACAGTACCAAATCATCTAGAGGTAACAACATCAAGTCTTCTGGAAACATTTTAAGTTTTCTAGATGCTATATCAAGTTATCTGAAAGCATTGTAAGTCGTCTGGAAGTATTTTAAATCCTCTAGAAGCAGTAACAGTCTTCTGGAAGCCGCGGTACTTTATAAATCTAGGGACTTTAATTTGTATTCTTTTTAAGACAATAATTTTAAAAAATTTTTTATTATCATAAAATTTGCGATAGGCAAATAAATGCCCGCGTTGAATACGCTGCACATTTTCGGGGCATTTATGTTCTACAGCTTTCATTATCTTCTTCGTTTCTTCTAATCAGATAAGAAGCCATTTTGAACGGAAAAAAAACATCTTACCGTCTGCAAAATTTTTTGAAAAGCTTCAGTCTTCACCTTCAAAGAGTATTTTTCTTCGCTATCGTATTCATATTCGTATTTTACTGTGTTGTACACTAAGAAATTTTTGACACTAAAATGACATAATTATGTCGGTAAAAAAGTTGCCTTTTCTGTTAAACAATAGAGGGTGCAGAACCCGGAGTGAGAGTCCGGTGCGTGTACCGAAAGGTTAAGACGGCTAAACCCGGACGATTTTAGTTCTAGATTTTCAGTTAGATCTAATGATATAAAACTAGAACTAACACTAGACCTAGAAATGGAAAGATTAGGGTTTAGCCGTGTGTCGAAGACTGCATCTTTCCAGTTCTAGTTCTAGTTTTAATTATTATTAAGTGCTAGATTATTGTAAATTTTTATCGAACTATTTTATGTCACAAAATCTTAACATATTTAATTATTTTAAACAAAAAATTATAAATTGAAGCTATTCCTGCTTAAATACGATTTTACACCAAGCATACTTTAAATAATTAAGTATAACAACTTAATTTAAAAATAATAAATATAACCTCAAAATCTTGGAAACGCATTAGGTTACCATGGCAACGCGTCAAAATTTCTTTAATTAACTTATTAATTAAATCAAATTTAATTGATATTATTTATATTTTCATAACAATATATAACAAAAATATCAATAAAATAATAAATAAATGTAATAATTTTAATTACAATTAAGAGATGGCACTACCAATGATTGATTAAGTCATCCTTCAAATTTGAAACGACATAACCTAAAAATAATTAGAAATCTCGCGCGATGCGAATCACCTCGTAAATTTACCGGATATTTATAAGTTTGAAACAATTTCGTGAAATATCGAACGTAAGTTGCGTTTAATGTCTTTTCCTGTTGTTGTTCCAATTATAATTTCCCTTTTGAACCGACGATATTTATTGTTTCGGTGCGCTAAGTATTTTGAGGCGATATCTTAAGTGAACGCGCCTTATTAATAATCGTATTAACGGAGTGTTATTAAAATTAAAAGTTACGACCGAAAATAATCGTTAAGATAACTTGGAAAAAAGATTTATTTATTTGAATTTCGAAAGAATTAACCTTGAACTAAAATAAGGTTAGTGCTAATATATTTATAGTTTGAAGCAAGATACAGATGACCGAGTAATCTATTAATAGATATTCATAGATTCCTGGCAATTTTCAAGTGGTTTTAAGACCCCCATCGGGACATAAACGTTATCCACATAACGCAACGTTGAAATCACTCTTTAACACCAAGATATTAACTCGGAATTTATGCGGTTATAATTTGAGGTTAATATTAGTTTGATTTATGATAATTTCTTTTTTAAACGAAAAAAACGGTAAAGTTGCTCTCGAATTCTCCTTAAAATTTAGAGTAAATAAGAAAAACTTGTTAATTACTCGTGGCTAATTTCACGGTTAAAATGTTAATATTTTTTTTATTTTTTATTTAAGGGGTTGGTACCAAATTGTCAAATTAATTATGTCAATCAAAAAAATTTTTTGACGAAATTAAGGTAATACATCACGTTTTATCTGATAAAAATACTTTTTTGATACTTACTTATTCGCTACGGAAATTTCTTTGGCGCTTATTCCGCGGAAATTAACCAAAGTTTCCAATTCGCCGTTTTCGTAATACGTGAAACTAACGAAATCGGTTAATTCCTCACAATTCGCGTTTAAAATTAAAAGGTATCTCACTAAAAGCACCCACAATAATTTATTGTTGCGATTAAGTTTTAAACTCATTCTTAAATTTATTTATTTTTTTTTATGTTGGTAATAAAAAAATTTTTTTTTGACAGATCTTTTTGATTAAATTTTTTTTTAATTTCAGATTAAAAATGGGCTATTACGAGTTGAAACACGTGGTTTGCGGGTTAAAATCTTGTCGGGAACGGATCGCCTACGGCGTGCGAGAGGGAACTGAACCCGCGTTGCCGTATTCGCCGGCTTTTTGAATGAATGAATCTCGGTCGTCTCTGTTCTCCCCCACGAAACTCGTCTCATCGTCTTTATTTTTTCGCCAAATACACGGAGATTAAGCCCTTTACGTAAAAACGTGCAATTTGAGGAGTTTATGCTACGTTTTTTCACCTTTATTTGTACGATTATGCGATAAGAACGTACAAACCAATGAAAAGGGGTTTTAGAGCTCGTACGATCTTATTTATTTTTTCTGATGACAAATAATTCGGATCTTTTTGATTTATTATGCGAACATTATCTGAAATAATTCGACTTTTGCACCGAACGCCCGATTTTGTCCCGAATTCCAATTAATTTTAACGAAAAATTCCTTAGAAAAGGTTATCGCTTAAAAAATTGACTAATTATAAGAAGAGGCGATAAAAAAGACGTAAAATTGTCTATTTATAACGACGAAACTTGGATGAAACCTAAAAATTACCTTTCCCGAGAAAGATACAGATTGTGTTCTGATAAATCTTAGTCACAACAACGAGAAATTAACAATTCTCTCGTTGTAAAGCGATAAATAACGTGTGGTTAAGCGTAACATTACGCTATAAATAAATAAAACGGCGTTTATGAATCAAATAGTTTCAAAGTTAGTAAAGAGACAAGTTTGAGTGATTTACAACCGTTTGTTATGAATTCTGGAGGAGTTTACCGCGTTTTAAGAGACGCATTTACGTGGTTTGTTAACATAATCAAAAAATAAAAAGATTGGAGCTTCTTTGAATGCGCAGAAGTGGAAAATTAAAACCTTCAACCTATGAACGAAGGGCCCCCGTTCGCGATGTGGGCGTTCCCTAAAAAGCTACGTCAGGCACATCCCTCTATTGCGTCATCGTCGGATTTCTACCAGGATAACAGGAAACGGGGGAGAAAGCTTTAAATTCCCAAGAAAGAGCTTTATTATGGTATGCAACCCAATACACTTTAAGGTAAATTTATTTTTTAAAAATTTTAAAAAATCAAAATGCGTAAATTAAAATTTTTATTTCGAATAGTTTATAAATAATTAATTATTTATTGATTTATTTAATTAAGATAAATTTTTTTGGGGAGTATGCAACCCAATTAACTCATTTAACATAAATGAATATAGTCACAGTTGTCATTAAGTAAGATGGTAAACGTCAAAAATTCCTAAAAAGCTTCACCTTTATCAATATATTATAGATTTTATTGTCACCCGTAAATTAAAACGCGTATTTAAACGAATTGGGCACAAATACGAAACGGAAACATTCCAAAAAGTGGTTTAAAACATCCCCGAAATACCGCCCAAAAATTCTAACCAAATTTTTTAGGATCGTTTTGTTTTCAACTCAAAAAGAACTATTTACATAATAACTAAAAAAGGTTATAAAATCAGTGCAATAATTGATGTTTGAAAAAGAAAATGCCCATGTTTTTGTTAAATAATGTCCCCGTTGAAGACATAGTTACGTACGGAAGATATTACGAAGGCGAGGCGTTCGAAAATAGCCACTTTTTGTCCCCGCTGGCCAGCTTTAAGATTAACCATGAGGAGGCGCAAAGAAATTCGTACCCGAATCAACGCAATCAAAACGAGAATCAAGAGAAAATGAAACAATATAATTGTTCGAAATGCGGAAAAGTGTTTTTGTTTAAACACCATTTGGTGGCGCACGAAAAAACCCATAACAACGTTAATATTTTTGAGCCGACCCAGGCTAATGATAAGCCGAAACCCCCGCCGGAAGCGAAGCCCCGACCGTATGTTTGCCAGAAATGTGGAAAATCGTTTTCGTTGAAGCACCATTTGACGTCGCACGAACGTACCCACCTCGGGATTCGTCCCCACGCGTGTGAATTTTGTGGAAAAACTTTTACACATAAACATTGCCTTAACACCCATTTATTATTACATTCTAGTGAGAGACCTTATCATTGTGGTGAATGCAAGAAGAGGTTTACTTTAAAACATCATTTATTATCGCATGCGAAGGTAATTAATTAATAAGGGCCGGTTTTATAATTGCTAGATAAAATTTTGTGTTAATACTTCACTCTACCAAGGCGCAACAATCTCTCAAAATGAACGATTTTATTTTCATTTTGCCGAGGTCGCTGGCTGCCGAGACTCTACAATTTTTCAAAATGAATGATTTTATTCTTACTCAGCCAAGGTCGCTTGTGGCTGAGTCGTTACAATCTTCCAAACGAATTTATATGCACTTTGCCGAGGCCGCTTGCTGCTGAGGCTCTATAATTTACCAAAATAAACGATTTGTTTTCACTCCGCCGAGGTCGCTTGCGGACGAGGCACTACAATTTTCCAAAATGAACGATTTTATTCTCACTTTGCCGAGGTCGCTTGCGGGCGAGGCACTACAATTTTCCAAAATGAACGATTTTATTCTCACTTTGCCAAGGTCGCTTGCGGGCGAGGCACTACAATTTTCCAAAATGAACGATTTTATTGTCACTCCGCCGAGGTCGCTTGCGGGCGAGACGGTACAATCTTCCGAAATGAACGATTTCGTGTTAAGATTCACTCCACCAAGGCGCAACTATCTCCCAAACTGAACGATTTTATATACACTTCTCCGAGGTCGCTTGCGACCGAGGTTCAATAATCTTCCAAAATAAACGATTAGTTTTCACTCCGCCAAGGTCGTTTGCGAGCGAGGCCGTACAATCTTCCAAAATGAACGATTTTATTTTCACTCAGCCGAGGTCGAATAGCGGGCGAGGCCCTACAATATTCCTAAATTAACGATTTCGTGCAATTGATGTCAATGAATTGAGACAAAATTGTTCTTTGTATACTTCAGTAAATGTATACACTCTCCTATAAGAGAGAATTATTCTCACTCAGCCGAAGTTACTTGCGGGCGAGGCGCTGGTTTTAAAATGTTTTCATAAAATCGTCAATTTTAAAAGATTCTAGGGCCTCGGCTGCAAGCGACCTCGTCGGTTTGAAGTGAAATCGTCACTTGTATATCTTTGTAAATGTATAAAGTTTCCTATAAGACGATTTTATGTAAATATTTCAAATCCAACGCCTCGCCCGCAAGCGACCTCGGCTGAGTGAGGATAAAATCGTCTTATAGGAGAGTGTATATATTTATTAAGATATACAAGAAACAATTTCGCCTCAAATCGCCAAGGTCGCTTGCGGGCGAGGCGCTACATTTAATATAATAACCCAAAATCGTTCATTTTGCAAAATTTGAACGCCTCGTCCGCAAGCGACCTCGGCGGAGTAAGGATAAAATCGTCTTATTATTCTCGACGATTTGAGACGAAATCGTACTTTTTCTAATTATGTGAAGATGTAAAATTACTTATATGAAGATATTTTCAAATTGCCTAAGTCACTTGTGGGTGAGATGCTACAATCTTCCAAAGTTTATGGTTTTGTGTTAATATACAGGTGTCTCATGTAACTGGTTCATTAGAACTTTTTTAGTTTACACTATTCGTAGAGATTCGAAATTTTGGTAACAAGGGTTGTTCATTCCGATCTATTAATATAACATAATTTCAAAATGGCCACCACTTTCGGTCTACCGGAAGTAGACTTCAACTTCGATATTTTAAATGGAATGTAAATGGAATGCATGCGTCCATTAATTTCCAAATATGAGGGCAACTAGAACAAATAGGCACAGGAAAGCCTAAGATGAATATACAGATTTATTCCCTAAAATTTTATTTAATTTTTTTTTGAAATAATTTTGTTTATGTGTTCGACGTCATTACTTTTGCCACAGTTCTTCACCGTCAGCTCTTTTGTACTTAAACAGATATGTCCTAAAGCATCCGTTTCCGGTGAGAACTTGGCTTATGTGGTAGCTTACGGTTCCTCACTTTCGTCTCAGCCAGGGCTCGATGTACGGAATAATTTTCTTCGTCCATCTTCCCTTTCCCGTATCCCTTCTCCACCTATCTATCCATTCCCCTAAGATTCTGCTTTTTCCAACTCCTTTTCCATATTTTCCTCATCTGATATACTTCTGTTCCTAATAATGAGATCCATGGGCATAGAGTCGCCCAAAACCCGTAACACCTCTGTAGAGACTCTAACCTATATGAGCTCGTTGTTCTTATGAGTATGTTTCTTTGTATTGTTGTAATTTTCCTTAGATCTCTCTTAATTATCACGGCGTCCCTCCAAGCTCTGCAGGCGTACAGCAATTGGGAATATATCTCTTCACCTATCAGTTTTCTCTTTTGGTTCAGGTTGAACCCATCACTTTGTGTAATGCTCATATGTTGTTGCCATTTCAGGTCCTTTCCCAGTATCACTCCCACAACCAAGTCTCCGTTGTTATCTTTGTTAATGTTTCCGGGGTTAGAATTTCGCAGTCTTTTAGTCTTCTCTGCATTTCTTTCTTGAATCCGTCCACCGGTGTCTCCGGTGTCTACTCTTCTCGTTTCGTATTCCTTATTTTTTTTTATTCGCTTGACTAAATGGCTCCAAATCGGTTTCAGAATGACTTATTTTATCAGAATAAGCACTTCACCTACCAATACACGTTGTGGAATGCTTTAGGTTATGTTTTAACGGTAACAACGTGCATTAAAATGCAATCTTGCACCGAGCACTCAAAGATGTATATGTATATTTGGTTGCCATCTCTTGTCAACAGAGTCAACAGTCAACTTAAACTCTATCAACTTGTTGGCAGCATGAGCTATTATCCTTCCACAGACTATATATTATCATAAAGACTGCCAACTTGTTGGCAGCATGAGCTATTACTCTTCCAGAGACTATATATTATCATAAGGTCTGCCAACTTGTTGGCAGCATGAGCTGTTTTGTCTCCAAAGTCTTGCTCATCAACTTAAACTCTACCAACTTGTTGGCAGCATGAGCTATTACTCTTCCACAGACTATGTATCATCGTAAAAACTGCAAACTTGTTGGCAGCATGAGCTGTCTCGTTTTCAAAGTCCTACTCATCAATTTAAAGACTGCCAACTTGTTGGCAGCATGAGCTATTACTCTTCCACAGACTATATATTATTATTAAGTCTGCCAACTTGTTGGCAGCATGAGCTATTACTCTTCCGCAGACTATATATCATGATAAAGTCTGCCAACTTGTTGGCAGCATGAGTTATTACTCTTCCAGAGACTATATATTATTATTAAGTCTGCCAACTTGTTGGCAGCATGAGCTATTACTCTTCCGCAGACTATATATCATCATAAAGACTGCCAACTTGTTGGCAGCATGAGCTGTTTTGTCTCCAAAGTCTTGCTCATTAACTTAGACTCTATAAACTTGTTGGCAGCATGAACTATTACTCTTCCACAGATTATGTATCATCGTAAAAACTGCCAACTTGTTGGCAGCATGAGCTGTCTCGTTTCCAAAGTCCTACTCATCAATTTAAAGACTGCCAACTTGTTGGTAGCATGAGTTATTACTCTTCCACAGACTATGTATCATCGTAAAGACTGCCAACTTGTTGGCAGCATGAGCTGTCTCGTTTCCAAAGTCCTACTCATCAATTTAAAGACTGCCAACTTGTTGGTAGCATGAGTTATTACTCTTCCACAGACTATGTATCATCGTAAAGACTGCCAACTTGTTGGCAGCATGAGCTGTCTCGTTTCCAAAGTCCTACTCATCAATTTAAAGACTGCCAACCTGTTGGCAGCATGAGCTATTACTCTTCCAGAGACTATATATTATTATTAAGTCTGCCAACTTGTTGGCAGCATGAGCTATTACTTTTCCGCAGACTATATATCATCGTAAAGACTGCCAACTTGTTGGCAGCATGAGCTGTCTCGTTTCCAAAGTCCTACTCATCAATTTAAAGACTGCCAACTTGTTGGTAGCATGAGTTATTACTCTTCCACAGACTATGTATCATCGTAAAGACTGCCAACTTGTTGGCAGCATGAGCTGTCTCGTTTCCAAAGTCCTACTCATCAATTTAAAGACTGCCAACCTGTTGGCAGCATGAGCTATTACTCTTCCAGAGACTATATATTATTATTAAGTCTGCCAACTTGTTGGCAGCATGAGCTATTACTTTTCCGCAGACTATATATCATCGTAAAGACTGCCAACTTGTTGGCAGCATGAGCTGTCTCGTTTCCAAAGTCCTACTCATCAATTTAAAGACTGCCAACTTGTTGGTAGCATGAGTTATTACTCTTCCACAGACTATGTATCATCGTAAAGACTGCCAACTTGTTGGCAGCATGAGCTGTCTCGTTTCCAAAGTCCTACTCATCAATTTAAAGACTGCCAACTTGTTGGTAGCATGAGTTATTACTCTTCCACAGACTATGTATCATCGTAAAGACTGCCAACTTGTTGGCAGCATGAGCTGTCTCGTTTCCAAAGTCCTACTCATCAGTTTAAAGACTGCCAACCTGTTGGCAGCATGAGCTATTACTCTTCCAGAGACTATATATTATTATTAAGTCTGCCAACTTGTTGGCAGCATGAGCTATTACTCTTCCACAGACTATGTATCATCGTAAAGACTGCCAACTTGTTGGCAGCATGAGCTGTCTCGTTTCCAAAGTCCTACTCATCAATTTAAAGACTGCCAACTTGTTGGTAGCATGAGTTATTACTCTTCCACAGACTATGTATCATCGTAAAGACTGCCAACTTGTTGGCAGCATGAGCTGTCTCGTTTCCAAAGTCCTACTCATCAATTTAAAGACTGCCAACCTGTTGGCAGCATGAGCTATTACTCTTCCAGAGACTATATATTATTATTAAGTCTGCCAACTTGTTGGCAGCATGAGCTATTACTTTTCCGCAGACTATATATCATCGTAAAGACTGCCAACTTGTTGGCAGCATGAGCTGTCTCGTTTCCAAAGTCCTACTCATCAATTTAAAGACTGCCAACTTGTTGGTAGCATGAGTTATTACTCTTCCACAGACTATGTATCATCGTAAAGACTGCCAACTTGTTGGCAGCATGAGCTGTCTCGTTTCCAAAGTCCTACTCATCAGTTTAAAGACTGCCAACCTGTTGGCAGCATGAGCTATTACTCTTCCAGAGACTATATATTATTATTAAGTCTGCCAACTTGTTGGCAGCATGAGCTATTACTCTTCCACAGACTATGTATCATCGTAAAGACTGCCAACTTGTTGGCAGCATGAGCTGTCTCGTTTCCAAAGTCCTACTCATCAATTTAAAGACTGCCAACTTGTTGGTAGCATGAGTTATTACTCTTCCACAGACTATGTATCATCGTAAAGACTGCCAACTTGTTGGCAGCATGAGCTGTCTCGTTTCCAAAGTCCTACTCATCAATTTAAAGACTGCCAACTTGTTGGTAGCATGAGTTATTACTCTTCCACAGACTATGTATCATCGTAAAGACTGCCAACTTGTTGGCAGCATGAGCTGTCTCGTTTCCAAAGTCCTACTCATCAATTTAAAGACTGCCAACTTGTTGGTAGCATGAGTTATTACTCTTCCACAGACTATGTATCATCGTAAAGACTGCCAACTTGTTGGCAGCATGAGCTGTCTCGTTTCCAAAGTCCTACTCATCAATTTAAAGACTGCCAACTTGTTGGTAGCATGAGTTATTACTCTTCCACAGACTATGTATCATCGTAAAGACTGCCAACTTGTTGGCAGCATGAGCTGTCTCGTTTCCAAAGTCCTACTCATCAATTTAAAGACTGCCAACTTGTTGGTAGCATGAGTTATTACTCTTCCACAGACTATGTATCATCGTAAAGACTGCCAACTTGTTGGCAGCATGAGCTGTCTCGTTTCCAAAGTCCTACTCATCAATTTAAAGACTGCCAACCTGTTGGCAGCATGAGCTATTACTCTTCCAGAGACTATATATTATTATTAAGTCTGCCAACTTGTTGGCAGCATGAGCTATTACTTTTCCGCAGACTATATATCATCGTAAAGACTGCCAACTTGTTGGCAGCATGAGCTGTCTCGTTTCCAAAGTCCTACTCATCAGTTTAAAGACTGCCAACCTGTTGGCAGCATGAGCTATTACTCTTCCAGAGACTATATATTATTATTAAGTCTGCCAACTTGTTGGCAGCATGAGCTATTACTCTTCCACAGACTATGTATCATCGTAAAGACTGCCAACTTGTTGGCAGCATGAGCTGTCTCGTTTCCAAAGTCCTACTCATCAATTTAAAGACTGCCAACTTGTTGGTAGCATGAGTTATTACTCTTCCACAGACTATGTATCATCGTAAAGACTGCCAACTTGTTGGCAGCATGAGCTGTCTCGTTTCCAAAGTCCTACTCATCAATTTAAAGACTGCCAACTTGTTGGTAGCATGAGTTATTACTCTTCCACAGACTATGTATCATCGTAAAGACTGCCAACTTGTTGGCAGCATGAGCTGTCTCGTTTCCAAAGTCCTACTCATCAATTTAAAGACTGCCAACTTGTTGGTAGCATGAGTTATTACTCTTCCACAGACTATGTATCATCGTAAAGACTGCCAACTTGTTGGCAGCATGAGCTGTCTCGTTTCCAAAGTCCTACTCATCAATTTAAAGACTGCCAACCTGTTGGCAGCATGAGCTATTACTCTTCCAGAGACTATATATTATTATTAAGTCTGCCAACTTGTTGGCAGCATGAGCTATTACTTTTCCGCAGACTATATATCATCGTAAAGACTGCCAACTTGTTGGCAGCATGAGCTGTCTCGTTTCCAAAGTCCTACTCATCAATTTAAAGACTGCCAACTTGTTGGTAGCATGAGTTATTACTCTTCCACAGACTATGTATCATCGTAAAGACTGCCAACTTGTTGGCAGCATGAGCTGTCTCGTTTCCAAAGTCCTACTCATCAGTTTAAAGACTGCCAACCTGTTGGCAGCATGAGCTATTACTCTTCCAGAGACTATATATTATTATTAAGTCTGCCAACTTGTTGGCAGCATGAGCTATTACTCTTCCACAGACTATGTATCATCGTAAAGACTGCCAACTTGTTGGCAGCATGAGCTGTCTCGTTTCCAAAGTCCTACTCATCAATTTAAAGACTGCCAACTTGTTGGTAGCATGAGTTATTACTCTTCCACAGACTATGTATCATCGTAAAGACTGCCAACTTGTTGGCAGCATGAGCTGTCTCGTTTCCAAAGTCCTACTCATCAATTTAAAGACTGCCAACCTGTTGGCAGCATGAGCTATTACTCTTCCAGAGACTATATATTATTATTAAGTCTGCCAACTTGTTGGCAGCATGAGCTATTACTTTTCCGCAGACTATATATCATCGTAAAGACTGCCAACTTGTTGGCAGCATGAGCTGTCTCGTTTCCAAAGTCCTACTCATCAATTTAAAGACTGCCAACTTGTTGGTAGCATGAGTTATTACTCTTCCACAGACTATGTATCATCGTAAAGACTGCCAACTTGTTGGCAGCATGAGCTGTCTCGTTTCCAAAGTCCTACTCATCAGTTTAAAGACTGCCAACCTGTTGGCAGCATGAGCTATTACTCTTCCAGAGACTATATATTATTATTAAGTCTGCCAACTTGTTGGCAGCATGAGCTATTACTCTTCCACAGACTATGTATCATCGTAAAGACTGCCAACTTGTTGGCAGCATGAGCTGTCTCGTTTCCAAAGTCCTACTCATCAATTTAAAGACTGCCAACCTGTTGGCAGCATGAGCTATTACTCTTCCAGAGACTATATATTATTATTAAGTCTGCCAACTTGTTGGCAGCATGAGCTATTACTTTTCCGCAGACTATATATCATCGTAAAGACTGCCAACTTGTTGGCAGCATGAGCTGTCTCGTTTCCAAAGTCCTACTCATCAATTTAAAGACTGCCAACTTGTTGGTAGCATGAGTTATTACTCTTCCACAGACTATGTATCATCGTAAAGACTGCCAACTTGTTGGCAGCATGAGCTGTCTCGTTTCCAAAGTCCTACTCATCAATTTAAAGACTGCCAACTTGTTGGTAGCATGAGTTATTACTCTTCCACAGACTATGTATCATCGTAAAGACTGCCAACTTGTTGGCAGCATGAGCTGTCTCGTTTCCAAAGTCCTACTCATCAATTTAAAGACTGCCAACCTGTTGGCAGCATGAGCTATTACTCTTCCAGAGACTATATATTATTATTAAGTCTGCCAACTTGTTGGCAGCATGAGCTATTACTTTTCCGCAGACTATATATCATCGTAAAGACTGCCAACTTGTTGGCAGCATGAGCTGTCTCGTTTCCAAAGTCCTACTCATCAATTTAAAGACTGCCAACTTGTTGGTAGCATGAGTTATTACTCTTCCACAGACTATGTATCATCGTAAAGACTGCCAACTTGTTGGCAGCATGAGCTGTCTCGTTTCCAAAGTCCTACTCATCAATTTAAAGACTGCCAACCTGTTGGCAGCATGAGCTATTACTCTTCCAGAGACTATATATTATTATTAAGTCTGCCAACTTGTTGGCAGCATGAGCTATTACTCTTCCACAGACTATGTATCATCGTAAAGACTGCCAACTTGTTGGCAGCATGAGCTGTCTCGTTTCCAAAGTCCTACTCATCAATTTAAAGACTGCCAACTTGTTGGTAGCATGAGTTATTACTCTTCCACAGACTATGTATCATCGTAAAGACTGCCAACTTGTTGGCAGCATGAGCTGTCTCGTTTCCAAAGTCCTACTCATCAATTTAAAGACTGCCAACTTGTTGGTAGCATGAGTTATTACTCTTCCACAGACTATGTATCATCGTAAAGACTGCCAACTTGTTGGCAGCATGAGCTGTCTCGTTTCCAAAGTCCTACTCATCAATTTAAAGACTGCCAACCTGTTGGCAGCATGAGCTATTACTCTTCCAGAGACTATATATTATTATTAAGTCTGCCAACTTGTTGGCAGCATGAGCTATTACTTTTCCGCAGACTATATATCATCATAAAGACTGCCAACTTGTTGGCAGCATGAGCTGTTTTGTCTCCAAAGTCTTGCTCACCAACTTATAGTCTGCCAACTTGTTGGCAGCATGAGTTATTATTCTTCCACAGACTATATATCATCATAAAAACTGCCAACTTGTTGGCAGCATGAGCTATTACTTTTCCACAGGCTATATGTCATTATAAAGACTGCCAACTTGTTGGCAGCATGAGCTATTACTCTTCCACACACTATATATCGTCACAAAGACTGCCAACTTGTTGGCAGCATGAGCTGTTTTGTCTCCAAAGTCTTGCTCACCAACTTATAGTCTGCCAACTTGTTGGCAGCATAAGTTGCTTTATCTCCAAAGTCCTGCTCATCAACTTATAGTCTGCCAACTTGTTGGCAGCATGAGCTATTACTCTTCCACAGACTATATATCATCATAATGACTGTCAACTTGTTGGCAGCATGAGCTGTTTTGTTTCCAAAGTCTTGCTCATTAATTTATAGTCTGCCAACTTGTTAGAATAATTAGGGATTAGCCGCACATCTTTTTAAACGGCTAATGCCTAATGAGTCTAGTTCTAAGTTTAGTGTTAGCTAAAACTAGGTTAGGTTGAGTTGGATTCTGTCTTAAGAGACATATGGCTATACCCAAATGGTTTTTGTTCTAGGTCTAGTATTAACTCCATCGTTAGTGTTGGCTCTATTTTTAGTTATTATTCAGTTTTAAATGAATTGAAGAAATTATATACTTGTATTGAACTAAAACTAGAACTAACACTACACCTAGAACTAGAAAGATTGCGTGCGTCAAAGACGTGTTAGTTCTAGTTTTAATTCTCATTAATCTCTAGATTATTGTAAATTTCTCTGAAACCAAAAGTACACCAATTTCAATTAATGAACGATTAACTGAAGTTTATCTAGCAAGTGTAAAACCGGTCCAAAAAAACCTTAATCAATCAAATCAATTAATAAAATAATTTTCTTTAGGTCCACAATCGAGAAAAACCGTTTAAATGCGTCGATTGTGGATTAGCCTTCGCCTTAAGACGTCATTTAGTAACCCACAGTAAATTCCACGCGGGGAAACGGCCCTACGTCTGCGAGGAATGCGGCGAGACATTCTCTCAAAACGATCAATTGGTGATGCACTCAAGATTTCACGGCTCCCTAAATTCGTACGTTTGCAACGTGTGCGGGGATACTTTTACAAGAAAATTCGAATTGGTTACCCACCAAAAAATCCACGGAAAGTTACCACACGTCTGCGAAATCTGCTTTAAAGAGTTCTTACAAAAGCGGACTTTAATCGCGCACATGAGGGATCACTCCAAGAAGATCTCGTTGTCCTGTCAAGAGTGTGGATGCGTCTTTACGACGCAAGAGGCCCTGGCGTTTCACGTAAAAGTCCATACAACGGCTACAACGGAAAAACAAAACCACGAGTACCCAAACATGTTATCGAATAACCAACAGCAACCGTTCATTTTTAATAATTGCGATAGAAATAATTTTAATTTAAACAAACTTCATCAGAACGCGATCAAAATTGATCCAACGACGACGGGGAAAGGGAGTTATTGTTGCCCCGAATGTAATTGCGGCTTTTACAGCGAGGAAGCTTTAACTTTACACAAAAAACTTCATTACGGAGATACAGCTTTAGTTAACGATATCTGTACCTTAGCCACTAACATTCAAAGGGGCAACTTAACCAACCCGAATTTAATGCCCGTCAACGTAAATTTAACTAATTCGCATAAAAACACTTTAAATCACCACCATCCCGAGCAAAAAGAAAAAAAATTCATTTGTGAGCATTGCTCGAAAGGTTTCGTTGGTAAACACGGATTACAGCAGCATCGACGGAGGCACCCCGACGGGACTTGCGTCTTAAAATCGCACGTTTGCGCCACTTGTAGCAAAGCGTTCCATCAAAAGAATCATTTAATCTTACATGAGAGGCAACACATGGATTTAAAAGGGAGGAATAAGCAGACGGTGATTTATTCGAATATGGAGCCGGTTAAGGTGGCGGAGAATCAATTTAATTGTGAAGTTAAAAGGGAGCAATTGCACGAGAATAAGGGTGATATTACTATACAAAATTTGAATTAATTTTATTGAATTTGAATTAAATTGGAATTAAATTCAAATAAAATTGAGGTTAAGTTAACCGTATTTTAGGTTATGTGTCGTCAAAAATTTAATGGTAATCTCTTAAAAGAAATTCTTTTTAAGGAATTAAGTATTTACGTCTGTGAAAAGTTTAAATAAAACCGTGTAGCATTTAAGTATCTTAAAATGTGTAAGTAAAATCATTACAGTTTGTAAGGTTCTAATTTTTAAGTACCGATAAGTACATTGTAGGTTTGTATGTTTAGGTGAGATAAAAAAAATAAACCAGTAGATTTGTAGTTGAAATAAACCAGGAAATCGTTACGTTAAATTATTATTATTTTTTCGATTCATTACTATTATTATTACTTTTTTTTTTTTTTTGAGGAAAAATGTTTAAACTAAAAAATGTGTTTAGATGCTTTTATTATTTTTCTCATAGTTTCTAGAGCAAAATAAAACTAATTAATACAATAATTAAGTTTGATTTAAAATCGTGAATAAATAAAATTAAAATTAATTAAACAAATAAAAGAAAGTGGCGCCATCTTTGGGTTGGTTCGACAAGATGGGGGGCGAAAAAATTGAAACGCGCAGTTCGGTCCTTCAGTATCGTTTCGTCTTTCTCATCGGTAGGTTGTCGATGAGGTTTTAACGCTTTTAAGTATTGTGTGAATGTGCGCGCGCGCGTGTGTGTTGTGGTAGAATCTCCGTCTCGAAAACAGCTGATTTTCCGCGTTTGAAGAAAACCCCGAGGAAAAAGGTAAATCTCTTCGGGATCCGTTTTGATCGTCGACGACAAAGCGCGTCGAAGCGTCGTTTTAGTAATCGACAACAACAACGTTAGATTCCTTTGTTTTCATTAAAGGTGGGTGCCATTTTCGTTTAATTCCGTTGTACCCCGCTTTTGTTTATAAACAAGAAAATCGAGTGACTCGATTTTTATTTTTTGTGTCATTGACGATTTTATTTTTAGGTTATGTTTTCGTTTTTAGTTTTATTTTGATTTATTTTTTATTAATTTTTTTTAATAAATAAAAAATAATGATTGATTGTTGTTGGGGAATGGAGAGTGGTTCTCTTTGTTGTTGCAGTCAGCTGTTCGGGATGCGGGGACGGTTTTAGAAGCGGACGTACGTTTTGGTGGCTCTTGGTTCCTGTGGTTCAGCGATTGAACCCGAACGTATGCGATTACTTAGCGAAGGTAGATGACCTTTTCTTATTAAGCCCCCTTCGTCCCGGGATTGTTGAACCTTTCCGCGGCTCCGGCTGGTGTCGTTTCGTTTGGGTCGTTGTTCGTCGTCGTCTGAACTCGGGTTTTGTAACTTTTGTTGTTTGTTGTTTTTTAGGAGTCGTTCACCATCCTCTTCGTCTACATCCTCTTTGTTTCAATCTTTTAGCTAAATAAATCAAATTTCATACTTAGGAAATTTTTAATTTACAGTTGGCACCCCTTTACGTCATTTCAATTCTTTGACGTTTCTATTTTTTTGCGTTTATTTTGATTTAATTTCAAAATATTATTGCTCGTCACGTTATCTTTATCTATCTTTATTTTATTAATTATTTTTTTGTGTTTATCATGCGACGTAGTGCGTTTTATGTTTACCGAGTTCGTTTAACTTTTTTTTATTTATAGAACCGTTTTATTTTCAATCTTAAAAAACTATCTGTATACTTATAACAAAGACAATTTCCTCCTCGATTTAAATTTCTTTGTAACAACAAAGCGAATTCTTCATTCTCATTATTCTTTTTAATAATAAATAAATAAATAAATAATAAAAACGTCGATTGATAAAAACATTTACAGCTGTTTAACGAAGATAACGGAAGCTTATAATCGGGTGATAAGATTTTTTTTTTATTCTCCGATCAATTTGAGCGGAAATCGTTCGAATTATTTCGGTAGTAATTCTTTTTCTTTAATTAAAACGAATCTTCCTTATTAAAAAATATTTTTTTATTGTTACAGAGTTTGATGGTGATTCACTCCAATTCTTGGAAATCTTTGATGAAAAGATGGAAAAGTGACCAACCCCCATTTTAAAAGGGGATTAAAGGAACTAAAAGATTTTTTTCGTACAAGTGAGTACATTTTTTTTTATTCAGTTGGTTTTTTTCCGAATTCAAAAAAATTTGAGGTTCAAATTGTTTTTAATGAGAATTTATTGATAATAATTTGTTTTAGACCGAACGAAGCTCGATATTATGTTGTGGTGCCCTTGAAATTTATACGCAGTTATTTTTTTTGTTTCGAAAATAATCAGGCGTTACAAAACCGTTATAACGAAGAAAGAGATTTTTTTTAACGATGTGTTGTAGTCATTATATCTTCTTTTAAGATTTATTCTCGGTAATTTAGTAATTTAAAAAATTCGTTAGAAAGCGAATTGGGGTATTATATTATTAATCTATTTTGAGAAAAATTTTGACTTTGTTATTAAAGATCTTAACTCAGCGCCGTCATAAATTTAAGGGCTAATAGGGATAAAGTCTTTTTTCGCCTATTTTTGCAATAAAACACTCAGTATCTCCCTTTTTCTAAGTCTGACTTTTCTTTCTTTCAAGCACTTAGTCCTCTGTCAGCAATACCTAGCATTCTGGAAGCAATATATAACCTTTTAGAAAACCTTTTATTCTATTTTCAAGTAGATAGAAATCTTTTTTCGCAATATCTACTATCTAAAAGTAGTAACTGTCATCACAACGCTGGAAAATAATAAATAGTCTTTGGAACAAAGTATTGCTTTTTTCTATGCACCAAGAAGTTTTTTGTCGGCAGTATTTATGTTCTGGAAGCATTAGGGAGCATTTTGGAAAAGATATAACTTATATTCAGGCAATTATGAGTCTTTTGGAAGTTGTATTTCACATTACCTAACGTAGTAAATAGTCTTTAAGACAATTGTATTGCTTTCTTCCACGGAATGAAGACGTTCTGAAAAGTACTTATTGCTATCACAATGCTGGAATAGAACAATGAATAGTTCCTGAAGTAGAGTACTTTACAAACTGATTTGACAACCCTTCTATATTTGAATTGAAGTAAAACTAGCGTCTTTGACGCACGACTAAACCCAAAACTTACCACTTCTAGGTCTAGTGTTAGTTCTAGTTTTATCATCCGGGTTTAGCCATTTTAAAGAGACGTACGGCTAAACCCGGATGATTCTACTTCTAGATCTACAGTTAAATCTAATAATATAAAACTAGAACTAACACTGGACCTAGAAGTGGAAAGATTAGAGTCTTTAGATGCGCGGCTAAACCCGCAGATTTCGGGATACAATAGCTCATGTTACCAACAAGTTGGCAGTTGTTAAGATAATGTATGGCCTGTGATGCAGTAATAGCTCATGCTAACAACAAGTTGACAGACTTTAAATTGATGAGCAGGACTTTGGAGACAAAACAGTTTATGCTGCCAACAAGTTGGCAGCCTCAAATTAATGAGCAAGGCTTTGGAGACAAAATAACTCATACAGCCAACACGTTGGCATACTTGAAATTGATGAACAGGACTTTGGAGACAAAACAGCTCATGTTGCCAACAAGTTGACAGCCTGAAATTGATGAACGGGGTTTTGGAGGCAAAATAAATCATACAGCCAACAAGTTGGCAGACTTTAAATTGATGAGTCCTGCTCATCAATTTAAAGTTTGGAGACAAAACAGCTCATGTTGCCAACAAGTTGGCAGCCTCAAATTGATGAGCGGGACTTTGGAGACAAAATAACTCATACAGCCAACAAGTTGGCAGACTTGGCTTGACTCATTAGGGATTAGCCGTCTAAAAAGATGTGCGGCTAATCCCTAATTATTCTAACAAGTTGGCAGACTATAAATTAATGAGCAGGACTTTGGAGACAAAACAACTCATACTGAAGTTGGCAGTCTTTAAAATGATATATAGTCTGTGGAAGAGTAATAGCTCTTGCTGCCAACAAGTTGGCAGACTTTATAATAATATATAGTCTCTGGAAGAGTAATAACTCATGCTGCCAACAAGTTGGCAGACTTTATAATGATATATAGTCTCTGGAAGAGTAATAGCTCATGCTGCCAACAAGTTGGCAGTCTTTAAATTGATGAGTAGGACTTTGGAAACGAGACAGCTCATGCTGCCAACAAGTTGGCAGTTTTTACGATGATGCATAATCTGTGGAAGAGTAATAGTTCATGCTGCCAACAAGTTGGCAGACTTAATAATAATACATAGTCTCTGGAAGAGTAATAACTCATGCTGCCAACAAGTTGGCAGACTTTATAATGATATATAGTCTGCGGAAGAGTAATAGCTCATGCTGCCAACAAGTTGGCAGACTTAATAATAATATATAGTCTCTGGAAGAGTAATAGCTCATGCTGCCAACAAGTTGGCAGTCTTTAAATTGATGAGTAGGACTTCGAAAACGAGACAGCTCATGCTGCCAACAAGTTTGCAGTTTTTACGATGATACATAGTCTGTGGAAGAGTAATAGCTCATGCTGCCAACAAGTTGGTAGAGTTTAAGTTGATGAGCAAGACCTTGGAGACAAAACAGCTGATGCTGCCAACAAGTTGGCAGACTTTATGATAATATACAGCCTCTGGAAGAGTAATAGCTCATGCTGCCAACAAGTTGGCA
Source organism: Onthophagus sagittarius (assembly GCA_036711965.1). NCBI lineage: Eukaryota > Metazoa > Arthropoda > Insecta > Coleoptera > Scarabaeidae > Onthophagus > Onthophagus sagittarius. The sequence goes on from JASERS010000008.1 coordinate 14,682,779, forward strand.
GTCTTTATGATAATATATAGTCTGTGGAAGGGTAATAGTTCATGCTGCCAACAAGTTGATAGAGTTTAAGTTGACTGTTGACTCTGTTGACAAGAGATGGCAACCAAATACACATATACATCCTTGAGTGCTTGGTGCAAGATTGCATTTTAATGCACGTTGTTACTGTTAAAACATAACCTAAAGCATTCCACAATGTGTATTGGTAGGTGAAGTGCTTATTCTGATAAAATAAGTCATTCTGAAACCGATTTGGAGCCATTTAGTCAAGCGAATAAAAAAAAAATAAGGAATACGAAACGAGAAGAGTAGACACCGGAGACACCGGTGGACGGATTCAAGAAAGAAATGCAGAGAAGACTAAAGGACTGCGAAATTCTAACCCCGGAAACATTAACAAAGATAACAACGGAGACTTGGTTGTGGGAGTGATACTGGGATACTGGGAAAGGACCTGAAATGGCAACAACATATGAGCATTACACAAAGTGATGGGTTCAACCTGAACCAAAAGAGAAAACTGATAGGTGAAGAGATATATTCCCAATTGCTGTACGCCTGCAGAGCTTGGAGGGACGCCGTGATAATTAAGAGAGATCTAAGGAAAATTACAACAATACAAAGAAACATACTCATAAGAACAACGAGCTCATATAGGTTAGAGTCTCTACAGAGGTGTTACGGGTTTTGGGCGACTCTATGCCCATGGATCTCATTATTAGGAACAGAAGTATATCAGATGAGGAAAATATGGAAAAGGAGTTGGAAAAAGCAGAATCTTAGGGGAATGGATAGATAGGTGGAGAAGGGATACGAGAAAGGGAAGATGGACGAAGAAAATTATTCCGTACATCGAGCCCTGGCTGAGACGAAAGTGAGGAACCGTAAGCTACCACATGAGCCAAGTTCTCACCGGAAACGGCAGCCTCAAATTGACGATCAGAGCTTTGGAAACAAAGTAGCTCATGCTGCCAACAAGTTGGCAGTCTGTATAATGATATATAGCCTGTAGAAGAGTAATAGCTCATGCTGCCAACAAGTTGGCAGTTTTTATAATAATATATAGCCTGTGGAGGAATAATAGCTCATGCTACCAACAAGTTGGCAGACTTTAAGTTGATGAACAGGGCTTTGGAGACAAAACAGCTCATGCTGCCAACAAGTTAGCGGTCTTTATGATGGAATATAGTTTGTGAAGGAGTAATAGCTCATGCTGCCAACAAGTTGGCAGACTTTGTGATGATATATAGTGTGCGGAGGAGTAATAAGCTCATGCTGCCAACAAGTTGGCAGTCTTCATAATGATATATAGCCTGTGGAAGAATAATAGCTCATGCTGCCAACAAGTTGGCAGACTTTAAGTTGATGAGCTGGGCTTTGGAGACAAAACAGCTCATGCTGCCAACAAGTTGGCAGTCTTTATGATGGAATATAGTCTGTGAAAGAGTAATAACTCATGCTGCCAACAAGTTGGCACACTTTGTGATAATATATAGTGTGTGGAGGAGTAATAGCTCAGGCTGCCAACAAGTTGGCAGTCTGTATAATGATATATGGCCTGTGGAGGAGTAATAGCTCATGCTGCCAACAAGTTGGCAGTGTTTGCGATGATATATAGTGTGTGGAAAAGTAACAGCTCATGCTGCTAACAAGTTTTCAGTCTTTATAATGATATATAGCCTGTGGAAGAGTAATAGCTCATTCTGCCAACAAATTGGCAGACTTTAAGTTGATGAGCAGGGCTTTGGGGACAAAAAGCTCCTGCTGCCAACAAGTTGGCAGTCTTTGTGATGATATATAGTGTGTGGAAGAGTAATAGTTCATGCTGCCAATAAGTTGGCAGACTTTAAGTTGATGAGCAGGGCTTTGGGGACAAAGCGGCTCATGCTGCCAACAAGTTGGTAGTCTTTATGGTGGAATATAGTCTGTGAAGGAGTAATAGCTCATGCTGCCAACAAGTTGGCAGACTTTAAGTTGATGAGCAGGGCTTTGGGGACAAAACAGCTCATGCTGCCAACAAGTTGGCAGTCTTTATGGTGGAATATAGTCTGTGAAGGAGTAATAGCTCATGCTGCCAACAAGTTGGCAGACTTTAAGTTGATGAGCAGGGCTTTGGGGACAAAACAGCTCATGCTGCCAACAAGTTGGCAGTCTTTATGTTGGAATATTGTCTGTGAAGGAGTAATAGCTCATGCTGCCAACAAGTTGGCAGACTTTAAGTTGATGAGCAGGGCTTTGGGGACAAAACAACTCATGCTGCCAACAAGTTGGCAGTCTTTATGGTGGAATATAGTCTGTGAAGGAGTAATAGCTCATGCTGCCAACAAGTTGGCAGTCTTTATGGTGGAATATAGTCTGTGAAGGAGTAATAGCTCATGCTGCCAACAAGTTGGCAGTCTTTATGGTGGAATATAGTCTGTGAAGGAGTAATAGCTCATGCTGCCAACAAGTTGGCAGACTTTAAGTTGATGAGCAGGGCTTTGGGGACAAAACAGCTCATGCTGCCAACAAGTTGGCAGTCTTTATGTTGGAATATTGTCTGTGAAGGAGTAATAGCTCATGCTGCCAACAAGTTGGCAGACTTTAAGTTGATGAGCAGGGCTTTGGGGACAAAACAACTCATGCTGCCAACAAGTTGGCAGTCTTTATGGTGGAATATAGTCTGTGAAGGAGTAATAGCTCATGCTGCCAACAAGTTGGCAGACTTTGTGATGATATATAGTGTGTGGAGGAGTAATAGCTCATGCTGCCAACAAGTTGGCAGACTTTGTGATGATATATAGTGTGTGGAGGAGTAATAGCTCATGCTGCCAACAAGTTGGCAGTCTTTGCGATGATATATAGTGTGTGGAAGAGTAATAGCTCATGCTGTCAACAAGTTTTCAGTCTTTATAATGATATATAGTCTGTAGAAGAGTAATAGCTCATGCTGCCAACAAATTGGCAGACTTTAAGTTGATGAGCAGGGCTTTGGGGACAAAAAGCTCCTGCTGCCAACAAGTTGGCAGTCTTTGTGATGATATATAGTGTGTGGAAGAGTAATAGTTCATGCTGCCAATAAGTTGGCAGACTTTAAGTTGATGAGCAGGGCTTTGGGGACAAAGCGGCTCATGCTGCCAACAAGTTGGTAGTCTTTATGGTGGAATATAGTCTGTGAAGGAGTAATAGCTCATGCTGCCAACAAGTTGGCAGACTTTAAGTTGATGAGCAGGGCTTTGGGGACAAAACAGCTCATGCTGCCAACAAGTTGGCAGACTTTAAGTTGATGAGCAGGGCTTTGCGGACAAAACAGCTCATGCTGCCAACAAGTTGGCAGTCTTTGCGATGATATATATTGTGTAGAAGAGTAACAGCTCATGCTGCCAACAAGTTTTCAGTCTTTATAATAATATATAGCCTGTGGAAGAGTAATTTGTTGGAAGCATGAGCTATGCTTCCAACAAATTGGCAGACTTTAAGTTGATGAGCAGGGCTTTGGGGACAAAACAGCTCATGCTGCCAACAAGTTGGCAGTCTTTATGGTGGAATATAGTCTGTGAAGGAGTAATAGCTCATGCTGCCAACAAGTTGGCAGACTTTAAGTTGATGAGCAAGACTTTGGAGACAAAACAGCTCATGCTACCAACGAAAAAATCATCAAATGTGGTGAAATTTCACCAGATCTTGCAGCAATGCCAATGTATCATCGCACATTCATAACCTAAAACATTATTTACACAGAGATCACTGACCTAGATAAACAAAACTAACCCATCCCAACATTTTATACCCGAAAAATTGGGCCAAATTCAATTAATAAATAAAATGTACTGAAATGAAACTTATTTAATACATTTTTAGTATTAATTGGCATCAAGAGATGTCGCAAATTTATTTTTTTTTGTGTTCTCATATTGATAATCGATTCATCACCTTTTATAAAACCGAATATTCGTTATACCCATTATTTTATTTATGAGTCGTTCGCGTTCCTCGCGTTATGCAGCTTTTACATTGGCCCTCGCGGTGCAAGCCCCCGTTCACGAAACGATATTGAAATATCGATTGTGTGTCGGGTTTTGTTTGTCACAACGACGACACTTTTGTATTTGTACCGGTGCTACAGGTCACGGTCCCCTCATCATCATCATCATCATCACCACCATCACTAAATTATATCAAAAAAACAATAATAATATTTTTTTGATTTAATTTGGAGTTTATTTTCGATTCTAGGCGATAACCCAATTTTAAAAGCGGAATTGGAGCGGTGTCGGTTTCGTTTGGATCGAACGGAATTAAATGGATCGCGTTTTCGAAATGGTTTAAAATTATAAATAATTAAGTCCTTGACATTATTTTTTTTTTTTTGCGTTAAACGGAAAATGTAAATTAAATAAAAAAAAATGTTTGAAATTAAGATTTTAAAACGCCCGAGTTCGTTCATTCCGGTTAATTCTAAAAATAAATTTGCGAAATAAATAAACAGACTTAAATTCTTGGAGGTTTGAGGTAGAATTGCCAAAAAAAAGTTGGTTAAAAAATGTTGAAACATAATAATCGAATCGATCGTCGACCTTTCTTCATTTCAATAATATCTTTCTTTATTCCTTTTTGAATTAATTAAAAATGTTGCAGCAAAACAACTCCTCGTGTATGAGTGGATAAAAAAAATAATCTCAGAGTTTCCTAACACAACGGTTAGCTAATCAATAACCTCGTAATTGCGCTAAAAATAAAGCCCCCGCGACCCAAAGACCACCACAACATCATTTGTTGGGATCTTGGAAGTTGAAAAACATTTTTTTAATCGATTTTATTTCTGTTTTAGGTGGTAAAGTCACGTATGGCCGACTCCTGCGTCCAAGACCAGGATGGTAAAGACATTTCAGGCCTACTTACCCCAATGCCACCGTACTTACTCGTGTATACACTGCCGAGCGCATTTGGCCAATCACGACGAGTTAATTTCAAAGGTAAAAAGGGTTTAGATAAATAATTAATTTAAAAAAATTTATTTAAATTTAAATTGACGTTTGTATTTGTGTCATAATGATTCATTCATTTTAACGGTTGGTATAATTCATAATTTTGGTCATAAAAAATCAATTTTTTGTTTGACAAAATTTAAGTTGGTATTAATTTTTTTCTTCTGACATTTTGAGGTTAAATTAAAAAAAAAAAAAATTTAATCAACAATTTTTAAGTTGGTATTAATTCTGACATTTAACATTTTGAGGTTATTTACAAAAATAATAAGACAAATTCAAAAAAATCACTATAATTATTCAAAAATCGATTTTTTTTCAAAAAAAAATCCTTTAACCGGTGAAAATTACAATTTTGGGGGTGGGTTATTAAATTTTTAATCGCAAAATTACTGCAATAATTATTTTTTAATCGTTAAAATCAATTAATTTTTTTTTGATGTATTAAAATATTTTTTGACAAATAAAAAAAATAAACCGATTTATTAGAAATTTAGCGCTAAAAAAAATTTAAGTTGGTGTTAATTATGACATTTGACATTTTGAGGTTATTTAAAAAAATAGTTAATAAGATAATTTCAAAAATATCACTATAATTATTCAAAAATCGATTTTATCTTTTCAAAAAAACCCTTTAACCGGTAATAAATAATTAATAGAGGGTGTATTAACGGTTTGATGATAAAAAATACCATCTTGATAGGTGAGTTACTAAATTTTTAATCAAAAAATTATTTGGTGCGTTTCAATAATTATTTTTTAATTTAAACGAAATATAACATAAATATTATTAAAATTCGAATAAATTTTGGTATTAGAAAAAAAATAAACAAAAAGTACCAACCGATTTATTATAAATTTAGCATTAAATAAAATTTAAGTTGGTATTAATTTTTACATTTGACATTACAAACTTAAAAACGTCAGTTTTATTATTATAAAATCTAAATATTAATTTTTTTCTTTTTCGCACTAATCTAGAACTAAATAAAGATTAAAACTAGAACTAATACTTAAATAGCAACTAAAAATAGAGCCAACACTAACGATTGAGTTAATACTAGATCTAGAACAAAAAATATTTGGTTTTAGTCATATCACGAAAAATCGAATTTTTAAGATATCTTAATTAATTATTCATGATTTATAGAGGAAAGTGTCTATTTTCTTGTGATGAAAGCGGATCTTAAAAATATTTATTCATTTTTGAGATATAAATCGTTAAATTGAACATGAACATTTATGGTTATCTTCAGTATATTAAAAATCACGAAAAATCGAATTCTCAAGATATCTTAATGAATTATTCATGATTTATAGAGAAAAGTGTCTATTTTCTCGTGCTGAAAGCGGATCTTGAAAATATTTGTTCGTTTTTGAGATATAAATCATTAAATTCAACGTGAACATTTATGGTTATCTCAAGTTAATTAAAATCACCAAAAATCGATTTCTTGAGATATTTTAATGATATATTCAAAATTTATAGAGGTATGTGTCGGTTTTGTCATGGTGAGAACCAAATTAGAAAATCTTTATTCGTTTTTGAGATAAAGATTATTGAAGTTAACCTAATTCTTATGACTTTTTGAAATTAATAATCTTGTTGTAAAAAATCACGAAAAATCGAATTTTTAAGATATCTTAATTAATTATTCATGATTTATAGAGGAAAGTGTCTATTTTCTTGTGATGAAAGCGGATCTTAAAAATATTTATTCATTTTTGAGATATAAATCGTTAAATTGAACATGAACATTTATGGTTATCTCCAGTATATTAAAAATCACCAAAAATCGAATTCTCAAGATATCTTAATGAATTATTCATGATTTATAGAGAAAAGTGTCTATTTTCTCGTGCTGAAAGCGGATCTTGAAAATATTTGTTCGTTTTTGAGATATAAATCATTAAATTCAACGTGAACATTTATGGTTATCTCAAGTTAATTAAAATCACCAAAAATCGATTTCTTGAGATATTTTAATGATATATTCAAAATTTATAGAGGTATGTGTCTGTTTTGTCATGGTGAGAACCAAATTAGAAAATCTTTATTCGTTTTTGAGATAAAGATTATTGAAGTTAACCTAATTCTTATGACTTTTTGAAATTAATAATCTTGTTGTAAAAAATCACGAAAAATCGAATTTTTAAGATATCTTAATTAATTATTCATGATTTATAGAGGAAAGTGTCTATTTTCTTGTGATGAAAGCGGATCTTAAAAATATTTATTCATTTTTGAGATATAAATCGTTAAATTGAACATGAACATTTATGGTTATCTTCAGTATATTAAAAATCACCAAAAATCGAATTCTCAAGATATCTTAATGAATTATTCATGATTTATAGAGAAAAGTGTCTATTTTCTCGTGCTGAAAGCGGATCTTGAAAATATTTGTTCGTTTTTGAGATATAAATCATTAAATTCAACGTGAACATTTATGGCTATCTCAAGTTAATTAAAATCACCAAAAATCGATTTCTAAAGATATTTTAATGATATATTCAAAATTTATAGAAGTAAGTGTCTGTTTTGTCATGGTGAGAACCAAATTAGAAAATCTTTATTCGTTTTTGAGATAAAGATTATTGAAGTTAACCTAATTCTTATGACTTTTTGAAATTAATAATCTTGTTGTAAAAAATCACGAAAAATCGAATTTTTAAGATATCTTAATTAATTATTCATGATTTATAGAGGAAAGTGTCTATTTTCTTGTGATGAAAGCGGATCTTAAAAATATTTATTCATTTTTGAGATATAAATCGTTAAATTGAACATGAACATTTATGGTTATCTTCAGTATATTAAAAATCACCAAAAATCGAATTCTCAAGATATCTTAATGAATTATTCATGATTTATAGAGAAAAGTGTCTATTTTCTCGTGCTGAAAGCGGATCTTGAAAATATTTGTTCGTTTTTGAGATATAAATCATTAAATTCAACGTGAACATTTATGGCTATCTCAAGTTAATTAAAATCACCAAAAATCGATTTCTAAAGATATTTTAATGATATATTCAAAATTTATAGAAGTAAGTGTCTGTTTTGTCATGGTGAGAACCAAATTAGAAAATCTTTATTCGTTTTTGAGATAAAGATTATTGAAGTTAACCTAATTCTTATGACTTTTTGAAATTAATAATCTTGTTGTAAAAAATCACGAAAAATCGAGTTTTTAAGATATCTTAATTAATTATTCATGATTTATAGAGGAAAGTGTCTATTTTCTTGTGATGAAAGCGGATCTTAAAAATATTTATTCATTTTTGAGATATAAATCGTTAAATTGAACATGAACATTTATGGTTATCTCCAGTATATTAAAAATCACCAAAAATCGAATTCTCAAGATATCTTAATGAATTATTCATGATTTATAGAGAAAAGTGTCTATTTTCTCGTGCTGAAAGCGGATCTTGAAAATATTTGTTCGTTTTTGAGATATAAATCATTAAATTCAACGTGAACATTTATGGCTATCTCAAGTTAATTAAAATCACCAAAAATCGATTTCTAGAGATATTTTAATGATATATTCAAAATTTATAGAGGTAAGTGTCTGTTTTGTCATGGTGAGAACCAAATTAGAAAATCTTTATTCGTTTTTGAGATAAAGATTATTGAAGTTAACCTAATTCTTATGACTTTTTGAAATTAATAATCTTGTTGTAAAAAATCACGAAAAATCGAATTTTTAAGATATCTTAATTAATTATTCATGATTTATAGAGGAAAGTGTCTATTTTCTTGTGATGAAAGCGGATCTTAAAAATATTTATTCATTTTTGAGATATAAATCGTTAAAATGAACATGAACATTTATGGTTATCTCCAGTATATTAAAAATCACCAAAAATCGAATTCTCAAGATATCTTAATGAATTATTCATGATTTATAGAGAAAAGTGTCTATTTTCTCGTGCTGAAAGCGGATCTTGAATATATTTGTTCGTTTTTGAGATATAAATCATTAAATTCAACGTGAACATTTATGGCTATCTCAAGTTAATTAAAATCACCAAAAATCGATTTCTAAAGATATTTTAATGATATATTCAAAATTTATAGAAGTAAGTGTCTGTTTTGTCATGGTGAGAACCAAATTAGAAAATCTTTATTCGTTTTTGAGATAAAGATTATTGAAGTTAACCTAATTCTTATGACTTTTTGAAATTAATAATCTTGTTGTAAAAAATCACGAAAAATCGAATTTTTAAGATATCTTAATTAATTATTCATGATTTATAGAGGAAAGTGTCTATTTTCTTGTGATGAAAGCGGATCTTAAAAATATTTATTCATTTTTGAGATATAAATCGTTAAAATGAACATGAACATTTATGGTTATCTCCAGTATATTAAAAATCACCAAAAATCGAATTCTCAAGATATCTTAATGAATTATTCATGATTTATAGAGAAAAGTGTCTATTTTCTCGTGCTGAAAGCGGATCTTGAATATATTTGTTCGTTTTTGAGATATAAATCATTAAATTCAACGTGAACATTTATGGCTATCTCAAGTTAATTAAAATCACCAAAAATCGATTTCTAAAGATATTTTAATGATATATTCAAAATTTATAGAAGTAAGTGTCTGTTTTGTCATGGTGAGAACCAAATTAGAAAATCTTTATTCGTTTTTGAGATAAAGATTATTGAAGTTAACCTAATTCTTATGACTTTTTGAAATTAATAATCTTGTTGTAAAAAATCACGAAAAATCGAGTTTTTAAGATATCTTAATTAATTATTCAAGATTTATAGAGGAAAGTGTCTATTTTCTTGTGATGAAAGCGGATCTTAAAAATATTTATTCATTTTTGAGATATAAATCGTTAAAATGAACATGAACATTTATGGTTATCTCCAGTATATTAAAAATCACCAAAAATCGAATTCTCAAGATATCTTAATGAATTATTCATGATTTATAGAGAAAAGTGTCTATTTTCTCGTGCTGAAAGCGGATCTTGAAAATATTTGTTCGTTTTTGAGATATAAATCATTAAATTCAAGGTGAACATTTATGGCTATCTCAAGTTGATTAAAAATCACCAAAAATCGAATTCTTGAGATATTTTAATGATATATTCAAAATTTATAGAGGTAAGTGTCTGTTTTGTCATGGTGAGAACCAAATTAGAAAATCTTTATTCGTTTTTGAGATAAAGATTATTGAAGTTAACCTAATTCTTATGACTTTTTGAAATTAATAATCTTGTTGTAAAAAATCACGAAAAATCGAGTTTTTAAGATATCTTAATTAATTATTCAAGATTTATAGAGGAAAGTGTCTATTTTCTTGTGATGAAAGCGGATCTTAAAAATATTTATTCATTTTTGAGATATAAATCGTTAAATTGAACATGAACATTTATGGTTATCTTCAGTATATTAAAAATCACCAAAAATCGAATTCTCAAGATATCTTAATGAATTATTCATGATTTATAGAGAAAAGTGTCTATTTTCTCGTGCTGAAAGCGGATCTTGAATATATTTGTTCGTTTTTGAGATATAAATCATTAAATTCAAGGTGAACATTTATGGCTATCTCAAGTTGATTAAAAATCACCAAAAATCGAATTCTTGAGATATTTTAATGATATATTCAAAATTTATAGAGGTAAGTGTCTGTTTTGTCATGGTGAGAACCAAATTAGAAAATCTTTATTCGTTTTTGAGATAAAGATTATTGAAGTTAACCTAATTCTTATGACTTTTTGAAATTAATAATCTTGTTGTAAAAAATCACGAAAAATCGAGTTTTTAAGATATCTTAATTAATTATTCAAGATTTATAGAGGAAAGTGTCTATTTTCTTGTGATGAAAGCGGATCTTAAAAATATTTATTCATTTTTGAGATATAAATCGTTAAATTGAACATGAACATTTATGGTTATCTTCAGTATATTAAAAATCACCAAAAATCGAATTCTCAAGATATCTTAATGAATTATTCATGATTTATAGAGAAAAGTGTCTATTTTCTCGTGCTGAAAGCGGATCTTGAAAATATTTGTTCGTTTTTGAGATATAAATCATTAAATTCAACGTGAACATTTATGGTTATCTCAAGTTAATTAAAATCACCAAAAATCGATTTCTAGAGATATTTTAATGATATATTCAAAATTTATAGAAGTAAGTGTCTGTTTTGTCATGGTGAGAACCAAATTAGAAAATCTTTATTCGTTTTTGAGATAAAGATTATTGAAGTTAACCTAATTCTTATGACTTTTTGAAATTAATAATCTTGTTGTAAAAAATCACGAAAAATCGAATTTTTAAGATATCTTAATTAATTATTCATGATTTATAGAGGAAAGTGTCTATTTTCTTGTGATGAAAGCGGATCTTAAAAATATTTATTCATTTTTGAGATATAAATCGTTAAAATGAACATGAACATTTATGGTTATCTCCAGTATATTAAAAATCACCAAAAATCGAATTCTCAAGATATCTTAATGAATTATTCATGATTTATAGAGAAAAGTGTCTATTTTCTCGTGCTGAAAGCGGATCTTGAATATATTTGTTCGTTTTTGAGATATAAATCATTAAATTCAACGTGAACATTTATGGCTATCTCAAGTTAATTAAAATCACCAAAAATCGATTTCTAAAGATATTTTAATGATATATTCAAAATTTATAGAAGTAAGTGTCTGTTTTGTCATGGTGAGAACCAAATTAGAAAATCTTTATTCGTTTTTGAGATAAAGATTATTGAAGTTAACCTAATTCTTATGACTTTTTGAAATTAATAATCTTGTTGTAAAAAATCACGAAAAATCGAGTTTTTAAGATATCTTAATTAATTATTCAAGATTTATAGAGGAAAGTGTCTATTTTCTTGTGATGAAAGCGGATCTTAAAAATATTTATTCATTTTTGAGATATAAATCGTTAAAATGAACATGAACATTTATGGTTATCTCCAGTATATTAAAAATCACCAAAAATCGAATTCTCAAGATATCTTAATGAATTATTCATGATTTATAGAGAAAAGTGTCTATTTTCTCGTGCTGAAAGCGGATCTTGAAAATATTTGTTCGTTTTTGAGATATAAATCATTAAATTCAAGGTGAACATTTATGGCTATCTCAAGTTGATTAAAAATCACCAAAAATCGAATTCTTGAGATATTTTAATGATATATTCAAAATTTATAGAGGTAAGTGTCTGTTTTGTCATGGTGAGAACCAAATTAGAAAATCTTTATTCGTTTTTGAGATAAAGATTATTGAAGTTAACCTAATTCTTATGACTTTTTGAAATTAATAATCTTGTTGTAAAAAATCACGAAAAATCGAGTTTTTAAGATATCTTAATTAATTATTCAAGATTTATAGAGGAAAGTGTCTATTTTCTTGTGATGAAAGCGGATCTTAAAAATATTTATTCATTTTTGAGATATAAATCGTTAAATTGAACATGAACATTTATGGTTATCTTCAGTATATTAAAAATCACCAAAAATCGAATTCTCAAGATATCTTAATGAATTATTCATGATTTATAGAGAAAAGTGTCTATTTTCTCGTGCTGAAAGCGGATCTTGAATATATTTGTTCGTTTTTGAGATATAAATCATTAAATTCAAGGTGAACATTTATGGCTATCTCAAGTTGATTAAAAATCACCAAAAATCGAATTCTTGAGATATTTTAATGATATATTCAAAATTTATAGAGGTAAGTGTCTGTTTTGTCATGGTGAGAACCAAATTAGAAAATCTTTATTCGTTTTTGAGATAAAGATTATTGAAGTTAACCTAATTCTTATGACTTTTTGAAATTAATAATCTTGTTGTAAAAAATCACGAAAAATCGAGTTTTTAAGATATCTTAATTAATTATTCAAGATTTATAGAGGAAAGTGTCTATTTTCTTGTGATGAAAGCGGATCTTAAAAATATTTATTCATTTTTGAGATATAAATCGTTAAATTGAACATGAACATTTATGGTTATCTTCAGTATATTAAAAATCACCAAAAATCGAATTCTCAAGATATCTTAATGAATTATTCATGATTTATAGAGAAAAGTGTCTATTTTCTCGTGCTGAAAGCGGATCTTGAAAATATTTGTTCGTTTTTGAGATATAAATCATTAAATTCAACGTGAACATTTATGGTTATCTCAAGTTAATTAAAATCACCAAAAATCGATTTCTAGAGATATTTTAATGATATATTCAAAATTTATAGAAGTAAGTGTCTGTTTTGTCATGGTGAGAACCAAATTAGAAAATCTTTATTCGTTTTTGAGATAAAGATTATTGAAGTTAACCTAATTCTTATGACTTTTTGAAATTAATAATCTTGTTGTAAAAAATCACGAAAAATCGAATTTTTAAGATATCTTAATTAATTATTCATGATTTATAGAGGAAAGTGTCTATTTTCTTGTGATGAAAGCGGATCTTAAAAATATTTATTCATTTTTGAGATATAAATCGTTAAATTGAACATGAACATTTATGGTTATCTCCAGTATATTAAAAATCACCAAAAATCGAATTCTCAAGATATCTTAATGAATTATTCATGATTTATAGAGAAAAGTGTCTATTTTCTCGTGCTGAAAGCGGATCTTGAATATATTTGTTCGTTTTTGAGATATAAATCATTAAATTCAAGGTGAACATTTATGGCTATCTCAAGTTGATTAAAAATCACCAAAAATCGAATTCTTGAGATATTTTAATGATATATTCAAAATTTATAGAGGTAAGTGTCTGTTTTGTCATGGTGAGAACCAAATTAGAAAATCTTTATTCGTTTTTGAGATAAAGATTATTGAAGTTAACCTAATTCTTATGACTTTTTGAAATTAATAATCTTGTTGTAAAAAATCACGAAAAATCGAGTTTTTAAGATATCTTAATTAATTATTCAAGATTTATAGAGGAAAGTGTCTATTTTCTTGTGATGAAAGCGGATCTTAAAAATATTTATTCATTTTTGAGATATAAATCGTTAAAATGAACATGAACATTTATGGTTATCTCCAGTATATTAAAAATCACCAAAAATCGAATTCTCAAGATATCTTAATGAATTATTCATGATTTATAGAGAAAAGTGTCTATTTTCTCGTGCTGAAAGCGGATCTTGAATATATTTGCTCGTTTTTGAGATATAAATCATTAAATTCAACGTGAACATTTATGGCTATCTCAAGTTAATTAAAATCACCAAAAATCGATTTCTAGAGATATTTTAATGATATATTCAAAATTTATAGAAGTAAGTGTCTGTTTTGTCATGGTGAGAATCAAATTAGAAAATATTTGTTCGTTTTTGAGATATAAATCATTAAATTCAACGTGAACATTTATGGCTATCTCAACTTAATTAAAAATCACCAAAAATCGAATTCTTGAGATATCTTAATGAATTATTCATGATTTATAGAGCAAAGTTTCTATTTTCTCATGATGAAAGCGGATTTTGAAAATATTTATTCGTTTTTGAGATATAAATGATTAAGTTCAACGTGAACATTTATGGCTATCTCAAGTTAATTAAAAATCACCAAAAATCGAATTCTTGAGATATCTTAATGAATTATTCATGATTTATAGAGCAAAGTTTCTATTTTCTCGTGTTGAAAGCGGATTTTGAAAATATTTATTCGTTTTTGAGATATAAATAATTAAGTTCAACGTGAACATTTATGGCTATCTCAAGTTAATTAAAAATCACCAAAAATCGAATTCTTGAGATATTTTAATGAAACATTCACAATTTATAGGGGTAAATGTCTATTTTGTCATGGTGAGAACCAAATTAAAAAATCTTTATTCGTTTTTGAGATAAAAATTATTAAAGTTAACCTAATTTTTTACGTTTTTTTGAAATTAATAATCTTGTATTAAATCACGAAAAATCGAATTCTTAATAATTACTCCCTGAAATATGTAAATCATGCGGTCAAGAAGGCAACAGTGCATGATCATTCAAGTGTGAAAACAGACTCTCTGCGCCTATTAAAGGGGTTCCTAATGTTGGTATTAAATCTGCCAATAAAAAATCAGACCAGCTTAATAATGCCATCACGAAAGACTCACGCATCCACAAGCCTATAACCATCCATGATCACATTATCGACACATATGTATCAAAAATTAACTCGCCTAAGTGCATAGACCGGCAAGAACTCATCAACGCCCTAAAGCGCAGATTTATAGAACAGTATCAAATCGACACAATTGTTGCATTCTCACGGCTTCCAATCCAGCATTTTGCAGAAACAGTAATGGCTGAGCTACGGTTGCTGTACGCAAATATCAACAGTTACCACCCAAAATCCCACCTGATTGAAAGTTTTATAAATGTTAATCGACTCAACTGCGCTATGTTTGTTGAGACAAAATCGAAAAAGCCAATAAAGTTCATGGACTGGAGAGTGATCGAGAAAACTGGTAACGTTGTCAATAGAGGTGTGAGAGGTGGAGCCGTCGTCATATGTGATCCTGTACTGTAAATGGGAAAGTCCAACGCCCCAAGAATTAACTGCGTCCTAAACAATGCTCTTCACTTTACAATCACGCTTGGCTCAGCAGCACTGCACATATTCTTGGTTTACATCCATCCGCACAGTAATATCGAAGAGTCAATTTTTACCATGGCGTCTTTGTATGACAATTGCTTACTCATTGGAGATTTCAACCCAAACCCTACGAAAATCAAACATATTAACCGGTTCATTTCATCGTCCAATTTTGTCCGCATTAGAACCGCTCCCAAAACAATCTAAGTACCACTCCGGACATGATTTTTTGCTCAAAAAACATTAGTTCATTGATTACGCACGTTGCGGTTACTCCGGACCTATGCTCTGACCACTTAAGTATTTTGGTCCATATTCAGTTGTCTGCCCCCATCCAAAGGTCAACCCGAAACATCGTCAAGAATTATAAACTCTGTAATATGGAGGTTGTGAACTCAACCATCTCAGCATTCATCAACAACAACAATTCAGCGAACATCTCAGGGAGTCGATTGACCAACCCAGTCCAAATAAACAAGAAAAATATTACAATTTCCCGCTACCTAAGTTCATAGTAAGGCTGATTAAGGAGAAGAGACGTTTTTATCGGGACTTTAGACTATAGGAGATTCCGGAATTAAAAAGAAAATATCAATTAAACAAACACATTCTAACCCTAATTAAGCAATTTAAAAGCGAAAAATACATTGAAGCTTGCAATAATATCAAAAATTCAAATCGCAAAAGATACTGGCCGGAAGTCCGGAAATTATCAAGGTACCAAAAGATCCTGAAGTCTGTGAACTTATCAACCCCTTGGATGGTACATCTTATACAGACCCCGAAGAAATGGTCAACATCCATGGTGATTACCTCCAGCGTGTGTTTACATTTTCGGAGGATGCTTCTTTCTGCACCGTCTACCAAATTAGAATTGATGACTGGTATAAATCCGCTTTTTTCACCCAGGCCGATACCCCTGAAAATGCTCTTATCCAAGAGGATGAATACTTTTCAATCATAGGCAAGGGTAAAAGAACCGCCCCCGGGTACGATCATCTCACAAAAAACATCCTCAGAAAGCTATCCTTAAGATCCTTTCATTCACGCCTATATTATCCAAATATTAAATTTTTGCCTATCCAATCAACATTTCCCTGAACTTTGGAAGGCTTTGGTTATAATTTGCGTGTCCAAAAAGGAATCTTCGTTATCTGATCCTTCCAATTACCGTCTTATTGCGCTACTTCCTGTCATTGGTAAGATTATGGAGACCCATATCAAATACAAATTACTAGAAGCCGTCTCAAATAAAATACCAAATTATTAATTTAGTTTCCATCCTGGAAGATCGACGTGACACGCCCTGGGTGTACTGCTATCCAACTTTCCGGCTCTTTTCTTGGATATCCGCAAAGCATTTGATTCAGTATGGCATCGCGGACTATTATATAAACTCAATGTGTTGAATGTGTCCCGCCTTACCTCCTAAATCTTCGCAAGGAATTCCTTTCTAATCGTTCCTCAGTCGTAAGATGTATTATCTCCGACGTTGTACAATCTCTTCTGTTGCGACATCTATCACCCCAACCCAGATATAGTGGATTTGGAGTCATACGCCCTTCTGTATGCAAACGACACAACCTTGGTGACCCACGGCGCAACCATCAGATCCGCAGTTCAGAAGTTACAGATATTGGTTTGTTCAACTGAGAGTTGGCTGCTGAGATGGCGTATTCAAGTCAACCCCTCGAAGACGCAATTTTTTTATCCCTCTTTTCCCATTCATGCTCCCCCACCTACGATAACGTTGATAGGATAATCAACGGTGCTATCTGCTACTACATCATGCAAATACCTTGGAGTATGGATGGACAGAAGACTTAAATTTACCGACCACGCCATCAAGGTGAAAATGAAAGCGACAAATCGAGCGAAACACTTCCGATCTTTAACTTATCAGGGCCGTGGCATATCTACGAAATGCGTCTCGCAGATATACAAAACGATCTGTAGACCGATTAAGAACCGAAAGTGTCTATTTTTTCGTGATGAAAGCGGATCTTGAAAATATTTATTCGTTTTTGAGATATAAATCGTTAAATTGAACGTGAACATTTATGGTTATCTCCAGTATATTAAAAATCACCAAGAATCGAATTCTCAAGATATCTTAATGAATTATTCATGATTTATAGAGAAAAGTGTCTATTTTCTCGTGCTGAAAGCTTATCTTGAAAATATTTGTTCGTTTTTGAGATATAAATCATTAAATTCAAGGTGAACATTTACGGCTATCTCAAGTTAATTAAAATCACCAAAAATCGATTTCTTGAGATATTTTAATGATATATTCAAAATTTATAGAGGTAAGTGTCTATTTTGTCATGGTGAGAACCAAATTAGAAAATCTTAATTCGTATTTGAGATAAAGATTATTTAAGTTAACCTAATTTTTTATGATTTTTTGAAATTAATAATCTTGTTTTAAAAAATCAGGAAAAATCGAATTCTTAAGATATCTTAATGAACTATTCACGATTTATAGAGGAAAGTGTCTATTTTCTGGTGATGAAAGCGGATCTTGAAAATATTTATTCGTTTTTGAGATATAAATCATTAAATTCAACGCGAACATTTATGGCTATCTCAAGTTGATTAAAAATCACCAAAAATCGAATTCTTGAGATATTTTAATGAAACATTCTAAATTTATAGAAGCTAGTGTCTATTTTGTCATGGTGAGAACCAAATTAGAAAATCTTTATTCGTTTTTGAGATAAAGATTATTTAAGTTAACCTAATTTTTTATGATTTTTTGAAATTAATAACCTTGCTTTAAAAAAATCACGAAAAATCGAATTCTTAAGATATCTTAATAAACTATTCATGATTTATAGAGGCAAGTGTCTATTTTGTCATGGTGAAAACCAAATTAGAAAATCTTTATTCGTTTTTGAGATAAAGATTATTTAAGTTAACCTAATTTTTTATGATTTTTTGAAATTAATAATCTTGTTTTAAAAAATCAGGAAAAATCGAATTCTTAAGATATCTTAATGAACTATTCACGATTTATAGAGGAAAGTGTCTATTTTCTGGTGATGAAAGCGGATCTTGAAAATATTTATTCGTTTTTGAGATATAAATCATTAAATTCAACGCGAACATTTATGGCTATCTCAAGTTGATTAAAAATCACCAAAAATCGAATTCTTGAGATATTTTAATGAAACAGTCTAAATTTATAGAAGCTAGTGTCTATTTTGTAATGGTAAGAACCAAATTAGAAAATCTTTATTCGTTTTTGAGATAAAGATTATTTAAGTTAACCTAATTTTTTATGATTTTTTGAAATTAATAACCTTGCTTTAAAAAAATCACGAAAAATCGAATTCTTAAGATATCTTAATAAACTATTCATGATTTATAGAGGCAAGTGTCTATTTTGTCATGGTGAAAACCAAATTAGAAAATCTTTATTCGTTTTTGAGATAAAGATTATTTAAGTTAACCTAATTTTTTATGATTTTTTGAAATTAATAATCTTGTTTTAAAAAATCAGGAAAAATCGAATTCTTAAGATATCTTAATGAACTATTCACGATTTATAGAGGAAAGTGTCTATTTTCTGGTGATGAAAGCGGATCTTGAAAATATTTATTCGTTTTTGAGATATAAATCATTAAATTCAACGCGAACATTTATGGCTATCTCAAGTTGATTAAAAATCACCAAAAATCGAATTCTTGAGATATTTTAATGAAACATTCTAAATTTATAGAAGCTAGTGTCTATTTTGTCATGGTGAGAACCAAATTAGAAAATCTTTATTCGTTTTTGAGATAAAGATTATTTAAGTTAACCTAATTTTTTATGATTTTTTGAAATTAATAATCTTGTTTTAAAAAATCAGGAAAAATCGAATTCTTAAGATATCTTAATGAACTATTCACGATTTATAGAGGAAAGTGTCTATTTTCTGGTGATGAAAGCGGATCTTGAAAATATTTATTCGTTTTTGAGATATAAATCATTAAATTCAACGCGAACATTTATGGCTATCTCAAGTTGATTAAAAATCACCAAAAATCGAATTCTTGAGATATTTTAATGAAACAGTCTAAATTTATAGAAGCTAGTGTCTATTTTGTAATGGTAAGAACCAAATTAGAAAATCTTTATTCGTTTTTGAGATAAAGATTATTTAAGTTAACCTAATTTTTTATGATTTTTTGAAATTAATAACCTTGCTTTAAAAAAATCACGAAAAATCGAATTCTTAAGATATCTTAATAAACTATTCATGATTTATAGAGGCAAGTGTCTATTTTGTCATGGTGAAAACCAAATTAGAAAATCTTTATTCGTTTTTGAGATAAAGATTATTTAAGTTAACCTAATTTTTTATGATTTTTTGAAATTAATAATCTTGTTTTAAAAAATCAGGAAAAATCGAATTCTTAAGATATCTTAATGAACTATTCACGATTTATAGAGGAAAGTGTCTATTTTCTGGTGATGAAAGCGGATCTTGAAAATATTTATTCGTTTTTGAGATATAAATCATTAAATTCAACGCGAACATTTATGGCTATCTCAAGTTGATTAAAAATCACCAAAAATCGAATTCTTGAGATATTTTAATGAAACATTCTAAATTTATAGAAGCTAGTGTCTATTTTGTCATGGTGAGAACCAAATTAGAAAATCTTTATTCGTTTTTGAGATAAAGATTATTTAAGTTAACCTAATTTTTTATGATTTTTTGAAATTAATAATCTTGTTTTAAAAAATCAGGAAAAATCGAATTCTTAAGATATCTTAATGAACTATTCACGATTTATAGAGGAAAGTGTCTATTTTCTGGTGATGAAAGCGGATCTTGAAAATATTTATTCGTTTTTGAGATATAAATCATTA
Organism: Onthophagus sagittarius; assembly: GCA_036711965.1. Classification (NCBI taxonomy): domain Eukaryota; kingdom Metazoa; phylum Arthropoda; class Insecta; order Coleoptera; family Scarabaeidae; genus Onthophagus; species Onthophagus sagittarius. The sequence goes on from JASERS010000008.1 coordinate 14,703,196, forward strand.
AATTCAACGCGAACATTTATGGCTATCTCAAGTTGATTAAAAATCACCAAAAATCGAATTCTTGAGATATTTTAATGAAACAGTCTAAATTTATAGAAGCTAGTGTCTATTTTGTAATGGTAAGAACCAAATTAGAAAATCTTTATTCGTTTTTGAGATAAAGATTATTTAAGTTAACCTAATTTTTTATGATTTTTTGAAATTAATAACCTTGCTTTAAAAAAATCACGAAAAATCGAATTCTTAAGATATCTTAATAAACTATTCATGATTTATAGAGGCAAGTGTCTATTTTGTCATGGTGAAAACCAAATTAGAAAATCTTTATTCGTTTTTGAGATAAAGATTATTTAAGTTAACCTAATTTTTTATGATTTTTTGAAATTAATAATCTTGTTTTAAAAAATCAGGAAAAATCGAATTCTTAAGATATCTTAATGAACTATTCACGATTAATAGAGGAAAGTGTCTATTTTCTGGTGATGAAAGCGGATCTTGAAAATATTTATTCGTTTTTGAGATATAAATCATTAAATTCAACGCGAACATTTACGGCTATCTCAAGTTGATTAAAAATCACCAAAAATCAAATTCTTGAAATAATTTAATGATACATTCAAAATTTGTCGTCTAAAAAGACGTGCGGCTAATCCCTAATGATTTTAGTTCTGGGTCTAGTGTTAATTCTAAAGCTAGGTTGGGTTGAATTTTGTTAAGTCTTAAGAGAGATAGGACGCACGGCTAAACCTGAATTTTTCTAGTTCTAGGTGTAGTGTTAGTTCTAGTTTTAGTTCCATACAAGTATACAATTTCTTCAATTCATTTAAATCTTAATAATAACTAAAAATAGAGCCAATACTAATGTTAGAGTTAGAACGAAAATCATTTGAGTTGGGTTGGTAGATAAGTCTAGTTTTTATTCTAAAATTAGGTTGTAGGTTTAGTCTTAATTATACATCAATTTATCGTTTAATTTTATTTATAAAATTAGAAAATTAAACATTTAATCTTGAGAAAAAAAAATTTTATTAACAAAATTTAAGTTGGTATTAATTTTGACGTTTGACATTTTGAGGTTGTTTAAAAAAAGGGTCGACGAATTCTCAAAAAAATCGCTATAATTATTCAAAAATTACAATTTTGAGGGTGAGTCATTAAATTTTTAATCGTAAAATTATTTCAATAATTTTTTAATCGTTAAAATATTTAATTAATAAAAAAAATAACTAACAAGTACCAACCGATTTATTATAAATTTAGCGTCAAAAAAATTTAAGTTGGTGTTAATTATCTCATCTGACATTTCAAAGTTTAAACGTCAAATATAAAAACTCTTAAAGTAATAGCTCATGCTGCCGACAAGTTGGCAGAGTTTAAGATGATGAACAGGACTTTGACAAGTTGGTAGACTTTAAGATGATGAACAGGACTTTGGAGACAAAACAACTCATGCTGCCAACAAGTTGGCAGTCTTTATGATGATATATCGTCTGTGCAAGAGTAATAGCTCATGTTGCCAACAAGTTGGCAGTCTTTATGATGATATATAGTCTGTGGAAGAGTAATAACTCATGCTGCCAACAAGTTGGCAGTCTTTATGATAATATATAGTCTGTGGAAGAATAATAGCTCATGCCGCCAACAAGTTGGCAGAGTTTAAGATGATGAACAGGACTTTGGAGACAAAACAACTCATGCCGCCAACAAGTTGGTAGACTTTAAGATGATGAACAGGACTTTGGAGACAAAACAACTCATGCCGCCAACAAGTTGGTAGACTTTAAGATGATGAACAGGACTTTGGAGACAAAACAACTCATGCTGCCAACAAGTTGGCAGTCTTTATGATGGTATATAGTCTGTGGAACAGTAATAACTCATGCTGCCAACAAGTTGACAGACTTTAAGATGATGAACAGAACTTTGGAGACAAAACAACTCAGTTGGCAGTCTTTATGATGATATATAGCCTGTGGAAGAGTAATAGCTCATGCTGCCAACAAGTTGGCAGAGTTTAAGTTGATGAGCAAGACTTTGGAGACAAAACAGCTCATGCTGCCAACAAGTTGGTAGTGTTTAAGTTGATGAGCAAGACTTTGGAGACAAAACAGCTCATGCTGCCAACAAGTTGGCAGTCTTTATGATGGTATATAGTCTGTGGAACAGTAATAACTCATGCTGCCAACAAGTTGGCAGTCTTTATGATAATATATAGTCTGTGGAAGAATAATAGCTCATGCCGCCAACAAGTTGGCAGAGTTTAAGATGATGAACAGGACTTTGGAGACAAAACAACTCATGCCGCCAACAAGTTGGTAGACTTTAAGATGATGAACAGGACTTTGGAGACAAAACAACTCATGCCGCCAACAAGTTGGTAGACTTTAAGATGATGAACAGGACTTTGGAGACAAAACAACTCATGCTGCCAACAAGTTGGCAGTCTTTATGATGGTATATAGTCTGTGGAACAGTAATAACTCATGCTGCCAACAAGTTGACAGACTTTAAGATGATGAACAGAACTTTGGAGACAAAACAACTCAGTTGGCAGTCTTTATGATGATATATAGCCTGTGGAAGAGTAATAGCTCATGCTGCCAACAAGTTGGCAGAGTTTAAGTTGATGAGCAAGACTTTGGAGACAAAACAGCTCATGCTGCCAACAAGTTGGTAGAGTTTAAGTTGATGAGCAAGACTTTGGAGACAAAACAGCTCATGCTGCCAACAAGTTGGCAGTCTTTATGATGGTATATAGTCTGTGGAACGGTAATAACTCATGCTGCCAACAAGTTGACAGACTTTAAGATAATGAACAGAACTTTGGAGACAAAACAACTCAGTTGGCAGTCTTTATGATGATATATAGCCTGTGGAAGAGTAATAGCTCATGCTGCCAACAAGTTGGCAGAGTTTAAGTTGATGAGCAAGACTTTGGAGACAAAACAGCTCATGCTGCCAACAAGTTGGCAGTCTTTATGATAATATATAGTCTGTGGAAGAATAATAGCTCATGCCGCCAACAAGTTGGCAGAGTTTAAGATGATGAACAGGACTTTGGAGACAAAACAACTCATGCCGCCAACAAGTTGGTAGAGTTTAAGATGATGAACAGGACTTTGGAGACAAAACAACTCATGCCGCCAACAAGTTGGTAGACTTTAAGATGATGAACAGGACTTTGGAGACAAAACAACACATGTCGCCAACAAGTTGGTAGACTTTAAGATGATGAACAGGACTTTGGAGACAAAACAACTCATGCCGCCAACAAGTTGGCAGTCTTTGTGATGATATATACTCTGTTAGACTTAGAACGAAAATCAGTTGAGTTGGGTTGGTAGATAAGTCTAGTTTTAATTTTAAAGTTAGGTTGTAGGTTTAGTATTAATTATACATCAATTTCTTATTTAATTTTATTTATAAAATTAAAAAATTAAACATTTAATCTTAAATTAGAAAAGAAAATTTTAATCAACAAAATTTAAGTTGGTATTAATTTTGACGTTTGGTATTTTGAGGTTATTTAAAAAAAGCGTCGACAAATTCTCAAAAAAAACGCTGTTATTTATTCAAAAATCGATTTTTCTTTTCAAAAAAACCCTTTAACCGATAATAAATAATTAATGGAAGGTGTATTAACGCAAGAAAATACCATCTTAAGGGGTGAGTTACTAAATTTTTAATCAAAAAATTATTTGGTGCGTTTCAATAATTATTTTTTAATTTAAACGAAATGTAACAAATTATTAAAGTCGAATAAATTTTGGTATTAAGAAAAAAAAATAAACAAAAAGTTAAATCGGATGGTACTTTAAAATTTATCATTAAACAAAATTTAAGTTGGTATTAATTTTTACATTTGACACTACAAACTTAAAAACGTCAATTTTATTTCAAAATGTCATAAAATCTAAATATTATTAATTTTTTTCTATTTCGTTTTAGTCATTCCAAGGAAGTCAAGGTCGCGCTTATTTGTTCAATTCTGTGTAAGTACCGGTCGGGGGCATATAATTTCCGTATACATACTTTTCTATAGCTATTTGCTAAATCGATAAATTCTTAAACGGAATAGTTACCATACCGGCCCGAACATTTCACGTTTACGTTTTATAGAAAGTAAACTTTTTTAGCTTAGCTAACTTTTCCTCCTCCCCCCTTTTTCCCAAAGGCGTAACCCCATTTTACACCACACACAGTTCTTGTTGTTGCGTTAAAGTGCAACAAGAACTTGCGAAACGTTTCTAAACCGTAACGCGAAATGAACGTTCACCGGGTGTGGTGTTGTAACGAAGCTAAATTTAAAATAATTTTATTTACATATTGATTATTTTATTTATTTTTTTTAGGGTGAATGTAGGTTGTGGTCCAGCAGAGGAAAGAGTTCTATTGACGGGTCTTCACGCTGTTGCAGATATTTACTGTGAATGTTGCAAGACGACGCTCGGATGGAAATATGTAAGTGAATTGATTAAATAAAATTGACGTTTAACCGAAATGTTTGAAGGAACACGCTTTCGAATCGAGTCAAAAATACAAAGAAGGCAAGTTTATAATCGAATTGGCCCATATGATTAAGGAGAACGGTTGGGACTGACGATTTTGAAGCCGTTCGGATCGTTCCCTCAACAATTACAACCGATGGCCGCCAATTGTCTTCATAAAACCAACAAAAACAACAATTACTACGAGTTTATGTGTAAAAAGAACGTTTTTTAGCGTAATAATCGATGACCACGTCCTTATTGCTGTGTTGCGGTGGTGGTTGAATGAGTTTCGACGATCTTGACACCGTCAAATTTATCGATTCATTTCGTTTTATTTCATTTCCGAGAAAACGTTTTAGTTTTTTCCATTTTTACAAGTTAAAAAGGACCAAAAAAATTTTTAAATTTTTTTGCTCAAAAATTAATTTATTAATTAACAACTTTTTGAACAATTAAAAAACGAATCCCGATTATTTTTACAATATAAACGTAGTAATGAAGTGATAGCGCCTAGTTTAATTTTTTTAATTAATTTTAATCGTGTTTATCTATAGTATATTATTATAGATTTTATTTGAGAGAGAATGGAAGCAACCCAACTCTTTATCTCCTTATATTTAATATTAACAAATAAACGTCATATTTTCGCTACAAAATCGAACCCAACTATAAATAATAGAATCCTTTTAAGCGTTCTAATCACACATTTTTCAAGTTTCGCAACAACATTAAAAATTAATTACGAGGAAAAATGAGATGTGTGTACTTACCGTTAACAGTTTTTGGGTGTATGTTAAATCATGATGTTGTGATCTGTGTTAGAATGAGAACTTGTGCTGTGGTATTACATCTGTGGTAAAAATAATTAGAGAAAACGAAAAAAAATAAAAAGTAAAATGTCAGAATAACAAAGATTTTAAAATAAAAAAAATAAAAATATTTAAAGAATGGTTGAGTTATGAATATGAATAAGAATAAAGAAACTGGGGGAATCAATAGATGTTAAGATAACGTTAAATAATTTAATTTAATTTATCCAAAGAACGCTCCAAAATATCTATATCGGATAATTATAATCATAAATCATAATAATTTGTTTATGATTATTTGATGAAGCGATTAAAAAAAATCACATCCTAGAAAATAACGATAATAATAATAATAATACTATATTTATTTACTAATAAACATGTAACATATTATCCTAAACGTATTTGGGGTTATTTCGAAACGATGTGTATCCTCTAAAAAGAAAAAAAAAAAAGGGACGAAAGCGTTTAATTAAAAAAAAAATCTCATCGATGTCTTTATTAATGTAATTATTCAAATGTCATACTGCCAGTAGCGCATAGAATTAAAAAAAAAAAAACTGTCATTTTATCAAAATAAGGAATGATCGAGTTAAAATAAGTCCACGTTTTAAATTAAAAGGACGGAATGAGTCGCAAAAAAATCGTTGCACTTCTCTTTGTTGTTAATAACTACTTTTAAAACGACTGTTGTAAGTTTATTAAAAACGATAACAAGTTAATTTATTTAAAAAGGAATTAAGTTTTAAGTGAATCGTAGTGATATTTAGTGAGCCCTTTCTTTTTGATTTTATGAACGAACAAACAACACCATGTGACATATACGCAGTTTGCATTATTAAATATTAAGTAATGAGTAAATTTGGTTAATTATTTACCCATTTTCTTTTAATTAATTAAACTTGTATTGGAGGGGCATCTGTTGTGATGAAGTTGCACTAAAATTTGTGTATTTGTGGTTGCCTATGTTTAAAATAATTTTGATTTATATTTTAAAGTTATTTATCATTTAGTACTAAAGTTCGGTTTGGTAATAGTTATACTGTTAGTTTAGAAGAATTTACAACTATCTAGAGATAAATAAGAATTAAAACGAGTACTAACACTAAACCTAGCAATAGAAAGATTTAGGTTTAGGCATGCGTCCAAAGACCCTAATCTTTCCACTTCTAGATCTAGTGTTAGTTAACACTAGACCTTGAACTAGAAAGATTTAGGTTTAGCTATGCGTCAAAGACCATAATTTTTCCACTTCTGGGTCTAGTGTTAGTTTTAGTTTTATATCATTAGATCTAACTGTAGATCTAGAACTAGAATCATCCGGGTTTAGCCTTCTTAAAAAGACGTGCGGCTAAGCCCGGATGATTTTGGTTCTAAATTTTCAGTTTGATCTAATGATATAAAACTAGAACTAACACTAGACCTAAAACTAGAAAGATTTAGGTATAGCTATGCGTCAAAGACCCCAATCTTTCCACTTTCTGGGTCTAGTGTTAATTCTAGTTTTATGTCATTAGATCTAACTGTAGATCTAGAACTAGAATCATCCGGGTTTAGCCGTCTCAAGGAGATGTACGGCTAAACCCGGATGATTTTAGTTCTAGATTTTCAGTTAGATCTAATGATATAACACTAGAATTAACACTAGACAAAGAAGTGGAAAAATTAAGGTTTAGCCGTGCGTCTAAAGACTTTAATCTTCAAACTAATCAAGGTCCTTCGCTTTTTACCATAAAAATGTCTTCTGCCAGCATCATTTAAAATTAACAGTTTATGGACTTTTTACGTAAAGACTGTGCATTTTGTTCAATAGTATTTAATATTTTCAAAGCATAGTCAATTGGTTTATCAACAGTATCCAGTTTCACAAGTAGTATCAAGTCCTTTGGAAGCATTTCAAGTCTTCCAAGGGAGGTATCAAATTTTCTGGAAGCAATATCAAGTCTTCTTAAAGCAATATCATGTTTTTTGGAAGTATTTCCAGTATTCCAGAAGCAACATCAAGTTTTCTGGAAGTATATTAAGTCTTCTAAAAGCAGCATCAAGTCTTCTGGAAGCAATATCAAGTCTTCTAGAAGCAGTATCAAGTCTTCTGGAAGTATTTCCAGTCTTCCAGAAGCAATGCCAAGCCTTTTGGAAGCATATTAAGTCTTCTAGAAGCAATATCAAGTCTTCTTAAAGCAATATCATGTTTTTTGGAAGTATTTCCAGTATTCCAGAAGCAACATCAAGTTTTCTGGAAGTATATTAAGTCTTCTAAAAGCAGCATCTAGTCTTCTGGAAGCAATATCAAGTCTTCTTAAAGCAGTATCATGTCTTTTGGATGTATTTCCAGTATTCCAGAAGCAGCATCAAGTCTTCTGGAAGCAATATCAAGTCTTCTAGAAGCAGTATCAAGTCTTCTGGAAGTATTTCCAGTCTTCCAGAAACAATGTCAAGTCTTTTGGAAGCATATTAAGTCTTCTAGAAGCAATATCAAGTCTTCTTAAAGCAGTATCATGTCTTTTGGATGTATTTCCAGTATTCCAGAAGCAGCATCAAGTCTTCTGGAAGCAATATCAAGTCTTCTAGAAGCAGTATCAAGTCTTCTGGAAGTATTTTCAGTCTTCCAGAAGCATTGTCAAGCCTTTTAGAAGCATATTATGTCTTCTAGAAGCAATATCAAGTCTTCTTAAAGCAGTATCATATCTTTTGGATGTATTTCCAGTTTTCCAAAAGCAGCATCAAGTCTTCTGGAAGCAATATCAAGTCTTCCAGAAGCAGTATCAAGTCTTCTGGAAGCATTTTCAGTCTTCCAGAAGCAATGTCAAGCCTTTTAAAAGCATATTATGTCTTCTAGAAGCAATATCAAGTCTTCTTAAAGCAGTATCATGTCTTTTGGAAGTATTTCCAGTATTCCAGAAGCAGCATCAAGTCTTCTGGAAGCAATATCAAGTCTTCTAGAAGTAGTATCAAGTCTTCTGGAAGTATTTTCATTCTTCCAGAAGCAATGTCAAGTCTTTTAGAAGCATATTATGTCTTCTAGAAGCAATATCAAGTCTTCTTAAAGCAGTATCATGTCTTTTGGGTGTATTTCCAGTTTTCCAAAAGCAGCATCAAGTCTTCTGGAAGCAATATCAAGTCTTCTTGAAGCAGTATCATGTCTTTTGGAAGTATTTCCAGTATTTCAGAAGCAGCATCAAGTCTTCTGGAAGCAATATCAAGTCTTCTTAAAACAGTATCATGTCTTTTGGAAGTATTTCCAGTATTCCAGAAGCAGCATCAAGTCTTCTGGAAGCAATATCAAGTCTTCTAGAAGTAGTATCAAGTCTTCTGGAAGTATTTTCATTCTTCCAGAAGCAATGTCAAGTCTTTTAGAAGCATATTATGTCTTCTAGAAGCAATATCAAGTCTTCTTAAAGCAGTATCATGTCTTTTGGGTGTATTTCCAGTTTTCCAAAAGCAGCATCAAGTCTTCTGGAAGCAATATCAAGTCTTCTTAAAGCAGTATCATGTCTTTTGGAAGTATTTCCAGTATTTCAGAAGCAGCATCAAGTCTTCTGGAAGCAATATCAAGTCTTCTTAAAACAGTATCATGTCTTTTGGAAGTATTTCCAATATTCCAGAAGCAGCATCAAGTCTTCTGGAAGCAATATCAAGTCTTCTAGAAGCAGTATCAAGTCTTCTGGAAGTATTTCCAGTCTTCCAGAAGCAATGTCAAGCCTTTTGGAAGCATATTAAGTCTTCTAGAAGCAATATCAAGTCTTCTTAAAGCAGTATCATGTCTTTTGGATGTATTTCCAGTTTTCCAGAAGCAGCATCAAGTCTTCTGGAAGCAATATCAAGTCTTCTAGAAGCAGTATCAAGTCTTCTGGAAGTATTTTCAGTCTTCCAGAAGCAATGTCAAGCCTTTTGGAAGCATATTAAGTCTTCTAGAAGCAATATCAAGTCTTCCTAAAGCAGTATCATGACTTTTGGATCTATTTCCAGTATTCCAGAAGCAGCATCAAGTCTTCTGGAAGCAATATCAAGTCTTCTAGAAGCAGTATCAAGTCTTCTTAAAGCAATATCATCTGGAAGTCTGATCTTCTGGAAGTATTTCACAAATACTTCGAAAAATTCTCGCAATATTTTGACTTTTCCTTCTATAGCTGAGTTGTGTTAATCTTCAACTTCATACCATCCCTGATATAACAAAAATCTCAAAATTTTTCTGTGAGGTTGGGTTGGATTGGGTTAAACTCCGTGAATCGCAGTGAAATATCCCGTGATTTCCATATTTTAGGTTTGAGTTTTTCTTCTATATAGGGTTCAGTTCAGCCCAACTGTAGAGTCAGGTTCAATCAAGTTCATTTCAAGATGAGAGATGGTATCAAGCTGCAATTCCTTCCATAATTGCTTAATTTCAATCATTTCAATCGGTAAAATGATCAAGTTAATAGTCTTGGACAATCATTTCAAGTCTTCTAGAAGCAGTATCAAGTCTTCAAGAGGCACTAGTAGGTTTTTTGGAATCATTTCAAGTCTTCTGGAATCATTTCAAGACTTCTAGAGTTGAAATTTTATTAACAGTCCTTTGCTTTTTACCATAAAAATGTCTTTTGCCAGCATCATTTAACCTTTAATTAACAGTTTATGGACTTCTTACGTAAAGACTGTGCATTTTGTTCAATAGTATTTAATATTTTCAAATCATAGTCAATTGGTTTATTAACAGTATCCAGTTTTACAAGTAGTATCGAGTCCTTTGGAAGCATTTCAAGTCTTCCAAGGGAGGTATCAAATTTTCTGGAAGTAGTATTAAGCCTTCTAAAAGCAATATCAAGACTTCCGGAAGTAGTATCATGTTTTCTAAAAGCATTTCAAGTCTTTTGGAAGCAATAACAAGCCATCTAGAAGCAGTTCAAATCTTCTAGAAGCAATATCATGTCTTCTAGAACCACTTTAAGTCTTCGGGAAGCAATATCAAAACTTCTGAAAGCAATATCAAGTTTTCTAGAAGCATTTCAAGTCCTATGAAAGCAGTATCAAGTTTTCTAAAAGCATCTCAAGTCTTCTGGAAACTTTTCAAGTCTACTTGAAGCAGTATTAAGTTTTCTATAAGCAATATTTCAAGTCTTCTGAAAGCAATATCAAGACTTCTAGCAGCAATAACAAGTCTTTTGGAAGCATTGCAAGTCTTTAGGAGACTGTATCAAATTTTGTAGAAGCTGTATCAAGTCTAACTTAAAACCAAGTTTTAATAATTTTAGACTGCACCTGATTATCGACAAAAGTACCTAGATTTGTCCCGTTTTCAGTCGAAGTAAAAACGGTCACGTTATTCATACCCGATAGAGAGCTATTTGCGTTATTTTCTCAGAAAAGGATAATAAAAATTCCTGAATAATGAATATAAATAGAGTAAAAATTGAATCATTTCAACAAATTAGCAACAAAATTAGCGTCTAAAGATCCTCATTTTTCCACTTCTACAGTAGAAGTTAGTAGAGAGAACTAACAGTAGACCTCTGTTAGTTCTACTTTTCTATCATTAGATCTAACTGTAGATCTAGAACTAGAATCATCCGGGTTTAGCCGTACTTCTCATTGAGACGGCTAAACCTGAATGATTCTGGTTCTAGATTTACCTAGAACTAGAAAGATTTAGGCTTAGCTATGCGTCAAAAACCCTAATTTTTCCACTTCTGAGTTAAAAGCATTTTTAATATCAATCAGCACCACTGCACATACTTCTCTATGTGTTAGAGACTTCATCTTTATGTTTTCCACAATTTCCTGCACCTTCGTTATTGCATCCACTGTAGATCTGCCCTTTCTATAGCCGAACTGCATTTCGCTTATCAGCTTCCCTTCCACCGCTTCCTCTTGCAGTTTGTATCTTATCAAGCCTTTTAGCAGCTTTCCTGCCGTGTCAAGTAGACAGATTGGACGATAAGTTGCGTTAATGTTTTCTTTGTTTTTCTTTGGCTTTTCTATGAGGGTGAGTCTAGCCCTTTTCTAGATGGTGGGGAAGCATCGTTTGACCAGGCAGTTGTTGTACACTGCTAGTATATCGTCAGGGAAATTTTCTACAAAAATCTTTAAAATTTCAGGAGTGATTCCATCCAAGCCAGGGATGGGCCACATCTTTCTAGTTCAAGGTCTAGTGTTAGTTCTAGTTTTACTTCAATACAAGTATAAAATAATTTAAAATTTAATAACAATCAAAAATTAACAGTATAAACAATATTTTTCTTTACCCAAAAGAATTATTTAAAAAAATTTATACATATATTTAAGCGCCACCTATTACCACGAAATAGCACTAAAATTTATGTAATGATGGTTGCCTACATCAAAAAATAGTTTAACTATTTTAAAGCTATTTGCGTTATTTTCTCAGAAAAGGAAAATAAAAATTCCTGAATAATGAATATAAATAGAGTAAAAATTGAATCATTTCAACAAACAATTCGCAATGGCTATTTACTTGTGCAAAAAATGCGAAACTTATTTAACCAAAGAAGTAGAATTAATTTCAAAGGTTTAATCATCTCCTTAATTATTAAATCATATCGAATTGATTCTTTAAATTAAATTTTAGGGGTTTTTAATAGGACAAAACCAAGGGTATTTGTTCAAAAATGTGTAAGTTTTTCCTTGATAATTTAATCGAATTTATTTATTAATTTTTTTAGCGAGAACGTCGTTTGTGGCCCACCAAAAGAAACAAACCTAATAACAGGCTTACACTTAATTTCTTCCGTTTATTGCGTTAATTGCGAAACAATCCTCGGATTTAAATACGTAACGTTTATAAACAATTAATAAACAAAATCGATTAAATAAACATTTTTAGGAACGTGCTTTCGAATCGAGCCAAAAATACAAAGAGGGCAAATTTTTATTAGAATTACCCCTTTTAACAATTAAAAATAATAAAAATAAATTATAAATTTAGCGCCATCTATGAATCGACGCCTTAACCTTACGAATTGACATCTCCCATTTTGACAGTAAAACGTCAATTTCTCACTTTTAACTCGCGTTCAAACGACAACAAACGTAAACCCTTTTAATACCGTTAGAAATCCGTTTTTATTTACGATTAATTTAAATAATCTGACGTCACCGTTATATATTTCTTTTTTAAACGGTACCCCGTCCACTTACAACGCTTAAATCGTGTCGATCGTTTATTCGATTTTTTTATGTGAAATTCGGCTTTATCGCGATTACTTTTATAGTTTTTATAATATTAGAAACGAGGTAAGTCGCAATGAACTTAATTTTTTTAATTTTTATTCGTTCTTATTGTCGAGACGTTTTTAACCTCCAAAATGGGCCGAAAATAAGTCGCCTTTCTAAATATAGAATGTTTTTGTGAGACATGTGGGACAGAAGCTTTGTTGGGGAGGGGTCTAAATTAGATTTTAGGAACAAGCTTAATCATTTAAAAGAAATTCATTTTTTTGCAGCTTTTTTTGAATAAATAATGGATCTTAGGGCCAGATCTCGATCAAATACCCCTTCTTTAAGAAGATCTCAGAGGTAAAATCGATTTTTTTTTATCAATTTTTATTATATCTTTATAAATTTTCGTTGTAGAATCATCGAAAATTCCGTTGAAACAAAAAAGGTTGTACGATCTCAAAAGAAACGATACATCACATCGGATTATTCATCGGAAGAAGGAGAAATTGTGGATAATACGAAAAATTTAATTAGGGAGGAGTTGGCTCATTCCTCCACGATTAATGGTAATGGGGAAGTCTCCGCGTTAAAATTGTATAAGGAAGCGGGAGAATATTGGAAGTAAGTGCTTTAAATTTCTGCTTTGTTAATTTTTGAAACTTTATCTCAATGGGGAATACGATCTCGTGTTATGGTAACGAGTATAAACGTTTCATATTAAATTACTTTTATTTAAAATATTAAAAAATTATTTTAAATTTTTTTGAGGTTATGTTAATTAATATGTCAAATTTGACTTCAAACATTTTTATTAAAAAATTTTTTCTCAATGTTATATTATAATAAATATTAAACGTACAACCTAACTTTAGAACTAGGAACATTAAGGTTTAGCCCTACATCTCTTAAATTGGCTAAATCCTAATGTTTTTTTTAGTCTCACGTTAGTTTTGAAGTTACGTTCTGTCCAGTTTTATCTTAAAACGGATACAACTAAACCCAAATATTTTTCGTTCTAGGTCTAGTGATAGCTCTAGATTTAGTGTTGGTTCTATTTTTAGTCGTTATACAGTCTTAAATTGTTGCATACTTGTATTGAAGTAAAATTAGAACGAATACTATAAAGCAGTTTTAGAACTGAGACGATTTAGAACTAGAAATATTAGGGTTTAGTCGTCTTAAGAGACGTACGACTAAACCTTAATGTTTCTAGTTCTAAGTTTTAGTTCTAAAACTAGATTGGGTTAGGTTGGATTCCGTCAAAAGAGAGGGATAATTAAACCCAAATATTTTTCATTCTATGTTTAATATTACTTCTAGAACTAGTTCTGGATCTATTTTTAGTTCTTATTCAATCTTAAATTATTATATACTTGCATCAAAGTAAAACTAGAACTAACACTAGACCTAGAACTAGAAAGATGCAGGTTTAGCCGTGCGTCTTTGACTAAACCTGCATCTTTCTAGTTCTAGGTGTAGTGTTAGTTCTAGTTTTATTTCTTTTTTATCTCTAGATTATTTAAATTCTTCTGGAACTAAAAGCATAGTTAGTTTTAATTACTATTCAACACTAGATCGTTATAAGTCTTTATCGAACCATTTTATGTCATTAAATCTTAAAGTATTTTGTTTATTTTAAACAAAAAATTATAAATTGACACTAATTCTTACTCAAATATGATTTTAATCCAAATATACTTTATATACTTAAAGAATTTGGACTGAAAAGGATAATTTTAAGAAATCAACCTCAAAATTAACTTTTATCACAACATTTAACTAATACTAACTTATTTTTTAATAAAATCGTTTCCTTTTTGATTATTTTAATTAAAAAAACATATTAATGACGTTTAAATAATTTTGACATTGGATCTTTTTTTAATTACCAACCTCAAAAAAATTAAAATTGTTCCATAATAAATTTAATTAATTAATTGAATAATTTCATGTTTTTCACTAAATGATAATAATAATAATAAAAGTTAGCGATTTTATTACTCAATGAATAATAATTAATCTTAAAAATTAAACATTAATTAGCATTTAGTTAAAATTTTAGTGACATTTTATAGAGCCAGTTCAAGTTGGTGACATTGACTCATTAATTTTTTTAGTTGTCAACGTCCCAAAGTCAATTCGAATTTTATTATTATTATTATTACTTTTAGGTCTAGTGTTAGTTCTAGTTTTATATCATTAGATCTAACAGAAAATCTAGAATTAGATCATCTGGGTTTAGCCGTCTCAAAGAGACGTACGGCTAGACCCGGATGATTCTAGTTCTAGATCTACAGTTAGATCTAATGATACACTCAGCAGCAGAAGTCTGCGTACAAAAAACTTGTAATGCTTTAATTGAAAAAATAAGAGTCATAATCTAATGTGATAAACTTGATTTTTTTTTATTTTGTATATTAACTACATATAATTCTATTAACAAAATATGCTTCAACAAAACAGAAACAGTAGTTAGAGAAAAAAATCAAAACTAAAAATTCTACAAATGCAAAAATCTGCGTACAAGTCAGGACAGTATTTATAAAAAATTCATAAATGAGATCATTGTTTCTATATTAATATGAGGTCGGATAACCTTTACTTTCGGTTTAATGACCTCCCTTAAACGTTTAGGCATGGAGTGCACTAATTTCTTCGTTTCGTCCGAACTGATTTTGGCCCATTCCTCAATCAAAACATTTTTTAACGTTTCCTTCGACGTTATGTTGTGTTGTCGAATCCTGCGTTCCAGTAAATCCCAGAGGTGTTCGTTGGGATTCAAGTCCGGCGATTGTGGAGGTGTTTTAAGTTGCTTTGAGGTATTGTATAGTAGCCAAAGCTTAGTGTTGTGGGCGCAATGTTTGGGGTCATTATCTTGTTGAAAAAAGTATTCGGGCCCCAAGCCCAAGTTTTCGATGCTAAGCTTCAAATTTTCTTTTAAAATGTCTATATACATTTTATGGTCCATTGTCGATGTTATGAAAACCAACCTTCCCACCCTTTTGGTGCACATACACCCCCAAACCATAACTCCACCACCTCCGTGTTTTACAGTCGCTTTCAAATTTTCGGGATTAAGGGCAGTATTAGGTTTTCTCCATACAAGTTCATCTGTAAAGAGAACTTTCTCCCAGAATTCAATGAGCTTGTCTAAGAGTTTTTTTTGCAAAGGCGATCCGCTTCTGACGATTGACCTCTGACACAAATGGCTTTTTTCGTGCAACGCGACTGTGATAGTTAGCTTTTTTTAACGTCCTTCTCACCGTATCTTTGCTGATAGTTTTATGAAACATACTCTAACTAGTACATTTTCTACTATTTTTTTTTTGCCGTCAGCGTAGGTTCTTTTCTAACCTGCTGTACAATTTTTCGCTTCTCTCGGTTTGTTAAAAGGGGTCGCTTCTCTCGGTCAGATCGCGGACGTGAGAGGTAATCTTCAGTGTCTTTATAATTATTAATTACTCTTTGAATGGAAGAGTGTGACCTGCCGACAGTTTCTCCTATTTTTCGAAAAGATTTTCCCTCTTTCCATAACTTTACAATAATTTTTCTCTCTCCCAATTCAATTTCCTTTCCTTTCGTGTCCATTCTAACTTTTAGCTTCTAAGCCTCTGCTAATATAATTGATCGCCAACTACGTATTTAAGTAAATAAGTATATTTTGGAGAAGGCGTCTTTTTTTGTACGCAGATTTTTGCATACGCATTATTTGGAGAATTTTTAATTTTAATTTTTTTTCTAACTAATATTTCTGTTTTATTGATGCATATTTTGTTAATAGAATTATATGTAGTTAATACACAAAATAAAAAAAAATTGAAGTTTATCACATTAGATCATGATCCTTATTTTTTCAGTTAAAGTGTTAGAAGTTTTTTGTACGCAGACTTCTGCTGCTAAGTGTATAAAACTAGAACTAACACTAGACCTAAAAATGGACAGATTAGGGTTTTTAGACGCACGGTTAAACCTTAATCGTCTCACTTCTAGGTCTAGTGTTAGTTCTAATTTTATATCATTAGATCAAACTGAAAATCTAGAACTAAAATCGTCCGGGTTTAGCCGTACGTCTCTTTGAGACGGCTAAACGCGGACGATTCTAGTTCTAGATCTACAGTTAGATCTAATGATATAAAACTAGAACTTACACTAGACCTAGAAGTGGAAAAATTATGGTTTTTAGACGCACAGCTAAACCTTAATCGTCTCATTTCTAGGTCTAGTGTTAGTTCTAATTTTATATCATTAGATCTAAGTGAGAATCTAGAACTAAAATCGTCCGGGTTTAGCCGTACGTCTCTTTGAGACGGCTAAACGCGGACGATTCTAGTTCTAGATCTACAGTTAGATCTAACGATATAAAACTAGAACTTACACTAGACCTAGAAGTGGAAAAATTATGGTTTTTAGACGCATAGCTAAACCTTAATCGTCTCATTTCTAGGTCTAGTGTTAGTTCTAGTTTTATATCATTAGATCTAACTGAAAATCTAGAACTAAAATCGTCCGGGTTTAGCCGTACGTCTCTTTGAGACGGCTAAACGCGGACGATTCTAGTTCTAGATCTACAGTTAGATCTAACGATATAAAACTAGAACTTACACTAGACCTAGAAGTGGAAAAATTATGGTTTTTAGACGCATAGCTAAACCTTAATCGTCTCATTTCTAGGTCTAGTGTTAGTTCTAGTTTTATATCATTAGATCTAACTGAAAATCTAGAACTAAAATCGTCCGGGTTTAGCCGTCTCAAAACGACATATGGCTAAACCCGGACGATTCTAGTTCTAGATCTACAGTTAGATCTAATGATATAAAGCTATAACTTACACTAAACCTAGAAGTGGAAAAATTAGAGTCTTTGGACGCACGGCTAAACCTTAATCGTCTCATTTCTAGGTCTAGTGTTAGTTCTAATTTTATATCATTAGATCCAACTGAAAATCTAGAACTAAAGTCATCCGGGTTTAACCGTACGTCTCTTTGAGACGGCTAAACCCAGATGATTTTAGTTCTAAATCTACAGTTAGATCTAATGATATAAAACTAGAACTAACACTTGACCTAGAAGTGGAAAAATTAGCCTTTAGACGCACGGCTAAACCTTAATCATCATCTCACTTCTAGGTCTAGTGTTAGTTCTAGTTTTATATCATTAGATCTAAGTGAGAATCTAGAACTAAAATCGTCCGGGTTTAGCCGTATCTCTCTTTGAGACGGCTAAACCCGGATGATTCTAGTTCTAGATCTACAGTTACATCTAATGATATAAAGCTATAACTTACACTAAACCTAGAAGTGGAAAAATTAGAGTCTTTGGACGCACGGCTAAACCTTAATCGTCTCACTTCTAGGTCTAGTGTTAGTTCTAATTTTATATCATTAGATCTAAGTGAGAATCTAGAACTAAAATCGTCCGGGTTTAGCCGTATCTCTCTTTGAGACGGCTAAACCCGGATGATTCTAGTTCTAGATCTACAGTTACATCTAATGATATAAAGCTATAACTTACACTAAACCTAGAAGTGGAAAAATTAGAGTCTTTGGACGCACGGCTAAACCTTAATCGTCTCACTTCTAGGTCTAGTGTTAGTTCTAATTTTATATCATTAGATCAAACTGAAAATCTAGAACTAAAATCGTCCGGGTTTAGCCGTACGTCTCTTTGAGACGGCTAAACGCGGACGATTCTAGTTCTAGATCTACAGTTAGATCTAACGATATAAAACTAGAACTTACACTAGACCTAGAAGTGGAAAAATTATGGTTTTTAGACGCACAGCTAAACCTTAATCGTCTCATTTCTAGGTCTAGTGTTAGTTCTAGTTTTATATCATTAGATCTAACTGAAAATCTAGAACTAAAATCGTCCGGGTTTAGCCGTCTCAAAGCGACATACGGCTAAACCCGGACGATTCTAGTTCTAGATCTACAGTTAGATCTAACGATATAAAACTAGAACTTACACTAAACCTAGAAGTGGAAAAATTAGAGTCTTTGGACGCACGGCTAAACCTTAATCGTCTCACTTCTAGGTCTAGTGTTAGTTCTAATTTTATATCATTAGATCTAAGTGAGAATCTAGAACTAAAATCGTCCGGGTTTAGCCGTACCTCTCTTTGAGACGGCTAAACCCGGATGATTCTAGTTCTAGATCTACAGTTACATCTAATGATATAAAGCTATAACTTACACTAAACCTAGAAGTGGAAAAATTAGAGTCTTTGGACGCACGGCTAAACCTTAATCGTCTCACTTCTAGGTCTAGTGTTAGTTCTAATTTTATATCATTAGATCAAACTGAAAATCTAGAACTAAAATCGTCCGGGTTTAGCCGTACGTCTCTTTGAGACGGCTAAACGCGGACGATTCTAGTTCTAGATCTACAGTTAGATCTAACGATATAAAACTAGAACTTACACTAGACCTAGAAGTGGAAAAATTATGGTTTTTAGACGCACAGCTAAACCTTAATCGTCTCATTTCTAGGTCTAGTGTTAGTTCTAATTTTATATCATTAGATCTAAGTGAGAATCTAGAACTAAAATCGTCCGGGTTTAGCCGTACCTCTCTTTGAGACGGCTAAACCCGGATGATTCTAGTTCTAGATCTACAGTTACATCTAATGATATAAAGCTATAACTTACACTAAACCTAGAAGTGGAAAAATTAGAGTCTTTGGACGCACGGCTAAACCTTAATCGTCTCACTTCTAGGTCTAGTGTTAGTTCTAATTTTATATCATTAGATCTAAGTGAGAATCTAGAACTAAAATCGTCCGGGTTTAGCCGTACGTCTCTTTGAGACGGCTAAACGCGGACGATTCTAGTTCTAGATCTACAGTTAGATCTAACGATATAAAACTAGAACTTACACTAGACCTAGAAGTGGAAAAATTATGGTTTTTAGACGCACAGCTAAACCTTAATCGTCTCATTTCTAGGTCTAGTGTTAGTTCTAATTTTATATCATTAAATCTAAGTGAGAATCTAGAACTAAAATCGTCCGGGTTTAGCCGTACCTCTCTTTGAGACGGCTAAACCCGGATGATTCTAGTTCTAGATCTACAGTTACATCTAATGATATAAAGCTATAACTTACACTAAACCTAGAAGTGGAAAAATTAGTGTCTTTGGACGCACGGCTAAACCTTAATCGTCTCACTTCTAGGTCTAGTGTTAGTTCTAATTTTATATCATTAGATCTAAGTGAGAATCTAGAACTAAAATCGTCCGGGTTTAGCCGTACGTCTCTTTGAGACGGCTAAACGCGGACGATTCTAGTTCTAGATCTACAGTTAGATCTAACGATATAAAACTAGAACTTACACTAGACCTAGAAGTGGAAAAATTATGGTTTTTAGACGCACAGCTAAACCTTAATCGTCTCATTTCTAGGTCTAGTGTTAGTTCTAGTTTTATATCATTAGATCTAACTGAAAATCTAGAACTAAAATCGTCCGGGTTTAGCCGTCTCAAAGCGACATACGGCTAAACCCGGACGATTCTAGTTCTAGATCTACAGTTAGATCTAACGATATAAAACTAGAACTTACACTAAACCTAGAAGTGGAAAAATTAGAGTCTTTGGACGCACGGCTAAACCTTAATCGTCTCACTTCTAGGTCTAGTGTTAGTTCTAATTTTATATCATTAGGTCTAAGTGAGAATCTAGAACTAAAATCGTCCGGGTTTAGCCGTACCTCTCTTTGAGACGGCTAAACCCGGATGATTCTAGTTCTAGATCTACAGTTACATCTAATGATATAAAGCTATAACTTACACTAAACCTAGAAGTGGAAAAATTAGAGTCTTTGGACGCACGGCTAAACCTTAATCGTCTCACTTCTAGGTCTAGTGTTAGTTCTAATTTTATATCATTAGATCTAAGTGAGAATCTAGAACTAAAATCGTCCGGGTTTAGCCATACCTCTCTTTGAGACGGCTAAACCCGGATGATTCTAGTTCTAGATCTACAGTTACATCTAATGATATAAAGCTATAACTTACACTAAACCTAGAAGTGGAAAAATTAGAGTCTTTGGACGCACGGCTAAACCTTAATCGTCTCACTTCTAGGTCTAGTGTTAGTTCTAATTTTATATCATTAGATCAAACTGAAAATCTAGAACTAAAATCGTCCGGGTTTAGCCGTACGTCTCTTTGAGACGGCTAAACGCGGACGATTCTAGTTCTAGATCTACAGTTAGATCTAACGATATAAAACTAGAACTTACACTAGACCTAGAAGTGGAAAAATTATGGTTTTTAGACGCACAGCTAAACCTTAATCGTCTCATTTCTAGGTCTAGTGTTAGTTCTAGTTTTATATCATTAGATCTAACTGAAAATCTAGAACTAAAATCGTCCGGGTTTAGCCGTCTCAAAGCGACATACGGCTAAACCCGGACGATTCTAGTTCTAGATCTACAGTTAGATCTAACGATATAAAACTAGAACTTACACTAAACCTAGAAGTGGAAAAATTAGAGTCTTTGGACGCACGGCTAAACCTTAATCGTCTCACTTCTAGGTCTAGTGTTAGTTCTAATTTTATATCATTAGATCAAACTGAAAATCTAGAACTAAAATCGTCCGGGTTTAGCCGTACGTCTCTTTGAGACGGCTAAACGCGGACGATTCTAGTTCTAGATCTACAGTTAGATCTAACGATATAAAACTAGAACTTACACTAGACCTAGAAGTGGAAAAATTATGGTTTTTAGACGCACAGCTAAACCTTAATCGTCTCATTTCTAGGTCTAGTGTTAGTTCTAATTTTATATCATTAAATCTAAGTGAGAATCTAGAACTAAAATCGTCCGGGTTTAGCCGTACCTCTCTTTGAGACGGCTAAACCCGGATGATTCTAGTTCTAGATCTACAGTTACATCTAATGATATAAAGCTATAACTTACACTAAACCTAGAAGTGGAAAAATTAGAGTCTTTGGACGCACGGCTAAACCTTAATCGTCTCACTTCTAGGTCTAGTGTTAGTTCTAATTTTATATCATTAGATCTAAGTGAGAATCTAGAACTAAAATCGTCCGGGTTTAGCCGTACGTCTCTTTGAGACGGCTAAACGCGGACGATTCTAGTTCTAGATCTACAGTTAGATCTAACGATATAAAACTAGAACTTACACTAGACCTAGAAGTGGAAAAATTATGGTTTTTAGACGCACAGCTAAACCTTAATCGTCTCATTTCTAGGTCTAGTGTTAGTTCTAATTTTATATCATTAAATCTAAGTGAGAATCTAGAACTAAAATCGTCCGGGTTTAGCCGTACCTCTCTTTGAGACGGCTAAACCCGGATGATTCTAGTTCTAGATCTACAGTTAGATCTAATGATATAAAGCTATAACTTACACTAAACCTAGAAGTGGAAAAATTAGAGTCTTTGGACGCACGGCTAAACCTTAATCGTCTCATTTCTAGGTCTAGTGTTAGTTCTAGTTTTATATCATTAGATCAAACTGAGAATCTAGAACTAAAATCGTCCGGGTTTAACCGTACGTCTCTTTGAGACGGCTAAACCCAGATGATTCTACTTCTAGATCTACAGTTAGATCTAATGATATAAAACTAGAACTAACACTTGACCTAGAAGTGGAAAAATTAGTCTTTAGACGCACGGCCAGAAGACTTGAAATGTTTGCAGAAACCTTGCACTACTCCACAAGACTTGCTATTGCCCATAAATAACTTGATACTGCTTTTAGAAGACTTGATATCACTTCCAGAAGACTTGAAATACTTTGAAAAGGCTTAATATTGCCTCTGGAAACATTTTTAGAAGACTTGATATCACTTCCAGAAGACTTGAAATACTTTGAGAAGGCTTAATACTGCCTCTGGAAACATTTTACATTTTTTTAGACTTGATATTGCCGCTGGGCGACATGAAATACTTTTAAAAGACTTGATATCGCTTCCAGAAGACTTGATATCGCCTCTAGAGGACTTAAAGTGCTTTTAGCATATTTGATACAACTTCTAGAAGACATGAAATGCTTCCAGAAGGATTAAATTCTATACAAAAGAGCACCCATACAAAATTGTTAATGGTTTTATGTGGTTTCAAGATACTATTTTCAATTATTTTTTAAAATTTTATGTGCTATTGAGGGTTTTCTTCCCAATTCAGTCCCATCTACAGCAATGTTCTTAAAAAAAATCTTGAATCTTTTCAGGCCCAATTCAGACTTTTTTTGGTTAATTATTTTATTATAAAGAAATAAGAATAGTATAGTATCGTGATAAAAATAAAAAAAAGATATGTATCCTATTTAAAAAAGATATATAAAAGGAGATTCTAAAATGCAATGAAAACCAAACAGAATTATCCTCTCTTTTATATGAATCTTTATTTGAATCTTTTAAGACTCAATTTAAGTGCCTCATTTAGTATAAGTTACACTCAATAAAATAATAACGGCCAATAATACAAAACTAAATATATCATTAATGACAATTTATGGTGAATTACAAAATAATAAAACTTATTCAGCAAAAAAATTATTTATTATTTTGGTTATGGATTTGGTTATATTATTACAATAGTTATTGCAATCATGATCTTTTAGTAAACGTGGATCCTCAGTCGCAAGTCATCTTAGCTCACCAAATGATTTCAATACCACAGGCTCTTGGGTTGGGTAGTGAAAACATTTTATGAGTTGAAGTAACTTACAACTGAGGTTTCAGATCTACTAAAATACCTTCATTGCGATAAGTGTCAACTCAAACCTAACCAACTCAACCCAACGGTGTCAGGGTATCAAAATAATTAGGTTTTTTCTGCTGTAATAATACAGATATTTTTGTTAATCTAGAACCACAAATAACGTTAACTCATATTATGATTTCAAACCCTGCTATATCACGGTATTTAACCCTTCCTCTGTAAACGTTTTTTGAGCACTTTCCATCTGTAAACGTGGATCTTTCAAGTTCAGCCGATTTTTTATGGTGTTATGCATTTAAAAATATATGAAATAATCGATTAAATTTATTATTGTAATCTTAAGAGTTCATATTCTATCTCAGATTACCATTGTATCAACTTATTAGTAAATTTTTTTCTTAAACAGTTTAGGTCGGACATGAAATTTAGATTTTAATCAAATATATGATTTTAATCCAAATATACTTTGTATAATTAAAGAAATTGGACTGAAAAAGATAATTTTAAGTAATCAACATAACCTTAAAATTAATTTTTATCACAACATCAACACAATTATATTTTGTACTAAGAAAGTTGCATTTAACTTATTTTTCAACCAAATCGGTTCCTCTTTAATTATTTTAATTAAAAAAGTATTAATAACGGTTAAATAATTTTGACGTTTATGCTTTGAAATCGAATCTTTTTTTAATTACCAACCTAAAAAAAAATATAAATTATTCCATAATAAATTTAATTAATTAAATTATTTCATGTTTTTCACTAAATGATAATAATAATAATAAAAGTTACCGATTTTATTATTCAATGAATAATAATTAATCTTAAAAATTAAAGATTTGCCAGTTCAAGTTGGTAACATTGACTCATTAATTTTTTTTACTTGTCAATGTCAATCAAAAAAGTTTTTTTATTATTATTATTAATTTTTCTATTTAAATCAACAAAATATGTAAACAATTTAATTTTTTTTAATGCATATTTAGTACCATAACGCTTTAATATGAGCTATAATACAGGAACGTTTTAAAACCTTTAAAAACAACTTTTTTAACCCCAAAATCAAGTTTAATCTCGTCTCTCTCAATTTATTCCTTTTCCCTCCATTACATCACACCATTTTATTTTTAAATTCATCCTTCCTTTTCTTTGTGGCATTTTATTTTTAGTTTTCTATATTAACACGCTCAGTCCCCATTCTTTATTTCTTAGTGTAAATCTTACGCAATCAGTAGTAGGGTAAGGTCAGTTTTAAATAAATCCTTTAACTAAATTGATTGATTTATTTCATTAAAATCAAATTTTTCTTTTTTAATTTCAGCAAATACCCGAAAACCGATTATACGTACTCGAGACATTCAAAGGATCGCGTGGAATTGGCTCCGGGCGTTGTGGTTATGCCCAATATGAGTCGAAGATCGCTTCGGAATACTTTTTCTGAGGATACTAAAACGGTTTTTGATAAAGAAACGAGTACGGAGGAGATTTTTTCGAAGAGGAGAGTGCTTTTTGGAAATAATAATAAATATGAGTCGGTTAGATCGGTGTATTTGGAAAAGTTTATTTATTATTTTATGAAGATAACAAGGATTTTATTGTTCCCTTTGGTGTATTTTTACAACAATTTCCAAAGGAGTTGTCTGTATGTGGCTAAAATTTTCCATCGGATTGCTAGTCGGATTATGTTATGGGATACATGGATTTTACAGAAAAACGTTAATAATGATCGGAGATTATATGGTATTTTAAGTTTGTGTTTGCTTCCTTTAATCATTTTTGGAGGTGAGTTTCCCTTTTTTTGCAATTATACAGCCCCTCTATTTATGCTATTAATAATAATAATAATATTAAGCATAAATAGAGAGGCAATTTGTGTTTAAAAAATTTAATTTTCGTCCTTTTCAGGACTTTATTTATTGCTGCTTTTAAGCAGCTTTCGCGTTCCCTGCCACCCAAATTGCGGTCGTCTTGCCTCTGCTTATTATCATTCACTTTCAGATTACGCTAGTCGAGCTTTTAGTCACTTTACAAACATTTAAATCGTTAATATTAATTTTGTGTGCTCATTTTAATCCAATTAATTAATAATTTTAAATTAATTTTAATTTGACGTAAAAAATAGTTATTTTTTTTCTTCGTCATTTTAAGTTGGTAGCACTTAACCCAAAAAAAATAACTAACACAATTTAGGTTATGTTTGTTTTTCGTGTTTTTCTATTAATATTAATAATTCATTCCGTTTTTTACCGAGTTTTTTAAAAAGGAAATTGATGTAGCGATTTAGCGTAATTTGGGTGGGAAGGCAAACTTTGTGTGTTCAAAAATTTGAAGAAAATTTGGGTTGCAGGGCTGTGGGTTTTATACGCAATAATAACCGGATTAACATCGTGGGTTTCAACGATTTCGCCCCAAAACGACCACCAACGGTTAATAATCCCCCAAGAAATAACGCTCAACTCGAAAAATCCGGAATTAATCGAAGAAGTTGGTAAAAAAAATCACCTTTACGGAGAAGAATTCAAAACGAAAATGAACCAATTTGCTGATGAAATCGAAACTTTAAAACGAGGGAACTCGCTTTTGCAAGGCGAGATTGTTAGGATGAATCAAAAGATTTTGGTCGGTTTAAAAAAATGTTGTAGGAGATCGATTTTGGAAATTGAAGGTTATGTTCAAAAAATTTTTAATGCGAAAAATTTGGGGAAAGATGAAATCGAGGCTTGGTTAAAAGGCATTTTTGTCGCTAAAAGCGATTTAGAGAGTAAAATTGACGATTTAACATCCGATTTAAAATCAAATTTTGATGCTTCAATATCAAATAATCACAAACTCGTGATGGATCTTGTCTCGGAAAAAATTAAAAACGAAATTATTTCATTACAATTATCAAATTTACCGGTTTCATCGAATTATATTGATGAAGATCGTATTAAAAAAATCGTTTCTGAAACTTTATCGATTTACGACGCCGATAAAACCGGGTTGGTTGATTACGCGATGGAATCGGCTGGGGGTTACATCGTTTCGACGAGGTGCACCCAAATTTATCACCCAAAAACCGCGGTTATTTCCGTTTTTGGGATCCCAATTTGGTATCCTTCGAACACCCCGAGAACTGTGATAACCCCCGGGAATAACCCGGGACAATGTTGGTCGTTTCAGAACTTCCCCGGTTTCCTAGTAATTAAGTTGTACGGTTTCGTTAAGATTTCCGGGTTCAGTATGGAGCACGTTTCCGCGAAATTGACCGCAAACGAAAATATTGGCTCGGCCCCCAAAGATTTTGAAGTGTACGGGTTAAAACACGAGAATGATTTGGACGCGAAGCTTTTAGGTAAATATCAATTTTTGAATAACGGGAAATCGTTGCAATTTTTTGGTGTGGAGGCGGATGGGGATGTTAATTTCGATTTGGTTGAGTTGAAGGTGTCTTCGAACCATGGGAACCCCAATTATACTTGTTTGTATCGTTTTCGAGTGCATGGGGAGTTAATTAATAGTTCGTGAGGTTTTGTATTAGTTCATTCATTTCTTTTTTTTGTTAAATTTTTTAAAGTTTAATTTTTTTTTATTATTAATCTTTTTTACCAAAGAAAATTGCCATAAGTTTCTTCTTAAGTTGCATTAAGTACCTGATGAAAATTTTAACGTCACTTTTTTGATTTATTTTTTTAATTACCTGTACCAAATAATTAAAGATGGACTATTTTTCTCCCCAATATTAATCGTACTTATTTGGTACGGGTACGTTTATTTTAAGATCTCGAAACTAAATTTGAAGTAAAATTAAGAAAGAAATGAAGAAATCTGTGATGCCTCTTGTATAATAAAATATAAATACCTTATTTAGATGAAACTAGTACAAAATCTCAATTTTTCAGAAACAACCTTAAATGCCTTAAAGATTTTATATTGTTAATAACTTAATCAATTCAAGTCGCTTAATTAATTCTTATTTTTGAATTGTTATAAAAGGGTTTTTCCTTCTTTGAGGTTGTGTTTAACTTAATTATTTTCAAGTTGCATCAAAGTAAATTCTCTTTTTCCTATTGACCCACAAATTAGTAGTCGTTAGTGAAAAAATTACGATTAATTTATTAATTTAATTGAAATAAATCTTTTTTCTGTTTTCTAATCATCTTAGTCGTAATTCTATTCATCCAAATCGTTCAATTTATGCTTTTTCCAACACTTTGGCTGTTGATCCTCCGATACAAACATCTCCCCGTACATATCCGCATATAACATATCCAACCTCTCCGTTAACATAGCTTGAAAACACGGATCCCCCTCATAACTATACTCAAAATTCGGCTCCTTCTTCCTTTCAACTTGATACTTTAAGATCCCTTTTAACGTTTTCATAGCCTCTTCGGGTTGGTCGGTGAATACAACCGAAAGGAAGAATCCTGGATTCTCCTCGTGAAAATCTAAGTATTTTCGCCGATTCTCTATCACATCATTAATAAATCTTTCCAGGTTTCGTTCCGGGTTACCAAGAGAAGTCGTTGGGGTGGAAAAATCATCATCATCATCGCTTCGGATGAAATTTTCACTCAAAGCGCTTAAAATCGGGCGGTCCGGCCCGATTTCTTCGCTAACACTCCGAGCCGCGTTATCGGTTTTTTCATATTCTGCTTCAACTTGATATAATTGCTTTGAAGCTGATTCAGAAGATCGAGTTGAATCACTAAAATTGATAATAATAATAATTTTAAATTTGAATTAGAGAAATCTGTTTTACCGACCTCATAGTTGTCTCCTTAATGATGAGTGTTTTTTCTCGAATCGGTAAGTAATTAACAATATCTTCATAACATTCTTTGAGCGTAGTCGAATCTAATAATTCCTCCTCTTCTTCCTCGCTTTCTTCATCTTCCGGTAACCCCGTTGGAGAGATTCGATAAAAATTGCGATTATCCCGAAAACTAACCTCAAAAAAGAAAAACATAACCTCACTTTATTATTATTTTTTTTTATAAACATTAAATTATCTCACGAATTTTTCCATTTTACGCAACAAATCCTATTAATTAATCTTTCGTAATACTTCTCCTCCTCAAAACATATAGTTAAAACTAAAATCGGCTTCAAACTCCTCATCCGTAGAACTAAAGCCGAGACTAAATCGGTGTGGAAGATTAGAACCAATTTTTTGTTGTAAACTTTCACAATTTCGTCGCTATCTAAAACCAATTATTTATGTATACTTATATTTTATTTATATATACTTACGTAACCCATACGAGTACCCCATATAATCCGAGACAGTTATAAATTTCCCCTCCTTCAACATTTTTTTGAACTCATCGTCCCCCACGAAATAATAATCAACACCTTCATCTTCCGACTCCCTTTTAGGCCTATTCGTGTGCGAAACAGCAACTTTTAAATATTTCTGATACTTCTCGTAAAATTGTTTCAACAAAGTCCTTTGCCCCGAGCCTTGGGGGCCCACCAAAATAATTATTGGAGGGGGCGGTTTTGAAATGGGCAAAGTGTTCGTGACTAAATCGTGCTTCATCAATTTTTGTAATAAAAATAAATTCGATCTCCGTCTTGCCGCTTCAATCCGAGGGGGGGGCTCATGTTTGCAATAAACCAAAACTTTCTCCTCCGAGCTGATATAAGCCCCATCCAACAAAATTAGCGGCTTCACCAATTCAATACACATCTCATAATACCTTTTTTGCTTACAAATTGGGTTATCTCTAAAATCAATTTCGATTAAAAACCTCAAATCTTTAAGAAATTCCAACTCGATTAAATGAGTAACTTTATTCCCAGTCATAATAATCTTCTGAATCGCATCAACGTTCTTAAATAACTTAAAACTTTTCAATTTATTGTTAGATAAATCGATCGAAACCAAATTTTTTAAATTATGTAACCCATTCTCATCGTCAATGATCACTTTATCGATCCTATTATTCGACAGATCCAAATTAACGAGCCTCATTTTATTCAAATTTCTTAATTCTTTAATTTGATTATAAGATAAATCTAAATATCGGAGATACTTCAATTTCTCCAATCCTTTTATGTAATAAATTTGATTGTGCGATAAATCCAAATAAACCATCGACCAAAAATCGGTTAAATCATCGATAACATCCACCGAATTATACGAATAATTCACATAAGTCAAATTAAAAGGTGGCTTAAAATTGAGCACCTGCGTTAATAAATTGTGCGATACGTCCAGGTACATTAAATAGGGCAATTCTCCCAAAGGCTTTAAATCGATTAATTTGTTATTTGATAGGTTTACGTATTGGAGGTAATGATGATACGTTAAAACTGAAATGTCTTCGAGGTTTTTCTCGCTTAAATTTGTCTTGCATAAAACGTATTTTCCCACAATCGGAGACCTATCCATGTAAGATGAGCAACAAGCCACCATTCTTTCAGATAATATCCCATTTTCTTCGTCTTCGTTTAATTCTAATTCCTCGAAGGTTCTTATTTTTACGAAGGGCTTCGTTTCGTCGCACCATGGGTTTTCTTCTAAGCCATAAAGGCCCCATGAACCTTATTAAGAGAGATTTAGATTAAACATAACCTAAAAATTGATGTTTATGTGTCATTTTTGCTTTTGTCCTAAAGATGTCGCTTTTTTATTTTCTTTTTAAATTAATTTTTTGGTTTAATTTAAATTTTGATTTTTTTAATTTAATTATTTTACCTGGAATTTCAACATCTGGCCAAGATGTTTCTGAAATGTACGATAAAGTTTCATCGGGGGCGGAAATTTCGGATTCTTCTAAGCTTGGGGTGCTTATATTTGTTGTGTAGCTCGCAAAAGTTTGTTCTTCCGGTTCTTGGGCGGTTGAGGAAGCGGTTGTGCAAGGACATTTTAATGCCATTATTAAATTTGTTATTAATTTTATTTATTTGTCAAGTTTTGTCAACTAAAAAAATTTGTTTGGCATCTTTGATTCGTTTTAATTTTATAAATAATTTATTATTTGCTCTATTTGTTTGTTATATTCTCTTTTTGATTCATTTTTAATTATAATTTAATTAAAAATATTTATGTGGAAGTGCGGTTAAGTTTCGATTTAAAAAAATAATTGGGTTGGCTATCCTTGATTTAGTTCAATTGTTTATTTTCCGCCATAATGAGTGTTTGTTATTTGAGTAAGTTTATTATTTATTTTTTATTATTTTATCCCTTAATATCGCTCCAAAAACTTAATCATTTCCTTTTTTCTTCACATCTTCCATTAAATCTTCCTTTTTAGCTCGATTTTTAATGATAACTTAATTAAAAAATATTCGTGTGGAAGTGAGGTTATGTTTCGGTTTAAAAATGAAATCGACATAACCTCATTTATTTATTTAATTTATTAATTCATTTTTTGTTGAATCATTTCGAGTTATCGTCATATTTTAATTTAAATCATCATTTTTTGATTAATTTACAATTAAAATCAAAATAAAATCATTAATGGTAACATTTCAATTTAAAAGAAATTAAGTTGGCATCCCTACCATAATAAAAATTATTTGTCAAAAATTATAGGTTATAAAAAAAAATCATCTTAATTAAAGTAAGTTTATTAATAATAATCATTAATTTCACATAAACCCAAATTATTTACACACACATACTTCGTTATTTTTTCCTATTTTTAATCATTTAATTTCATTAAAACCGTTACAATAAAAAAATATGCACAAAAAAGTGAGGTTAGAACAATTCTTTTCGTTTAGGGATTAAATAAAAAACGGCGTTAAAAAACGTGAAATAAAAAATAATACTCTCTTTGTATCTTATTTCAGGGCGCGATTTTAAAGAACTAATCGTTTAATCCCGCATTCGACGCAAAACTTGGCTACGGCCACCGGATATTTGCTCCCGCATTCGTGACAAAATTTCGACATTTTTAACGGGATGTTTGAGGGAATCGGCGAAGATTCCGAGCTGCTTGAAGACGGGCTATCGGGTAAGATTTTATGGTTATCTAATGGAGCTAATTTGGTCGATCGGGCTCGAGTTTTCGGAGTCGATTTTCTGGTTAAACTAAAAATCGTAATTTTAACTTAAATTTAATGCGTTAATTTGATTAATTACCTTCCGTACGCGGAATCAGTGCTAATTTTTGAGTTGCGGTTATCTTCATCGTCTATTTCTTCTTTTCGCATTTCTTCTTCACGTTCTTTTAAATACATTTCTTCGTATTTCATGTATTCTTCATATGTATCATCATCGACTGAGAATAATTCGTCGTTCATTATCAACGGGGGAGGTTTTTGAGCCTAAAAATTAAATTTTTTTTTGATTAATTTTTATTTTGAATTTAATTTTTAGCTTACCTCAATCGAGTGGATAATAACTTTCGCGCTGTTTTTATTTTCTTGTTCGTTGAAGTAATTTTGAACGTCTTGCTTATTTTTTAAAGGTTTCGGCTTTTGGTCCAACAACGAAATCGATCGCTTCAATGAAGACAATTTTCTTTTCTTTCCAGAAGAACACCCAGCGCTGGAATTTAACAATTTACTTTTATCGACGCTTTTTTTCGGCAATTTGGAAACCTTTTCGGAAACATTTCGCTCCTTATTATTATCGTATTTATCGGGACCTTTTAAAGCGATCAAAACCTCGTCTAAATCTTTGTCCTCCAAAAAATTATTCCTCACACCCTCCAACATAGACATTGAGTTGCTCAATTTGATCTAGGCCCCGTTTAGGAAGGTGTCAAAACAGTTTAATGTCGATGTTGAAGTGGAAGATCCCTCATCGTTCCAGAATTGATAAGTGTGTTTAAATCGTTCGATAATTTTTGACGAAACGCGTTTAATTGTTTGTTAACCTCGTTGTTTTTGTTAAGACTAAAGTATCTTCAAGGTTTTTCTGACTTAAATCTGTTTTGCATAAAAGGTCTTTAGGGACGCATCCCTTTAAAGCGTAGTTCGGATAGTATCCCATTTTCTTCGTCTTCGTTTAATTCTAATTCCTCGAAGGTTCTTATTTTTACGAAAGGCTTCGTTTCGTCGCATCATGGGTTTTTTTCTAAGCCATAAAGGCCCCATGAACCTTGTTAAGAAAGATTTAGATTAAACATAACCTAAAAAATTGATGTTTATGTGTCATTTTTTGCTTTATGCCTAAAGATGTCGCTTTTTAATTTTTTTAAATCAATTTTTTGGTTTAATTTAAATTTTTATTTTTTGAACTTAAATTTTAATTTTTTAAATTAATTGTTTTACCTGAAATTTCAACATCGGGCCAAGATGTTTCTGAAATGTAGGATAAAGTTTCATCGGGGGCGGAAATTTCGGATTCTTCTAAACTTGGGGTGCTTATATTTGTTGTGTAACTCGCGAAGGTTTGTTCTTCCGGTTCTTGGGCGGTTGAGGAAGCGGTTGTGCAAGGACATTTTAATGCCATTATTAAATTTGTTATTAATTTTATTTATTTGTCAAGTTTTGTCAACTAAAAAAATTTGTTTGGCATCTTTGATTCGTTTTAATTTTATAAATAATTTATTATTTGCTCTATTTGTTCGTTATATTCTCTTTTTGATTCATTTTTAATTATAATTTAATTAAAAATATTTATGTGGAAGTGCGGTTAAGTTTCGATTTAAAAAAATAATTGGGTTGGCTATCCTTGATTTAGTTCAATTGTTTATTTTCCGCCATAATGAGTGTTTGTTATTTGAGTAAGTTTATTATTTATTTTTTATTATTTTATCCCTTAATATCGCTCCAAAAACTTAATCATTTCCTTTTTTCTTCACATCTTCCATTAAATCTTCCTTTTTAGCTCGATTTTTAATGATAACTTAATTAAAAAATATTCGTGTGGAAGTGAGGTTATGTTTCGGTTTAAAAATGAAATCGACATAACCTCATTTATTTATTTAATTTATTAATTCATTTTTTGTTGAATCATTTCGAGTTATCGTCATATTTTAATTTAAATCATCATTTTTTGATTAATTTACAATTAAAATCAAAATAAAATCATTAATGGTAACATTTCAATTTAAAAGAAATTAAGTTGGCATCCCTACCATAATAAAAATTATTTGTCAAAAATTATAGGTTATAAAAAAATCATCTTAATTAAAGTAAGTTTATTAATAATAATCATTAATTTCACATAAACCCAAATTATTTACACACACATACTTCGTTATTTTTTCCTTTTTTTAATCATTTAATTTCATTAAAACCGTTACAATAAAAAATATGCACAAAAAAGTGAGGTTAGAACAATTCTTTTCGTTTAGGGATTAAATAAAAAACGGCGTTAAAAAACGTGAAATAAAAAATAATACTCTTTTTGTATCTTATTTCAGGGCGCGATTTTAAAGAACTAATCGTTTAATCCCGCATTCGACGCAAAACTTGGCTACGGCCACCGGATATTTGCTCCCGCATTCGTGGCAAAATTTCGACATTTTTAACGGGATGTTTGAGGGAATCGGCGAAGATTCCGAGCTGCTTGAAGACGGGCTATCGGGTAAGATTTTATGGTTATCTAATGGAGCTAATTTGGTCGATCGGGCTCGAGTTTTCGGAGTCGATTTTCTGGTTAAACTAAAAATCGTAATTTTAGCTTAAATTTAATGCGTTAATTTGATTAATTACCTTCCGTACGCGGAATCAGCGCTAATTTTTGAGTTGCGGTTATCTTCATCGTCGATTTCTTCTTTTCTCATTTCTTCTTCACGTTCTTTTAAGTACATCTCTTCATATTTTTTGTATTCTTCGTACATATCATCATCGACTGAGAATAATTCGTCGTTCATTATCAACGGGGGAGGTTTTTGAGCCTAAAAACGAAAATTTTTAATCAATTTTTTATTTTTAATTTAATTTAGCTTACCTCAATCGAGTGAATAATCACTTTCGCGCTATTTTTATTTTCTTGTTCGTTGAAGTAATTTTGAACGTCCTGCTTATTTTTTAAAGGTTTCGGCTTTTGATCCAACAACGAAATCGATCGCTTCAACGAAGACAAATTTTTTTTCTTTCCCGAAGAACACCCAGCGCTGGAATTTAACAATTTACTTTTATCGACGCTTTTTTTCGGCAATTTCGAAACCTTTTCGGAAACATTGCGCCCCTTATTATTATCATCGTATTTATCGGGACCTTTTAAAGCGATCAAAACCTCGTCTAAATCTTTGTCCTCCAAAAAACTATTGCTCACATCCTCCAACATAGACATTGACTCGTTCAATTTGATCTCGGTCCCGTTTAAAAAGGTGTCAAAACAGTTTAATGTCGATGTTGAAGTGGGAGATTCATCGTTTCGATCGAAACGTTCCGGAATCGCTAAATTATCGGTTTCGTTGATTAATTTCGGATCGATCGCGTTTAAATCGTCCGAGAATTTTTGACGAAACGCGTTTAATTGTTTATTAACTTCGTTATTTTTATGGAAACTTGTCGTTTTCGTGAAGTTTTCGTTGATTAAGTTCTCGATTAAATCGAAATCATCGTTTAACATCGATAAGCGATCGCGAAAATCTAAAGGGGGGTCGATCACCGAGGCCCTTTTATTATTCGGGATCGCATTTTTACATGATTCGAGTTTTTTGTGTTGGTGAAGTTTTTGAGTTGGTTTTGGCGATTGCGATTTTGTTGGTTTAAACGGTTTGAAATCGTCGCATTCTAAAAGCTCCATAAATTGCCTTTCCGCGGATATAAATGGATCATATTTACTAAAAAAAAATAATTATTATTATTATTACAAAAATTTTAATTTAATTGAGAACTTAATAAAT
This sequence comes from Onthophagus sagittarius, assembly GCA_036711965.1. Lineage (NCBI taxonomy): Eukaryota > Metazoa > Arthropoda > Insecta > Coleoptera > Scarabaeidae > Onthophagus > Onthophagus sagittarius. Next base: position 14,738,085 of record JASERS010000008.1, read on the forward strand.
TAAAAAAAAAATTAGGTTGGTATTAATTTGACACTTGTCATTTTTGACGTTGACTTTTTTCTTTGAGAAAATTCTTAATAATTTATTAAAAAAGTTATTTAAACCTTTTAGATCCTTCGTGTTTCGACGAATTCTTCGTTGGGATTATTTGAGGTAACGCAATTCTTTTGGGGGAACTCCGATTAATCTTTTTTTCCTTTTTAGGTAACTCTGGCAAAAATAATTTCGTTCTAACATTGGCTAATCCTTTTTTATCGATCAAAAGCATCTTTTGGCAATGCTTCTTTGAAATAATCATTTGATCCTCGCTCTTATTCGGCTCAATAACCGTTTTTAAGATCTCCAAGAACCGAGGGGTCACAATCGAGCACGAATCACACACAGAACTTTCAATATCATTCCTCGACGATGAATTCGATTCTTGTATCGTGCTCAAAACTTGCTTTAAATCCATACTTTCACATTGAGCAGTCTCGTTTAAAAGATTTTCAGTTTCTAAGATTCTTTTTTTGAGGTTATCTTCATCGGGAGTACTTAATTTTCGATTTATTTGATAATTATTTTGATTTATTTGATAATCATTTCGATTTATTGAATCATTATTTTGATTTGTTTGATAATAATTTAAATTTGTTGCATAATAATCATTAATTTGAAGATTCTGATAGCTCGAATAACCTCTCAAATCAACATCAGAGCTTAATTTAATACTCTCATTGCTTTTAGCCAAGCATAAATCGCTGCAACAATTTCGAATCTGCCTCTCAATTCGCGCACAACTCAACGCTTGTGAGTGATGATTCTCGCATCCGTCAACAACGCTATCAATTTCAGAGAACCCCCGATTCGGTTTTCTCCAATAAATCAAATTGGACGAATTTGTAATTTCTAAATCTGATTTTTCTGAATTTAAGTTTCGTTTTAATGATTCTTCTTTAATGTTTTCTTGAATTATTTTAATATTTTCTTTGATTGATTCCAAATTTTTGATATACTCGATATTTTTGGGTTGTTCTTCGATGTTTGATTTTCCCGTTTCAAAAACATGGACGGTTTCTGTTGTTAAAATTTGTTGGTGATCCCCTTTCGAGTTGATATTTTTGTATTTTTCGTCGCAAAAGATCTCCGATAAGAGTTGATACTTCTCGGTTATTTTGTTATTGTTCTTTGTAATAAATAAATCGGTGCTTGAGTCATCTAAATAATTAATTTTTTTGTACTCAGACATCAAAGTTTTCGGCTCCTCCGGTTTAATATAAGCCTCTTCGTACAACCCCCCCTTTTTTTTATCATTAAATTTCTCGGCAAACATTATCTCACCTCCCATCATATTCCTCCCCCGAATTTGAAACTTGTTTAAATCAAAATCTGAATAATAATTCACCTCTTTAATGATTTCTTTTTGCGTTTTGTACTCAATGTTGCTTCTTGGGCGCTTAATCCTCTTTTTATTTAGTTTCCGAGATGACCCCGATGAGATTTTTTCGAATCTTTTTAACTTTTTTTCTTTTTTCTTTCGTTTTAATTTTAAATCGATTTTATTTTGATTAATTTTAGCCTTTCTTTTTCCACTTTTAATTTTCTTGATCGTTCCAAAGTCACATTGACATCCAAAATCGATTTTTTGACAACTATCTTGGGTCCATTTATCCACCTTTTCCACGTTAAACAATTTTAAATCGACCTTTTTATTAAAATCGATCAAATCGTTATCGATATCAATCAAATTTTCTTTCAAAACGATTTTTTCTTCAATAGGTTCTTCATTCTGACACCCAACATCTTTAAAATTAACATCTTTTAAATCATTTTCGATCTTATCATCATTTTGAATTTGATCTATCTTTAAATTGGCGCTTAAAAGCCGATTTTTCTCCAAAAATTTCTCACAGGATTCATCAAAATTGATTAAATCGCTCGATGTGACTGAATCGGAAGAGTTTTTATTTAAAACTTCATCATCGGAGAATAAAATTTCCTCCCTCGGAGTAACCTCCAAATTAATCGTTTGGATATCGTTTAACGTCTCTTGTAACGAACTAATTTTATTATCATAATAATCAGAATCGTACCTTTCGCTCTCATTCATTTTTATTTCCAATTCTTCGCTCGGTTTTGGTTTAACTTCAATGATCGTAGACTTAAAACTCTTTCTCGGAGACAAATCTAAGGGCGATTTCCTTGGGGATTTCGTTTGATACGGTCCTGAATACGACTTCTTTAAGATCGGTAATTTGCTATTAAATCGATTCGATGGTTTAATCGTTTCACTTCGCGATTCCTTTACAAGAAGAAGTCTTGGAATCTCCGTCTCAATTTTTTTGTTAATATTTGGGGTTGATTTAATAATCGAGTTAACCGTTAAACCTTGTAGGGTGTTTACATCGAGGTTATTGAGCTTTGTTTGTTTATTAATACTAAAAAAGGGATTAAGGAAAGGGGTGAATCAAAATGAAAGAGGAATTATTAAAATCTCCAAGTAAGAGAATTTAAAAAAAAAGATATGCAACCCAATTTACACCAAAAATTAAATTAAATCAAATTCCTCCTTCCTTAATTCCCTTACTTGGAGTAAATTAATTAAATTTAAAACTAACCTGGTTTGGTCTTTTAAAATTTGCTTGCCGAAATCGCCGACTTTTTTTTCTAAATAAAGCCCCTCGTCCTGGGAGCTATCGCCTCCTTTTTGGATGGAAATTTTTGATTTTCGCACACTCGGGCTTCGATCTAAAGTGCAAGCGCTTGAACTTTTCATGTTTCTCGGGCTGTTTTGAGTAGGGGAATATTTTTCTTTTACGGTTTTCTTCGTTTTACAAACAGAGGGGACTTTGTATTTAATCCGAGCTTCTAAACGTTCCTTCGCGAGCATACTCGCCGGGGATTTTTGAATCTCCGACGTTTTCTTTTCTTTGCACCACTCCACATGTCTATCGTAAGCTTTTGGCCCAAAATTCCTATCGCACGATGGACACCGATTATTCGTGGGGGTCCCAATATGGGCTGAATTCCTTTTTTGGTGCTTCATCTCGTTGATTTGGACCTCCTCGTTGTTCGTTCCTTTCGCGGCTCGAATCGCCTCTACTAATTGTATGTGCTTTTGCTTCCAATTATTTTTAATCAATTTCGGTTCGGGTTCTTCATGGTGTTGTTTGGTTTTTATGTAGGATTTTTGATGGAATTCGGCCAAATCGGTTCCTTCAATGCGTTGTTTTAACGAATCGAACACTTTCCTTTTCTTTTTCGCATTCTTCTCGCAAACTTTGCTATGTTTTAACAACGATGCTGGGAGAAATGTTCGAGAACATATCGGGCAAGGAATTAACTCCAAGCTGACGTCCGAAGGAGCTAAAATAAAAATTAAATTAGCATCTTATTTTGTTGAGAGTTGCGTCATCGATTTTTCTTTACAAAAACCCACGATTTAACCTTATTTAATTGAAACTTGTTCGCCCACTTTTAAACGACAATTTCATTGTAATATTCAAAGGAAATTCAATCCTTTTTTATTTAAATTTAATTAAATAAGATTATTTTTTTATTCAAATTTGTCAATGTCAAATTTTACCATTACCAACCTAAATTTTTTTAAAAAAATTTTTTACTAAAAAAATTAATTAATTTTAATTAATTAATTAATTTATAAAATAAAACCAAGGACATTACAAATAACAATGTAGGTTATAAATAAATTTTATCGCAAAATAAATAACTCAAATCAAACAAAAAAAATTAATTCGCTTCGTTTGATCAATTTCAAATAAATCGTTAATAACAACCTCAAATATTACCATAACGATTAAAATTCACACGTAACGTCTTGCGTAACGTTTCTCTCCGGTTAAAAATGAGTAAATTATGTAAAAATCGTCGTTTGAAACGTTCAAGGTCATCTTATAAGTTTGTTTTTGTTTTAACCTCACTTTTAATTGGCGATTATTTCATTTTTTCGTAATAAAAATCGATCTTACACTGTAACTTCTGGATTTCCTCCATTTCTCAAGCCAAAATAAGCGGTTTCGACCACATGGCACAACGCACAACAACCCGACACTTTAAAAATTGACACAATTTCTTTTTGACACTTGACAGCTTTGTTTTAAAGCTTGCCAAATTGAAATTGACGTTAAACTTTAAAGTTTTCGCCTCGGCGAAAGTAAAACTCGTCTCGTTAAAGCGTGAAATAACCTTTATACCTGGTTGCTGTTGTTGTTGTTGGAGGTGGGTTTCGCGTGGAATCTGAGGAGGAAGTGGTTCTTCTTTTTCTTTGTTTTTTTCTTTTTCCATAGCGGTAGCGATTGTTTCGTTGAGTTGGTGTTTTGTTTTGTTGTGTTTCCATGGGAACGATAGTAGTTTGTTCATTATGTGGCGGGTTATTTGATTAGGAATGTGAGGCGCGCTTCTTCCGGTTTTCAGGTCGTTACTATTAATAAAGTAACTTAGGCGTCTACGTAATGTTTGAAGAGGGAGGGGGAGGCATCTTTGTAAATATAGATTAAGTTTTTTTTTTTTAATTGAGGTTATGTCAAAAAAATCAAAATAATTAGGTAAAAAATAGTTTTATTAATTAACCAAGTGATGTTTGGGCGTTAATTTATTTCGTTTTTAATACATTAAAAGGGTTAAAAAGTTTCGAATCGATAAAAATACACTTACTAATTAATTAATATAAAAGAATAAGGAAAAGCGTAAAGAAAAATGTACGAAATCACAACAAACTCTTTCTTCTTCTTCTTCGGGGTCTTATTCTTTTTTTTTTTTCTTTGAACCGCCACCAAAAACAAATATATAATATAAATATATTAATACTTTTTTAATGATTCTTCTTACTAACGATTATTATTAATCAAATAATTTTTTCTTACGTACTAATAACAATGTTCAATGTATAAAATTGCAAAAAAGCTCTGTTTATGATTATAAGTTTGACAATTAATAGATTTATTAATTAATAGTTGCCGTACTTTACTTTTTGTGTTTATTTGAAGGCAGGCGTTAAAAATACTAACAAATTAAAACCTACATCATCTCACATTCCTTATTTTAATTATTTTCTTTTTTTACTTTGAATACGAAAATATATCCTATTATTCTCCCTAATGATAATAATATTAATAATAGTAATAATAATAATAAATCGTTTAATACATTCTCCTCATCTCTCCCATCGAAAATGGTCCCAAAACGCAAAACCATTTTTTATAATTGAATCCAATTTTAACGAGATGATTTATTTATTTATTTATTTAAAAGCTTTTTTTCTTTTCGAGATTTTATTGATATGGCTTTTTCGTGGATTTTAGGCCCCTCCGTTAATTTGACCGTTATCCGAGTCGATTTCTTCAGCGAGGGCCAACGGAGCTTTCAATAAAATATCGCTTACTTGAACTTGCTTAATCTGGAACATAAAATTGTTATTGAGTTGTAAATAATGTATTCATGTTATTTATTTGTTTATATTAGGTTGGTTAAAAAAGTTAAAAAAAAAAAGAATATTTGAGTTAGTTATCATGAAATTTAATGATAGGTCATTTGCAATAATTAATTTGATATATATGCTATTTATTATTTAGTTTTCTAAATAATTTTTTATTAATATTAGATTTTAAACCCATATTTCTCTCTTTATAGGTTTACTGTTAGCTCCAATGTTAAGTTGGGTTTATTTTTAGTTGTTATTTAGTTTTAAATAGTAGTATATTTGTATCGAAGTAAAGCTAGAACTAACACTAGACCTAGAATTAGAAAGATTCAGGTTTAGCCGTGCGTCAAAGACTGCTCTTCCAGAGACTATATATCATCATAAAGTCTGCTAACTTGTTGGCAGCATGAGCTATTACTCTTCCAGAGACTATATATCCTCTTCCAGAGACTATATATCATCATAAAGTCTGCCAACTTGTTGGCAGCATGAGCTGTGTCGTTTCCAAAGTTCTATTCATCAATTTAAAGAGTGCCAACTTGTTGGCAGCACGAACTGTCTCGTTTCCAAAGTTCTATTCATCAATTTAAAGTCTGCCAACTTGTTGGCAGCATGAGCTATTACTCGTCCAGAGACTATATATCATTATAAAGACTGCCAACTTGTTGGCAGCATGAGCTGTGTCTTTTCCAAAGTTCTATTCATCAATTTAAAGTCTGCCAACTTGTTGGCAGCATGAGCTATTACTTCTCCAGAGATTATATATCATCATAAAGTCTGCCAACTTGTTGGCAGCATGAGCTATTACTCGTCCAGAGACTATATATCATCATAAAGACTGCCAACTTGTTGGCAGCATGAGCTATTTTGTCTCCAAAGTCCTGCTCATCAACTTAAAGTCTGCCAACTTGTTGGCAGCATGAGCTGTGTCGTTTCCAAAGTTCTATTCATCAATTTAAAGAGTGCCAACTTGTTGGCAGCACGAACTGTCTCGTTTCCAAAGTTCTATTCATCAATTTAAAGTCTGCCAACTTGTTGGCAGCATGAGCTATTACTCGTCCAGAGACTATATATCATCATAAAGACTGCCAACTTGTTGGCAGCATGAGCTGTGTCGTTTCCAAAGTTCTATTCATCAATTTAAAGACTGCCAACTTGTTGGCAGCATGAGCTGTGTCTTTTCCAAAGTTCTATTCATCAATTTAAAGTCTGCCAACTTGTTGGCAGCATGAGCTATTACTTCTCCAGAGATTATATATCATCATAAAGTCTGCCAACTTGTTGGCAGCATGAGCTATTACTCGTCCAGAGACTATATATCATCATAAAGCCTGCCAACTTGTTGGCAGCATGAGCTATTACTCTTCCACAGACTATGTACCATCGTAAAGACTGCCAACTTGTTGCCAGCATGCGCTGTCTCGTTTCCAAAGTCCTACTCATCAATTTAAAGTCTGCCAACTTGTTGGCAGCATGAGCTGTTTTATCTCCAAAGTCTTGCTCATCAATTTATAGTCTGCCAACTTGTTAGAATCATTAGGGATTAGCCGCACATCTTTTTAGACAGCTAATCCCTAATGATTCTAGTTCTAAGTTTAGTGTTAGTTCTAAAGCTAGGTTAAGTTGAGTTGGATTCTGTCTTAAGAGTCATACGGCTAAACCAAAATGGTTTTCGTTCTAGGTCTAGTATTAACTCCATCGTTAGTGTTGGCTCTATTTTTAGTTATTATTCAGTTTTAAATGAATTGAAGATTGTATACTTGTATTGAACTAAAACTAGAACTAACACTAGACCTGGAATTAGAAAGTTTCGGTTTCGGTTTCAAAGACGCACGGCTAAACCGAAACTTTCTAATTCTAGGTCTAGTGTTAGTTCTAGTTTTAATATTTATTTAGCTCTAGGTTGTCTAAATTGTTTTGTAACTAAAAATATAGCTAATGCTAAACCTACAACCACCTAGCTTTAGTACTAACACTAGACTTAGAACTAGAACCATTAGGTTTTAGCTGTCTTAAAAGACGTATGGCTAAACCCTAATGTTTCTAGTTTTAGGTCTAGTGTTAATACTAAAGCTAAGTTATAGGTTCAATATTAGCTATATTTTTAGTTACAAAACAATTTAGAAAATCTAGAGCTAAATAAAGATTAAAACAAATCACAACAAACTCGACATAGAGCTAAATAAAGTTGCAAAAAAAGGTAATCAGAGACACAAAAGAGGCGACGTCATCATTTTAATGCCTCCTACTTTGAGTGTAATTTCTAAATTTAATGTTTTCAGAAAATACTTTCTTTTATTACAAATAACCATACGAATTGATATATGTTTGTCACTAAGGGCCAGTTTATTCACCTTTGGTTAAATTTAACTGCTGGATATTTTTCATGGTTCTGTAATTTCACTTGCCATGATTTGGTTATATTACCAGTAACTATGGTAAATATGTGATGGTTAAATTTAACTAAAGGTGAATAAACTTATCTTAGAGGAATTTATCTTCTTAGATATACAGGGTGTTCCCGTGACTCGGGGCATAAAATTAACCACATATACTAGAGCAAAAATGATGATGATTCGTGAAAAAAAATTATTATAAAAGTCTTCAAATGGCCAAGATATGGGCCATCAAAGTTCAGAAATTTTAACACATTTTTCTAAATATTTTCAAAACCATTTATGGTAGAGGGTTGAAATTTGGTACAGAGTAAACAAACATCATGCAAAATCATTGAACCAATTTTGACTTTGGCCGGATGACGGCAACCATGTTATACAGGGTGTTCCTAAAATTTGTTTGCTCAGAACTTTTTTGTTTGTTCGTAACCCTACATTTATTTTTGTAGTTTTTAATAGAAAATTTATTTTCGAAACTTTTTTCACTCTTTGAAAATTTTGATAACATTAACCGTTTGCGAGTTAAACGCGAAAATATTAAGCTTCGATTTCAATGGTAACACTAAACACAATAATTTTCGAAAAAGTTGGCCATGGCAATTAAAAAAAAAAACAAATTGAGCCGTCAACTTGCTTATGTAGTTTAAACATAAAGTTGTTTGTTAATGAAGTTTTTATTAATTTTGCGTGTTCAAAATGGACAATTACACATTTAGTGAACAAACTGACATGATTTTGACATTGGGAGAATGTCATGGAAACGCCGTAGCAGCCGCTAACCGTTATCGGGAGAAATTTCCGAACCGCAGAGCGCCCAATCGAAAAACATTTTTAAGAATTGAAACCCGTTTAAGGGAAAATGGGACGTTTAAGCCGAATTTTAGTAACAACGGTAAAGTCAGATCAGTCCGAACAACCGAACTAGAAGAAGATATTCTAGACTACGTACAAGAAAATCCTACAGCTAGTACTTTGGATATGGCGAGGCATTTTTTAACGTCAAAAACAACTATCTGGCGTGTTCTTCACGAGCAACAGCTTTATCCATATCATAGTTATAAAGTTCAGGAAGTTCGACAGGCTGATTACCCACTACGACTGCAATATTGTCAAATAATGCAGCACAAAATCCAAATTGATGATCAATTTTTAGAAAAAATACTTTTTGCAGATGAATCGACATTTTCTAAAGATGGAATCATCAATTTGAGAAATTCACATAGTTGGGCGGACGAAAATCCAAGATTTAAGAAAGCTTGGAAATCGCAATGGAGGTTTTCTCTTAACGTTTGGGCTGGCATTGTGGGCGATGTCATTATAGGACCCGTTTTCTTGCCGTCAAGGCTGGATGGCCATACATACAGGGGACATTTAGAGCAATTAAATGATTTTTTAGATGACGTTCCTTTAAACACAAGACAAGAAATGTGGTATATGCATGATGGTGCTCCTGCGCCTATGCGCTTACACATGCTGTCCAAGAATTTCTATGTGAACGGTTTCCGGAACGGTGGATTGGACGAGGAGTGGATGCACCGATAATAATAGTTGGCCCCCCCGATCGCCGGATCTTACACCTCTAGATTTTTATTTATGGGGACATAGCATTAAATCGCTTGTGTACTGCGTTGAAATAACTTCAGTTGATCAACTGAGGTTACGAATTGTTGATTCATTTGATCAACTTCGAACTGAAATCAACGTCCTCAGCAGAGTGCGCTTTAATTTAAGACGGGAGTGTTTTTGAACATCTGCTTTAGTATTTTTTTTTGTTCTGTTTTATTTATTACCATTTGTTTATAATTTTATTGTTCTTGTTCATATTTTTGTTAGAATTTTTATTATGTTCTTGTTTGTTGTTACCGCGAAAATTAAATTTATTGTTTTGGAAATTACATTCTTTTATTCAATTAAAATAAATTAACACTGGATTTAACTAAATCTACACTGAGAAATTTATGCAAATAATGGTTATTAGATCAGTTCGTTTTTCAATTGTCATCGCCTTCTCAGATCTTGCGGAATATGTTTTATTTGTTACGATTGAAATCAAAGCTTAACAGTTTCGCGTATAACTCGAAAACAGTCAATGTTATCAAAATTTTCAAAGAGTGAAAAAAGTTTCGAAAATAAATTTTCTATTAAAAACTACAAAAATAAATGTAGGGTTACGAACAAACAAAAAAGTTCTGAGCAAACAAATTTTAGGAACACCCTGTATAACATGGTTGCCGTCATCCGGCCAAAGTCAAAATTGGTTCAATGATTTTGCATGATGTTTGTTTACTCTGTACCAAATTTCAACCCTCTACCATTAATGGTTTTGAAAATATTTAGAAAAATGTGTTAAAATTTCTGAACTTTGATGGCCCATATCTTGGCCATTTGAAGACTTTTATAATAATTTTTTTTCACGAATCATCATCATTTTTGCTCTAGTATATGTGGTTAATTTTATGCCCCGAGTCACGGGAACACCCTGTATATGTTTGTAATAAAATAATATGATTTTAATCCTGAGGATGGGAAAAATCATGTGGTGACTTGAAATTTGTTATCACCATTATTATTAATTACCGAAGATTGTAATTTGGTATAGCGATAAACAAAGCTTAGGTCTTTCGAATGCCACTAATACTGTTGGGTAATATTATACAGGGTGGTTACCAGAACCAGTTAATTTATGGAATGTTTGAGGGACCATAACTTTGTTATTTTAAATGGAACACCCTATATTTTTTTCAATACCTCAGAAGGCTTTATTAATTATCTTTCATTTTTGTTAAGCATACGGTATATCTAAGATGTGTACTTTTTGAGATAATTACACTATTTCAAAAATGTCGGCTTAAGCTTGATTTTTTCACAAGAAATAAACTATGAAGAAGACATTTTTAAACAAATGCAAGTAAGTTTCTTTCGTAAAAGTATGCATCTGTGCATAGACAATAGTATTAAGAAAACAACTTTTCAAAAATTCTATTTAAGAATGTTGCAAACATCCTATCATAGTGAGGAGGTGTACCATCATACTGAGACCACATTCTTTGTAAAACGTCTCGTAAAACATCTTCTAAAAGTTTTGGCAATTGATTTTCTAACAAATTCAAAAAAACTATAAATTGACAGTTGCCTCGAAGAAATACGATTTGATCAAATAAGATTCCAGAATCCCTACCCAGATAGTTTAGCACCATTGTTGTTAGTGCGCTACTTCTCATATAAATTTACTGTTGACAATATCGTAGTAATGATTAAAGTGGTTAACATAGTTATTCTTACAAAACATCAAACAATGTGCACACATGAATACTTCTTTATCTTTTACAAAATAGACGCACTTGCATTTGTTTAAAAATGTCTTCTTCATAGTTTATTTCTTTTGAAAAAATCAAGTTTAATTTATTCACTAAGTATAGATCTAGTACTATCTGATGATATTTAGTGTTTTCATACATAATAATTGGTATCTAGCACCAAATAAACAATTTTGTACAAAATCACGTCTTGTGTATCTTAATAAGTATATAAAGTGATTCTATCAAGGGCGCTTACAAGCGACACGTTACGATCGTCCAAACTGGACAATTTTATGTCTATATTTCAAATCCAGTGCCTCACCAGCAAGCAATCTCGCGATTTGAGCCGAAATCGTTTCTTGTATATCTTAGTAATTATATACAGGCTCTTATAAGACGATTTTATTCCCACTTTGCCAAGATAACTTGCGAGCGATAATCTTTCAAAACGGACGATTTTATCTAAACATATCAAAACCAGTGCCTCGCCCGCTACGCGACCTCGGCAATTTGAGGTCAAATCGTTTCTTTTATATCTTACTAAATATACAGTCTCCTATAGAACACTTTTATCCTCACTTCGCCGAAATAGTTTGCAAACGAGATTTTGAGAATTTGAACCCAAATCGTTTCTTGTACTAAATATATATTGCCAAGATAGCAATGTGGTTTCAAGATAAACGATTTTACTTAAATATTTCAAAACCAGAGCCTTGGCCGCAAGCGACCTCGGCAATTTGGGACCAAATCCTTTCTTATATATCCCAGTAAACGCAGTATTAGGTGAGACAGTTCAATCTTTCAAAATAAATGATTTTGTGTTAACATTATACAATAAATAGCATATATATAATAAATTTAGTCACAAATGTTAATTTAACGTAAAAAAGAAGCTTTTTTTTCGTGATAAATATAAAACTTTCAAACCTCTGATTGATGAGTCGACCCCGAAGACGCGCTCTCTACGACTACAAAAGCAAAAAATAAAAATAAAACAGAACATAAAGCACATCTAGGACAACAAAATAAGCCCTGAAATATCTAAAAAGAAAATGATTCTTAACTAAAAAGCGTTCAGATACTCACTTTCGTGCGTTTCTGTTGCGTTATTTGTTACTGTTGTGGTTGAATTTGAGGTAACCTCTCCCGATTGATTCGTAGTGACGGTCGTTATGACGGTTTTAGTGATTGCGACCCCGGATAAACGACTCGCCAATTCCTCTCCCGAACCGATGTGATCTTTTACACTATCGATCGTTATGTCTCCAATGCTGCTTGAAACTGTTACATTATGTAGCGTATCATCACCGTTTTCTCGCACTTCTTCCGCCTAAAACACAAAAAATAATTATTATAATCAAATAAATAAAAATTAAAAAAGAAAAGCTTTTTGGGTCAAATAAAAAGCGATCATTTTAGGTTATGTTTATTTTTTTAAATTATTTTTTGACATAACCTCATTTTTTTTAATATAAATAAAATTATTTTTTAACAAACCTTATCCACAACACTACTTTCTTTACTCTCTGCGTTTCCGTTTAAAATCGGTTCTTCCCCGGCATCGTTCCCGGTCGCATCCCCATTAACAGAGTCGTTTTCAACGGTTGGAGCAATCTTTTTATCCTTAATCATTAAATAACAACGCGCAGATGTTATTTTAGTCGCCGAAAGCGATATTCTTTGCAATTCGGACGACGAATGGAAATACAAAGCCTCCCCGTCGCGGGTAAAAACCAACGAAGAAATTCCACTAAAAACAAAATGAATTAATTAAATTTTTTTATACTAAAAATTTAATTACTTGATGTCTTCTCTCCGAACGGCGGCCGCGTTTAATTGCCTCTTCAAATCGGGAATACTCAAAACTAAGCAATCCCCCAAATTCGTCAAACACAACAAATCCGTTTCCGTGTGGGTCGCATTCGTATCGGACGAGGTACAAGAAAAATTAGCGAACGACATCCTTCGGACCCGGGCCCCTTCATGGGCAGTTAGTTTATATTTACAGTAAGGTTTTAACGAAGGCAAAGTAAATATTTTGAATTGTTCTTCGGAGGCGATCACGACTCTGTGAGGTTGGGTCGGATCTGGAAGACTCGCCAAACCTTTCTCGACTTCCAACGGCTCAGGAAGCGGTTTGCTGGACCCGTCCAAGACGGCGATTGCGATCACGGGGGCGCGATGTTTTAATTGAATCTCTTTGCCGAGCTGGCAAATTACGTCGTCGGTATCTCGTTTTGATGGTAATCCAATTGTGAATACGTAGACGGTTCCGTTGTTGGTTCCGGCCCATAATGTTGGAATGGTATTTTGTACTAAAAAAATTAATTAAAATGATTTTAAACATTAAAAATTTTATTTTTAATTAACTTGTTATTGTATATTAATATTAAAAAAATATTAATAATATTAGTTAAAACCTGAATATTTTTAGGTCTAAACCGAAACTTAACTTACTAGAAAGTTCAGGTTTTATGTTGGTATTGATTTGTAAACGTAACCTCAAATAACTTGTATATTTCTTCTTTTTTAAGTAATATAATTAATATTTTTTTTGATGTTAAGAAATAATAACAAATTAATTAGAAATTGCGTTTAAAATAGTAAAGGTAATAAATAAAAATTGTTATAATCAATGTTTATGTTGATTATGACAAAGTTTTTTTCCCTAACCTCAACTAATTTATTAATTTATACTAACACTAAACATACAGTGAGTGTAAAATAAGCTGATTATTTGATGCAGGCAACAAAATTATGTTTCAAATCATTTAGCTTCTGAATTAAATGAGATATCGAAAAACCTGATATGGTATTTTAGAGGGTGAACATTTTCTATAAAATAAACATTTCAAATGGTTCATATTTTATTGGTAATTTTTATAAAATAAAAAGAAATAAAGAAAATAGTATCTTTACAATGAGCAGCTTATTTGATGCAGGCAACTTTAGATGGTAGAATAGGAAGTTTGACAGTTACTACACCAACACACATTGAGTAATTAGTTGTCAGTGTGTATGTTAAATTACATAGTGAAGACAGATTAATTTTTTAAACATGGGTCGACGTACAAGCGTAGAGCAACGGGAATTAGTAATTCACCACTTTGAACATGGAAAAAGCCAACGTTTAATAGCTCAAATGGTTAACATACCATCACCTACAGTCCAACATATAATAGAACGTTTCTTGAAGGACAACCGAGTGAAAGATAAAGGTAGAAACGCGCCAAATAAAATGTTTACACCAAGTGATGAAAGATGGATCATCCGAAAAATTTGTGAAAACCCCAAGTTATCGGCTCAAAAATTAACTGATGAGGTACACAATTTTCTTGGTAAGAATTGTAGTGCATCAACAATTCGCCGTATCTTGCGATCACGTGATTTTCATGGTCGAGTACCACTCAAGAAGCCCTTTTATCAGCCAACGCAATAAAATCAGCCAAAAATCATGTTTCGAAGGATTCAAAATTTTTGAACACCGTAATTTTTGCTGATGAATCCAAATTTAATATATTTGGTTCTGATGGAAGGTCGCTTGTATGGCGGAAGCCAAATAAGCAGCTCGATTTAAAAAATTTATGCGCGAGTGTAAAACATGGTGCAGGAAGTGTTATGGTTTGGGCCTGCATGGCAGCATCAGGCGTTGGAAACCTTTTTTTTATAGACGGGAACATGGATAAAACCATGTATTGAAGCATATTAGAAGGGAATTTGCTACAAAGTGCTGAAAAACTGGGTCTGCGTAGCAACCTCAGATTTTACCAAGACAACGACCCTAAATATAAGTCGAGAATTGTACAGACCTGGTTAATATTGAATTGTCCTCACCTCATGACACCACCGGCGCAATCTCCAGACTTAAAACGTTATTGAGAATTTATGGGCGTTGCTAGAAACCAATATTAGAAAACATCACATTTCTAGCAAAAAAACTTTGAAAAAAGCATTAGTTGAAGAATGGGCTAAAATTTCGCCAGAAGTAACAAAAAAAACTCGTCAATTCTATGGAAAAAAGGCTAAAGGCAGTAATCTCACAAAAAGGATACCATACAAAGTACTGAAGATACTGCAAAAATCAAAATATTCGTTTCGTTTTTCAATTTTATAATGTTGCATCAAATAAGCTGCTCATTGTAAAAATACTGTTTTCTTTATTTCTTTTTATATTGTAAAAATTACGAATAAAATATGAACCATTTGAAATGTTTATTTTATAGAAAATGTTCGCCCTCTAAAATACCATATCAGGTTTTTCGATATCTCATTTGGTTCAGAAGCTGAAACATAATTTTGTTGCCTGCATCAAATAAGCTGACACTCACTGTAGAACTAGAATCGTTAGGGTTTAGCCGCACGTCTTTTTAGACGGCTAAATCCGTAGTTTAGTGTTAGTACTAAAGCTAGGATGTAGGTTTAAAATTAGATATACTCTAAGTTCCAAAAGAATTTAGACAATCTAGAGTTAAATAAGGGTTAAAACTAGAACTAACACTAGACCTAGAACTAGAAAGATTCAGGTCTAGTGTTCATCTAGGTCTAGTGTTAGTTCTAGTTTTAGTTCAACATAAGTATACAACAATTTAAGAACCATTCGGATTAAATCGTATGTCTCGTCAGACAGAACCCAACCCTACTACCTAAATTCAGAACTGACACTAAACATAGAACTAGAATCATTAGGGTTTAGCCGTACGTCTCTTAAGACGGCTAAACTCTAATGATTCTAGTTCTAGGTTTAGGGTTTTAGCGTTAAAACTAAAAAGATTCCACTTTAACTGTTCGTCTTCATATAGAGTCTTCCAGTTTTAGCTTCCGAACTAATACTAAACATAAAACTTGACTATGACTAACACTAAACCACGTTTCACAAACCCACCATTATATTATAAGAATGTATATGATTTTAATAAAGTTTTGTTTATAAATCCGTTTATATCAAAATTTTACTATAAATTGCAAATCTATTATTATTATTAATATTAAATTTTATTATTATTATTATTAAATCTGCTAAACCTGAATCTTTCTAATTCTAGGTCTAGTGTTAGTTCTAGTTTTACGTCAATACAAGCATACTACAATTTAAGATTGAATAACGACTAAAAATAGAGCCAACATTAACAATTAAGTTAATACTAGAGTTGGAATGAAAAACATTTAGGTTAGCCGTATCTCTCTTAAGACAGAACCCAACTCAACTCAACCTAGATTTAGAACTAACACTAGATCTAGAACTAGAATTATTAAGGTTTAGCCGCACGTCTTTTTAGACGGCTAAACCCTAATGACTCTAGTTCTAAGTTTAGTGTTAGTACTAAAGGTAGGTTGTAGGTTTAAAATTAGCTATACTCTAAGTTCCAAAAGAATTTAGACAATTTAGAGTTAAATAAGGGTTAAAACTAGAACTAACACTAGACCTAGAACTAGAAAGATTCAGGTTTAGCCGTGCGTCTAAAGACGCACGGCTAAACCGAAACTTTCTAGTTCTAGGTCTAGTGTTAGTTCTAGTTTTACTTAAATACAAGCATACTACAATTTAAGATTGAATAACAACTAAAAATAGAGCCAACATTAACAATTAAGTTAATACTAGAGTTGGAATGAAAAACATTTAGGTTAGCTTTATCTCTCTTAAGATAGAACCCAACTCAACCCAACCTAGATTTAGAACTAACACTAGCTCAAAGATTAACGAGTAAACAAGATACGACGCTTCATGTCGGCACCTTTGATGTGCCGCTGCAATTTTTCATGACCTTGAACACTTTGTGCATTGAAGTAATTTTGTTACGAAGAGGTATCATTGGATAAAATGTTAAGATGCACTATAAGTGAATTTTTATAGTCTTTGTATGAAGAAACATGTCCAGTTTTTGTTCAATAATTCTCCATTTTAAAAAATTCACGTTACACAGTAAAATAAACACAAATGTAGTACACTTATAGGTTAGAATATACGAAATGTCACATTTGTAGGTTATGTTCGCTATTGTCAGGACCTTTAACCTTTCGCTACACGCACCGGACTCTCAGTCCGGGTTCAGCACCCTCTATTATTTAACAGAAAAGGCAACTTTTTTACCGACATAATTATGTCATTTTTGTGTCAAAAATTTGTTGTGTACAACACAGTAAAATACAAATATGAATACGATAGTGATAAAAAATACTGCTTGAAGGTGAAGACTGATGATTCGTATAGTGACATTTCTGATAATGAGGATTGGAACAATTTTCAGAAGATTTAGCAGACGGTAAGATGCTTTTTTTCCGTTCAAAATGGCATCTTATCTAATTAGAAGAAACGATGAAGATAATGAAAGCGGTGGAACATAAATGCCCCGTAAGAATGTGCAGCGCATTCAAAACGGGCATTTACTTGCCTTCCGCAAATTTTATGATAATAAAAAATTTTTTAAATTAATTTTCTTAAAAAAAATACAAATTACACATCAGCGCCATCTCTTATTTGGCAAACAAAACCCGGACTCTCAGTCCGGTGCGAGCACTCGCGTCAAAAAAAAATGCGCGTGTACTGGAGGGTTAAATTGGAATGTTTTCAATCTCTTTCCAAAACTGAAGTCTCTCACTCTAGCGTCGCATCTTGTTTACTCTTTAATCTTTGGCTAGACCTAGAACTAGAATCATTAGGGTTTAGCCGCACGTCTTTTTAGACGGCTAAGTGTTAGTTATAAAACTAGGTTGGATTGAGTTGGGTTCCGTTTTAAGAGAGATATGGCTAAACCCAAATCTTTTTCGTTTTGGGTTGGTATTATTAATTAATAAAATTTTGCAAAATTTAAAGTTAAACTCGTTTAAAACAACCAAAAAATTTGTCAATGTTTTACTGCGAGGTTAAATTTGCTTAAAACGATTCAAATAATAAAATTGATAATAAATACCTTACATTTAGTTAAAAACTTCCTTCAATTCATTTTGATTCGATTAAAATTCTTTGATTTCAATGAAACATCTCGATATTTTTGACATTTGCTTTATGATCGTTGAAACGTACTTGGTGCTTAGCAACGGCAAGCCGGCAACTTAACTTTTTTAAGCAACCAAACAAAAATTAATTACTAAATGAAACTAAATAATTACTTATTGTATTAAAATCGAGCATAAAATTTCTTGGTTTGATTGTTAATTAAGAAAATTTTGCAAAATTTAATGTTAAACTCGTTTAAAACAACCAAAAAATTTTTCAACGTTGTTTTACTGCGAGGTTAAATTTCCTTAAAACGATTCAAATACTAAAATTGATAATAAATACCTTAAATTTAGTCAAAAACTTCCTTCAATTCATTTTGATTCGATTAAAATTCTTTGATTTCGATGAAAAATCGTGAAACAGCTTGATATTTTTGACATTTGCTTTATGATCGTTGAAACGTACTTGGTGCTTAGCAACGGCAAGCCGGCAACTTAACTTTTTTAAGCAACCAAACAAAAATTAATTACTAAATGAAACTAAATAATTACTTATTGTATTAAAATCGAGCATAAAATTTCTTGGTTTGATTGTTAATTAATAAAATTTTGCAAAATTTAATGTTAAACTCGTTTAAAACAACCAAAAAATTTTTCAACGTTGTTTTACTGCGAGGTTAAATTTCCTTAAAACGATTCAAATACTAAAATTGATAATAAATACCTTAAATTTAGTCAAAAACTTCCTTCAATTCATTTTGATTCGATTAAAATTCTTTGATTTCAATGAAACATCTCGATATTTTTGACATTCGCTTTATGATCGTTGAAACGTACTTGGTTGCTTAGCAACGGCAAGCCGGCAACTTAACTTTTTTGTGCAACCAAACAAAAATTAATTACTAAATGAAACTAAATAATTACTTATTGTATTAAAATCGAGCATAAAATTTCTTGGTTTGATTGTTAATTAATAAAATTTTGCAAAATTTAATGTTAAACTCGTTTAAAATAACCAACAAATTTTTCAACGTTGTTTTACTGCGAGGTTAAATTTCCTTAAAACGATTCAAATACTAAAATTAATAATAAATACCTTAAATTTAATTAAAAACTTTCTTCAATTCATTTTGATTCGATTAAAATTCTTTGATTTCAATGAAACATCTTGATATTTTTGACATTTGCTTTATGATCGTTGAAACGTACTTGGTTGCTTAGCAACGGCAAGCCGGCAACTTAACTTTTTTAAGCAACCAAACAAAAATTAATTACTAAATGAAACTAAATAATTACTTATTGTATTAAAATCGAGCATAAAATTTCTTGGTTTGATTGTTAATTAATAAAATTTTGCAAAATTTAATGTTAAACTCGTTTAAAACAACCAAAAAATTTTTCAACGTTGTTTTACTGCGAGGTTAAATTTCCTTAAAACGATTCAAATACTAAAATTGATAATAAATACCTTAAATTTAATTAAGAACTTTCTTCAATTCATTTTGATTCGATTAAAATTCTTTGATTTCAATGAAACATCTTGATATTTTTGACATTTGCTTTATGATCGTTGAAACGTACTTGGTGCTTAGCAACGGCAAGCCGGCAACTTAACTTTTTTAAGCAACCGAACAAAAATTAATTACTAAATGAAACTAAATAATTACTTATTGTATTAATATCGAGCATAAAATTTCTTGGTTTGATTGTTAATTAAGAAAATTTTGCAAAATTTAATGTTAAACTCGTTTAAAACAACCAAAAAATTTTTCAACGTTGTTTTACTGCGAGGTTAAATTTCCTTAAAACGATTCAAATACTAAAATTGATAATAAATACCTTAAATTTAATTAAGAACTTTCTTCAATTCATTTTGATTCGATTAAAATTCTTTGATTTCAATGAAACATCTTGATATTTTTGACATTTGCTTTATGATCGTTGAAACGTACTTGGTGCTTAGCAACGGCAAGCCGGCAACTTAACTTTTTTAAGCAACCAAACAAAAATTAATTACTAAATAAAGCTAAATAATTACTTATTGTATTAAAATTGAGTATAAAATTTCTTCTTTTTATTATTAATTAAGAAAATTTTGCAAAATTTAATGTTAAACTCGTTTAAAACAACCAAAAAATTTTTCAACGTTGTTTTACTGCGAGGTTAAATTTCCTTAAAACGATTCAAATACTAAAATTGATAATAAATACCTTAAATTTAGTTAAAAACTTTCTTCAATTCATTTTGATTCGATTAAAACTCTTCGATTTCAATGAAAAATCGTGAAACATCTCGATATTTTTGACATTTGCTTTATGATCGTTGAAACGTACTTGGTTGCTTAGCAACGGCAAGCCGGCAACTTAACTTTTTTAAGCAACTAAACAAAAATTAATTGCTAAATGAAGCTAAATAATTACTTATTGTATTAAAATTGAGTATAAAATTTCTTCTTTTTATTGTTAGTTAAGAAAATTTTGCAAAATTTAATGTTAAACTCGTTTAAAACAACCAAAAAAATTTTCAATGTCGTTTTACTGCGAGGTTAAATTTGCTTAAGACGATTCAAATGCTAAAATTGATAATAAATACCTTAAATTTAATTAAAAACTTTCTTCAATTCATTTTGATTCGATTAAAATTCTTTGATTTCAATGAAACATCTTGATATTTTTGACATTTGCTTTATGATCGTTGAAACGTACTTGGTGCTTAGCAACGGCAAGCCGGCAACTTAACTTTTTTAAGCAACCGAACAAAAATTAATTACTAAATGAAACTAAATAATTACTTATTGTATTAAAATCGAGTATAAAATTTCTTGGTTTGATTGTTAATTAAGAAAATTTTGCAAAATTTAAAGTTAAACTCGTTTAAACCAACCAAAACATTTTTCAACGTCGTTTTACTGCGAGAATAAATTTGCTTAAGACGATTCAAATACTAAAATTGATAATAAATACCTTAAATTTAGTTAAAAACTTCCTTCAATTCAGTTTGATTCGATTAAAATTCTTTGATTTCGACTAAAAACTGTGAAACGTCTCGACATTTTTTTTTGTTGTCGTTGAAAGGGTTGAAACGTACTTGGTTGCATAGCAACGGCAAAGCGCCAACTTAATTTTTTTTATATAACCCAACAAAAATTAATTATGATATAAAATAAATAATTATTTTATTATATAAAAGAATTTTATTGTTAACTAAGAAAAATTAAATTGATTTGAACTTGAATTGATATAACTTTATCAATTTTTAATAATTCTGAAATCATCAAAAATGGTGTCTAAATCATTTTAATGTATTAATTGATCAATTTAATATTGAGATGTATCTTAAATTGTAAATAGTATTAGCTGTAGCGTTACTGTTGGCTCTATTTGTAGTTATTGTTCAATCTTAAATTGTTGTATACTACTATTGAAGTAAAACTAAAACTAACACTAAACCTAATACTAGAAAGATTCAGGTTTGGCCGTGCGTCTTCAGAGCTAACATTAGACTTAGAACTAAAATATTTAATTTTGTTCTTCAACGTTTTGTGGTATATATATATGCCTATTTAAATAAAACTAGAACTAACACTAGACCTAGAATTAGAAAGATTTAGGTTTAGCCGTGCGTCAAAGACGCACGGCTAAACCGAAACTTTCTAGTTCTAGGTCTAGTGTTAGTTCTAGTTTTACTTCAATACAAGTTTACTACAATTTAAGATTGAATAGCAACAAAAAATAGAGGCAGCACTAACAATTGAGTTAATGCTAAACCTAGAATTAGATCTAATATCAACTCCATCATTATATTGACTCTATTTTTCGTTGCTATTCAATTTTAAATTGTTACATACTTGTATTTAAATAAAACTAGAACGTTTTGGTTTAACTGTGTCTAGTATTAGTTCTAGTTTTAATCCTTATTCAACTCTAAATTATTGTCAATTCTCTTAAAACTAAAAGTACAGATTAAATCAAAATTACTTACCATTAATAAGAAAAGTCCTCGCAAAATATAAACATCTAACAATCGACCCCATTCCATCATCGACCGGTCTCGCTTCAATTTGCCTCTCAACCGGTTTGGCATCCAAAGGACTAAAATTTCCTTCCTCCGTGGTTGGGGGTTTCCTCTGAGGGGGCGTTGTGGGGGTTGTTGCGCTTTGATTATTTCTTCGCGTCGATCTCCCTTTGCGTAATCGCCTAAAACTCTCCCTCAACGACTTCTTAAACGATTTCCTCCGCGAAATCGGGGCATCCCCGGCTCCGGTAAGATCTAAATTAAAAATCAAATTAAATCAAATAATTAACTAAATTAGTTTTAATTAATTACCATTTGGATTTAAAGTACATTTAACAACAACGGGTTTTTGGCGTTGATAATCAAAAAGGGCCAATCCATGTGCAGTCCCCGCAGCTAATAACCCCCAATCGGGGCGTAACACCACGCAGGTAACCGCAGCGGGGGGGTAAAGTTGCACGATGTTGTTAGCTTGAAATCCGCGATTTTGCCGGATATTTCCTTGCTTCGGGGTTAATTGATCGTGCCCTTTCCAGACGAAACCATCCCGATCGCTCACTATGTTCATCACGTTCACTTTAACATCCCCTTCCAAAATTTCCGTGTCGAATTTCGCCAAAACGATGTGACCCGCAGTTCCAGCGACGGCTAAGGTCCCCGAGAGGGGGCACAAACTTATCTTTTTAATCGCCAAGCGCGCATCGTCCGAGTAAGGATCGAAAATTCCCGTTTTTCGAAACGGGGGCCATTCCTCTTCGGAATCATCCGGTGATGTCACATCATCTTAAAAAAAAAATCATTAATTTAATAAAAAAAATTATTTTTAAATTCCATGTTTATTTACCAACTATATCATCCCCCGTAAAGTATTGGGAGGTGCTAAATTTATAAATCGGGGTTAAATTAACACACCCCGCATCCCAAAATCGTACTGTACCATCTTCATGCCCGGTTAATAACAACTCGCGACGAGGGGTTTCTCCTTTCGAACATAAAAGACTCCCCCCTTGAATGGGCCACGACCTCGATGAGTACATATGACTCGTTTGGGCACGACCCGCCTCTTTTAAATGCACCCACAATTCCTCCGATACATCTAAAAAAAATTAATTAATATTATTAATTAAAAAATTAATCAATTAAATCAAAATTTGAGATTTACTTGAAACATGTTGGCTACAAATCACCGCCGAAGCGTGTAACGAGACCAAATAAGGCAAATTCATCATTTTCCAATCTTCCGATTGAAGATCAATCGCGACGAGCTCTTCATCGGCCAAAATTAATAAAATATCTGGACCCCCGGATTGGAATTCCGATTCTTCTTCGTCATCTTCGTCGTTTTCTTGCAATGGGGATTCAACAACCAAAAAATCGATTATCTATAATTAATAAAATTAAATTAATATATTAAATAAAAAAAATAAATTAATTTACCTTGCTTGTTAATTCAAAAGTAACATGTTTCGTATCATTAACAACAGAAACTGTATGTTTATCACTATAACTAGCCCTCGGTAATCCCCCGCTAAAAACAATTAACGGTTGATCGTTGAGTTCTTTCCTAATAATTTTTGGGATAGCCTTGCAAGGAAACGGGCCGTAAGTTGTAGTTGGTTCGGGTAAAGGGTTATCTTCATCGTTGTAATCGCTTAATTCCCAGGTAAGATAACTTCCGTCGTTGTGTGATGTCGTAAAACCTTCCCCATTTTCGTGCCAACACAAACTTTCGAGTTGTTGTTGAGACGGGAATGTTTTTAATGCGACGTTATCCGCGCGATTATAAAGTACTAATAATCCACGGTTATACCCGATTAATATGTTGTTGGGGTGTCCGGGTTGTTCGCAAATCGCCTCAACCGCGCCTGGATTTAATTTGTAATCTTGTGGGACGTGTTGCATCACATCTTCTTGATAAATATTGTCTCGAACCATCTCAAAGGTGTTTAATTCTAATAAGTAGATGTTTCCGCCTTCCGTACCTAAAAGGAGGGCCTCTCCGGATGACTCGACGCACATTGCGGAAATTTTTTTTAATTTTCCTTCGAGAGCTTGAGTTTTGACTTCGACGAGGGAGCTTTTATCCACTTCCCATAAATGGAGCGAGTTATCCTCGCATAACGAAACCACTTTTCCAACGTTTGGTAAAAAAATTAATTGGGTAACCGCAATTGAATTTGAGTGTTGGCCGTAAAACTCCACTCCGGGTTTTCCAAAAACTTTTATCGCCCCCGTCGATGTACCGATGCAGATTAAACGGAGAGTCGGATCCCATGCTATTGCAGTCGGTTTATGGGGAAATCCGTGTTGTAACGTCTAAAAAGAATTAAAATAAAAATTATGAGTCGTTGACAGGTTAAAAATTTTTTTTTAGGTTATGATCATATCCTCACCACTTTAGATGAGTTAACTGATCCGCAGTGAACATAGTCACGATTGTTAAATCACGTTAGATGGCGCTAATAATCGTTAAAATCGTAATCGTTACCTACTTTAGCGGCTATTTAGGAACATTTTGTTGTAATGACATATTATGATTTGTTAATCAGTTTTTTTGTTTTTTGAAATTTGTTACAATCTATTTTCATTAATGACATTATTTCCGGCAATTTTATGTATAACGAGTGTATTAAATAGAATTTTCTTTTTTATAAATGCACTTTAAAAATTACTTACATGAATTTTCATTTGAAGAGACAATGAGGACATAAATTATAATTATTAATTTTAAGTAACAGTCGCTACAACATCAATTTATGTCCTGTAAGTAAGTAATCGCAAAGCCAAAGAATGTTAATATGCAACAATTATTGAATAAAAAACTATAAAGTGAGTTTCAACTTTTAAAATAAGTAAATGTTTTCCACTGTAATTGCTATTCGATTGGTCTGGACTTTTCTTGGTCTTGAATTTTAATAATTCTACTCAATTAAACTTAAAAAATCATTTAATTTGATACCAAACTCAATTATACTATCTTTTATTATGAAATTGACGTTTAACATTGACAGATGTCAAATCCGCCATTTTGAATTTTAATAATACAATTTTATTAAGCTTGGGAAATCGTTTAATATAATACCAATCATTAAAATCATTTAATTTGATACCAAACTCGACCATTTTTGCTTTTGTAATAAAATGTTATGTGACATTGACAGATGTCAAATCCGCCATCTTGAATTTTAACAATTGCACTTAATTTGACATAAAAAATCATTTAATTTGATTCCAAACTCGACTATTTTTGCTTTTGTAATAAAATGTTATGTGACATTGACAGATGTCAAATCCGCCATCTTGAATTTTAACAGTTGCACTTAATTTGACATAAAAAATCATTTAATTTGATTCCAAACTCGACTATTTTTGCTTTTGTAATAAAATGTTATGTGACATTGACAGATGTCAAATCCGCCATCTTGAATTTTAACAGTTGCACTTAATTTGACATAAAAAGTCATTTAATTTGATACCAAACTCGACTATTTTTGCTTTTGTAATAAAATGTTATGTGACATTGACAGATGTCAAATCCGCCATCTTGAATTTTAACAATTGCACTTAATTTGACATAAAAAATCATTTAATTTGATACCAAATACAACTAGGATATTTTTTGTTATAAAATTGACGTTTAACACTGACAGATGACAAATGTGACATTTTGAATTTTAATAATTTTACTCAATTAAACGTAAAAAATCATTTAATTTGATACCAAACTCGACCATTTTTGCTGTTGTAATAAAAAGTTGTGACATTGACAGATGTCAAATCCGCCATCTTGAATTTTAACAGTTGCACTTAATTTGGCATAAAAAATCATTTAATTTGATACCAAACTCGACCATTTTTGCTGTTGTAATAAAAAGTTATGTGACATTGACAGATGTCAAATCCGCAATCTTGAATTTTAACAATTGCACTTAATTTGACATAAAAAATCATTTAATTTGATACCAAACTCGACCATTTTTGCTGTTGTAATAAAAAGTTGTGACATTGACAGATGTCAAATCCGCCATCTTGAATTTTAACAGTTGCACTTAATTTGACATAAAAAATCATTTAATTTGAATCCAAACTCGACTATTTTTGCTTTTGTAATAAAATGTTATGTGACATTGACAGATGTCAAATCCGCAATCTTGAATTTTAACAATTGCACTTAATTTGACATAAAAAATCATTTAATTTGATACCAAACTCGACCATTTTTGCTGTTGTAATAAAAAGTTATATGACATTGACAGATGTCAAATCCGCCATTTTGAATTTTAACAATTGCACTTAATTTGACATAAAAAAATCATTTAATTTGATACCAAATACAACTAGGATATTTTTTGTTATAAAATTGTCGTTTAACACTGACAGATGACAAATGTGACATTTTGAATTTTAATAATTTTACTCAATTAAACGTAAAAAATCATTTAATTTGATACCAAACTCGATTATAGTATCTTTTAATATGAATTGACGTTTAGCATTGACAGATGTCAATGTTAAATGTCAGTTGTATGACAATATGACATTTGACAGGTTTTATTTTGACAGGTGCCATCTTCATTTGGAGTGTGAAAATAAAAAAAAAGATAATAAATAAAATTTGACATCTTGAATTTTAAGAATCCCATTTTATTGCGTTTAAAACTTCTTTAATTTGATATCAAAGAAGGTTGCGTTAAATAAAATCATAACTTAGAATTTAACGTTTCACATTGACAGATGTCAAAGACGCCATTTTTCATTATGACAGATTTAAAAAATCAAATAAAAAATAAAATAAAATAACCCAAAACGTAACAGAATTAGTTCTCATTTGTTTCATGAAAAAATTAAAATATGACATTTGACATCGACAGGTGTCATTTTAACGGGCGCAATTTTGATTTAATGCGGAATTTATTATAAAAAAAATCATTTAATCGCTTCGTATTGAGTGTTAATTACATAAAAAAAATAAAATCATTCGAGAAAATATTTGACATTTGACAATGACAGCTGTCACATCGCCATTTTGAAAATGACGTTTAGCTTCGTTTTGATTAAAAAAAAAGACTCAAATTTATGCCATTTAGGATAATTAAGGGGTAATTGGATAAATTTCAAATTTATTTTTCGAGTTTGACAGGTGTCAAAATTGCAAAACGTCATCTCGATATGTCAAAATTATTTTAATCTGAAAATGATTATTATAAATGTGCTTTGATCACGTTTGAGTGATATCATCAAAATCATTAAAAAAAACATTTGTCAATGTCAAAATTGCAGATATGACAGCTGTCAATGTCGAATGTCAAAATTAATTTTGATCAAATAAAAGAAGATTTAAACTAATTTGATATTAAAACAAAATGATAATTTATGAATAAACGGTTATTTAGAAAATTTCGATTTTAAGTGTCATTTCTCAATGTCATATGTCAATATTTTTTCTTTTTTTTTTTTTAATAATGATTAGAAATTATTTTCGATCGACTCAAACTGAAAAATGGAGCTATTTGAGTCCAAACACGATGAGATTATTTTAAAAATTGACAAAGATGTGTTAAATTAAATTAAAGATGACAGCTGTCAATGTCATTTGTTGCATTATACAAGTTTGATTTATTTAATCGAAAATGTGGGGTGTGGGGTATCAAATTAAAAGACTCTGTTTTTATTACGATTTTGATGGTTTTAATTAATAAAATATCAAAATGACGAATATGGCATCTGTCAAAATAGTCGGAATACGTCAAAATGTCAACCTTTATTAATAAAAGATTATCTAGTCGTGGTTTGGTATCAAATTAAACGATTTTTTATGCATAATTGATCGAAATGGAAATTGACGTTTAACATTGGCAGATGTCAAATCAAAATAAACGTTCAAATGTCACCTTTGACATTAAAGAAAAAATAAAATTTGACACATGTCATATCCGCCATTTTGATTTTGATAAATTAATTCCTATTAATCGATTTAATGCCAAATATAACCAAATTAGTTTAAAACAAGAGATAAAAAATGACATTCAATATATGACATTTGACAGGTTTTATTTTGACAGGTGCCATTTTCATTTGGAATGTCATTATAAGAAAATCGTTGAATCTCGCTCTAAATATCGAGTGTAAAAAATAAAAAAAGATAATAAATAAAATTTGACATTTGAGACTGACACATGTCATATCCGCCATTTTGAATTTAATAATTTTTGGTTATTATCCGTAAAAAAATCATTTAATTATTGTTAAAAAATAACTAAATTAGTTATTTTATTTCATAAAAAAGTTTAAATATGACATTTGACATTGAAGAAAAAACAAAATTTGACACATGTCATATCCGCCATTTTGAAAATGACGTTAGATTTAAAAATCCTTAATTTAATACCAATTAGGATAATTAAGGGAAAAATCGAATATTTTTTAAATTTACAATTTAATTTTACAGCTGTCAAAATTACTACAATTTGAGTTAAAATGTCAAAATTAATTTTTGTCCGGGTGTAGTGATGCTACCAACCTAGTAGCAAAATTTACGCTTAATTGATTAATATAAGCCGAAATATAAACGTTGCAAGTGACACCTGTCAAATGTCATATGTCAAAATTGTTGAATTCAAAAAATAATGATTTAGCGTTATTTTTAGATCGATTTAAAATTGAAAATCGGGTTATTTAAATCCAAACACGGTGAGATTATTTTAAAAATTGACGGAGATATACGAAAAAATTAAATTAAAGATGACGGCTGTCAATGTGATTTGTGACGTTGGCTTAATTAATCGAAAATATGGGTTGTGGGGTATCAAATTGAAGGATTTTTTGCGCTTATTACGATTTTGATGTTTTTACAGCTTAAAAAAATAATTAGAAAATCAAAATGGCGGATTTATACTTTTCTTTTTTGATTAAAACTAAATTTAATTAGAACAATGACGAAAAGTACATTTAAAAATAAGAAATAAATCCAAACTCGATGAGTCTATCTTAATAATTAACAAAGATATCGAAAAAATTAAATTAAAGATGGCGGCTTAAATGTCAATGTCATTTATTATATTATACAAGTTTGATTTATTTAATCGAATATATGGGTTGTGGGGTATTAAATTAAAGGATTTTTTTGTGATTAATACGATGTTGATATTTTCATAAAAAATTATTAATAAAAAATCAAAAGGACGGATTTTTATTAATTATTTAAAATTAATAAAATAATAATTTGATAATAGTTAGGAACCACTCCGTTCGAGGGCGCTAGTGCCGAGTTAAAAAAGTTTAACGCTTTTGGCACATTTATAGGTTATCTATGGTTATGAAAACTACTAAAAAAAATAATATAAATTTAAAAAATATTAAATAAAATGAAATGAGATTATTTAAACAAAACGAATTTTTATTTGTTGAAATTAGATTAAATTAGATAAGATAAAATAATTTATATAGCGAACAAGTTCGTCTATTACGAATTAGATGGCGCCAGTACAAAAATTATTTTTGTTTCAATTTCAATTTGTTTTAATTTCAATACATTTTAATTTCAATTTATTTTAATTTCAATTTATCTTAATTTCAACACCACGAATTTAACCAAACCCAAGGTTAATAAATAGAAAAGATCTAACAAACATCAATTGATCCCTATTTAGGTTAAATTTCGAATCAATATCATTTATTAAACGTTAAACTTGATCACGAGGAATGCTGCCGGAGTTGTTATTAAAAAAAGTATTGCTCCTCCGCGGTTCACGGTTCATTTCTCGGATAGATTTTACCGTTAGATTTAGCCCCCCCGCGCTCCCTTCACCTAAGCTATTGGTCTTGTCGTCATCGTATGCATTTTTTGATTCAACAAAACCAGTTTATAAGAACCGCGAAGAGAAGAAAACGGAGTAAATACTCGGATGAAGGAAGTATGTAATTGAATTTACGCCATATGTGACGAGGAATCGGGGCGAAACAGGAAGCATATGGTTTTTTTGAGATTTCCTTAATAAATATCAAGGGAAAATGTAAATAAGCGAAAGTTATATTAAGAGAGAATGTTGAGCTAATTAATTAGATCTATTGTGTTTGAAATAATAAATAATTAATAAACATTATTTTTTTTTATTAAATTTTTATGTTGGTAATAATTTGTAAACATAACCTCAATTTTAATTAATATTTTCTTAACATTACGATATAATAACAAATTAATTAAAAATTGTGTTTAAAATGATAAAGATAATGAATAAAATTATTTTTAATTAATTTTTATGTTGGTATTGATTTGTGAACATAACCTAAATCAACTAGATTATTTCTTATTTTTTTAATTAATATTATTATTTTTTTAATATCAAGATATAATAATAAATTAATTAAAAATTATGTTTAAAATAATAAAGGTAATGGACAAAATTGTTTTTAATTAATCTTTATGTTGGTATTGATTTGTGAACATAACCTCAATTAACTTGATTATTTCTTATTTTTTTAATAGTTCTATATATATATTATAGTTCTAAATCTAGGTTGGGTTGAGTTGGGTTCCGTCTTAAGAGAGATATGGCTAAACCCAAATGTTTTTCGTAATTCGTGATAAATACCTTAAATTTAGTTAAAAACTTCCTTCAATTCATTTTGATTCGATTAAAATTCTTTGATTTCAATGAAAAATCGTGAAACATCTTGATATTTTTGACACTTACTGTATCATCGTTGAAACGTACTTGGTTGCTTAGCAACGGCAAGCCGGCAACTTAACTTTTTTATGCAACCAAACAAAAATAAATTACTAAATGAAACTAAATAATTACTTATTGTATTAAAATCGAGCATAAAATTTCTTGGTTTTATTGTTAATTAATAAATTTTGCAAAATTTAATGTTAAACTCGTTTAAAACAACCAAAAATTTTTTCAATGTTGTTTTACTGCGAGGTTAAATTTCCTTAAAATGATTCAAATATTAAAATTGATAATAAATACCTTAAATTTAGTTAAAAACTTCCTTCAATTCAATTTGATTCGATCAAAATTCTTTGATTTCAATGAAACATCTTGATATTTTTGACACTTGCTTTATGATCGTTGAAACATACTTGGTTGCTTAGCAACGGCAAGCCGGCAACTTAACTTTTTTATGCAACCAAACAAAAATTAATTACTAAATGAAACCAAATAATTACTTATTGTATTAAAATCGAACATAAAATTTCTTGGTTTTATTGTTAATTAATAAAATTTTGCAAAATTTTATGTTAAACTCGTTTAAAACAACCAAAAAATTTTTCAATGTTGTTTTACTGCGAGGTTAAATTTCCTTAAAACGATTCAAATACTAAAATTGATAATAAATACCTTAAATTTAATTAAGAACTTTCTTCAATTCATTTTGATTCGATTAAAATTCTTTGATTTCAATGAAACATCTTGATATTTTTGACATTTGCTTTATGATCGTTGAAACGTACTTGGTGCTTAGCAACGGCAAGCCGGCAACTTAACTTTTTTAAGCAACCGAACAAAAATTAATTACTAAATGAAACTAAATAATTACTTATTGTATTAATATCGAGCATAAAATTTCTTGGTTTGATTGTTAATTAAGAAAATTTTGCAAAATTTAATGTTAAACTCGTTTAAAACAACCAAAAAATTTTTCAACGTCGTTTTACTGCGAGAATAAATTTGCTTAAGACGATTCAAATACTAAAATTGATAATAAATACCTTAAATTTAGTTAAAAACTTCCTTCAATTCATTTTGATTCGATCAAAATTCTTTGATTTCAATGAAAAATCGTGAAACATCTTGATATTTTTGACACTTGCTTTATGATCGTTGAAACGTACTTGGTTGCTTAGCAACGGCAAGCCGGCAACTTAACTTTTTTATGCAACCAAACAAAAATTAATTACTAAATGAAACTAAATAATTACTTATTGTATTAAAATCGAGCATAAAATTTCTTGGTTTGATTGTTAATTAAGAAAATTTTGCAAAATTTAATGTTAAACTCGTTTAAAACAACCAAAAAATTTTTCAACGTTGTTTTACTGCGAGGTTAAATTTGCTTAAAACGATTCAAATACTAAAATTGATAATAAATACCTTAAATTTAGTCAAAAACTTCCTTCAATTCATTTTGATTTGATTAAAACTCTTTGATTTCAATGAAAAATCGTGAAACATCTCGATATTTTTGACACTTGCTTTATCATCGTTGAAACGTACTTGGTTGCTTAGCAACGGCAAGCCGGCAACTTAACTTTTTTGTGCAACCAAACAAAAATTAATTACTAAATGAAACTAAATAATTACTTATTGTATTAAAATCGAGCATAAAATTTCTTGGTTTGATTGTTAATTAAGAAAATTTTGTAAAATTTGATGTTAAACTCGTTTAAAACAACCAAAAAATTTTTCAACGTTGCTTTACTGCGAGGTAAAATTTCCTTAAAATGATTCAAATACTAAAATTGATAATAAATACCTTAAATTTAGTCAAAAACTTCCTTCAATTCATTTTGATTTGATTAAAACTCTTTGATTTCAATGAAAAATCGTGAAACATCTCGATATTTTTGACACTTGCTTTATGATCGTTGAAACGTACTTGGTGCTTAGCAACGGCAAGCCGGCAACTTAACTTTTTTATGCAACCAAACAAAAATTAATTACTAAATGAAACTAAATAATTACTTATTGTATTAAAATCGAGCATAAAATTTCTTGGTTTGATTGTTAATTAAGAAAATTTTGCAAAATTTAATGTTAAACTCGTTTAAAACAACCAAAAAATTTTTCAACGTTGTTTTACTGCGAGGTTAAATTTGCTTAAAATGATTCAAATACTAAAATTGATAATAAATACCTTAAATTTAGTCAAAAACTTCCTTCAATTCATTTTGATTCGATTAAAATTCTTTGATTTCAATGAAAAATCGTGAAACATCTCGATATTTTTGACATTTGCTTTAAGATCGTTGAAACGTACTTGGTTGCTTAGCAACGGCAAGTCGGCAACTTAACTTTTTTAAGCAACCAAACAAAAATTAATTACTAAATGAAACTAAATAATTACTTATTGTATTAAAATCGAGCATAAAATTTCTTGGTTTTATTGTTAATTAAGAAAATTTTGCAAAATTTAATGTTAAACTCGTTTAAAACAACCAAAAAATTTTTCAACGTTGTTTTACTGCGAGGTTAAATTTCCTTAACACGATTCAATTCGATTCGATTCGATTGATAATAAATACCTTAAATTCAGTTAAAAACTTCCTTTAATTCATTTTGATTCGATTAAAATTCTTTGATTTCAATGAAAAATCGTGAAACATCTCGATATTTTTGACATTTGCTTTATGATCGTTGAAACGTACTTAGTTGCTTAGTAACGGCAAGCCGGCAACTTAACTTTTTTATTAATTATTATTATTATATTACTATTTCTTATTTTTTTAATTAATATCACTATTTTCTTAATATCAAGATAAAATAACACATTAATTAAAAATTATTTTTAAAATAATAAAGGTAATGAACAAAATTGCTTGTAATTAATTTTTATGTTGGTATTGATTTGTGAACATAACCTCAATTAACTTGATTATTTCTTCTTTTTTAATTAATATCATTAATATTTTCGTAATATCAAGAAATAATAACAAAATAATTAGAAATTATGTTTAAAATAATAAAGGTAATAAATAAAAATTATTATAACCAATGTTTATTTTGATTATGGCAAAATTTTATAGACATAACCTCAACTAATTTATTAATTTAATTCTTTTCAGTTTAATTGGAGTTTTAATTTGAGCTAAATCTGGGCTAAACCAAATCTTTCTAGTTCTAATGTTAATTCTAATTTTAATTCTTATTACCCAAGCTCTAGGTTCTTGTAAATTCTTCTGGAACTTAAAGTATTAGTAATACTAAATCTACAAGTTAGCTTTAGAACTAACACTAGATTTAGAACTAGAATCATTCGGGTTTAGCCGAACGTCTTCTTTTAAGACGGCTAAAAACACAGTGTTAGTTCTGTTTAAGCATGTAACAATTTAAGACTGAACAAGACCTAAAAGTAGATCCAAAACTAATTCTAGAAGTAACACCCAATCCAACCCAACTTAAACTTAGAACTAAATAAATTAGGCTTTAACATTAGAGTAAAAGATGTTAAATTCTATTTGGTTCGGTTACAATGACGTTCAATTGAAATTGGAGTTGTTGGAGCCCAATAAACATGAAGAGTACAGAAATTCTGTCGATTTCCTACCAAAGCGACAATCAACAGATTTTTAAACGACGAAACAAATTCGAATAGTTCAAAAGATACATCTTCCTTTCATAAAAAATCAGAAGAATCTAAAGTTAACCTTCCTACATTGGGTTGAAAAGTTTTATATTTAAAGTCTATCAGGTCAAAAGGGTGCGTTTGGGAGACAATCTTCCTTTTATTCAAGATTCTGCATTTGGATGGATAGTAAATGAAGTTGCATCAAAATTATCTTATACGGAAGGTACTTCTAGTGCATTTTTGATCACAAATGAAAGTCTTCAATTTTTTTGTCAAGGTTTTGGATTTTGGAACATTTCAACACCAAACATTCTCACCTTCCAGTTATTACATTGGAAGATGAGAAATGCGAAGACACGGTTCACCACATTTTGAAGGAATTTGGGAAGCACGAATTAAATCAACGAAATACCATTGAAAAATTCTAATCTAACATTTGAAGAAACCTACACTGTCTTAGTACAAATAGAAGCTTGTCTTCAAACAGTTTTTATCTATCATTAACTTATAATCATAACCTAATCAAATTTGCCAACAATATCAGCAAATACAACATCACTCCGGCCTTCTTGTCTGACACTAAGACCTGCCAGTTAATTATTAACAACAAACACAAATTCAATGATCTCCAAAAAAGCCAAAATTTTTAAATTGTGATTTTATTTCGCTTATTCACTTAACTTATTTTAGTTCAACATAACCAAGTTCAGATTTGTAAAACAACTATCATGTATACATTTAAAAGGTCCTTTCCGCAGCTTATCTCTCTTTTACAACAACCTGTCCATTGACGGTAATTACTATACATATATATGTTTTTATAAATATTAACTTATTTCTCGCGTCTTTCTTTGTGCAGTCGTGCCTGTGTCGCATCGAAGATTTTAAATAAATAAATAAACATCGTTTAAGCCAAACCAAAGCTTTTCTTTTTAATGTATCTCACACGATATTATTGGAAGCAACTTTATCAATAGAATCTTTAAGGTTTAGCCATCTTAAGAGACGTACAGCTAAATCCTAATGATTCTAGTTTAAGGTATAGAGTTAGTTCTAAAGTTATCTAAAGGTAAATAAGGATTTACCAAAATTTACCCTGACATCGCCGAGATCATTTGCAGACGAGGCGCCAGAATCGTTCAAAATTGTTAATTCTGAATTGAATTATCAAATGTAGTGCATCGAGCATTCTCTACATATCTTTATAAGCAAATAATACCTTATTAGACGACATTTACCCCGAAATCGCCAAGGTAACATGGGGAAGAGACGTTAAATTTGATATATTAAAAGAAACCATCAACTTTGGAAAATTGTAGCATCTCACCAACAAGTAACTAAGGCGGTTTGAAGATAAATATCTTCATATAAGTAATTTTGCATCTCTTTGCACGATTTCGCCTAAAATCGGCAAGGTCGCTTGCGGGCGAAGCGCTGGACATAAAATATTAACACGAAATCGTTTATTTCGGAACATTGTAAGGCCTCGCCCGCGAGCGACCTCGGCGATTTGAGAGAAAATCATTCATTTTGGAAGATTACAACGCCTCGCCCGCAAGCAAGCTCAGCGGAGTGACAATAAAATCGTCTTATAGGAAACTTTGTATATTTGCTGAGCTATACAAGGAACGATTTCGCCTCAAATCGCTTGCGGGCGAGGCGCTGGACATGAAATATTTACACGAAATCGTTCATTTCAAAACATTCTAACGTCTCGCCCGCTACGCGACCTCAGCAGAATGAAAATAAAATCGTTCATTTTGGAAGATCACAGCACCTCGCCCACAAGCAACCTCGGAGGAGTGACAATAAAATTGTCTTATAGGAGACTTTGCATAATTACAGAGCTATACAAGGCACGATTTCGCCTCAAATCGCCGAGGTCGCTTGTGGATGAGGCGCGGGATATAAAATATTAACACGAAATCGTTCATTATGGAACATTGCAGGGCCTCGCCCGCAAGCGACCTGGGCAGAGTGAAAATAAAATCGTTCATTTTGGAAGATTCTCTGGTCTCGGCCGCAAGCGACCTCGGCAGAATGAGAATAAAATCGTTCATTTTGGAAGATTACAGCACCTCGCCCACAAGCAACCTCGGAGGAGTGGCAATAAAATTGTCTTATAGGAGATTTTGTATAATTACAGAGCTATACAAGGCACGATTTCGCCTCAAATCGCCGAGGTCGCTTGCGGGTGAGGCGCTGGATATAAAATATTAACACGAAATCGTTCATTTTGGAATATTGTAGGGCCTCACCCGCAAGCTAACTGGGCAGAGTGAAAATAAAATCGTTCATTTTGGAAGATTCTCTGGCCTCGGCCGCAAGCGACCTCGGCAGAATGAGAATAAAATCGTTCATTTTGGAAGATTACAGCACCTCGCCCACAAGCAACCTCGGAGGAGTGGCAATAAAATTGTCTTATAGGAGATTTTGTATAATTACAGAGCTATACAAGGCACGATTCCGCCTCAAATCGCCGAGGTCGCTTGCGGGTGAGGTGCTGGATATAAAATATTAACACGAAATCGTTCATTTTGGAACATTGTAGGGCCTCACCCGCAAGCGACCTGGGCAGAGTGAAAATAAAATCGTTCATTTTGGAAGATTCTCTGGCCTCGGCCGCAAGCGACCTCGGCAGAATGAGAATAAAATCGTTCATTTTGGAAGATTACAGCATCTCGCCCACAAGCAACCTCGGAGGAGTGACAATAAAATTGTCTTATAGGAGATTTTGTATAATTACAGAGCTATACAAGGCACGATTTCGCCTCAAATCGCCGAGGTCGCTTGCGGGCGAGGCGCTGGATATAAAATATTAACACGAAATCGTTCATTTTGGAATATTGTAGGGCCTCACCCGCAAGCTAACTGGGCAGAGTGAAAATAAAATCGTTCATTTTGGAAGATTCTCTGGCCTCGGCCGCAAGCGACCTCGGCAGAATGAGAATAAAATCGTTCATTTTGGAAGATTACAGCACCTCGCCCACAAGCAACCTCGGAGGAGTGGCAATAAAATTGTCTTATAGGAGATTTTGTATAATTACAGAGCTATACAAGGCACGATTTCGCCTCAAATCGCCGAGGTCGCTTGCGGGTGAGGCGCTGGATATAAAATATTAACACGAAATCGTTCATTTTGGAATATTGTAGGGCCTCACCCGCAAGCTAACTGGGCAGAGTGAAAATAAAATCGTTCATTTTGGAAGATTCTCTGGCCTCGGCCGCAAGCGACCTCGGCAGAATGAGAATAAAATCGTTCATTTTGGAAGATTACAGCACCTCGCCCACAAGCAACCTCGGAGGAGTGGCAATAAAATTGTCTTATAGGAGATTTTGTATAATTACAGAGCTATACAAGGCACGATTCCGCCTCAAATCGCCGAGGTCGCTTGCGGGTGAGGCACTGGATATAAAATATTAACACGAAATCGTCCATTTTGGAACATTGTAGGGCCTCGCCCGCAAGCGATCTGGGCAGAGTGAAAATAAAATCGTTCATTTTGGAAGATTCTCTGGCCTCGGCCGCAAGCGACCTCGGCAGAATGAGAATAAAATCGTTCATTTTGGAAGATTACAGCACCTCGCCCACAAGCAACCTCGGAGGAGTGGCAATAAAATTGTCTTATAGGAGATTTTGTATAATTACAGAGCTATACAAGGCACGATTTCGCCTCAAATCGCCGAGGTCGCTTGCGGGCGAGGCGCTGGATAAAAAAATATTAACACGAAATTATTCATTTTGGAACATTGTAGGGCCTCGCCCGCAAGCGACCTGGACAGAGTGAAAATAAAATCGTTCATTTTGGAAGATTCTCTGGCCTCGGCCGCAAGCGACCTCGGCAAAATGAGAATAAAATCGTTCATTTTGGAAGATTACAGCATATCGCCCACAAGCAACCTCCGAGGAGTGACAATAAAATTGTCTTATAGGAGACTTTGTATAATTACAGAGCTATACAAGGCACGATTTCGCCTCAAATCGCCGAGGTCGCTTGCGGGTGAGGCGCTGGATATAAAATATTAACACGAAATCGTTCATTTTGGAACATTGTAGGGCCTCGCCCGCAAGCGACCTGGGCAGAGTGAAGATAAAATCGTTCATTTTGGAAGATTCTCTGGCCTCGGCCGCAAGCGACCTTGGCAGAATGAGAATAAAATCGTTCATTTTGGAAGATTCTCTGGTCTCGGCCGCAAGCGACCTCGGCAGAATGAAAATAAAATCGTTCACTTTGGAAGATTACAGCACCTCGCCCACAAGCAACCTCCGAGGAGTGACAATAAAATTGTCTTATAGGAGACTTTGTATAATTACAGAGCTATACAAGGCACGATTTCGCCTCAAATCGCCGAGGTCGCTTGCGGGTGAGGCGCTGGATATAAAATATTAACACGAAATCGTTCATTTTGGAACATTGTAGGGCCTCGGCCGCAAGCGACCTCGGCAGAATGAGAATAAGATCGTTCATTTTGGAAGATTCTCTGACCTCGGCAGCAAGCGACCTCGGCAGAATAAGAATAAAATCAGAGTGAGAATAAAATCGTTCATTTTGAAAGATTAATTGTGTTTAAAATAATAAAAGTAAAAAATAAAAATTTTTATAATCAATTTGACATTTTTATAACATAACCTCAACTAATTTATTAATTTAATTCTTTTCGCTTTAATTTCAATCATTTAAACGAAATCGATTAATAATTAAAAACTGATTTTTTCATCGATTAAACCAGCCCATAAAAACAGTTATAACTATTTTCCATTGTGCGGCTTATCGAGATTAAAGATTATAGATTTGGGCCGTAAACAAGAAAACAATTCGTCGTTGAAGAGATTAAAACTTTTAAAGGTTATTTCGATGTTGTAACCTAACAATAAATCAATTAATTACAAAAAAATAATAATCTAAATCCTTTTTTTTGGTTTAATTCGTTTCTATCGAATAAAAATTTATCGGTATAAATTATAAGGATGGAATCATCATTATCTAGTTCTTGGATACTGGGTAAACGTTAGACTAAAAGAGATAAGAGGTATTTGTAGTTATCGGAAAATCAACAAAGATATGGCAAAAACATTTTTCTTTCCCAGGAACTTATTTTAATAAAAATTTTGTTGGGAGGGGTGATTAAACTGTGTCAACGGAGCTAATTAACATTCTCTGCTTGAGGGAATGACTCATATCTATTACCTGAGAAGTTCCAGGAAAAAGAATAAACATAACCTCAAAAAAAATTAAATTAAATTAAAATCGAAAACAAAAGTTTCATAAACATAATCAGGATGATGTAGTTATTTACGTAAGATAATAACGCCGATAAGCAATGAGATAAAACAAAAACCTTAATACTTTAATAATAAACCCCACCTTTTCATTTATCCCCTCGAAAAGTAAACTAATAATAAAACTTACCCTTCGATACGAAAACAACTCCTTTTGTAGTTTTTGCCGCTCCGCGGTCTGATGAGGCCCCTTCGCTTTTATAAACTTAAACATCTTCTATAAATTCACCTAAAACGGAACAAAATCGAATTTTAATTAAATCAAAATCACCACATATGTCGGTTTACATCTAAAAATCACTTTACAAGGCAACGCCTGGTTCTCTCTCTTTGAAGTCTGCTTTTTATTACAGCGAAATTGGCCGTGCAAAAAGGGCCGAGTAAAAATGTAAATAAAGCGAGAATCAAAAAAAAGATCAAAACAAGATTTTTTTTTCTATCTCGTTGGTTTTTTGTTTTATTTATTTCTTGATAGCTTCACTTACTTTGTTCGCGATTACAGGTAAATAAAAACTGGCGCCGTTCATATGTTGACTCTTTTCGGTTTCGTCTCGGACTCGGCTACAACAACAACAACAACACCATCGGCTCGTAACGAAATAAAAGCGCTTTTTCAATTCGGGCTGAACCCAAACTCAACTTAAAACCATTCCACGTATTGAGTCACTGACCGGCACGAAATGAGAAGTAGGCGTAGAGAATACCTTTTGTTGTTATCGGCCGAGAGAGCGTCGAGATGCGATGAGTTCAGATATCCGGTAGAGGGCGTTTAATCGGATTTTGTTATCTAAAAAGGTAAATATTTTAATGATTTATTAAATTAATAAACATTAATTGTTATTATTAAGCTGAATACGAGAGGATAAAGGATTTGATTAATTAAATGAAGATTAAAACTAAAAGAAATTGATTTATACAAAAAAGTTTGCCTAATTTTTAATAGATGGCGCATTAACTCGATTAGTGTCTCCATAATTTTATTTGAATTATTTAAATTAAAATTCTTGGGAAATATTATTACAATTTAAAAAATGAATATTTTTTGTTTCCAATAATTAGTTTAAAAAGAAAAAGAATTAATTTTTAAATAACATTAAAAGTTATTATTTAAACTCAACTAATTTTAACCTTGTATATGTGGTTGCCTACATTAATTATTTTCTTTGAAATATTTTAATTGAAATTGTTGGTAAAAATGTGATTAAAATTTAAAGAATTAACTACTTCTGCTTCTAATAATTAATTTAAAAAGGACGACAATTAATTTTTAAATAAATTAAAAATTTAAATAATACTAAATTAATTTTAAGTTGTATAAATGGTTGCATAAACAAATTATTTTATTTGAATTCTTTTAATTAAAATTATTGGAAAAAATATTATTATAAATTTAAATTTAAAAAGAAAAATAATTAATTTTTAAATAATATTAAGTTATTATTTAAACCAAAACTAATTTTAAGTTTGTATAAATGGTTGCCTATCATTACGTTATTTGAATTATTGTAATTAAAATTGTTGCGATAATTGTTATTAAAATTAAAAAAATTAATAATTTTTGTTTCTAATAATTAATTTAAAAATAAAAATAATTAATTTTAAACAATAATTATATTAATTAATAATATTCAATAAGGTTTAAATAATATTCAATTAATTTTAAGTTGTATAACTGGTTGCCTAAACATTTTATTTTATTTTGAATTATTTTAATTAAAATTATTTTGAAAGATATTATTATAATTTTAAAAAAATAACAAATTTTGTTTATAATAATTAATTTAAAAAGAAAAATAATTAATTTTTAAATAATATTAATTAATAATATTCAATAAAGTTTAAATGATATTCAATTAATTTTAACTTGTATAACTGGTTGCCTATACATTTTATTTTATTTTGAATTATTTTAATTAAAATTATTTTGAAAGATGTTATTATAATTTTAAAAAAATAACAAATTTTGTTTATAATAATTAATTTAAAAAGAAAAATAATTAATTTTAAAATAATATTAATTAATAATATTCAATAAAGTTTAAATGATATTCAATTAATTTTAACTTGTATAACTGGTTGCCTATACATTTTATTTTATTTTGAATTATTTTAATTAACATTATTTTGAAAGATATTGTTATAATTTAAAAAAAATAACAAATTTTGTTTATAATAATTAATTTAAAAAGAAAAATAATTAATTTTTAAATAATATTAATTAATAATATTCAATAAAGTTTAAATAATATTCAATTAATTTTAACTTGTATAACTGGTTGCCTAAACATTTTATTTTATTTTGAATTATTTTAATTAACATTATTTTGAAAGATATTGTTATAATTTTAAAAAAATAACAAATTTTGTTTATAATAATTAATTTAAAAAGAAAAATAATTAATTTTTAAATAATATTAATTAATAATATTCAATAAAGTTTAAATAATATTCAATTAATTTTAACTTGTATAACTGGTTGCCTAAACATTTTATTTTATTTTGAATTATTTTAATTAAAATTATTTTGAAAGATGTTATTATAATTTAAAAAAAATAACAAACTTTGTTTATAATAATTAATTTAAAAAGAAAAATAATTAATTTTAAAATAATATTAATTAATAATATTCAATAAAGTTTAAATGATATTCAATTAATTTTAACTTGTATAACTGGTTGCCTAAACATTTTATTTTATTTTGAATTATTTTAATTAAAATTATTTTGAAAGATGTTATTATAATTTTAAAAAAATAACAAATTTTGTTTATAATAATTAATTTAAAAAGAAAAATAATTAATTTTTAAATAATATTAATTAATAATATTCAATAAAGTTTAAATGATATTCAATTAATTTTAACTTGTATAACTGGTTGCCTAAACATTTTATTTTATTTTGAATTATTTTAATTAAAATTATTTTGAAAGATGTTATTATAATTTTAAAAAAATAACAAATTTTGTTTATAATAATTAATTTAAAAAGAAAAATAATTAATTTTTAAATAATATTAATTAATAATATTCAATAAAGTTTAAATGATATTCAATTAATTTTAACTTGTATAACTGGTTGCCTATACATTTTATTTTATTTTGAATTATTTTAATTAAAATTATTTTGAAAGATGTTATTATAATTTTAAAAAAATAACAAATTTTGTTTATAATAATTAATTTAAAAAGAAAAATAATTAATTTTTAAATAATATTAATTAATAATATTCAATAAAGTTTAAATGATATTCAATTAATTTTAACTTGTATAACTGGTTGCCTATATATTTTATTTTGAATTATCTTAATTAAAATTGTTTTGAAAATATTATTTAAATTAAAAATAATAATAATTTTTGTTTATAATAATTAATTAAAAAAGAAAAATAGTTAATTTTTAAACAATATCAAATAATAATATTCAATAAAATTTAAATAATATTCAATTTAAGTTGTATAACTGGTTGCCTATATATTTTATTTTGAATTATCATAATTAAAATTGTTTTGAAAATATTATTTAAATTTAAAAAAAAATTAATAATTTTTGTTTATAATAATTAATTAAATAAGAAAAATATTTAATTTTTAAACAATATTAATTGATAATATTCAATAAAGTTTAAATAATAATCAATTAAATTTAAGTTGTATAAGTGGTTGCCTACATGATTTAATGTTTCATTTTAAAAATTCGCTTTTTAACTTAATTAATTAAACGGAACAATAAAATAATTAATTTCCTCACCTGTTAAATTATTTGGAAACGTTATAAAAAGTTTTCACTCAAACTTGTGTGCCAATCCTCTCGATATTGTTATATAATAAACGTAAATTAATTCCTTTCTCCATTATAAATACGTCGTATTTGAATTTAAAGCGTTTCAAGATGACTTAAAATCTGTAACAAAATGATTTTAGTTAATCAATCAATAATCAATTAATTAATCAATTATAAAATGGAAATCCATGAAAAAAATTTAAAGACAAATTAATTATTCAAAAAGCTTTCATTTGATACCAAACACGATCCATTTTCATTAAAAAATAAAAACCGGAAGTACCAAATAATTAGTTTAGCTAAGTTTAGTTAGATATCCAATTTTGAATTTTGCTTATTTTTAATTTTTTTATGTACTAAAAATATATTGTGTTTTAAAGCATTTTTAATGTAGATTACGAATTATTAAAAGAATTGATCAAAAAATGATTATAATTACTTAATTATTACAAAAAAGGAAATTATTAATCTTTACGAAAAAGTTACACTAACACTCAATAGGGGGCACCAAAATACTCGGAATTAATATCCGAATGTATAATCGGTTGCCTACACATCTTATTATTTTGCTTAAAGAAAATCGATTTTTTCGATTTAATAAACTAAAAGAATCAATTAAATTTACCTCTTTCCTTACTTTCAAAATTATTTCGCAACATTAAATAAAAAAACTCCTCAAATTGGGTAATAATCGTCATTTTGTGCTTATATAATAACCGCAAAGGAATGGAGACGTCAGTTTCTTCGAAATTAAACGCGATCCATCCGCTTTAATTAGCTTTTACTTGATTTTAAATTAAATAAAACCTGCAACAACAACAAAATAAATATTTTGGCTTAATTTGCGTCCTTTTTCTTTGTTAAAGCCGTAGATAATAACACGGAAATGATGTTACACACGTCGTGTGTCAAAACGAACGAGACAATTAGTAATAAATTGAGGAAAAATAAATAAATCAAATAAATTATCGTCGGTGTTAACAAAAAAAAGAAACGCAATTCAATTAATAGAAATTA
Organism: Onthophagus sagittarius; assembly: GCA_036711965.1. Classification (NCBI taxonomy): domain Eukaryota; kingdom Metazoa; phylum Arthropoda; class Insecta; order Coleoptera; family Scarabaeidae; genus Onthophagus; species Onthophagus sagittarius. Next base: position 14,782,519 of record JASERS010000008.1, read on the forward strand.
TGAATTCCGTTCATGATTACTTGTTGAGATGTTTCGTCTAAATATACACCTGTTAATTTATTATTCTTATCGCTTCGCGATACTTATTCCAAAACGACGCACAACTCGGTTTATGCTGAAATCGCGTGTCCGGGGTGTTTAAAACAGTCTCATCCGTAGGATATTCGAGACACCTGCACGCTAACGTCCAATTTGGAAGGTTCAATTAAAACAATTCATACTAAAAGAAACGAAGATAATTAATAAAGGATTAAGTAAATATCGGTGTTTCATACGTGAAAAGGAATAATCCGGTTCTAAAAGGGTCCAAAATCAATATTGAACTTTTATCATTTTACGCCTCCAACAAAAGCGAAACTCGCACAAAAAGAGATTTTCCAATAACACCGCGCGATACGATTCGAATATACTTTATATTCCACGGTTTTTATGTAAAACGAACCAAAAATTTTAAATAAAATCAACTAAATAATTTTATAAGTTTAAGATTTTTTTTTGAGGTTAACTTTAATTGTTTTGTATTAATCAACCTCAACCCGTTTCCATGACAACAAAGGGGATGTCGGTAATAAAGCTATTTTTGAGTGATAAATTAACCTGACTAATTTTTTAGGTTAATTAAGTGTCAAAATTAATTAATTTTAAATTTATTATGATAATAAATTTATTAATAAATTTATTATAATAAATTTAAAATTAAATAAGTAATATTTTTGAAGTTGGTTAATAATAATTTTTTTTTACATAATTTGAAGCAAGGTTACGAAATTTGATTAAAAAAGAAAAATTAGAATAAAAAAAGTAATGAAGGGGCCCATAAAGAATACTAAACGAGTCGAGACTGCGCAAAAGAAACCGAAAAGTGACTCTAACCGACACTGGAAGGAATAAATATAAACTACTTGACGAGCTCTTAATCCAATACAGTCGATTTCGACGTTTCGACGAGTTCGCCGCACATTTTTGAAGTGTTTCTTGAAATATTTCTTTTAATGTTATAATTTGATTACATTTTGAATCGATTAAGTTGTTTTTAACTTAACTTGGTGATAATTGACTCAAATTTGATGAGTATTGAGTTTATTTTTGGCTTTATTTTTAAATAAACGGTAAGATTTTAGTTTTTTTTTGTGAATATTTATAGCGCCCATTCCAATTTAAACAGTTTAAAAGACTTTGTTGGGCTTAATAAGTTAATTAAAGCCATTCTTGACATCATCTTTATTTATCTTATCTCAAGTTAATACTGAATCTGTTTTTTTAATCAGTTATCCTGTCCTATATTTATTCGATAATCAAAAACAACATCATTTCTATTTGTATAAATAAATTTTTATAAACACTACGCTTTAAATATTCACAAAATCGAGTTATATTTAGATTTATCCCAACATTTTTTTTAACAAAATTAATCTAAAGATTTGAACCAATTAATTTATCTAATTATTGCATTTCTTAACGTATTATTATGCAATTATATAATAATTAATTTATTTTAGATTTTTCATAAACAATGGGAGTTATATTATCGTACGTAAAAGGAGGAAATAACGAACCCGACCCAATAACCGGGTTAACGCCACGTGAAAAATCGCTTGTTGCGTCTTCTTGGGCTTTAGTCAAAAAGGATATCTCAGAAAATGGGGCCGATTTATTCATGAGGTAATTTTTAAAAAAATATTTTTCGCTTAGGCAACCAATTTAACACCGCCGAAAATCATTTATTAGATTTTTCACCCGCAAACCAGAATATCAGAAATATTTCCCATTTCGTGATATCCCCTTAGCCGAATTAAAGGATAATCCAAAATTAAGGGCCCACGCTTTAAGCGTAATGTACGCGATTTCTTCGGTAATCGATTCATTGGACGAAGGAGCAGTTTTGGTAAATTTGTTACAAAAAACTGGAGATAATCATGGAAGAAGGAAAATTCCTGTTGAATCGTTTGATGTAAGCCTCAAATAACGATTAATAACTTAATTATTAATTAATAAATTCATTACCTTATGATAGGAATTAAAAATTGTGATTTTGGAGCTTTTGCAATCAAAGCTTGGGAATAAATTAACGAAAGAAGGACTTGATGCTTGGGATAAAACCTTAACGGTAGCTTTTAAAGTTGTTGTTGATGCTTTGAAGGAAGCCTCAAAGTAAGACGAGTACCTGAAAAGATATAATAAAAAGACTAATTTTAATTTTAACACAACCTCAAATTAATAAAATTATTAATTTTTAATTAATTATAACGTAATAAATACCGATTTTTTTTTTTCATATATTTAATTTATTTGATGCACTCTCCTCATCACTTTCCGTGCTACACGAACATCCTTCATCATCGGAATTTAAACGATCATATCTCGATTCTTTTCCCCCAAATCTTTTCCTTCCCTTTTTCGATTTCCTTTTCTTATCTCTTTTGCAAAATCTTCTAAAAATCGCCAAACAAATCAATCCGATTATTACAATCAATAAAACAATTACGATTGTAAAAGAAATTGTGTCTATTGGGAGCCAATCGAAATTTGGGAGAGCCGGTTTTTCATCGATTACATATTGAGGTCCATACCCACTTTTTCTTAAATAAAAAAAAATTAATAAAGATTAAGTTGTTTAATAAAATTAATTTACGGCGGGGATGTTGTTAAAAACGCTTTAAACGGGGCATCCAAACTCCTCTCGATATCTTTCCCCAATTCGTGAAAAACAGTTCGTCCCAACCAATCGGATAAATCTTGGCGCCCCAATTGGCGAAGTCTCCGGCTCAAAACTTCGTGAGTTTCTCCTTTACCTTCACCCGGGGATCCGTTCCAATGCAACAAGAGTCTTATACAACTCAAATCCTTCGCTAATCTTAATTCTGCAATTAAAAAAGGATGTTTTAATCAAAATTAAAAATTAATTTCGACATAACCTGCTTCTTCTATGTTATTGGGAAGATCGTAAGAGTGGAAATGAAGGGATGCTACTAATTTCCGACACTCTTTCGGGTCTAAATGATCCGCTAAATACTGCAATTCCGGTAAGTTTACGTCCACGGTCGCTTTCGCAGGATTTGGGGCCCAAGACGATATCTTTTTGGTCGATCAAACACAGATTAATAATTATTAATTATAAAGGGGGATTGGCCGAGATCTTACTGTAATGAGACAGATTTTCATATAATTAATAATATTCATATTAATTATTATTTAAATCATTTCGTGACAATTTTAAATGTCATAATTTATAAAACGTCAAAAAGTGACAGATTTGATTATTATCGTGTTGCCATGGAAACGAAGTTAATTAAATTGAATTTATTAATAAATTAAGGATGTTATTAATGAAATTCGTTTATAAAAAAATAAGGTAATATAATAAAAAAGATTTATTATGTTTTAAATTAAAAATTTAATATTTTACTTGAAATAAAAAAAAAGAAAACTTCGAAATTTTAGCACTAGATGGCGCTTATTATTTAAGTAATTTTAACTTTATAATTATTAATTTACCAATAACGTTATAATTTGTTTATAACCCCCTTCCATAATCCATAATTAAATAACAAAGGATAATAAATTAAGAAAAGAAATAAATTTTATTTATTAAGCTTAATTTTTATATATATAATTTCATATTTTTGTATCTTAACACTAGATGGCGCTCTATTTATTTAAAATAATTTTATAATTTAAATTTATTATTATAAATAATCATATAATTAATATTAATTAATTATAAAGGGGGATTGGCCAAGATTTTACTGTAATGAGATAAATTTTCATATAATTAATAATATTCATAATTATTATTGTTACCATGGAAACGAAGTTAATTAAATTGAATTTATTAATAAATTAAGGATATTATTAACAAATGTTTGTCAACAAAAAATAAAGTGATGTAATAAAAAAGATTTATTATGTTATAAATTAATAATAAAAAATTTTACTTGAAATAAAAAAAAATACTTTGAAATTTTAGCACTAGATGGCGCTTATTATTTAAGTAATTTTAACTTAATAATTATTAATTTACCAATAACGTTATAATTTGTTTATAACCCCCTTCCATAATCCATAATTAAATAACAAAGGATAATGAATTAAGAAAAGAAATAAATTTTGTTTATTAAGCTTAATTTTTATGTATAATTTCATATTTTCGTATCTTAACACTAGATGGCGCTTTATTTATTTAAACTACTTTCATAATTTAAATTTATTATTATAAAATAATTATTGTTATTTATCGAGCATATTGATACTAAAAAACAACAAATTTTCTTTTAAATCTCGTTTTTTTATTAAATTCTAAATGAATTATGTGATAAAAACTGAAAAGAACACAAAAGAAAAGTTGTATATTGAATAATTGAGAAAAGAATTCATTTTTATATACAATTCATATTACAAATTAGTAATTAACATCGATTAAACGAGAAAATAGAAAAAAAAATAAACAATACTGCTACCCTTCACCATCTTCCACCATGATAACTCCCCCGAACATTCGGATTTGGGCCCCGATTTGGAACAATTTTTGAATTATTATTAGGATTATTCAAATTATTATGGTTATTATTAGGGTTATTATTAGGGTTATTATTAGGATTATTATTAGGATTAAACGGAAATCTCCCGCCAAATTGGTTTTGAAACCCGGAATTAGGCCCCAAATTCGATGATCCTAACCCCGGATTAGGATTATAATTGCCTTGATACGAGGGATATTGTTGATAATTAGAGTAAGGATTTTTCAAAGGATACTGAACGTTTTGTTGAGATACACTCGGAGTTTGATTCCTTGGCTGATTAAAAGGTTGATTTCGCTGAGTATCCGGCCAAAAATTCGAAACCCCTTTTTGAAGCGATTGTTCCGGTTGCTCCGGAGGGTTCAAATTTTGAAGAATAATCTGACTTTGCAAATTAATTTTATTCGATTGCGATACATTCGCAGTTTCAGTCTCTTTTTTATTGATACTCCCCATAATATTCGCAATTAATGCTTTTGCATCAGACAAATCTAATTTGGGGGTTTCCTTTTTCGTTTGTTCCTCAGCCAATTTCCTTTCTTTTTCCTTTTCGAGCTCTTTCTCTTTCACGTTCATCTTGGCCGCTTGAAAAACGTCGTCGAAACTGTACTCCTCTTCCGAATCGATTTCGATTTTATCCAAATTTTTAGTTTTTTCGTCTTTTTCGTCTTTTTTATCGATTTTTTCTTCGTTCGTATCTTTTTCTTCTTCAACTTCTTCTTCGTCTTCTTCCACCATCGGATTTATACTTCCTAATCGGCTTGAAAATGGGCTCATTGGGCGTTTCGACTCATTTTGACCCAAATTAACGAATTGTCTTAATCGTTCGACCCTTTCGGGCTCTTTCGATTCTAATTTCTTTAAATATGTTATTAAACCGTGTTGCTCCTCGGTTGATAAATCTTTAAAGTTTTGTAATAATGTTTGTAAATCGGAATCTGATAAGCCGTCCATTGATGATGCCCCTTCTTGGGGTTGTTGTATCCCGGATACTTGGGATTTCAACTCGGATGAGAATGGTTCGATTTTTTGTTCTTTTTGCATTAATTCTTTCGGTTGTTTTAACGACTCAATAAAAGAGGCTGTTGTCATTGGTTTCCCAGAGGCTTTTGAAGCTTCCGCCATCCCAACAACCGCGTTTATTAATTGTTCTAATTCTTCTTGGGTTACATCAGTTTTTCCTTGCGAAACTAAAGCAGTTGCGATTTGTTTCGCAATCGCCGATTTATCAACCGTCCCAATTCCCGGGACTTTAACCGGATCGACCTTGGGAGGTTGATTTTTACTCTTCTCTCTTTTCCTCTCATTAGCAAAATGGATTAACGAGGCAATCTTTTTAATCGCGTTTTTAAACGGCTTCTCTTGCGCGTAATCCACCAACCCCGCTAATAATTGCCCCTTTAATTTCTCCTTCACCGTCTCAAAAAGGACACAATTTACGTCGTTATCAAGAAGAGTTTCTGAAGAATTTGCTTCATTTTTCTCCATCCCCAAAGCTTGGGCCAACATATCGATTACTTTTGGGCCTAAAGATCCAAGTTTTTCTTCTAAAGCTGTTAATAATCTCAAAACCCCCACAATGTTAACTTCGCCGTTATCCAAATCTTCTTCTGCTTCGATTTCGTGTTGTTTCGGGGGGGTATAAACCGGTTGTCTAGTTACATCCCGCATAACAGCCGGGGGTTTATAACAATTCGGGATTGAGTCGTTATAATTTCGATAACTCCCCGTCTCTCGATCCCAAGATAACTCCTTTTTGTATCGATATGAATCGCGATCTCGCGATTTCTCCCTACGATCCCTCCTATCATATCTCCGATCGCTCTTTTTATAATCATATTTCTCCCGGCTTCGACTTCTCTCGTAAAAATCGCGATCGCGACTTTTTTCTTTCTCCCAAGGGCTATGAGATCGTTTAGAACTCTTTGTGTCATCGTCTTTATCGTCGATTATAATAACTTCGTGGTCTTGATCTGGCTCGGAAGCCATTGGGGCCGGCTTCGGGCTCGGCTTCGATGGGGGATCTTCTTTAGCCCCAATCTTTTTCTTCCCCGTTATCCGGAAACAAATCGGGGCCGGCTCTTCAGGCAAACCAAGCCTAATAATAATTAATAATCATAATTAATTAATTAAATCAATAAAAATTTAAGACCTTACCGTCTCCGTAACGCATCTTTCTTCGATTTTAAATCGGCTAAATGTAACTCGGTCATCCTTTTATTCCAAAAAATGATCCATTCGGGCTTAAAATCGTAATTAGCCGCATCTTTTCCTTCACTTTGTAACTCTTTGTATCTAAAATTTAAGTTATTATTTAAATTTAAAAAACATAATCAGAAAACGACTCATATTGTTCTCCAAAGAACGAAATGGAATGAGATTTCGTTGAAACAATCTTCATAAATTTATTTAAATCAAGTTATAATTATCCGATTTATCAGAAATTTTCACAAAAACAATCTTAATACCAAAAAAATGGTGAAAATTCTTAACTTTTTAAAAAATTTTCAGCAATTTCGATAAAAATCTGATAAAATACCTTCTCTAGAGCTGATAATTTCTTCTGATTCATCAGAAATTTTTATTTGCTGATTGTTTTTTCGTTATAGTTTTTATAAAAAATGAAACTAAGTGAGATTTCGTTAAAAAAATCTTAATTTAAATCAGTTTTCTGATAATAAAACAATCAGGTTATTTTATTATCAGACATTTTTTATCAGAAATTTTGAACAAAATATCCAAAATGTCTTAAAAACAATCTTATAATCAACAGAAATTATGCTATGATATCAAAAATCGGATAAAATTTCCTTTTTCTCAATTTTCTGTTAACAAAATTATCAGCAATTTCGATGAAAATTAGAATTCTGATAAAATACCTCTTAGGATAAAGAAATCTTAATTTAAATCAGTTTTCTGATAATAAAACAATCAGGTTATTTTATTATCAGACATTTTTTATCAGAAATTTTAAACAAAATATCCAAAATGTCTTAAAAACAATCTTATAATCAACAGAAATTATGCTATGATATCAAAAATCGGATAAAATTTCCTTTTTCTCAATTTTCTGATAACAAAATTATCAGCAATTTCGATGAAAATTAGAATTCTGATAAAATACCTCTTAGGATAAAGAAATCTTAATTTAAATCAGTTTTATGATAATAAAACAATCAGGTTATTTTATTATCAGACATTTTTTATCAGAAATTTTAAACAAAATATCCAAAATGTCTTAAAAACAATCTTATAATCAACAGAAATTATGCTATGATATCAAAAATCGGATAAAATTTCCTTTTTCTCAATTTTCTGATAACAAAATTATCAGCAATTTCGATGAAAATTAAAATTCTGATAAAATACCTCTTAGGATAAAGAAATCTTAATTTAAATCAGTTTTCTGATAATAAAACAATCAGGTTATTTTATTATCAGACATTTTTAATCAGTAATTTTAAACAAAATGTCTTAAAAACAATCTTATAATCAACAGAAATTATGCTATGATATCAAAAATCGGATAAAATTTCCTTTTTCTCAATTTTCTGATAACAAAATTATCAGCAATTTCGATGAAAATTAGAATTCTGATAAAATACCTCTTAGGATAAAGAAATCTTAATTTAAATCAGTTTTCTGATAATAAAACAATCAGGTTATTTTATTATCAGACATTTTTTATCAGAAATTTTAAACAAAATATCCAAAATGTCTTAAAAACAATCTTATAATCAACAGAAATTATGCTATGATATCAAAAATCGGATAAAATTTCCTTTTTCTCAATTTTCTGATAACAAAATTATCAGCAATTTCGATGAAAATTAGAATTCTGATAAAATACCTCTTAGGATAAAGAAATCTTAATTTAAATCAGTTTTCTGATAATAAAACAATCAGGTTATTTTATTATCAGACATTTTTTATCAGAAATTTTAAACAAAATATCCAAAATGTCTTAAAAACAATCTTATAATCAACAGAAATTATGCTATGATATCAAAAATCGGATAAAATTTCCTTTTTCTCAATTTTCTGATAACAAAATTATCAGCAATTTCGATGAAAATTAGAATTCTGATAAAATACCTCTTAGAATAAAGAAATCTTAATTTAAATCAGTTTTATGATAATAAAACAATCAGGTTATTTTATTATCAGACATTTTTTATCAGAAATTTTAAACAAAATATCCAAAATGTCTTAAAAACAATCTTATAATCAACAGAAATTATGCTATGATATCAAAAATCGGATAAAATTTCCTTTTTCTCAATTTTCTGATAACAAAATTATCAGCAATTTCGATGAAAATTAGAATTCTGATAAAATACCTCTTAGGATAAAGAAATCTTAATTTAAATCAGTTTTATGATAATAAAACAATCAGGTTATTTTATTATCAGACATTTTTTATCAGAAATTTTAAACAAAATATCCAAAATGTCTTAAAAACAATCTTATAATCAACAGAAATTATGCTATGATATCAAAAATCGGATAAAATTTCCTTTTTCTCAATTTTCTGATAACAAAATTATCAGCAATTTCGATGAAAATTAGAATTCTGATAAAATACCTCTTAGGATAAAGAAATCTTAATTTAAATCAGTTTTATGATAATAAAACAATCAGGTTATTTTATTATCAGACATTTTTTATCAGAAATTTTAAACAAAATATCCAAAATGTCTTAAAAACAATCTTATAATCAACAGAAATTATGTTATGATATCAAAAATCGGATAAAATTTCCCTTTTCTCAATTTTCTGATAACAAAATTATCAGCAATTTCGATGAAAATTAGAATTCTGATAAAATACCTCTTAGGATAAAGAAATCTTAATTTAAATCAGTTTTCTGATAATAAAACAATCAGGTTATTTTATTATCAGACATTTTTTATCAGAAATTTTAAACAAAATATCCAAAATGTCTTAAAAACAATCTTATAATCAACAGAAATTATGCTATGATATCAAAAATCGGATAAAATTTCCTTTTTCTCAATTTTCTGATAACAAAATTATCAGCAATTTCGATGAAAATTAAAATTCTGATAAAATACCTCTTAGGATAAAGAAATCTTAATTTAAATCAGTTTTCTGATAATAAAACAATCAGGTTATTTTATTATCAGACATTTTTTATCAGAAATTTTAAACAAAATATCCAAAATGTCTTAAAAACAATCTTATAATCAACAGAAATTATGTTATGATATCAAAAATCGGATAAAATTTCCTTTTTCTCAATTTTCTGATAACAAAATTATCAGCAATTTCGATGAAAATTAGAATTCTGATGAAATACCTCTTAGGATAAAGAAATCTTAATTTAAATCAGTTTTCTGATAATAAAACAATCAGGTTATTTTATTATCAGACATTTTTTATCAGAAATTTTAAACAAAATATCCAAAATGTCTTAAAAACAATCTTATAATCAACAGAAATTATGCTATGATATCAAAAATCGGCTAAAATTTCCTTTTTCTCAATTTTCTGATAACAAAATTATCAGCAATTTCGATGAAAATTAGAATTCTGATAAAATACCTCTTAGCATAAAGAAATCTTAATTTAAATCAGTTTTATGATAATAAAACAATCAGGTTATTTTATTGTCAGACATTTTTTATCAGAAATTTTGAACAAAATATCCAAAATGTCTTAAAAACAATCTTATAATCAACAGAAATTATGTTATGATATCAAAAATCGGATAAAATTTCCTTTTTCTCAATTTTCTGATAACAAAATTATCAGCAATTTCGATGAAAATTAGAATTCTGATAAAATACCTCTTAGGATAAAGAAATCTTAATTTAAATCAGTTTTATGATAATAAAACAATCAGGTTATTTTATTGTCAGACATTTTTTATCAGAAATTTTGAACAAAATATCCAAAATGTCTTAAAAACAATCTTATAATCAACAGAAATTATGTTATGATATCAAAAATCGGATAAAATTTCCTTTTTCTCAATTTTCTGATAACAAAATTATCAGCAATTTCGATGAAAATTAGAATTCTGATAAAATACCTCTTAGGATAAAGAAATCTTAATTTAAATCAGTTTTATGATAATAAAACAATCAGGTTATTTTATTATCAGACATTTTTTATCAGAAATTTTAAACAAAATATCCAAAATGTCTTAAAAACAATCTTATAATCAACAGAAATTATGCTATGATATCAAAAATCGGCTAAAATTTCCTTTTTCTCAATTTTCTGATAACAAAATTATCAGCAATTTCGATGAAAATTAGAATTCTGATAAAATACCTCTTAGCATAAAGAAATCTTAATTTAAATCAGTTTTATGATAATAAAACAATCAGGTTATTTTATTGTCAGACATTTTTTATCAGAAATTTTGAACAAAATATCCAAAATGTCTTAAAAACAATCTTATAATCAACAGAAATTATGTTATGATATCAAAAATCGGATAAAATTTCCTTTTTCTCAATTTTCTGATAACAAAATTATCAGCAATTTCGATGAAAATTAGAATTCTGATAAAATACCTCTTAGGATAAAGAAATCTTAATTTAAATCAGTTTTATGATAATAAAACAATCAGGTTATTTTATTATCAGACATTTTTTATCAGAAATTTTAAACAAAATATCCAAAATGTCTTAAAAACAATCTTATAATCAACAGAAATTATGCTATGATATCAAAAATCGGCTAAAATTTCCTTTTTCTCAATTTTCTGATAACAAAATTATCAGCAATTTCGATGAAAATTAGAATTCTGATAAAATACCTCTTAGCATAAAGAAATCTTAATTTAAATCAGTTTTATGATAATAAAACAATCAGGTTATTTTATTGTCAGACATTTTTTATCAGAAATTTTGAACAAAATATCCAAAATGTCTTAAAAACAATCTTATAATCAACAGAAATTATGTTATGATATCAAAAATCGGATAAAATTTCCTTTTTCTCAATTTTCTGATAACAAAATTATCAGCAATTTCGATGAAAATTAGAATTCTGATAAAATACCTCTTAGGATAAAGAAATCTTAATTTAAATCAGTTTTATGATAATAAAACAATCAGGTTATTTTATTGTCAGACATTTTTTATCAGAAATTTTGAACAAAATATCCAAAATGTCTTAAAAACAATCTTATAATCAACAGAAATTATGTTATGATATCAAAAATCGGATAAAATTTCCTTTTTCTCAATTTTCTGATAACAAAATTATCAGCAATTTCGATGAAAATTAGAATTCTGATAAAATACCTCTTAGGATAAAGAAATCTTAATTTAAATCAGTTTTATGATAATAAAACAATCAGGTTATTTTATTGTCAGACATTTTTTATCAGAAATTTTGAACAAAATATCCAAAATGTCTTAAAAACAATCTTATAATCAACAGAAATTATGTTATGATATCAAAAATCGGATAAAATTTCCTTTTTCTCAATTTTCTGATAACAAAATTATCAGCAATTTCGATGAAAATTAGAATTCTGATAAAATACCTCTTAGGATAAAGAAATCTTAATTTAAATCAGTTTTATGATAATAAAACAATCAGGTTATTTTATTATCAGACATTTTTTATCAGAAATTTTAAACAAAATATCCAAAATGTCTTAAAAACAATCTTATAATCAACAGAAATTATGCTATGATATCAAAAATCGGCTAAAATTTCCTTTTTCTCAATTTTCTGATAACAAAATTATCAGCAATTTCGATGAAAATTAGAATTCTGATAAAATACCTCTTAGCATAAAGAAATCTTAATTTAAATCAGTTTTATGATAATAAAACAATCAGGTTATTTTATTGTCAGACATTTTTTATCAGAAATTTTGAACAAAATATCCAAAATGTCTTAAAAACAATCTTATAATCAACAGAAATTATGTTATGATATCAAAAATCGGATAAAATTTCCTTTTTCTCAATTTTCTGATAACAAAATTATCAGCAATTTCGATGAAAATTAGAATTCTGATAAAATACCTCTTAGGATAAAGAAATCTTAATTTAAATCAGTTTTATGATAATAAAACAATCAGGTTATTTTATTGTCAGACATTTTTTATCAGAAATTTTGAACAAAATATCCAAAATGTCTTAAAAACAATCTTATAATCAACAGAAATTATGTTATGATATCAAAAATCGGATAAAATTTCCTTTTTCTCAATTTTCTGATAACAAAATTATCAGCAATTTCGATGAAAATTAGAATTCTGATAAAATACCTCTTAGGATAAAGAAATCTTAATTTAAATCAGTTTTATGATAATAAAACAATCAGGTTATTTTATTGTCAGACATTTTTTATCAGAAATTTTGAACAAAATATCCAAAATGTCTTAAAAACAATCTTATAATCAACAGAAATTATGTTATGATATCAAAAATCGGATAAAATTTCCTTTTTCTCAATTTTCTGATAACAAAATTATCAGCAATTTCGATGAAAATTAGAATTCTGATAAAATACCTCTTAGGATAAAGAAATCTTAATTTAAATCAGTTTTATGATAATAAAACAATCAGGTTATTTTATTGTCAGACATTTTTTATCAGAAATTTTGAACAAAATATCCAAAATGTCTTAAAAACAATCTTATAATCAACAGAAATTATGTTATGATATCAAAAATCGGATAAAATTTCCTTTTTCTCAATTTTCTGATAACAAAATTATCAGCAATTTCGATGAAAATTAGAATTCTGATGAAATACCTCTTAGGATAAAGAAATCTTAATTTAAATCAGTTTTCTGATAATAAAACAATCAGGTTATTTTATTATCAGACATTTTTTATCAGAAATTTTAAACAAAATATCCAAAATGTCTTAAAAACAATCTTATAATCAACAGAAATTATGCTATGATATCAAAAATCGGCTAAAATTTCCTTTTTCTCAATTTTCTGATAACAAAATTATCAGCAATTTCGATGAAAATTAGAATTCTGATAAAATACCTCTTAGCATAAAGAAATCTTAATTTAAATCAGTTTTATGATAATAAAACAATCAGGTTATTTTATTGTCAGACATTTTTTATCAGAAATTTTGAACAAAATATCCAAAATGTCTTAAAAACAATCTTATAATCAACAGAAATTATGTTATGATATCAAAAATCGGATAAAATTTCCTTTTTCTCAATTTTCTGATAACAAAATTATCAGCAATTTCGATGAAAATTAGAATTCTGATAAAATACCTCTTAGGATAAAGAAATCTTAATTTAAATCAGTTTTATGATAATAAAACAATCAGGTTATTTTATTGTCAGACATTTTTTATCAGAAATTTTGAACAAAATATCCAAAATGTCTTAAAAACAATCTTATAATCAACAGAAATTATGTTATGATATCAAAAATCGGATAAAATTTCCTTTTTCTCAATTTTCTGATAACAAAATTATCAGCAATTTCGATGAAAATTAGAATTCTGATAAAATACCTCTTAGGATAAAGAAATCTTAATTTAAATCAGTTTTATGATAATAAAACAATCAGGTTATTTTATTGTCAGACATTTTTTATCAGAAATTTTGAACAAAATATCCAAAATGTCTTAAAAACAATCTTATAATCAACAGAAATTATGTTATGATATCAAAAATCGGATAAAATTTCCTTTTTCTCAATTTTCTGATAACAAAATTATCAGCAATTTCGATGAAAATTAGATATCTGATAAAATACCTCTTAGGATAAAGAAATCTTAATTTAAATCAGTTTTATGATAATAAAACAATCAGGTTATTTTATTATCAGACATTTTTTATCAGAAATTTTAAACAAAATATCCAAAATGTCTTAAAAACAATCTTATAATCAACAGAAATTATGCTATGATATCAAAAATCGGATAAAATTTCTTTTTTCTCAATTTTCTGATAACAAAATTATCAGCAATTTCGATGAAAATTAGATATCTGATAAAATACCTCTTAGGATAAAGAAATCTTAATTTAAATCAGTTTTATGATAATAAAACAATCAGGTTATTTTATTATCAGACATTTTTTATCAGAAACTTTAAACAAAATATCCAAAATGTCTTAAAAACAATCTTATAATCAACAGAAATTATGCTATGATATCAAAAATCGGATAAAATTTCCTTTTTCTCAATTTTCTGATAACAAAATTATCAGCAATTTCGATGAAAATTAGAATTCTGATAAAATAGCTCTTAGGATAAAGAAATCTTAATTTAAATCAGTTTTATGATAATAAAACAATCAGGTTATTTTATTATTAGACATTTTTTATCAGAAATTTTGAACAAAATATCCAAAATGTCTTAAAACAATCTTATAATCAACAGAAATTATGCTATGATATCAGAAATTGGATTAAATTTCTCATTTCTCAATTTTCTGATAACAGAAATTTTGGAAATCATCAGCAATTTTGATGAAAATATCAGAAATTGCATTAAAATAATTTTAATATAAATAAAATCGTGATGCGTTCTTAGAAATCTGCTAAAATTACATCCTAGGGTAAAGAAAGCTGATAATTTTTTCTGATTTATCAGTAATTTTTATCTGCTGATTGTTTTTTCTTTATACTATTTATAAAAAATGAAACTGAGTGAGATTTCGTTAAAAAAATCTTAATTTAAATCAGTTTTCTGATGATAAAATAACCTGATTTATCAGAAATATTAAACAAAATATCCAAAATGTCTTAAAAACAATCTTATAACCAACAGAAATTATGCTAAGATATTAAAAATTGTATAAAATGTCTTATTTCTTAATTTTCTGATAACAGAAACTTTGGAAATCATCAGCAAATTCGATGAAAATGTCAAAAATTGCACTAAAATCTTTTTATAAATATAAAATCATTGCGAGTTGTTAGAAATCTGATGAAATACCTTTTAGGATAAAGAAATCTTAACAAAAATCAGTTTTCTGATAACGCAGATAACTTGATTTATCAGAATTTATCTTAAATGTCATTAAAACAATCTTATCACCAACAGAAATTTTGCTGTGGTATTGGAAATCTGATTAAATTTCTTATTTCTTAATTTTCTGATAACAGTTTTTTCTTAATTATCAGCGATTTCGATAAAAATTGCATTAAAATCATTTTAATATAAATAGAATCGTTGTATATTATTAAAAATTTGATAAAATTACCTCCTAGGGTAAAGAAATCTGATAAAATTGTTCTGATTTATCAGAATTTTGCATCACCCGAATGTTTTCTTCCCACTCTAACATCTCCTCCTACTGTATACGCTTAAAAAACAATACAGAGCTAGATTTCATTAAAAAAATCTTATTAAGTTTATTCAAATTAGTTTTCTGATAATTCCAATTATCCGATTTTTCAGAAATTGCTAAGAAAATACTCCAAATGTCTTTAAGGCTACCTTATTTCCAACATAAATTGCGCTATAGTATTAGAAATCCGATAAAATTGCTTAATTCTTAATTTTCTGATATCAGAAATTTGGTAAATCATCAGCAAATATTTATAAAAGGTCAAACATCGCATTAAACCAATTTTGAGACAAATAGAATCGTTATACGTTGTTAGAAATCTGATGAAATATCTCCTAGGATAAAGAATATTGATATAATTATTCTGATTTATCAGAATTTTGTATCAGTCGAGTGTATTTTCGTCATATTCTAACTTATTCTCGTACTCTGTGTCGAAAAAACGAAACGGAATGAGATTTTGTGTTAGAAAATCTTAATAAAATTGTTTAAATCAGTTTTCTGATAATGCAAATAACCTGATTCATCAGAAATTATAAAAAATATCTTAAATGCCATTAATGTAGTCTTATTATTCTTCTATTCTTATTTTTTTTAGCCTTTATTCAGTAGAAATTGTGCAAAGTTATCAGAATTCCGATTAAATTTTTTAATTCTTAATTTTCTGATATCAGAAATGTTGTAAATCATCAGCAAATATTCATATAAGGTCAAAAATCGCTTTAAAAGAATTTTGAGGCAATAGATCGTGATACGTTGTTAGAAATCTGATGAAATATCTCCTAGGATAAAGAATATTGATATAATTATTCTGATTTATCAGAATTTTGTATCAGTCGAGTGTATTTTCGTCATATTCTAACTTATTCTCGTACTCTGTGTCGAAAAAACGAAACGGAATGAGATTTTGTGTTAGAAAATCTTAATAAAATTGTTTAAATCAGTTTTCTGATAATGCAAATAACCTGATTCATCAGAAATTATAAAAAATATCTTAAATGCCATTAATGTAGTCTTATTATTCTTCTATTCTCATTATTTTAGCCTTTATTCAGTAGAAATTGTGCTAAGTTATCAGAATTCCGATTAAATTTTTTAACTCTTAATTTTCTGATATCAGAAATTTGGTAAATCATCAGCAAATATTCATATAAAGTCAAAAATCGCTTTAAAAGAATTTTGAGGCAATAGATCGTGATACGTTGTTAGAAATCTGATGAAATATCTCCTAGGATAAAGAATATTGATATAATTATTCTTATTTATCAGAATTTTGTATCAGTCGAGTGTATTTTCGTCATATTCTAACTTATTCTCGTACTCTGTGTCGAAAAAACGAAACGGAATAAGATTTTGTGTTAGAAAATCTTAATAAAATTGTTTAAATCAGTTTTCTGATAATGCAAATAACCTGATTCATCAGAAATTATAAAAAATATCTTAAATGCCATTAATGTAGTCTTATTATTATTCTTCTATTCTCATTTTTTTAGCCTTTATTCAGTAGAAATTGTGCTAAGTTATCAGAATTCCGATTAAATTTTTTAATTCTTAATTTTCTGATATCAGAAATTTGGTAAATCATCAGCAAATATTTATAAAAGGTCAAACATCGCATTAAAACAATTTTGAGACAAATAGAATCGTTATGCGTTGTTAAAAATCTGCTGAAATACCTCCTAGGATAAAGAATACTGATAACAGTATTCTGATTTATCAGAATTTTGTATCAGTCGAGTGTATTATCGTCATATTCTAACTTATTCTCGTACTCTGTGTCGAAAAAACGAAACGGAGTGAGATTTTGTGTTAGAAAATCTTAATAAAATTGTTTAAATCAGTCAATCAACTTTTTTTTATTTACCTTTTATTCCAAAATATTTTCCACTCCTCATTATATTGGGGATGCTTTTCAGGATTTCTCTCGTGATGGTTTAAAGTCTTCTCTAAATCGTTTTCTATTGCAACAGCGAGGCGTTTAAACTCATCGATTTTATTGGCTTTAGTCTTATTCCTCTCGATGGCAACCTCCGATTTCGTTTTGATGTAATCCGGTCTTTGCCAGGGTAACATCCTCTCTTTTTCGCGATATTTCCTCGGAGAAGGCGACCTTTGGTATCTTCCTCGCCTATAAGGGCTTCGATTCCTCGATCTCGGAGCCGGAGAGGGCGATCTTGACCGGTAATTACGACTTTTCTTCTCATATGGCTCATAATCACTTAAATCGCTGCTTGATATGCTTGATACGGAGCTTAAAGAGCGGCGTTTTTCACGATTTGGGGGTGATGAGGTGGTTTTGCTATTTTTAAAGGAGGGTTTTTGAACGATCGGGGGGGATGGGCTACGTTTTTTGGGGTCGCTTGATTGTTTCCGATAAGAGGATTGCTTTTTGGGTTCTTCTGGAGGTTTTTGGATTAAAACTTGCGAATCTACAATTAATTAGAATAAAATCATTGTTTTTAGTTCATTATAACTCACCATCAACGACTTTGGTGATTTCATCCCGGACGATTAAATTTTCGAATGTGACTCCTTGTTTTTCGCTGAAATGGGGGCCCTGAAATATTTGCTCCCAATAGATAGCTTTTCTCTCCTCGAATCCTTCTTTTTCAACGGGATGGGGCTTCAATCTCCCGTATCTTTGCTCAACAGCCTCGGCTATTTTATTTACGGTGTTTTGCCAATTTCTTTTATACTGTTTCGTCATGTACGGGGAAAGAGCTTGATAACACTTAATGAAATGTCTTTGTAAGTATTGGCAGATGTGGTTATAACTGACCAAATGTGCTATTACGGTTCTTGGATCACCCCGTTTATCGCATAACATGCATAAATATGTTGGTTCTTTGTCTCGATCGTATTCTTGGATTTCCAACAAATATTCGAGCCCGATTAAAGGACTCACATTATAGTTATCTAGACGATCTTGAATTTGTGCCACTTTTTGGATGTCTCCTTCGAATCCGGGGGGAACAGGCTCTCCGGGGGCGATAAGCACCGGCGGTTGTTCGGCCACAACTCCATGCCGGAGCCTTTTTGCGCTATTTTGAGTGTTGCTGGTGTGTCTTTTCCCGATTTCGTGATGATAAACCCGCCCCATAACGGGGCATTCGCACATATTGCAATACCAGTGCTCCGCTCCACACACATACGATAATTCGAAAACATTTCCATAGACTCCATTCGGTAAGATTGCTTTTAATGAAAGAACTCTTTCGTTTTCACTCGCCTAAAGAAAAAAATAATTAATAAAAATGTAAATAATTTTGAGGTTATGTTTTTAATTTTGAGGTTATATTTTTAAGTTTGAGGTTATAACTTTTTTTATTAATAATAAATAAAATCAGATTAAAATTAAATTGTCTCGGGCGAATTTATTACTTTAATAACTTCTCCATCGAAATAAGAAATGGTTAATTAAAAATCACATATCTCGAGTTAACCCCGAATAAAGAATATCTGCAAATGCACAAGACATCCTTCGTAACATAAATCACTGCCAAACTAAATCAACCCCGCTCATTTTTTACTTTTTTAAACCACTTCCATCACAAATCAATTCACTTCATTACAAATTGAAAACGATTTAAAAGAAAAACTTAAAGAAAAATAAAAACTACTTACCTATTTTTGTACCATTATACCAAATTTTTTAACTTCTCTAATCATAATTATGATATATACAAAGATACGGAATTTAAAGAGAGTAAGACTCAATTAAAAATCCTTACCTTTTTGCTATAAGTCGGAACCGAAGTGGGCACTTCGTCTTCAGTGCCGGGAGCAGCGGGTTCCATCATAAACACTCCTTACGGTACACACACTGCACACTTAAAAACACTTAACTTTTTTAAGTTTCTGTAAGGAGAAAAACATAAATTTTAATCAGAACTTACCTAAATGACTTATTTATTTAAAAAAAATTGCTTAAAAACCAGACGATCTTGTGATACTCACTCTAATCATAACTTACCGTGCTTTGAGGCAAATCTTTTTCACATTTCACATTTATGGGGCACACCAATTCGCCCCAAAGTGGGGTTAGAAACGACGCGTCTTTGTGCAAGTTAAATGCTACACGACTATCTTACAACAACCTAAATCGATTGGAAACGCGAATTTGGTGGAAATTAACGAACTCACCTGGATGAAAATCCGCTTAATTCGAGTTTATTCTTGGTTAATTCTTTGAATCAAGCCGAAACATCACAATCGGCCATTTTAATTTTTGACATTGACGTTTACTACCAACTTAATTTTATTATAAAATTAAAATTATTTTATTAATTTTATTTATTTAAGTTATAAGTTATATTCAATTGAAATTATATCGTTACACCGCAAAATCGCCGATTTTAAAGTGTTGGGTAAAGGCGTTTTTAAATTCTCAACTAAAACTCGTTCCAAGTTTGGTTCGAAAGCTCGGGTTATACAAGAAACTTTCGTATTTTCGAACATATTAACGACACACTCTTTTCCTTTAAAAAATAAAAAAAATTAATTCTTAATTATAAATAATAATAAAGAAGTTACCGCTTAATTGGGTTAATAACCTCAAAAATTTCTCTCTCAAATTCGCTCGGATCAAATCCAAATCTTCTTTGTCTTGTTTATCCTCAAATACTTCCATTTTATTTCGATTTTAATTATATTAAATTAATTAAATATCTTCTTTAAAATAAGTAAATAAAGAATTAATGGGGTAAGTCAAAATCGGCAAAATGTGAGGTTATGTCGATAAACGTCAAAATATTTATTACTTATTTTATTATTAATACTACATCTCGGCTCAATCCTCTAAACTAAAGGAATATTTATATGTTAAATCCCATTTTGCGCATACAATCTTTATGAGCTTCGATTAAATCGGTGCAATTTTCTTGCCCATTTTCCATAATACTAAAAAAGAAATTCTTTAAAATACTTTGATGAAACAAATTAGAATTTACCATTTATCCCTGGCTTGTTTAGTTTCGGGGCATGCACAACACGGTTTTAACTTTTTTGGTTCCTCCTGCCCTTTCGGAGTGGTACTCGCAGCTTCCACTTTATCAGCTACATTACCCATCTTAATTAATTGCGATTAAACCCCTTTTATTAAAATAAAACCCTCGTGGTTCGCACAAAATTATTTTTAAATGTATTTGATATTTTTAGTTATGTCATTCATAGACTTAATCAATATGGAGTTGGATCGATCAAAAAATTTTGTATTAATTTTAGAGCAAAAATAATAGAATTTAATGCAATTTTTTCTTTTTATTATAATAAACGTTTATTTATCTACCCATAAATGATTAAATTAATATTTAATTAGAATAAAATCAAAAATTAAATTATCCATCCATCGATATTAAAACCACCACTAACATAACCTATAAATTTGACATTAATTAAAAATGTTGTCTCAAGAATTAGACCCCAATTCGAACTCAAAATTGATAATGAAACTCTTTCAAAATGTTAAAAACGTCCCAGAAATTCGGCAAAAAATCATTTCATCGTCATTAAAATGCTGCGTGATTAAGCCAAGTTTAATAACGGATCCTTTACAAGTAATTGTAGCTGCGAATAAAGCAGTTTGCTCCCAAAAATTAAAAACCAAGTCGATTTATAGTGAAATCCTTTTTAATTTATCAATATCAAAGAACATTACTCAAAGTCTACAAACTTTTGGGATCCACGATAAAGAAACCGATCTATTAGTTGGAGTCATCTCAAACAATTCTGATAAATCCGATGTTTTTAAAGAAATTGATGGGAATGAAGTTGATTTATATAAATTGCAAGATTTGTGCGATACTAAAATGATTTGTAAAGTTTATAAAATAAGTGAGGAAGAGTTTAAATGTGTCGATTTAATCGATTCGGTTGTGACTCGA
The DNA here is from genome assembly GCA_036711965.1 of Onthophagus sagittarius. Classification (NCBI taxonomy): domain Eukaryota; kingdom Metazoa; phylum Arthropoda; class Insecta; order Coleoptera; family Scarabaeidae; genus Onthophagus; species Onthophagus sagittarius. Next base: position 14,804,189 of record JASERS010000008.1, read on the forward strand.
ATAGCCGTTAAAGATTGTTTGTTATAATTTTATTGAATAAATTTTTCAAATTTCTTTTTATCCAAAATCACACCATATTGAGTATTTATTTTCCAAAATTTTTTAGGAGCCGAATATCTCATCAATTTCAAATACAACCCATCCGTGAAACCAAAGCCCAAATCCGATAGAGGAGTAATATCTTCAACATCGACAATCTCATCTATTCGTTTACCCCAAAAATCAATCGACGATACTTTTACTTGGCTGGAATCTTTGTTAACGTAAAGAAATCCAATAAAATCTTTTGCTATATAACTTAAACTATAAAAAACTAAACAACCGGATATACCTAAAACGAATTATTATTGAGATAAAATAAAATCGATATAAAAAACTCACCTACGGCTGATGTGATATAAATAACTTCATGATGTACTAAATTGAGTTGATTTAGGATGATACTTCCTGGGATTCCTAAGATTGTTACGAAAGTTTGGTAAATTTTTAATTTGTTTAATGTGCCTAATTCCCTTATGTAAGGAAATTTATAAATCGGTTGGAAATCATCACTCGGCTTATTATTATTAGTAATTTCGGATTGATTCAATTCTGTAACCATTAATGATGATGTAGAGCTGAAATTTCTTAAAATACGCGTGTTTTTATCCAATTTTGATAATAATCGTATCATTTTTGTTAATTCTTTATCTTAATTATTATTACTTTATTACACTTTTTTGTGAGGTTAACTCAATTTTTGAGGTTATGTCACTATATACACATAATTAATCTTTTTTAAACAATCAAATCTAATTAATTTTATTAAACTAAATTGATTTTTGTTATTCATTAACGAGATATATTGGATTATTAATATTTTTACCTTTTTTAAAATAAAATTTATTTTTTATCTAGTAATGTTTCGATTTTATTTGAATTTAGGTTGGTATTGATTCGAAGAGAAACGCCATTTATTTATTTTAAAGTGCTTTAAAGTTTTATTTAATAACGTTATTAAAGTGGCGTAAAAGCGAAATTGAAGTGGTTGTGTTTATGGTTTAATCCCCAGCTAATCGGGAATGGTCGCAAAAGCTTGGTGAGTTAATTAATTTTTATTAATATTAAGAATCTAAATGACTTAATGAGTCGAAAGATACAATTTATTTATTGTTCCATACAAAAATTTGAATCGATTTTGAAACGATCTAATTATCGTCTAATTAGATTCTCAAATTAATAATCATAAAATTTTAATTATTATAATTCTTATTTAACTAAAAGGAGGTTAAGTTAGTTTCGAATGTTGGATTATAGATGTCGCTTTTAGACGTTACTTTTAAAACGATTTTTTTCCTTAAAATGATTAATTTATTGCTTAGAAGGAAATTTGGGTAAATTTGAGTTGTTTAAGAATCAAATGAGGAGACATGATATACTTTTATTATAAAAATTAAATTTTTTTGAGTTTTTTTTGATTCAATTAAGGTTAAGTTCGAATTTAAATCATAGATGTCGCTTTTAAATTTAATTTTTTTAGAATTTATTTTGATAATTTGAGGGGATTTTTACATAATAATCGCAAAATTGAGTCAAATTTGATATAGAAAAACTTTTATTAGAAAATAAGTCCGCTTTTTAGACTCTGTAGATATAAAAAATATATATATTCTTGTATAACTCGTAACGATCTCTCTTAATTAATTATAATACAACAAGAACTAATTTAAGTTAGAAAAATTCTTTTCTTACAAAATAATATGGCTTATTAAAGCATAATATTACTTAATCATAGAATCTTAACGCTTAAATCCGAATGTTTAATTCTTCTTACATAGTTTTTTTGTACAAAAAAAATACTGTACAGAAATAGTTTGAATTCAAACTAATAAATAAGATCAAATCAAATTTTGATAAGTTAAGTAGATCAAAAAAACCAAATTCATATTTACAAAAATGGCACTTTTCTTAAATTCTAACTAAACGTAACTTTCACTCTCGGCGTCAGTAACCAATAAGAGTCTTGCGGTTGCGTACGTCGGGGGCGGGGGTGGTGGAGGTCTATAAATCGGTGGTAAATGAACCGGGGGTAATTGTCTTAAAGGCGGGGGCCTCCTCGGGGGGATTGGAGGCCCACACAAGCTCTCGTTGGACGCCCCGAAAGCTTCATCCTCCTCCAACCAAGTATTATCTAAGCTACGGACCCTCGCAGCTTGTCTCGTCCAATCAAATCGATGAAACGTAACATGATTATAATTCAAACTTGGACTATCTCGATCATCTTCAGATAAAGTCAACCCGGAATCGCGACTCAAAGATTTTTGATCTTTACTTAACTCGATACTATCCAAAGACATACAATGGAGGCTATCATTCTCTTCGGCTCCGCTATCGTTGTTATTCGTGGTCGTTTCCCCGCCTAAAAGGGTCGTAACTAACGGTCCAAACAGAATTTGGCACTGATTAATTAATAATTCGATTAAAGTGGGTAAAGTTCGCATCGGGGCGTTTTGATTCGGCTCCCACAACAAACTCGGCCCGACGCAAACCCCCAAATTAGTCGCGGACATTAAATTGTAACGCGCCTTCTTCGAAATATGATGTAACAAACAAATAATGTGGGCTAAAAGGATGCGGTTCTCCCTCGGCAAATGATTTAAAAGCCTCCGTAATCCCTCGATCCTCCCCGTGTTTGCAACGTTGAGCCATTCTTGAGCATTTCCGCTTAATAACGGTTCGGGGAGGCTCCGTAAAAAGTCTTTTAATAAAGCGGCCAATAATAAAGCGGGTGTGTTCGATAATTCCTCGTAGATCGTCGCGTTTCCGTTTTGAGTGTCGATTTTGTCTCGTAATTCTCTTAAAGCCCTCGCCGAGGCGCATCTCCTAAATATTCCTTGAGTATGTAACCCCCTTTGGTATAAACATTTTAAAACGACGCCCAAAAAAGGGGGTAAACCCCCGTTTGTCGAGCAAATCCTGTTTAATGGAACTCCGAATATTCTTAAATTATTTTTTTTGAATAATTTTAACGGCGTTTTTCGCGGCGGTGGTTTCGAATTCGGTTTTAATTCGAAAACTATGTCGCATAAAATACGATTATTTAAATGCATCAAATCGAAACCTTCCTCGGCGCAAATACTTTGTCGTAACCTCGCCAATTGTATCGAATGGGGCCGTTCGATTCCGATTAACGGGCAAGGGGCGTTATCTCGATCTCGCGCCCATAAAGTATAGCCCCAATTCGTCCGGGAATCGTCTAAAGTCATTCGGGCGATCTCATGGGAATTCGTTTCGGGGCCTATCCCCAAAGTTTTCGACTAAAATCAAAAATTATATTAATTTTGTTATTGAATTGATTTTTGTGAAACTAACGCATTCAGTTCCGCTTAATGGATCTCGATACACCACTTTAATGTTGGTTAATTGCGGTTCTAATCGCAATTGGGCCGATAGTGATTGTTGGAGTTGTCTCCACCAGGAATCGCGGGCCGCTTGGGTGCAAAATGTGATTAAAAACGTTCTCGCGGGAGTTGGCCAACCCAAAAGGAATCCAGTTTCCGATTCTTGATGAGGTGCTAACCACAATTCGGATACACGAACTCTATCCTAAAAAAAGAATTTCTTAATAACCTTGACATGTTGATGATAATAAGCTTACTTTTAATTTAAACGTTCCTCCATTTCGTGGTTTCGCAACTAAAAGTAAGTCGGAAAATAAGAATAAATGTCTCGGTTTAGCGGCCATTGGGATATGAGGTGAAGATAAAGCGCAAGGTGCTTCGACTAAAAATTTCCGATTGCTCGGAGATGATGAGAGTAGATTCTCCGTTGATTGGAGGTCGGCGAAGGATTTTTTCCGGAACGATTTCGTCTTCTACAAGAACAAATTGTTATTATTAAAAAAAATTGTTTATAAAGTAACTCACCAACGAGCACGAATTGATTTCCGTTGTATGTAACGATAAATAATCTTGCGGAAATAACTCTTGTATCCTATCGAGGTCTTTCCTTCTCCCATCCAAAGACGGTTGGGATCCACCGAGTAATTTCCCATAATCAGCAAGTTTTTCGGCCTAGAACCAAGAAAAAAAAATAAAATAAACAAAACGTTTTATTTCATCGAAAAAGTTTTCACTTTGCATATCTACAACTGAGAGGTTTTATTGAGCAATAACTTAAGAATTAACCGGAGCCGGTTATCGTCGGGACGTTTTATCAACGGGACAATAAAAAAGAAATATGCCGCGTGGATTTTTTCTTTTTGAAGGCGTCGATTATTCTAAGAGATAATTGCCCACTCGGTATAATAATAATTGTAGTAATCAGTGAACGAAACTCGTTTTAAACGAAAAATCGAAGAAAAAGATCACAAAACGAGTCTCAACCCATCTTTATTTTTCTGTTATTGTTTCATACCCCATTCAATTCTCGTTGAAGTGGGAAACTTGTGCTTAATTTTGATGTTTCCGAGTAATCCGAATAATCTAGAAAAATTAAATTTGAACTTAGGATGTGCGAAAAACCAAAGCTCAAAGCACGTTAAGTTCGATCGAAAAACCAACTCAAAGGAGAGCTTAAAATAAACGGGTTGAATCGAAGAATGTAATAATAAAAGCTTGAATAATAAAAGTTTAAATGAAAATGTAAAGCACAACTTTAATGCCGGTAAAGAAGAAACTGAAAAGAATTGATAAAATCATTAATAAAAATGATCAAAAATGTAAAAGTTTCACCGAAAATTAATAAAAATGCTAATTTAATCCCAAAAATTGATAATATAATATTTATGTTAATGAATAAGGTATTTTAAAAAAGCAGTATGCCGGTAAGAAAGTTGCCTTTTCTATTAAACAATAGAGGGTGCTAAATCCGGAGTGCCATATTCGAAATCTTAATGAAAAATCCTTCAAAATGAGTCCAAACTCGATGGGGGTATCTAAAAAAATGACCGAGCTATCACAATTTTGATTATGTAGCTATCTTCATTTTATTAACTTTAATTTATTAACTTTTTGTTTTATCTCCGTTGTTCATTGAGATAAATTGGTCGTGTTTGGACTCATTTTGAAGGATTTTTCATAAAGAATATGATTATTATATAATAGACAAACTTGCAAAATTAATTTTTAAAAATAATCGAAATATGAGTCACTTCCGGTTTGAAACAGAAAAGTTAATTTTGCTATATTTAAAATTTTAACGTAGAATCCTTCAAAATGAGTCCAAACTCGATGGGGGTATCTCAAAAAATAACCGAGATATCACAATTTTGATTATGTAGCTATCTTCATTTTGTTAACTTTAAATTTATTAACTTTTTGTTGTATATCCGTTGTTCATTGAGATAAATTGGTCGTGTTTGGACTCATTTTGAAGGATTTTTCATAAAGAATATGATTATTATATAATAGAACAAACTTGCAAAATTAATTTTTAAAAATAATCGAAATATGAGTCACTTCCGGTTTGAGACGTCAAAGTTAATTTTGCTATATTCGAAATCATAATGAAAAATCCTTCAAAATCGGTCCAAACTCGATGGGGTATCTCAAAAAATGACCGAGATATCACAATTTTGATTATGTAACTATCTTCATTTTGTTAAATTTAATTTATTAACTTTTTGTTTTATCTCCGTTGTTCATTGAGATAAATTGGTCGTGTTTGGACTCATTTTGAAGGATTTTTCATAAAGAATATGATTATTATATAATAGAACAAACTTGCAAAATTAATTTTTAAAAATAATCGACATATGAGTCACTTCCGGTTTGAAACAGAAAAGTTAATTTTGCTATATTTGAAATTTTAACGTAGAATCCTTCAAAATGAGTCCAAACTCGATGGGGGTATCTCAAAAAATAACCGAGATATCACAATTTTGATTATGTAGCTATCTTCATTTTGTTAACTTTAAATTTATTAACTTTTTGTTGTATATCCGTTGTTCATTGAGATAAATTGGTCGTGTTTGGACTCATTTTGAAGGATTTTTCATAAAGAATATGATTATTATGTAATAGACAAACTTGCAAAATTAATTTTTAAAAATAATCGAAATATGAGTCACTTCCGGTTTGAGACGTCAAAGTTAATTTTGCTATATTCGAAATCATAATGAAAAATCCTTCAAAATCGGTCCAAACTCGATGGGGTATCTCAAAAAATGACCGAGATATCACAATTTTGATTATGTAACTATCTTCATTTTGTTAAATTTAATTTATTAACTTTTTGTTTTATCTCCGTTGTTCATTGAGATAAATTGGTCGTGTTTCGACTCATTTTGAAGGATTTTTCATAAAGAATATGATTATTATATAATAGAACAAACTTGCAAAATTAATTTTTAAAAATAATCGAAATATGAGTCACTTCCGGTTTGAAACATCAAAGTTAATTTTGCTATATTTGAAATTTTAACGTAGAATCCTTCAAAATCAGTCCAAACTCGATGGGGGTATCTCAAAAAATAACCGAGATATCACAATTCTGGTTATGTAGCTATCTTCATTTTATTAACTTTTATTTATTAACTTTTTGTTTTATCTCCGTTGTTCATTGAGATAAATTGGTCGTGTTTCGACTCATTTTGAAGGATTTTTCATAAAGAATATGATTATTAGGTAATAGAACAAACTTGCAAAATTAATTTTTAAAAATAATCGAAATATGAGTCACTTCCGGTTTGAAACATCAAAGTTAATTTTGCTATATTTGAAATTTTAACGTAGAATCCTTCAAAATCAGTCCAAACTCGATGGGGGTATCTCAAAAAATAACCGAGATATCACAATTTTGATTATGTAGCTATCTTCATTTTGTTAACTTTAAATTTATTAACTTTTTGTTGTATATCCGTTGTTCATTGAGATAAATTGGTCGTGTTTGGACTCATTTTGAAGGATTTTTCATAAAGAATATGATTATTAGGTAATTGAACAAACTTGCAAAATTAATTTTTAAAAATAATCGAAATATGAGTCACTTCCGGTTTGAAACATCAAAGTTAATTTTGCTATATTCGAAATCATAATGAAAAATCCTTCAAAATCGGTCCAAACTCGATGGGGTATCTCAAAAAATGAGCGAGATATCACAATTTTGATTATGTAACTATCTTCATTTTGTTAACTTTAATTTATTAACTTTTTGTTGTATCTCCGTTGTTCATTGAGATAAATTGGTCGTGTTTGGACTCATTTTGAAGGATTTTTCATAAAGAATATGATTATTAGGTAATAGAACAAACTTGCAAAATTAATTTTTAAAAATAATCGAAATATGAGTCACTTCCGGTTTGAAACATCAAAGCTAATTTTGCTATATTTGAAATTTTTACGTAGAATCCTTCAAAATCGGTCCAAACTCGATGGGGTATCTCAAAAAATGACCGAGATATCACAATTTTGATTATGTAGCTATCTTCATTTTATTAACTTTAATTTATTAACTTTTTGTTAATTGTTGTTCATTGAGATAAATTGGTCGTGTTTGGACTCATTTTGAAGGATTTTTCATAAAGAATATGATTATTATGTAATAGACAAACTTGCAAAATTAATTTTTAAAAATAATCGAAATATGAGTCACTTCCGGTTTGAAACAGAAAAGTTAATTTTGCTATATTTGAAATTTTAACGTAGAATCCTTCAAAATGAGTCCAAACTCGATGGGGGTATCTCAAAAAATAACCGAGATATCACAATTTTGATTATGTAGCTATCTTCATTTTGTTAACTTTAATTTATTAACTTTTTGTTTTATCTCCATTGTTCATTGAGATAAATTGGTCGTATTTGGACTCATTTTGAAGGATTCTTCATAAAGAATATGATTATTATATAATAGAACAAACTTGCAAAATTAATTTTTAAAAATAATCGAAATATGAGTCACTTCCGGTTTGAAACGTCAAAGTTAATTTTCCTATATTCGAAATCATAATGAAAAATCCTTCAAAATCGGTCCAAACTCGATGAGGTATCTCAAAAAATGACCGAGATATCACAATTTTGATTATGTAACTATCTTCATTTTGTTAACTTTAATTTATTAACTTTTTGTTGTATCTCCGTTGTTCATTGAGATAAATTGGTCGTGTTTGGACTCATTTTGAAGGATTTTTCATAAAGAATATGATTATTAGGTAATAGAACAAACTTGCAAAATTAATTTTTAAAAATAATCGAAATATGAGTCACTTCCGGTTTGAAACATCAAAGTTAATTTTGTTATATTCGAAATCATAATGAGAAATCCTTCAAAATCGGTCCAAACTCGATGGGGTATCTCAAAAAATGAGCGAGATATCACAATTTTGATTATGTAACTATCTTCATATTGTTAACTTTAATTTATTAACTTTTTGTTGTATCTCCGTTGTTCATTGAGATAAATTGGTCGTGTTTGGACTCATTTTGAAGGATTTTTCATAAACAATACGATTATTACGTAATAGACAAACTTGTAAAATTAATTTTTAAAAATAATCGAAATATGAGGCACTTCCGGTTTAAAACGTCAAAGTTAATTTTGCTATATTTGAAATTTTAATGAAAAATCCTTCAAAATCAGTCCGGTTTTAAATGTCTCCTTTAATTTTATAATTGTCTTGAAAAAATCTTCTTAATCGGGTCTAAATAATGCGGTTTAAAAAAATAACCCTGTTTTTACTATATTTATTATTTCAAAGAATTTGAGGTTAGAATTTTTAATTTTGACAGTTGACGTGGTTGGGGTGCGTTCTAAAATGCGATAAAAAAGGAGACGAAAATTAAATTAATTAATTTATTTATTTATTTTTCTTTTTATAGAGGAGAAATTGAACGCAATTCTTTGAAACGATTATTTGCCAGCCTTAGGCTAAAATAAAGCAACTTTCACTGGCAACAAGGCGCACCTTGTTTCTTCTACTTACTCTTGTCTTTCTCTTCCTCGATATCCCAATAAATTAAAAAAGTAATAATAATAAAAATTTAAAAGACTTTTTTAAAATCGGTTCAAAAGTTTTTTTTTCGATGCGAAATGGTTTTCAATAAAAACAGGTGCTGCATTAAAAGGGGGAAACCCCAAATGTCTCTAAAGATCGAATTTCAAACTTTAAAATTATTTAAATAATTTTTATAAAGTATTAAAATTAATTGGTGATTTTCGTTTTTTAAGGTTGTCGCAAATTGACGTTTAGAATTAAATTAATTACCTTCAAAATCCATTTCGATAAAACATCTTTAACGCTTTTTTTATCATCTTCGTCGGAAAGGCAAGAATCTAAACTCCTCGTACTTCCGTAATTTCGTCCATTTAGTCGTACGCGACAATTTTTTCCGATATACCCCACGATACACATTTTATTTTATTTTTGTTGACATAACCAAAAATGTTCTTTTTATTTTTTAGTTCTTGTTCATCAGGTAATGAACCAAATGCTACTGACCGGGCGTTAGTTTTTCGGGAGCTGTTATAGGGATTTAGGAGTAATCTTGGAGTCCCCCCACCACCACGTATTTAAGTTTTTCGGGAGCGTTCCCGGAAGCGATCTATGTTTTTATCAAAACCAAATAATAAACAGGTCGATAAAATCGGGACCGAAATAAGAAAATTAACTCATTTCCCGTAATTTAAGATTTGTTTTCGTTCGCATTTTCGTGAACTTGGGGAAAACCCGTGGAGAAAATATTTTCGAAAATAATCAAATAAAGATTAATTATTTCCGGATGTCGGGGCCCAGACGACGTTTAGAAAACGTTTAGTTACCTTTTGCATTGTTTCTTGGGGTTTGGGTTAAGTAAAACGGCGACGGGGACGCTTTGAAAAGAGTCTCGATCACTTCCTGATGCGATTTCTTCTCTTTACCTGAAGATATGAAGATATGAAAAGGAGGAAATGTACAAGATTATTTTTTAATCTTTTAAAAAAATATTTTTTTGTTTTTCCTTTTTGTTCTTCCTCTTCAATTTTAATTCTAATTGAATGGCACAGGGAATAAATGAGCTAAGTCAAAATACAAAATAATCTAGAAAATCGTGTTAAAATTTTAGACTGTATAAGTTCGCCTGTAAAAGTAATTTTAATGTTTGAGCATCATTAAAGGAAATGTAGCTCTTTTTGCTACATTTCAATAATACTCAAAATTACTCAGTAATAACACCCCCAAGAGCTGGGAATAAAGTTTGCTGCCTCAGGTCCACAAAACTGGTCTAAATGCTGCAAATCTTAGAATTTCGCTTTGGAAATCTGTATTAAATCTGAAATTTTTCCTAAATATAGAGTAATATTTAGCGTATCATTATCTCTATAGCAACACTCCGGAAGCTCTCAAATTCGTTGTTTATTTATTATTTAGCTTTGTTTTTCGAGACTTGGGGCTGATAATAACAAAATTTTGTGGATGCTTTTTTCCACCTTTATTTCCTTAATAGGACGGGACAGAATAGGGCATTTCTTTTTGTATATTGTATCGGAATGCTTCGCTGAAAAAGCTACTGTGGCGTTATACGAAGTAGCATTATTGATAGCTAAATCTGGGAAGCCATACATAGTTGCAGAAGAACTAATCTAACCAGCGGCAAAAAAATTATGTAATATCATGGTAGGAGAAGTAGCTGCTAAGAAAGTAAGTACAGTTCCTTTTTCAAAGGATTCTATAAAACGTCGAATTGATGACATGTGGAAAAATATTGAAGGACAATTAATTTGTAAATTGAAATCCACCTAATTGTATGCTTTGCAGCTTGATGAATGTACTGACTTAACAGACAAATCTCACTAATTAGCTTTTGTTAGGTATGAAAATGATAAGTGTCTTTCAGAACAGTTCTTGTTTTGCAAAAAGATTCTTCATAATAGTGCCCATGATGTTTTTGAAGCAGTAAACAATTTTATTTCATCAAATAACTTAGACTGGCAGCGTTGTGTTGGTTTAAGTACTGATGGAGCAGGAGCCATGGCTGGCAAAAAGTCAGGCCTCATTGTTCGCGTCAAGTCTGTGGCCCCCAAAGTGAAATGGACTCACTGCTCTATTCATAGGGAGGCTTTGGCTGTGAAACAAATGCCAGGAGATGTATAAACGACGTTAAGTGAAATTGTGAAAATTGTCGCTTATATGCTACATAAGCTTGTTGTAACTAGGGCTGGGAGATACTTTAAATGAGTTATTGAGTATCGATTCCTTCGTGGTATCGATACTATTTAAAATATCGAAAATATCGAAGTATTGAAAGTATTGAACTATCAAAAGTATCGAAAATATCGAAAGCATCGAATTATTAGAAATAATAGTGCATAATAAACATATTTATTATGTATTTTTTTCCTAGATTTTACTTTTGGATACTGTACGTTATCTTAATGACGGCCAACATGTTGGCAGTGTGAGTATTTATACCTCCAAAGTCCTGCTCATCATTTGGAAGTCTGTTAACTTCCTAGGAATATGAGTTAGAACTGTTTCAAACACTGCACATTATCTTAACAACTGCTAACTTGTTGGCAGAATGAGCTATTAGGTCTTCAAAGTCATGCTTATCAATTTGAAATTTGTCAACTTATTGGCAATATGAACTATTACTGTTTCAAGCACTCTGACACGAGTGCTTGTGTCTCCATAGTTCTGCTCGTCAGCTTGAAGTCTGTCAACTTATTGGCAGCATGAGCTATTACTATTCCACAGACTATGTATTATCTTAAACTGCCAACTTGCTGATAGCAGTTACTGTTCCACATACTATATATTATTTTTTTTAACTATTTTTAATAACTATCAACTTGTTGGCAGCATGAGCTTTTATGTCTCTATAGCCCTTCTCATCAGGCTATTACTGTATCACAGACTATGACTAATGACTGCCAATTTGACTGAACATGAGCTTCCACCGAGAGTTGCTGTTAGACGTCTTTTAAACAGTTCCCGTGCGGTTGTTATAAGCAATGTGAAGAAATTTTATTAGACAAATCGTCTCAAAATGATGTGCTCTACATCGCTATATACCTCTGATTCGGAAGATACCGGACTCCTGTATACTATCTTTTTACTGTTCAAAACACTGTACATTATCTTAAAAACTACTACCTTATTGGCAGCATGGCCTATTACGTTTTCAGAATCATTTTTGTCAATTTGAGGTCTGCCAACTTGTTGGCAGCATGAGCTATTATGTCTTCAAAGTCATGCTCATCAATTTGAAATTTGTCAACTTATTGGCAGTATGAACTATTACTGTTTCAAGCACTGTGACACGAGTGCTTGTGTCTCCATAGTTCTGCTCGTCAGCTTGAAGTCTGTCAACTTATTGGCAGCATGAGCTATTACTATTCCACAGACTATGTATTATCTTAGACTGCCAACTTGCTGATAGCAGTTACTGTTCCACATACTATATATTATTTTAACAACTATCAACTTGTTGGCAGCATGAGCTTTTATGTCTCTATAATCCTTCTCATCAGACTTGTTGGCAGCATGAACTATTACTGTATCACAGACTATGACTAATGACTGCCAATTTGACTGAACATGAGCTTCCACCGAGAGTTGCTGTTAGACGTCTTTTAAACAGTTCCCGTGCGGTTGTTATAAGCAATGTGAAGAAATTTTGTTAGACAAATCGTCTCAAAATGATGTGCTCTACATCGCAATATACCTCTGATCCGGAAGATACCGGACTCCTGTATACTATCTTTTTACTGTTCAAAACACTGTACATTATCTTAAAAACTACTATCTTATTGGCAGCATGGCCTATTACGTTTTCAGAATCACATTTAGCAATTTGAGGTCTGCCAACTTGTTGGCAGCATGAGCTATTATGTCTTCAAAGTCATGCTCATCAATTTGAAATTTGTCAACTTATTAGCAGTATGAACTATTACTGTTTCAAGCACTCTGACACGAGTGCTTGTGTCTCCATAGTTCTGCTCGTCAGCTTGAAGTCTGTCAACTTATTGGCAGCATGAGCTATTACTATTCCACAGACTATGTATTATCTTAGACTGCCAACTTGCTGATAGCAGTTACTGTTCCACATACTATATATTATTTTAACAACTATCAACTTGTTGGCAGCATGAGCTTTTATGTCTCTATAGTCCTTCTCATCAGACTTGTTGGCAGCATGAACTATTACTGTATCACAGACTATGACTAATGACTGCCAACTTGACTGAACATGAGCTTCCACCGAGAGTTGCTGTTAGACGTCTTTTAAACAGTTCCCGTGCGGTTGTTATAAGCAATGTGAAGAAATTTTATTAGACAAATCGTCTCAAAATGATGTGCTCTACATCGCTATATACCTCTGATCCGGAAGATACCGGACTCCTGTATACTATCTTTATACTGTTCAAAACAATGTATATTATCTTAAAAACTACTACCTTATTGGCAGCATGGCCTATTACGTTTTCAGAATCACTTTTAGCAATTTGAGGTCTGCCAACTTGTTGGCAGCATGAGCTATTATGTCTTCAAAGTCATGCTCATCAATTTGAAATTTGTCAACTTATTGGCAGTATGAACTATTACTGTTTCAAGCACTGTGACACGAGTGCTTGTTTCTCCATAGTTCTGCTCGTTAGCTTGAAGTCTGTCAACTTATTGGCAGCATGAGCTATTACTATTCCACAGACTATGTATTATCTTAGACTGCCAACTTGCTGATAGCAGTTACTGTTCCACATACTATATATTATTTTAACAACTATCAACTTGTTGGCAGCATGAGCTTTTATGTCTCTATAGTCCTTCTCATCAGACTTGTTGGCAGCATGCATGAACTATTCCTGTATCACAGACTATGACTAATGACTGCCAACTTGACTGAACATGAGCTTCCACCGAGAGACGTCTTTTATTAGACGTCTTTTAAACAGTTCCCGTGCGGTTGTTATAAGCAATGTGAAGAAATTTTATTAGACAAATCGTCTCAAAATGATGTGCTCTACATCGCTATATACCTCTAATCCGGAAGATACCGGACTCCTGTATACTATCTTTTTACTGTTCAAAACACTGTACATTATCTTAAAAACTACTATCTTATTGGCAGCATGGCCTATTACGTTTTCAGAATCACTTTTAGCAATTTGAGGTCTGCCAACTTGTTGGCAGCATGAGCTATTATGTCTTCAAAGTCATGCTCATCAATTTGAAATTTGTCAACTTATTGGCAGTATGAACTATTACTGTTTCAAGCACTGTGACACGAGTGCTTGTGTCTCCATAGTTCTGCTCGTCAGCTTGAAGTCTGTCAACTTATTGACAGCATGAGCTATTACTATTCCACAGACTATGTATTATCTTAGACTTGCTGATAGCATAAGCTTTACTGTTCCACATACTATATATTATTTTAACAACTATCAACTTGTTGGCAGCATGAGCTTTTATGTCTCTATAATCCTTCTCATCAGACTTGTTGGCAGCATGAACTATTACTGTATCACAGACTATGACTAATGACTGCCAATTTGACTGAACATGAGCTTCCATCGAGAGTTGCTGTTAGACGTCTTTTAAACAGTTCCCGTGCGGTTGTTATAAGCAATGTGAAGAAATTTTGTTAGACAAATCGTCTCAAAATGATGTGCTCTACATCGCTATATACCTCTGATCCGGAAGATACCGGACTCCTGTATACTATCTTTTTATTGTTCAAAACACTGTACATTATCTTAAAAACTACTACCTTATTGGCAGCATGGCCTATTACGTTTTCAGAATCACTTTTAGCAATTTGAGGTCTGCCAACTTGTTGGCAACATGAGCTGTTATATTTCCAAAGTCCTGCTCATCACTTTGAAGTCTTCAAACTTGTTAATAGCATAAGCTATTACCATTCCACAGACTATACATTATTTTGATTTTTAAGCTATTATTATTCCAAACACTATACATTATCTTGTCTCCAAAGTCCTGCTTCTCAGTTTGTAGTCTGCCAACTTGATGACACCATGAGTTATTCCTGTTCTAAACACTGTACATTATCTTAAAGACTGCTGAAAGCTGTTATATCTCCAATGACCTGCTAATCAGCTTAAAGTCTGCAAACTTGTTGATAGCATGAGTAAATTCTATTTCATAGACTATATATTATTTGAAGGACTGCCAACTTGTTGACAGGTTGAGCTATTATGTCTCCAAAATCTTGCTCATCACTTTGTAGTCTGCTAACTTGTTTACAGTTGGTTTATTCGAACAGAGAATTACGTATCAATTTATAAACAAAAATTATGATTTCTTATGGACAATTAATTGCGAACTAGCACCGTATTTTGCCACAGCTCGAACAGTAGAAATAAAAAACAAAATGAAGATGATCACATCTGATCACTGTAGGATACTAGTTTGTACGAAAATGTCTTTCTGCATCTCATTTCTTTTTGTTTGTTTATTTGCTTGTCTCTTTTCTTCTCTAGTTAGGATTTGTTGAATTTCCTGAAGTTCTATTACCGATATTGGGGGGTTGATTTCTCTTTTTGGAGCATATTTCAGACCTTTTTCCGTTATTCTTATTCCTTGTTCTGTGAAAATCACGGTTGAAGTATTCGTTACGTTATTCCCTTTCTTTTTCTATTCTCAATTTGGTCAATTTTTTTTAGTTTCTTTTTATGAATTTCATTATGAATTATTGTATCATGTAATTTAGCTTCTTTGATAATTTCTTCGATTTCAATGTAACGATATTGATTATTTAAATCTTGGCAGCATTTATAAATTTTAGTGTTGAGTTCGTCAAGTTTCTTATAATGATTGTTTAGGGTTATGCGTATGTGTTAAATAACCAAATAATTACGTAAGATTTCACCATTGTATTAATATGTATCATTTATGTTTCGTATGTTGTAAACTTGTAGGTTTCTACTGAAGAAGAGCGAAGCTCGAAACTAGTTTGGAATAAATAAATATAACTAATATCGCCAAAAATAAATTTTTTAAACCTCTAATCAATAATTGGTGAAAAAAAGGGTCCCAAAAGTTGTTTATATTAAATTATCTTTGTCAATTAGAATATTTTTATGCTAATTTAAATTTCTTCTTCTCCTAATCTCGTCGTTGAAATGTTTTTTTTCGATGGGGACCCTCGGGTTTCGTTTCGTGGCCTACGTGACCGAACCCAGGTTTTATTGGCTTTTGGCCGATGCACTCCAGGACATTATGATGCGCGAGAGATGCAGGAGAAAAGGGAGACGAAGAGATATCTCTTAAGACGAGACACGAGTAAGATTCGTTTTAGACGAAAACTTTCTCTTCCAAGTTTCAACGATGACACAATAAAATCGTGTTAGAAAAGGCCCGTTTTTTACAATTAAATCCTCCTCCTTCCCGGTTTGAAATGAAACGTCTCCGTTCGTTTTAGGTTTTGTTGGATTTTAAAACGTTGCGCCTCTCCGTTGCAGGAATGTAGCGATCCGTTAGGCTGCTGCCTTGCTACAGGTTACACTTCACGCCGAAAAATATTGCGTTTCACAACCCAGCCCAGGCTCTCCGCGCAATCCGCCTGATTTATTGGGTTCTCGCTCCGAGGTTAACACCTCGACTTCTCTTATTCCCCCATTTAACGTTTCTTTCTTTCGAAGAAAGAATTTGATTTCAAACTTTTTAACTAACTTCTAGGAAAGTACAAACAATACGAAACGTGATCTTGTAACGATATTTCCGGGCACGTTTCGTCCTAAAATAATACACCAAATTCTTAGGAAATCATTTCTAAGTTGAAATCAACAGGGAAGATTTTTTGAGGTTAAAATTGATATTTTAGAACGCACCCTAACACCTTTTTTTGTTTTGTTTTGTTTTGTTTTATTTTATTATGTCATTAAACGTCAAAATGATTTAACCTATAAACATCGATTAATTTTAATTAGATTGAAATCTTTTTCAGGTAAAAATTAAAAATTTTCATTGAATAAATCCGGGGAGAAAGAGAAAGAACCGGTGTGTTCACAACTCGACAATAGACCGCAATAAAGATGTTACCTTGTAATGGATAAATCGTGAGTCACGAAGCCATCCGCAGGTGTCCCAGAGAAGGTCGTTCTATCCCCATAGACACATACACGCGCGGTAAATCTATGTGTAAGTAACTATTTCAACGAAAAAACAAAAATAATAAATGTTATAAATCAATCCCAAACATTTTCCGGTTTAATCGGTATAAAAGGGCAATAAAAACCGTTAAAACGCGTCCAGGTCATTTCCGAGACAAGTTATGATGCATCACCCGACAAATTTTCGGCGTGTAATTTTATTTTAAGAAAAAACTTTGTTTTCACAGCGGGTGGGGGAATTTTTTGACAGACTTCATTTTTTCAAGGTCATTTTTAATCCACGTTGACGTTGCCTCAGGTTACCATGGCAACGAGTCAACGAGCATCATTTTTTTTCAGTCGCCATTTTTATGTTGTTAAATCCAGTTTGATTTTGGGATTTTTAAAACATTTTGTGCTAATAATTAAGAAAATATTGATAAAAAGAATATATTTTATCGTTAAAGTGAGTAATTTCTATCAAATTTATTATTAATATATAAGTTTTTCAACCAATTTTTTTAATAAACACAAAATTTGATTTTATTTCTTTTAAGGTTAAGTTCCCTTCAGTTACCATAGCAACGAGTCAATAAATTAAATCTTATTAGAAAGATTTATCAAGATTATTAACGAAAAAAGTAAGTAATTTAAATCAAATTTATAATGCAAATTCATTTTTAGCCTATAATTAAATTATGATGAAATTTGGGCGTGTAATTTTCGGATTTATTTTTACTTATTCGAGTTCCCATAAGTTTTATTTTAAGCCTCGTTACAAAGGGAAAAGAATAATTACGGAAACCCCCATTTGAAATTGCGTGCTCTCGAATAATAATAACGATAATTGGTGGAAAATTGTTTCATTTCTCTCGTTTACAAACGAAGCTAAACGTTTCCAGGATTTGAAACGAGCTAAGAGCGGATGCGAATTGAAATAAAAACGGGAAATGGAGAAATTACAAAAAGAAATGGAGCCAAAAAGAGATTTTTTTTTATTAAAAAAAGAATTTCTTTTACCTGGCCCGTTCGAAGGCTTTAATAAAGGCCACGCGATTCTTGGAAGAGAGATACGCGTGCCATTTGGATGACACACGCGAAGAATCCTTTTTTGTTAATTTAATTTTTTTAATTCAACTTAAGCAACTTCAGTTTGGAAAGATAGTCCTAGAAATTTTTGATTCTTTCTAGAACTAATTCTAGTTTTAATTCTTATTAAGCTCGAGATTGTTGTAAATTCTTCTGGAATTAATAGTATAATTAATACTAGACCTACAATCTAGCTAGAGAACTATTAGTCTTAGAACTAGAAACATTAGGATTTAGCCGTACGTCTCTTAAGACGGCTAAACCTTAATGTTTCTAGTTCTAAGCCTTGTGTTAGTTCTAAATCTAGGTTGGGTTGGGTTCCGTCTTAAGAAAGATACGGTTAAACCCAAATGTTTTCGTTCTAGATCTACTATTATCTCTAAGATTAGTGTTGGTCCCATTTATAGTTGCTATTCAGTCTTAGATTCTTGTATACTTGTATCAAACTAAAACTAGAACTAACACTAAACCTAGTGTTAGTTCTAGTTTTATTTCTGATAAGCTCTAGATTGTTGTAAATTCTTCTGGAACTAAATACTAGACCTACAATCTAGTTTTAGTATTAACACTTGTCTTAGAACTAGAAACGTTAGGATTTCGCCGCACGTCTCTTAAGACGGCTAAATCTTAATATTGCTAGTTCTAAGCCTAGTCTTAGTTCTAAATCTAGGTTGGGTTAGGTTCCGTCTTAAGAAAGGTACGCTTAAACCCAAATGTATCTCGTTCTAGATCTAGTATTATCTCTAACATTAGTGTTGGCTCCATTTGTAGTTGTTATTCAGTCTTAGATTCTTGTATACTTGTATCAAACTAAAACTAGAACTAACACTAGATCTAGTGTTAGTTCTAGTTTTATTTCTGATAAGCTCCAGATTGTTGTAAATTCTTCTGGAATTAAATACTAGACCTACAAACTACTGTCGCCGGTGGTAGCAAAGTTTTACATGGAATTATTCGAAGAAAATACTCTGAAGAAGCGGCAATGGAAACCGAAGCTATGGCTCCGATATGTGGACGAAATGTTTGTTGTATGGCAACATGTTAGAGAACGCCTCTTTGAATTTCTAGATCATCTAAATAGTCAACATCCCATGATCAAATTTACCATGGAAACGGAGTCCGCTAAGCAGTTGCCTTTCTTAGATGTATTGGTAACTAGAACAACAAATGGAGACATGGAAATGTATACTGAATACACTAATAGGTATTTAGAGACAACATCACACCATCATCCCCAACAGAAGAGGTCCGTCATTCGCACTCTGTTAAGAGAGCAGCAAGAATATGTAAAGGAGACAACCTAAAGAAGGAGGAACGGTTTCTACGGAACGTGCTACAGAAAAATCTATATAATTTAAAGGATGTCAAGCGAGCCACCAAGCAGCGGAAGCAAGGAGAAGAAGCTCCAACAAGTACAGAACCAGCTGGATTCATCTGCCTTCCTTATGTTTCTGGTGTAACGGAACGAATTGCAAAACCCCTCAAGAAAAACGACATGAAACGGTCATCAAAATTCCAAATACACTCCCGATGGGCAAGGACAAGCTACCTCTTTAAAAGGAGCGGGTGTCTATCGGCTATCATGCAGTTGTGGGAAGTTTTACGTTGGCCAAACCGGACGAAACATCGAATGCCGTATCAAGGAACACGGGAGGGATGTGAGGCTGAGGAGGATTCAACAGGGTTGCGGAACATTGCCACTCAGAAGGTCACCGAATAAACTTCGACAAAACAAAGGTTCTGGCTAGGACTAATAAATATCATCAATGGCTGACAAGAGAAGGCATAGAAATCCACCGACATAAAAACAACGTTAACAGAGAAAATGGCTGGGAACTCAGCAGAACATGGAAGATGGTGGTGAAGACGAATACGACTCCCAAACCGGACGCGACGCAGTAATTAGTTAGTAATTAGCTTGTAATTAATATAAAATTAATTATTAATTAGTTTTTCGACCTATATATTGTTTTACAATTCCTGATTTTGTCACTTCGAACCAGTTTTTGAAGAAGATTGCAACATGGCATCCGAAACGTCAAACATAACAGTTTCTAGTGTTAGTTCTAATTTTAGATTAGTTTTAGTATTAACGACGGAATTTTAAGACGGCTAAATCTTAATGTTTCTAGTTCTAAGCCTAGTGTTAGTTCTGAAACTAACACTAATATAATACTAATATGGCTAAACCCATAATACTAGAAATCTAGAGGTGCATCTTTAAGATTGCGTACCCATGCGTGACATCACTAAGAGAGTGATGATTATATTACACAAAAACTAGAATTAACACTAAAACAGAGCTAGGAGCTTTAGGATTTTGGCGTGCGTTTTTTTGAAAAAATGTTTGAAAGTTCGGACCTCCTCAAAACCTCCTCGTAATCTTCTTCAGAAGCTCGGTCCAAGTGATTTTGAAGTAAAACCGGTTTATCAAAATTTTTGGATCATTCATTTTTAGACAAATACTGGAACAAGAGCGAGACAACAAAGACTAAAATTAATCACTTTTGTTGAAGATCTTGCCAATCATAGCTGGGAATCGAAGATATTGAACAAATTGCATAGTTAGCATTAGAATTATAGTGAGTAAGATGGAGGATGTTAATCTAGAAGTTCCTCCTAGATGAGATACAGAGTTGATTCTTTTCGCATGATTGAGAAGACTTGCTAATACCTCATCATTAATTTCGTTAAAAGAAGTCAAATATCTGAGCATTATACTTGACAACAAAATGACATGGAAAGCTCACCTAGACAATAAAGTAAAAAAGAGTAAGTTGCATTCAGCCAGTACCAACGAACTATGGGTAAGAATGAGGGCTGTCACCTAAAACTGCCCTCTGGATCTACACAGCTATAATCCGACCTTACATATGGTGCAATAGTTTGATGGTCAGACCTTAAAATCTATATCCTTTGCTGCACTCAATAAAATACAGAGACTAGCTATGGAAAAAAGTTAAATCTAACGCCACTTCATTTGTTCATTCAAGAAGTAACATTGGTGACCACGTTTCGACTGCGTACAACAGAAATTGGAATGAAATGGTGGGTTATTCGCCAATTCTGGAACGTAAAACTTCATACTCCCACAACACATTTTTACTAACAAGTAACACTAAGGAAGTGTCCTACATTGATTTTCTTGAAACTTTGCATAACATAATTCGTTACTGTTAAGGGTAGTTTTTGATATGAGCCGTTTTTCTAGAATCGTACGTAAAAAGGCTTTAAGAACGGAACAAGATAAACGGATGATTTTTTCAACAATGGTTTATTAAACAGTCTCGAACATGTGACAACAATCAGACTTGGAATATTCCACCTTTGGCTTTCACACAGGCACGAAGTCTCTTGTGGAACGCATCCATGGTAGCGGCGAGGTAGGTGTCGTCGAGTTCCGCTCACGCCTTCTGAAGGGCCCTCTTCACGCAGTCCAAACTCTTGTGAGGCTTCTTGCAGGTCTCTGCTCGAGTACCGACCAGACGGAGAAATGGGGTTAAAATCCGGCGAGTACGGAGGCCATACAACCGGGAAGTTGGTCTGGCACCACTGCTGCACCACCCGAGCCTTATGAGGAGGGGCTGACTCCTGCTGGAAGGTGACGGGGCGTCCGTTGAGGTGGCGCTGGGTCCACGAGAGCACATTCTTCACCAAAATGTCGTTCAAGTACACCTGGGAATTGATCTTGACGCCGGGATCGACGAACACCAGCTCGGTCTTGCCGGTTCCACAAATTCCCGCCCACACCATCACCTGTTGAGAATGACCGGTCCTGAAGACGTATCTGCCATGCTGACTGGCCTCCTTGACTGATGGAGCAAGCAGGCGGTCGTTTTGGCGACTGAAGGTCTGTTCAATCATGAACAACTTCTCGTTGGTGAAGATGATATCCTGGTAAGCCGCCGACGAGAACCGCTTCAACAAGTCACGACATCTCTGAAGCCGGGTGGTCTTCATTTTCTCCGTAATGGTGTGGGTCTTCTGAAACTTGATGCTGCGAAGTAACCCCAATATTGAGCTCCTTGACCATTTCCTCATGCTCCTCTTGAGGTTGCTCCGGATCCGATCACGGAGGCGCTTCACCATGATAGGAGTGCTGCCAGTCTGCCGAAACCGCCGGAGAGTGTATATCTTTATGCCGAGCTTATGCAGGCGCACAACGGCGGCTCGATCGACTTTCAGATATCATAACCCGAAAGTGAGTAAAGATAATCATTCCAAATTTGGAGGGGTTGAAGGGACATGAAACCGACAAAAACGAACGAAGTTATGAAATGTCAAAGTCACCCTTAAAGACTTTTGGCGCACCTTGTATTTTCCTGAGCCGTAAATGATGCGAATCGAGTTCTTTCGTTTACAAACGAAGCTAAACATTTCCAGGATTAAAAAAAGAGAATGGATGCGAATTGAAATAAAAACAGGAAATGGAGAAATTACAAAAAGAATTGAAATTAAAAAGATTTCTTTTTTGATTAAAAAAAATTCTTTTACCTGGTCCGTTGGAGACTTTAATAAACCCCCCCGCGATTCTTGGAAGAGAGATGTGCGTGCCATTTGGATGACACACGCCATAATCCTTTTTTTTTAACTCAATTTTTTTAACGTCACGCTAAGCAACTTTAGTTAGGAAAGTTATTAGAGTCGTTTATGTTTGGTGAAAATGTAAATAAGATTTTATTACAACCCGGGGCCCCATTTCAATTGTAGATTAATAGGCGACGTCCGCGAAGAAATTGCACCGTTCCGTTAAGCCATTGTACGCAAAACGTAGTCGTTTATTCGCTTTATTCCCCGTGATTTTTTTTTCTTTCATAAAAAATGTTTGGATTTATCGCGACAAAAAGAAGAAAGTAAACAGAAAATGTGTCAGCGACAACTCCAAAGAAAAGAATCTTTTCTTTTACGCGAGGAGAAAATATTATCATAAACTAGAAAATTCTAAATATAAAGAGAGCATACTAGTTTTCTTTTTGCCCGTTTCGTTTTTGAAACGAAGAGGCGCCGGACGGTCGTCGTAGTCTTCTTCAATTTGAATTTGAAATTTCCCCGTCTCTGTATGGTACCTATTAGGTAAGTAAGTTATATACGAGTTAGAGATGCGGGTTTCTCGTTTTCCTCTCAATCGCAATACATTAAAGTCGATAAATCAACTTAAACTCACTTTTTTGTGATTTTATTAAAATATTTTTTTTGTATTTCGTTTCGTAATGAAACAATCGAGTAAAAAAGTCGACTCGGCTTTATACTTATATCGTTAGGTTACCCAGCGAACCTTACTTCCTCTCATTCTATTAAAAATTATTGAGTCACTCACCTCTTTGAGCCCATCCAATCTCCCTAAACTCCTCGCTTGGCGTAAACCCTCGCTTCCTCTTCGACCCCGTTTCTTTCTTTCCAATAATCTCGGTTTTCGGGGCGTTATCGGCTCACTATCTTCAGGATCCGAATGCACTTCCGGACAATGATATGTATATCGTCTTCTTCCGCTCGAAGGACTCGTTATTTTATTTATTATATTATCGAACATATTTTTTTCGATCAAAACATTTCGATTACTTGGTTTTGAAGGTTCAATCTGCAAAAGAAAATTAAATCTAATAGGAGTTATTGTTGGATTTAATTGAGATTCTATAATCGATTTTGATTTGGAAATTTCTCTTTAAACGGGATCGCGAAGCGGTTCTCTTTTGTGTAAAACTCGATCAAATGAAAATAAATAATCGCGAAAGCACATCGCGTGCGTTAAAAATTGACATTCGAATAATAGGTGCAAGGATTTTCTGGAAGAAATTGTAGTTTCGTTGAAAATTAATTACGTCGCTTAGATTTATAAATGAAAAGCAACATCAAAAGCGGTTTGATCGTCCTTGATTAGTTATTTAGAGTTTCTGTTTAACTTAACTTGTTTATGTTTGAAACTTTCGCGTGGTAAAAACATCTCCAATCTAATAAGAAAAAAAATGAAAAAAAGTGTAAGTGAAGGTTGTTGTTGTTGTTGAGATGAGATGGAAAATAAAATGTTGTAGGATGGTCGAAGCAATTTATATTCATATTTGAAACGGCGTCGATACTATGGCGGGTTTTACACACAATGCGACGTGTGCCCCGGGATTTTTCGAGTTATCAATTATGGGCCCATTGAAGGCAAATCGCGCTAGACCGTCGCAACAAACAACATTTTGTATATCTCACGTACAAATTGTGCTATGTATATGCGATTGGTTACCATAAACTTTCTTATTTTTTACATATTAAAGATTCATTTTAATAAATTTAGATTACGTCAAAATGAATAATTAAAAAAAAAATATGTTAACGGTGAAAGTAAATAATTTATATTACAAATTTATTTTCAGAGTGAAGAAACTTTTATTACGCGGAATAAGACGTGATTATTTCGCTTATTGACGAAAACAACCCAAAATATATTATGAAATTTATATCACAAAGGACTAAGTGCTTTAGGATATCCCACTTCCTGTTTCCCAATCCGATCGGATGTTGTGATAATTTTAATCTTTATGAAAAATCATTTAAAATGAGTCCAAAGTTGGTGAGAATATCTTTTTCGGTATTTAGATTTTTAGGTTATACCAGAAGTTCCCAATCTTTTTTTGGTTTGCCCTGAATACAACGGATTTTTTTTAAATCGTGAATTTTCTTGAAAAATTGTAAAACTTTCCGTATGTCTCTTAAGATGGCTAAAAACATTAATGTTTAGTGTTTAATATTAGTATAAGCCTAGGTTCTAATAAGCCTGAATCTTTCTAATACTAGATCTAGTGTTAATTCTAGTTTCAATTTGTGTTACGCTCTAAATTGTTATAATTTATCGTAATAGTTGAGTAAATAGAAAATCACACGGACCGATGGCAGAAAAGAGATGATGTTTGGAGATCGAAGGATCAATCCAATGAGGAGGGAGGCTATTATACCTTCTGTCAACTTTGAATGATACTGGATTAGAGCCTGAGTTGTCTGGTCAAGGGAAGCAGGAAGAATGGGAAAGGGGAAGAGAAAATGATTTCCGGGGAAAGATTTAAAGGGGTGTTTCCGGTAATAAATTACCGGAAACTCAAATGGATAAGGAGTATTTGAGTAAGAGCTATGCGGGGGTGGTACGGAAGGATAGAAAAGGAGTTATAGTATTGAAGATCAAAGTGAGGAGGGTGTGGGAGACGCGGGGGGCAAAGACTTAATAACGGAGATGATTGAAGAATTGAAAGGTTGTAATACGGTTGTATTCAAAACAGGATACGGATTTAATACGGAAAGAGATAAGGAACCAAGAAAAGAGAAGTCAAGCCAAAGAGATACGAGGATAATCATATTCAAAGTACCAAGAGAGATGCAACAAGAACAAGTAATAGGACCGATTTTGAGAAAAACTTGAATGGGATGGGAAATAAAATAGATTATGAGGAATATAGTGATAGGGCAAAGATAAAATTTAAAACAGGAAAGAGAGGAGGAGATAGAATTAATTATGTATTTGGCGGCGAAGTCGAGAGTGAGAATGGGGCTTTAGATTTCACATGCATCTGAAGGTATTATAGATATGGCAAAATTCAGAGCAATGTAGCAACAAAACAGGATGACAAGTCCGATGCTCCAGTCAAATATGTCATTAGGCCTTTAAAAGACTGAGAGATGTATTTCTTGTTGCTTATTTTCTTAAGCTATGGATGATGCGAAGCGAGGATTTTTGAGGAAATACACCAACTTTCATAGATATTTCATAAATTATAATATAGTTTATGAAGGAAAATAGTCCCATAAAGCAATCAGACTTGCATGGTATCAAGAATATCTCATCAATTTAATGCCGTCTTCAGTGATGAATTAAGGTATTGTTTAAGAATGAATGAATCAAAATCGAGGAGAAAAACTAAATTTATTATTCGTTCAAAGACGCCTTTCATGCAATATCACTTTCCATTAGGATAATGCAACATCACATAATGTGTAGTTATAAGATAAGCCCTTGCTTGCACGATCTGGGACATGAAGAGTCAGCAACCAGATTCCTGAGAATCTGGATGAACTTCGACACCGTCTAAAGGTTGCAAGGAACCAAAAAATATAATAAAATAAAAAATATACTCGTTTGAGCACGAAACGTTCTTTCCACTTATGTTGTGCCAATGAGTTAGATTGGATAGTGTTGAAAGCACTGTAAGCGATGAAAAGCTCACTACCAATTGCTAATGATTAGAAGGATGATACCCGCGGAAGCAGAAAAGGAAGATCGAACCTTCATGAAAAAGAAAATAGTTCAAGATTGCAACAATCAATTGGAAACATGGCTATCTGGACGAAGAGGGAAGAAGCAAACTACTTTATCAATCAACTTTGAGTGGACAGACATTTATTGACACCATTTTTGAGTATGCAAGTTTCTGTTTATGATTAATTAATTTTATTATTAAATTAATTATATAAATTAATCAGTCATCGACGTTTCGAGCTACTATGGTCCATCATCAGGACTTACTGTGAATTTAAAAAGAACATTTACAGTTTCAAGAAAAAAAAACGACAAATGCTGCAAGCTTGTAAAATGAAATACAATAAACCTGGATTATTAACCCAAAGAAACTGCATTAAAGTTATTGCGTAATGTGAGTAACATCATAATCGCGAAGGTGGCAGAACGACAGGGATAAGGACGTCCGGAGGCAGAAGAGAAGGATGCTGACAAGATAGGGAAGATACAACAATTACAGAGTGGCTTCCAAAATACCTTGTGAAGGAATTATTTGATGTTTATACCGGTATTTTACTACCAATATCGGACGAAAATTGTCCGAGATCGTCTTCGAAGACGTCTTTAACGGATGATGTTTTGCGTGCTTCAGATAATGAACAGTATACTGTGGAAGAAATTATCTGCGAAGTAGAAGCAGCAGTTCGAGGGATGCCCGCACTGAAAGCCGAAGAGATCCGACAAGAAGTTGCCAGGGTATTGAAATCAGCAAAACCACCGAAATCCAACTTGACAGTTAGTGAGAAGAAGGCGCTCCGGTCTATTAAAGAAAAGTCAGAAATCGTCGTGTTGCCAGCAGACAAGGGGAATGCAACCGTTGTGATGATGGACCTACTGGACTCGGACACATACAGGAAGCTCAAGAAGGACCCTACAGACAAGATCGTAAGGAATATGAAGAGCCTTGTAAAATCCACAGGTATTCCACCGGAACATCAGAAAGGTTTGTTTGTACAGGCTCCGGTACCACCAAGAATTTATGGACTACCGAAGATCCATAAACCAGACGTCCCCCTTCGTCCTATCGTCAGTGCCATCAATTCCCTAACGTACCTAGTAGCCAAACATCTCGCGAAAATTCTCTCTCCCTTTATAGGCAACACAGAATCATATGTTCTTCAACACTATAAATCATGTGACGTTACGTAATATATTAAAATGTTTAGGCTTTACTGAGGGTAGCGATTTTTTTATTAAATAATTATCTTACTGATAGGACGCAGATGTGTAGGATAGAAGATGATGAATCCAGTGTGTTGAGGATTACCACAGGTGTCCCTCAGGGGTCGGTTCTTGGACCATTACTGTTTACGTTTTAACATCACAATTTGTAAAACAGTTGGAGTATTGCAAAATTAATATGTACGCTGACGATTTACAGTTGTACTTCTCGTTCCCAGGTACTGATTATCATGGTGCTGAAGCTAAAATAAATAGTAATTTAAATAGAACGTATCATGTGGCAACTAACCATCAATTGAGAATCAATCCAAGCAAATCCATGTACATTTGTCTGGGTAATACCAGGGCTAGTAGCAAAATGAATGGTGAAATAATTAGTTTGGTTCAGGAATCCAAATGCTTAGGGTTAAGAATAGACTTTTAGATACAGATCGCAGATTGGTTGTTACATCAAAAATGAATCTAAAAAGGCAACTATGTGAGTCTTTTGTTCTATCCAAGTTTAATTTTGTCGTGCCACTCTACCACCCGGCGGTTGATGTGAAGAATTTACAATAATCTACGTCTTAATGAGAATTAAAACTAACACTAGACTTAATACTAGAAAGTTTCGGTTTAGCCGTGCGTCTTCAGACACCTCCATTCACCTCTAGATCGTTTTAAATTCTTCCGGAACTAAAACATTAACCTAAATTTCAGAAATCAGTATTGGCCCAAAAACACTCAAAATTTTCAAAATCGAGTAACTTTTTTCTTTCATTGCCAAAGATAGATTATGCGTACTTATCGTCTTCAATAGACATTCGAAAAGCTTAATCTCATAAATCATCAATCTGGATTCCTTAATTGTACATCTTTATCATTTAAATTATACAAAATTAAAAAAATTGTTGATATTGAGATGAATAATTAAAAAAGGGTTGAAATGAGTCCAAACTCGACATATCTAAGTTTTACAATCCCAAAGATATCTTGATTTACATAAAATTCAAGATGGCGGAAAACAAAACACTAATTAAAAATGACGTTTATACTTTTAAATTTGATTTTGATAATTTTGATGTTTGATATGGGGTGCGATACATCAAATTAGGCTAAAATGATCTGATTTTAATGAAATTTTATTTTATTTTGAAAAATTTTCGTTATATTAACAAGTGATTCACTCATTTCTAAACAAGAAAAACCCCTAAAACGTTTTTCGTAACCAACTCCATTGTGTATTGAGTCAATTTTTTTCCTTAGCCTCATTCTTTTCCATTTTTTTTCCTTCAATAGAGTGCTGAGTAACGCAACAACAACGACGGTTGTATTGTTGTGAAACTTTCACGTAATACGATTGTTGTTGTTAGCTAATTTTTTGAATACTTTTAACTATAATCATTAGTTAACTAACATAAATTATTTTTTTAAATCGATTTTTTTAAATTTTCTTTCTCTCTCTCTCTTTCTTTCAGTTCTTTTGTGTGTGTGTGAGTGAGTCAGTAAGTGTGTGTGTGGATGGCGTTGAGCAGCGGACGAAGGCCTCTCCGTAAAGATATGACACGCAACGTATGCAGCATTCCTTTTGAGGTAGCGAAGCGAAGCAGGGCCGTATTTCGAATTTGTGACACTCCCTTTTCAAATTCCAAACGAAATAATCATTGGATCGGTTCCAAACAAAGAGAAATAATTTTTTTGATTTGCGCTAAAACGCTTGTTTGGGGTTTTTTTTTTGAGTACCCCCCTGTTTTTGGCTCTCAAATTGCTTGAGTACGGTCTGAGCATACTTCGTTGCAAGAACAAGTCCACGTTTTCAAGCCTTCGGCGTCTTTATATCTATCTCTCCTTTTCTCGCCATTCTTTGATTCTTTTCATGAATCAAAAAAAAATTTTTTTTTATTAAAAAAATTATTTTGTAAAAGGAAGTGCGTTTTAAATCGTTGAATCAATTAGATCTGTAAATTGAAGGCAAATGAATGGGGTTCTGTTCGAACACGGGGCTCCTTCGGGGCCGAGCTTATCTGATTAATTGGTAGCAGCAGAAGAACGAGCCGACAATCGAGAAAAGAAGAAATAGATGAGGTTGGAGAGAAGGAACGGGTGATTTCGTGGATGGGACGGAGAAAAGAGATGTACGGGGGAGGAGGGGGAGAGAAGACGAAGAAGAAGAAGAGCTGATTTTCTCTTCTCGCGCGAGAGAAAAATCGCAACTAGTTTCGCGCGAACCAGTCGACATCCGTTCAAGAGGACTTCTTTATAGAGAAACATAATTCAAAAAGGAAAAAAAATAATTCAAAATTCGAATTGTCAAAGTGACATATTTGGTGACTTTTTATTTTTATAGTTGCAATTTTTATATTTTGACGTTTGACATAACCTAAATTTGTCTCATTTTTTTTTTAAATTTTATGTTATAGTGTAAAGGAATTAAAAAAGAACAAGAAAATAATTTCCTGGTTTAAGAACCGACGAACAAAAAGCGCTTACGTTAACGACTTTAGTGGTGGAGCCGCCGCAACCGAATCCGTTAAGTAATAACTTTAGCTCGGACAAAGTTTTCCTGTTGGCAACGAAAAAAAAGTATAATTCATTAATTTTTAAACGTTAATTGTGGAGAAAACGATTTGCACGTTCGATTGAACGCGAAAGGAGCGCTAAAAAGTCCTATTCGACTTCTTCTTGTATCTTGGGTTGTGTATGTTTGAAAGAAAACGAAAATTGTCCACGCTTTCTAATCGTCGAGATTTAATAAACGAACCCAATCGACGGGATAAATTCAAGAAGAAACATTTATTAAATAAATTTTTTGGTCACACATCGAAAAATTTGGGTCAAAACGAAATAAAATTAATTAAAAATTAATTTTTAGGTTATAAAATTTTTTGAGGTTAAGTAACCTTAAGTAAATTTTGGTAACCACGGCAACCCTTAATCACAACAAAAATTAATTGACGTTTAATTTAGTGATTAAATTTTAATCTCAAAGAGAACGTTTCAAGATCAAAACTCTGTTTACCGTTAACTCCGGTTGACTTCGCTCTCCATCCGAAGAAGGAATGCGATCTAGTATTTACCAAATTATTCGTAAGTACTTAAATCTCGTTAAGTTCAATTTTCGATTGATTCGCATTTTTAGGTTATGTTCAACTGGATGTAAATGGATTTAAACGAAGATAAATGAGTCGTAACTCAAAAATTTGCGATATAACCCCGTCAAAAGAGACGTTTCGAGTACTAAATAGGATTTATCGTCCTATTGTTACCAATTTTCCAAACCCACACGGTTTAATCAGACGAAAAAAACGGCTTACCTTAAATAAAGGAGAAGAGAAAAAAGTCCTTGGGGTATAAAAAAATATTTTCCTTTTTAGTTCTTTTTAATCAATCGGTTCCGATATCTAATTAAACGAGAACATGTAGGCAACCGTCGGATTGAATTCTTTAAAAATGTAGCACTAAAAATCGAAATCGAAACGATTCCTCGCACTACTCGCACTTGTATTAACAATATAATTTTTTTTGATGAATTTTGGGTTAAAATACGGTTAAAATCGAATAATGGAAGCGATTTAACGCGACCCGGCTCGCTTTCTACGACAAACTGCTTTAAAAGACTTCAACAGGTTGTATAGTGGTATTACGAAGCGCGCTCGGGGATTTTCGTGTTACCTCGGTTTTTATAATCTTATTAAAATTAAGGGGGACTTACACCTTGAAAGCCAATTTTGGAGGTAATTTTTAACGATTTATTGTAAGAAAACTAGAGAAGATTTTGATACGAAACTTTTTTTGTGTTATTCTCAATGAAATGACGTTCACAAACGATTCTTCTTATATGATGATGTTACGATATCAAGTGGTAAGAAGAAACCATGCGACAGCAAAGAGTTGATGAATTCCGGTCGATGTAATTCGTATTTATCACAGTTGAAAAATATGTGATTTAAATCCCCTTTCTCAAACCCGCATGAACAACCGGGAGACTGCAAAATATTAATTTTATTTAGGTGGGCACTGTAACATCCATGGCCGGACTTAGTATAGTTGAAAAGAAATGTCTAGGAACGTCACGCCCTTTATACCATTGGTGGTAAAGAATACGGAGATTAACTCGAATGAACTGAGTCTGCCTGTGCTGATATGTTTCATTCCAGTGTCTGCACCAGTCCTCCTTTACAAGTTTCTGCCTGCAGATGGACAAGACTGTAAGGCCGCCTTAGCTAGCTTATCTACACGCTCATTATTGATGAAACCAGCGTGACCCTTCATCATCATTCAACCTAGCAATATTGTTTAAAATTTCCGCTATAACAGGATGGTACTTCGAGAAGTGTTTCCTGTGTTTTAAAGATAGTAGGACTCTTTTTGAATCGGTGAATATACCAACGCTGCTAGTTGGGCCAATATTATTTCGAATACTATCTATATACTTTAAGGCCTTCAAAATTACTACTGCTTCCGCCGCAAAAATACTAGTGGATGGATTAAGTTTAAAACTAGCATGGTAGTCAATAGAGGGTACCAAAAAAGCACAACCAACACCACCACTTGCAGTCTTGGAAGCATCAGTATGAATAACCAAACTACCCTCTATCAACTGCAGGGTCTCGGTAAACAATTCTCTATTTTCCCAAACATCATTCCCATATAGTGGAATAATCACCTGTTGCCAGCCAAAGTAATCAAAAAAGGTCAATTTTTAAAAGACAAGATTTTTAAAAAATTTCTAATTAGGCATGACTCCTCAATAAATTAACTTCATAATCTGAGTAGTTATGTATAGCCATAATTTCCTTTTTTTCTGACGGACATATTTAGGACAGATTCGATCTGCCATAAAAGTTCCTGCTGCAATAGAAAGATTTCGTTATCCACAATAAACTCATTTGATAAGAATATATATCGTGATTTAGGGCTTCTTTTTTGAGACTTACATAATCTTTTTGTATATCTATACCTTAACGCAATATAATCGACATAAAAATTTCAGGAAATATTCTTCATAAGTTGTACCCTTTCAACTCAAAAATCGATTTTAAAAAAATTTCTAATTAGGCATGACTCCTCAATAACTTAACTTCATAATCTGAGTAGTTATGTATAGCCATAATTTCCTTTATTTTTTTCTGACGGACATATTTAGGACAGATTCGATCTGCCATAAAAGTTCCTGCTGCAATAGAAAGATTTCGTTATCCACAATAAACTGATTTGATAAGAATATATATTGTGATTTAGGGCTTCTTTTTTGAGACTTACATAATCTTTTTGTATATCCATAGATACATTTTTGCTGAGAACTCGCAGACAGTATATGTTATTGTTTAGCTTACCACAAGCTGCATTTGTGTGTTGCTCCCAGTGGGATCGACATTCACCCAGAAAAATTTAACAGAAGTAGGATTGTCTTCAATTAGCGGTCTATCTAGAGTGAAAAACCTGCAGAAATCGTCTTATCCTAATTGAAGGCGAGGGGATTTGCCTCAAACCAGGCCTTAGCATTAGCCAGTGCCATTAAAGTAAGTTCAGAAGCAGTTTTTTGATCGTTTCTTCTAGTGACTAGAGTAGTGTCATCAGCGTACATAATTATATCTAGGTCATCAACATTACTTGGCAAATCATTCACATATATCAAAAAGAGACGAGGCCCCAGAATTGACCCCTGAGGGACTCCTATATCAATATTCTTTTTTGCTGATAATTTACCATGAGATTTGACGATTTGAGGCCTATTTGTGAGATAGGACTCAATTAATCTGAGACTACCCTTATTGAAATTATATTTTTTTAATTTTTCTAATAAACTGTGCTGCGCGCAGTCGAACGCCTTGCTAAGGTCGCAGAAAACTGCAGTCATGTACTCTTTATCCTCAAAACAGGAGAGAGCAATTTCAACAAATTGTAATATAGCGTCTGTGGTGCCCAGATCACGCCTAAATCCGAACTGAGAGGGTGTAAATAAATTGTTTTCCATAAAATATTCTACAATTTGCACATTTAACCCTTAAATGGACGATTTTTTTTTTACGTTTTAAAAAAATATATTTGTGTAATAGACATGTATTACTGTCTAGGAAAAATGAGTAAAAAAATCTAGACATGAATTTACTATTTTTTTTTTGCAATAATGTGAGTGTTGTTTATAAACTACATTGCGCATTCAATGACATTTTGCAAGTATGGGTAAAATAAGAGTGGATATTGTTTTTGAAATGTGTTTATTTATTCTAAATTATGATATTTATAAAAACAATTGCTTTTTTCGTATCACATAAAGATACACGACATTTTTGGCACATTTTGAACGTAAATCCTGAACATTTCGGGAATTTGCACCTCTGCTGCTTATCCAGCCAAACTGCCCAATGACATGTCTGATCCAATCTGACGTCTTTCAAAGGAATTGCTTGAGCTGGTCCTCGTAACTTCTTCATTACAAGTTCTCTTTGTATTGTGCTCCCACTAGGTCGACCACGTTTAGCGCCATTTGCAGGTAGACCCAATTTGCAGAGGGTTTCGGCAAGTTCTAGTCTAAATGTACCCAAATTGAGAAGTTGATCATTTCCTTTTATATTATTTACCTTCTTGAACATAACCCATGAATTTATAACTGCGAGGTCCAGGAAATGATAAAATAAGCGCATGGTCCACTTGCGGCTCTTTATTGTGATGTGATAACGACCTATAAATGAATCTAATAAGTCCACGCCCCCCATGTGAGCATTGTACTCCTTGATGACTTTGGGGCATGGAATAGCAACTCTCTCTTTCTTCGATTTATCAAAGCGCGTGACTGTGGTTGCTGGTTCTGCTCCTACGTAAGTGGAAAGAAGGTTAACGGGCTTGTTATCTTTCCACACAACAGCACTTACGTCAATATCATCCACAGTCGCCACGTTTTCCTCATAGAATCCTCTGGGTACGTTCTTTTTCATTATAGTGTTTTTGTCAGGCAATTTGCAGTTTCTCAATCGGTTTACTCTTACTGTTCCCAGTGAGAAAATTCCTTCCTTAGCTAAATAGGTGACGAGAGGCACAGAAGTATAGAAGTTGTCGAAGTATATAATGTGATTCACATTGCGTGGTACCATTCTTACCATTCTGACGACTGTATTTCCAGACTCTCCCAAATCTGGCTCACCAGGTAAGATGTTATTTTTGGAGCCGCCTCCACTGTAAACCTCAAATCTATGAGCATATCCTTGTAGACTGCAGATGAGATATAATTTGAACCCCCACTTGTGGGGTTTATTGGGCATGTATTGTTTTATGTAATGGCTCATTTTGGTTGCACACATCTGCTCGTCTATGGAAAGCCTTTGGTCTAAGGGAACCTTTCCAAACTGGCAGTTGAGCATTTCCTCAAGAGGTCTTATTTTGAATAGCCTGTCATAGTCTGGATGATCTTTGGGTAAGCATAGCGTATTGTCGGCAAAATGGAGAGTGGATCTTATTTTTTCAAATTTTTTTAACGGCATCGTATTTTTTATGTGATCATAACCAAATTTATCACTCCAGTAAGCCCTGGTGTTTGGAAATTTTATGACTGAGGTGTAAATCAGAATGCCTAGGAATTTATTTAGGATATTTTCATTTATAATTTCAGGATTGGATATTTGTTTCTGGGCCGCGTATAAGTTACTTTGTTCTACAATTTGCTTTTTTAGATCTGATGTAAAATAAAATGAAAAAAAATCATACGGCGTGTTACAAGACATCAATGCTTCCGTTATCTGAGTTTCTCCCCTAAAAATAAGGCTGTCTTCAGCAGTAACAAGATTCCGTTTTCGCCAAACCAGAGGTCGCTTAGAAATCCCTTGTGATCTACTCTGGGGTACTGCTTCTCCGGATTTTGATCGTTGTCAATTACGAGAGGAGGATCAGCATCCACTTTATCAGACTGGGCATTCTCACCTTCATCACTATTTTCAAGGTCCCGAAGAACATCTCGAGCTGTTTGATAATAGTGACCTTCATCCTCTACTTCGGAGTCCGAGCCGTCTAAGCCATCTTCTGAATCTTCAAGAGTTTCTAAATACTTTGTAATTTCGCTTTCTAGTAATCGCGGCATGCTGAAAAGCAAAATAAAAACCCTTCACCAAACATGCATTTATTTAGCAGGCAATGCGCATTGTAGTTTTCCTACAACATACCAGATTTCGCGTAATTCGACAGTAGCATCAAGTAATTTTCAATGTTTTACAACATGAACATGTAATTGAAGATATAATCAAGCAAATAAAAATATGTTATATACTTACATTATATTTTATCAAAGTCCGAACACAGCTTCAAAACTTAGTTTCGCGCCACTAGAAAAGTTTTCTTCAAAGTGACATTTGACATTCATTTATTTTTAATGCATAAAAATATTGGATAGTGCCAACATTAAAAAAAGTACAAAATTCGTTCAGAAATAAGAACTAGTTGTCAAAATTAACAAAAAAATAAAATAAAGATAATTTTATCTGTGATGTTTAGTATGTTGTTTAAAAACAACATTGTCCATTTAAGGGTTAAAACCGTTTCAAAAACCTTCGAGAGAGAAGGCCTTTTTTATAGATGTGTATGCCAATACCCGCATTGAAAACATCAGGAAAAATATTTTCTTCAATATACAAGTTTATTAATTTTGTTAATGGAGTGAATGATATCCTTCACATCCTTTAAAATAATCATATTTAGTCCATAAATATCCTTGGTACTTTTGGTTTTAAAATTCTTAATTATATCACGAATTTGATTACAAGATATTTTTTGAAAAGAAAAGTTACATCTTATTATATTATCTTTCAGGATATGATGATGGAAATGTTTACTAATTTTACTTAAATTATTTAATGAATTTACGATTTTAGTTGGAAGATTAATAAAATGTTCATTAAGGAAGTCAGGATCAAAATCAGCAGCTTTGATTGCAGCTTTCCTAGTTGGCCTGTTATTATTAATAACACCCCAAATTGGTTTAGTTGAATGATTTGCATCAGCTAATATCGCGTCATTATGTCGAATTTTCGATGCAATGAACGCAATGAAATCGACATAAAAATTTCAGGAAATATTCTTCATAGGTTGTACCTTTTTTTTATATATCACGGCTCTTCGGGATCCTAGCCCATAAGCCACTGTGCAAAACTACTGTCGTTTTGCATCATCGTTCACAAAAAAACACATCAAATAACAATAGAATTTCTCCTCATAAAAACAAAGATAATTTTAAAAACACCAAAACAATTTCTGTTTAAAGTCGTTACGATATCAAGTGGCAAGAAGAAACCATGCGACAGCAAAGAGTTGATGAATTGCGGTCGATGTAATTCGTATTTATCACAGTTGAAAAATATGTGATTTAAATCCTCTTTCTCAAACCCGCATGAACAACCGGGAGACTGCAAAATATTAATTTTATTTAGGCGGGCACTGTAACATCCATGGCCGGACTTCAGCCTGACAATAGTTGAAAAGAAATGTCTAGGAACGTCACGCCCTGTATACCATTGGTGGTAAAGAATACGGGGATTAACTCGAATGAACTGAGTCTGCCTGTACTGATATGTTTCATTCTAGTGTCTGCACCAGTCCTCCTTTACAAGTTTCTGCCTGCAGATGGACAAGACTGTAAGGCCGCCTTAGCTAGCTTATCTACACGCTCATTATTGATGAAACCAGCGTGACCCTTCATCATCATTCAACCTAGCAATATTGTTTAAAATTTCCACTATAACAGGATGGTACTTCGAGAAGTGTTTCCTGTGTTTTAAAGATAGTAGGACTCTTTTTGAATCGGTGAATATACCAACGCTGCTAGTTGGGCCAATATTATTTCGAATACTATCTATATACTTTAAGGCCTTCAAAATTACTACTGCTTCCGCCGCAAAAATACTAGTGGATGGATTAAGTTTAAAACTAGCATGGTAGTCAATAGAGGGTACCAAAAAAGCGCTGTGAAAAACTTAAATTCATCACCTCTTCTCTCAATCTTTCTATTTTACCGACACAACCCACATACCATTTACCAACATCTCAGTCGATGTTGGACCTTATTTTAACGTCCTCTCCAGACAACATAGTTTCTCATGGTCAGATTCCAGCGTGTCAGTTCTCCAACCACGACTTAATTTATTGTGCACTTGAGATTGGACGTTGTGTGATACCTAGACGTTCTATTCCGACTCGAAACTACAGTGGAATCAACAGCGAGTCATTGATGTCTGATGCTTCGACGATCGATTGGTTTAAATTATACCGCATGTCGGATATCAACGAAAAGGTTAACTACTTCAATACGCAACTCAGGGAATTGTATGATTGTCATGCCCCTTTGCTTCCACGCAAAACAAAGCACTTACCTGCGCCCTGGCTCAATGGTGAGGTTAAAGATCTTATGCGCAGACGCAATGCTGCAAAAATGCAGCATTGCACAAATGCTTCTTCGAAGACATCCATCCAATGCTAACTGGGAAACCTACCGTACCTTGCGTAACCGCTGCAACCACCGTTGTAAGAACTTAAAAAAATTGTATATTTATCGGAAATTGTCTTATGCTACCCCTAACACTTTCTGGAAAACTATGCGTTCGCTTGGTGTGGTTGAATCACCTTCTTATCATGGTGGTTTTGATTGTGATTCTCTCGTCAATTATTTTGCCGAACCTCCCATTACTTTCGATGACTCAGTTAAGGCATCAACTATTACCGCTATTATTGCCTCTGCTAATGTCAATTCCAAATTTTCCTTGGAGCTGTTTGACGAGCTTCAAGTCCGCCAGGCTCTCAGTCATTCTAAGTCCACTAGTGTTGGTGCTGATGGTGTCAGCATTAAGCAGCTCTTTCCTATTTTGGATGTAATCATTCCTCCACTACTCCACATATTTAACTTCTCCATTGAGACATCGACCTTCCCCTCTATTTGGAAACTAGCTTACGTTGTACCCATACCTAAACTTAAATGTCCCACTTGTCTGAGTGATTTTCGTCCTATATCCATTATTTCTGTAATTTCTAAAGCACTAGAGCGCTTGGTATATATGCAGATGCAGCAGTATTTTGATGAGCATAAAATTATCACTGATTTTCAATCAGGTTTTCGGCCAGGCCATAGCACGACCATGAACATATTGGTGCGTTCAAAAATCGCTAGAAACTCGAAAGATTTCTGACAAACCCTTTTACAAGATTATTCTTGAGACCCTTTAGATTGAAAAAATGCAAAAAATTAATAAATCAATTTATGATTTTGAGATTAAATTGAGATGATTTTATTTTTTTAAATCTAAATATAAAATAATATTAAATAACTTAAACCCAAAATCTCTAAATTTATTTAAATTCTTTTTAATGAGTAAGAAATTGTTTCAGTTTCTTTCCGGTTTCCCTCTCGCGAATTTGCTGTCGAATCTTCGCCAAATCTAATTCATCCAAATCGATAATCTCAATAACATTAGCCCGATAAAATCGTTTCGGCGCGATCTTCATCGAAGCACTAATAATACTCCGACTTGATTTCGTGTTGTATTGGTTCCAAAATTGCAATTCCCTCTCTAAAACCATCGATAAATGATGCGAACTATCACTCGGATTCGCATCTTGTTTTTGCAAAACGTTTTTTTTTATCCCCGAAGATTTCGGCGGGGGGAGAGGAATTTTCCATTTTTCACAACACGCGGGGCACGTGGTTTGTTTCAAAGAGTATTTTTTCCCCTTTTTTCCGCATTTGATTTCCTCCTTCGATGGGTATACTTGCAAAATCGATAATTCCTCCGCGATATTCTCCTGGTCTTCTTGAACGGGGAAAATGATTTGTTGAAGATTCCTTAGGTCCTTTTGTATCGCGTTATTCGCCTTCTTCCTGGATAAAAATAAAGAGTAAACGATAATATATTCAACGACGTGAAGTTTTCGAACGTGACGCGCGACTTTAAAATGCTTTTTATTATTCAAAAAGCGCAAATCGCGCGACGTTGTACACATTTTCGTACGAGTCTTGAAGCCGTAATCGTTTTATGTATTTAGGAATGTAAAAAATTATTTATTTATTTTTTTTTAGTTATAAATTTTAATGTCAATTTGACGTTTTGAAATTAAAGTTAGATACTTTTCAACGTTTCATTATCATATATATATCATAATCAAAAACTTTTTTTATCAATTCTCTTATTAATTCGTAATCCGCATTAAAAATGTTTCAAAATGAGCCCAAACACAACATATTTATCGTTAA
Organism: Onthophagus sagittarius; assembly: GCA_036711965.1. Taxonomy (NCBI): domain Eukaryota; kingdom Metazoa; phylum Arthropoda; class Insecta; order Coleoptera; family Scarabaeidae; genus Onthophagus; species Onthophagus sagittarius. Next base: position 14,843,938 of record JASERS010000008.1, read on the forward strand.
AAATAAACAAAATCAAAACCAGAAATACCTGATTATCGGGTATTTCCGGTTTTTATTTTTTAACGAAAATGCGTGGTGTTTGGTATCAAATGAAAGCTTTCTGAACGTAGATTAATAATTTTAGCTTATTTTGTCTTTAAATTTTTCCAATTAATCATATTCTAATCAATTCTCTTAATAATTCGTAATCTACATTAAAAATGCTTTAAAATGAGCCCAAACACGACGTATTTATTGTTAAAAATAAGCAAAATCCAAAATTGGATATAATTAATTATGTGGTACTTCCGGTTTTTATTTTTTAATGAAAATACGTCGTGTTTGGTATCAAATGAAAGCTTCTTGAACGTAGATCAATAATTTTAGCTTATTTTGTCTTTAAATTTTTCCAATTTATCATATTCTAATCAATTCTCTTAATAATTCGTAATCAACATTAAAAATGCTTTAAAATGAGCCCAAACACGACGTATTTATTGTTAAAAATAAGCAAAATCCAAAATTGGATATAATTAATTATGAGGTACTTCCGGTTTTTATTTTTTAATGAAAATACGTCGTGTTTGGTATCAAATGAAAGCTTTTTGAACGTAGATTAATAATTTTAGCTTATTTTGTCTTTAAATTTTTCCAATTTATCATATTCTAATCAATTCTCTTAATAATTCGTAATCTACATTAAAAATGCTTTAAAATGGACCCAAACACGACATATTTATTGTTAAAAATAAGCAAAATCCGAAATTGGATATAATTAATTATGTGGTACTTCCGGTTTTTATTTTTTAATGAAAATACGTCGTGTTTGGAATCAAATGAAAGCTTCTTGAACGTAGATTAATAATTTTAGCTTATTTTGTCTTTAAATTTTTCCAATTTATCATATTCTAATCAATTCTCTTAATAATTCGTAATCTACATTAAAAATGCTTTAAAATGAGCCCAAACACGACGTATTTATTGTTAAAAATAAGCAAAATCCAAAATTGGATATAATTAATTATGAGGTACTTCCGGTTTTTATTTTTTAATGAAAATACGTCGTGTTTGGTATCAAATGAAAGCTTTTTGAACGTAGATTAATAATTTTAGCTTATTTTGTCTTTAAATTTTTCCAATTTATCATATTCTAATCAATTCTCTTAATAATTCGTAATCTACATTAAAAATGCTTTAAAATGGACCCAAACACGACATATTTATTGTTAAAAATAAGCAAAATCCGAAATTGGATATAATTAATTATGTGGTACTTCCGGTTTTTATTTTTTAATGAAAATACGTCGTGTTTGGTATCAAATGAAAGCTTCTTGAACGTAGATTAATAATTTTAGCTTATTTTGTCTTTAAATTTTTCCAATTTATCATATTCTAATCAATTCTCTTAATAATTCGTAATCTACATTAAAAATGCTTTAAAATGAGCCCAAACACGACGTATTTATTGTTAAAAATAAGCAAAATCCAAAATTGGATATAATTAATTATGTGGTACTTCCGGTTTTTATTTTTTAATGAAAATACGTCGTGTTTGGTATTAAATGAAAGCTTTTTGAACGTAGATTAATAATTTTAGCTTATTTTGTCTTTAAATTTTTCCAATTTATCATATTCTAATCAATTCTCTTAATAATTCGTAATCTACATTAAAAATGCTTTAAAATGAGCCCAAACACGACGTATTTATTGTTAAAAATAAGCAAAATCCAAAATTGGATATAATTAATTATGTGGTACTTCCGGTTTTTATTTTTTAATGAAAATACGTCGTGTTTGGTATCAAATGAAAGCTTTTTGAACGTAGATTAATAATTTTAGCTTATTTTGTCTTTAAATTTTTCCAATTTATCATATTCTAATCAATTCTCTTAATAATTCGTAATCTACATTAAAAATGCTTTAAAATGAGCCCAAACACGACGTATTTATTGTTAAAAATAAGCAAAATCCAAAATTGGATATAATTAATTATGTGGTACTTTCGGTTTTTATTTTTTAATGAAAATACGTCGTGTTTGGTATCAAATGAAAGCTTCTTGAACGTAGATCAATAATTTTAGCTTATTTTGTCTTTAAATTTTTCCAATTTATCATATTCTAATCAATTCTCTTAATAATTCGTAATCAACATTAAAAATGCTTTAAAATGAGCCCAAACACGACGTATTTATTGTTAAAAATAAGCAAAATCCAAAATTGGATATAATTAATTATGAGGTACTTCCGGTTTTTATTTTTTAATGAAAATACGTCGTGTTTGGTATCAAATGAAAGCTTTTTGAACGTAGATTAATAATTTTAGCTTATTTTGTCTTTAAATTTTTCCAATTTATCATATTCTAATCAATTCTCTTAATAATTCGTAATCTACATTAAAAATGCTTTAAAATGGACCCAAACACGACATATTTATTGTTAAAAATAAGCAAAATCCGAAATTGGATATAATTAATTATGTGGTACTTCCGGTTTTTATTTTTTAATGAAAATACGTCGTGTTTGGTATCAAATGAAAGCTTCTTGAACGTAGATTAATAATTTTAGCTTATTTTGTCTTTAAATTTTTCCAATTTATTATATTCTAATCAATTCTCTTAATAATTCGTAATCTACATTAAAAATGCTTTAAAATGAGCCCAAACACGACGTATTTATTGTTAAAAATAAGCAAAATCCAAAATTGGATATAATTAATTATGAGGTACTTCCGGTTTTTATTTTTTAATGAAAATACGTCGTGTTTGGTATCAAATGAAAGCTTTTTGAACGTAGATTAATAATTTTAGCTTATTTTGTCTTTAAATTTTTCCAATTTATCATATTCTAATCAATTCTCTTAATAATTCGTAATCTACATTAAAAATGCTTTAAAATGGACCCAAACACGACATATTTATTGTTAAAAATAAGCAAAATCCGAAATTGGATATAATTAATTATGTGGTACTTCCGGTTTTTATTTTTTAATGAAAATACGTCGTGTTTGGTATCAAATGAAAGCTTCTTGAACGTAGATTAATAATTTTAGCTTATTTTGTCTTTAAATTTTTCCAATTTATCATATTCTAATCAATTCTCTTAATAATTCGTAATCTACATTAAAAATGCTTTAAAATGAGCCCAAACACGACGTATTTATTGTTAAAAATAAGCAAAATCCAAAATTGGATATAATTAATTATGTGGTACTTCCGGTTTTTATTTTTTAATGAAAATACGTCGTGTTTGGTATCAAATGAAAGCTTTTTGAACGTAGATTAATAATTTTAGCTTATTTTGTCTTTAAATTTTTCCAATTTATCATATTCTAATCAATTCTTTTAATAATTCGTAATCTACATTAAAAATGCTTTAAAATGAGCCCAAACACGACGTATTTATTGTTAAAAATAAACAAAATCCAAAATTGGATATAATTATGTGGTACTTCCGGTTTTTATGTTTTAATGAAAATACGTCGTGTTTGGTATCAAATGAAAGCTTTCTGAACGTAGATTAATAATTTTAGCTTATTTTGTCTTTAAATTTTTCCAATTAATCATATTCTAGTTAATTCTCTTAAATAATTCGTAATCTACATTAAAAATGCTTTAAAATGAACCCAAACACGACGTATTTATTGTTAAAAATAAGCAAAATCCAAAATTGGATATAATTAATTATGTGGTACTTCCGGTTTTTATTTTTTAATGAAAATACGTCGTGTTTGGTATCAAATGAAAGCTTTTTGAACGTAGATTAATAATTTTAGCTTATTTTGTCTTTAAATTTTTCCAATTTATCATATTCTAAGACAATTCTCTTAATAATTCGTAATCTACATTAAAAATGCTTTAAAATGAGCCCAAACACGACGTATTTATTGTTAAAAATAAACAAAATCCAAAATTGGATATAATTAATTATGAGGTACTTCCGGTTTTTATTTTTTAATGAAAATACGTCGTGTTTGGTGTCAAATGAAAGCTTTTTGAACGTAGATTAATAATTATAGCATATTTTGTATTTAAATTTTTCTAATTTACCATATTCTAATCAATTCTCTTAATAATTCGTAATCTACATTAAAAATGCTTTAAAATGAGCCCAAACACGACGTATTTATTGTTAAAAATAAGCAAAATCCAAAATTGGATATAATTAATTATGTGGTACTTCCGGTTTTTATTTTTTAATGAAAATACGTCGTGTTTGGTATCAAATGAAAGCTTTTTGAACGTAGATTAATAATCTTAACTTAATTTATCAACAAATTAATCTCCAACTTAAAGTTTAAGAATTAAAAATTAAATTAATTACGTGATATAAACGGCAACCTCGTCCAAATTCATTTTATTAATATTCCCAGGATTTTTATACTTGCTTTTGCGATATTTCTCGTTAATCTTATTAACATCGACCGATTCCAAAGATTCAGTTTCAACTGTAACCGAAGATTTCCCAGCACTCGATGGGTGTCTACTCAACAAATTGCTGGTTGTCCCAACAGGCGACGATTTCTTCGGGGTTTCGTCCAATCGTTGCGAAAAAATCTCCTTCTCATTCCCGTCGATGGTTTCGGTCCGTTTCGGACACTCCAGCGGGTTGTAATAAAGTTGAAAGAAATTATTCCCCCCCTTTTCCCAGCTACAATTAATCGGGAGCTTAAAAATATTCTTTCTAATCTGATTAACGAGGCTTTCCACGTAACCCGTTGGAGTTTTAATTTTAATTTCGATAGGGACGTACTTAAAAGGGGGCGTCAATTGGAACGATTCGCAACAAGAAACGACGTTGAACCCGTTTAAGCTGTTAATAAAGTCTTGCATATCGGGGTGGCAAATCATGTGTTTTAAATAATCGTTGTTGTGGGCTTTAGCGATTAATTCTTTTAATTTATCGCTGTTTGAGTTATCCAGAGCCATCATGACGCTTTTAATTAATTGGTTTAATTTGTCGTTAATTATTAATCGGGCTGCTAAGCGCCCGTCTCTTATTACATCGCTAGATCTCCCCCGATTAACGCCTAAAACAAAATTAATTCATTAATTATTATTTATTATTATTTTTATTACTTATAACGTGAATTGGAAGCATTTTAATCATCTTATCCTCGATGTATTTCTTTTTTGATCGCTCCACGAGACGTTCTAAAGGGCTTTGATCTTTTTGGACGATTTTTCCCGGTTTTTCATTTTTTGAGGGGGCCGATAAAGTCTCCGTGGAATGCGCTCTTAATAATAAGAGGCACAAAATCTTATCGATGTCGACCTCATCGTCGGAAAAAACCATTCCGTGAATATCCTAAAATCAAATTGGATTTGGATTATTTGAAATGATTGATTGAAAAGTTTTACATTGTATCCTAAAGCGGTGTTTTTGATCGAACTTTGATTGCTTCGGCATTCCCCGTTTCTGCGATAACAGAACCCGGGGGTGTGGGTTTCGTACATTACAACGTCTGAGGGGTCATCGTTGCTGCTTTTTTCGTTCCCCCCGAATGAATCCAATTTGTTGTAGCGATTTTTGAAGCGTTGTTTCGCGTTGTTTAGGAGTCTGATGTCGGTTCTTTCTTCTTTGTTGATTCGGTGAAGTTCCGAAACCAATTTTGATTTGTCTACTAAATTTTTTTTATTGGCCAAGGCCATACTATCCACCGGACTCATCTTTTTACCTTCTTTTCTTTTTGAATCATAAAAAAAATCGATTTAAAAATCAAATAATTTCGATTTGGATTTACTTGTCATTTTATTTTTTTTTTGACTTTTTTTTTAAATCCATTCTTTTTTATATCTTATCTTCAAATCTCATTAAAAACATAATTATATTCAAATTAATTAAAATCAATTAACCCATAATTATACCTTTAATTCTTTATTTATTTATTTATATCTTATTTTAGTCATTTTCAAGAAGCTAATTTGACTTTAATCTAAACAATTTTAATTAAAACGTCAAAATAATTGATTTTTTCGAAGATAACCTAAAAATATCCTTTTCTTTTTTTGTTCAAATTAAAATAAAACTCTCGGAAAGAGGAATGATCCTTCCTTGCACTAATAATAAAGCAACAGCAACCCAAGCCAAAGTTAGCCAAAGATAGCCAAAGTTAACCCCTTGAAAGGAAATGCATCTACCAAACAGATTGTCATGCCTTAACTACACAAACAAAAAGTTCTCCATAAAAGCATTCTTAGAACTGATAATTTATTTGTGGCCAAAAGACAGCTGACGCTGTATGGAGGAAAACTTCCCATTTCCAAAACCAAATTTGGGTTTTTATATATTGACTAAGATATACAGGGAATGATTTCACCTCAAATCGCCGAGGTGCCGTAGCGGGCGAGGCATTGGAGTTGAAATTTTGACAAAATCGTCAATTTTGGAAGAATGTAGCGCCTCGCCCGCAAGCGATCTCGGCGAAATGAGAATAAAATCGTCTTATAAGACATTTTTTATATTTATTAAGATAGACAAGAAACAATTTCGTCCTAAATCGCCGAGATCGCGAAGCGGGCGAGGCGCTGGAGTTGAAATTTTGATATAAAATCGTCAATTTTGGAAGATTCTAGCGCCTCGCCCGCTACGCGATCTCGGCAGAGTGAGAATAAAACCGTTTTATATAAGGCTTTGTATATTTTCTAAGATATGCAAGGAACGATTTCGCCTCAAATCGCCGAGGTCGCGTAGCGGGCGAGGCGCTGGATTTAAAATATTTACATAAAATCGTTCATTTTGGAAAATGTAGCGCCTCGCCCGTTATGCGACCTCGGCGATTTGAGGCGAAATCGTTTCTTGCATATCTTAGTAAATATACAAAAACTCATACAAGACGATTTGATTCTCATTCCGCCGAGGCCGCGAGGCGCTACATTCTCCAAAATGAACGATTTTATGTAAATATTTTAAATCCAGCGCCTCGCCCGCTACGCAACCTCGGCGATTTGAGGCGAAATCGTTCCTTACATATCTTAGAAAATATACAAAGCCTTATATAAGACGGTTTTATTCTCACTCCGCCGAGGTCGCGTAGCGGGCGAGGCGCTACATCTTCCAAAATAAACGATTTTATGTAAATATTTTAAATCCAGCGCCTCGCCCGCTACGCGACCTCGGCGATTTGAGGCGAAATCGTTCCTTACATATCTTAGAAAATATACAAAGCCTTATATAAGACGGTTTTATTCTCACTCCGCCGAGGTCGCGTAGCGGGCGAGGCGCTAGAATCTTCCAAAATTGACGATTTTATATCAAAATTTCAACTCCAGCGCCTCGCCCGCTTCGCGACCTCGGCGATATAATATAAAATCGGTTCTTGTATATCAGAATAAATGTATAATGTCTCTTACACAACGATTTTATTCTCACTCTGCCGAGGTCGCGTAGCGGGCGAGGCGCTGGATTTAAAATATTTACATAAAATCGTTCATTTTGGAAAATGTAGCGCCTCGCCCGTTATACGACCTCGGCGATTTGAGGCGAAATCGTTCCTTGCATATCTTAGTAAATATATAAAGACTCATACAAGACGATTTGATTCTCATTCCGCCGAGGCCGCGAGGCGCTACATTTTCCAAAATGAACGATTTTATGTAAATATTTTAAATCCAGCGCCTCGCCCGCTTTGCGACCTCGGCGATTTAAGACGAAATCGTTCCTTATTTATCTTAATAAATATAAAAAATGTCTTATAAGACGATTTCATCGCCACTCCGCCGAGGTCGTGAAGCGGGCGAGGCGCTACATCTTCCAAAATAAACGATTTTATGTAAATATTTTAAATCCAGCGCCTCGCCCGCTACGCAACCTCGGCGATTTGAGGCCAAATCGTTCCTTGCATATCTTAGAAAATATACAAAGCCTTATATAAGACGGTTTTATTCTCACTCCGCCGAGGTCGCGTAGCGGGTGAGGCGCAGGATTTAAAATTTTTATATAAAATCGTTCATTTTGGAAAATTTAGCGCTTCGCGGCCTCGGCGGAATGAGAATCAAATCGTCTTGTATGAGTCTTTGTATATTTACTAAGATATGCAAGGAACGATTTCGCCTCAAATCGCCGAGGACGCATAACGGGCGAGGCGCTACATTTTCCAAAATGAACGATTTTATGTAAATATTTTAAATCCTGCGCCTCACCCGCTACGCGACCTCGGCGATTTGAGGCGAAATCGTTCCTTGCATATCTTAGAAAATATACAAAGCCTCATATAAGACGATTTTGTTCTCACTTCGCCGAGGTCGCGAAGCGGGCGAGGCGCTACATCTTCCAAAATAAACGATTTTATGTAAATATTTTAAATCCAGCGCCTCGCCCACTACGCGACCTCGGCGATTTGAGGCGAAATCGTTCCTTGCATATCTTAGAAAATATACAAAGCCTTATATAAGACGATTTTATTCTCACTCCGCCAAGGTCGCGTAGCGGGCGAGGCGCTAGAATCTTCCAAAATTGACGATTTTATATCAAAATTTCAACTCCAGCGCCTCACCCACTTCGCGATCTCGACGATTTAAGACGAAATCGTTTCTTGTATATTTTGATAAATATAAAAAATGTCTTATAAGACGATTTTATTCTCATTTCGCCGAGATCGCTTGCGGGCGAGGCGTTACATTCTTCCAAAATTGACGATTTTGTCAAAATTTCAAATCCAGCGCCTCGGTCGCAAGCGACCTCGGCAATTTGAGGCGAAATCGTTCCTTGTATATCTTAGTAAATATATAAAGCCTCATATAAGACGATTTTATTCTCACTCTGCCGAGTTCGCGAAGCGGGCGAGGCGCAATATTTTCCAAAATGAACGATTTTACGTAAATATTTTAAATCCTGTGCCTCGCCCGCTACGCGACCTCGGCGATTTGAAACGAAATCGTTCCTTGTATATCTTAATAAATATACAAAACCTCATATAAAGCGATTTTATTTTCACTCCGCCGAGGTCGCGAAGCGGGCGAGGCACTACATCTTCCAAAATGAACGATTTCGTGTTAATGTTTCAACTCCAGGGTAACTAACTAAACTACTATTTAAACTGTTTGTTTTCGGTACTTATTGACCAACATTGATCAACGACAAATCCCAGATTCATAAAAATTGGTTATTACGGGAACAATTCCGGGATCCAGGGATCCCGAACAATTTTCTTTTTATTTTTATTAAATAATGTTAGAAACAAAATGTTTCCAACATATTTGAAATCTGTTTCACACCAGATTTCTTTTTGTATTACACGACTTTGTACATGTTCTAATTTTGCTTTAATGTGCTATGCTTAAATATTGCACGAACCAATACTTTTCCTTACAACTAAAGCTAACGCAAACGGTTAAGACTAAGACTACGACTAAAACTAAAACACGTTGCATGAACCCACCATAAGAACCTAGTCCTTTAGCAATTCGTGCATTTAATCTCCCTTTTCTAGATTTGGTCCGAGGGTCATCCCAAGGTTCCTAGGAAAATCTGGTCCGACTCGCAGAAGAACCCATTAACCTATTTTAACATGTTGTCCTGTATATGTAAGCGTTTAGTTGAGTGTTGTATGTATTTGTAAATTGTGAAACCACGGGACAGATTGAGACAGAGGAGCTAAAGAAAGAAGGTGTCGTTTAATGGGAATTGAAACTAATGGAGATCCTGTGACTGGAGAATGATATGAACGGAAGCTCGAATTCCAAAACCCGACCAGAAATATCATAATAATAAAATAATAACCTAAAAATCCAAATCCAAAATTCTACCACTGGAAGAGCTAACCAATAACCTAAAAATGCGAAGAAATCTAAACGAAACAGGTGCAGATTTTAAAACAATGCGTTTAAAGCGAGTCATTGGGTCAAATTCCAATCTCCGAGTTGATTTTTCTTCGTTTTATTCCGGCGTGCATGTGCAAAAACGAAGGTCATAACGGCGCGTTACTTAATAATACACGGGGACATAACACAAAACGCTCTCTTGCAAAACAATCAAGAATGTGGCTGAATTGCGCTTGCTCAATTGATTCATTTAACTTTTTACTTTGAAAAGAAACGACAAAGATTGCATTCATTTCCCCCCCGTTTCGTTTTCTTTATTTGGTGAGAAACAAGGGGCCCATTCATAACACAAATATTTCGGGTTTGGTAATCTGGACGTAAATATTTAGGAGATTTAGATTGTAATTAAAAACCGTTCTTTTTTAAGATAAATCACAAAAAAGTTTTATCAAGTAACGGTTTTTCGGTGTAATAATGATTATTAACGAGTTTTAAATTATTTTCTTTGTTTGAGACGACTTTAAAGGAATTTTAAATCATTATAATTAAATTTAAACAATTTATTGACAACCAAATCATAACATTACCTCAATTCATATTATAATCATTTAAAATGTATATTTCTAATTAATTCTCATCGAAACTAAGAATATATTTCTTCCCAACCATCCCTTTGGGATTAAGCGTATTTTTAAGCGCCTCCATATAATTATCAAACGAGACCATCTCATAACTAGGCCCCTTTAATTTCCCCTCTTGCATCAACGTCAAAATCTCGTCGAACATCTCATAACGTTGCTCCGAATCAAAATTTTGATTCGACCATCTCGTCATCCAAAAACCACGCACATTAACGTCTTTAAAAATGAGAGCCGAAACCGCCACAGTGACCGGCTCCCTGGCCATCCCTCCGTATGTAACAATCGTGCCCCCATTACATAATTGTCGCATTAATTCGGTCGCTGATTTCCCCCCAACGCAATTTAACGCTAATTTAGGCTTTGGAATCGTTTTGTTTTTGAATATTTCCGTTTTGCGGAGTTCTTCTTCTGTTAAAACGTAATCAGCACCTAGGGCTTTAAGATACGTTTGGAGTTCGGTTAAATTGGGGCGATCACGAATTATATTAACGCTTTTTAAACCCCACGCTTTGCATAATTGGATTACGTATTGCCCGCAAGCTGAGTTAGCCCCGTTTTGAATGACGACGTCTCCTTCTTGTAATTCAACGAAATCTTTGAGCATTCGATAAGCTGTTGCTGGATTGACCGTGAAGGTGGCAGCCTCGACTAATCCTACATCTTTTGGGACTTTAAATAATTCATTTTGTGATAATATAGCGTACGTTCTCCATGTTCCTAATGCGTTTTTTAATGGGACCACTCTATCACCCGTTTCGAGATCTTTCACTTCTTCTCCAACACTAACAACTTCACCTACTCCTTCATTACCTCCAACGGCTGGTAAATTTGGCTTCGTTGGGTATGTTCCTTGAATCGTATTGATATCGGCGGGGTTTACCGGGGCTGCAAGCATTTTTACTATTACTTCGTGTGGTTTTAATTGTTCTAAATTTTCTTTTTCCAGTTTTACCACCTTTTCCGGCTCCCCATACTCCGAAAAAACTAATTTGAACGCTTGGATGCTTTGGTAGCGAACTTTGAGGTTATGCATTACTTTCGGTGAGTTTTTTACCTGATTTATTAAATGCCTTGCTATTATTGATCTCATTATGTGATTAGCCATTGATTTTCTTGCAAATTTCTTCTATTTTTGGTAAAAATTATTTTGTATTATCTGAGACAGTGACAAGGTTAAAGTTCTCGTTTGTTTGAGCTTACATGGATTTAATTATCACATAATCCTGTTGATTTTAAATTTATTAAATTAATTTGATACAAATTTTAAAAATTTGTATTAATAATTTTTGATTTAAATAATTATTGGTGAGCTAAAATTGAGGTTATGTTGTTTTAGAAAAAAAATTTATGCTTTTAATCATAGATGGCGCTACACATTTTTTATTAATAATTACTAAAATTAATTTCGATTTTAATTCAAAATTTCTCATTCAATTAACTTTATTTAATTCTTATCATATTAATTAAATTATTTTAATTAATTTAAAAATATAATTTATTCAGTCATTCAATCATTAAGTGATTTGATAGATGGCGCTAATAACAACAACATAATCATTTAATTATATCTTATATATAATTAATCAACAAATTTTTGTTGATTTTAAATTTATTAAATTAATTTGATTTAAAATTTAAAAATTTGTATTAATAATTTTTGATTTAAATAATTATTGGTGAGCTAAAATTGAGGTTATGTTGTTTTAGAAAAATTTTTATGCTTTTAATCATAGATGGCGCCACACATTTTTTATTAATAATTACTAAAATTAATTTCGATTTTAATTCAAAATTTCTCATTCAATTAACTTTATTTAATTCTTATCATATTAATTAAATTTTTTTAATTAATTTAAAAATATAATTTATTCAGTCATTCAATCATTAAGTGATTTGATAGATGGCGCTAATAACAACAACATAATCATTTAATTATATCTTATATATAATTAATCAACAAATTTTTGTTGATTTTAAATTTATTAAATTAATTTGATTTAAAAATTTGTATTAATAATTTTTGATTTAAATAATTATTGGTGAGCTAAAATTGAGGTTATGTTGTTTTAGGAAAGAAATTTATGCTTTTAATCATAGATGGCGCTACACATTTTTTATTAATAATTACTAAAATTAATTTCGATTTCAATTCAAAATTTCTCATTCAATTAACTTTATTTAATTCTTATCATATTAATTAAATTTTTTTAATTAATTTAAAAATATAATTTATTCAGTCATTCAATCATTAAATGGTTTGATAGATGGCGCTAATAACAACAACATAATAATCATTTAATTATATCTTATATATAATTAATCAACAAATTTTTGTTGATTTTAAATTTATTAAATTAATTTGATTTAAATTTTAAAAATTTGTATTAATAATTTTTGATTTAAATAATTATTGGTGAGCTAAAATTGAGGTTATGTTGTTTTAGAAAAAAAATTTATGCTTTTAATCATAGATGGCGCTACACATTTTTTATTAATAATTACTAAAATTAATTTCGATTTTAATTCAAAATTTCTCATTCAATTAACTTTATTTAATTCTTATCATATTAATTAAATTTTTTTAATTAATTTAAAAATATAATTTATTCAGTCATTCAATCATTAAATGGTTTGATAGATGGCGCTAATAACAACAACATAATAATCATTTAATTATATCTTATATATAATTAATCAACAAATTTTTGTTGATTTTAAATTTATTAAATTAATTTGATTTAAATTTTAAAAATTTGTATTAATAATTTTTGATTTAAATAATTATTGGTGAGCTAAAATTGAGGTTATATTGTTTTAGAAAAAAAATATGCTTTTAATCATAGATGGCGCTACACATTTTTTATTAATAATTACTAAAATTAATTCCGATTTTAATTCAAAATTTCTCATTTAATTAATTTTATTTAATTCTTATCATATTAATTAAATTTTTTTAATTAATTTAAAAATATAATTTATTCACTCATTCAATCATTAAGTGATTTGATAGATGGCGCTAATAATAACAATATAATAATTAATCATTTAATTATATCTTATATATAATTAATCAACAAATTTTTGTTGATTTTAAATTTATTAAATTAATTTGATACAAATTTGAATTAATAATTTTTGATTTAAATAATTATTAGTGAGCTAAAATTGAGGTTATGTTGTTTTTGGAAAGAAATTTATGCTTTTAATCATAGATGGCGCTACACATTTTTTATTAATAATTACTAAAATTAATTCCGATTTTAATTCAAAATTTCTCATTTAATTAATTTTATTTAATTCTTATCATATTAATTAAATTTTTTTAATTAATTTAAAAATATAATTTATTCACTCATTCAATCATTAAATGATTTGATAGATGGCGCTATTAATAACAATATAATAATTAATCATTTAATTATATCTTATATATAATTAATCAACAAATTTGTGTTGATTTTAAATTTATTAAATTAATAATTTTTGATTTAAATAATTATTGGTGAGCTAAAATTGAGGTTATGTTGTTTCAGAAAAAAATGTATGCTTTTAATCATAGATGGCGCTACACATTTTTTATTAAAAATTACTAAAATTAATTTCAATTTCAATTCAAAATTTCTCATTTAATTAACTTTATTTAATTCTTACAATATTAATTAAATTTTTTTAATTAATTGAAAAATATAATTTATTCAAGTCACTCAATCATTAAGTGATTCGATAGATGGCGCTAATAATAACAATATAATAATTATATCTTATATATAATTAATCAACAAATTTTTAATTTTCAAAAATTAAATAATAAATTGTCGCAAATTATTCATAGTTGATTAAAACGTTCAATTTATTTTATTATAAATGAGCAAATTGAGTAATTCGCCGCTAGATGGCGCTATTTATTTAAAAATTAATAATTTATGCTTAATCAACAAATTTATTTAAAATAATGACGCAAATGACCAAGGCAAACTCCTAAATTGTTTATCTTTTTTATTTCGGGATTTTTCGGGCACTTTGCATAAATTACCATAAACAAATAATTACTAACCCCAAAAAAGCCGATTAAATCAAGGCTAAGTATCAATAAAAAACCCGTTTTTATTGCTAAATCTCCTCCTTTCTGGGTATAAATAAAGCCCGGGATGGATCAAAACATATTTCATTTAAAGTTCGTTGTTTAAAAGTGAAAAAATGAAGAGATTAAGTTTGATAGTGTTGGTGGTTCTTATCGGTGTGGTTATTTGCGAAGAAACCGGTGAGTTTTTTTTGTTTAATTTTGGTTTATAAATTAACGATCTCCCTTTTTAGTTAGAATAAATAGAGAGGCTCAATTTGGACATGGTTATGGGCACGGATACGGTCACGGTCATGGAGGGCATTATGGAGGAGGATATGGGTATCCTCACGGAGGGTACCACCACGGACACGATTACCATCATCACCACCATCACGGGGGGCACCACTTTTAACTAAATAAACAAGATATTATCAATCAAAAAACATTTATTTCAAATTAACTTCAAATCCGATCCGATTTATTTCCAAACAAAGCATAACACCTCTTTATAGTTTCTTGAATCGAAGCCAAAACGCGACACGGTCTTAAATCCTCAGAGCTATGAGCTTTCGATTGAAAAAGGGGAAGGCACTTTTTCGCGGTCACCAAATCTCCGTGCAACAAAGCGGCCAAAGTATCCTCGTTTATGTCGAATCCTTTCGTGCGTACTTGCAAATTATTGAATTGGGGCCAATTTTGCTCGCAAGCCTCGCATTTACAATCAAAATAATATTGTCGTTTTAATTCCCTTTGTCGCTCATTTTTATTATTAATGGCAAAATGATATCTGAAACAAACATAACCTCAATTATATTTTTAATTTTTAAATATATTTTTAAATAATTAAAAACTCACCCATAATTATCTAAAAGTTCTTCACCTTTCTTGATGGGTCTTAAAGCGCGTAGCACAATTTTCGAGCCATGACACACTCTTAGAACGTTCGGGTTACACGAGTGATTAATTAAACTCATAAATGAATAAGCCCCGGCTCCGGTTTCAACGCTCGATTCGAAATCCCCAAAAAAATCTTCTCTACACTCGGAGATTTCGTGAAAATTAGTCGGGCCTGTTTGTAGATGCCTCAAAATTAATTCTTTAACCGTCTTTTTATCACTCTCCGGTTGTTTTAAGTCTTTAATAAAATTCGTATGATTTTCAAGTAAATTGAATATAACGGCTGCCGTTACAGCCCTAGGGAATAAATCGGCGCTATTCCTCAAATGAGTATTCCCCTCTAAAAAATGAATTTCCTCATACGAATCCGATTTATAAACTTTGTTGTTTTTGTTGAAATTATTGATGTTGGCGAAGATATCCCGGGCTTGCAAAGTAATCCGTAAAGCCAAAAGATTTAATTTGGTTAATTCTAAACGGTACAGCGTCGTTATTATGGGGCATTCGTATTGATGGTACAATTTCCAAGCGGATTCTTTACATTTCTCCGAGCAAAATAAGGCGTAAATGCAACCATCGCATGGGATTAAATCGTAACAAATTTCCAAACAATTCGAACAATAACTATAAATAAAATCTTTTAGTAGGAGTTTCGAATAGGGTTCTTCCACGGCTAAAACATCCCCAATTTTGATATTTTTAACCGCAATTACGTGTCGGCCCAATTCTTCCGATTTGTTTATTTTAATCGAAGATGAAGCACAAGTTATGAGATGGTTTGGGTGTTCTATAATCGGTGGGGGGTTAAAATAAGTTAATTGGGTTTGTTGTCTCGGGGGTTTTTTACATTTTGATCGGCGTAGTTCTAATTTGTAGGCGAGATCTTCCGGGTATTGGTTGTTTAGGGCTCGATCGATGTCCTAAAATTAAAATTAATTAATGATAAATTAATTAAATTAATTAAATGTGTTAAGTAATGCAATAATATAAGATAATTCCCATAGAGATTTCAACTTTAAAACTTTTATTTTAATTCAAATGTGTGTACAGGGTAGGATTAAGTTGAATTTAGCTGTTTATCTTAAGATATTTTGTGAATCATCTTAAAAACATCTTAAAAGAAGATAATTAACATAAAAATATCTTAAAATTGCACAAATCATTGCTATCGTGCCTAATTTTTGAAATAATCTTTTACTTTAATCATCTTTTATTCAACAATAAAAGATGAAGTCTTTAAACAATTTTCTTAGCACCAGTTCAAAACAAAAGTAGTTAAAACAGTTTTCCTTTAGCAACTTCCTTTTTAATCTGTTTATGTCCCATTTGAAAATAAAATCACAAAGCCACAAACAATATCATTTTCTCGATGATAATAAAAACAAAAATATGTTTATACGCTTAAATCGAGCGGAAATTGCACGATTTGGGGTCATTTTTCAACATCCCCTTGTAAATAATTATGCTTAAAAAATTCATGAAAGATCAAAATTACATTTAATAAGAATTAACAACTCGTAATCTATGTTAAAAATGCTTTAAAATGAGCCCAAGCACGATTAATTTATTATGATAAATAAGTCAAGTTAAAATCGCATATAACAAAAAGTTAGTACTTCCGGTTTTTATTTTTTAATGAAAATACGTCGTGTTTGGTATCAAATGAAAGCTTTTTGAACGTAGATCAATAATTTTAGCTTATTTTGTCTTTAAATTTCTCCAATTTATCATATTCTAATTAATTCTCTTAATAATTCGTAATCTACATTGAAAATGCTTTAAAATGAGCCCAAACACGACGAATTTATTGTTAAAAATAAGCAAAATCTAAAATTGGATATAATTAATTATGTGGTACTTCCGGTTTTTATTTTTTAATGAAAATACGTCGTGTTTGGTATCAAATGAAAGCTTTTTGAACGTAGATTAATAATTTTAGCTTATTTTGTCTTTGAATTTTTCCAATTTATCATATTTTAATCAATTCTCTTAATAATTCGTAATCTACATTAAAAATGCTTTAAAATGAACCCAAACACGACGTATTTATTGTTAAAAATAAGCAAAATCCAAAATTGGATATAATTAATTATGTGGTACTTCCGGTTTTTATTTTTTAATGAAAATACGTCGTGTTTGGTATCAAATGAAAGCTTTTTGAACGTAGATTAATAATTTTAGCTTATTTCGTCTTTAAATTTTTCCAATTTATCATATTTTAATCAACTCTCTTAATAATTCGTAATCTACATTGAAAATGCTTTAAAATGAGCCGAAACACGACGTATTTATTGTTAAAAATAATCAAAATTCAAAATTGGATATAATTAATTATGTGGTACTTCCGGTTTCTATTTTTTAATGAAAATACGTCGTGTTTGGTATCAAATGAAAGCTTTTTGAACGTAGATTAATAATTTTAGCTTATTTCGTCTTTAAATTTTTCCAATTTATCATATTTTAAGCAATTCTCTTAATAATTCATAATCTACATTAAAAATGCTTTAAAATGAGCCCAAGCACGACGTATTTATTGTTAAAAATAATCAAAATCCAAAATTGGATATAATTAATTATGTGGTACTTCCGGTTTTTATTTTTTAATGAAAATACGTCGTGTTTGGTCTCAAATGAAAGCTTTTTGAACGTAGATTAACAATTTTAGCTTATTTCGTCTTTAAATTTTTCCAATTTATCATATTTTAATCAATTCTCTTAATAATTCGTAATCTACATTAAAAATGCTTTAAAATGAACCCAAACACGACGTATTTATTGTTAAAAATAATCAAAATCCAAAATTGGATATAATTAATTATGTGGTACTTCCGGTTTTTATTTTTTAATGAAAATACGTCGTGTTTGGTCTCAAATGAAAGCTTCTTGAACGTAGATTAATAATTTTAGCTTATTTTGTCTTTAAATTTTTCCAATTAATCATATTCTAGTCAATTCTCTTAATAATTCATAATCTACATTAAAAATGCTTTAAAATGAGCCCAAACACGACGTATTTATTGTTAAAAATAATCAAAATCCAAAATTGGATATAATTAATTATGTGGTACTTCCGGTTTTTATTTTTTAATGAAAATACGTCGTGTTTGGTCTCAAATGAAAGCTTCTTGAACGTAGATTAATAATTTTAGCTTATTTTGTCTTTAAATTTTTCCAATTAATCATATTCTAGTCAATTCTCTTAATAATTCATAATCTACATTAAAAATGCTTTAAAATGAGCCCAAACACGACGTATTTATTGTTAAAAATAATCAAAATCCAAAATTGGATATAATTAATTATGTGGTACTTCCGGTTTTTATTTTTTAATGAAAATACGTCGTGTTTGGTCTCAAATGAAAGCTTCTTGAACGTAGATTAATAATTTTAGCTTATTTTGTCTTTAAATTTTTCCAATTTATCATATTCTAGTCAATTCTCTTAATAATTCATAATCTACATTAAAAATGCTTTAAAATGAGCCCAAACACGACGTATTTATTGTTAAAAATAATCAAAATCCAAAATTGGATATAATTAATTATGTGGTACTTCCGGTTTTTATTTTTTAATGAAAATACGTCGTGTTTGGTCTCAAATGAAAGCTTCTTGAACGTAGATTAACAATTTTAGCTTATTTCGTCTTAAATTTTTCCAATTTATCATATTTTAATCAATTCTCTTAATAATTCGTAATCTACATTAAAAATGCTTTAAAATGAACCCAAACACGACGTATTTATTGTTAAAAATAATCAAAATCCAAAATTGGATATAATTAATTATGTGGTACTTCCGGTTTTTATTTTTTAATGAAAATACGTCGTGTTTGGTCTCAAATGAAAGCTTCTTGAACGTAGATTAATAATTTTAGCTTATTTTGTCTTTAAATTTTTCCAATTAATCATATTCTAGTCAATTCTCTTAATAATTCATAATCTACATTAAAAATGCTTTAAAATGAGCCCAAACACGACGTATTTATTGTTAAAAATAATCAAAATCCAAAATTGGATATAATTAATTATGTGGTACTTCCGGTTTTTATTTTTTAATGAAAATACGTCGTGTTTGGTCTCAAATGAAAGCTTCTTGAACGTAGATTAATAATTTTAGCTTATTTTGTCTTTAAATTTTTCCAATTAATCATATTCTAGTCAATTCTCTTAATAATTCATAATCTACATTAAAAATGCTTTAAAATGAGCCCAAACACGACGTATTTATTGTTAAAAATAATCAAAATCCAAAATTGGATATAATTAATTATGTGGTACTTCCGGTTTTTATTTTTTTATGAAAATACGTCGTGTTTGGTATCAAATGAAAGCTTTTTGAACGTAGATTAATAATTTTAGCTTATTTTGTCTTTGAATTTTTCCAATTAATCATATTCTAGTCAATTCTCTTAATAATTCATAATCTACATTAAAAATGCTTTAAAATGAGCCCAAACACGACGTATTTATTGTTAAAAATAAGCAAAATCCAAAATTGGATGTAATTAATTATGTGGTACTTCCGGTTTTTATTTTTTTATGAAAATACGTCGTGTTTGGTCTCAAATGAAAGCTTCTTGAACGTAGATTAATAATTTTAGCTTATTTTGTCTTTAAATTTTTCCAATTAATCATATTCTAGTCAATTCTCTTAATAATTCATAATCTACATTAAAAATGCTTTAAAATGAGCCCAAACACGACGTATTTATTGTTAAAAATAAGCAAAATCCAAAATTGGATGTAATTAATTATGTGGTACTTCCGGTTTTTATTTTTTTATGAAAATACGTCGTGTTTGGTATCAAATGAAAGCTTTTTGAACGTAGATTAATAATTTTAGCTTATTTTGTCTTTAAATTTCTCCAATTTATCATATTCTAATCAATTCTCTTAATAATTCGTAATCTACATTAAAAATGCTTTAAAATGAGCCCAAACACGACGTATTTATTGTTAAAAATAAGCAAAATCCAAAATTGGATGTAATTAATTATGTGGTACTTCCGGTTTTTATTTTTTTATGAAAATACGTCGTGTTTGGTATCAAATGAAAGCTTTTTGAACGTAGATTAATAATTTTAGCTTATTTTGTCTTTGAATTTTTCCAATTAATCATATTTTAATCAACTCTCTTAATAATTCGTAATCTACATTGAAAATGCTTTAAAATGAGCCGAAACACGACGTATTTATTGTTAAAAATAATCAAAATCCAAAATTGGATATAATTAATTATGTGGTACTTCCGGTTTTTATTTTTTAATGAAAATACGTCGTGTTTGGTATCAAATGAAAGCTTTTTGAACGTAGATTAATAATTTTAGCTTATTTCGTCTTTAAATTTTTCCAATTTATCATATTTTAATCAACTCTCTTAATAATTCGTAATCTACATTGAAAATGCTTTAAAATGAGCCGAAACACGACGTATTTATTGTTAAAAATAATCAAAATCCAAAATTGGATATAATTAATTATGTGGTACTTCCGGTTTTTATTTTTTAATGAAAATACGTCGTGTTTGGTATCAAATGAAAGCTTTTTGAACGTAGATTAATAATTTTAGCTTATTTCGTCTTTAAATTTTTCCAATTTATCATATTTTAATCAACTCTCTTAATAATTCGTAATCTACATTGAAAATGCTTTAAAATGAGCCGAAACACGACGTATTTATTGTTAAAAATAATCAAAATCCAAAATTGGATATAATTAATTATGTGGTACTTCCGGTTTTTATTTTTTTATGAAAATACGTCATGTTTGGTCTCAAATGAAAGCTTTTTGAACGCAGATTAATAATTTCAGCTTATTTTGTCATTAAATTCTTCCAATTAATCATATTCTAATCAATTTTCTTAATAATTCGTAATCTACATTAAAAATGCTTTAAAATGAGCCCAAACACGACGTATTTATTGTTAAAAATAATCAAAATCCAAAATTGGATATAATTAATTATGTGGTACTTCCGGTTTTTATTTTTTAATGAAAATACGTCGTGTTTGGTATCAAATGAAAGCTTTTTGAACGTAGATTAATAATTTTAGCTTATTTCGTCTTTAAATTTTTCCAATTTATCATATTTTAATCAACTCTCTTAATAATTCGTAATCTACATTGAAAATGCTTTAAAATGAGCCGAAACACGACGTATTTATTGTTAAAAATAATCAAAATCCAAACTTGGATATAATTAATTATGTGGTACTTCCGATTTTTATTTTTTTATGAAAATACGTCATGTTTGGTCTCAAATGAAAGCTTTTTGAACGCAGATTAATAATTTCAGCTTATTTTGTCATTAAATTCTTCCAATTAATCATATTCTAATCAATTTTCTTAATAATTCGTAATCTACATTGAAAATGCTTTAAAATGAGCCGAAACACGACGTATTTATTGTTAAAAATAATCAAAATTCAAAATTGGATATAATTAATTATGTGGTACTTCCGGTTTCTATTTTTTAATGAAAATACGTCGTGTTTGGTATCAAATGAAAGCTTTTTGAACGTAGATTAATAATTTTAGCTTATTTCGTCTTTAAATTTTTCCAATTTATCATATTTTAATCAATTCTCTTAATAATTCGTAATCTACATTAAAAATGCTTTAAAATGAGCCCAAGCACGACGTATTTATTGTTAAAAATAAGCAAAATCCAAAATTGGATGTAATTAATTATGTGGTACTTCCGGTTTTTATTTTTTAATGAAAATACGTCGTGTTTGGTATCAAATGAAAGCTTTTTGAACGTAGATTAATAATTTTAGCTTATTTCGTCTTTAAATTTTTTCAATTTATCATATTTTAATCAATTCTCTTAATAATTCGTAATCTACATTGAAAATGCTTTAAAATGAGCCCAAACACGACGTATTTATTGTTAAAAATAAGCAAAATCTAGAATTGGATATAATTAATTATGTGGTACTTCCGGTTTTTATTTTTTAATGAAAATACGTCATGTTTGGTCTCAAATGAAAGCTTTTTGAACGTAGATTAACAATTTTAGCTTATTTCGTCTTTAAATTTTTCCAATTTATCATATTTTAATCAATTCTCTTAATAATTCGTAATCTACATTAAAAATGCTTTAAAATGAACCCAAACACGACGTATTTATTGTTAAAAATAAGCAAAATCCAAAATTGGATATAATTAATTATGTGGTACTTCCGGTTTTTATTTTTTAATGAAAATACGTCGTGTTTGGTGTCAAATGAAAGCTTTTTGAACGTAGATTAATAATTTTAGCTTATTTTGTCTTTGAATTTTTCCAATTTATCATATTCTAATCAATTCTCTTAATAATTCATAATCTACATTAAAAATGCTTTAAAATGAGCCAAACACGACGTATTTATTGTTAAAAATAAGCAAAATCCAAAATTGGATGTAATTAATTATGTGGTACTTCCGGTTTTTATTTTTTTATGAAAATACGTCGTGTTTGGTATCAAATGAAAGCTTTTTGAACGTAGATTAATAATTTTAGCTTATTTTGTCTTTGAATTTTTCCAATTTATCATATTCTAATCAATTCTCTTAATAATTCATAATCTACATTAAAAATGCTTTAAAATGAGCCCAAACACGACGTATTTATTGTTAAAAATAATCAAAATCCAAAATTGGATATAATTAATTATGTGGTACTTCCGGTTTTTATTTTTTAATGAAAATACGTCGTGTTTGGTCTCAAATGAAAGCTTTTTGAACGTAGATTAATAATTTTAGCTTATTTTGTCTTTAAATTTTTCCAATTTATCATATTCTAATCAATTCTCTTAATAATTCTTAATCTACATTAAAAATGCTTTAAAATGAGCCCAAACACGACGTATTTATTGTTAAAAATAAGCAAAATCGAAAATTGGATATAATTAATTATGTGGTACTTCCGGTTTTTATTTTTTAATGAAAATACGTCATGTTTGGTCTCAAATGAAAGCTTTTTGAACGTAGATTAATAATTTTAGCTTATTTTTTTCTTCTCTTGCAGGGCTTATAATCAATTGATGTATCCTAATGGCTTTCGGTAAAAAAAGTCTCCGGATGCGTGGTTAGACCCGACCCAACCCAACTCAACCTTGTATATTTGAAGTGAAGTAAAGAAGTGATTCCAGACCTAGAATCATTCGGGTTTTTGTCTCAAAAAGATATGCAGCTAAACCTGAATGTTTCTAGTTCTAGATGTAGAGTTAGATGTTATGATAAAACTAGAACTAACACTAAACCTAAAAGTGGAAAGATTAGTTCTAGTTTTATAAGATCTAACTCTGAATCTAGAACTAGAATCATTCGGGTTTAGCTGTATGTCTCTTTGAGACAGCTAAACCCGAATGATTCTAATTCTAGATCTTGTCAAAAGCAATTAATCTCTTTCTATTTCATCTCCTATCTATCCAGATAACATAATATAGGCATTATAAAACGAAATACATCATCTAAATCATGACACTACTTGACATCTTTTATCCGATTTAGAAGTTCGGATAAACTTTTTTGACTTACTTTTAAGCACTGCTCATAAAAATCTTTCTTCAACAACACAACGGATCGATTTGCATAAGCTAATCCTAAAGCTTTGCTGTTATTCGTAGCAAAAGCAATGCTCTTCGTATAAAACATTAAAGCTAATTGGTAATTGGATTCGTTGAGCTCGGTGTTGCCTTGCACCCGATATTGTACGCTCACCAAATCGTTTTTATCATTATATTCCAAATTCGGGGTTAATTTATACTTCTTAATCAATTTTAAGGCATAATCGACTCTCTCCCAATTTGAATTGAGCGCGCTAAATTCCTCTGACGTTTCGTTAACTTTCGCATTTCTCGATAGGGCGCGACACAAGCACTCAAATATATCGTTAACCTTCACATTGTTAGACATCTTATTATCATCGATTATTTCGTCGTAACGGGCCCCAAAAAAATGTCGCGAAGGAGGTCCACCCTGTTCCTCGTTTATAACTTAGGAGCCGAGATGGTTTACGTCTTAGCACAACGATTAAACTCGCAAAATGTGCCCTTAAAGCAGGCGGCCTCAGGTAAATAAAAAAAAAACTAGTTCGAAATTCGCATCTAGAGGGCCAGATCCCTCCGGAAGCGCCAAATTCAAAACGAACATAACCTAATTTTATTTTTTTTTAGCGATAGATAAAATAATTTCGATGTTAACCGATTGGGACCTCCTCACAATCTTAATTCGCCCCCAAGAGATGTTCTCACACGAAAAAGTAAAAAACATCATCGAAGACATCGCGCAATGCTCCACGATGAGGTTAGACCCGGTAAGCATGGACAAATTATGGGATTTAATCACGATGGTCTTAAAATGGCAAGTAACCCTTTCTCCAACATCACACGAAGTATTAAAATTAACCGAAAAGCATTTATTCGAAATCGAAAGGTACGTCTCAAACATTGAAACTTTAGAGAAATTAAACCGCATCCAAAGCTGTTTATCGATGCTTAAAGAAGGCTTGAGCCAGGAGGAACTAAAATATTTACACTCCGATCTAACAAGTTGGCTCAAAGACTTCAACGTTAAAGTATCAC
Source organism: Onthophagus sagittarius (assembly GCA_036711965.1). NCBI lineage: Eukaryota > Metazoa > Arthropoda > Insecta > Coleoptera > Scarabaeidae > Onthophagus > Onthophagus sagittarius. The sequence continues at coordinate 14,868,844 of JASERS010000008.1, forward strand.
TATTAATCAAATTGGAATTACAAACCCCCGATGGGAAATTCATTAAATCCCCCAACGAAAACAATAAATCCATCATAAATAATTTGGGGAAAAACATTTATTTGAGCCAAGAAAACGATAAATTAGCGATTAATATCAAAGAAAAGAAACAAAGAGAAATTAACTCCTTACAAAACGATTTATTGGGATCAAATCACAATCAAATCGACGATTTCAAATTCACCGCGTTAAAAGCGCGCGAAAACAACAACGTTTTCGATAAGATCGATGTTAAACGCGAGGAGGGCAATTTGCAAGAAATTTTTAACGAATTTCACATCAACGATAACGACAATAACTCGTACGATTATGATTAATTTATTACATTCCCAAACGTTCTAGTCGATTAATCAACTTATCTAGTCATTAATAAAGCTGCACTCAAGCTTGGGATTTGCTCACGAAGCTCTATTTTAATACACTTTGTATACTTAACATTAATGTTAATGCAAATCGAAACAAAACATATTTTTTGTATGTATCGTTAATGAACCGTGCCTTTTTTAATTTTTGTAACGTTTACAAGGAATATTTATGGCAATAATGCAATAAAGTACACCGTAATAAGCAATAAATTAATTAGTTTTGATTAATCCTTTTTTTTGGGTTAAATTAGAACTAAAAGGTGAGGTTATGTATGTATGTATTCTTCTTCCGGTGAGGTTTTGGAGTTCGAAGAAATGAGTTATAAAATCAAATTTTATCAATTAAAATCAATTTTATTAATGGATATAACAAATTTGGTCTTCTTATTGCAAATGTTTAGGTAAAATTGTAATTAATTAATTAATAATATGAAATAATTTAATTGTATAAATTTATATAGTAATTTTAATTTTTTAGGTTGGTAGTAAAAAAAGATTCAACGTCAATGCATAAAGGTCGGAGATTATTTAAATTTATAAATACGTTTTTTATTCAAAATAATCAGAAAGAGACCAATTTTACCAAAAAAAATAAGTAAATGTAAGTTGTGTGCACCTATTTAATACCACTTTTTTGTTCAAAATATAATCTTATTAATATTATGAACGAAAATCAATTTTGAGGTTATGTTTATATCTTAAATTTTTTTCTTTAATTCCAGATTGTTTAATACGCGTAATTGTACAAAGATTAATTGGGTTAATATCGAATTTAAACAGGAATTAACCCCGATTTATAATTTTTTGTTTAAAATAAAAAAATTATTTTAAGATTTGGTGACGATTTTGAAAGGTACGAATCAAATTTTATATAAAATCAATTTTATTTGATTCTTATTTCGAATATTTACGTAAAATCGTAATTAATTGATTAAAAACGCGGAATAATTGGATTAATTATTTAATTTTTATAACGTATGAATTTTATTTTTTGAGGTTGGTAGTAAAAAAGTTTCAACATCAAGGCATAAATGTCAAAAATTATTTAAACGGTATAAACACGTTTTTTACTCAAAATAATCAAAAACAAACCGATTTTACTACAAAAATAAGTAAACGTAAGTTATATGTACTTATTTAACAACATTTTTTGGTTCAAAATGTGATTATTTTAATGTTATGAAAAAAATCAATTTTGAGGTTATGTTAGTATGTTTTAAAATCAAATCGATTTTTCCATTTATTTTATTTCTAATTTGAGTATAATTATGGTTATAATTAGGATAATAATTAACATATAATAATAATTTAGGTGTACTTCGTAAAATCCTCCATTTGAACCCTTTTCATTTTAACCTCGTCCGGCTCCTTTTTAACTTCTTGTATTTTATTTTTAAGATTTTTAATTTTTCTCAATCGTTCCAACCAATTTGAAGCATACGGGTTCGTTCCGGAGTTTTTTAACGAGTTAAACACCAAAGAGGCCATCTAAACAAAATCGTAATAAATTTATTTATTTTTTTTTAGAGAAAGAATTACTTACATTTGCATGTAAAGCCAACTGACGAGCTAATATAGCTACATTTTGATCCGAAACCAATTTCGGTTCAGTTACCCCGATTAATCGTAAAAGATCCTCCTTAACTTTAACGGTGACCCGATTTGTGTTGTGATCTAAAGGCTGAATTATTATTGAGGCGAAATTAAATTGACCCTAAAACAAGGTAATTTTATTAATTATTAATAAATATTAAAATTTAAGGAAAAAAAAATATATCCTCACTTTTTTAAGTCAAATTAATTTAATGAAATAATTAAATTTATTTAGGGGTTATATTTTTTTATTATTACCTTAATCGTATTAATATGGTATTCCTCCCCTGATTCATTATAGACAATCGTAACATTATCATTTCCGATATGCCTCTTTTTCTCGTGGCAATTCGGATCTGACTCTTTATTCGGCATCATCGTTGCGACATGAAACATAACTCGAATAACATCATCTTGCCAAATGTAAGAGAATTTTCCATCACACCCTCCTTGTTCTAACCCCCCCAAAAAGACAACTTGCGGATCGGCGTCGTTTAATTTAATTAATGTCCCCAAATTTTGTAAAAACTCCTGATACCGTACCGATCCAACTTTATTCCTTAATATATCAGCTTCGCTTTTACACTGACCGGGGCCTACGTATAACACTCCGATTTTGTGGGTTTCATACGGCGGGATGCAATCTAAAACCGTCAAAGCTCTTTGAACGATATCGCTTGAGTCGATCAATAAAGGTTTTTCAGTGGCATTTTTTAAATGAGCCGCATGATAAAGTTGTAAAAAAATGAAACTTGGAGATATCCCACTTTTCGGGGCTTCTTTAGGCCGGGAACTGTGGTGCCTTAACATTTCCGAGTTGGGTTTTCTTACCGGTGACATAACGGAAATTGTATAACCGCGATCTCTTATTTGACTGCTTAAACTTTGATCGCTTATACTCAACTTTTCGATTTCACTTCGTTTATCTTTCTTTAAATATTGTAACCCAGTTTTTTCGGATGCACTTTTTTGAATTTCGTTTCCCTCCCGTTGAGATCGTTGTGGTCTCGGAGATGTTTGGGTGGGACTTTGAGGCGGTTTCGCTACTAATGCTGTTGATGAAAACGTCGGGAGTGTATTTGGGCGCTCAATATTTTTGTCTGAGGCGATACTATCGATTGAGTCACTTTTAGCTGATCGGAGGACCCCGTAATTTCTTGGGTATTGAGGGCGGGAGGTTTGGCTCGAAGGGTTTGGGGATGGGGGGACTGTTTGACTCGGTTTTGTGATTATTGGGTCATTTTGTGTTTGGGGGCCTGGATAACTTAGTGAATTTAATAATGAGGGGTGTTGGGGGTAATATGTCCCATCCGTTGGGGGGGTTGTTCCCGCAATTTCTTCTGGGATTGCCTCACAACTCACTCGTAAATCTTTTTTTAATTTTTTTGTTATTTCATCTTCGGCTTGGTTCCGTTCCTCGCGTTCTTTTTGTTGCATTGGGTTGCGCCAATTTGCAGACATTTCCGGGCTTGAATTCGATCTTTGAACGGGATTTCTTGATCTGGATCCGTCTTCGTAGATTGATTCATCTTCGTCGATGCTGTCTCGGGAACTTTGACGTGATGGTGATTGTTTATTCGGAGAACCTACAAAAAATATTACTAAAAAAAACCTTTTTTTTTGTAATTAAGCATTTATTTATTATTTTTACGCCACAAACACTAAAATGTAATAATTATTTATCAACTTTCATTTATAAAATCTTTATTTTGAGTGCATTTTCAGTTATATTCAGTGTCGTTCTATGAGATTTGGGGCTGGATTGGATAAACGAAACGATTTTACAATAAATAAAAATTGTTTACCTGGAATACTTATCGGTGCCGTGACACTAACATCTTCATCTTGACTCGTACTTGTCCCTTGATGTTGAAAATCTTTATCAAAACTCCCAATATCACTTGAAGTTTGATTCAAAGATGACGTAAAAAGCGTCGAAATCTCGTTTATAGGGAACTCATAAATCGATTGTTGATCTGCAATTTGATTTTGGATCCGCATCACCCAAGACATGTCCCCCGTAGGTCTTCTAACATAAATTTCCGCCCACCCTTGGCACCAACACGCGCATCGTAACTTTTCGCTCGAATTTGAATCGCGATGGACGCTTAATTGCTGCAATTTCGACGGTAATTGATCGAGTTTGTCGCCCAATTTTTTTAATTCATCCACCGGGCTACTCGTGGAGGTGTTTGTGTTCGATTTATCGGCCGAATTTTGTCGGGTAACTCTCGTACTTGAGTCTTCTTTATCTTTTTCTGTGCTATTGTTACGACTTGTCTTTTTAGTATCTTCCGGCGTCCTATCAATCTTACAAGCAGTGAAGCATTTGTCGCATAAACCGTGTTTTAAAGCTTTTTGTGCACAACCACTCGTTGTTATCGTAATCACTTTGTTCCCTAATAACCAACTTGTTGATTGACCCCCACTTAATAAAAAATCAGCTGTTGGTAATCTAAAAAATAAATAAATAGATAAGTTAAGGTTTTAATTGAATTAAAATTTACCTTCTCGGCAAAGCACTACACGGCGAGAAAGCATAACGTGCCATCAAATCAATGCAGGTTTCCGTTAATTCCTCGTAAAAAGTCATCTTTAACTTATCTGAGGGCACTTTAAAATCGGAAGTTAAGCATTTCACATCAACGGTGGGTCTTGAAAGGGTTATTGGTGCTCGATTTGGCCTCCTCGAGCCTTGCTCTGTCAAACTCGAACTTCTTTTACGGTCCGAACTGTCCTGATTTAGCTTGTTTACGTCGGATTGTTTCAAAAAGTTGGTTTCTTCAAACGGAGTTAAAGCATTCGTTTGTAAACCCTAAAAATAAAAAGAATTGTAATCAACATAACCTCAAAAAAAAAATTGTTAATTTTAATTATTTTTTGATATCATTTAAATTTTAATCACAAAATGAATTCATTTAAGCAAATTTGATTTAATTTGGACGATTTTTTTCGAAATATTATTAAATTAAATCGTTTTAATGCAGACGTAAGCAAGACAACATAACCTCTTTTTTTATGTTTCCTAGCTAAAAAGATTATTTTTTTCGAATCAATTGAATTATATGGTTAAAATAACTTAATTTAGTTATATTTTAATATAAATTGAACGATCTTTTCGAAATATTCTTAAATTAAATCGTCTTAATGCAGACGTAAACAAAACAACATAACCTCAATTCTTACTTAAAATACTTTTACTATTTTTTTAATTAATTAAATAAGAAATTATTACGTTAAATTAATTTACTTACACTCGTTATAAATCGAACAAATTCTTTCCGAAACGGTAATCGACACTTTAAAAACCAAACCGCAATAACATGATGAGCCAACGAGACGATGTAATGATTATATTTAAACGGATTTGTATACGGAAGGGATATAGCAAAAACAGCCATATATTCATCAGCGACGAAATTGGCAAAAACCATCGGTAAAACAGTTAGGGCTAAAACAAATTTAATGTAACAACCCAAAAAAAAAATAATCAAATTTGATTACTCGAAAGGAATTCTAAAACAGGAATTGCAATCCTATCCGTAGCCGATATCTTCGATAAGCTCAATAAAACTTGCGGCAACATTTTCACCATAATATCCCTCATTTCCAAGGTGCACGTCATTAAAGCGGTTATACATTGCCGAGCGCATTTAAAGCTTAAATATTTATATAAGCATCCGATCATTTCCTGTTGGGCCGCTTGATTCAAATAATTATGATACGAAGCTAGATTTGCCAAAACGGATAAAACGGCTGCTATAAAATCGGATCGATTTGACCTAAAAGTTTCGGCCAAAGTTTTATCGACAATCTAAAACCAAAAAAAAGAAAAAATTATACAACTAAATTAAGTAATAAATAATAAAATTTACCATTTGCGATAAAGTCTCAACTAATAAATGCATATCTGGGTTACCTTGTTTCGATAAAATCAACGATTTATTTTGTAAGACATAGGGGAGTTGTGCTAAGAGAAGATTTAAGATATCCCAATCTTTCTCGCTTCTCAAGCAGGTTATAAACAGTTTAAAAGCGTGTTTAACCGAAACGTAAGTTACAACGCATTGGGGTTGTTGGGTTATAGCCGGAGATGGGGGCGGTGGGGACATTGTAGATGATTTTTCTTGGAAGTAAGTCACACAAAGGTATTGGCTGAATTTAATTTCTTCGTTTGCGTTGATACAACCTAAATGATACGTGTTATCAGCTCGCATTTTTAAGAAGCAATCAAAAATCTGTAACAAAAAAATTAATAAAAAAAAATTTATTTTTAAATTAATTAATTACCTTATAACGAATTTTGTTGCAATTATCGAACAATTTCGGTTTGCTATAATGAAAATCCAAGAATTTAATCAACATTTGATAGATTTTAATCGCATGCGATGAGGGTAATTTGTAAACTTTGATTACGAAGACTTTTATTAAGCCCTCGACCAAAGTTTTTATGTCGAATAAATCGGCGTCGGTTAAGCACGTATTTTCGCTGTAATCCTCGTAAGGTCTGTATAACAATTTTTCGAGGATATCCAACATTTCCAAACAACGTTTAGTTTCGCAATTGGCGCATAACTCCAAGAGGAGTTTCGAGGATGAGGCTCGCACCATCACATCCGGGTCGTTCACCACCAAATGAGGGATTACGATCCTATCGATTAATTCATCTTCGTATTTATCCCTAAAATTGATTAAAAAAAATTTAATTCAAATTAAATAAAAATCTTATTTATTTTTTTGATAAATAAGAAATATTAATTGAAATTGAGGTTATGTTGGGTGTGTTTATTACAAAGAAATTTTATTGTAGCTTCATTTTTAGCTGATTTTTGGTTTTAGATTGTTGTATGGTTGTATTTAATTAAAATTAGAATTAGAAAGATTTAAATTAGAACTAGAAAGATCAAGTTTAAAAGAATTAACTAAAAATTGAGGTTATGTTGGGTGTGTTTATTACAAAGAAATTTTATTGTAGCTTCATTTTTAGCTGATTTTTGGTTTTAGATTGTTGTATGGTTGTATTTAATTAAAATTAGAATTAGAAAGATTTAAATTAGAACTAGAAAGATCAAGTTTAAAAGAATTAACTAAAAATTGAGGTTATGTTGGGTGTGTTTATTACAAAGAAATTTTATTGTAGCTTCATTTTTAGCTGATTTTTGGTTTGAGATTGTTGTATGGTTGCATTTAATTAAAATTAGAATTAGAAAGATTTAAATTAGAACTAGAAAGATCAAGTTTAAAAGAATTAACTAAAAATTGAGGTTATGTTGGGTGTGTTTATTACAAAGAAATTTTATTGTAGCTTCATTTTTAGCTGATTTTTGGTTTTAGATTGTTGTATGGTTGTATTTAATTAAAATTTGAATTAGAAAGATTTAAATTAGAACTAGAAAGATCAAGTTTAAAAGAATTAACTAAAAATTGAGGTTATGTTGGGTGTGTTTATTACAAAGAAATTTTATTGTAGCTTCATTTTTAGCTGATTTTTGGTTTTAGATTGTTGTATGGTTGTATTTAATTAAAATTAGAATTAGAAAGATTTAAATTAGAACTAGAAAGATCAAGTTTAAAAGAATTAACTAAAAATTGAGGTTATGTTGGGTGTGTTTATTACAAAGAAATTTTATTGTAGCTTCATTTTTAGCTGATTTTTGGTTTTAGATTGTTGTATGGTTGTATTTAATTAAAATTTGAATTAGAAAGATTTAAATTAGAACTAGAAAGATCAAGTTTAAAAGAATTAACTAAAAATTGAGGTTATGTTTGGTATGTTTATTACAAAGAAATTTTATTGTAGCTTCATTTTTAGCTGATTTTTGGTTTTAGATTGTTGTATGGTTGTATTTAATTAAAATTTGAATTAGAAAGATTTAAATTAGAACTAGAAAGATCAAGTTTAAAAGAATTAACTAAAAATTGAGGTTATGTTGGGTGTGTTTATTACAAAGAAATTTTATTGTAGCTTTATTTTTAGCTGATTTTTGGTTTTAGATTGTTGTATGGTTGTATTTAATTAAAATTTGAATTAGAAAGATTTAAATTAGAACTAGAAAGATCAAGTTTAAAAGAATTAACTAAAAATTGAGGTTATGTTGGGTGTGTTTATTACAAAGAAATTTTATTGTAGCTTCATTTTTAGCTGATTTTTGGTTTGAGATTGTTGTATGGTTGCATTTAATTAAAATTAGAATTAGAAAGATTTAAATTAGAACTAGAAAGATCAAGTTTAAAAGAATTAACTAAAAATTGAGGTTATGTTGGGTGTGTTTATTACAAAGAAATTTTATTGTAGCTTCATTTTTAGCTGATTTTTGGTTTTAGATTGTTGTATGGTTGTATTTAATTAAAATTTGAATTAGAAAGATTTAAATTAGAACTAGAAAGATCAAGTTTAAAAGAATTAACTAAAAATTGAGGTTATGTTGGGTGTGTTTATTACAAAGAAATTTTATTGTAGCTTCATTTTTAGCTGATTTTTGGTTTGAGATTGTTGTATGGTTGCATTTAATTAAAATTAGAATTAGAAAGATTTAAATTAGAACTAGAAAGATCAAGTTTAAAAGAATTAACTAAAAATTGAGGTTATGTTGGGTGTGTTTATTACAAAGAAATTTTATTGTAGCTTCATTTTTAGCTGATTTTTGGTTTTAGATTGTTGTATGGTTGTATTTAATTAAAATTTGAATTAGAAAGATTTAAATTAGAACTAGAAAGATCAAGTTTAAAAGAATTAACTAAAAATTGAGGTTATGTTGGGTGTGTTTATTACAAAGAAATTTTATTGTAGCTTCATTTTTAGCTGATTTTTGGTTTGAGATTGTTGTATGGTTGCATTTAATTAAAATTAGAATTAGAAAGATTTAAATTAGAACTAGAAAGATCAAGTTTAAAAGAATTAACTAAAAATTGAGGTTATGTTGGGTGTGTTTATTACAAAGAAATTTTATTGTAGCTTCATTTTTAGCTGATTTTTGGTTTTAGATTGTTGTATGGTTGTATTTAATTAAAATTTGAATTAGAAAGATTTAAATTAGAACTAGAAAGATCAAGTTTAAAAGAATTAACTAAAAATTGAGGTTATGTTGGGTATGTTTATTACAAAGAAATTTTATTGTAGCTTCATTTTTAGCTGATTTTTGGTTTTAGATTGTTGTATGGTTGTATTTAATTAAAATTATAATTAGAAAGATTTAAATTAGAACTAAAAAGATCAAGTTTAAAAGAATTAACTAAAAATTGAGGTTATGTTGGGTGTGTTTATTACAAAGAAATTTTATTGTAGCTTCATTTTTAGCTGATTTTTGGTTTTAGATTGTTGTATGGTTGTATTTAATTAAAATTTGAATTAGAAAGATTTAAATTAGAACTAGAAAGATCAAGTTTAAAAGAATTAACTAAAAATTGAGGTTATGTTGGGTATGTTTATTACAAAGAAATTTTATTGTAGCTTAATTTTTAGCTGATTTTTGGTTTTAGATTGTTGTATGGTTGTATTTAATTAAAATTTGAATTAGAAAGATTTAAATTAGAACTAGAAAGATCAAGTTTAAAAGAATTAACTAAAAATTGAGGTTATGTTGGGTATGTTTATTACAAAGAAATTTTATTGTAGCTTCATTTTTAGCTGATTTTTGGTTTTAGATTGTTGTATGGTTGTATTTAATTAAAATTTGAATTAGAAAGATTTAAATTAGAACTAGAAAGATCAAGTTTAAAAGAATTAACTAAAAATTGAGGTTATGTTGGGTATGTTTATTACAAAGAAATTTTATTGTAGCTTCATTTTTAGCTGATTTTTGGTTTTAGATTGTTGTATGGTTGTATTTAATTAAAATTATAATTAGAAAGATTTAAATTAGAACTAAAAAGATCAAGTTTAAAAGAATTAACTAAAAATTGAGGTTATGTTGGGTGTGTTTATTACAAAGAAATTTTATTGTAGCTTCATTTTTAGCTGATTTTTGGTTTTAGATTGTTGTATGGTTGTATTTAATTAAAATTTGAATTAGAAAGATTTAAATTAGAACTAGAAAGATCAAGTTTAAAAGAATTAACTAAAAATTGAGGTTATGTTGGGTATGTTTATTACAAAGAAATTTTATTGTAGCTTCATTTTTAGCTGATTTTTGGTTTTAGATTGTTGTATGGTTGTATTTAATTAAAATTTGAATTAGAAAGATTTAAATTAGAACTAGAAAGATCAAGTTTAAAAGAATTAACTAAAAATTGAGGTTATGTTGGGTGTGTTTATTACAAAGAAATTTTATTGTAGCTTTATTTTTAGCTGATTTTTGGTTTTAGATTGTTGTATGGTTGTATTTAATTAAAATTAAAATTAGAAAGATTTAAATTAGAACTAGAAAGATCAAGTTTAAAAGAATTAACTAAAAATTGAGGTTATGTTGGGTGTGTTTATTACAAAGAAATTTTATTGTAGCTTCATTTTTAGCTGATTTTTGGTTTGAGATTGTTGTATGGTTGTATTTAATTAAAATTAAAATTAGAAAGATTTAAATTAGAACTAGAAAGATCAAGTTTAAAAGAATTAACTAAAAATTGAGGTTATGTTGGGTGTGTTTATTACAAAGAAATTTTATTGTAGCTTCATTTTTAGCTGATTTTTGGTTTTAGATTGTTGTATGGTTGTATTTAATTAAAATTAAAATTAGAAAGATTTAAATTAGAACTAGAAAGATCAAGTTTAAAAGAATTAACTAAAAATTGAGGTTATGTTGGGTGTGTTTATTACAAAGAAATTTTATTGTAGCTTCATTTTTAGCTGATTTTTGGTTTTAGATTGTTGTATGGTTGTATTTAATTAAAATTAGAATTAGAAAGATTTAAATTAGAACTAGAAAGATCAAGTTTAAAAGAATTAACTAAAAATTGAGGTTATGTTGGGTGTGTTTATTACAAAGAAATTTTATTGTAGCTTCATTTTTAGCTGATTTTTGGTTTTAGATTGTTGTATGGTTGTATTTAATTAAAATTATAATTAGAAAGATTTAAATTAGAACTAAAAAGATCAAGTTTAAAAGAATTAACTAAAAATTGAGGTTATGTTGGGTGTGTTTATTACAAAGAAATTTTATTGTAGCTTCATTTTTAGCTGATTTTTGGTTTTAGATTGTTGTATGGTTGTATTTAATTAAAATTATAATTAGAAAGATTTAAATTAGAACTAAAAAGATCAAGTTTAAAAGAATTAACTAAAAATTGAGGTTATGTTGGGTGTGTTTATTACAAAGAAATTTTATTGTAGCTTCATTTTTAGCTGATTTTTGGTTTTAGATTGTTGTATGGTTGTATTTAATTAAAATTTGAATTAGAAAGATTTAAATTAGAACTAAAAAGATCAAGTTTAAAAGAATTAACTAAAAATTGAGGTTATGTTGGGTGTGTTTATTACAAAGAAATTTTATTGTAGCTTCATTTTTAGCTGATTTTTGGTTGTATTTAATTAAAATTAGAATTAGAAAGATTTAAATTAGAACTAGAAAGATCAAGTTTAAAAGAATTAACTAAAAATTGAGGTTATGTTGGGTGTGTTTATTTCAAAAAAAATCTATAATAACTTTATTTTTAGCTGTTATTTGGTTTTAAATTATTGTTTATTTGTATTAAATTAAAATTAGAACTAACACTAGACCTAGAACTAGAAAAACTTAGGTTTAGCCGTGCGTCCTCGGACGCACGGCTAAACCTAAATCTTTCTAGTTCTAGGTCTAGTGTTAGTTCTAATTTTATTTCTTGTTTAACTCTGAATTGTTTAAAATTCTGTTGGACTAAAACTATAACTAATTTTAGATCTACAAACAAGCTTTAGAACAAACATTAGATCTCGAATTAGAAACATTAGGGTTTAGCCGAACGTCTTTTAAGACGGCTAAACCCTAATGCTTCTAATTCTAAGTCTAGTGTTAGTTCTAAAGCTAGATTGGAAAGGGTTTTGTTATATCTTTCATGATTTCTAGAACTTAAAATTAATTAATTAATTCAATTAATTCTCTTACCAATGAAGTTGAATAACGTTCGATAAAACATCCAAAGTTTTTAACCGAATATTCGCCCTTTTTTCTTGCTTAAAATATCGTTGAAGCAAATTGTACAAATTCGTAAGCCACAAAACCTCCGTAGGAATAATACTTCGTGACAAATACGAGACTAAGCGCAAAACGGATGCTTCCGGACGCCTTGCAGCGCACTCATCAATAATCTCAAAAAATTTTTTAATCGACCCATTAAAAATTCCATTATCGATAAAATTCTCGATCACCGTTAAAGAATCATGCAGATTTTTTAAAGTTTGCGAGTTCGAAATGTGTTTGGGATTTGTGTCAATTTGCTTAATTACGGTGAGTAAAATGTTTAAAATAACATCCCAAGGGGCTCCATGTAACTCGGTTCCATGTTTATTTATTAAGAGGCTCACACAAATCATAACTTCGTAACTAATTATTGGGTTCATTCCTTGTACGGCCTTAAATTAAAAGCAAATTTATTATATTTATTAATAAATATTTAATATTCACTTGGTAAATATGTGGCAAAACAGATCCGGGGGAACATTGTAACGTAACAACTTGTTGGCGCCCCCAAAGCGCCATCCCGATGTAAAAAACAGCCCCGCGAATCAAAAAAATATCTTGACTCAAACAAGGTTCTCGTAGAATTCCGCACAAAGTCGTTAAAGATGAGTGCCCCATATGCGTACCAAGAAGTTTACGCATTATCTAAAAATATAACTTTAAAAAAAATTTTTTTTTATATATCTTATATTACATTCCAACTTAATTGGCAATAACATTCAACATTAACAGTTCTACATAAAGTCCCAATAAACTGCGATAACGAATCTGGGGGTAAATTGCTGTAAGCGACGATATTTTCCAATAATTGCAAACAAGCTTTTACATCCTGCTCTTGCGCATTGCAACATAAAAACCAAATATGCTGCACCAACCCATTTACGACATCCTCTTCCACATAAGCCGCATTAAACTTAATCATATTATCCAAAAGTAGCATATACATCTCAATAATTCCCGCTTTTGAGATTTCCGGGAACCACAGCAATAAAAATTGCGCAACAACATCCTCCATGTGTAAAATTTCTCGTCCATTTTCCGTGAGGGCTTGTAATAACTCGAATCGTTGGGGGACATCATCATTGTAATCTTTAATGATTTGAAAGATTTTTCTTCGAATCAAACCCAACCGTTCGTTTTGGTACTTCACCAGCGTCTGGAGGAAAGTAAACGCGGAATGGCGTACCTCTACGTTCGAATTTGAGAGTAAATCTAAGGTGTAATTGCATAATCTTCCGATATCGTTCTAAAAAATTAGTGAGAAACAAAATTGAGGTTATGTTTTGATGAAAAATTTGGGATTTAACCGTTTCGATTTGGCATTCCATCACGTCTCCTTTTAGATCTCTTAGGGCTTTTAAACGAACGTGTACTGGCGAGCTTTCTTTTAAATCGCGTTGCATATCTTCGCTTAAATGGAACTCTTTGCTTCGGTAAAGGCCTAAAATAATGAAGGGTTAATATTTTTATTAAAACGTTGTGGAAATATTACTCCCGGATCCTTTATTTTTCTTAAACATGTTTTTTAATTTATCCACGGTCGATTTATCTTGCTTTCCACTCATTTTCACTGGAAAATATTAATGAGATATATGTATAACCTCAAATAAGTTGTTTTGGTTGTCAATTTAATAGCACCAACTATTCTGTGGTACCAACTGTAAGAAAAATAAGGTACCAAATTTATTTTAGGTTTTAAAAAATTAGGATGAAACGAAATAATTAAGATTATTTATTTATTTATTTTTCGTAATCATTTACAAAATAATTGCAAAAATTTAATTTTTATTTCACCATTCGTTAGCCCAATTATTATTTGGAACGGCGACCGTTTGTGTTTGTTGGGCGTTATTATCCCAATCATCTTGAACTTCCTTAGCCCAATCGGTTGTAGCAGGGTACGGGGCTGGTTTAGCAGGAGTGGGAACCACGGCTGCGGGCTCTTCTTGGTTCCAATCTAAATCGGCGGGTTCATGTACGACCACTTCCGCTTTAGGAATGACAACTTCTTTAGCAGCTTGATCATCTTTTTCTGCCTCTTCAGGTTCACGATAAAAGAATAAATCGACGACGATATCCCATTTAGTTTCCCTTGGGATTTGACCGCGAAGACGTAAAACCTAAAATTTCAAAAAAATTAGGAAAAATCCAAATTATTTTTAATTTCTTTTAAAGGGAGGATTTTAATTCAGGTGGAAAAATTATTAAAAATCATTTTTATATCATGATTTAGTAGGGAACAATTATTTCATCATTTTTTCGACTTCATTAAAATTAAGGTTAGTTTTTATTTAAGTTATTTACCTCACGTGCTAACAACCACCACATTAACCCAATGCTATGTGGCGATTTATTATTGCATGGAATTGCAATATCAACAAATCGGAGTGGTGAGTCGGTGTTGCAAAGGGCAATTACAGGGATGTTTACATAAGAAGCTTCGGTGATGGGTTGATGATCGGAAAATGGGTCAGTCACAACTAAAAGTCGTGGTTCCCTAAATGCGGCTTGAATCTGATTGGTGAAAGCACCTAAAAAAAAATAATTTAGTACTTTATTCGTGAAGAAAAAGAATTTCTTTTAAAACATGATTGTGTCAGTTAATTAAAGCATAATCAAAAAACTCATAGGTTCCTTAAATCAAAATAATCATCATTTTAAAAGATATTGCCCCAAAAATTGTATATCTAAGTACCTGGGGTGAAACGGCCGGCTATCGGTGTAGCCCCGGTGTGGGCGGCGAACTTTAAAACGGCTCTTTGGCCATGTAAACGAGAAGAAATCACGAAAACCTCATGAGGGTGCTCAATTGCGGCGATCGCCCTCGCCGCTAATAAAAGTTTTTCCCAAGTGTGTCTCAAATTGATGATGCGTACCCCATCGGGACGATTCTTATACACATACTGCTCCATCTGGAAGTTCACGTTAGTGAGCCCCAAATGGGTGCACGCCGCCAACATCTTCGTAACATCATCCTCTTTGAGGGACAACACATCTAATCCTCCGGACATTTTGCGCGTTTGGTTTAGTTACGGTTAACCTAAAAAATGAGAAAACATAACCTATAAAAATAAATTTATGGAAAAATCGAAATTTAAAAAAAATATTTTTTAAATATTATCACATTTTGAATAATTAAGTTAAATTAATCGATTTTATTTCATTTTTAAGCAGGATTAGCAAGAAATTAAAGAAATAAACTTACGCACGTCAACGCCAATGGAGAAACGCGATTGAAAAGGAAACGTCAAAATTTTGAGGTTATGTTGATGATGTAGGAAACTGTTATACCATAAATACGTCATATTGATTATTATAACCTAAAAAAAGCGATTTTAAAACGATTATTTATTATAAAGAATAAATTAAATCGTTTTTGGGATGGCTGCGCCCCCTCAAGCTTTGGTTAACCGCAATAAAAAACACTTTTTGGGGGTTCCCGCCCCTTTGGGTTACGTCGCCGGAGTTGGTAGAGGGTAAGAAAATATTTATAAACATATCTTTAAATAATTGATTAATTAATTAATCATTTTTAATAGAGCAACAGGATTTACGACACGATCTGATATCGGCCCCGCTCGCGACGCCAACGACGTTTCGTAAGTAATTAATTTTTTAAATTTTTTTAATAATTTAATTTATTTCATTTTTAGAGATGATCGGCACGCTCCCCCTGCGGCTAAACGACCCAAAAAGAAAGAAGAAGAGGAAGAGCAACAAGACGAAGAAGATTTAAACGATTCTAATTATGATGAATTCACGGGATATGGGGGGTCATTATTCTCGAAGGATCCCTACGATAAAGATGATGCGGAAGCTGATGCGATTTATGAAGCTATCGATAAACGCATGGATGAGAAACGGAAGGAGTATAGAGAGAAACGGTTGAGAGAGGAGTTGGAGAAATATCGACAAGAAAGGTTAAATATGATTTTATTAAAAAAAAAAAGAAAAGTTAAAAAGAGGTTATGTTTGGTTTATTTTGATTTTTAAATTTTATTTTAGGCCAAAAATTCAACAACAATTTTCGGATTTAAAGCGAGAATTGGGGCAAGTTTCCGAAGATGAATGGAAAAACGTCCCGGAAGTTGGGGACGCGAGGAATCGGAAGCAAAGGAATCCGCGTGCGGAGAAATTTACCCCCCTTCCCGATAGCGTGTTAACGAGAAATTTAGGTGGGGAATCGTCAAATTCTTTGGATCCCACTTCCGGATTAGCTAGTATGATGCCGGGGGTTGCTACACCGGGTAAATAAAATTAATAAATAAAAAAAAAATAAAACATAACCTCACTTATTTGTCAGTCCGGCCCTGGCCGTAGAAAATCAGCAAAAAGTTGGTGTTATAATGAAAAATTATAAGCAAGGATGAGTTGAAACTTATTTTCAACTACTGTAATTGTATCATTGGATACGGAAATCTGCTTTCGCAGTGATATTATTAATTATTAGTAAAATTGTGAATAACAACGTGAGTCCATACATCAAAAACCAATTTAAAAGCGTAGCGTCCGTGCGCGACCGGGCGCTGAAGCTGAAGCTGTACAGGCCCAGATTAAGCGAAAAGGTAGAAATAAATAAGGTATTTAAAGAAACAAATAGTATTAAATAAAAGCGAAATAGAATCGCATCCTCCGAAGGGCAGACCTTGGATGTCTACAAACAACGAAGTAAAAGCCTTTGAGGACTCCATGGTGGCGTATTGCGACCAAGTAAGAACACGCTCCTAACATGGATTGGCAACTAGTAAATGATAAAAAAAGACGAGGAAGTCCTCGAGAAAGAATTCTTTTCTTGAGAATGCTCTATGAACTCCAGGAACATGGCTAAGTGTGTAAATTGCTTGGAAAATCATCCAGCCAGCTATAGAGGCTGCTTACTACATAAACAACTAATTCTAAAAAACTAAATTCTCGAAATACAGTTAGAGTCAAAGAAATATGGACATTGTCTTTAATGGAAAGTTAAGATTTGGTAATCGCGTAACAGCATGTATCTAAGATCTCTATACCCACACAGACATAGTCTGGAAGAAACAGTATGATGCTCTGATACTATCACTGCTTACACACGCCAACACTGTATACAGACTTTGGATGCTTCTATGAGACGTCGCTTTATTTATGGGATTAAGAAATTTAATGGCATATTTCACACATTGGTGTAAATGGAAAACCGTAGTAAATTACATTTGCTCCTTTTCTTGCATAAAGTAATGAATGCGAAATCTCCGTGATATCTATATAATAAGATTAGTTTTAGAACAGATGTTCACAGCATGTCATTGTTTTGTTGATTTGAATTTAGGACTTAGGATTTGTCTTTAAATAAGTTGCACTGTTGTTTTCATATAATGACAGAACATCAAGTCTTCTGAAAGCATTGCAAGTTTTCTGGAAGCAATACGCAGTCTTCTAGAAGCAATGTCAAGTCTTCTAGAAGCAATACCAAGTCTTCTAGAACAATTTCAATTAATCTAGAACCCATATCAAGTCTCCTGGAAGCATTTCCAGTCTCTAGAAGCAATGTCAAATCTTCTATTAGCAGTATTAAGTCTTCTGGAAGAGTGTCAAGTTTTGGAAAGGCAATTTCAAGTCTTCTAGAAGCAGTATTAAGTCTTCTGGAAGAATGTCATGTTTTGGAGAGGCAATACCAAATCTTCTGGTACAACTTCAAGTCTTCTAAAAGCATTTCAAGTCTTCTGGAAGCAATATTAAGTCTTCTAGAAACAGTATCATGTTTTCTGGTAGCATATCAAATCTTTTGGAAAATTTGCAAGTCATCCAGAGGCAATACCAAGTCTTCTGGAACAATTTAAAGTACTCTAGAAGCAACATCAAGTCTTCTGAAAGCATTGCAAGTCTTCTGGAAGCAATACGCAGTCTTTTAGAAGCAATGTCAAGTCTTCTAGAAGCAATACCTAGTCTTTTGGAACAACTTCAACTAATCTAGAACCCATATCAAGTCTCCTGGAAGTATTTCCAGTTTTCTGGCAGTAATATTAAGTCTTCTTCATCTAGTATCAAGACTTATGGAAATATTTCCAGTCTTCTGGCAGCAATATTAAGTCTTGTTGAACCAGTATCAAGTTTTATGGAAGCTATTCAAGTCTTCTAGAAGCAGTGTCAAGTCTTCTGGAGGAATTTCAAGTCTTTCAGAGGTAACACCAAGCCTTCTGAAACAATTCCAAGTAATCTAGAACCAATATCAAGTCTCCCGGAAGCATTTCCAGTCCTCTGGCAGCAATATTAAGTTTTCTTGAACAAGTATCAAGTCTTATGGAAGTTTTTCAAGTCTTCTAGAAGCAATGTCAAAACTTCTATTAGCAATATTAAGCCTTCTGGAAGAATGTTAAGTTTTGGAGAAGCAATTTCAAGTTTTCTAGAAGCAGTATTAAGTCTTCTGGAAGAATGTTAAGTTTTGGAGAGGAAATACCAAGTCTTCTGGTACAACTTCAAGTCTTCTAAAAGCATTTCAAGTCTTCTGGAAGCATTTTAAGTATTCCGGAGACAATATCAAGTCCTTTGAAAACATTTCCCGTCATCTGGAAGCAATATTAAGTCTTCTAGAAGCAGTATCATGTTTTCTGGTAGCATATCAAGTCTTCTGGAAAAATTGCAAGTCATCCAGAGCCAATACCAAGCCTTCTGGAACAATTTCAAGTAATCTAGAACCCATATCAAGTCTTCTGGAACAATTTAAAGTGCTCTAGAAGCAACAACAAGTCTTCTGAAAGCATTGCAAATCTTCTGGAAGCAATATCCAGTCTTCTAGAAGCAATGTCAAGTTTTCTAGAAGCAATACCAAGTCTTCTGGAACAATTTTATGTAATCTAGAACCCGTATCAAGTCTCTTAGAAGCATTTCCAGTCTTCTGGCAGTAATATTAAGTCTTCTTGATCTAATATCAAGTCTTATGGAAGCTATTCAAGTCTTCTAGAAGCAGTGTCAAGTCTTCTGGAGGAATTTCAAGTCTTCCAGAGGTAATACCAAGCCTTCTGAAACAATTCCAAGTAATCTAGAACCAATATCAAGTCTCCCGGAAGCATTTCCAGTCTTCTGGCAGCAATATTAAGTTTTCTTGAACAAGTATCAAGTCTTATGGAAGCTTTTCAAGTCTTCTAGAAGCAATGTCAAATCTTCTATTAGCAATATTAAGCCTTCTGGAAGAATGTCAAGTTTTGGAGAAGCAATTTCAAGTTTTCTAGAAGCAGTATTAAGTCTTCTGGAAGAATGTTAAGTTTTGGAGAGGAAATACCAAGTCTTCTGGTACAAGTTCAAGTCTTCTAAAAGCATTTCAAGTCTTCTGGAAGCATTTTAAGTATTCCGGAGACAATATCAAGTCCTTTGAAAACATTTCCCGTCATCTGGAAGCAATATTAAGTCTTCTAGAAGCAGTATCATGTTTTTTGGTAGCATATCAAGTCTTCTGGAAAAATTGCAAGTCATCCAGAGCCAATACCAAGTCTTCTGGAACAATTTCAAGTAATCTAGAACCCATATCAAGTCTTCTGGAACAATTTAAAGTACTCTAGAAGCAACATCAAGTCTTCTGAAAGCATTGCAAATCTTCTGGAAGCAATATCCAGTCTTCTAGAAGCAATGTCAAGTCTTCTATAAGCAATACCAAGTCTTCTGGAACAATTTTATGTAATCTAGAACCCGTATCAAGTCTCCTAGAAGCATTTCCAGTCTTCTGGCAGTAATATTAAGTCTTCTTGATCTAGTATCAAGTCTTATGGAAGCTATTCAAGTCTTCTAGAAGCAGTGTCAAGTCTTCTGGAGGAATTTCAAGTCTTCCAGAGGTAATACCAAGCCTTCTGAAACAATTCCAAGTAATCTAGAACCAATATCAAGTCTCCCGGAAGCATTTCCAGTCCTCTAGCAGCAATATTAAGTTTTCTTGAACAAGTATCAAGTCTTATGGAAGCTTTTCAAGTCTTCTAGAAGCAATGTCAAATCTTCTATTAGCAATATTAAGCCTTCTGAAAAAATGTTAAGTTTTGGAGAAGCAATTTCAAGTTTTCTAGAAGCAGTATTAAGTCTTCTGGAAGAATGTTAAGTTTTGGAGAGGAAATACCAAGTCTTCTGGTACAAGTTCAAGTCTTCTAAAAGCATTTCAAGTCTTCTGGAAGCATTTTAAGTATTCCGGAGACAATATCAAGTCCTTTGAAAACATTTCCCGTCATCTGGAAGCAATATTAAGTCTTCTAGAAGCAGTATCATGTTTTCTGGCAGCATATCAAGTCTTCTGGAAAAATTGCAAGTCTTCCAGAGCCAATACCAAGTCTTCTGGAACAATTTCAAGTAATCTAGAACCCATATCAAGTCTTCTGGAACAATTTAAAGTACTCTAGAAGCAACATTAAGTCTTCTGAAACCATTGCAAATCTTCTGGAAGCAATATCCAGTCTTCTAGAAGCAATGTCAAGTCTTCTAGAAGCAATACCAAGTCTTCTGGAACAATTTTATGTAATCTAGAACCCGTATCAAGTCTCCTAGAAGCATTTCCAGTCTTTTGGCAGTAATATTAAATCTTCTTGATCTAGTAGCAAGTCTTATGGAAGTATTTTCAGTCTTCTGGCAGCAATATTAAGTTTTCTTGAGCAAGTATCAAGTCTTATGGAAGCTTTTCAAGTCTTCTAGAAGCAGTGTCAAGTCTTCTAGAAGAATTTCAAGTCTTCCAGAGGCAATACTAAGCCTTTTGGAAGAACTCTAAGGCATTTTTTGACTTGTTAAGATCAAGATTTTGTATTTTGCCAACAGTATTAGATATTAAAACTACTAATAGCTTTTGCCTTTTGCAATAAAAATGTTCCTTCTGCAAATAGTATCAAGTCTTCTGGAAGCATTTTAAGTCGTCAGGAAGCAGTATTAAGTCTTCTTAAAGTATTTCAAGTCTTCTGGAAGCAATATCGAGTCATCTAGAAGCATTAATAGATATAAAAGTAATAGATATAAAAGAAGTATCAAATCTTTTGGAAACATTTCAAGTCTTCTAGAAATAGTATTAAGTCTTCTGGAAGCATTGCAAGCTTTCCGGAAGTATTTTAAGTCCTCTACAGCAATATCAAATCTTCTAAACGCAGAATTTAATCTTCTGGAAAGAGTTCAAGTCATCTGTAAGCAATGCAAGTCCTCTGGCTGCATTTCATAACATCTAGAAGTAATATCAAGCCTTCTAGAAGTAACATCGAGTCTTCCAGGGGTAGTATCAAGGCTTCTGGAAGCAGTTGAAATGTTCTAGAAGCAATATCAGATTTTCCGGAGTACCAAGTTTCCTAGAAGCAATGTCAAGTGTTCTGGATGCATTTCAAACCCTCAGAGGTAATATCAAGTTTTCTGAAAGCATGATTTTTTATTGTCTTTTAGAAGCGATGTCATATCTTCTGGAAGCAATATCAAATCTGCCAGAAACCACATCAAGTCTTCTTGAAGCATTTCAAGCTTTTTAGAAGCAGAAGCAAGTCTTCAGAAGGCATTAAAATCTTCTGGAAGTATTTCAAATCTTCTGGAAGCAATATAATGTCTTCTGAAAGCATTTCTAGCTTTCAGAAGCAGTATTAAGTTGTCTGAAAGCATTGCAAGTCTTCTGAAAGTATTTTATGTCTTCTAGGAAGTACACTAGAAGAGTGTTAACTCATCCAGAGCCAGTATCAGGGCTTCTGGAAGTATTTTAAGTCCTTTAGAAACAATATTAAGTCTTCTGAAAGCATTGAATGTATTTGAAGTCTTTTGGAATTAATATCGGTTAAAGTCTTCTAGAAGTAATATCAAGTCAAATTCTGAAAGCATTGCAAGTCTGCTGGAAGTATTTCAACTTTTCTAGAAACAATATTAAATTTTCTAGAAGGAAGTCTTAAAGGGGCAGTAGCAAGTCTTTTGAAAACATTTCAAGTCTTTTCTGGAAGCAATATCAAGTCTTCTTGAAGCATTTCAAGCTTTTTAGAAGCAGAAGCAAGTCTTCAGAAGGCATTAAAATCTTCTGGAAGTATTTCAAATCTTCTGGAAGCAATATAATGTCTTCTGAAAGCATTTCTAGCTTTCAGAAGCAGTATTAAGTTGTCTGAAAGCATTGCAAGTCTTCTGAAAGTATTTTATGTCTTCTAGGAAGTACACTAGAAGAGTGTTAACTCATCCAGAGCCAGTATCAGGGCTTCTGGAAGTATTTTAAGTCCTTTAGAAACAATATTAAGTCTTCTGAAAGCATTGAATGTATTTGAAGTCTTTTGGAATTAATATCGGTTAAAGTCTTCTAGAAGTAATATCAAGTCAAATTCTGAAAGCATTGCAAGTCTGCTGGAGGTATTTCAACTTTTCTAGAAACAATATTAAATTTTCTAGAAGGAAGTCTTAAAGGGGCAGTAACAAGTCTTTTGAAAACATTTCAAGTCTTTTCTGGAAGCAATATCAAGTCTTCTTGAAGCAGTATCAAGTCTTTCGGCAGCATTGCAACTATTCTGAAAGTATTACAAGGAAAACTGTTATTCAAAAAATAGGAAGGGAAACAGATTATAACAGAATTCGGCCAGAAGTTAAACAGTGCTATGGTACATCAACAATTAACTGAAAGAAAGGAAATGAAAATTAGAGATGTTGAAAAAGCAGTTGTGCAGTACATGATCGTACATGATCGATGAGTGAAAAGAAGCACTTGGGCATTTATGGCTTCATAAAGTTGGAGAGTGGGAAAGTGAAGAAATATCAAGTAGTAAGGATGTGAAGCCGGAAGAAAGGATGAAGTCGGACAAACTGCTTCGACTGCGGACACAAGACGTAGTAATGCAATGATCGGCATGGAATGTCCGAAATAAGCCAGACGATAAAATTAACAGGATTGACCCAAAGAGAACTTACATTCAATCCTGAATGATAACTTCAATCCAGATGAAACCATTAACAATTTTCAAGTTTTCTAGAAGCAATATCAGGTCTTCTAGAAGCAGCTTCAAGTCTTCGAGAGACAATAATAAGTCTTTTTAAAGCAGTTGAAATCTTCTGAAAATATACCAAATTTTCCGGAAGCATTTCAAGTCTTCTCAAGACTTTTGAAAGCAGTATCAAGTTTTCTAGAAACAGTATTAGGTCTTTTGGAAGCATTGCAAGTCTTTTGAAGGTATGGCAAGTTTAAAATACTTTGACATCTTTGTGAAGCAATGTTAAGACTTTTAGAAGCAATATTAAATCTTCCAAGAGCAGTATGAAGGCTTCTGGAAGCAGATGAAGTCTTCTAGAAGCAATATTAAATTTTCTAGAAGCGGTATTAAGTTTCCTAGAAGCAGGGAAGCATTTCAAGTCTTTTAGAATCAATCTCAAGTCTTCTGGAAGCATTTCAAGTCTTCTAATTGTTATTGGTCTTGTTTTCTTGTATTCTTTGAAATAAAACTTAGTTAATTTTACTATAAAGATGGATTGTTCTTTGTTTTTCAACTCAATCAGTTTCGATTTTTTCAAAAAATCATCTTCAGGAGTTACAAATTACTCCTCCTCACGAAGCATAAACTAAACTATCAAATAACAACTTGCTTTGAAATTTTTCATTTTCAAAATGTGATATTATATGATAGAATTTTTAGTAGCTTTTTAGTAGTGTCATGATATTATGTTGGAATATTAACAGTGTGAGTTAGGTTGAGAATGAAATATTTCAATCTATCAGCAATAATAGCTGATAGACAGATTGTGCTGTTAAAACAATAAAAAAAAAATTTGTTAATAAATCCAATTTATTCTTTTAGGTATGTTAACACCAACCGGAGATATGGATTTACGTAAAATTGGGCAAGCTAGGAATACTTTAATGGATGTTAAATTATCCCAAGTTTCCGACTCAGTAACGGGCCAAACTGTCGTCGATCCAAAAGGTTATTTAACCGATTTGCAATCGATGATACCAACTTACGGCGGTGACATCAACGACATTAAAAAAGCGCGTTTGTTATTAAAATCGGTTCGTGAGACGAACCCAAATCATCCCCCGGCTTGGATCGCAAGCGCTCGGCTGGAAGAAATCACCGGAAAAGTGCAAGCAGCTCGTAACTTAATTATGAAAGGTTGCGAGGAGAACCAACAAAGTGAAGATTTATGGTTAGAAGCCGCCCGGCTTCAACCTCCAGACACCGCAAAAGCGGTAATCGCCCAAGCAGCCCGTCACATCCCAACCTCCGTTCGAATCTGGATTAAAGCAGCCGATTTAGAAACGGAAACGAAGGCAAAAAGACGCGTTTTTAGGAAAGCATTGGAACACATCCCAAATTCCGTTCGACTCTGGAAAGCCGCTGTGGAGTTAGAAAACCCGGAGGATGCTAGAATCTTACTTTCGCGCGCCGTTGAATGTTGTAGCACCTCCGTGGAGTTGTGGTTAGCTTTAGCTCGGTTAGAAACGTACGAAAACGCGAGAAAAGTGTTGAATAAAGCGCGCGAAAACATCCCAACCGACAAACAAATTTGGACCACCGCCGCTAAACTCGAAGAAGCCAACGGAAACACCACGATGGTCGAGAAAATCATCGAAAGGGCTTTAACCTCGTTAAGTTCGAACGGCGTTGAGATTAATCGCGAGCATTGGTTTAAAGAAGCGATTGAAAGTGAGAAAGGGGGCCACATTTATTGCTGTCGAGCGATCGTTAAAGCGATTATTACCCATGGAGTTGAAAATGAGGATCAAAAACATACTTGGATGGAAGATGCTGAAAACGTAAGCAAATTAAAAGTTATTAACTCAATAAAAAAATAAATTTATTAATTTTTTTAGTGTATATCACAAGGTGCGTACGAATGTGCCCGCTCAGTTTATAACTACGCATTGGCAACATTCCCCGGGAAAAAATCAATATGGTTAAGAGCCGCGTATTTAGAAAAAAATCATGGTACTCGAGAAAGTTTAGAAAGTTTGTTACAAAGAGCGGTGGCTCATTGCCCCAAAAGCGAAGTGTTATGGTTAATGGGAGCTAAAAGTAAATGGTTAGCCGGGGATGTCCCCGCAGCTCGAGGAATCTTATCATTAGCATTTCAAGCTAACCCAAACAGCGAAGAAATTTGGTTAGCAGCCGTAAAATTAGAATCAGAAAACCACGAATACGAACGCGCCCGGAGGCTTTTAGCGAAAGCTCGTGGCTCAGCCCCTACTCCACGAGTCATGATGAAAAGCGCCAAATTAGAATGGTCCTTAAACGATTTAGTAGCCGCTTTAAATCTTTTAGATGAAGCATTAAAAGTATTCCCCGATTTCCCGAAATTATGGATGATGTACGGGCAGATTTACGAACAAAAAGATGATTTTCAAAAAGCTTTCGATGCTTACAACGCGGGCATTAAAAAGTGCCCCAATTCCATCCCGCTTTGGTTACTTTTATCGAAATTAGAGGAAAAAAGGAATTTATTAATCAAAGCTAGATCGGTCCTCGAAAGAGCCCGCCTTAAAAACCCCAAAAACGATCAAATTTGGTTAGAAGCGATTAGAATTGAATTACGAGCCGGATTAAAAGATATTGCTTTAGCTATGTTGGCGAAGGCGCTTCAAGAATGCCCGAATTCTGGGATTTTATGGGCCGAATCGATTTTTTTGGAGGCTAGACCCCAACGAAAAACTAAATCTGTATGAATAAAAATTAATTTAATTAATTTGATTTAATTAATTTGATTTAATTAATTTGATTTAATTAATTTGATTAATTTAATTTTAATTTTTAGGTGGATGCTTTAAAAAAATGCGAGCATGATCCTCACGTTCTCTTAGCGGTGAGTAAGTTATTTTGGGCGGAAAGAAAAATTGGGAAATGCCGAGAATGGTTTGGGAGGACGTTAAAAATTGAGCCGGACTTCGGCGATGCTTGGGCTTATTGGTTCCGTTTCGAACAACTCCACGGCACCCCCGAGCAACAAGAAGACGTTAAACAGAAATGTTTAGCCGCAGAACCCCATCACGGGGAATTATGGTGCTCGATTTCGAAGAATATTAAAAATTGGGCTTTTAGTATGGAACAGATTTTAATCGCTTGTGCTAAAGAGGTTGTTGTTCCTGTTTA
This sequence comes from Onthophagus sagittarius, assembly GCA_036711965.1. Lineage (NCBI taxonomy): Eukaryota > Metazoa > Arthropoda > Insecta > Coleoptera > Scarabaeidae > Onthophagus > Onthophagus sagittarius. Next base: position 14,894,956 of record JASERS010000008.1, read on the forward strand.
ATTAATTTAATTGATTAAAAAAATTAATTTTTTCTTTTTAATTTGATTAAAATGACGTTTCAAAAGCGCCATCTATTGAGAGAAACGTCTTGTCAAATTTTAACCTAAAAATTAAGTCATTTTTAATAAATGATTCCTTTAAAAGATTTATTAATTTCTATCTTTAGAAAGATTAAAAATGGTTTTAAATCTGTTAATACAAAATGTTATTAACTCAGTATAAACGCCGAAAATAAGATTGAACCAAAAAAAATAAAGGTAAATTTTTCCTTAATTTTCCTTTCTCACACTTTATCCTTATTAATTTTAGATGTCTGAGAATCCCCCGCCGAAATTATTCACTCTGGTTTTCGTAAAAAATAAGAATCGTTTGTTATTGGGGTTAAAAAAGCGGGGTTTCGGAGTTGGGAAGTGGAACGGCTTTGGGGGAAAAGTAGATCAAGGTGAAACGATACTCGAAGGAGCCGTTCGGGAGCTGCAAGAGGAATGCGGGTTAATTGTCCCAATGGATAATCTAAATCATCTAGGGCAGATTGTTTATAAAGGCGCAGATTTCGATCGAGAGGTGCATATCTTTACAACTGAAATAAAGGAAGTGAAGAAGTTAAGTATAACTGAATCGGACGAGATGAGCCCGAAATGGTTCGATTTTAATGAGATTCCTTACGATGGGATGTGGGACGATGCTAAGTATTGGACGAATTATGTTTTAACGGATACAAAGTTGGATGTAACGTATCTTTTTAATTATTGATTAATTTTATTGATTTATTTTATTAATTAATTTTATTAATTATTTATTTTTGTATAAATTAATAAAGATTTATTTGGTTTATATTTTTAAATCAATAAATTAATGTTAATTAGCGCCATCTTTTAGGAGAAGTCGTAACCGATTCAAAAATAAATTAATTATTAATATTAATTATTTAAATAAATCTGATTTATAAATTAATATAAATCAGTAAATTAATTAATTTACGCAATTTAGATTAAAATTACGCAATATTTACTTTAAGATTTAAAATTTTATCTCTTATCGGATTTGTGAGGTTAGATTACGAATCATTCGATTTTTTGGTTAAACCAACAATGTTAATTAAATTGCTCTCAATTTTTGTGCATATCTTGTTATTAACTGAATGTACGTTAACGCCAAAGTCGCGGAAAAGCGGCGAAAAACCTCCAAAACCGGATAAATCGGAAGTGGTGAGATTCGGCCCCGATGAAAACGATGTTTTTGAGAAAAATTTAGTAACAAACCCACCAACGGCTAAAGAAATCTTTAATAATCATAAAGCATATTGCAAAAAGACCCACATTAAGCGCACTCAAGGAAAATCTTTGGGCTATATCACTCCTGTAAGTTTAATTATTAAAATCGTTATTAAAATTGAGGTTAATGTTTAAAAATTAATTTTAGTGGAACAATAACGGATATAACGCCGCATTTATATTCGCAAATAAATTTACTCACATCAGCCCAGTTTGGTTGCAAGCGAAACGAGTGGATAAAGGAGTTTATGAAATTTTGGGGCAACACGACGTCGATAAAGATTGGATGGGCGATGTTAAAAAAGCCGGGGAAGCTAATAACTTAAAAAGTACCTTTTTTAATCTCGTCTTAATCAATATAAATCCAAAATTAAAATTTTTAGTTGTTCCTCGAATAATCCTCGAAAATTGGTTGGCTGAAGATTACGTAAAATTATCGATGATGCAAGATGAATGGGACGCTTTTTCAAACACCTTAATTAAAACGGCTCAAAAACATAAATTCGATGGTTATGTAATCGAGATTTGGTCCCAAGTAATCGGCAGACTCCGCAGTGACCTAATAATTAACTTACTCCAAGAAATTTCGGTGCGAATTCGGAAAGAAAAATTAGAAATGATCTTGGTGATCCCCCCGATGCGTTCGAAAACGCCACTATTCGATCAAAACAACTTCAACGATCTTTACGATTATTTTGATGGATTCTCCTTGATGACGTACGATTTTTCTAATATACATCGACCAGGCCCGAACGCCCCAATCCGTTGGATTGAGGATTGCGTTGAATTAATCGCCCCAGATTTTGGGAGGAGAAAAAAAATATTTACCGGGTTTAATTTTTATGGGTACGATTTTACCCCGAATGGAGGGGGCGCAATTATTAACCACGATTACTTAAAATTATTAAAAAAATTTAAAGGGAAGATGCAAATCGACGAGAAAAGTCAAGAACATTACTTTGAAGTTAAAGAAGACGACGGGAAGCACATCATTTTTTATCCAACTTTATTTACGATTAATGAACGGATCAAATTGGTGAATAAATTGGGGAGTGGAGTTTCGATTTGGGAGTTAGGACAAGGATTAGATTATTTTTTTGATTTATTTTGAAGGTGTTAAATGAAGGTATTTTTAATAATCTACATTTATACTTTATTTTTAATTATTTGAACCTCAATCAAAAAACTCTTAACCGCTAAAGTAGATGAAACGAAACAAGAACAACATGGAATATGCACAATGAAGTTTTTTTTAAGCACAAAATGATTTTTTTGAGATGGTTTTTAATTAGTATCACACGATATTTTACTTTCTCGCAATTTTTACAAAAATACTCCATTCGCTGCCACAAATCAACATAATTTTTTTTTTTAATTTTTTTAATGATAATACATAAACCGAAACATTTTTTACTACAAAAACAACTATCTTAAGTTTCTTTTTAAACTGTTAATCGGCGTCGGTACAAATATACAAAAAAACGCTTTGTATAATTAATTTAAATATAAAATTCTTAAAAAAGTGAGGTTAGATTCCCCTCAAAAAATTTTTTTTATATTTAAAATCTTTATACAAAGCGATTTTGAGTTGATTTCGCCCCAAAATTGCACATATCCCGACCGCTTTATTTACTTTTATTTACTTAATTAATTTTTTTCTTAAATCCTAAACAGTATCGTATTAATATCGGTCTAATAGAAAATATCGATTATCTACATTTTAATTCTTTCTAAATCTTTTAAAAAGATTCAAACTAATCAAAAAAAAGGATGTACCCTCTACGAACATTTTTGCGGACTTGAACACATTTTCCTCCTCAAACAAAAAAATCAACAAAAACCTTATTTATTTAACAGAAATAATACAACAGATGCTTTAAATTCATCCGATAATCCTTAAAATCTACTTTTTCCTCATCGTTAATTATAAATTATTTATCCGGAAGTACTCACGCAATCCCAAAAATCCTCTCATTGTTTTAGATTATTCTCAAACCTCACACGGCACCGTGGGCATTTCGGCAATGCTCAATTTAACAACCGTGTGCTCTTTGCGTCAAGCGGCTGTTGTTGCTCCATTTCCACAAGGAACGAGAGGGACCCCACTCGTTTGACAACCCATCGTCGTTAATCCATTTATCGAGGATGAAGTCGAACTCGATGAACAACCCCCGTTTAACGAGGTATTAATCCCACAATTTTTTAATTCGGTGAAAATCTCGGTGAAATAACCCGGTTCTGCGTTAATTCTTAACATATTTGATGATAACCGGTTAACTATATCCAAGCAGCGGTCCCAAAATTTCTCTTTCGAGTCTTCGACAAGGAACGGTTTTAAAGGGTACGAGATTTCGTTCCCCATGTATGAGTACGAAAGGTATAAACATGTTAATACGACCGCTTGGAGATCTTGTTCCGTTTCTATATCTTCCTCGACTAATTCCCTTACTAGCATATAAACGAAAACAACATTTGCTGGGTTTATAAATGCAACGTCCTAAAAAAAAGTTTGGTTAGAATTATGGTTTTATTTTGTAAATGATACTCAGCGCAATCGGAATTAATGAGTATTTGCATATTTGGAGGTGCTTTTAACGTAATTTCGCCTATTTATGTTTAATTTTATTAATTTAATTAATTAAACATAAAATAAATAAATAATATTGACACATGTCAATTTGACGTTTAAGTTTTAAATTGAAACTAAAAGATGGCGCAAATAAAATTAAATTTATTCCTAAATGGGTAATTTTTATGACCCGAAATGCTTAAAATAGCTTTTTATAACTTTTATCGATGATTAAGGCGATATAAATATATTAATTTAAATAAATTTAATTATGAATAATTTAATATTAATTCATTTAATTAAATCCGGTAGATGGCGCTATAAACATAAATTTATTTATTTATGTAACCAACGTTTTTATAAACAATATAATTTATTGTTGATAGATGAATTATTAGGAATTTAATATTTAACCAAAATTGTAGCTTTTAAGCTAATAAAATTAATTATTAAATGAAATTAGACAAATCCAACAGATGGCGCCACATCAAATTAAGTCATTTTTTTAATATATAGGTTAGTTATTTTTTTTAGGTTATATTTACAATTTATCAAGAATAAAGCAAAAAATTCGATAAGATAAAATAATTATCACACAAATTAAAGTCTAAACATTAAAAAGAGCTCTTTAAGAATGTCCCTTTTATTCCAAATATGGGGCATTTACAAAAAAATTTACCACCTCCTCGTAATGTTTATTTTCTCGTTGTATTACAAGAATAAGAAAGAAACCGTACCAAGAACAGGCAATAAAATAATCTTGGAAGAAAGTGCTTTATCATTAGCCCAAAAAATAAAATCGAAGAAATTAAGTTCTTCAACCGTTGTAAAAGCTTTTATCGAACGAATCAAATTGGTTAATCCGATAATAAACGCAATGGTGGATCAACGATTCAACGAAGCTTTAAACGAAGCTAAAGAAATCGACGAAAAATTAAAACTTAACCTTTACACCCAAAAAGAACTCGAAGACTTAATTTATTTAGGGGTTCCTTTTACAACGAAAGAATCCGTACTTTGTAAAGATTTAAGTGCAACGTTTGGGTTAATTGCACGTAAAGGAATGAAGGGGGATAAAGACGCTGAGGTAATTTCCTTAATGAAATCGTCCGGAGCTATTCTTTTGGGGGTTTGCAACGTCCCCGAAGTTAATATGTGGATGGAAACTTACAACAAAGTTTACGGGCGAACCAAAAATCCGTATGATACAACAAGAAACGTTGGGGGATCAACCGGAGGTGATGCAGCTTTATTAGCCGCTTTAGGGACCCCAATCTCAATCGGAACCGATTTGGCCGGTTCAATAAGAGCCCCCGCTTTTCGATGTGGAATTTTCGGTCATAAACCAACAAACGATTTAATCAGCACTAAAGGATTAACGTTTCGGAGTGGGGATGAAGGTCCCACTTTGGTCACGGCGGGTCCGATGGCGAAAAAATCCGAGGATTTACTCCCAATGTTAAAAATAATCACCAAAAACGATTTTAGATTAAAATTAAATCAAAAAATAGATGTGAAGAAGATAAAAATTTATTATTCAACTTCGATTGAGTGTTTTAAAAATGGTCCGATTGGGGATGATTGTTTAAAAGCGGTCGAGAAAGCCGTGAAGTATTTTGATAGATACCGAGTTAGAAAGGTGCGATTTAACGGGCTTAATAACGGCCCGGATGTGTGGTTTTACTCGAAGATGAACGAAAATTGGAGGTACGAAGAAGAAATTAAAAATAATCAAGAAAAAACGAATTTTAAAAGGGAATTTAAAAAATATTTATTGGGGAAATGCGATCATTCTTTTTATACTTTGTACGTTTTATTAAAAATAGCGGCTTATAAACCGTATAATCAGGAATTAATGACAAAATTGATTCGAGATGCGAAAGAAGAAATTATCCAACTCCTCGGAGATGATGGCGTTTTAATCCTTCCGTCGGAAACTTATCCGGCTAAATATCATAATACGATGATTTTAGAGCCTTCGTTGTTGGGGTTTTATTCGATTTTTAATGTTTTGAAACTTCCTGTTACTCAGGTTCCGGTTGGGCTTAATAAAGAAGGGATTCCGGTTGGGGTTCAAATCGTTGGTGGACGATTTAATGACCGATTATGTATTTCTGTAGCTTGTGAGTTAGAGAGGCGTTTAGGTGGATATGTTCAACCTTTAAATTTTTAAATTATTTTTTATTTAATAATTAAATTAAAATTGATAATTTAAATTTTTTGATAGTTTTAGTTATCCCCGAAAGATGGTGCTAAATTAATATCTTTATTATCAATTTTGTTTTATTTAATAATGATCAATAATTAGGAAAATGTTCTTTTATTATTTATTTAATTTATTATTATTTAATCGAATTATTTATTCGAAAAAATTCAAAAATTGTAAATAATTTTTGAATTGATTTAATTTAGGTTAAAGTTGATGGCAATTTTTATTTCATATTTTATAATTTAATTAAATGAATTTAATTATATTCATTTAATTAATTAATTTATGATTTTGAGTAAATTTTGTGATCAAAAAAAAAATAATTTTTTAATAATTAATACAGGGTGTATTTAAGAGATGGCGCAATGAATTAATTGTTAAATTATCAAAATTAAATTTATTGATAATACGAATTAATCAAATTAACTAAAACTTTATTGAAAGTATTAAAAAAATTTATTAAAAGCTATTTTTAGTTATCTTGAAGAAGATTAATAAATTAAATGATTTAAATAATTTTTTGATTAATTTCGATTATCATTGAGAGATGGCGCCAAATTATAAATAATTTTTGAATTAATTTAGTTTAGGTTAAATTAAAAGATGGCAATTTTTATTTCATATTTTATAATTTAATTAAATGTATTTAATTATATTCATTTAATTAATTAATTTATGATTTTGAGTAAATTTTGTGATCAAAAAAAATAATTTTTTTAATAATTAATACAGGGTTTATTTAAGAGATGGCGCAATGAATTAATTGTTAAATTATCAAAATTAAATTTATTGATAATACGAATTAATCAAATTAACTAAAACTTTATTGAAAGTATTAAAAAAATTTATTAAAAGCTATTTTTAGTTATCTTGAAGAAGATTAATAAATTAAATGATTTAAATAATTTTTTGATTAATTTCGATTATCATTGAGAGATGGCGCCAAATTATAAATAATTTTTGAATTAATTTGGTTTAGGTTAAATTAAAAGATGGCAATTTTTATTTCATATTTTATAATTTAATTAAATGAATTTAATTATATTCATTTAATTAATTAATTTATGATTTTGAGTAAATTTTGTGATAAAAAAAAATAATTTTTTTAATAATTAATACGGGGTGTATTTAAGAGATGGCGCAATGAATTAATTGTTAAATTATCAAAATTAAATTTATTGATAATACGAATTAATCAAATTAACTAAAACTTTATTGAAAGTATTAAAAAATTTATTAAAAGCTATTTTTAGTTATCTTGAAGAAGATTAATAAATTAAATGATTTAAATAATTTTTTGATTAATTTCGATTATCATTGAGAGATGGCGCCAAATTATAAATAATTTTTGAATTAATTTAGTTTAGGTTAAATTAAAAGATGGCAATTTTTATTTCATATTTTATAATTTAATTAAATGAATTTAATTATATTCATTTAATTAATTAATTTATGATTTTGAGTAAATTTTGTGATCAAAAAAAAATAATTTTTTTAATAATTAATACAGGGTGTATTTAAGAGATGGCGCAATGAATTAATTGTTAAATTATCAAAATTAAATTTATTGATAATACGAATTAATCAAATTAACTAAATCTTTATTGAAAGTATTAAAAAAATTTATTAAAAGCTATTTTTAATTATTTTGAAGAAGATTAATAAATTAAATGATTTAAATAATTTTTTGATTAATTTCGATTATCATTGAGAGATGGCGCCAAATTATAAATAATTTTTGAAAATTTTGAAATTTAAATTTATTTAATTACCTGCCATCCTTGTAGTAATAAGCTCCTATCGACGGTTCGAAGCCACATTACAGCATCCCCCGCTTGAAAATCTCTTAATCTATAACATTTTCCTTGCAAATATATACCAAGACATTTCAATAATTCCGAAGTAGAAGCTTGAATGACCGTTTTCTTGGGCAAATTAACAACAACGGGCAAAGAGCTTTGTTGTTGCTGATGTTGGTGCTGCTGATTGTTTTGGTGCCCCAACAAAGTGGGTTTATTGGTAACTTTTTCACAATTAACATGATGGTTCGTGTTGTTATTAGCGTTATTCGCCCTCACAATATCCAAAGCCAAAGCGGAAGTTCCTATACTTTTAGTGTTTGTGTAATAAAGACCGTGTTGTTTCCCCTGTTGAATATTTTTATTTTTATCGACGACCGGATTAATCGAGTCTAAGGGTTGTCTATAAACCGTAACGTTCTTATTTTTGTTGTTATCCAATTTCTTTTTGTTGTTGTTCGTCGTCGAGAATCTCTTCCATGATAACGCGTTAATAAATAAGGAGTGCTTTTTGAGGTTTTTCTCCAAAGCGTTTTTCTCGGAGATAATTCTCGCGTTATCGTTTATATTGTTACAATTCGTTTGCAAATTATGATTCGAATTCGAGTTAGTAATCGAGTTGTTCGATTTGTTCTCGCGATTTTTCACGTTGTTTAATTGCTCGTAAGAGAAATTGTTTAACGTAAAATCCCCCGTTGAACTTGTTGTGTAAACTGGGCGTCTTTCTCTTGGGGAAAAACTCAAAACGGTGCCCATTTTTAATTTTTTTAAAATCAAATTATTTGCATTTAAATTAATATGTTGGTTTAAAATTAATTGTATCACAAACACAACAACACTCGGTGTTAAATCATCAACATTTCGTGTTAAAAATCGTTCGCGCACCGCCACCGCCGTAGAAAAGGGACGGCACGACCCCCTTGATAGGGTGCGCAGGGGCGGTCGATTACTGCTACCAGGCAGAGGACGTCGAGGCGCCGGCGCTTAGCCCCCCGATTTACATGGCAACCCCTTGTGTGATGTCACGAAGAAATCAATAACCTGTTCTATCCACACTGAGGGTATTTCTTTCTTTAAAGGGGGGGCTTTTTGTGTAATCCATGGGGAGAAGAAAAAAATTCTTTCAACCCCCATTTATTTATATAAAAACCCCGTCTTTATGTACAAATAAATTTAATAAAAAAAATTGTGACACATCCAATTTCAAATTTCCCGCCGTTATGAAGGCCGACTGAATTAAATTGATCGATTTATCGAATTTGATTCGATCCTTCCGATTTACCCCCTAAATAATAAGTTTAAATCGAATAATTAAATAAATGAGTTAATTTTAAATTAATTAATCATAAATAATTAACTCTAAAAAAGCGCCATCTACCGGGAGATTTTTTTACTTCTTATGTCAAACACAAAATATAAACAAACTAAATTAATTAATTTATTTAATTATAGCCGATTTAATGACTATTTTGGAAGATATTTTTGGGATAAAACGTGTTATGCAAAAGCACTTAAAAGGTTTCGTGTTAATAATTAGGTAAAATCCAATTTTTTTATTTAACTCTTTTTAGTTAGTTTAGTTATAATTCGTGTATAAAAGAAGAATCCTCTCTTTAATTAGTAAAAATTGATTAAAAGTTACTAATTTTGTTGAAAAAGGATAATAATTTGGTTCAAAAATTAAAATTAATTTTGTTCTTTTTCGAGGTTATGTTTGATAATTTGTGATTAACTTTAATTATTTCAATTTGTTTCAGTAAACTTGGAATAAAAGAAGAGAATTAAAGAATGGATGAAGAAATTAACTAAATAAACAATTTTGTTGAAGGAGAATTGATAATTTAAACGATTAATTCGAAGTAATTTGGAGATATCGGAGATAAAAGAGGCACTAAAATTGGAGCAAATCGTCACGAATCCCGTTTATTTATTACCATAATAGGACTCTTTTTGATTTCAACGCAAATAAAGCAAAGAAATTAATTAATTTTGGTAACGGAGATGTCTCCGAGATGACAATTGCTTAAAGAATACTTGGAATAATCATTGAGGTAATTTCTTTTTAATTAATTTTTATTCATAATTTAGAGTTTATATGAATTAATTAGTTAAAAATCAATAAATAATTATTTTAATAATTAAATCAGCGCCATCTATCGGGAGATTTCTTAATCTCTTATGTCAAACCCAAAATATAAACAAATTAAATTAATTAATTTATTTAATTGTAGTCAATTTAACGACTATTTTGAATGATATTTTTGGTTTAAAACATATTATGCAAAAATAATAAAAAAGTTTAGCGTTAATAATCAGGGGAAGTCCAATTTTTTGTAACTTAACTTTTCTTAGTCAGTTTTAGTTAAAATTCGTAAATACAAAAAGAATTGCCTCTTTAATTAATAAAATTTAGTTAAAAGTTACTAATTTTGTTAAAAAAGGATAATAATTTGGTTCAAAAATTAAAATTAATTTTGTTTTTATTTGAGGTTATGTTTGATAATTTGTGATTAACTTTAATTATTTCAATTTGTTTCAGTAAACTTGGAATAAAAGGAGAGAATTAAAGAATGGATGAAGAAATTAACTAAATAAACAATTTTGTTGAAGGAGAATTGATAATTTAATCGATTAATTTGAAGTAATTTGGAGATATCGGAGATAAAAGAGGCACTCAAATTGGAGCAAATCGTCACAAATCCCGTTTATTTATTACAATAATAGGAGTCTTTTTGATTTCAACGCAAATAAAGCAAAGAAATTAATTAATTTTGGTAAGGGAGATGTCTCCGAGATGACAATTGCTTAAAGAATACTTGCAATAATCATTGAGGTAATTTCTTTTTAATTAATTTTTATTCATAATGTAGAGTTAATATGAATTAATTAGTTAAAAATCAATAAATAATTATTTTAATAATTAAATCAGCGCCATCTATCGGGAGATTTTTTAATCTCTTATGTCAAACCCAAAATATAAACAAATTAAATTAATTAATTTATTTAATTGTAGTCGATTTAACGACTATTTTGAATGATATTTTTGGTTTAAAACATATTATGCAAAAATAATAAAAAAGTTTAGCGTTAATAATCAGGGGAAGTCCAATTTTTTGCAACTTAACTTTTCTTAGTCAGTTTTAGTTAAAATTCGTAAATACAAAAAGAATTGCCTCTTTAATTAATAAAATTTAGTTAAAAGTTACTAATTTTGTTAAAAAAGGATAATAATTTGGTTCAAAAATGAAAATTAATTTTGTTTTTATTTGAGGTTATGTTTGATAATTTGTGATTAACTTTAATTATTTCAATTTGTTTCAGTAAACTTGGAATAAAAGGAGAGAATTAAAGAATGGATGAAGAAATTAACTAAATAAACAATTTTGTTGAAGGAGAATTGATGATTTAATCGATTAATTTGAAGTAATTTGGAGATATCGGAGATAAAAGAGGCACTAAAATTGGAGCAAATCGTCACGAATCCCGTTTATTTATTACAATAATAGGACTCTTTTTGATTTCAACGCAAATAAAGCAAAGAAATTAATTAATTTTGGTAACGGAGATGTCTCCGAGATGACAATTGCTTAAAGAAAACTTGGAATAGTCATTGAGGTAATCTCTTTTTAATTAATTTTTATTCATAATTTAGAGTTAAAATGAATTAATTAGTTAAAAATCAATAAATAATTATTTTAATAATTAAATCAGCGCCATCTATCGGGAGATTTTTTAATCTCTTATGTCAAACCCAAAATATAAACAAATTAAATTAATTAATTTATTTAATTGTAGTCGATTTAACGACTATTTTGAATGATATTTTTGGTTTAAAACATATTATGCAAAAATAATAAAAAAGTTTAGCGTTAATAATCAGGGGAAGTCCAACTTTTTATAACTTAACTTTTTTTACTCAATTTTAGTTATAATTCGTAAATACAAGAAGAATCGTCTCTTTAATTAATAAAATTTAGTTAAAAGTTACTAATTTTGTTAAGGAAGGATGATAATTTGGATCAAAAATTAAAATTAATCTTGTTTTTATTTGAGGTTATGTTTGTTAATTTGTGATTAACTTTAATTATTTCAATTTGTTTCAGTAAACTTGGAATAAAAGGAGAGAATTAAAGAATGGATGAAGAAATTAACTAAATAAACAATTTTTTGAAGAAGAATTGATGATTTAAACGATTTATTCGAAGTAATTTGGAGATATCGGAGATGAAAGAGGCACCCAAATTGGAGCAAATCGTCACAAATCCCGTTTATTTATTACCATAATAGGACTCTTTTTGATTTCAACGCAAATAAAGCAAAGAAATTAATTAATTTTGGTAACGGAGATGTCTCCGAGATGACAATTGCTTAAAGAATACTTGCAATAATCATTGAGGTAATTTCTTTTTAATTAATTTTTATTCATAATGTAGAGTTAATATGAATTAATTAGTTAAAAATCAATAAATAATTATTTTAATAATTAAATCAGCGCCATCTATCGGGAGATTTTTTAATCTTTTATGTCAAACCCAAAATATAAACAAATTAAATTAATTAATTTATTTAATTGTAGTCGATTTAACGACTATTTTGAATGATATTTTTGGTTTAAAACATATTATGCAAAACTAATAAAAAAGTTTAGCGTTAATAATCAGGGGAAGTCCAATTTTTTGCAACTTAACTTTTCTTAGTCAGTTTTAGTTAAAATTCGTAAATACACAAAGAATTGCCTCTTTAATTAATAAAATTTAGTTAAAAGTTACTAATTTTGTTAAAAAAGGATAATAATTTGGTTCAAAAATGAAAATTAATTTTGTTTTTTTTCGAGGTTATGTTTGTTAATTTGTGATTAACTTTAATTATTTCAATTTGTTTCAGTAAACTTGGAATAAAAGAAAAGAATTAAAGAATTTATGAAGAAATTAACTAAATAAACAATTTTGTTGAAGGAGAATTGATAATTTAAACGATTAATCGGAAGTAAATTGGAGATATCGGAGATAAAAAGAGGCACTAAAATTGGAGCAAATCGTCACGAATCCCGTTTATTTATTACAATAATAGGACTCTTTTTGATTTCAACGCAAATAAAGCAAAGAAATTAATTAATTTTGGTAACGGAGATGTCTCCGAGATGACAATTGCTTAAAGAATACTTGGAATAGTCATTGAGGTAATTTCTTTTTAATTAATTTTTATTCATAATTTAGAGTTAATATGAATTAATTAGTTAAAAATCTTAAAAAAGTTATTTTAATAATTAAATCAGCGCCCTCTATCGGGAGATTTTTTAATCTCTTATGTCATACCCAAAATATAAACAAATTAAATTAATTAATTTATTTAATTGTAGTCGATTTAACGACTATTTTGAATGATATTTTTGGTTTAAAACATATTATGCAAAAATAATAAAAAAGTTTAGCGTTAATAATCAGGGGAAGTCCAACTTTTTATAACTTAACTTTTTTTACTCAATTTTAGTTATAATTCGTAAATACAAGAAGAATCGTCTCTTTAATTAATAAAATTTAGTTAAAAGTTACTAATTTTGTTAAGGAAGGATGATAATTTGGATCAAAAATTAAAATTAATCTTGTTTTTATTTGAGGTTATGTTTGTTAATTTGTGATTAACTTTAATTATTTCAATTTGTTTCAGTAAACTTGGAATAAAAGAAGAGAATTAAAGAATGGATGAAGAAATTAATTAAATAAACAATTTTGTTGAAGGAGAATTGATAATTTAATCGATTAATTCGAAGTAATTTGGAGATATCGGAGATGAAAGAGGCACTAAAATTGGAGCAAATCGTCACAAATCCCGTTTATTTATTACAATAATAGGAGTCTTTTTGATTTCAACGCAAATAAAGCAAAGAAATTAATTAATTTTGGTAACGGAGATGTCTCCGAGATGACAATTGCTTAAAGAATACTTGGAATAGTCATTGAGGTAATTTCTTTTTAATTAATTTTTATTCATAATTTAGAGTTAATATGAATTAATTAGTTAAAAATCAATAAATAATTATTTTAATAATTAAATCAGCGCCATCTATCGGGAGATTTTTTAATCTCTTATGTCAAACCCAAAATATAAACAAATTAAATTAATTAATTTATTTAATTGTAGTCAATTTAACGACTATTTTGAATGATATTTTTGGTTTAAAACATATTATGCAAAAATAATAAAAAAGTTTAGCGTTAATAATCAGGGGAAGTCCAATTTTTTGTAACTTAACTTTTCTTAGTCAGTTTTAGTTAAAATTCGTAAATACAAAAAGAATTGCCTCTTTAATTAATAAAATTTAGTTAAAGGTTACTAATTTTGTTAAAAAAGGATAATAATTTGGTTCAAAAATGAAAATTAATTTTGTTTTTTTTCGAGGTTATGTTTGATAATTTGTGATTAACTTTAATTATTTCAATTTGTTTCAGTAAACTTGGAATAAAAGGAGAGAATTAAAGAATGGATGAAGAAATTAACTAAATAAACAATTTTGTTGAAGGAGAATTGATAATTTAATCGATTAATTCGAAGTAATTTGGAGATATCGGAGATGAAAGAGGCACTCAAATTGGAGCAAATCGTCACAAATCCCGTTTATTTATTACCATAATAGGACTCTTTTTGATTTCAACGCAAATAAAGCAAAGAAATTAATTAATTTTGGTAACGGAAATGTCCCCAAGATGTCTAATTCATTAAGGAATACTTGCAATAATCATTGAGGTAATTTCTTTTTAATTAATTTTTATTCATAATTTAGAGTTAAAATGAATTAATTAGTTAAAAATCAATAAATAATTATTTTAATAATTAAATCGGCGCCATCTATCGGGAGATTTTTTAATCTCTTATATCTAACAAAATATAAACAAATTAAATTAATTAATTTATTTAATTGTAGTCAATTTAACGACTATTTTGAATGATATTTTTGGTTTAAAACATATTATGCAAAAATAATAAAAAAGTTTAGCGTTAATAATCAGGGGAAGTCCAATTTTTTGCAACTTAACTTTTCTTAGTCAGTTTTAGTTAAAATTCGTAAATACAAAAAGAATTGCCTCTTTAATTAATAAAATTTAGTTAAAAGTTACTAATTTTGTTAAAAAAGGATAATGATTTGGTTCAAAAATGAAAATTAATTTTGTTTTTATTTGAGGTTATGTTTGATAATTTGTGATTAACTTTAATTATTTCAATTTGTTTCAGTAAACTTGGAATAAAAGGAGAGAATTAAAGAATGGATGAAGAAATTAACTAAATAAACAATTTTGTTGAAGGAGAATTGCTAATTTAATCGATTAATTCGAAGTAATTTGGAGATATCGGAGATGAAAGAGGCACTCAAATTGGAGCAAATCGTCACAAATCCCGTTTATTTATTACAATAATAGGAGTCTTTTTGATTTCAACGCAAATAAAGCAAAGAAATTAATTAATTTTGGTAACGGAGATGTCTCCGAGATGACAATTGCTTAAAGAATACTTGGAATAATCATTGAGGTAATCTCTTTTTAATTAATTTTTATTCATAATTTAGAGTTAATATGAATTAATTAGTTAAAAATCAATAAATAATTATTTTAATAATTAAATCAGCGCCATCTATCGGGAGATTTTTTAATCTCTTATATCTAACAAAATATAAACAAATTAAATTAATTAATTTATTTAATTGTAGTCAATTTAACGACTATTTTGAATGATATTTTTGGTTTAAAACATATTATGCAAAAATAATAAAAAAGTTTAGCGTTAATAATCAGGGGAAGTCCAATTTTTTGCAACTTAACTTTTCTTAGTCAGTTTTAGTTAAAATTCGTAAATACAAAAAGAATTGCCTCTTTAATTAATAAAATTTAGTTAAAAGTTACTAATTTTGTTAAAAAAGGATAATAATTTGGTTCAAAAATTAAAACTAATCTTTTTTTTATTTGAGGTTATGTTTGTTAATTTGTGATTAACTTTAATTATTTCAATTTGTTTCAGTAAACTTGGAATAAAAGAAGAGAATTAAAGAATGGATGAAGAAATTAAGTAAATAAACAATTTTGTTGAAGAAGAATTGATAATTTAAACGATTAATCGGAAGTAAATTGGAGATATCGGAGATGAACGAAGCACCCAAATTGGAGCAAATCGTCACAAATCCCGTTTATTTATTACCATAATAGGACTCTTTTTGATTTCAACACAAATAAAGCAAAGAAATTAATTAATTTTGGTAACGGAGATATCTCCGAGATGACAATTGCTTAAAGAATACTTGGAATAGTCATTGAGGTAATTCCTTTTTAATTAATTTTTATTCATAATTTAGAGTTAATATGAATTAATTAGTTATAAATCATTATTTTTGGGTCATCCTTAAAATTTCTTTTCATAATTTATTCAAAATTTATAACCAAAAATTTGTTTCATTATTAATTATTAATTATTTTATAAAAAAAATAACCAATTATTTACACATTTCTTTAATCGCGTTTTAATGAACAAGAAATCCGTTCCATTTCCATTTTATTTCAAATTTTTTCTCATTCAGCTTTCTTATCGTTGCAAGCTTTCTTACTCACTTTACTTAGGAAATACATTTATTGCGTCGTAGGCATTTTTATTAGAACCTAAACAACAATTTTTATCGATATTTAACGTTTTAGGTGAAATTCTCTTTTCACCTTGGCAATGGAATCGCAATCGAGACCGAGACGACCCACTTTTCATCGACTAAACCTACAACAAGTGCCGTTTTCACCGAGATGTTAAAGTTAAGTTAAAAATAACTTCAATATTGACCTTTACTTACTTATTTAAATTTAAAAAGAAATTTTGCAAGTAAAATTTAATCTAATTTTTTTAAAAAATGGGTATCTTAACGCAACTTAATCAACAATTCAAATCGTTTTATTAACAAATTTGTTTATTTTATCTTCATTTCTGGTTGTTTTGATTTGATGTTTTCCACCTCCTTCGATGGAATACATCTTGCAAATTATACTTTCGTCTACAAATAGGCTATAACTAGAGGAGAACTGCAACGTTGCGACTCATTCCTTCATCTAATACCGTTGTGAATACTACGAGGAGGGGAAATAGAATTTGCTAACTTATTTTAAAACGTTTGAGATCAAGAAATTGATGTTATCGTTCATTTCGTTGAAAAGTGCTAATTTTAAATCGATGAATCTCGAATTTTTGGATAACGCCTTCGATATGGGTAAATATGATTTAGAATTAATTATTCATTTTGTTATTAATTTAACGATTTTAATTCGTTACAACATTTACGGTTTAAAATAGAGCGGATAAAGACCTTGGATTAATGCTAAGTAATTAAAACGTGTAATAATAATCATTTTTTTGGGTTTGAATTGAACAATTTTTAAGTTGAGATTAATAATTAATTTCTTATATAATTAATTTCCCATAGTTTCATCGGGGATACAATGGATAAGAACTATAATTTTATCGTTGGTAGCAACGGGGATAGATTTAGCAATAATGGGCTGGTTAATAACTTATTACACAGCGGAAACGATCATTTTAACGCTCACTCCAACGTTTTTGCGCAAACAACGGAGTTTACGAGGGAAAGTAATCGTTTTAACTGGCGGAGCAGGTGGAGTAGGTCAAGAATTAGCCTTGAGATTGGCGAGGAACCAAGCTAAAGTCGTTATATGGGATGTTAATGAAAAAGGTACGAAACGTTCTTGACCCGATCTTGGCTTGTTTAGAAAGTAGCGTCTCGTTGTTATAAAAATCATCGGGTATCTTTAAAAGGAGAGCTTTCTCCTCCGGCTTTCTCTCAATTTAGCTAATCTTTCTAATGAACGATAATTTCATGTTAGGTATGAACGAATTAAAGGAAAAAATCGAGAATGAAGGGCACCAAGCTCATATTTTCACCGTGGATGTCACCGATCGTAAAAGTGTTTATAAAAACGCCGATTTGGTTAAAACGGAAGTTGGCCCGGTTGATGTTTTGATTAATAACGCGGGGATTGTTTGTGGGAACACTTTTTTGGACGTCCCCGATTACATGATCGAGAAAACTTTCCAAGTTAACATCTTATCGCAATATTGGACCGTTAAAGCTTTTTTGGGGGATATGATTAAAAGCGGAAAAGGGCACATCGTCACAATTAGCAGCTTAACTGGGATGTTGGGAACATATAAATGCACCGATTATAGCGCTACTAAGCACGCAACGATCGGATTTCATGAAAGTTTATTAACCGAATTGAAGGTAAACTTGATTAAAAATATTTTTTAAATATTTTGTATATCTAAAGATGTTTTTGATGATAAAGACTCAAAATTTTTAAAATGAACGATTTTACCTCAAATTGTCGAGGTCGTTTGCCGAACCGAGGCGCTAGAATCTTCCAAAATAAACGATTTTGTCAACATTTCAAATCCAGCGCCTCGGCCGCAAGCGACCTCGGCAATTTGAGGCGAAATCGTTCCTTGTATATCTTAGTAAATATACAAAGCCTCATATAAGACGATTTTATTCTCACTCTGCCGAGGTCGCGAAGCGGGCGAGGCACTACATCTTCCAAAATGAACGATTTCGTGTTAATGTTTCAACTACAGCGCCTCGCCTGGTACGCAATCTCGGCGGAGTGAGAATAAAATCGTTGTATAAGAGACATTATACATTTATTATGATATACAACAAACGATTTCGTCTTAAATCGCCGAGGTCGCGAAGCGGGCGAGGCGCTGGAGTTGAAATTTTGACAAAATCGTCAATTTTGGAAGAATGTAGCTCCTCGCCTGCAAGCGATCTCGGCGAAATGACAATAAAATCGTCTTATGAGACATTTTTGAAATTTATTAAAATATACAACAAACGATTTCGTCTTAAATCGCCGAGGTCGCGAAGCGGGCGAGGCGCTGGAGTTGAAATTTTGATACAAAATCGTCAATTTTGGAAGAATGTAGCTCCTCGCCTGCAAGCGATCTCGGCGAAATGACAATAAAATCGTCTTATGAGACATTTTTGAAATTTATTAAAATATACAACAAACGATTTCGTCTTAAATCGCCGAGGTCGCGAAGCGGGCGAGGCGCTGGAGTTGAAATTTTGATACAAAATCGTCAATTTTGGAAAATTCTAGCGCCTCGCTCGCTACGCGACCTCGGCGGAGTGAGAATGAAATCGTCTTATATGAGGCTTTGTATATTTTCTAAGATATACAAGGAACGATTTCGCCTCAAATCGCCGAGGTCGCGTAGCGGGCGAGGCGTTGGATTTAAAATATTTACATATAATCGTTTATTTTGGAAGATGTAGCGCCTCGCCCGTTATGCGACTTCGGCGATTTGAGGCGAAATCGTTCCTTGCATATCTTAGTCAATATACAAAGACTCATACAAAACGATTTGATTCTCATTCCACCGAGGTCGCGAGGCGCTACATTTTCCAAAATGAACGATTTTATGTAAAAATTTTAAATCCTGCGCCTCACCCGCTACGCGACCTTGGCAAAGTGAGAATAAAATCGTTGTATAAGAGACATTATACATTTATTGTGATATACAACAAACGATTTTGTATTATATCGCCGAGGTCGCGTAGCGGGTGAGGCGCAAGATTTAAATTTTTTTTATAAAATCGTTCATTTTGGAAAACGTAGCGCCTCGCGGCCTCGGCGGAAAGAAAATCAAATCGTCTTGTATGAGTCTTTGTATATTTACTAAGATATGCAAGGAACGATTTCGCTTCAAATCGCCGAGGTCGCATAACGGGCGAGGCGCTACATCTTCCAAAATGAACGATTTTATGTAAATATTTTAAATCCAGCACGTCGCCCGCTTCGCGACCTCGGTGATTTAAGACAAAATCGTTTCTTGTATATCTTAATAAATATAAATATGTCTTATAAGACGATTTTATTGTCACTCCGCCGAGGTCGCGAAGCGGGCGAGGCGCTACATCTTCCAAAATAAACGATTTTATGTAAATATTTTAAATCCAGTGCCTCGCCCGCTACGCGACCTCGGCGATTTGAGGCGAAATCGTTCCTTGCATATCTTAGAAAATATACAAAGCCTCATATAAGACGATTTTATTCTCCCTCCGCCGAGGTCGCGTAGCGAGCGAGGCGCTAGAATCTTCCAAAATTGACGATTTTGTATCAAAATTTCAACTCCAGCGCCTCGCCCGCTTCGCGACCTCGGTGATTTATGACGAAATCGTTTCTTGTATATCTTAATAAATTTAAAAATGTCTTATAAGATGATTTTATTGTCACTCCGCCGAGGTCGCGAAGCGCTGCATCTTCCAAAATGAACGATTTTATGTAAATATTTTAAATCCAGTGCCTCGCCCGCTACGCGACCTCGGCGATTTGAGGCGAAATCGTTCCTTGCATATCTTAGAAAATATACAAAGCCTTATATAAGACGGTTTTATTCTCACTCCGCCGAGGTCGCGTAGCGGGCGAGGCGCCAGAATCTTTCAAAATTGACGATTTTATATCAAAATTTCAACTCCAGCGCCTCGCCCGCTTCGCGACCTCGGCGATATAATACAAAATCGTTTCTTGTATATCTCAATAAATATAAAAATGTCTTATAAAACGATTTTATTGTCACTCTGCCGAGGTCGCGAAGCGGGCGAGGTGCTACATCTTCCAAAATAAACGATTATATGTAAATATTTTAAACCCAGCGCCTCGCCCGCTACGCGACCTCGGCGATTTGAGGGGAAATCGTTCCTTGTATATCTTAGAAAATATACAAAGCCTTATACAAGACGGTTTTATTCTCACTCCGCCGAGGTCGCGTAGCGGGCGAGGCGCCAGAATCATCCAAAATTGACGATTTTATATCAAAATTTCAACTCCAGCGCCTCACCCGCTTCGCGACCTCGGCGATATAATACAAAATCGTTTGTTGTATATCACAATAAATGTATAATGTCTCTTATACAACGATTTTATTCTCACTCTGCCAAGGTCGCGTAGCGGGTGAGGCGCAGGATTTAAAATTTTTACATAAAATCGTTCATTTTGGAAAATGTAGCGCCTCGCGACCTCGGCGGAATGAGAATCAAATCGTTTTGTATGAGTCTTTGTATATTTACTAAGATATACAAGGAACGATTTCGCCTCAAATCGCTGAAGTCGCATAACGGGTGAGGCGCTACATCTGCTAAAATGAACGATTTTATGTAAATATTTTAAATCCAGCGCCTCGCCCGCTACGCGACCTCGGCGATTTGAGACGAAATCGTTCCTTGCATATCTTAGAAAATATACAAAGCCTCATATAAGGCGATTTTATTGTCACTCCGCTGAGGTCGCGAAGCGGGCGAGGCGCTACATCTTCCAAAATAAACAATTTTATATAAATATTTTAAATCCAGCGCCTCGTCCGCTACGCGACCTCGGCGATTTGAGATGAAATCATTCTCTGTATATCTTAGTCAATATATAAAAACTCAAATTTGGTTTTGGGAACGGGAATTTTTCCTCGATACAGCGTAAGCTATATTTTGGCCACAAATAAATTCAAGTTCTAAGAATGCTTTTATGGAGAACTTTTTGTTTGTGTAGTTAAGGCATGACAATCTATTTGGTGGATGCATTTCCTTTCGAGTTGTTACCTTTGGCTAACTTTGGTTTGGGTTGCTGTTGCTTTATTAATAGTACAAGGAAGAATCATTCCTCCTTCCGAGAGTTTTATTTTAATCTGAACAATTCGTATTCTATTCATTTTATATACTAAATATCTAAATATCTTTAAATACACTTTTAAAATATTTTAGACTCATGGACAAAAAGGGATCAATATGACGATTGTTTGCCCCTATTTTATTAACACAGGGATGTTTAACGGGTGCAAACCCAAAAATATGGCTATGTTGGAGCCGAGGGATGTTGCAAAACGGATTATAACCGCTATCAAATTGAAAGAAGTTTTCGTTACGATGCCGTGGTGGGCTCGGTTCATTTTACCCCTCAAAAAGTAATCGATTAATTAATTTAAAATCAAATAATTTTTTTTAATTTCGTTCATTTTAGTTTTATCCCCGCCAAATTGAGCTGGGCCATAATCTATCGATTAATTAAAGGCCCCCAATCGATGATGGGGATGCGAGCTTTCCAAGAAACCGAAGCAGCTTAATCTAAAAATTTTTTTTCGTTTTTATATAATCGTTGTATTAAAGTTTTTTTAATCTTTAAGTGTCTTTAGATCCAAATCTAATCTCAGATAACCCAAAAAAATTACGATAAAATTTTATTTCACCCAAAAAAATGAACGTTTCAACAATTTTAATTCTTTTAGGTACCCTTAAATTAATTTTTTGCGAAAATGAAACCGTTTTCGACCGGAATTTAGTGATTAATACCCCGAGTGTTGAAGAAATTTTGTTGAATCATGATAAATATTATCTTGGAGGAGGGAATCGGACTCAAGTTGGGGTTTTGGGGTTCATTGAAGATGTTAATATCCTTTTTTTTTATTAATTTTTATTTAATTAAGATTAATTTTAGATAAATGCATTAACCGAGTTAAATTTCGCAAAAAAATTTAATTATTTAAGCCCAATTTGGTTAAACATCGAACGAATTAATCACAAAAAATACAAAATCTCAGGAATTGAGAAAATCAACCCATATTGGATCAAAAAAATCATCGAAATTAACCCCCAAATAAGAATCACACCAAAAATTTCGTTCCAAAACTGGAATATGAACGATTTTTTGAGTTTATCTTCATCAGAACAAGAATGGATTTTTTTATCAGAAGAATTATTACATTTATGTGAGCATTATCGCTTTCATGGATTAGTTTTGGACGTTTTTAACGATTGGTACAAAAAAGTTCCGAATAATTTATTAATAGGAATAATTCAAGAAATTTGTAAATCAAAAAAAAAAAATTTTTTTATAAAAATAATTCGATTTATTTTAGCGGCGCGATTAAGATTTAATTTATTCGTCTCAATCGTCTCGATTTCGAGGAAATACACGAATATACACCACTTAAATAAAAATGTTTTTGAGGAAATCGCGAATTATGCGAGTTTTGTAGCTTTATCGACTTTTAATCGAAAAGCGCCGTTTAGAATTGCGAGATTTATTAAAAAAATCGATCCGGAAGGGGTGTTTAGGACCAATATTTTCTTTGGGGTCGAATTTAATGGTTATGAAACGATTTTAAAGAAAGATAAATTAACGAAATTTAAAGAAATCGACAAAAACGAACTTATTAGTTATTTAAAGGAATATAATAATTATTTGGTTTATGACGAATACGCGGCTGAGAATTATTTTGATGTGAAGAGGTAATTTTTGATTAATTTAATCGGATTTAATTGGATTAATTGATTTTAGTTCGAACAAGAAAAAAAGGATTTTTTGCCCAACTTTGTACAGTTTGAATAAAAGGGTCGAAATGGCGAATGAATTGAACGTTGGGATTTTTGTTTGGAGGGTTGGGGATGGTTTGGATTATTTTTATGAGTTATTATGATTAAAAAAAAAAATAAATTCGCTGTGGACAGGATTCGAACCTGTGCGGGTAGAACCCAATGGATTTCAAGTCCATCTCCTTAACCACTCGGACACCACAGCTTATATCACAACTTCACGGAAAAATTAATTTTTTTAACTCAATAAAAATTTGATCAAATTTGATTCTTTTTTTGTTATAAAATTGGGTTTAAAGAAAATTGTAACTTCCTTTCAACCCTGGATATCAGCGTTTAACTCAGCGTTTTGGTCTATACCTTTGCGAATTGAGGACAGAAAGAAGACAGAAAAAAGGAATAATTTGGGAATGTTTAGCTATTAAAGAAGCGATTAAAAAATACTGGCTGATTGGAAAATCATTCACGGTTAATTCAAATCATAAACCATAAGAAAATATGAATTTGAAATCGAGAATTGATGAAGAACTTGGCGATCTAACATATTATCATTATTGTCACAATATGAAAACAAAATGAAAAAAAAATTTAGAAGCAGACTATCTTAGTAGAAATCCCGTATTAGAAGCAACGGAAAACGCAGATGAATAACTCAAAATTGTAAGTTTTATGAACGTAGAAGGTATTATAACAGATTAGTATAAGAACGAAGAAATACAAAACAGTAAAAACAAATTCATTGAAAAAGACAAAATCTACATCAAGAAGGTTAAGGAGAAAGAAAAAAATGGTGATAAAATTACTTTCAATTACTAATTGGAGAATCTAATTTCTAAGACTGAAGTTGATTTGAAAATATCTCACTTCATTCTTATAAGATATAAATTGCCGAGCTTAATTGGGATTCTTCCAATATTTTATATAAATTTAAATATTTTTGAAAAATCGATTTTTTGAAGAATTGTTCTAAAATTATTTCCAATTACTAATTGGAGAATCTAATTTCTAAAAGTGAAGTCAATTTGAAAATATCTCTCTTCATTCTTGAGATATAAGGTGCTGAGTTTAATTGAGATTCCTCTGATATTTTGTATAAATTTATAAATTCCTGAAAAATCGATTTTTTGAAAGATTATTATGAAATTAGTTTTACCTACTAATTAAAGCATCTACTTTCTAAAAATGAAGTCAATTTAAAAATATCTCACTTAGTTCTTGAGATATAAGCTGCTAAAGTTAATTAGGATTCTTTCAATGTTTTGTATAAATTTAAAAATTGTTGAAAAATTGATTTTTTGAAAAATTGTTATGAAATTATTTTTAGTTACTAATTGGAGCATCTGCATTTTAAAAATGAAGTCAATTTGAAAATATCTCACTTAGCTCTTGAAATATAATCTTCTGAACCTAATTGGGATTTTCCAATATTTTGTATAAATTTAAAAATTCCTGAAAAATCGATTTTTTGAAAAATTGTTATAAAATTGCTTTCAATTACTAATTAGAGAATCTAATTTCTAAAAGTGAAGTCAATTTGAAAATATCTCACTTAGTTCTTGAGATATTAGCTGCTGAACTTAATTAGAATTTTTTCAATATTTTGTATGAATTTAAAAATTCCTGAAAACTCGATTTTTTGAAAAATTGTTACGAAATTACTTTCAATTACTAATTGGAGCATCTACTTTCTAAAAGTGAAGTCAATTTGAAAATATCTCACTTAGTTCTTGAGATATTAGCTGCTGAACTTAATTAGAATTTTTTCAATATTTTATATAAATTTAAAAATTCCTGAAAAATCGATTTTTTGAAAAATTGTTATAAAATTGCTTTCAATTACTAATTAGAGAATCTAATTTCTAAAAGTGAAGTCAATTTGAAAATATCTCACTTAGTTCTTGAGATATAAGCTGCTGAACTTAATTAGGATTTTTTCAATATTTTATATAAATTTAAAAATTCCTGAAAAATCGATTTTTTGGAAAATTGTTACGAAATTACTTTCAATTACTAATTGGAGCATCTACTTTCTAAAAGTGATGTCAATTTGAAAATATCTCACTTAGTTCTTGAGATATAAGATGCTGAACTTAATTGGGATTCTTCCAATGTTTTGTATAAATTTAAATATTTCTGAAAAATCGATTTTTTGGAAAATTGTTATGAAATTACTATCAATTAGTAATTGGAGCATCTACTTTCTAAAAATGAAGTCAATTTGAAAATATCTCAATTAGTTCTTGAGATATAAGCTGCTGAATTTAGTTGGGATTTTCCAATATTTTGTATAAATTTAAAAATTCCTGAAAAATCGATTTTTTTTTAAAATGTTATGAAATTACATTCAATTAGTAATTGGAGAATCTACTTTCTAAAAGTGAAGTCAATTTGAAAATATCTCACTTAGTTCTTGAGATATAAGCTACTGAACTTAATTGGGATTTTTCCAATATTTTGTATAAATTTAAAAATTCCTGAAAAATTGATTTTTTTAAAAAATTGTTATGATATTACTTTTAATTACTAATTGGAGCATCTACTTTCTAAAAGTGAAGTCACTTTGAAAATATCTCACTTAGTTCTTGAGATATTAGCTGCTGAACTTAATTAGGATTTTTTCAATATTTTGTATAAATTTAAAAATTCCTGAAAACTCGATTTTTTGAAATATTGTTATGAAATTATTTTTAGTTACTAATTGGAGCATCTACTTTCGAAAAGTGATGTCAATTTGAATATATCTCACTTAGTTCTTGAGATATAAGCTGCTGAACTTAATTAGGATTCTTTTAATATTTTGTATAAATTTAAAAATTCCTGAAAAATCGATTTTTTGAAAAATTGTTATAAAATAACTTTCAATTACTAATTGAAGCATCTACTTTTTAAAAGTGATGTCAATTTGAAAATATCTCACTTAGTTCTTGAGATATAAGCTGCTAAAGTTAATTAGGATTCTTTCAATATTTTGTATAAATTTAAAAATTCTTGAAAAATTGATTTTTTGAAAAATTGTTATGAAATTACTTTTAGTTACTAATTGGAGCACCTACTTTTTAAAGATGAAGTCAATTTGAAAATATCTCACTTAGTTCTTGAGATATAATCTTCTGAACCTAATTGGGATTTTCCAATATTTTGTATAAATTTAAAAATTCCTGAAAAATCGATTTTTTGAAAAATTGTTATAAAATTACTTTCAATTACCAATTAGAGAATCTAATTTCTAAAAGTGAAGTCAATTTGAAAATATCTCACTTAGTTCTTGAGATATGAGCTGCTGAACTTAATTGGGATTTTTACAATATTTTGTATAAATTTAAAAATTCCTGAAAATTTGATTTTTTAAAAAATTGTTATGAAATTACTTTCAAATACTATTTGGAGCATCTACTTTCTAAAAGAGAAGTCAATTTGAAAATATCTTACTTAGTTTTTGAGATATAATCTTCTGAACTTAATTGGGATTTTTCCAATATTTTGTATAAATTTAAAAATTCCTGAAAACTCGATTTTTTGAAATATTGTTATGAAATTACTTTTAGTTACTAATTGGAGCATCTACTTTCGAAAAGTGATGTCAATTTGAATATATCTCACTTAGTTCTTGAGATATAAGCTGCTGAACTTAATTAGGATTCTTTTAATATTTTGTATAAATTTAAAAATTCCTGAAAAATCGATTTTTTGAAAAATTGTTATAAAATAACTTTCAATTACTAATTGAAGCATCTACTTTTTAAAAGTGATGTCAATTTGAAAATATCTCACTTAGTTCTTGAGATATAAGCTGCTAAAGTTAATTAGGATTCTTTCAATATTTTGTATAAATTTAAAAATTCTTGAAAAATTGATTTTTTGAAAAATTGTTATGAAATTACTTTTAGTTACTAATTGGAGCACCTACTTTTTAAAGATGAAGTCAATTTGAAAATATCTCACTTAGTTCTTGAGATATAATCTTCTGAACCTAATTGGGATTTTCCAATATTTTGTATAAATTTAAAAATTCCTGAAAAATCGATTTTTTGAAAAATTGTTATAAAATTACTTTCAATTACCAATTAGAGAATCTAATTTCTAAAAGTGAAGTCAATTTGAAAATATCTCACTTAGTTCTTGAGATATAAGCTGCTGAACTTAATTGGGATTTTTACAATATTTTGTATAAATTTAGAAATTCCTGAAAATTTGATTTTTTAAAAAATTGTTATGAAATTACTTTCAAATACTATTTGGAGCATCTACTTTCTAAAAGAGAAGTCAATTTGAAAATATCTTACTTAGTTTTTGAGATATAATCTTCTGAACTTAATTGGGATTTTTCCAATATTTTGTATAAATTTAAAAATTCCTGAAAACTCGATTTTTTGAAATATTGTTATGAAATTACTTTTAGTTACTAATTGGAGCATCTACTTTCGAAAAGTGATGTCAATTTGAAAATATCTCACTTAGTTCTTGAGATATTAGCTGCTGAACTTAATTAGGATTTTTTCAATATTTTGTATAAATTTAAAAATTCCTGAAAAATCGATTTTTTGAAAAATTGTTATGAAATTACTTTCAATTACTAATTGGAGCATCTACTTTCTAAACGTGAAGTCAATTTGAAAATATCCCACTTAGTTCTTGAGATATAAGCTGCTAAACTTAATTAGGATTTTTCCAATATTTTGAATAAATTTAAATATTCCTGAAAACTCGATTTTTTTAAATAATTGTTATGATATTACTTTCAATTACTAATTTTAGCATCTACTTTCTAAAAGTGATGTCAATTTGAAAATATCTCACTTAGTTCTTGAGATATAAGCTGCTGAACTTAATTAGAATTTTTTCAATATTTTGTGTAAATTTAAAAATTCCTAAAAAATCGATTTTTTGAAAAATTGTTACGAAATTACTTTCAATTACTAATTGAAGCATCTACTTTCTAAAAGTGAAGTCAATTTGAAAATATCTCACTTAGTTCTTGAGATATTAGCTGCTGAACTTAATTAGGATTTTTTCAATATTTTGTATAAGTTTAAAAATTCCTGAAAAATCGATTTTTTGGAAAATTGTTACGAAATTACTTTCAATTACTAATTGGAGCATCTACTTTCTAAAAGTGAAGTCAATTTGAAAATATCCCACTTAGTTCTTGAGATATAAGCTGCTGAGCTTATTTGGGATTCTTTCGATATTTTGTATAAATTTAAAAATTCTTGAAAAATCGATTTTTTGAAAAATTGTTATGAAATTACTTTCAATTACTAATTGAAGCATCTACTTTCTAAAAGTGAAGTCAATTTGAAAATATCTTACTTAGTTTTTAAGATATAATCTTTTGAACTTAATTAGGATTTTTCCAATATTTTGAATAAATTTAAATATTCCTAAAAAATCGATTTTTTGTTAAATTGTTATAAAATTACTTTCAATTACTAATTAGAGCATCTAATTTCTAAAAGTGAAGTCAATTTGAAAATATCTCTCTTCATTCTTGAGATATAAGGTGCTGAGTTTAATTGAGATTCTTCTGATATTTTGTATAAATTTATAAATTCCTGAAAAATCGATTTTTTGAAAGATTATTATGAAATTAGCTTTACTTACTAATTAAAGCATCTACTTTCGAAAAATTAAGTCAATTTAAAAATATCTCACTTAGTTCTTGAAATATAAGCTGCTAAAGTTAATTAGGATTTTTTCAATGTTTTGTATAAATTTAAAAATTCTTGAAAAATTGACTTTTTGAAAAATTGTTATGAAATTACTTTTAGTTATTAATTGGAACATCTACTTTTTAAAGATAAAGTCAATTTGAAAATATCTCAATTAGTTCTTGAGATATAAGCTGCTGAATTTAGTTGGGATTTTTCCAATATTTTGTATAAATTTAAAAATTCCTGAAAAATCGAGTTTTTGAAAAATTGTAATGAAATTACTTTCAATTACTAATTGAAGCATCTACTTTCTAAAAGTGATGTCAATTTGAAAATATCTCACTTAGTTCTTGAGATATAAGCTGCTAAAGTTAATTAGGATTCTTTCAATATTTTGTATAAATTTAAAAATTCCTGAAAAATCGAGTTTTTGAAAAATTGTTATGAAATTACTTTTAGTTACTAATTGGAGCACCTACTTTTTAAAGATGAAGTCAATTTGAAAATATCTTACTTAGTTCTTGAGATATAATCTTCTGAACCTAATTGGGATTTTCCAATATTTTGTATAAATTTAAAAATTCCTGAAAAATCGATTTTTTGAAAAATTGTTATAAAATTACTTTCAATTACTAATTAGAGAATCTAATTTCTAAAAGTGAAGTCAATTTGAAAATATCTCACTTAGTTCTTGAGATATAAGGTGCTGAACTTATTTGGGATTTTTCCAATATTTTGAATAAATTTAAATATTTCTGAAAAATCGATTTTTTGGAAAATTGTTATGAAATTACTTTCAAATACCAATTAGAGAATCTAATTTCTAAAAGTGAAGTCAATTTGAAAATATCTCACTTAGTTCTTGAGATATTAGCTGCTGAACTTAATTAGAATTTTTTCAATATTTTGTATAAGTTTAAAAATTCCTGAAAAATCGATTTTTTGGAAAATTGTTACGAAATTACTTTCAATTACTAATTGGAGCATCTAATTTCTAAAAGTGAAGTCAATTTGAAAATATCTCACTTAGTTCTTGAGATATAAGCTGCTGAGCTTAATTGGGATTTTTCCAATATTTTGTATAAATTTAAAAATTCCTGAAAAATTGATTTTTTGAAAAATTGTTATGAAATTACTTTCAAATACTAATTGGAGCATCTACTTTCTAAAAGTGAAGTCAATTTGAAAATATCTCACTTTGTTCTTGAGATATTACCTGCTGAACTTAATTAGGATTTTTTCAATATTTTGTATAAGTTTAAAAATTCCTGAAAAATCCATTTTTTGGAAAATTGTTACGAAATTACTTTCAATTACTAATTGGAGCATCTACTTTCTAAAAGTGATGTCAATTTGAAAATATCTCACTTAGTTCTTGAGATATAAGCTACTGAACTTAATTGGGATTTTTCCAATATTTTGTATAAATTTAAAAATTCCTGAAAAATCGAGTTTTTGAAAAATTGTTATGAAATTACTATTAGTTACTAATTGGAGCATCTACTTTTTAAAGATGAAGTCAATTTGAAAATATCTCAATTAGTTCTTGAGATATAAGCTGCTGAATTTAATTGGGATTTTTCCAATATTTCGTATAAATTTAAAAATTCCTGAAAAATCGAGTTTTTGAAAAATTGTTATGAAATTACTATTAGTTACTAATTGGAGCATCTACTTTTTAAAGATGAAGTCAATTTGAAAATATCTCAATTAGTTCTTGAGATATAAGCTGCTGAATTTAGTTGGGATTTTTCCAATATTTTGTATAAATTTAAAAATTCCTGAAAAATCGAGTTTTTGAAAAATTGTTATGAAATTACTATTAGTTACTGATTGGAGCATCTACTTTTTAAAAGTGAAGTCAATTTGAAAATATCTCACTTAGTTCTTGAGATATAAACTGTTGAACTTAATTGGGATTTTTCCAATATTTTGTATAAGTTTAAAAATTCCTGAAAAATCGATTTTTTGAAAAATTGTTATGAAATTACATTCAATTAGTAATTGGAGAATCTACTTTCTAAAAGTGAAGTGAATTTGAAAATATCTCACTTAGTTCTTGAGATATAAGTTACTGAACTTAATTGGGCTTTTTCCAATATTTTGAATAAATTTAAATATTCCTAAAAAATCGATTTTTTGATAAATTGTTATAAAATTACTTTCAATTACTAATTAGAGAATCTAATTTCTAAAAGTGAAGTCAATTTGAAAATATCTCACTTAATTCTTGAGATATAAGCTGCTGAACTTAATTAGGATTTTTTCAATATTTTGTATAAATTTAAAAATTCCAGAAAACTCGATTTTTTGAAAAATTGTTATGAAATTACTTTCAATTACTAATTGGAGAATCTAATTTCTAAAAGTGAAGTCAATTTGAAAATATCTCACTTAATTCTTGAGATATAAACTGTTGAACTTAATTGAGATTTTTCCAACATTTTGTATAAATTTAAAAATTCATAAAAACTCGATTTTTTGACAAATTGTTATAAAATTACTTTCTATTATTAAGCAGAAGATGATATGTCGAATCAATTTAATTCATCTTCCATTATGTACTGCTTTCTTAATGTTGATTATGAAAGAAACGCGTTTTGATTTTTATGATTTAATCAAACAAGAAAGGTAAATTTGAAACCAGTAAAATATTAGAAATGAATCAAAAATATGGGAATAATTAAAAAAACACAATCGTGTAATATTAGACAATTTTCTTTTAAAAACTCTTAAATGATTTTTGCGGATTTTTTAATCTTGGTTACATCTGGATATAAATTAAGTGTTTATAGTTCATTATCAACAATATTTATGCAAAAAGCATCTTTCGATCTATTTTAGGTTTTGAATTGTAATTAATTTTTTGCATTTTTCTTGAAAATATTTGCTGTTTTTTGCAAATTCTTTGTTTTCATGTTGTAATTGGTCATGAATCGTTAAATTAATTAAAAAAAATTTTCATTTGGAGTAATTCGGAGATAAAATTCTTTATTAATAGATTAATATACATTCATATAATCGAATAGACGTGTAGAATATATTACAAAATATAACAAATAAATAATATTAATATCATAGAGTACCATAAATAATCGTAATAATACTTCCTTCGAAACTCTGCGTATGCATATGGTGCTCTCACATCGCATTACAATATATTTATTTATTTATATAAAGAAAAACATGTACTAACAAGTACTAGATGCCTTTTTTTAATGCTTTTTCATTACTCGTATGGTACGTATATCGATACAATCCTTCCCGAAAAGAGAACAATTTTTCTCACCCAATATTTCGAACAATACATAATTAATAATATAGTTTTTTGCGTTATCACATCAAGTACTATGCCCCACAAAGACATCGACAAATTACTTTTTTTTATTTTTAAAAGTACTTCAAAAACTAAACGACTAGTAATTTACCGACTTTTTAGGTTTGCTTATTACCTCGATTGTGCCCGCCGCGATATTTCCTCCCTTCGTTATGGTAATGATTGTTATTACCTCTTTGTCTTTGGTGGTTATTCCCGGTGGGATTCCCCCCTTGCAAATTCGGCAAAGATGTGCCTTCGTTTAACGAACCACCAGTCTTGTCCACACTTCGACCAGTCTGCCAGTAATTCTGCGAATGAACCGGAGGAAACCAATTTCTGTATTGGCCACGGTGACGGCCGTTACCGCGATTTTGAGATCCTGTGGTTTTTTGTTGAGAGGTGTGTTCTCGGGGTTGATAACCGATTGAGTCTCTTGATGCGTATCTTGATGGGGATGAGGATCCTTCTCGGCGTAAATCCGAATTTTCTCGTTTTAAACGGCGTATTAAAGCTTCGGCGTCGTCTAATTTTCTTATTAATTCGGGATCGGGTTGGGAAACTCGATTATGATCTCGTTCTTTTTCTAATTCGTATTTTTCCAGTTTCCTAAAATGTTTTATTTTTAGTAATAATTAATTTTAGTAAAAAAAAATTAATACAAACATTTTTTGCTCCTCAATGATCTCCGTTAAATAAGAATTTTTACTCTCAACTTCTTGCAATTGAAGTTTCAGATCGCTAAGTTCCTTTTCTAAAATTTCAACTTGAAGCGGAGTGATGTTCAATTGCTTTGGGCTATCCCCCGATTTCTGCTTAGCTTCATCATCGGGGGAGGTCGGAGTCGTGGGCAAAGAAGTTTTCGCAAAAACCAATTGGAACTGTAACTCTTAAAAGAAAAAAATATCGATTAAATTCGTATTTAAATATGACTCATGGGTTAACACGCAATCCAAAATCTCACCATTTTCATTTATAATTCGTTTATTTTTACCACAAATTAATTTCCGAAGCATTACCTTTAAATTTAACTTAAATCGAAACGAGAAAATTTCCCAAACAAAAATAGCAAAATTTGTTTACGAATAGATTTAGATACAATGTAAATAATCACCTCGATTTCTATGCCTTAAGCTATCCACTTCGTGATGTAGCCCATTTAACATCAATTGATGTTGTTCTTGAAGGAACTTAATGTTCTGTTCTAATTGAGCCACCCGAGAGGAATCTTGCGATTTAAAATCTGAAGGTGATCTTGATGCATCTTGAGATCGCGCCACCGAGACCAAATCGGAATTCACCGACCCCGGTTGTTTCGATTTATTCACCTAAAACGAACAAAAATTAATCAACCTTAATAATTCGACCCAACCTCTTCTCTTTTAGTTATTAACCTGCCCAAACGGAGCAACGGGATACTTCACCATAATTTTCGATGCCATATTTCAACGGAGCCGTTTCCCCGAATGAGATAGATTCGTTTTTAGAATGCGCTTTGAATTGAATCACCGAGGTGAGTCAAAAAAACCACTTTTAGATCGAAATGAAACGAGAGTGGGACAAAATTAGGCTTATTTTAAGTAAAACCACCGCGATAACAGCAAGAACTGTCACCGTTTTCGTTCTTGCTGAGTATTGATCGGTTCTCCCCTCAATGGGGGTTGAAATTTTACGTCAATCCGATTTTAACGCGGGGGAGTTTCAAAAAAAATTGATTGTAACAACAAAAATTGTCGAATATACAAGAATAAGTCATCAAATGATGATTAAATGAAGAATGCGAAGATTATGAGAAGAACTATATCAGTATGAGAAATTCGAAAATAAAAAAATCGTTTAGACACATTTTGAGCAAAGTTTAAGTTCGAAAATCGTTTAGACACGTTCTAAATTCCAAGAAAATGTCTCAAATTGCTTTGGTCTTAGTATTAACATCATGATGAAGTATAAAATAGCAAATTCTAAGAAGATGGCAGTAAAAAAAATCGTTTAGACACAATTTGAGCAAAATTTAAGTTCCAAAATCGTTTAAACAAGTTCTAAATTTCAAGAAAATATCTGAAATTGTCTTGGTTTTAGTATTAACATCATGATGAAGTATAAAATAGCAAATTCTAAGAAGATGGCAGTAAAAAAAATCGTTTAGACACATTTTGAGCAAAGTTTAAGTTCGAAAATCGTTTAGACAAGTTCTAAATTCCAAGAAAATGTCTCAAATTGCTTTGGTCTTAGTATTAACATCATGATGAAGTATAAAATAGCAAATTCTAAGAAGATGGCAGTAAGAAAAATCGTTTAGACACAATTTGAGCAAAATTTAAGTTCCAAAATCGTTTAAACAAGTTCTAAATTCCAAGAAAATATCTGAAATTGTCTTGCTTTTAGTATTAACATCATGATGAAGTATAAAATAGCAAATTCTAAGAAGATGGCAGTAAAAAAATCGTTTAGACACATTTTGAGCAAAGTTTAAGTTCGAAAATCGTTTAGACAAGTTCTAAATTCCAAGAAAATGTCTCAAATTGCTTTGGTCTTAGTATTAACATCATGATGAAGTATAAAATAGCAAATTCGAAGAAGATAGAAGTAAAAAAAATCGTTTAGACACAATTTGAGCAAAATTTAAGTTCCAAAATCGTTTAAACAAGTTCTAAATTCCAAGAAAATATCTGAAATTGTCTTGCTTTTAGTATTAACATCATGATGAAGTATAAAATAGCAAATTCTAAGAAGATGGCAGTAAAAAAAATCGTTTAGACACATTTTGAGCAAAGTTTAAGTTCGAAAATCGTTTAGACAAGTTCTAAATTCCAAGAAAATGTCTCAAATTGCTTTGGTCTTAGTATTAACATCATGATGAAGTATAAAATAGCAAATTCTAAGAAGATGGCAGTAAGAAAAATCGTTTAGACACAATTTGAGCAAAATTTAAGTTCCAAAATCGTTTAAACAAGTTCTAAATTCCAAGAAAATATCTGAAATTGTCTTGCTTTTAGTATTAACATCATGATGAAGTATAAAATAGCAAATTCTAAGAAGATGGCAGTAAAAAAAATCGTTTAGACACATTTTGAGCAAAGTTTAAGTTCGAAAATCGTTTAGACAAGTTCTAAATTCCAAGAAAATGTCTCAAATTGCTTTGGTCTTAGTATTAACATCATGATGAAGTATAAAATAGCAAATTCGAAGAAGATAGAAGTAAAAAAATCGTTTAGACACATTTTGAGCAAAGTTTAAGTTCCAAAATGGTTTAGACAAGTTCTAAATTCCAAGAAAATGTCTCAAATTGCTTTAATCTTAGTATTAACATCATGATGAAGTATAAAATAGCAAATTCAAAGAAGATGGCAGTAAAAAAAATCGTTTAGACACAATTTGAGCAAAGTTTAAGTTCGAAAATCGTTTAGACAAGTTCTAAATTCCAAGAAAATGTCTCAAATTGCTTTGGTCTTAGTATTAACATCATGATGAAGTATAAAATAGCAAATTCTAAGAAGATGGCAGTAAAAAAATCGTTTAGACACAATTTGGGCAAAATTTAAGTTCCAAAATCGTTTAAACAAGTTCTAAATTCCAAGAAAATATCTGAAATTGTCTTGGTTTTAACATTAACATCATGATGAAGTATAAAATAGCAAATTCTAAGAAGATGGCAGTAAAAAAATCGTTTAGACACAATTTGAGCAAAATTTAAGTTCCAAAATCGTTTAAACAAGTTCTAAATTCCAAGAAAATATCTGAAATTGTCTTGGTTTTAGTATTAACATCATGATGAAGTATAAAATAGCAAATTCTAAGAAGATGGCAGTAAAAAAAATCGTTTAGACACATTTTGAGCAAAGTTTAAGTTCGAAAATCGTTTAGACAAGTTCTAAATTCCAAGAAAATGTCTCAAATTGCTTTGGTCTTAGTATTAACATCATGATGAAGTATAAAATAGCAAATTCTAAGAAGATGGCAGTAAGAAAAATCGTTTAGACACAATTTGGGCAAAATTTAAGTTCCAAAATCGTTTAAACAAGTTCTAAATTCCAAGAAAATATCTGAAATTGTCTTGGTTTTAACATTAACATCATGATGAAGTATAAAATAGCAAATTCTAAGAAGATGGCAGTAAAAAAATCGTTTAGACACATTTTGAGCAAAGTTTAAGTTCGAAAATCGTTTAGACAAGTTCTAAATTCCAAGAAAATGTCTCAAATTGCTTTGGTCTTAGTATTAACATCATGATGAAGTATAAAATAGCAAATTCTAAGAAGATGGCAGTAAAAAAATCGTTTAGACACAATTTGGGCAAAATTTAAGTTCCAAAATCGTTTAAACAAGTTCTAAATTCCAAGAAAATATCTGAAATTGTCTTGGTTTTAACATTAACATCATGATGAAGTATAAAATAGCAAATTCTAAGAAGATGGCAGTAAAAAAATCGTTTAGACACATTTTGAGCAAAGTTTAAGTTCGAAAATCGTTTAGACAAGTTCTAAATTCCAAGAAAATGTCTCAAATTGCTTTGGTCTTAGTATTAACATCATGATGATGTATAAAATAGCAAATTCTAAGAAGATGGCAGTAAAAAAAATCGTTTAGACACAATTTGAGCAAAATTTAAGTTCCAAAATCGTTTAAACAAGTTCTAAATTCCAAGAAAATATCTGAAATTGTCTTGGTTTTAGTATTAACATCATGATGAAGTATAAAATAGCAAATTCTAAGAAGATGGCAGTAAAAAAAATCGTTTAGACACATTTTGAGCAAAGTTTAAGTTCGAAAATCGTTTAGACAAGTTCCAAATTCCAAGAAAATGTCTCAAATTGCTTTGGTCTTAGTATTAACATCATGATGAAGTATAAAATAACAAATTCAAAGAAGATGGCAGTAAAGAAATCGTTTAGACACATTTTGAGCAAAGTTTAAGTTCGAAAATCGTTTAGACAAGTTCTAAATTACAAGAAAATGTCTGAAATTGCCTTGGTCTTAGTATTAACATCATGATGAAGTATAAAATAGCAAATTCAAAGAAGATGGCAGTAAAGAATTCGTTTAGACACATTTTGAGCAAAGTTTAAGTTCGAAAATCGTTTAGACAAGTTCTAAATTCCAAGAAAATGTCTGAAATTGCCTTGGTCTTAGTATTAACATCATGATGAAGTATAAAATAACAAATTCAAAGAAGATGGCAGTAAAAAAAATCGTTTAGACACATTTTGAGCAAAGTTTAAGTTCGAAAATCGT
This sequence comes from Onthophagus sagittarius, assembly GCA_036711965.1. Classification (NCBI taxonomy): domain Eukaryota; kingdom Metazoa; phylum Arthropoda; class Insecta; order Coleoptera; family Scarabaeidae; genus Onthophagus; species Onthophagus sagittarius. Next base: position 14,932,410 of record JASERS010000008.1, read on the forward strand.
TTAGACAAGTTCTAAATTACAAGAAAATGTCTGAAATTGCCTTGGTCTTAGTATTAACATCATGATGAAGTATAAAATAACAAATTCAAAGAAGATGGCAGTAAAGAAATCGTTTAGACACATTTTGAGCAAAGTTTAAGTTCCAATATCGTTTAGACAAGTTCTAAATTCCAAGAAAATGTCTGAAATTGCTTTAGTCTTAGTATTAACATCATGATGAAGTATAAAATAGCAAATTCTAAGAAGATGGCAGTAAAAAAATCATTTAGACACAATTTGAGCAAAGTTTAAGTTCCAAAATCGTTTAGACAAGTTCTAAATTCTAAGAAAATGTCTGAAATTTCCTTAGTCTTAGTATTAACATCATAATGAAGTATAAAATAGCAATTTCAAAGAAGATGGCAGTAAAAAAAATCGTTTAGACACAATTTGAGCAAAGTTTAAGTTCAAAAATCGTTTAGACAAGTTCTAAATTCCAAGAAAATGTCTCAAATTGCTTTGGTCTTAGTATTAACATCATGATGAAGTATAAAATAGCAAATTCTAAGAAGATGGCAGTAAAGTAATCGTTTAGACACATTTTGAGCAAAGTTTTAGTTCCAAAATCGTTTAGACAAGTTCTAAATTCCAAGAAAATGTTTGAAATTGTCTTGGTTTTAGTATTAACATCATGATGAAGTATAAAATAGCAAATTCGAAGAAGATGGCAGTAAAGAAATCGTTTAGACACATTTTGAGCAAAGTTTAAGTTCGAAAATCGTTTAGACAAGTTCTAAATTACAAGAAAATGTCTGAAATTGCCTTGGTCTTAGTATTAACATCATGATGAAGTATAAAATAGCAAATTCAAAGAAGATGGCAGTAAAGAATTCGTTTAGACACATTTTGAGCAAAGTTTAAGTTCGAAAATCGTTTAGACAAGTTCTAAATTCCAAGAAAATGTCTGAAATTGCCTTGGTCTTAGTATTAACATCATGATGAAGTATAAAATAACAAATTCAAAGAAGATGGCAGTAAAAAAAATCGTTTAGACACATTTTGAGCAAAGTTTAAGTTCGAAAATCGTTTAGACAAGTTCTAAATTACAAGAAAATGTCTCAAATTGCCTTGGTCTTAGTATTAACATCATGATGAAGTATAAAATAACAAATTCAAAGAAGATGGCAGTAAAGAAATCGTTTAGACACATTTTGAGCAAAGTTTAAGTTCCAATATCGTTTAGACAAGTTCTAAATTCCAAGAAAATGTCTGAAATTGCTTTAGTCTTAGTATTAACATCATGATGAAGTATAAAATAGCAAATTCTAAGAAGATGGCAGTAAAAAAATCATTTAGACACAATTTGAGCAAAGTTTAAGTTCCAAAATCGTTTAGACAAGTTCTAAATTCTAAGAAAATGTCTGAAATTTCCTTAGTCTTAGTATTAACATCATAATGAAGTATAAAATAGCAATTTCAAAGAAGATGGCAGTAAAAAAAATCGTTTAGACACAATTTGAGCAAAGTTTAAGTTCAAAAATCGTTTAGACAAGTTCTAAATTCCAAGAAAATGTCTCAAATTGCTTTGGTCTTAGTATTAACATCATGATGAAGTATAAAATAGCAAATTCTAAGAAGATGGCAGTAAAGTAATCGTTTAGACACATTTTGAGCAAAGTTTTAGTTCCAAAATCGTTTAGACAAGTTCTAAATTCCAAGAAAATGTTTGAAATTGTCTTGGTTTTAGTATTAACATCATGATGAAGTATAAAATAGCAAATTCGAAGAAGATGGCAGTAAAGAAATCGTTTAGACACATTTTGAGCAAAGTTTAAGTTCGAAAATCGTTTAGACAAGTTCTAAATTCTAAGAAAATGTCTGAAATTTCCTTGGTCTTGCTATTAACATCATGATGAAGTATAAAATATCAAATTCAAAGAAGATAGAAGTAAAAAAATCGTTTAGACACATTTTGAGCAAAGTTTAAGTTCGAAAATCGTTTAGACAAGTTCTAAATTCCAAGAAAATGTCTCAAATTGCTTTGGTCTTAGTATTAACATCATGATGAAGTATAAAATAGCAAATTCAAAGAAGATAGAAGTAAAAAAATCGTTTAGACACATTTTGAGCAAAGTTTTAGTTCCAAAATCGTTTAGACAAGTTCTAAATTCCAAGAAAATGTCTGAAATTTCCTTGGTCTTGCTATTAACATCATGATGAAGTATAAAATATCAAATTCAAAGAAGATAGAAGTAAAAAAATCGTTTAGACACATTTTGAGCAAAGTTTAAGTTCGAAAATCGTTTAGACAAGTTCTAAATTCCAAGAAAATGTCTCAAATTGCTTTGGTCTTAGTATTAACATCATGATGAAGTATAAAATAGCAAATTCTAAGAAGATGGCAGTAAAAAAAATCGTTTAGACACAATTTGAGCAAAGTTTAAGTTCGAAAATCGTTTAGACAAGTTCTAAATTCCAAGAAAATGTCTCAAATTGCTTTGGTCTTAGTATTAACATCATAATGAAGTATAAAATAGCAAATTCTAAGAAGATGGCAGTAAAAAAAATCGTTTAGACACAATTTGAGCAAAGTTTAAGTTCAAAAATCGTTTAGACAAGTTCTAAATTCCAAGAAAATGTCTCAAATTGCTTTGGTCTTAGTATTAACATCATGATGAAGTATAAAATAGCAAATTCTAAGAAGATGGCAGTAAAGTAATCGTTTAGACACATTTTGAGCAAAGTTTTAGTTCCAAAATCGTTTAGACAAGTTCTAAATTCCAAGAAAATGTTTGAAATTGTCTTGGTTTTAGTATTAACATCATGATGAAGTATAAAATAGCAAATTCGAAGAAGATGGCAGTAAAGAAATCGTTTAGACACATTTTGAGCAAAGTTTAAGTTCGAAAATCGTTTAGACAAGTTCTAAATTCTAAGAAAATGTCTGAAATTTCCTTGGTCTTGCTATTAACATCATGATGAAGTATAAAATATCAAATTCAAAGAAGATAGAAGTAAAAAAATCGTTTAGACACATTTTGAGCAAAGTTTAAGTTCGAAAATCGTTTAGACAAGTTCTAAATTCCAAGAAAATGTCTCAAATTGCTTTGGTCTTAGTATTAACATCATGATGAAGTATAAAATAGCAAATTCTAAGAAGATGGCAGTAAAAAAAATCGTTTAGACACAATTTGAGCAAAGTTTAAGTTCGAAAATCGTTTAGACAAGTTCTAAATTCCAAGAAAATGTCTCAAATTGCTTTGGTCTTAGTATTAACATCATAATGAAGTATAAAATAGCAAATTCTAAGAAGATGGCAGTAAAAAAAATCGTTTAGACACAATTTGAGCAAAGTTTAAGTTCAAAAATCGTTTAGACAAGTTCTAAATTCCAAGAAAATGTCTCAAATTGCTTTGGTCTTAGTATTAACATCATGATGAAGTATAAAATAGCAAATTCTAAGAAGATGGCAGTAAAGTAATCGTTTAGACACATTTTGAGCAAAGTTTTAGTTCCAAAATCGTTTAGACAAGTTCTAAATTCCAAGAAAATGTTTGAAATTGTCTTGGTTTTAGTATTAACATCATGATGAAGTATAAAATAGCAAATTCGAAGAAGATGGCAGTAAAGAAATCGTTTAGACACATTTTGAGCAAAGTTTAAGTTCGAAAATCGTTTAGACAAGTTCTAAATTCTAAGAAAATGTCTGAAATTTCCTTGGTCTTGCTATTAACATCATGATGAAGTATAAAATATCAAATTCAAAGAAGATAGAAGTAAAAAAATCGTTTAGACACATTTTGAGCAAAGTTTAAGTTCGAAAATCGTTTAGACAAGTTCTAAATTCCAAGAAAATGTCTCAAATTGCTTTGGTCTTAGTATTAACATCATGATGAAGTATAAAATAGCAAATTCAAAGAAGATAGAAGTAAAAAAATCGTTTAGACACATTTTGAGCAAAGTTTTAGTTCCAAAATCGTTTAGACAAGTTCTAAATTCCAAGAAAATGTTTGAAATTGTCTTGGTTTTAGTATTAACATCATGATGAAGTATAAAATAGCAAATTCAAAGAAGATGGCAGTAAAAAAAATCGTTTAGACACAATTTGAGCAAAGTTTAAGTTCGAAAATCGTTTAGACAAGTTCTAAATTCCAAGAAAATGTCTCAAATTGCTTTGGTCTTAGTATTAACATCATGATGAAGTATAAAATAGCAAATTCAAAGAAGATAGAAGTAAAAAAATCGTTTAGACACATTTTGAGCAAAGTTTAAGTTCGAAAATCGTTTAGACAAGTTCTAAATTCCAAAAAAAAGTCTGAAATTGCCTTGGTCTTAGTATTAACATCATGATGAAGTATAAAATAACAAATTCAAAGAAGATGGCAGTAAAGAAATCGTTTAGACACATTTGGAGCAAAGTTTAAGTTCCAAAATCGTTTAGACAAGTTCTAAATTCTAAGAAAATGTCTGAAATTGCCTTGGTCTTAGTATTAACATCATGATGAAGTATAAAATAGCAAATTCAAAGAAGATAGAAGTAAAAAAATCGTTTAGACACATTTTGAGCAAAGTTTAAGTTCCAAAATCGTTTAGACAAGTTCTAAATTCCAAGAAAATGTCTGAAATTGTCTTGGTCTTAGTATTAACATCATGATGAAGTATAAAATAGCAAATTCAAAGAAGATAGTAGTAAAAAAATCGTTTAGACACATTTTGAACAAAGTTTAAGTTCGAAAATCGTTTAGACAAGTTCTAAATTCCAAGAAAATGTCTGAAATTGTCTTGGTCTTAGTATTAACATCATGATGAAGTATAAAATAGCAAATTCAAAGAAGATAGTAGTAAAAAAATCGTTTAGACACATTTTGAACAAAGTTTAAGTTCGAAAATCGTTTAGACAAGTTCTAAATTCCAAAAAAAAGTCTGAAATTGTCTTGGTTTTAGTATTAACATCATGATGAAGTATAAAATAGCAAATTCAAAGAAGATAGAAGTAAAAAAATCGTTTAGACACATTTGGAGCAAAGTTTAAGTTCCAAAATCGTTTAGACAAGTTCTAAATTCTAAGAAAATGTCTGAAATTGCCTTGGTCTTAGTATTAACATCATGATGAAGTATAAAATAGCAAATTCAAAGAAGATAGAAGTAAAAAAATCGTTTAGACACATTTTGAGCAAAGTTTAAGTTCGAAAATCGTTTAGACAAGTTCTAAATTCCAAGAAAATGTCTGAAATTGCCTTGGTCTAAGTATTAACATCATGATGAAGTATAAAATAACAAATTCAAAGAAGATGGCAGTAAAAAAATCGTTTAGACACATTTTGAGCAAACTTTAAGTTCACAAAATGTGTCTAAACGATTTCTTTACTGCCATCTTCTTTGCATTTGCTATTTTATACTTCATCATGATATTAATACTAAGACTAAGGCAATTTCAGACATTTTCTTTTAATTTAGACTCTATCCAATGCTTGTCTAAACGATTGTGGAACTAAAACTTTGCTCAAAATGTGTCTAAACGATTTCTTTACTGCCATCTTCTTTGAATTTGTTATTTTATACTTCATCATGATGTTAATACTAAGACTAAGGCAATTTCAGACAATTTCTTGGAATTTAGAACTTGTCTAAACGATTTTGGAACTTAAACTTTGCTCAAAATGTGTCTAAACGATTTTTTTTACTGCCATCTTCTTTGAATTTGCTATTTTATACTTCATCATGATGTTAATAGCAAGACAAAGGCAATTTCAGACATTTTCTTGGAATTTAGAACTTGTCTAAACGATTTTGGAAGTTAAACTTTGCTCAAATTGTGTCTAAATGATTTTTTTACTGCCATCTTCTTAGAATTTGCTATTTTATACTTCATCATGATGTTAATACTAAGACTAAAGCAATTTCAGACATTTTCTTGGAATTTAGAACTTGTCTAAACGATATTGGAACTTAAACTTTGCTCAAAATGTGTCTAAACGATTTCTTTACTGCCATCTTCTTTGAATTTGTTATTTTATACTTCATCATGATGTTAATACTAAGATCATAGCAATTTCAGACATTTTCTTGGAATTTAGAACTTGTCTAAACGATTTTGGAACTAAAACTTTGCTCAAAATGTGTCTAAACGATTTCTTTACTGCCATCTTCTTTGAATTTGTTATTTTATACTTCATCACGATGTTAATACTAAGGCTAAGGCAAATTCAGACATTTTCTTGGAATTTAGAACTTGTCTAAACGATCTTCGAACTTAAACTTTGCTCAAAATGTGTCTAAACGATTTTTTTTACTGCCATCTTCTTTGAATTTGCTATTTTATACTTCATCATGATGTTAATACTAAGACTAAGGCAATTTCAGACAATTTCTTGGAATTTAGAACTTGTCTAAACGATTTTGGAACTTAAACTTTGCTCAAAATGTGTCTAAACGATTTTTTTTACTGCCATCTTCTTTGAATTTGCTATTTTATACTTCATCATGATGTTAATAGCAAGACCAAGGCAATAATTATAAGTATTTATTTATTTATTTAATTTATATTAACTTAAATTATTCGATTTAAACTTAATCATTTCCATCTTGGTTAATAGATGGCGCAATCTTCAATAACAACAAGATGATCGATTAAGTTGATACAAAATACAAAAATTAAGAAGAAATATACAAAAAATTGTTGGATATGCAAGCTTAAATCATACAAGATAATAAACAAGCTGATATTTATGAAGAAAAGGACTTAAATGAAATATCCGAAGATATTTTAGTTTTAATCGAAATCATTACATCGTAAATCATCAACATTAAAATGAAGGTTTCTTTGTAAGTAACTTTGTGAATCTTTTTAAGTTGTTTTTAAGTAATAATATTTAATATAATTAATTTAAATTTTATTAAATCGATTTTTAACCTCAAAAAGTCAGATGTTGATAAAGTAGGAAACGATGTTAATAATTGTCAAAAACTTTTTAATCTAATTTTATTAATTAATAATTAATTCTTTTAACTCACCAATATTTTATGTAATATTTCAGCTACAAAATACAAAAATTAAGAAGAAATACGCAAAAATTGTTGGATATACAATAATAAATCATTCAAGGTAATGAATAAGGTGATATTTATGGAGAAAAGGATTTAAATGAAGAATATAATATAAAATATAGAAGAATAACATTAAAATGAATTAATATCCTTTGTAAGTTGTGGAAATTTATTTATTTAATTTATATTAATTTAATTTATTTAATTTAAACTTAATCATTCCAATTTTGGTTAATAGATGGCGCAATCTTCAACAACAAGATGATTGATTAAGTTGATACAAAATACAAAAATTAAGAAGAAATATACTAAAAAATCGTTGAGTATACAAAGATAAATCATACAAGATAATAAACAAAGTGATATTTATGAAGAAAACGACTTAAATGAAATATCCGAAGATGTTTTAGTTTTAATCATAACATCATGAATCATTAACATTAAAATGAAGAGGGTAATTATATTCTTTGTAAGTAATTTTTTAATTATTATGTATTAATTATTAATATAATAATTAATATAATAAATTTTTAATTAATTTAAATTTTATTAAATCGATTTTTAACCTCAAAAAGTCAAATGTCGATAAAGTAGGAATCAATCAAATAATTGTCAAAAAATTTTAATCAAATTTTATTAATTAATAATTAATTCTTTTAACTCACCAATATTTTGTGTAATATTTCAGCTCCAGTTTCGGAAATTTCAACCGGAAGAGGCGGCAAAACCACGCTGTTTAAAGCAACCCTCCTTTGCGATTCCACTAAAGTGGAGCCCCTAGAGTACTTTAAATTCCTCATTTTCTTCGTCACTCCCAAAAGGAAACTTCAATGAAATCAATTTTAGGACGCCCTTTTCTCTCAGGTAATAATTCCTTTCACTTAATTCGTATTATTGATAAAATAACCGTTTAATGGAGTTGAACCTCGTTTGTTGTGGGCAGCTTCGCTTCTCTTGCGCCGTCATCCTTCGTTGCATTACCAGCTGTATTTTCCATCTGTTACCCACCTGTCCTTGACGTAGAAACGAGCGTTACCTTAGAAACGACCCCAAAAACCTCTCGACAAAGTGACATTATGTTGTCTGTTATTGCGTTTAAAAAGGAGTTTCCAGTTTTGTTTTAGTGGAGTTTAATTGAAAAATATAAAGAAAAGGATGCGGGAAATCGATAACTTTTTGCATAAGGTAATTAATAAATTTGATTTATAATTAAGAATTAAATGTAAATGTCATTTTTTTTTTTTTTTGAAGGAGTCCGAGAAGTTGTATCAACTCTTAAAAGACGTCCAAGCGAACCGAAAGTTACAAAACACAGCTTGGGAGAACTTTTCAAAAAAGCCCAAAACGGAAACGAAACAACCCCCGATTAAAACGTACTTTAAACGTCACCCGAAACATATCTCAACATCCAGTTCCGAGGTTTTCTCACCAAACGAATTCGCGAAATCAACTCGGTTTAAATCGCGAGAAGAAAGCGGGGGGGAAGAGCTTCGAAGGAGTCAATCGGATTCTTCCGTTGACGTTGTCACCGTGAGGGAAGAAATCGATGTTGTTCATACGGAGTATTATCGAAAAGTTCCTGGAAATGCAAAATTCCGGGAACGCGGGGTTGGAGGCGGCGGCGAAGGAAACGAATTGCCTCAACGAGTTAAGCCTCAACGAGTTAATCCTCAACGAGTTAATCGTGAGAAAGAAAAGGGCAAAGATGTTAAAAGAATTTGTGCGAAGCGGCCCGAAAGGATTGAGAAGGTTAAAGAAGGTAAGGAGATAAACGAAATGAGCGTTGAAACGAAATTAAACAACGTTTTGGATAAAACTTTAAAATGTATGGAGGATATTCGGATTTTGATCGATATGGGGGTTACGATGCCCGATGGGGATGATGATTTTGATAGGAGGAGGAGGAGGTCGGTTGAATTTGCTTCGAGGTTTTCTCGGAATTATCTTTATCAGTTAAATAGACAGGTACATTATTTTTATATTTAATTAATTGAAATTGAATTTATTGAATTAATTTGAAGTGTCAAATTGCGGTTTGTTTTTATGATAAGAGATGGCGCTTTAATCAAAAAATTTTGGAAATTTAATTAATATTTAATTTGTTATTATTTAAATAATATTATTTAATTAAATTAATTTGTAATTATAAATGAATTAATTAATTTATAATTAAAATCAATTAATTAATTTATAATTATAAATCAATTAATTAATTTGAATACATATTTAGGTTGGTATTAATGAATTGGAAATGACAGTTCTGAATAACATAACCTCACAATTGGATTAATAATATTAATTATTATTTAGATAATATTAAATTATTATTTAAATAATATTAAGTTATTATTTGAATTAATCTTGATTAAATTTTTGTTTTTAGGTGAACGATATCCTCCAAATGACGGTACAATTAAGTAGCGATGACACGAATAAAGCATTATCGATTCGACAAAAATTAATAACATCGTATCAAACGTTCCTCCAAGGTCTCCAAGCTTATTATAATCACCTCCCAGTTTCAATAACGAACGCCGTGCCAGAAAAAGTTCGAGAACTTTTAAAGTTAACATCGTCGTTGTGCGAAATCCACCGATCCTCGATGCGAAAAGATGTCAACGGGAACGAAAAGGATGAAATAATCGATGTAAATCAGTTTATTTAATTATTTATTTAAAGTAATAATTTAATTTTAAGATTTTCGAAGTGAGAAGTCGGACATTATTAGAAAAAATCAACGAAAAATTTTTTTCCCCCCCATTACGAAACACCACCTCAACCGAATCATCATACGTTAAAACAACAAACAAAAATTTAAAAAAGAAAAAGAATCCGAAAGACCGTTTAGCCATGTACACCCTCCCGGGGGCGAACGAGGAAGTTTGGAGGCGAGCTTGTGCTAGTTTAGCGAGAAAAAAGTTAATTAAAAGAATTAATTAAGAAATTAATTATTAATAATGCGAATTTTTGTTATTAGATTTAACGTCACCTCGAAATATCGAACTGCTAATTTTAAGCATAGACCCCCAATCATCGAGAGACAACCCACCCCTTCGAAACAAGCGATCAAATCGAATAAAATCGTGGAGAAAACATCTTCGGGGAAAATTAAATCAACTTTAAACGATGATAACATACAAACTTTAGTGCAATGGCATCAAGATTCGGAACCTCGTTTGAGCACATCGGAGATGACGAAAAGAAATTTTAAAGAAGACGATCTTGTGAATCCCCCAAATTCGCGCCGATCCTCCGAAGATAACCACTTAAATTTGAACCTAACAAATTTAATTAATCACGTTGTGAATACGATTAAGGAGGAAAATAAGGTAATAATAATTAATTTTTTATCTTTTCATTTATTTTTATGAAAGGACTATGTATATAACAAAGCTTTTAGGTGGTAAAAATTAACTACAATGCATTTTCTTTTAAAAAAATCACTTTTAGGCAACAATAACGTTAACAACAACAATGAAAGCTCCCTACAATTTTTTTTATTTTTACAAGTTAGCATTTTTTTTATTTTTTTTGTAGGTTCTTGTGCTTATTTGTATATTTTTGTCGTGAAAGTTTGTTTTATTAAGTGTTAGCGATGCGAAGACAGTTAAAATTTTTTTTTAGGTACACTTCCCGCATTTTGGGAGGCCATCGACAACTTGGAATGATTTCTCGGTGATTGGGTTCCTACATTGCTAACAGAAAATAGAAACAATAATAAATTAATTAAAATTTTTTAAACAAAATTAGGGTTAATTTAAAAACAAATCTAATTTAGTTAAAATCGTGCTGTTAGATTTAAACTCAACTCATTTTTTTTGGGTTAATTTTAAATTTGAATAGAATATCTTAATTTTTTTTAACTTACTGAGTAACCACCACCTTATTAAGTGCTATATTAATTTATTTTTAACTGAAATTTGGCTTAATAATTGATTCGATTGATATTCTATCCAACTTACTTTGCACACGAAACACTCTGGGTGCCAATTAGCATCGAGGGCGATTATTGTACGCTCTGTAATGCCCTCCCCACACTTCTTACACTTGTTGGCGACGTTGTTTTTGAAGCAATTTTGGCAAATCGGCTGGCCGGAGTGCTCCATAAAAGTTTGTCCGATCAATTTCGTTTTGCACCAGTTACACAAAAAGTGCTCTTCATGCCAATCTCTTCCCAAAGCGGAAATAAATTTCTACAAAATGATTCAATTAAAACATACTCAATTTTAAATCAAATCCATCACCCATTAAAATTTCAACTAAAATTTTGGTTAAATCATGTTTTGTTATCAAAAAGTAAAAAAGAAATTTTAAAATTCTGTTAATTAGCCTCAAAAAATTTTAATAATTCAAAATCAATTCAATATTTCTACATTTTCATTTTCTGGATTGGGTCTGTTTTGTTTGAAATTGAATTTTGGTTTCCGAAAAAAAAAATTTGAAGAAAATGACGAAAGATGAAACTCAACAATTTAAAGTTGCAACTTAAAAATAAAAGAAATAACTGAAAAAACTCATTTGAAAGAGTAAAATAGAAAAATTTTGTTCGAATCTAGAAGAAAATGTTTGGGGTAAGATCTCCCAAAAAGTTGCTAAAAGACTGAAAATGAGAAGCAAAAATATTATTGAGGATAAGAGTGTGGATGAGGAAATCAGTAAACTGTTTCCTAATCATGAAGCTTTTGGGTTGGATTATATTGAGTTGGGTTGCTTCTAATTGAGCAAAATTGAATGTGCCAAAATAATTCTATAAGACTTGAAATGCTTCCATAAGATTTTATACTGGACCAAGAAGTCTTAATATTGCTGCCAAACGATTAGAAATGCTTCCAGGAGACTTGATATTGGTTCTAGATTACTTGGAGTTGTTCCAAAAGGCTTGGTATTGCCTCTGGAAGATTTGAAATTTCTCCAGAAGGCTTGATACTATTTCTAGAAGACTTGAAAAGCTTCCATAAGACTTGATACTGTTTCAAGAAGACTTAATATTGCTGCCAGAAGACTGGAAATTCTTCCAGGAGACTTGATATTGGTTCTAGATTGCTTGGAATTGTCCCAAAAGGCTTGGTATTGCTTCTAGAAGACTTGACACTGCTTCTAGAAGGCTTGAAAAATTTCCATAAGACTTGATACTGGTTCGAGAAGACTTAATATTGCTGCCAGAAGACTGGAAATGCTTCCAAGAGACTTGATATTGGTTCTAGATTACTTGAAATTGTTCCGGAAGGCTTGGTATTGTCTCTGGAATTATTGAAATTCTTCTAGAAGACTTGACACTATTTCTAGAAGACCTGAAAAGCTTCCATAGGACTTGATACTGGTTCAAGAAGACTTAATATTGCTGCCAGAAAACTGGAAATGCTTCCAGGAGACTTGATATTGGTTCTAGATTACTTGGAATTGTTCCGGAAGGCTTGGTATTGTCTCTGGAATTATTGAAATTCTTCTAGAAGACTTGACACTATTTCTAGAAGACCTGAAAAGCTTCCATAGGACTTGATACTGGTTCAAGAAGACTTAATATTGCTGCCAGAAAACTGGAAATGCTTTCAGGAGACTTGATATTGGTTCTAGATTACTTGGACTTGTTCCAGAAGGCTTGGTATTGCCTTTGGAAGACTTGAAATTTTCCTAGAAGACTTGACACTCTTTCTAGAAGACTTGAAAAGCTTCCATAAGACTTGATATTGGTTCAAGAAAACTTAATATTGCTTCCAGAAGACTGGAAATGCTTCCAGGAGACTTGATATTGGTTCTAGATTACTTGGAATTGTTCCAGAAGGCTTAGTATAGCCTCTGGAAGACTTGAAATTCTCCTAGAAGACTTGACACTTTTTCTAAAAAACTTGAAAAGCTTCCATAAGACTTGATACTGGTTCAACAAGACTTAATATTGCTGCCAGCAGACTGGAAATACTTCCATAGGACTTGATACTAGATCAAGAAGACTTAATATTACTGTCAGAAGACTGAAAATGCTTCTAGGAGACTTGATATGAGTTCTAGATTCCATAAAATTGTTCCAGAAGACTTGGTATTGCTTCTAGAAGACTTGACATTGCTTTTAGAAGACTGGATATTGCTTCCAGAAGACCTGCAATGCTTTCAGAAGACTTGATGTTGCTTCTAGAGTATTTTAAATTATTCCAGAAGACTTGGTATTGCCTCTGGATGACTTGCAATTTTTCCAGAAGACTTGATATGCTACCAGAAAACATGATACTGCTTCTAGAAGACTTAATATTGCTTCCAGAAGACGGGGAATGTTTTCAAAAGACTTGATATTGCCTCCGAAATACTTAAAATACTTCCAGAAGACTTGAAATGCTTTTAGAAGACTTGAAGTTGTACCAGAAGACTTGGTATTTCCTCTCCAAAACTTAACATTCTTCCAGAAGACTTAATACTGCTGCTAGAAGACTTGAAATTGCCTCTCCAAAACTTGACATTATTCCAGAAGACATAATACTGCTAATAGAAGATTTGACATTGCTTCTAGAAGACTTGAAAAACTTCCATAAGACTTGATACTTGTTCAAGAAAACTTAATATTGTTGCCAGAAGACTGGAAATGCTTTCAGGAGACTTGATATTGGTTCTAAATTACTTGGAATTGTTCCGGAAGGCTTGGTATTGTCTCTGGAATTATTGAAATTTTTCTAGAAGACTTGACACTATTTCTAGAAGACCTGAAAAGCTTCCATAGGACTTGATACTGGTTCAAGAAGACTTAATATTGCTGCCAGAAGACTGGAAATGCTTCCAGGAGACTTGATATTGGTTCTAGATTACTTGGACTTGTTCTAGAAGGCTTGGTATTGCCTCTGGAGGACTTGAAATTCTCCTAGAAGACTTGACACTTTTTCTAGAAGACTTGAAAAGCTTCCATAAGACTTGATACTGGTTCAACAAGACTTAATATTGCTGCCAGAAGACTGGAAATACTTCCGTAAGACTTGATACTAGATCGAGAAGACTTAATATTACTGTCAGAAGACTGAAAATGCTTCTAGGAGACTTGATATAAGTTCTAGATTCCATAAAATTGTTCCAGAAGACTTGGTATTGCTTCTAGAAGACTTGACATTGCTTTTAGAAGACTGGATATTGCTTCCAGAAGACCTGCAATGCTTTCAGAAGACTTGATGTTGCTTCTAGAGTATTTTAAATTATTCCAGAAGACTTGGTATTGCCTCTGGATGACTTGCAATTTTTCCAGAAGACTTGATATGCTACCAGAAAACATGATACTGCTTCTAGAAGACTTAATATTGCTTCCAGAAGACGGGGAATGTCTTCAAAAGACTTGATATTGCCTCCGGAATACTTAAAATGCTTCCAGAAGACTTGAAATGCTTTTAGAAGACTTGAAGTTGTACCAGAAGACTTGGTATTGCCTCTTCAAAACTTGACATTCTTCCAGAAGACATAATACTGCTAATAGAAGATTTGACATTGCTTCTAGAAGACTTGAAAAACTTCCATAAGACTTGATACTTGTTCAAGAAAACTTAATATTGTTGCCAGAAAACTGGAAATGCTTCCAGGAGACTTGATATTGGTTCTAGATTATTTGGAATTGTTCCGGAAGGCTTGGTATTGTCTCTGGAATTCTTGAAATTCTTCTAGAAGACTTGACACTATTTCTAGAAGACCTGAAAAGCTTCCATAGGACTTGATACTGGTTCAAGAAGACTTAATATTGCTTTCTAGAAAACTGGAAATGCTTCCAGGAGACTTGATATTGGTTCTAGATTACTTGGAATTGTTCCGGAAGGCTTAGTATTACCTCTGGAAGACTTGAAATTCCTCCAGAAAACTTGACACTGTTTCTAGAAGACTTGAATAGCTTCCATAACACTTGATACTGGTTCAACAAGACTTAATATTGCTGCCAGAAGACTGGACATACTTCCATAAGACTTGATACTAGATAAAGAAGACTTAATATTACTGCCAGAAGACTGGAAATACTTCCAGGAGACTTGATATGGGTTCTAGATTAATTGAAGTTGTTCCAGAAGACTTGGTATTGCTTCTAGAAGACTTGACATTGCTTCTAGAAGACTTGACATTGCTTCTAGAAGACTGCGTATTGCTTCCAGAAGACGGGAAATGTTTTCAAAAGACTTGATATTGCCTCCGGAATACTTAAAATGCTTCCGGAAGACTTGAAATGCTTTTAGAAGACTTGAAGTTGTACCAGAAGACTTGGTATTGCCTCTTCAAAACTTGACATTCTTCCAGAAGACTTAATACTGCTTCTAGAAGACTTGAAATTGCCTTTCCAAAACTTGACATTTTTCCAGAAGACTTAATACTGCTTCTAGAAGATTTGACATTGCTTCTAGATGACTGGAAATGCTTCCAAGAGACTTGATATGCGTTCGAGATTGATTGAAATTGTGCCAGAAGACTTGGTATTGCTTCTAGAAGACTTGACATTGCTTCTAGAAGACCGCGTATTGCTTCCAGAAAACTTGCAATGCTTTCAGAAGACTTGATATGGGTTCTAGATTACTTGAAATTGTTTCCGAAGTTTTGGTATTGCCTCCAGAAGACTTGAAATGCTTTTAGGAGACTTGAAGTTGTACCAGAAGACTTGGTATTGCCTCTCCAATACTTGACATACTTCCACAAGATTTACTACTGCTTCTAGAAGATTTGACATTGCTTCTAGATGACTGGAAATGCTTCCAAGAGACTTGATATGGGTTCGAGATTGATTGAAATTGTGCCAGAAGACTTGGTATTGCTTCTAGAAGACTTGACATTGCTTTTAGAAGACCGCGTATTGCTTCCAGAAAACTTGCAATGCTTTCAGAAGACTTGATATGGGTTCTAGATTATTTGAAATTGTTCCCGAAGTCTTAGTATTGCCTCCAAAAGACTTGAAATGCTTTTAGGAGACTTGAAGTTGTACCAGAAGACTTGATATTGCCTCTCCAATACTTGACATACTTCCACAAGATTTACTACTGCTTCTAGAAGATTTGACATTGCTTCTAGATGACTGGAAATGCTTCCAAGAGACTTGATATGGGTTCGAGATTGATTGAAATTGTGCCAGAAGACTTGGTATTGCTTCTAGAAGACTTGACATTGCTTCTAGAAGACTGCGTATTGCTTCCAGAAAACTTGCAATGCTTTCAGAAGACTTGATATGGGTTCTAGATTACTTGAAATTGTTCCCGAAGTTTTGGTATTGCCTCCAGAAGACTTGAAATGCTTTTAGTAGACTTGAAGTTGTACCAGAAGACTTGGTATTGCCTCTCCAATACTTGACATACTTCCACAAGATTTACTACTGCTTCTAGAAGATTTGACATTGCTTCTAGATGACTGGAAATGCTTCCAAGAGACTTGATATGGGTTCGAGATTGATTGAAATTGTGCCAGAAGACTTGGTATTGCTTCTAGAAGACTTGACATTGCTTTTAGAAGACCGCGTATTGCTTCCAGAAAACTTGCAATGCTTTCAGAAGACTTGATATGGGTTCTAGATTATTTGAAATTGTTCCCGAAGTCTTAGTATTGCCTCCAAAAGACTTGAAATGCTTTTAGGAGACTTGAAGTTGTACCAGAAGACTTGATATTGCCTCTCCAATACTTGACATACTTCCACAAGATTTACTACTGCTTCTAGAAGATTTGACATTGCTTCTAGATGACTGGAAATGCTTCCAAGAGACTTGATATGGGTTCGAGATTGATTGAAATTGTGCCAGAAGACTTGGTATTGCTTCTAGAAGACTTGACATTGCTTCTAGAAGACTGCGTATTGCTTCCAGAAAACTTGCAATGCTTTCAGAAGACTTGATATGGGTTCTAGATTACTTGAAATTGTTCCCGAAGTTTTGGTATTGCCTCCAGAAGACTTGAAATGCTTTTAGTAGACTTGAAGTTGTACCAGAAGACTTGGTATTGCCTCTCCAATACTTGACATACTTCCACAAGATTTACTACTGCTTCTAGAAGATTTGACATTGTTTCTAGAAGACTGGAAATGCTCCAGGAGACTAAAATTAAAATTTAATTTTTACAAATTTTTCCAGAAGAAGGCTTCTAGAAGACTGCGTATTGCTTCCTGAAGACTTGCAATGCTTTCAGAAGACTTGATCTTACTTCTAGAGTACTTTAAATTGTTTCAGAAGACTTGATATGGGTTCTAGATTACTTGAAATTGTTGCAGAAGTCTTGGTATTGCTTCTGGATGACTTGCAATTTTTCCAGAAGACTTGATATGCTACCAGAAAACATGATACTGCTTCTAGAAGACTTAATATTGTTTCCAGAAGACAAGAAATGTTTTCAAAGGACTTGATATTGCCTCCGGAACACTTAAAATGCTTCCAGAACACTTTATACTGCTTCTAGAGGACTTGATATTTCCTCTGGAAGACTTAAAGTCCTTCCAGAATACTTGATACTGCTTCTAGAAAATTTTATATTTGCTCTGGAAGACTTAAAGTCCTTCTAGAAGACTTGATACTGCTTCTAGAAGATTTGATATTTTCTCTTGAAGACTTAAAATCGTTTCAGAAGACTTTATACTACTTCTAGAAGATTAGAAATGCTTCCAAAAGATATTTCCTCTGGAAGATTTAAAATGCTTCCAGGAGACTTGATACTATTTCTAGAAGATTAGGAATGTTTCCAAAAGACTTGATATTTTTTTCCAGAAGATTTAAAATATTTCCAGAAGACTTGATACTGCTTACAGAAGATTTGATATTTTCTCTTGAAGACTTAAAGTCCTTCCAGAAGACTTGATACTGCTTCTAGAAGATTTGAAATGCTCCTAGAAGATTTTTAATGGTTTCAGTAGAGATGAAATAATTTGATCTCGATCAAAGTTATCATTTTCAATTAATTTTGTAATGTACATACAAAATAGTAAAGCTTCGCCAATCCGAATAAATTAAAACCAGCTCAATTCAGATGTTGCCAAAAAAGTCTTAAATATACAAAATCCGGAAAAATTTTGTACCAATGTATCCGAATCACTGAAGATAGGGAGAATTTAAGATATTTGCTTTATTAACTGAATTTTTTCTTCCTTCATTACCCAAACATTTATGAAAAGTGATTATGTCTCAAAAAACTTTTCGTGGTCATTTCGTGCTTTGTAGAGATGATTCGATTTATTTTCGGTTAACTCAGAAAATGATACCTCTACTTTCCAATTGATAGAAGAATTCTTCCCATACAAAATGATGATTGTATAAATAAATTCTCACTTTCTTGAAAGAGAACTTGAAGAAATGGATGTGATGGAAAATTTCAAAAATTTCATAGCAAATTTTCAAAAACCAGGAATTGGTTTGAGACAACAAAAATTGGTCGAGAGTTTTAAATTGAATCTTGTTGATCAAAAGAATTTCTTTGGGCTCTTTAATGTTATAATGAGACAAGATAACACGCATATTGGTGTTGTTATAAGACGAAGATTTAAGAAGGAAGTTAGATTGCAGATTTTGGCCTGCTTGGTCTAACTGCTAATTGTAGTCTAACTATTAATGGATGATGCATTTTATGTAAAAATTGAATTAAATTTGATGTTACCCCATTGATAGTTTCTCCACATCCACTGCAATGAGCCACGAACAACCGATTATAGTCATCCTCACAATAAGCTCGTCCATCGTGCGTTCGAAATTTATTATCGCAAATTGGTTTTTTGCATTTTTCGCAAACGAAATGTTCGGGGTGGTAGGTTTTATCTAAAGCTGTTAGAACCTAAAAATTTTTTGGGTCAAATTGCCTTCATATCATCGCGATTTCTTTACCTGTCCTTCAATTCTTTTATTGCAGGTGAAACAGATAACCTGGAAAAGAAATAAAAAAGATATAAGAGTCTATTATTTAAGTTACGCAATAATTGGCAAAGAAATTTTGGTGTAAACAGCCCAAAATTAGAGCAACATCGAAAATTTATTTGATTTTCCTCCAAAATTAAGTATACACGAGTTGTGTGGTGTATGACGTAGTTTTTGGCGAATTTCCAAAATTTTCTTAAAACACTTACGCTTATAGTAGTACACACAGGTGTAGATTATCGATAAAACGGCGACGATCCTTATAAATCGCGAGAAATGCTCCCAAAATCTTTTTATCGATTTTGAGACTAAATCGCGAGGCATTCTTTTTTTATTTTTATAACCGCGCGTTTAAACTTTACCCATTTCGAAGATGTTCTAGAATTCGTTACGAAATTCTCTCCCTCTATCTCTTTTCCTTTCATCACGATATATTCTTTGTTGCTAAACATACTCAAAGTTTTGAAATCGCTAAAAATTGCGCACGGCTCGAATTGGGCTATTTTTAAAAACGGAGTGAAATATTTTAGTTAAAATAAAAATTTTAAAAAAATTAATCGATTTAAACGATCCTTACCATTTTGAATAAAATTAATTAATACCAAAAGTAAATGGGGAGAGATCGACGATCACAAACTAACTAAAAACGGAATAAATTTTCCAAAAATTTGCGAGAAATCTCCTCGCGTCTGTCGTTAAAAAAATTTCAACTGAAACTAACGGAAACCTGTCCCCCCAAATCTAATACGAGCGTGTGTCGATCTATTTCAGGATGTGAGTCAAAATCAGGTCAAAAATATCCTGCAAGCTCTCCTGGATTGCGTGGGTGGTGTCCAGGAGGTCGTCGCTAAAAGCCAACCAGATCTCACCCAAACCGAACCAAATCTTCAAGAAATCAACGAAAAAATTCGAAATAAAAATGTTGATGAAAATGTTAATGAAAATATTAATGAAGATGGTAAAGAAACGATTAAAGAAGAAGACGAGATGATGTTAGAAAAACCGGAAAAGGAGAAAAAAATTAAATTCGACGATTTCGATGAGGGAATTTTAGATAAAGTGTTAGAGGCGGTCCAAAGGAATCAAGAAAGTATCCGAAAGGCGAAAGATTTGTGCGGATTGCCTCAAAAAGAAGAAAAACAAAAAGAAGATAAACAAAAAGAAGAAAAACAAAAAGAAGAAAAACAAAAAGAAGAAAAACAAAAAGAAGATAAACAAAAAGAAGAAAAACAAAAAGAAGAAAAACAAAAAGACGATAAACAAAAAGAAGAAAAACAAAAAGAAGATAAACAAAAAGAATATAAACAAAAAGAAGATAAACAAGAATTAATAAAGAAAAACGATGATGTGGAAATAACAAAAAGTAAGGAGAAGATTGAAAAAGATGTTAAACCGGAAAGAAAGTAAGTAATTTTTGAGTCATAAAGTTTTTAAATAGAATCAAAGTATGCAATATAATAATAAGAATAATATCTAAATGTTGGATTTGGTCCAAATTGGCATAACGCAAATTCTTAATTAATCAACAAAAAAATAAATCAAAAAATAAATTATTGTTTTGAATGAAGTTTTAAAAATAATCGAAAAGTTATAAAAAGATTTGGATTAGTTTAGTTGTTGCTCACGAGATGTAGCGAAATGTTTAAAAATATTTTTTTCTTCTTCCGATAATTTCGTATCTCGAAATGTGAAGCGGGAAATTTAAAATTACAATAATTTCATGTTGTAATTTTCTTATAATGCTGTCAGAAGACTTGCAATGCTTCTAGAAGACTTAATGTTGCTGTTAGAAGATTTGAGTTGCTTCAAAGAAACTTGATATTACATCTAGAAGACTTGATTTGCTTCCAAGAGACTGAATGCTGCTTTTAGATGATTTGAAATTGTTTTTAAAAACTTGATTTTGCATCTAAAAGACTTGATTTGCTGCCAGAAGACTGGATACTGATATCTAGAATCAGTATCCAGACTTGGTACTGTTTTTGGAAAACTTGATATTGCTTCCAGAAGACTTGATTTGCTGCTATGAGACTGAATACTGCTTCTAGATGATTTGAAATTGTTTCTGAAAACTCAATACTGCATCTAAAAGACTTGATTTGCTGCCAAAAGACTGGATACTGCCTCTAGATGACTTGGTACGGTTTTTGGAAAATCTGATATTGCTTCCAGAAGACTTGGAATGTTTCCAGATGACTTGATATTGCATCTAGAAGATTTGATTTGCCGCCAAAAGACAGGATACTGCCTCTAGATGACTTAGTACTGTTTTTGGTAAACTTGATATTGCTTTCGGAAGACTTAGAATGTTTCCAAATGACTCGATATTGCATCTAGAAGATTTGATTCGTTTCCAGAAGACTGGATACTGCCTCTAGATGACTTGGTACTGTTTTTGGAAAATCTGATATTGCTTCCAGACGACTTGGAATGTTTCCAGATGACTTGATATTGCATCTAGAAGATTTGATTTGCCGCCAAAAGACAGGATACTGCCTCTAAATGATTTGGTACTGTTTTTGGAAAACTTGATATTGCTTCCAGAAGACTTGATTTGCTACTATGAGACTGAGTACTGCTTATAGATGATTTGAAATTGTTTCTGAAAACTCGATATTGCATCTAAAAGACTTGGTTTGCTGCCAAAAGACTGGATACTGCTTCTAGATGACTTGGTACTGTTTTTGAAAAATCTGATATTGCTTCCAGAAGACTTGGAATGCTTTCAGATGACTTGATATTGCATCTAGAAGACTTGATTTGCTGCCAAATGACTGGATACTGCTTCTAGATGACTTAGTACTGTTTTTGGTAAACTTGATATTGCTTTCGGAAGACTTAGAATGTTTCCAAATGACTCGATATTGCATCTAGAAGATTTGATTCGTTGCCAGAAGACTGGATACTGCCTCTAGATGACTTGGTACTGTTTTTGGAAAATTTGATATTGCTTCCAGACGACTTGGAATGTTTCCAGATGACTTGATATTGCATCTAGAAGACTTGATTTGCTGCCAAATGACTGGATACTGCTTCTAAATGACTTGGTACTGTTTTTGGAAAACTTGATATTGCTTCCAGACGACTTGGAATGTTTCCAAATGACTTGATATTGCATCTAGAAGATTTGATTTACTGCCAAAAGACAGGATACTGCCTCTAGATGACTTAGTACTGTTTTTGGTAAACTTGATATTGCTTTCGGAAGACTTAGAATGTTTCCAAATGACTCGATATTGCATCTAGAAGATTTGATTCGTTGCCAAATGACTGGATACTGCTTCTAAATGACTTGGTACTGTTTTTGGAAAACTTGATATTGCTTCCAGACGACTTGGAATGTTTCCAGATGACTTGATATTGCATCTAGAAGATTTGATTCGTTGCCAGAAGAGTGGATACTGCCTCTAGATGACTTGGTACTGTTTTTGGAAAACTTGATATTGCTTCCAGACGACTTGGAATGTTTCCAGATGACTTGATATTGCATCTAGAAGATTTGATTTGCTACTAGAAGACTGGATACTGCCTCTAAATCATTTGGTACTGTTTTTGGAAAACTTGATATTGCATCCAGAAGACTGGATACTGCCTCTAAATGATTTGGTACTGTTTTTGGAAAACTTGATATTGCTTCCAGAAGACTTGATTTGCTACTATGAGACTGAGTACTGCTTATAGATGATTTGAAATTGTTTCTGAAAACTCGATATTGCATCTAAAAGACTTGGTTTGCTGCCAAAAGACTGGATACTGCTTCTAGATGACTTGGTACTGTTTTTGAAAAATCTGATATTGCTTCCAGAAGACTTAGAATGCTTTCAGATGACTTGATAGTGCATCTAGAAGACTTGATTTGCTGCCAAATGACTGGATACTGCTTCTAAATGACTTGGTACTGTTTTTGGAAAACTTGATATTGCTTCCAGACGACTTGGAATGTTTCCAAATGACTTGATATTGCATCTAGAAGATTAGATTTACTGCCAAAAGATAGGATACTGCCTCTAGATGACTTAGTACTGTTTTTGGTAAACTTGATATTGCTTTCGGAAGACTTGGAATGTTTCCAGATGACTTGATATTGCATCTAGAAGATTTGATTTGCTACTAGAAGACTGGATACTGCCTCTAGATGACTTGGTACTGTTTTTGGAAAATCTGATATTGCTTCCAGAAGACTTGGAATGTTTCCAGTTGACTTGATATTGCATCTAGAAGACTTGATTTGCTGCCAAATGACTGGATACTGCTTCTAAATGATTTGGTACTGTTTTTGGAAAACTTGATATTGCTTCCAGACGACTTGGAATGTTTCCAGATGACTTGATATTGTATCTAGAAGATTTGATTTGCTGCCAAAAGACAGGATACTGCCTCTAGATGACTTAGTACTGTTTCTGGTGAACTTGATATTGCTTTCGAAAGACTTAGAATGTTTCCAAATGACTCGATATTGCATCTAGAAGATTTGATTCGTTGCCAGAAGACTGGATACTGCCTCTAGATGACTTGGTACTGTTTTTGGAAAACTTGATATTGCTTCCAGACGACTTGGAATGTTTCTGGATGACTTAATATTGCATCTAGAAGATTTGATTTGCCGCCAGAAGACTAGATACTGATTCTAGATGACTTGACACTGTTTTTAGAAAACTTGACATTGTTTCCAGAAGACTTGAAATGTTTCCAGATAACTTGATATTGCATCTAAAAGACTTGATTCGCTGCCAGAAGACTGGATAATGACTCTAGATGACTTGATATTGTTTTTAGAAAATTTGATATTGCTTCCAGAAGATTTGAAATGTTTCCAGATGACTTGATATTACATCTAGAGGACTTGATTTGCTACCACGAGGCTAGCTACAGCTTCTAGATGATTTGGTATTGTTTCTGAAAACTGGATATTGCATCTAAATGACTTGATTCGCTGCCAGAAGACTGGATACTGACTCTAGATGACTTGGCATTGTTTTTAGAAAACTTAATATTGCTTCCAGAAGATTTGAAATATTTCCAGATGACTTGACATTATTTTTAGAAAACTTAATATTGCTTCCAGAAGATCTGAAATATTTCCAGATAACTTGACATTGTTTTTAGAAAACTTAATATTTCTTCCAGAAGACCTGAAATGTTTCTAGATGACTTGATATTGCATCTAGAAGACTTGATTTGCTACCAGAAGACTGGATACTGCCTCTCAATGACTTGGTAGTGTTTTTGGAAAATTTGATATTGCTTCCAGAAGACTTGAAATGTTTCCAAGTGACTTGATATTGCATCTAAAAAACTTGATTCGTTGCCAGAAGACTGGGTACTGACTCTAGATGACTTGACACTGTTTTTAGAAAACTTGATATTGCTTCCAGAAGACTTGAAATGTTTCCAGATGGCTTGATATTGCATCTAGAAGACTTGATTTACTACCAGAGGACTGGATACTACCTCTAAATGACTTGGTACTGTTTTTGGAAAACTTGACATTGCTTCCAGAAGATTTGGAATGTTTCCAGATGAGTTGATATTGCATCTAGAAGACTTGATGTGCTGCTACAAGGCTGGATACAGCTTCTAGATGATTTGATATTGTTTCTGAAAACTAGATATTGCATCTAAAAGACTTGATTCTCTGACAGAAGACTGGATACTGCCTCTAAATGATTTGTTACTGTTTTTGGAAAACTTGATATGGTTTCCAGAAGACTTGTAAGGTTTCACACTTCAAAAGTTTTCCAGAAGTCTTGAAGAAATGCTTCCAAAAGATGTCAGAGAGACTTGCAATGTTTTCAAAATACTTGATGAAACTTGATGTTGCTTCCAGAAAATTTGAAAATTTCCAGCCTACTTATAATGCTTCCAGAAAAGTTGCATTGTTTCCAAAAAACTTGAAAAGGTTTCTAGACACTTACAAAATGCTTTCAGAAGGCTTCAAAAAGACTTGCAATGTTTCCAGAATATTTGATGAAGTTTTAATATACTTCCAAATGACTTACAATGCTCCTAGATGATAATAATTATTGAGTAATTAACAAAAATTCTTGTTTTTTCTAACATAATAATGTTTGAATTTGATGGACATGATTAACAAATAATGATTGATTTTGTCAGAAAATAATTGTTCTGATAAAAATGATGTTAATGGATAATTGGGAAAAATGTTGAAGGAGACTAAAACAACATTAAGCAATGTCAAGAAATCGTAAACAATTTAAATTTATCAAATAAACTAATTCCTAAAATCGTACAGAAATTTTAAAAATTAGTATTGTCAGAGATGATATTGAGATATGATAAAGATGATGTTGATGGATGATTGGATATAGAGACTAAGATAGTTTAAACAATGTCAAAGATGTTGTTGAGAGATTTCAAAAAATATCATAAATAATATCTAACATAAATGCCGTTACGGGACAATTAGGAAGATGTTAAAAAACAAATAACTAATTCTGTAAGATGCTAATAATAAATGTTTAAAAAATGATGATTATTGCTGATGATAGGGAAAAAGTGTAAATTCGGCTCTAATAGTTTGAATACATAGGCTTCATAAACCGCGGTAGCAATCTTTAGTAATCCAGGGATTTTAAAAAAATCCGTATAATTTTATTGTTTATTGTTAACAATTTTAAAAATTAAAATTATTTTATCTTATTTTGAAACAAACAAGTTTTTTTTTTTAAGTAATGTATTTTCCATGTTTATTTTGTAAAACAATTTATGTTTTTACAATAAACAATAGGAGCCTTTTTCGATATTAAAGCTTACATCGTCTGCATTATCTCTTTGCTAAGTAGAGATTACTAAATTGTAATGTATAGATTTGAGAAAGTTACACGAAAATTAATATATAAAATCGTTGCTTATTAAAACGATCTTTTACACACTTTGGGGCGTTTGAGGCGTTGCAATTTTCTAAAATTAATAATTTATATCTCATATCCAGCGGCTCGCCCGCAGGCGATCTCGGCGATTTGAAGCGAAATCGTTTCTGGTATATTTAAAATCCAGCGCCTCGCCCGCTACGCGACCTCGGCGAAGTCGGAATAGAATCGTCTAAATAAGCGACGATTTTATGTAAACATAAAAATCGAGGGTCTTGGCCTCAAGCAATTTAAAGTAATATCGTTCCTTGATTATCTTAATAAATATATAAATACTCTTAAAGGTAACTTTATTTGCATTTCGCTGAGGTCACGAAGCGGGCGAGGCACTGGATTTTTATGTTTGCATAAAATCGTCGCTTATTTAGACGATTTTACCTTAAATCGCCGAGGTCGCGTAGCGGGCGAGGCGCTAAAATCTTCAAAAATTAACGATTTTATGTAAACATTTTAAATCTAACGTCTTGCTCGCAAGCGACTTTGGTAATTTGAGGCGAAGTTGTTCCTTGCATATATCTTAGTAAATATGTAAAGACGATTTTATTCTCACTTCGCCGAGATCGCGAAGCGGGCGAGGCGCAGGATTTAAAATTTTTACTTAAAATCGTCGTTTAAAAACGATGATATTCTTATTTTGCCGAGGTCGCGTAGCGGGCGAGGCCCTTCAATATTCCAAAATGAACGATTTTATGTAAACATTGCAAATCTAACGCTTCGTCCGTAAGCGGCCTTGGTAATTTGAAGCGAAGTTGTTTCTTGTATATATCTTGGTAAATATGTAAAGACTCTTAAAGACGATTTTATTTCCACTTCGCCGAGGTCGCGAAGCGGGCGAGGCGCAGGATTTAAAATTTTTACATAAAATCGCCGCTTAAAAACGATGATATTCTTACTTTGACGAGGTCGCGTAGCGGGCGAGGCGCAATAAATTTCCAAAATGAATGATTTCGTATTTATATATCATATCCAGCGCCTCGCCCGCTACGCGATCTCGGCGATTTGAGGTAAAATCATACCTTGTATATCTTAGTAAACACATAAAGACTCCTATAAGACGGTTTTATTATTACTTCGCCGAGATCGCGAAGCGGACGAGGCCTTACAATCTTCCAAAATGAACGATTTTATGTAAACATTTCAAATCTAACCCCTTGCTCGCAAGCGACCGCTGCAATTTGAGGCGAAGTCGTTCCTTGTATATATCTCAGTAAATAAGTAAAGACTCCTAAAGACGATTTTATTTTCACTTCGCCGAGGTCGCGAAGCGGGCGAGGCGCAGGATTTAAAATTTTTACTTAAAATCGTCGTTTAAAATCGATAATCTTACTTTGCCGAGGTCGCGTAGCGGGCGAGGCGCTATATCTTTCAAAATGAACGATTTCGTGTTAATGTTTATGGCGATTTAAGATGAAAACGTTCCTTGTATATCTTGATAAAGATATAAAATTTTCTATAGGACGATTTTATTCTTATTCCGCCGAGGTCGCTTGCGGGCGAGGCGCTGGAGATGAAACATTAACACGAAATCGTTCATTTTGAAAGATGTAGCGCCTCGCCCGCTACGCGACCTCGGCAAAGTAAGAATATCGATTTTAAGCGACAATTTCATGTAAGAATTTTAAATCCTGTGCCTCGCCCGCTTCGCGACCTCGGCGAAGTGAGAATAAAATCGTCTTTACATATTTACTAAGATATATGCAAGGAACAACTTCGCCTCAAATTACCAAAGTCGCTTGCGAGCAAGACGTTAGATTTGATATGTTTACATAAAATCGTTCATTTTGGAAGATTTTAGCTCGTCGATTTATCGTCGAAGCGGGCGAGGCGCTGGATATGATATATAAATACAAAATTATTCATTTTGGATATTTATTGCGCCACGCCCGCTACACGATCTCGGTGAAATGGGGATAAAATTGTCTTATATAGTAGTAATAAAGACAATCAAGACTAAGACAAACATACAGCCGTAGTCGTCAGGATGGGAGTGCTCGACATAAAGTCCTCAATTTCATAAAAGGCCTTATCTATTAGGTAATTTTTGATCACCGATGAGAATTGATTAAAAGGAAGATCACGAATTTTAGGAGGTATCACATTGAAAAACTTAATACTGTGCTAATTGACTGAAAAATGAGATCTCGAAACACGTATATAGTTTGGCTGAATATCCTCATTACAACGTTTATAATCCTTTTTATAAGGATGTGCTCGCCTTTTCATGGCAACGTCTCTATTTTTATAACGAAATTTATAATATATAAGAATCGATTTCACCTAAAATCGCCGAAGTCGCGTAGCGGCCGAGGCGCTACAATCTTCCAAGATGAACGATTTGTGAATGTATCTTAATAAATACTCCTAAACGATTTTAATTAAATCTTTTAAATGTTGAGCCTCGCCCCCAAGTGACCACGGTGATTTGAGGCAAAATCGTTCCCTGTATATCTTAGTAAATACATAACAAGTCATAAAAACGATTTTATTTACACTTCGCCGAGGTCGCGAAGCGGGCGAGGCGCCGAATATGAAATGTTTACGCCGAGGTCGCTTGCAGGCGAGGCGCTGCAATCTTCCAAAATGACGATTTTATGTAAATATTTTAAATCCTTCGCTTCGCCCGCAAGCCACCTCAATGATTTGAGAATCATACTTTGTAACGATTTCGCTTCAAATCGCCGAGGTCGCGTAGCGGGCGAGGCGCTAGAGTTGAAATTTTTACATAAAATCATTCATTTTGGAAAATTGGGGCGCCTCGCCCGCTACGCGACCTCGGCGGAGTGAGGATAAAATCGTCTTACAGGAGATTGTATATTTACTAAGATATACAAGAAACGATTTCGCCTCAAATCGCCGAGGTCGCGTAGCGGGCGAGGCGCTGGAGATGAAACATTAACACGAAATCGTTTATTTTGAAAGATGTAGCGCCTCGTCCGCTACGGGACCTCGGCGGAGTGAGGATAAAATCGTCTTACAGGAAATTGTATATTTACTAAGATATACAAGAAACGATTTCACCTCAAATAGCCGAGGTCGCGTAGCGGGCGAGGCGCTGGAGTTGAAACATTAACACGAAGTCGTTAATTTTGGAAGATTATAGTGCCTCGCCCGCAAGCGACCTCGGCGGAATAAGAATAAAATCGTCCTATAGGAGATTTTATATCTTTATCAAGATATACAAGGAACGTTTTCATCTTAAATCGCCGAGGTCGCTTGCGGATGAGGCGCTGGAGATGAAACATTAACACGAAATCGTTCATTTGGAAAGATGTAGCGTTTCGCCTGCTATCCTTGGCAAAGTGAGGTGAAATCGTTTCTTGTATATCTTAATAAATATACAAAGATTCCTATAAGACGATTCTATTTTCATTCTGCTGAGGTCGCGTAGCAAACGAAGCGCCATAATTTTCCAAAATGGATTATTTTATGTTAACATTAAAGTCCAGCGTCTCGCCCGCTACGCGGCCTCGGTGGAGTGGAAGTAAAATCGTCTTATAGAAGTCTTTATACAGGGTGTTCCCGTGACTCGGGGCATAAAATTAACCACATATACTAGAGCAAAAATGATGATGATTCGTGAAAAAAAATTATTATAAAAGTCTTCAAATGGCCAAGATATGGGCCATCAAAGTTCAGAAATTTTAACACATTTTTCTAAATATTTTCAAAACCATTAATGGTAGAGGGTTGAAATTTGGTACAGAGTAAACAAACATCATGCAAAATCATTGAACCAATTTTGACTTTGGCCGGATGACGGCAACCATGTTATACAGGGTGTTCCTAAAATTTGTTTGCTCAGAACTTTTTTGTTTGTTCGTAACCCTACATTTATTTTTGTAGTTTTTAATAGAAAATTTATTTTCGAAACTTTTTTCACTCTTTGAAAATTTTGATAACATTAACCGTTTGCGAGTTAAACGCGAAAATATTAAGCTTCGATTTCAATGGTAACACTAAACACAATAATTTTCGAAAAAGTTGGCCATGGCAATTAAAAAAAAAACAAATTGAGCCGTTAACTTGCTTTGTAGTTTAAACATAAAGTTGTTTGTTAATGAAGTTTTTATTAATTTTGCGTGTTCAAAATGGACAATTACACATTTAGTGAACAAACTGACATGATTTTGACATTGGGAGAATGTCATGGAAACGCCGTAGCAGCCGCTAACCGTTATCGGGAGAAATTTCCGAACCGCAGAGCGCCCAATCGAAAAACATTTTTAAGAATTGAAACCCGTTTAAGGGAAAATGGGACGTTTAAGCCGAATTTTAGTAACAACGGTAAAGTCAGATCAGTCCGAACAACCGAACTAGAAGAAGATATTCTAGACTACGTACAAGAAAATCCTACAGCTAGTACTTTGGATATGGCGAGGCATTTTTTAACGTCAAAAACAACTATCTGGCGTGTTCTTCACGAGCAACAGCTTTATCCATATCATAGTTATAAAGTTCAGGAAGTTCGACAGGCTGATTACCCACTACGACTGCAATATTGTCAAATAATGCAGCACAAAATCCAAATTGATGATCAATTTTTTGAAAAAATACTTTTTGCAGATGAATCGACATTTTCTAAAGATGGAATCATCAATTTGAGAAATTCACATAGTTGGGCGGACGAAAATCCAAGATTTAAGAAAGCTTGGAAATCGCAATGGAGGTTTTCTCTTAACGTTTGGGCTGGCATTGTGGGCGATGCGATGTCATTATAGGACCCGTTTTCTTGCCGTCAAGGCTGGATGGCCATACATACAGGGGACATTTAGAGCAATTAAATGATTTTTTAGATGACGTTCCTTTAAACACAAGACAAGAAATGTGGTATATGCATGATGGTGCTCCTGCGCATAGTACACATGCTGTCCAAGAATTTCTATGTGAACGGTTTCCGGAACGGTGGATTGGACGAGGAGTGGATGCACCGATAAGTTGGCCCCCCCGATCGCCGGATCTTACACCTCTAGATTTTTATTTATGGGGACGCATTAAATCGCTTGTGTACTGCGTTGAAATAACTTCAGTTGATCAACTGAGGTTACGAATTGTTGATTCATTTGATCAACTTCGAACTGAAATCAACGTCCTCAGCAGAGTGCGCTTTAATTTAAGACGGCGATATCAGGCGTGCGTGCATTGAAGCCGGCGGGAGTGTTTTTGAACATCTGCTTTAGTATTTTTTTTTGTTCTGTTTTATATATTACCATTTGTTTATAATTTTATTGTTCTTGTTCATATTTTTGTTAGAATTTTTATTATGTTCTTGTTTGTTGTTACCGCGAAAATTAAATTTATTGTTTTGGAAATTACATTCTTTTATTCAATTAAAATAAATTAACACTGGATTTAACTAAATCTACACTGAGAAATTTATGCAAATAATGGTTATTAGATCAGTTCGTTTTTCAATTGTCATCGCCTTCTCAGATCTTGCGGAATATGTTTTATTTGTTACGATTGAAATCAAAGCTTAACAGTTTCGCGTATAACTCGAAAACAGTCAATGTTATCAAAATTTTCAAAGAGTGAAAAAAGTTTCGAAAATAAATTTTCTATTAAAAACTACAAAAATAAATGTAGGGTTACGAACAAACAAAAAAGTTCTGAGCAAACAAATTTTAGGAACACCCTGTATAACATGGTTGCCGTCATCCGGCCAAAGTCAAAATTGGTTCAATGATTTTGCATGATGTTTGTTTACTCTGTACCAAATTTCAACCCTCTACCATTAATGGTTTTGAAAATATTTAGAAAAATGTGTTAAAATTTCTGAACTTTGATGGCCCATATCTTGGCCATTTGAAGACTTTTATAATAATTTTTTTTCACGAATCATCATCATTTTTGCTCTAGTATATGTGGTTAATTTTATGCCCCGAGTCACGGGAACACCCTGTATATTTATTAAGATATACAAGGAACGATTTCGCCTCAAATCGCCGAGGTCGCGTAGCGGGCGAGGCGCTGGATTTAAAATATTTACATAAAATCGTTCATTTTGAAAGATGTAGCGCCTCGCCCGCTTCGCGACCTCGGCGAAGTGACAATAAAATCATCTTTAGGACTCTTTATATATTTATTGAGATATACAAGGAACGATTTCGCCTCAAATCTGGATATGATAAATAAATACAAAATCATTCATTTTGGAACTTTATTGCGATTTATTGCGAATTTATCGGCGATTTGATGTAAAATCGTTCCTTGTATATCTTAGTAAACATACAAAGACTCCTATCAGACGATTTTATTATGACTTTGCCGAGATCGCATAGCGGGCGAGGCCCTACAATCTTCCAAAATGGATGATTTTGATAAATCCAGGGCCTCGCCCGCTACGTGACCTCGGCGATTTAAGCTGAAATCGTTTATTGTATATCTTAATAAATGTATAAAGTGTCTTATAAGACGATTTTATCCCCACTTCGCCGAGGTCACTTGCAGGCGAGGCGCTGCAATCTTCCAAAATGACGATTTTATGTAAATATTTTAAATCCTTCACTTCGCCCGCAAGCCACCTCAATGATTTGAGAATCATACCTTGTAACGATTTCGCTTCAAATCGCCGAGGTCGCGTAGCGGGCGAGGCGCTAGAGTTGAAATTTTTACATAAAATCATCCATTTTGGAAAATTGGAGCGCCTCGCCCGCTACGCGACCTCGGCAGAGTGAGGATAAAATCGTCTTACAGGAGATTGTATATTTACTAAGATATACAGGAAACGATTTCACCTCAAATAGCCGAGGTCGCGTAGCGGGCGAGGCGCTGGAGATGAAACATTAACACGAAATCGTTTATTTTGAAAGATGTAGCGCCTCGTCCGCTACGGGACCTCGGCGGAGTGAGGATAAAATCGTCTTACAGGAAATTGTATATTTACTAAGATATACAAAAAACGATTTCACCTCAAATCGCCGAGGTCGCGTAGCGGGCGAGGCGCTGGATTTAAAATATTTACATAAAATCGTTCATTTTGAAAGATGTAACGTCTCGCCCGCTTCGCGACCTCGGCGAAGTGGCAATAAAATCATCTTTAGGACTCTTTATATATTTATTGAGATATACAAGGAACGATTTCGCCTCAAATCGCCGAGGTTGCGTAGCGGGCGAGGCCCTGGATATGATAAATAAATACAAAATCATTCATTTTGGAACTTTATTGCGATTTATTGCGAATTTATCGGCGATTTGATGTAAAATCGTTCCTTGTATATCTTAGTAAACGTATAAAGACTCCTATAAGACGATTTTATTCTCACCTCGCCGAGATCGCGTAGCGGACGAGACCCTACAATCTTCCAAAATGAACGATTTTATACAAATATTAGAAATTCAGCGACTCACCTGCAATCGACCTTGACGATTTGGGGTGAAATCATTCCCTGTATATTTTAGTCAATATCTAAAAATTCATAAAGATGATTTTATCCCCACTTTGCCGAGGTCGCGTAGCGGGCGAGGCGCAATAAATTTCTAAAATGAATGATTTCGTGTTTATATATCATATCCAGCGCCTCGCCCGCTACGCGACCTCGGCGATTTGAGGTAAAATCGTTCTTTGTATACCTTAGTAAATATATAAAGAGACTCCTAAAGACGATTTTATCGCCACTTCATCGAGATCGCGTAGCGGGCGAGGCGCAATAAATTTCCAAAATGAATGATTCCGTATTTATATATCATATACAGCGCCTCGCCCTCTACGCGACCTCGGCGATTTTAGGTAAGATCGTTTCTTATATATCTTAGTAAATATACAAAGACTCCTATCAGACGATTTTATTACGACTTTGCCGAGATCGCATAGCGGGCGAGGCCCTACAATCTTCCCCGCCCGCTACGCGACCTCGGCGATTTAAGCCGAAATCATTCATTGTATATCTTAATAAATGTATAAAGTGTTCTATAAGACGATTTTATCCCCACTTCGCCAAAGTCGCGTAGCGGGCGAGGCGCAATAAATTTTCAAAATGAATGATTTCGTATTTATGTATCATATTCAGTGTCTCGCCCACTACGCGATCTCGGCGATTTGAGATATAAATCGTTCCTTGTATATCTTAGTAAAGATATAAAGACTCCTACAAAACAATTTTATTCTCATCTCGCCGAGGTTGCGTAGCGGGCGAGGCCCTATAATTTTCCAAAATGAACGATTTTATACAAATATTAGAAATCCAGTGCCTCGCCCGCTACGCGACCTCGGCGATTTGAAGTAAAATCGTTCCTTGTATATCTTAGTAAATATATAACGACTCATAAAAACGATTTTATTTACACTTCGCCGAGGTCGCTTGCAGGCGAGGCGCTGCAATCTTCCAAACTGACGATTTTATGTAAATATTTTAAATTCTTCGCTTCGCCCGCAAGCCACCTCATTGATTTGAGAATCATACCTTGTAACGATTTCGCTTCAAATCGCCGAGATCGCGTAGCGGGCGAGGTGCTGGAGTTGAAATTTTTACATAAAATCATTCATTTTAGAAAATTGGAGCGCCTCGCCCGCTACGCGACCTCGGCGGAATGAGGATAAAATCGTCTTACAGGAAAATGCATATTTACTAAGATATACAAGAAACGATTTCACCTCAAATCGCCGAGGTCGCGTAGCGGGCGAGGCGCTGGAGTTGAAACATTAACACGAAGTCGTTAATTTTGGAAGATTACAGTACCTCGCCCGTAAGCGACCTCGGCGGAATAAGAATAAAATCGTCCTATAGGAGATTTTATATCTTTATCAAGATATACAAGGAACGTTTTCATCTTAAATCACCAAGGTCGCTTGCGATCGAGGCGCTGGAGATGAAACATTAACACGAAATCGTTCATTTTGAAAGATGTAGCGCCTCGCCCGCTACGCGACCTCGGCGGAGTGAGAGTAAAATCGTTTTAAAGGAGATTTGTATATTTACTAAAATATGCAAGGAACGATTTCACCTCAAATGAAGATGATAAAAAAGTCTTAAACATTCCTCGCGGTGTAGCTGTTTGTAAAACTGTGAAAGAAATGGTTATTAATTATTTGATATTATTACCATTAATTTATTGATTACAATAAACTTTATCGCAATTTTTTTTATCGAGCGATTTCGAAGATATCAATCTCTAAAGTGAGGGGCCTTGACATTTGGCACGGATGATAGAGGTACTAATATTACGCTATCAATATCAATATCGTCAAATATGATGGCAGTTCTGGTTTGAAAGCAACATTTAAAATATTTAATGAAAATCGTTCATTACCCGCTACGCGACCTCGGCTTTAATAAATAAAATAAAATCGTCTTTAGGAGTATTTATTAAGATACATTTAAAACATTTACATAAAATCGTTCATTTTAAAAATTTGTAAGATGAAAATAAGATCGTATTTAAAAACAAATTAAAAATTAATGCTTTTTCGATATTAAATCTTACATCAACTGCATTATCTCTTAACTAAATAAAGATTACTAAACAAATGTATAGATTTAAAAACGTTAAGTGGGACACGAATATCGATGTCATCGATATTATCAACTTTTCTATATAAGTAACGTTTCGCCATTTATTAATATTAATTTATTACCTCGAGATAATAATAACCACGCCTAATTCGACGAAAACGAACTGTTTGGATTTGATAAGTCATATTTTTAAAATTTTTCCTTAAAAGGGACCGATTTAATCCAAGGTTGATCCATTTCGCACCTCATCAACTTTATTATTGCATTATTATTAAACCCGCGATATTCGATACATTCAATTTGGCATTGAAAATTGAAATTTAAAACCTTATTTTTTTAATAATCGCACTCACCTCGTTACTGCTCATTTTCAATCTTTTTTGCTCGCGTTTGGAGAGGTTCTTTACTGTCACGAAATCGAAGGGGAACTGACGTGATGGGGATATTTAACGTTTATATATATACTTGGATAGAACGATATTGACTGATTATCTGATAAAATGTATCATTATTTTTTTTAATAAGTTTTATGTATGAGACTAAAAAGGTGATTTAATCATGTTTGGTTTGTTTAATTAATTAATTGATTAGATTAATTAAATTTTAAGGGTTGTTTTGGAGTTTTTTTAAGGGCGAATTGGGTCGGCGTTGTTTGTTCGATTAAATTAAGTTAATTTTAGGGTTTGATGCAACGCTTCAAGGGCGATAAAGTCAAATTTAAAATTTTTTTGTTATTTATTATCTCGATTTAAAAAAAATTAATCTCATTCATAAAAAAAAAACTACAATTACAAAATTAGAATAAACCTACACTTCAAAACGAATCGATTTCCAATTTTAGTCCGAATTAATTTCGTATTTTTCTCTTTACCATTCTTATCCCGTATTTCGTAGGCGAAATTTATTACATCATCATTTTTGCATAATTATTTTAATAAAGTCTTCTTAATATAAGAAGAATTTTAGTTGAAATAATTTTAAAAAACTCGAAAATAACGAAATAAGATTAAAAGATTATTAATCCCCCGAAAAGATAACATTCAAAAACATTTTTAAGCGGAATTTTTTCTTATATAATCTATATTTATAAATAAAATCGTTTTATTTCTTTCTAGGAAATCAATAACAGTAACGGGGGTTAAAAACGCGAAATTAATTTGTATTAAAGATGAGGATTCGTTAATTGAAGATGAGACGTCGTTAAATTCTTTGAGTGAAGTCGAAGAAAAAGTCGATTTGAACAAAAAAATTAAAGGAGACGAATTTTTGAATAAATCTGAAGAGAATTTTATAAAATCATACCCAGATCGTATTTCGAAGATAAAAATCAGCCGATTACCGAAATGCTCGTTGAAATGTTTGAAAATGCTTCCAAGGAAATACGCCTTAGATATTTTGGAGTACAAAGTGAATTATGGGAAAGCAAGAAAGGGGAATCATATGTACAAAAAGAGTTGTACGAGACATCCGTGGATTGTGATGGGGGAGTATGTTATTAAATTATATAATAATAATTAGTTAATTAATTAAAAATACTTTTTAGTATTGCAGACAAGATTTTAGATGAATTAATACAAGAAATAGGATTAGAAATTCAAGTAAACGGAGTAATCGAGAATATTTATGCGTCAGAGTTCGCTCAGTGATAATACTTTTTTTAAATAATTTATTATTATTTTTTTATAATACAAAAAAAACTTTTTTTTATAAATAATATAAAAAAAATATATTATTTTTTAAATAAATAAAATTAATTTAATTAATCCCTCAAATACTTTATTACCAAAATATTAACAAAAAGAAATTAACAACATAATTATTACACTCCTTATAAATCGAAAATCTGGCTGAATTTAGTACTAAATGAGTCCCGAAATTTTCCTTCGAAATTTGAAATTTATTTCCTTCAAAGTTAAATAAAGGTCGTTGAAGGTGAGTTCAATGACGAGTCCGAAATTTTTCGGTCGAAATTTTCAATTTTATTTCCTTCAAAGTCAAATAAAGGTCGTTGAAGGTGAGTTCAATGACGAGTCCGAAATTTTTCGGTCGAAATTTTAAATTTTATTTGCTTCAAAGTCAAATAAAGGTCGTTGAAGGTGAGTTCAATGACGAGTCTGAAATTTTTCGGTCGAAATTTTAAATTTTATTTGCTTCAAAGTCAAATAAAGGTCGTTGAAGGTGAGTTCAATAACGAGTCCGAAATTTTTCGGTCGAAATTTTAAATTTTATTGCTTCAAAGTCAAATAGAGGTCGTTGAAGGTGAGTTCAATGACGAGTCCGAAATTTTTCGGTCGAAATTTTAAATTTTATTTGCTTCAAAGTCAAATAGAGGTCGTTGAAGGTGAGTTCAATGACGAGTCCGAAATTTTTCTCCCAACATTTTCAATTTCGTTTCATCCAAGGTGACTTTGAGGTCGTTGAAGGTGAGTTCAATGACGACTCCGGAATTTTTCTCTCAACACTTTTAATTTATTTTGGTTCAAAGTGACTTTGAGGTCGTTGAAGGTGAGTTCAATGATAAGTCCGAAATGTTTCCTTCGAAATTTTTAATTTTATTCCCAAAAATAAAATACATTAAATAATTAAAATAAAAATAAATAAATAAATTAATAATAATAAATAACATAAATAAGTTATTTTGATCTTTCCAAAACTAAGAGACAGATCCTATCCAACACTTTGTGAATGGTGGAAAATGGTGGTCATCTTGAAAATATTTTAGAGTAATAGATCCGAATGAACAACCCATGGTACCAAAATTTCAAACCTCTACGAGTAGTGGAACCTAAAAAAGTTCTAATGAAAAAGTTCTAATATTTACTAAGATATACAGGGAACGATTTTGCCTCAAATCATCGCTTATTAAAACAATTTTATTCTCACTTCGCCGAGGTCGCTTGCGACTGAGGCCCTACAATATTTTAAAATGAACGGTTTCATATTCCCTGTATATCTTAGTAAATATATAGAGTCCTATAAAACGATTTTATACTCACTTTGCCGAGGTCGCGTAGCGGGCGAGGCGCTGGATTTGAAATGTTTATATAAAATCGTCGCTTATTAAGACGATTTTATTCTCATTTCGCTGAGGTCGCGTAGCGGGCGAGGCGCTACAGTTTTTCAAAACGAACGGTTTATAAAAGATTATTATTAACTAAGATATATATGGAACGATTTTGTTTTAAATAGCCGAGGTTACTTGCGGCCGAGGCACTACATTTTTATGTTTACATAAAATCATCGCTTATTTAGACGATTTTAACATATAAAGACTCCTAAAGACGATTTTATTCTCACTTCGCCGAGGTCGCGTAGCGGGCGAGGCGCTGGGTTTTGATGTTAACATAAAATAATCAATTTTGAAAAATTGTAGCGCTTCGCCGAGGTCGCGAAGCGGGCAAGGTGCAACAATTTTTCAATATAGACGATTTTATGTAAACATAAAAATCCTGCGCCTCGCCCGCTTCGCGATCTCGGCGAAGTGAGAATAAAATCGTCTTTAAAAGTATTTATATATTTATCAAATTATCAAGGAACGATATTACTTTAAATCGTCGAGGTCGCTTACGGCCGAAACCCTCGATTTTTATATTTACATAAAATCGTCGCTTATTTGGACGATTTTATTCCGACTTCGCCGAATTCGTGTAGCAGGCGAGGTGCTGGATTTTAAATGTTAACACAAAACCATTCATTTTAAAAGGATGTAGCGCCTCGCCCGCTACGCGATCTCGCTAATTTAAGGTAAAATCGTTCCTTGATTATCTTGATAAATATATAAATACCCTTAAAGACGATTTTATTCTCACATCGCCGAGGTCGCGAAGCGGGCGAGGCGCAGGATTTAAAATTTTTACGTAAAATTGTCGCTTAAAAACGATGATATTCTTACTTTGTCGAGGTTGCGTAGCGGGCGAGGTCCTACAATGTTCCAAAATGAATGACCTTATGTAAATATTTTAAAACTTCTTCCTTGTATTTCTTAGTAAATATATAAATACTTTTAAAGACGATATTATTTTCACTTTGCCGAGGTCGCGAAGCGGGCGAGGCGCAGGATTTAAAATTTTTACATGAAATCGTTGCTTAAAAACGATGATATTCTAACTTCGCCGAGGTCGCGTAGCGGGCGAGACACTGGATTTGAAATGTTAACACAAAACCATTCATTTTGAAAGGATGAAGCGCCTCACCCGCTACGTAATCTTGACGATTTAAGGTAAAATTGTTCATTGATTATTTTGATAAACATATAAATACTTTTAAAGACGATTTTATTCTCATATCGCCGAGGTCGCGAAGCGGGCGAGGCGCAGGATTTAAAATTTTTACATAAAATCGTCGCTTAAAAACGATAATATTCTTACTTTGTCGAGGTTGCGTAGAGGGCGGGGCCCTACAATATTCCAAAATAGAGGTCGCGAAGCGGACGAAGCGCTGGATTTTAAATATTTACACAAAACCATTCATTTTGAAAAAACGTAGCGCTTCGTCCGCTACGCGACCTCGGCGATTTGAGGTGAAACCGTTCCTTGATTATCTTGATAAATATATAAATACTCTTAAAGACGATTTTATTCGGACTTCGCCAAGGTCGCGTAGCGGGCGAGGCGTTACAATTTTTCAAAATGAACCATTCTATGTAAATATTTCAAATCTAACGTCTCGCGCGGAGGCGACCTCGGTTATTTGAGGCGAAGTCGTTCCTTGTATATATTTTAATAAATATATAAAGACTCCTAAAAACGATTTTATTTTCAGTTCGCCGAGGTCGCGTAGCGGGCGAGGCACTGGATTTCTAATATTTGTATAAAATCGTTGATTTTGGAAGATTGTAAGGCCTCGCCCGCTTCGCGATCTCGGCGACGTAAGAATAAAACCGTCTTATAGGAGTCTTTATATGTTTACTAAGATATACAAGGTATGATTTTACCTCAAATCGCCGAGATCGCGTAGCGGACGAGGCGCTGGATATGATATATAAATACGAAATCATTCATTTTGGAAATTTATTGCGCCTCGCCCGCTACGCGACCTCGGCAAAGTAAGAATATCATCGTTTTTAAGCGACGATTTTATGTAAACATTTCAAATCTAATGCCTCACTCGGAGGCGACCTCGGTCATTTGAGGCGATTCCTTGTATATATCTTTGTAAATATGTAAAGACTCCTAAAAACGATTTTCTTTTCAGTTCGCCGAGGTCGCGAAGCGGGCGAGGCGCAGGATTTAAAATATTTACATAAAATCGTTCATATTTCCTCGCCCACAAACGACCTTGGTAAAGTAAGAATATAATCATCATATTAAACAACAATTTTATGTAAACATTTTAAATCCTGCGCCTCGCCCGCTTCGCGACCTCGGCGAAGTGAGAATAAAATCGTTTTTAGGAGTCTTTATATATTTACTAAGGATATATACAAGGAACGACTTCGCCTCAAATCATCGAGGTCGTGCAGCGGGCGAGGCGCTACATCCTTTCAAAATGGATGATTTTATGTTAAGATTTAAAATCCTGCGCCTCGCCCGCTTCGCGACCTCGGCGATTTGAGGTAAAATCGTCTAAATACGCGATGATTTTATGTAAACATAAAAATCCTGCGCCTCGCCCGCTTCGCGACCTCGGCGAAGTGGTAATAAAATCGTTTTTAGGAGTCTTTACATATTTACTAAGATATATACAAGGAACGACTTCGCCTCAAATCACCAAGGTCGCTTGCGGACGAGGCGTTAGATTTGAAATGTTTACATAAAATCGTTCATTTTGGAAGATTTTAGCGCCTCGCCCGCTTCGCGACCTCGGCAAAATGAAAATAAAATCGTCTTTAGAAATCTTTACAAAGACTCTTTACAAGGAGTGAAGTTACTTTCAGGCGAGGCGTTGTAAAATCGTTTTAATCTGATTAAACCCTCAAATACTTTATTAACAAATTCCTCCCCCCAACATAATTATTACAATCCTTATAAATCAAAAACAAATTAAACGCAGCCTCTTTCCTCAACGACAAAACCTCCGAATACTCCTCAACCAACGGATGCTCAAACTCCAAAACCAACCGATAATGATAAACGGCTAAATGCAAAATCCCGTATTTTTGGTACATCCTCCCCAAATTATAATTAATCTCGTGAAAAGCATCCCGACTCCTCTCATTGGCGTAATGAGAAAACAACGAGTACACAACCGGGGTGAAATTCTTCGTTTTCGATCTTCGTTTTTGTTGGGATAATTGCAAAAAGTTAACTCCCATTAAAAAGGTGATGTAGGGCGATAAATTTTGTTTAAAAATCGGCATTAAAATCATAATTGCGATTTTATAAGAGCCCGCGCATAACGCATTATTCGCCTCTAAAATTTTCCCGTAATCTTTATGCAAAATTTTTGATTGTCTCATAACGAATTTGGAGAATTTCACTTCCTCCAATCTTTGTAAGATTAAATTTAACAGATTTAAATGTACATTACTGTTTAAATTTTTTAACATGATTAATCGGGCGATTGTGTATCCGTTTGAGTAATCGTTGTTTGAGATGCACGAATATAAAGCGATTTGTAAAAGTTCTTTTATGTTGTTTTTGAATTTTGTTGAGTTTAAAACTAAATAAGATAATTTTTGTAATAAAGAATATTCTTTTTTGTCGAAACAGATTTTTAAGGAGTCTTTAAATAATTTGTACTCTTCGTTGATTGGGATGTCTTGGACGCTTTTAATTTCGGGGATGGGGGTTTGGTCCCCCCCCAAAGCTCGGATTCTTTTAATTCTCGTCCATTTTGCTGTTGTACTCTCCAAAAATAAGTTTTGAATCTCCGTTGCGTTTTTAACTTCTATACAAAGACGGGATAATAATATTTCGATTGATTTAACGTACCCTTTAAAATCATTTTTTATAAGGACTCCTAAAAACGATTTTGACTTCGCCGAGGTCGCGTAGCGGGCGAGGCGCTACAATTTTTCAAAATGGATGATTTTATATTAACATTAAAATTCAGCGCCTCGATGATTTAAGGTAAAATCGTTCCTTGATTATCTTGATAAATATATAAATACCCTTAAAGACGATTTTATTCCCACATCGCCGAGGTCGCGAAGCGGGCGAGGCGCAGGATTTAAAATTTTTACGTAAAATCGTCGCTTAAAAACGATGATATTCTTACTTTGTCGAGGTTGCGTAGCGGGCGAGGCGCAGGATTTAAAATTTTTACGTAAAATCGTCGCTTAAAAACGATGATATTCTTACTTTGTCGAGGTTGCGTAGCGGGCGAGGCGCAGGATTTAAAATTTTTACGTAAAATCGTCGCTTAAAAACGATGATATTCTTACTTTGTCGAGGTTGCGTAGCGGGCAAGGCCCTACAATGTTCCAAAACGAATGACCTTATGTAAATATTTTAAAACTTGTTCCTTGTATCTCTTAGTAAATATATAAATACTCTTGAAAACGATTTTATCTTCACTTCGCCGAGGTCGCGAAGCGGGCGAGGCGCAGGATTTAAAATTTTCACATAAAATCGTTGCTTAAAAACGATGATATTCTCACTTCGCCGAGGTCGCGAAGCGGGCGAGGCGTTGGATTTTAAATGTTAACATAAAATCATCCATTCTGAAAGGATGTAGCGCCTCGCCCGCTACGCGACCTCGGCGAAATGAAATTAAATATCATTTTTAGGAGTCGTTATACAGGGTGTTTAGTAATGATATGCGAATATTGAAATATTCCGAAAATATTAATTAGTATCCTTTTTTTTTTTAAAACTTTAACACCCTGTATTTGAATAACGGAAGATTTTGAGATCATAGTTTATATAAGAAACTATCATTAATTTTCGATGTAGAATCACCCCCTTTAATATTCGCATATCATTACGGAACAGCCTGTATATTTACTAAGATATACAAGGAATGATTTTCTTTCAAATCGCTAAGATGGCTTGCAATTATATTTATTTACATAACATCGTTCATTTTGGAAGATTCTCACTCGCAAGTAGCCTCGACAGAATGAGTATAAAATCGTCTTATAGGAGATTTTATATATTAACTAAGAAATAAAAGGAACAATTTTTCATTTTACTGAGGTCGCGTAGCGGGCGCGCGCTAGAATCGAAATATTTGGATATCATCCATTCTGGAAAAGATTCTAGGACCTCGCCCGCTACGCGGCCTCGGCGAAATGAAAAGGGAATTATCTTATACGAGTCCTTGTATATTTACTAAAATATACAAGGAATAAGTTCACTTCAAATCGCCGAGGTTGTTTGCGGCCGAGGCCCTAAATTTTTATATTTAACTAAAATCGTCGCTTATTTGAACGATTTTATTCCAACTTCGCCGAGGTCGCGTAACGGGCGAAACACTGGATTCGAAATGTTAACACAAAATCATTCATTTTGAAAGGATGTAGCGCCTCACCCGCTACGCAATCTTGGCGATTTAAGGTAAAATTGTTCCTTGATTATTTTGATAAACATATAAGTACTTTTAAAGACGATTTTATTTTCACATCGCCGAGGTCGCGAAGCGGGCGAGGCGCACGATTTTTATGTTTATATAAAATCGTCGCTTATTAAGACGATTTTATCTCAAATCGCCGAGGTCGCGTAGCGAGCGAGGCGCTAAAATCTTCCAAAATGAACGATTTTATGTAAACATTGCAAATCTAACGCTTCGTCCGCAAGCGGCCTTGGTAATTTGAAGCGAAGTTGTTTCTTGTATATATCTTGGTAAATTTGTAAAGACTCTTAAAGACGATTTTATTCTCACTTCGCCGAGGTCGCGAAGCGGGCGAGGCGCTGGATTTAAAATTTTTACATAAAATCGTCGCTTAAAAACGATGATATTCTTACTTTGTTGAGGTTACGTAGCGAGCGGGGCTCTACAATATTCCAAAATGAACGACTTTATATAAATGTTTTAAATCCACATATTGTAGTTTATTGAACAACATTGAACATTGTAGGGTCCCGCCCGCTACGCGACCTCGGCGATTTGAAGTGAAATCATCTAAATAAGTGACGATTTGATATAAACATAAAAATCCTGCGCCTCTGTCGCTTCGCGACCTCGGCAAAGTAAAGATAAAATCATCTTTAAGAGCTTTTATATATTTACTAAGAGATACAAGGAACAAGTTCACTTCAAAATGCCGAGGTTGCTTCTGGACGAGACGCTGGATTTAAAATATTTACATAAAATCGTTCATTTTGGAAGATGTAGTGCCTCGCCCGCTTCGCGACCTCGGCAGAGTGAGAATAAAATCGGCTTGTATGAGTCTTCGTGTATTTACCAAGATATATAGGGAACGATATCTTCCAAAATGAACGATTTTATGTAAATATTTTAAATCCTGCGCCTCGCCCGCTTCGCGATTTCAGCGAAGTGAAAATAAAATCGTTTTTAAGAGTCGTTATATATTTACTAAGACATACAAGGAATGATTTCGCCTCAAATCGCCGAGGTCGCGTAGCGGGCGAGGCGTTACAATTTTTCAAAATAAACGTATTTATGTAAACATTTCAAATCTAACGTCTCGCCCGGTGGAGACCTCGGTTATTTGAGGCGAAGTCGTTCCTTGTATATATCTTAGTAAATATATAAAGACTCCTAAAAACGATTTTATTTTCAGTTCGCCGAGGTCGCGTAGCGGGCGAGGCACTGGATATGATATATAAATACAAAATCATTCATTTTG
Organism: Onthophagus sagittarius; assembly: GCA_036711965.1. Taxonomy (NCBI): domain Eukaryota; kingdom Metazoa; phylum Arthropoda; class Insecta; order Coleoptera; family Scarabaeidae; genus Onthophagus; species Onthophagus sagittarius. The sequence goes on from JASERS010000008.1 coordinate 14,977,285, forward strand.
GAAATTTATTGCGCCTCGCCCGCTACGCGACCTCGGCAAAGTAAGAATATCATCGTTTTTAAGCGGTGATTTTATGTAAAAATTTTAAATCCTGCGCCTCGCCCGCTTCGCGACCTCGGCGAAGTGAGAATAAAATCGTCTTTAAGAGTCGTTATTTACTAAGACATACAAGGAATGATTTCGCCTCAAATCGCCAAGATCGCGTAGCGGGCGAGGCGTTACAATTTTTCAAAATGAACGATGTTATGTAAACATTTCAAATCTAATGCCTCACTCGGAGGCGACCTCGGTCATTTGAGGCGATTCCTTGTATATATCTTTGTAAATATGTAAAGACTCCTAAAAACGATTTTCTTTTTAGTTCGCCGAGGTCGCGAAGCGGGCGAGGCGCAGGATTTAAAATATTTACATAAAATCGTTCATATTTCCTCGCCCACAAACGACCTTGGTAAAGTAAGAATATAATCATCATATTAAACAACAATTTTATGTAAACATTTTAAATCCTGCGCCTCGCCCGCTTCGCGACCTCGGCGAAATGAGAATAAAATCGTTTTTAGGAGTCTTTATATATTTACTAAGGATATATACAAGGAACGACTTCGCCTCAAATCATCGAGGTCGTGCAGCGGGCGAGGCGCTACATCCTTTCAAAATTGATGATTTTACGTTAAGATTTAAAATCCTGCGCCTCGCCCGCTTCGCGACCTCGGCGAAGTGAGAATAAAATCGTTTTTAGGAGTCTTTATATATTTACTAAGATATATACAAGGAACGACTTCGTCTCAAATCACCGAGGTCGCGAAGCGGGCAAGGCGCTAAAATCTTCCAAAATGAACGATTTTATGTAAACATTTCAAAGCTAACGCCTTGCTCGCAAGCGACCTCTGTAATTTGAGGCGAAGTCGTTTCTTGTATATATCTCAGTAAATAAGTAAAGACTCCTAAAGACGATTTTATTTTCACTCCGCCGAGGTCGCGAAGCGGGCGAGGCGCAGGATTTAAAATTTTTACTTAAAATCGTCGTTTAAAAACGATGATATTCTTATTTTGCCGGAGCCGCGTAGCGGGCGAGGCCCTACAATATTCCAAAATAGAGGTCGCGAAGCGGACGAAGCGCTGGATTTTAAATATTTACACAAAACCATTCATTTTGAAAAAACGTAGCGCTTCGTCCGCTACGCGACCTCGGCGATTTGAGGTGAAACCGTTCCTTGATTATCTTGATAAATATATAAATACTCTTAAAGACGATTTTATTCGGACTACGCCAAGGTCGCGTAGCGGGCGAGGCGTTACAATTTTTCAAAATGAACCATTTTATGTAAATATTTCAAATCTAACGTCTCGCGCGGAGGCGACCTCGGTTATTTGAGGCGAAGTCGTTCCTTGTATATATCTTAATAAATATATAAAGACTCCTAAAAACGATTTTATTTTCAGTTCGCCGAGGTCGCGTAGCGGGCGAGGCACTGGATATGATATATAAATACAAAATCATTCATTTTGGAAATTTATTGCGTCTCGCCCGCTACGCGACCTCGGCAAAGTGAGGATAAAATCGTCTTTAAGAGTTTTTATATATTTACTAAGATGTGTAGGGAATGATTTTAAGTCAAATCGCCGAGGTCGCGTAGCGGGCGAGGCACTGGATTTCTAATATTTGTATAAAATGGTTCATTTTGGAAGATTGTAAGGCCTCGCCCGCTTCGCGATCTCGGCGAAGTAAGAATAAAACCGTCTTATAGGAGTCTTTATATGTTTACTAAGATATACAAGGTATGATTTTACCTCAAATCGCCGAGATCGCGTAGCGGACGAGGCGCTGGATATGATATATAAATACGAAATCATTCATTTTGGAAATTTATTGCGCCTCGCCCGCTACGCGACCTCGGCAAAGTAAGAATATCATCGTTTTTAAGCGACGATTTTATGTAAACATTTCAAATCTAATGCCTCACTCGGAGGCGACCTCGGTCATTTGAGGCGATTCCTTGTATATATCTTTGTAAATATGTAAAGACTCCTAAAAACGATTTTCTTTTCAGTTCGCCGAGGTCGCGAAGCGGGCGAGGCGCAGGATTTAAAATATTTACATAAAATCGTTCATATTTCCTCGCCCACAAACGACCTTGGTAAAGTAAGAATATAATCATCATATTAAACAACAATTTTATGTAAACATTTTAAATCCTGCGCCTCGCCCGCTTCGCGACCTCGGCGAAGTGAGAATAAAATCGTTTTTAGGAGTCTTTATATATTTACTAAGGATATATACAAGGAACGACTTCGCCTCAAATCATCGAGGTCGTGCAGCGGGCGAGGCGCTACATCCTTTCAAAATGGATGATTTTATGTTAAGATTTAAAATCCTGCGCCTCGCCCGCTTCGCGACCTCGGCGAAGTGGTAATAAAATCGTTTTTAGGAGTCTTTACATATTTACTAAGATATATACAAGGAACGACTTCGCCTCAAATCACCAAGGTCGCTTGCGGACGAGGCGTTAGATTTGAAATGTTTACATAAAATCGTTCATTTTGGAAGATTTTAGCGCCTCGCCCGCTTCGCGACCTCGGCAAAATGAAAATAAAATCGTCTTTAGAAATCTTTACAAAGACTCTTTACAAGGAGTGAAGTTACTTTCAGGCGAGGCGTTGTAAAATCGTTTTAATCTGATTAAACCCTCAAATACTTTATTAACAAATTCCTCCCCCCAACATAATTATTACAATCCTTATAAATCAAAAACAAATTAAACGCAGCCTCTTTCCTCAACGACAAAACCTCCGAATACTCCTCAACCAACGGATGCTCAAACTCCAAAACCAACCGATAATGATAAACGGCTAAATGCAAAATCCCGTATTTTTGGTACATCCTCCCCAAATTATAATTAATCTCGTGAAAAGCATCCCGACTCCTCTCATTGGCGTAATGAGAAAACAACGAGTACACAACCGGGGTGAAATTCTTCGTTTTCGATCTTCGTTTTTGTTGGGATAATTGCAAAAAGTTAACTCCCATTAAAAAGGTGATGTAAGGAGATAAATTTTGTTTAAAAATCGGCATTAAAATCATAATTGCGATTTTATAAGAGCCCGCGCATAACGCATTATTCGCCTCTAAAATTTTCCCGTAATCTTTATGCAAAATTTTTGATTGTCTCATAACGAATTTGGAGAATTTCACTTCCTCCAATCTTTGTAAGATTAAATTTAACAGATTTAAATGTACATTGCTGTTTAAATTTTTTAACATGATTAATCGGGCGATTGTGTATCCGTTTGAGTAATCGTTGTTTGAGATGCACGAATATAAAGCGATTTGTAAAAGTTCTTTTATGTTGTTTTTGAATTTTGTTGAGTTTAAAACTAAATAAGATAATTTTTGTAATAAAGCATATTCTTTTTTGTCGAAACAAATTTTTAAGGAGTCTTTAAATAATTTGTATTCTTCGTTGATTGGGATGTCTTGGACGCTTTTAATTTCGGGGATGGGGGTTTGGTCCCCCCCCAAAGCCCGGATTCTTTTAATTCTCGTCCATTTCTCGGTTGTACTCTCCAAAAATAAGCTTTGAATCTCCGTTGCGTTTTTAACTTCAACGCAATGACGGGATAATAAAATTTCGATTGATTTAACGTACCCTTTAAAATCCCCGATTTCTTTTAACAAATTTATTTTTTTAATTAATAACTTAACGTGGATTTCCCCCGAGTTGTAATCTTGAGTTAAAACATCCAAAGCTTCCGATAATTTATTTTTGGCGATTAAAAGATCGGATAAAGGGAACCTCACCTCGTGATGTTGCGGGACCAACCTCAAAACGGTGTAATAACTATCGATGGCTTGATCGGGCATTTTGCAAACTTCCTGGCACTCCCCGTATTTGAGCCAAATTGCGGCTAACGAGAAATTTTTGCTTTTTACTAAAGGAACCAATAATTTTAAAGCCTCCCCGTGTTGGTTCATCGCAATCAAATTCTCAGCTACATCGAAATATAAATCCCCGATTCGATCAACATCCTCCTCGATTAATAACTCATTAATTAAAGTCGAAACGAATTGGAACGACTCTAAATGGATCAAACAAATAATGAATTTTATTTTTAAATCGATGTGGATCGTCGAGGGGATTAAATAACTTTCGATTGCGATTTTGTTGTTCTCCCCGATTAAAATTTCCATCTCAATGTTGCAATATTGAACAAAAATGTCTAAACATTTAACGTAATTCTTCGTCAACAATAATAATTGAAGATAAATATTCACCATCTCCAACGTAATCCCTTTCGGGCATTTCTCGAAGACGAACGAAACCAAATCAACAGCTTTTTGATTATCCCCATCTTGATGATACGAAGTAGCCACATTTTGAGCTAACGATAATATCTCATCAACTTGATTCGGGGGGTACGAATGAATCAATTTGATTTTGCACTTCCTCGTATAATTCGTATCATCTAAAATTAAATTAATCATTAATTAATTTTAAAAAAATAAAAATAAACTAACTTAATTTCTCCAATAACTCCAATCGTTTTAATTGCAAATCGATATTATCACAATTAGGGCTCCCCAACATCGCTCGAGTATAACACGTAACCGCTTTTCTCAAATTCCCCGTGCTAATATGAATTTGAGCCAACCTAATCCATTGTTGCGCATCACTCGGGTTTAAATGAGCCGCAATCGTTAGATATTGAGTGCTTCTTTGGGGCTCATTCTCGCATAAATTAGCTAATGTTAAATACGGTTCGTGGGCTAAAGGGACTTGGCGGATTAATTCGTAACACATATGCTTGGCTGTTTCGTAATCCCCCCGAGCAAATCTTAAGTTGGCTTCGCCCATTAATCCCTTTAAGTGTAAAGGGATTTTGGATCGGCCTTTCGATTGGCGTCGGGGGGCTTTCGGGGCTTCTTCTTCTGGAAATAAATCGTTGTCGAGTTCGTTTTCGTAGTTCTCTGTTATGTTTTGGTTGTCTATGTCTTGGGAGAAATCGTAATCGTCGCTGTCGTAGGAGTCGGAATCGTTTTTGATGATTTCCGGGGATGATTTTGATGATTCCGATTTGATTTTTAAGGAGTCTTCGGATTTTATTGAGATTTTTGAAGAACTTGGAGTTTCTTGATTATTTTCCATGATTAACTCAATTTGATTAACAACTTTATCCAGTTAATTAATCCTTAAAGAATTCGCACTTAATTTGGAGGTTATGTCGTGACTTTTTGAGGTTAAGGTGTTTCGATTCCATTTTACCCTAAAATTAAAAAATTTAATTATTATCTAATTATTGATGTATTATTATTATTTATTATTGAGATATTATTAATAAGTAATTAATGATTTTATAATTAAAATTATTAAAATAATAAAAAAATTAATTTTATCATTAAAAGCGCCATCTACCCGATTTTTCGCTAAACTATTAAAAAGGAATCTGTAATTGTTTAAAAATTAATTTTTAAATAATATTAAATTAATTTTTAAACAATCAATACTAAATTAATTTTGTAACAAAATTAATTAATAAGACCCAACCCAACCCTAATTTTTCGTTAATAATTGGAAATAAATTAAACCATTTCCAACCTGATCCCTTTGGGGCATTTTCCAAAGAATTAAACCGGAAATGAATTAAACCAAAATTATTAATTTTATCAAGAAAAAAAAGCAAAGAAAATAAAAATTAATGCTCTAATTCACATATACAGGGTTGAGTTGTGTTAAAATGGCTTAGAATTAGCAGTGTATTTGAAGAAATTTTTTAATAAATCTCTAAAATGAATAATTTTTAAAATAGAATATTTTACAAATTAATTATAACATCCTGTGTATTTGAATTAAAGTAAAATTAGAACTAGAATCATTCGGGTTTAGCCGTACGTCTCTTTAAGACGGCTAAACCCGAACGATTCTAGTTCTATTTGTAATTAATTTTAAATCAAAAAACTTACTTCATTTCTCCAAAAACTCCAATCGTTTTAATTCCAAATCGATATTATCATTATTAATGCTCATTTTAATATAAAATGATTTTGAATCGGCGTTTCGATTAACGTCGAGGAACCTTTGGAGATTCTTCTTTTTCCAATAAATCATTATCAAAGCTCATTCTCGTCGTTTTCTTTTACATTTTGGCTATCTATATCTTGCAAAAAATCATAATCATCGCTTTTGTAGGAATCGGAATCATTTTTGATGATTTCTTAGGATAATTTTGATTTTATTTTTAATGAATCTTCCGATTTTATTGATATTTTCGAACAGCTCAGAATTTCTTGATTATTTTCCATTATTAATTGGGTTTAATCATCTTTTTATTTAATCAATTAATTGTTGAAGAATTCGCACTTAATTTGAAGGTTATGTTGTTATTTTTTGAGGTTAAGACTTCTTTGTTGGATTTTGCCCTAAAATTAAAAAAGAATAATTATTATTATTTAATTATTGATATGTTATTATTACATATTATTGATTATTAATAATAAGTAATTAGTTTAAAATAATTAAAATAATAAAAAAATATTTTTAATAATATAAGCGCCACCTACCGGTTTTTGCTTTACACTATTAAAAAGGAAAATTTTTTTAATTTTACCCAAAAATTAAAGAATTTAATTATTATTAAATCTAATTACTTAATTATTAATCGTTATTAATTTAAAAAATTAAATTGATTTAAAATTAATTTTAAATAATTAAAATAATAAAAAAATTAATTTTTAATAATATAAGCGCCCCCTACCCCATTTTGCGTTACATTATTAAAAAGGAATCTGTAATTATTTAAAATTAAAAAATTAATTTTTAAATAATTAAAGTTAAATTAATTTTGTATTAAAAATTAATTGATAAAAATTAAAACATTTACCTTAATTTTTCGTTAATAATTGGAGATAAATGTTGATCATTTCCAATATGATCCATTTTGGGGCACTTCTCGTAAAGGAATGGAACTAAATCGGAAGCTTTTTGGTTGATATGAAATAGCCACATTTTAATATTTCATCCATTTGATTTGGGGGTATGAATGAATCAATTTTATTTAGCATTTCCTCGTCTAATTGGTATCGTCTAAAATAAAAATGTAATTAATTTTATTTTAAATACACTACCCATTAAGAATTAAACGATAATTATTAATTTTATCAAGAAAAAAAGGAATGAAAATAAAAATTAATGTTTTAATTCAAATATAAACTAAATTCAGGGTTGAGTTGGGTTAAAATTGCTTGGATTTAGTGGTGCATTTGAAGATATTTTTTAATAAATCTCTAAAATGAATAATTTTTAAAATAGAGTATTTTACAAATTAATTTGGAAATCCTGTATATTTGAATTGAAGTAAAATTAGAACTAGAATCATTCGGGTTTAGCCGTACGTCTCTTTAAGACGGCTAAACCCGAACGATTCTAGTTCTATTTGTAATTAATTTTAAATCAAAAAACTTACTTAATTTCTCCAAAAACTCCAATCGTTTTAATTCCAAATCGATATTATCATTATTAATGCTCATTTTAATATAAAATGATTTTGAATCGGCGTTTCGATTAACGTCGAGGAACCTTTGGGGATTCTTCTTTTTCCAATAAATCATTATCAAAGCTCATTTTCGTCGATTTCTTTTACATTTTGGCTATTTATATCTTGCAAAAAACATAATCATCGCTTTTGTAGGAATCGGAATCATTTTTGATGATTTCTTAGGATAATTTTGATTTTATTTTTAATGAATCTTCCGATTTTATTGATATTTTCAAACAGCTCAGAATTTCTTGATTATTTTCCATTATTAATTGAGTTTAATCATCTTTTTATTTAATCAATTAATTGTTGAAGAATTCGAACTTAATTTGAAGGTTATGTTGTAATTTTTTGAGGTTACGTCTTCTTTATTCGATTTTGCCCTAAAATTAAAAAAGAATAATTATTATTATTTAATTATTGATATGTTGTTATTACATATTATTAATTATTAATAATAAGTAATTAGTTTAAAATAATTAAAATAATAAAAAAATATTTTTAATAATATAAGCGCCACCTGCCGGTTTTTGCTTTACACTATTAAAAAGGAATTTTTTTTTAAATTGTAGGCAAAAATTAAAGAATTTAATTATTATTAAATCTAATTACTTAATTATTAATCGTTATTAATTTAAAAAATTAAAATTAAATTGATTTAAAATTAATTTTAAATAATTAAAATAATAAAAAAATTAATTTTTAATAATATAAGCGCCCCCTACCCGATTTTGCGTTACATTATTAAAAAGGAATCTGTAATTATCTCAAATTAAAAAAATAATTTTTAAATAATTAAAGTTAAATTAATTTTGTATTAAAAATTAATTGATAAAAATTAAAACATTTACCTTAATTTTTCGTTAATAATTGGAGATAAATGTTGATCATTTCCAATATGATCCATTTTGGGGTACTTTTCGTAGAGGAATGGAACTAAATCGGAAGCTTTTTGGTTGATATGAAATAGCCACATTTTAATATTTCATCCATTTGATTCGGGGGGATGAATAAATCAATTTTATTTACCATTTCCTTGTCTAATTGGTATCGTCTAAAATAAAAATGTAATTAATTTTATTTTAAATACACTACCGATTAAGAATTAAACGATAATTATTAATTTTATCAAGAAAAAAAGGAAAGAAAATAAAAATTAATGTTCTAATTCAAATACAAACTAAATACAGGGTTGAGTTGGGTTAAAATTGCTTGGATTTAGTGGTGCATTTGAAGATGTTTTTTAATAAATTTTTAAAATGAATAATTTTTAAAATAGAGTACTTTACAAATTAATTTGGATATCCTGTATATTTGAATTAAAGTAAAACTAGAACTAGAATCATTCGGGTTTAGCCGTACGTCTCTTTAAGATGGCTAAACCCGAACGATTCTAGTTCTATTTGTAATTAATTTTAAATCAAAAAAACTTACTTAATTTCTCCAAAAACTCCAATCGTTTTAATTCCAAATCGATATTATCATTATTAAATGCTCATTTTAAAATAAAAGGATTTTAAATCGGCGTTTCGATTAACGTCGAGGAACCTTTGGGGATTCTTCTTTTTCCAATAAATCATTCTCAAAGCTTATTTTCGTCGTTTTCTTTTACATTTTGGCTATCTATATCTTGCAAAAAATCATAATCATCGCTTTTGTAGGAATCGGAATCATTTTTGATGATTTTTTTGGGATAATTTTGATTTTATTTTTAATGAATCTCCCGATTTTATTGATATTTTCGAATAACTCAGAATTTTTTGATTATTTTCCATTATTAATTGGATTTAATCATCTTTTTATTTAATCAATTAATTGTTGAAGAATTCGAACATAATTTGAAGGTTATGTTGTAATTTTTTGAGGTTAAGTCTTTTTTATTGGATTTTGCCCTAAAATTAAAAAAGAATAATTATTATTATTTAATTATTGATATGTTATTATTACATATTATTGATTATTAATAATAAGTAATTAGTTTAAAATAATTAAAATAATAAAAAATATTTTTAATAATATAAGCGCCACCTACCGGCTTTTGCTTTACACTATTAAGAAGGAAAATTTTTTAATTTTACCCAAAAATTAAAGAATTTAATTATTATTAAATCTAATTACTTAATTATTAATCGTTATTAATTTAAAAAATTAAAATTAAATTGATTTAAAATTAATTTTAAATAATTAAAATAATAAAAAAATTAATTTTTAATAATATAAGCGCCCCCTACCCGATTTTGCGTTACATTATTAAAAAGGAATCTGTAATTATTTCAAATTAAAAAATCAATTTTTAAATAATTAAATTGATTTAAAATTAATTTTAAATAATTAAAATAATAAAAAAATTAATTTTTAATAATATAAGCGCCCCCTACCCGATTTTGCGTTACATTATTAAAAAGGAATCTGTAATTATTTCAAATTAAAAAATCAATTTTTAAATAATTAAAGTTAAATTAATTTTGTATTAAAAATTAATTGATAAAAATTAAAACATTTACCCTAATTTTTCGTTAATAATTGGAGATAAATGTTGATCATTTCCAATATGATCCCTTTGGGGCACTTCTCGTAAGGGAATGGAACTAAATCGGAAGCTTTTCGGTTGATATGAAATAGCCACATTTTAATATTTTATCCATTTGATTCGGGGGAATGAATAAATCAATTTTATTTACCATTTCCTTGTCTAATTGGTATCGTCTAAAATAAAAATGTAATTAATATTATTTTAAATACACTACCCATTAAAAATTAAACCATAATTATTAATTTTAACAAGAAAAAAAGGAAAGAAAATAAAAATTAATGTTCTAATTCAAATACAAACTAAATACAGGGATGTGTTGGGTTAAAATTGCTTGGATTTAGTGGCGAATTTGAAGATATTTTTTAATAAATCTTTAAAATAAATAATTTTTAAAATAGAGTATTTTACAAATTAATTTGGATATCCTGTATATTTGAATTGAAGTAAAATTAGAACTAGAATCATTCGGGTTTAGCTGTACGTCTCTTTAAGACAGCTAAACCCGAACGATTCTAGTTCTATTTGTAATTAATTTTAAATCAAAAAACTTACTTAATTTCTCCAAAAACTCCAATCGTTTTAATTCCAAATCGATATTATCATTATTAATGCTCATTTTAATATAAAAGGATTTTAAATCGGCGTTTCGATTAACGTCGAGGAACCTTTGGGAATTCTTCTTTTTCCAATAAATCATTCTCAAAGCTCATTTTCGTCGTTTTCTTTTACATTTTGGCTATCTATATCTTGCAAAAAATCATAATCATCGCTTTTGTAGGAATCGGAATCATTTTTGATGATTTCTTAGGATAATTTTGATTTTATTTTTAATGAATCTTCCGATTTTATTGATATTTTCGAACAGCTCAGAATTTCTTGATTATTTTCCATCATTAATTGGGTTTAATCATCTTTTTATTTAATCAATTAATTGTTGAAGAATTTGAACTTAATTTGAAGGTTATGTTGTAATTTTTTGAGGTTAAGTCTTCTTTATTGGATTTTGCCCTAAAATTAAAAAAGAATAATTATTATTATTTAATTATTGATATGTTATTATTACATATTATTGATTATTAATAATAAGTAATTAGTTTAAAATAATTAAAATAATAAAAAAATATTTTTAATAATATAAGCGCCACCTACCGGTTTTTGCTTTACACTATTAAAAAGGAAATTTTTTCCTTTTACCTTAAAATTAAAAAATTTAATTATTATTAAATCTAATTACTTAATTATTAATCGCTATTAATTCAAAAAATTATAATTAAATAATTAAAATAATAAAGAAATCAATTTTTGTTATTGAAAGCGCCACCTACCCAATTTTACATTACCCTATCAAGAAGGAATCTGTAATTATTTCAAATTTGAAAATTAATTTCTAATTAATTAATAATAATAATAATAAATTAATTTTGTAGTAAAAATTAATTAATAATAATCAAAATATTTCATAAATTAAATTTAAATCGTCAACTAAATAAAATAATTAAGTATATAATATTTTTTTGGCCCCTTTTAAGGGGGTGAGCGATAAATGGGTAAATAAAAGGGTGCAAGTTGGGAGACGGTCCCTTTGAAATACGGGATACAAGAGTCCCATCGATTTCAAGTGGTCCCCTATGTAAGTGGTCCCCTTTCCTTTCGTTTTTCCCGAACAATCCCGACGAAAAGATCGGATCAAACAACTTAATTCAAATAAATTTAATATTAAATGCATTTAAAGCAATTTTAACCAAATAAAGCTAAAACAACTTATTTAAGTTAAAACAATTCAATTTAAAAGACGTCTTAAAAAAAAATTGAGTCGATTAAATAAAATAAAATCGAAGAAAAAGACTTTTTTTTCCTCTAATCTTATCTTATCTTACTCCTAAACACCCAAATTTCTTTAAAAAGGTCAATCTTGTTTAATTTTTGATCGGAAAAGCTCGGTTTTATCCAATTTTGATCCGGTTTGAGCGGATTCGGGCGTCGCGACGCCGATCTCGAGCCTTTTCAGTGTTTCTCAGCTGTTCGAGAGGTTCGTGCGATCAATTTGTGGCGGTTGTGGGCCCCCTTTTTGTGGAATTGCAACAATGACCAAAAGGAGACGATATGTTGCACCCTCGGCGTAACGAATAGCGTAAGTTAATCGTTATCAACAATTAGATTTAGTTACACCACGCCCATTTAATCGTAACGTAACGATTGAAATAAAAAAATTAATAATAAATAATGAATTAAAATAAAATTTTTTTGATTAAAATTAATTTGGTGGGATTAAAAGATTGTTTTTTGGGTTTTTTTTTTGGGTAATGTTTAAGATTAAGTTGGATTATTTAGTAATTAATAAAAGTTAAAGTTAAAATAAGAAAATAATTAATGATTTAAATGAATTAATAGACTTAATTTTTATCTTTTTCTAAACAGCAATTTTTTGAATGACAGAAAGTCGATATCTCGTGATATCTCTCTCTCTTTCTCTCTTTGCTTTTCCAAATTTCATCCGTCATTTACGTCTTATTCTATAAAGTCTATTAATTAGTTCTAAAAATGATAATTTAAGTTAAAATTTATAAAAATTAATTTATTTATTTAAAAAAAATGTTATTTAAATGTGAAATTTGATCGGTTATTTCGAGGTAAGATAATAATATTAATTTAATTAAAAAAATAATAATAAATAATTAAAAAAAAAAAAAATTAATCGTTGCGAACAAGGTCCGTAAAGAGTATTGAATCAGGTTAAAAATTGCTATCATCTTTTAGTTAAATTTATCTTATGGATAAATCCATCCATTATCCAATCAGAATGCGTAAAATAGCCCTAACCATGGTCATAATACCTTAGATATTTAATAATCAGAAGATGGTAGTAAAAAATAATAAAAAAAAATAATAAAAATCGACGAAATTTGGGTTCAATTTTTAAATTTGTAACCATATTACTAATATTTTGACATTTTAAGTAATTTTAACCACAAATGACTTAATCGAGATTTTTCTAATATTTTGTAGAAATTTAAAAATTCCTTAAAAATCGGTTTTTTGGAAAATTGTTACCAAATTACTTTCAATTAGTAATTGGAGCATCTACTTCCTAAAAGTGAAGTCAATTTGAAAATATCACACTTAGTTCTTGAGATATAAGCTGCTGAGCTTAGTTGGGATATTTGCGATATTTTGTATAAATTTAAATATTCCTGAAAAATCGATTTTTTGAAAAATTGTTATGAAATTACTTTCAATTATTAATTGGAGAATCTACTTTCTAAAAGTGAAGTCAATTTGAAAATATCTCACTTCATTCTTGAGATATAAGCTGAAGAGATTAGTTGGGGTATTTGCGATATTTTGTATAAATTAAAAAATTCTTTAAAAATCGATTTTTTGAAAAATTGTTATGAAATTATTTTCAATTACTAATTGGAGAATCTAATTTCTAAAAGTGAAGTCAATTTGAAAATATCTCACTTCATTCTTGAGATATAAGCTGAAGAGATTAGTTGGGGTATTTGCGATATTTTGTATAAATTTAAATATTCCTGAAAAATCGATTTTTTAGAAAAATTGTTATGAAATTACTTTCAATTACTAATTGGAGAATCTAATTTCTAAAAATGAAGTCAATTTGAAAATATCTCACTTCATTCTTGAGATATAAGCTGCTGAGCTTAGTTGGGATATTTGCGATATTTTGTATAAATTTAAATATTCCTGAAAAATCGATTTTTTGAAAAATTGTTATGAAATTACTTTCAATTACTAATTAGAGCATCTACTTTCTAAAAGTGAAGTCAATTTGAAAATATCTCACTTCATTCTTGAGATATAAGCTGCTGAGCTTAGTTGGGATATTTGCGATATTTTGTATAAATTTAAATATTCCTGAAAAATCGATTTTTTGAAAAATTGTTATGAAATTACTTTCAATTATTAATTGGAGAATCTACTTTCTAAAAGTGAAGTCAATTTGAAAATATCTCACCTCATTCTTGAGATATAAGCTGCTGAGCTTAGTTGGGATATTTGCGATATTTTGTATAAATTTAAATATTCCTGAAAAATCGATTTTTTGAAAAATTGTTATGAAATTACTTTCAATTATTAATTGGAGAATCTAATTTCTAAAAGTGAAGTCAATTTGAAAATATCTCACTTAGTTCTTGAGATATAAGCTGCTGCTCTTAGTTGGGATATTGGCGATATTTTGTATAAATTTAAATATTCCTGAAAAATCGATTTTTTGAAAAATTGTTACGAAATTATTTTCAATTATTAATTGGAGAATCTAATTTCTAAAAGTGAAGTCAATTTGAAAATATCTCACTTCATTCTTGAGATATAAGCTGCTGAGCTTAGTTGGGATATTTGCGATATTTTGTATAAATTTAAATATTCCTGAAAAATCGATTTTTTGAAAAATTGTTATGAAATTACTTTCAATTACTAATTGGAGAATCTAATTTCTAAAAGTAAAGTCAATTTGAAAATATCTCACCTCATTCTTGAGATATAAGCTGCTGAGCTTAGTTGGGATATTTGCGATATTTTGTATAAATTTAAATATTCCTGAAAAATCGATTTTTTGAAAAATTGTTACGAAATTATTTTCAATTATTAATTGGAGAATCTAATTTCTAAAAGTGAAGTCAATTTGAAAATATCTCACTTCATTCTTGAGATATAAGCTGCTGAGCTTAGTTGGGATATTTGCGATATTTTGTATAAATTTAAATATTCCTGAAAAATCGATTTTTTGAAAAATTGTTACGAAATTATTTTCAATTATTAATTGGAGAATCTAATTTCTAAAAGTGAAGTCAATTTGAAAATATCTCACTTCATTCTTGAGATATAAGCTGCTGAGCTTAGTTGGGATATTTGCGATATTTTGTATAAATTTAAATATTCCTGAAAAATCGATTTTTTGAAAAATTGTTATGAAATTACTTTCAATTACTAATTGTAGAATCTAATTTTTAAAAGTGAAGTCAATTTGAAAATATCTCACTTAGTTCTTGAGATATAAGCTGCTGCTCTTAGTTGGGATATTGGCGATATTTTGTATAAATTTAAATATTCCTGAAAAATCGATTTTTTGAAAAATTGTTACGAAATTATTTTCAATTATTAATTGGAGAATCTAATTTCTAAAAGTGAAGTCAATTTGAAAATATCTCACTTCATTCTTGAGATATAAGCTGCTGAGCTTAGTTGGGATATTTGCGATATTTTGTATAAATTTAAATATTCCTGAAAAATCGATTTTTTGAAAAATTGTTATGAAATTACTTTCAATTACTAATTGGAGAATCTAATTTCTAAAAGTAAAGTCAATTTGAAAATATCTCACCTCATTCTTGAGATATAAGCTGCTGAGCTTAGTTGGGATATTTGCGATATTTTGTATAAATTTAAATATTCCTGAAAAATCGATTTTTTGAAAAATTGTTACGAAATTATTTTCAATTATTAATTGGAGAATCTAATTTCTAAAAGTGAAGTCAATTTGAAAATATCTCACTTCATTCTTGAGATATAAGCTGCTGAGCTTAGTTGGGATATTTGCGATATTTTGTATAAATTTAAATATTCCTGAAAAATCGATTTTTTGAAAAATTGTTATGAAATTACTTTCAATTACTAATTATAGAATCTAATTTCTAAAAGTGAAGTCAATTTGAAAATATCTCACTTCATTCTTGAGATATAAGCTGCTGAGCTTAGTTGGGATATTTGCGATATTTTGTATAAATTTAAATATTCCTGAAAAATCGATTTTTTGAAAAATTGTTACGAAATTATTTTCAATTATTAATTGGAGAATCTAATTTCTAAAAGTGAAGTCAATTTGAAAATATCTCACTTCATTCTTGAGATATAAGCTGCTGAGCTTAGTTGGGATATTTGCGATATTTTGTATAAATTTAAATATTCCTGAAAAATCGATTTTATGAAAAATTGTTATGAAATTACTTTCAATTACTAATTATAGAATCTAATTTCTAAAAGTGAAGTCAATTTGAAAATATCTCACTTCATTCTTGAGATATAAGCTGCTGAGCTTAGTTGGGATATTTGCGATATTTTGTATAAATTTAAATATTCCTGAAAAATCGATTTTTTGAAAAATTGTTATGAAATTACTTTCAATTACTAATTGGAGTATCTACTTTCTAGAAGTGAAGTCAATTTGGAAATATCTCACTTCATTCTTGAGATATAAGCTGCTGAGCTTAGTTGGGATATTTGCGATATTTTGTATAAATTTAAATATTCCTGAAAAATCGATTTTTTGAAAAATTGTTATGAAATTAGTTTCAATTACTAATTGGAGAATCTAGTTTCTAAAAGTGAAGTCAATTTGAAAATATCTCACTTCATTCTTGAGATATAAGCTGCTGAGTTTAGTTGGGATATTGGCGATATTTTGTATAAATTTAAATATTCCTGAAAAATCGATTTCTAGAAAAATTGTTATGAAATTACTTTCAATTATTAATTGGAGAATCTACTTTCTAAAAGTGAAGTCAATTTGAAAATATCTCAATTAGTTCTTGAGATATAAGCTGCTGAGTTGAATTGGGATTTTTCCAATATTTTGTATAAATTTAAAAATTCCTGAAAAATCGATTTTTTGAAAAATTGTTACGAAATTAGTTTCAATTACTAATTGGAGTATCTAATTTCTAAAAGTGAAGTCAGTTTGAAAATATCTCACTTAGTTCTTGAGATATAAGCTGCTGAACTTAATTTCGATTTTTCCAGTATTTTGTATAAATTTAAAAATTCCTGAAAAATGGATTTTATGAAAAATTGTTATGAAATTAGTTTCAATTACTAATTGGAGAATCTAATTTCTAAAAGTGAAGTCAATTTGAAAATATCTCACTTCATTCTTGAGATATAAGCTGCTGAGCTTAGTTGGGATATTGGCGATATTTTGTATAAATTTAAATATTCCTGAAAAATCGATTTTTTGAAAAATTGTTATGAAATTACTTTCAATTACTAATTGGAGCATCTACTTTCTAAAAGTGAAGTCAATTTGAAAATATCTCACTTCATTCTTGAGATATAAGCTGCTGAGCTTAGTTGGGATATTGGCGATATTTTGTATAAATTTAAATATTCCTGAAAAATTGATTTCTTGAAAAATTGTAATGAAATTACTTTCAATTATTAATTGGAGAATCTAATTTCTAAAAGTGAAGTCAATTTGAAAATATCTCACCTCATTCTTGAGATATAAGCTGCTGAGCTTAGTTGGGATATTTGCGATATTTTGTATAAATTTAAATATTCCTGAAAAATCGATTTTTTGAAAAATTGTTATGAAATTACTTTCAATTATTAATTGGAGAATCTACTTTCTAAAAGTGAAGTCAATTTGAAAATATCTCACTTCATTCTTGAGATATAAGCTGCTGAGCTTAGTTGGGATATTGGCGATATTTTGTATAAATTTAAATATTCCTGAAAAATCGATTTTTTGAAAAATTGTTATGAAATTACTTTCAATTACTAATTGGAGCATCTACTTTCTAAAAGTGAAGTCAATTTGAAAATATCTCACTTCATTCTTGAGATATAAGCTGCTGAGCTTAGTTGGGATATTGGCGATATTTTGTATAAATTTAAATATTCCTGAAAAATTGATTTCTTGAAAAATTGTAATGAAATTACTTTCAATTATTAATTGGAGAATCTAATTTCTAAAAGTGAAGTCAATTTGAAAATATCTCACCTCATTCTTGAGATATAAGCTGCTGAGCTTAGTTGGGATATTTGCGATATTTTGTATAAATTTAAATATTCCTGAAAAATCGATTTTTTGAAAAATTGTTATGAAATTACTTTCAATTAGTAATTGGAGCATCTACTTTCTAAAAGCGAAGTCAATTTGAAAATATCTCACTCAATTCTTGAGATATAAGCTGCTGAGCTTAGTTGGGATATTTGCGATATTTTGTATAAATTTAAATATTCCTGAAAAATCGATTTTTTGAAAAATTGTTATGAAATTACTTTCAATTACTAATTGTAGAATCTAATTTTTAAAAGTGAAGTCAATTTGAAAATATCTCACTTAGTTCTTGAGATATAAGCTGCTGCTCTTAGTTGAGATATTGGCGATATTTTGTATAAATTTAAATATTCCTGAAAAATCGATTTTTTGAAAAATTGTTACGAAATTATTTTCAATTATTAATTGGAGAATCTAATTTCTAAAAGTGAAGTCAATTTGAAAATATCTCACTTCATTCTTGAGATATAAGCTGCTGAGCTTAGTTGGGATATTTGCGATATTTTGTATAAATTTAAATATTCCTGAAAAATCGATTTTTTGAAAAATTGTTACGAAATTATTTTCAATTATTAATTGGAGAATCTAATTTCTAAAAGTGAAGTCAATTTGAAAATATCTCACTTCATTCTTGAGATATAAGCTGCTGAGCTTAGTTGGGATATTTGCGATATTTTGTATAAATTTAAATATTCCTGAAAAATCGATTTTTTGAAAAATTGTTACGAAATTATTTTCAATTATTAATTGGAGAATCTAATTTCTAAAAGTGAAGTCAATTTGAAAATATCTCACTTCATTCTTGAGATATAAGCTGCTGAGCTTAGTTGGGATATTTGCGATATTTTGTATAAATTTAAATATTCCTGAAAAATCGATTTTTTGAAAAATTGTTACGAAATTATTTTCAATTATTAATTGGAGAATCTAATTTCTAAAAGTGAAGTCAATTTGAAAATATCTCACTTCATTCTTGAGATATAAGCTGCTGAGCTTAGTTGGGATATTTGCGATATTTTGTATAAATTTAAATATTCCTGAAAAATCGATTTTTTGAAAAATTGTTACGAAATTATTTTCAATTATTAATTGGAGAATCTAATTTCTAAAAGTGAAGTCAATTTGAAAATATCTCACTTCATTCTTGAGATATAAGCTGCTGAGCTTAGTTGGGATATTTGCGATATTTTGTATAAATTTAAATATTCCTGAAAAATCGATTTTTTGAAAAATTGTTACGAAATTATTTTCAATTATTAATTGGAGAATCTAATTTCTAAAAGTGAAGTCAATTTGAAAATATCTCACTTCATTCTTGAGATATAAGCTGCTGAGCTTAGTTGGGATATTTGCGATATTTTGTATAAATTTAAATATTCCTGAAAAATCGATTTTTTGAAAAATTGTTACGAAATTATTTTCAATTATTAATTGGAGAATCTAATTTCTAAAAGTGAAGTCAATTTGAAAATATCTCACTTCATTCTTGAGATATAAGCTGCTGAGCTTAGTTGGGATATTTGCGATATTTTGTATAAATTTAAATATTCCTGAAAAATCGATTTTTTGAAAAATTGTTACGAAATTATTTTCAATTATTAATTGGAGAATCTAATTTCTAAAAGTGAAGTCAATTTGAAAATATCTCACTTCATTCTTGAGATATAAGCTGCTGAGCTTAGTTGGGATATTTGCGATATTTTGTATAAATTTAAATATTCCTGAAAAATCGATTTTTTGAAAAATTGTTACGAAATTATTTTCAATTATTAATTGGAGAATCTAATTTCTAAAAGTGAAGTCAATTTGAAAATATCTCACTTCATTCTTGAGATATAAGCTGCTGAGCTTAGTTGGGATATTTGCGATATTTTGTATAAATTTAAATATTCCTGAAAAATCGATTTTTTGAAAAATTGTTACGAAATTATTTTCAATTATTAATTGGAGAATCTAATTTCTAAAAGTGAAGTCAATTTGAAAATATCTCACTTCATTCTTGAGATATAAGCTGCTGAGCTTAGTTGGGATATTTGCGATATTTTGTATAAATTTAAATATTCCTGAAAAATCGATTTTTTGAAAAATTGTTACGAAATTATTTTCAATTATTAATTGGAGAATCTAATTTCTAAAAGTGAAGTCAATTTGAAAATATCTCACTTCATTCTTGAGATATAAGCTGCTGAGCTTAGTTGGGATATTTGCGATATTTTGTATAAATTTAAATATTCCTGAAAAATCGATTTTTTGAAAAATTGTTACGAAATTATTTTCAATTATTAATTGGAGAATCTAATTTCTAAAAGTGAAGTCAATTTGAAAATATCTCACTTCATTCTTGAGATATAAGCTGCTGAGCTTAGTTGGGATATTTGCGATATTTTGTATAAATTTAAATATTCCTGAAAAATCGATTTTTTGAAAAATTGTTACGAAATTATTTTCAATTATTAATTGGAGAATCTAATTTCTAAAAGTGAAGTCAATTTGAAAATATCTCACTTCATTCTTGAGATATAAGCTGCTGAGCTTAGTTGGGATATTTGCGATATTTTGTATAAATTTAAATATTCCTGAAAAATCGATTTTTTGAAAAATTGTTACGAAATTATTTTCAATTATTAATTGGAGAATCTAATTTCTAAAAGTGAAGTCAATTTGAAAATATCTCACTTCATTCTTGAGATATAAGCTGCTGAGCTTAGTTGGGATATTTGCGATATTTTGTATAAATTTAAATATTCCTGAAAAATCGATTTTTTGAAAAATTGTTACGAAATTATTTTCAATTATTAATTGGAGAATCTAATTTCTAAAAGTGAAGTCAATTTGAAAATATCTCACTTCATTCTTGAGATATAAGCTGCTGAGCTTAGTTGGGATATTTGCGATATTTTGTATAAATTTAAATATTCCTGAAAAATCGATTTTTTGAAAAATTGTTACGAAATTATTTTCAATTATTAATTGGAGAATCTAATTTCTAAAAGTGAAGTCAATTTGAAAATATCTCACTTCATTCTTGAGATATAAGCTGCTGAGCTTAGTTGGGATATTTGCGATATTTTGTATAAATTTAAATATTCCTGAAAAATCGATTTTTTGAAAAATTGTTACGAAATTATTTTCAATTATTAATTGGAGAATCTAATTTCTAAAAGTGAAGTCAATTTGAAAATATCTCACTTCATTCTTGAGATATAAGCTGCTGAGCTTAGTTGGGATATTTGCGATATTTTGTATAAATTTAAATATTCCTGAAAAATCGATTTTTTGAAAAATTGTTACGAAATTATTTTCAATTATTAATTGGAGAATCTAATTTCTAAAAGTGAAGTCAATTTGAAAATATCTCACTTCATTCTTGAGATATAAGCTGCTGAGCTTAGTTGGGATATTTGCGATATTTTGTATAAATTTAAATATTCCTGAAAAATCGATTTTTTGAAAAATTGTTACGAAATTATTTTCAATTATTAATTGGAGAATCTAATTTCTAAAAGTGAAGTCAATTTGAAAATATCTCACTTCATTCTTGAGATATAAGCTGCTGAGCTTAGTTGGGATATTTGCGATATTTTGTATAAATTTAAATATTCCTGAAAAATCGATTTTTTGAAAAATTGTTACGAAATTATTTTCAATTATTAATTGGAGAATCTAATTTCTAAAAGTGAAGTCAATTTGAAAATATCTCACTTCATTCTTGAGATATAAGCTGCTGAGCTTAGTTGGGATATTTGCGATATTTTGTATAAATTTAAATATTCCTGAAAAATCGATTTTTTGAAAAATTGTTACGAAATTATTTTCAATTATTAATTGGAGAATCTAATTTCTAAAAGTGAAGTCAATTTGAAAATATCTCACTTCATTCTTGAGATATAAGCTGCTGAGCTTAGTTGGGATATTTGCGATATTTTGTATAAATTTAAATATTCCTGAAAAATCGATTTTTTGAAAAATTGTTACGAAATTATTTTCAATTATTAATTGGAGAATCTAATTTCTAAAAGTGAAGTCAATTTGAAAATATCTCACTTCATTCTTGAGATATAAGCTGCTGAGCTTAGTTGGGATATTTGCGATATTTTGTATAAATTTAAATATTCCTGAAAAATCGATTTTTTGAAAAATTGTTACGAAATTATTTTCAATTATTAATTGGAGAATCTAATTTCTAAAAGTGAAGTCAATTTGAAAATATCTCACTTCATTCTTGAGATATAAGCTGCTGAGCTTAGTTGGGATATTTGCGATATTTTGTATAAATTTAAATATTCCTGAAAAATCGATTTTTTGAAAAATTGTTACGAAATTATTTTCAATTATTAATTGGAGAATCTAATTTCTAAAAGTGAAGTCAATTTGAAAATATCTCACTTCATTCTTGAGATATAAGCTGCTGAGCTTAGTTGGGATATTTGCGATATTTTGTATAAATTTAAATATTCCTGAAAAATCGATTTTTTGAAAAATTGTTACGAAATTATTTTCAATTATTAATTGGAGAATCTAATTTCTAAAAGTGAAGTCAATTTGAAAATATCTCACTTCATTCTTGAGATATAAGCTGCTGAGCTTAGTTGGGATATTTGCGATATTTTGTATAAATTTAAATATTCCTGAAAAATCGATTTTTTGAAAAATTGTTACGAAATTATTTTCAATTATTAATTGGAGAATCTAATTTCTAAAAGTGAAGTCAATTTGAAAATATCTCACTTCATTCTTGAGATATAAGCTGCTGAGCTTAGTTGGGATATTTGCGATATTTTGTATAAATTTAAATATTCCTGAAAAATCGATTTTTTGAAAAATTGTTACGAAATTATTTTCAATTATTAATTGGAGAATCTAATTTCTAAAAGTGAAGTCAATTTGAAAATATCTCACTTCATTCTTGAGATATAAGCTGCTGAGCTTAGTTGGGATATTTGCGATATTTTGTATAAATTTAAATATTCCTGAAAAATCGATTTTTTGAAAAATTGTTACGAAATTATTTTCAATTATTAATTGGAGAATCTAATTTCTAAAAGTGAAGTCAATTTGAAAATATCTCACTTCATTCTTGAGATATAAGCTGCTGAGCTTAGTTGGGATATTTGCGATATTTTGTATAAATTTAAATATTCCTGAAAAATCGATTTTTTGAAAAATTGTTACGAAATTATTTTCAATTATTAATTGGAGAATCTAATTTCTAAAAGTGAAGTCAATTTGAAAATATCTCACTTCATTCTTGAGATATAAGCTGCTGAGCTTAGTTGGGATATTTGCGATATTTTGTATAAATTTAAATATTCCTGAAAAATCGATTTTTTGAAAAATTGTTACGAAATTATTTTCAATTATTAATTGGAGAATCTAATTTCTAAAAGTGAAGTCAATTTGAAAATATCTCACTTCATTCTTGAGATATAAGCTGCTGAGCTTAGTTGGGATATTGGCGATATTTTGTATAAATTTAAATATTCCTGAAAAATTGATTTCTTGAAAAATTGTAATGAAATTACTTTCAATTATTAATTGGAGAATCTAATTTCTAAAAGTGAAGTCAATTTGAAAATATCTCACCTCATTCTTGAGATATAAGCTGCTGAGCTTAGTTGGGATATTTGCGATATTTTGTATAAATTTAAATATTCCTGAAAAATCGATTTTTTGAAAAATTGTTATGAAATTACTTTCAATTAGTAATTGGAGCATCTACTTTCTAAAAGCGAAGTCAATTTGAAAATATCTCACTCAATTCTTGAGATATAAGCTGCTGAGCTTAGTTGGGATATTTGCGATATTTTGTATAAATTTAAATATTCCTGAAAAATCGATTTTTTGAAAAATTGTTATGAAATTACTTTCAATTACTAATTGTAGAATCTAATTTTTAAAAGTGAAGTCAATTTGAAAATATCTCACTTAGTTCTTGAGATATAAGCTGCTGCTCTTAGTTGAGATATTGGCGATATTTTGTATAAATTTAAATATTCCTGAAAAATCGATTTTTTGAAAAATTGTTACGAAATTATTTTCAATTATTAATTGGAGAATCTAATTTCTAAAAGTGAAGTCAATTTGAAAATATCTCACTTCATTCTTGAGATATAAGCTGCTGAGCTTAGTTGGGATATTTGCGATATTTTGTATAAATTTAAATATTCCTGAAAAATCGATTTTTTGAAAAATTGTTACGAAATTATTTTCAATTATTAATTGGAGAATCTAATTTCTAAAAGTGAAGTCAATTTGAAAATATCTCACTTCATTCTTGAGATATAAGCTGCTGAGCTTAGTTGGGATATTTGCGATATTTTGTATAAATTTAAATATTCCTGAAAAATCGATTTTTTGAAAAATTGTTACGAAATTATTTTCAATTATTAATTGGAGAATCTAATTTCTAAAAGTGAAGTCAATTTGAAAATATCTCACTTCATTCTTGAGATATAAGCTGCTGAGCTTAGTTGGGATATTTGCGATATTTTGTATAAATTTAAATATTCCTGAAAAATCGATTTTTTGAAAAATTGTTACGAAATTATTTTCAATTATTAATTGGAGAATCTAATTTCTAAAAGTGAAGTCAATTTGAAAATATCTCACTTCATTCTTGAGATATAAGCTGCTGAGCTTAGTTGGGATATTTGCGATATTTTGTATAAATTTAAATATTCCTGAAAAATCGATTTTTTGAAAAATTGTTACGAAATTATTTTCAATTATTAATTGGAGAATCTAATTTCTAAAAGTGAAGTCAATTTGAAAATATCTCACTTCATTCTTGAGATATAAGCTGCTGAGCTTAGTTGGGATATTTGCGATATTTTGTATAAATTTAAATATTCCTGAAAAATCGATTTTTTGAAAAATTGTTACGAAATTATTTTCAATTATTAATTGGAGAATCTAATTTCTAAAAGTGAAGTCAATTTGAAAATATCTCACTTCATTCTTGAGATATAAGCTGCTGAGCTTAGTTGGGATATTTGCGATATTTTGTATAAATTTAAATATTCCTGAAAAATCGATTTTTTGAAAAATTGTTACGAAATTATTTTCAATTATTAATTGGAGAATCTAATTTCTAAAAGTGAAGTCAATTTGAAAATATCTCACTTCATTCTTGAGATATAAGCTGCTGAGCTTAGTTGGGATATTTGCGATATTTTGTATAAATTTAAATATTCCTGAAAAATCGATTTTTTGAAAAATTGTTACGAAATTATTTTCAATTATTAATTGGAGAATCTAATTTCTAAAAGTGAAGTCAATTTGAAAATATCTCACTTCATTCTTGAGATATAAGCTGCTGAGCTTAGTTGGGATATTTGCGATATTTTGTATAAATTTAAATATTCCTGAAAAATCGATTTTTTGAAAAATTGTTACGAAATTATTTTCAATTATTAATTGGAGAATCTAATTTCTAAAAGTGAAGTCAATTTGAAAATATCTCACTTCATTCTTGAGATATAAGCTGCTGAGCTTAGTTGGGATATTTGCGATATTTTGTATAAATTTAAATATTCCTGAAAAATCGATTTTTTGAAAAATTGTTACGAAATTATTTTCAATTATTAATTGGAGAATCTAATTTCTAAAAGTGAAGTCAATTTGAAAATATCTCACTTCATTCTTGAGATATAAGCTGCTGAGCTTAGTTGGGATATTTGCGATATTTTGTATAAATTTAAATATTCCTGAAAAATCGATTTTTTGAAAAATTGTTACGAAATTATTTTCAATTATTAATTGGAGAATCTAATTTCTAAAAGTGAAGTCAATTTGAAAATATCTCACTTCATTCTTGAGATATAAGCTGCTGAGCTTAGTTGGGATATTTGCGATATTTTGTATAAATTTAAATATTCCTGAAAAATCGATTTTTTGAAAAATTGTTACGAAATTATTTTCAATTATTAATTGGAGAATCTAATTTCTAAAAGTGAAGTCAATTTGAAAATATCTCACTTCATTCTTGAGATATAAGCTGCTGAGCTTAGTTGGGATATTTGCGATATTTTGTATAAATTTAAATATTCCTGAAAAATCGATTTTTTGAAAAATTGTTATGAAATTACTTTCAATTACTAATTGTAGAATCTAATTTTTAAAAGTGAAGTCAATTTGAAAATATCTCACTTAGTTCTTGAGATATAAGCTGCTGCTCTTAGTTGGGATATTGGCGATATTTTGTATAAATTTAAATATTCCTGAAAAATCGATTTTTTGAAAAATTGTTACGAAATTATTTTCAATTATTAATTGGAGAATCTAATTTCTAAAAGTGAAGTCAATTTGAAAATATCTCACTTCATTCTTGAGATATAAGCTGCTGAGCTTAGTTGGGATATTTGCGATATTTTGTATAAATTTAAATATTCCTGAAAAATCGATTTTTTGAAAAATTGTTACGAAATTATTTTCAATTATTAATTGGAGAATCTAATTTCTAAAAGTGAAGTCAATTTGAAAATATCTCACTTCATTCTTGAGATATAAGCTGCTGAGCTTAGTTGGGATATTTGCGATATTTTGTATAAATTTAAATATTCCTGAAAAATCGATTTTTTGAAAAATTGTTATGAAATTACTTTCAATTACTAATTGTAGAATCTAATTTTTAAAAGTGAAGTCAATTTGAAAATATCTCACTTAGTTCTTGAGATATAAGCTGCTGCTCTTAGTTGGGATATTGGCGATATTTTGTATAAATTTAAATATTCCTGAAAAATCGATTTTTTGAAAAATTGTTACGAAATTATTTTCAATTATTAATTGGAGAATCTAATTTCTAAAAGTGAAGTCAATTTGAAAATATCTCACTTCATTCTTGAGATATAAGCTGCTGAGCTTAGTTGGGATATTTGCGATATTTTGTATAAATTTAAATATTCCTGAAAAATCGATTTTTTGAAAAATTGTTATGAAATTACTTTCAATTACTAATTGGAGAATCTAATTTCTAAAAGTAAAGTCAATTTGAAAATATCTCACCTCATTCTTGAGATATAAGCTGCTGAGCTTAGTTGGGATATTTGCGATATTTTGTATAAATTTAAATATTCCTGAAAAATCGATTTTTTGAAAAATTGTTACGAAATTATTTTCAATTATTAATTGGAGAATCTAATTTCTAAAAGTGAAGTCAATTTGAAAATATCTCACTTCATTCTTGAGATATAAGCTGCTGAGCTTAGTTGGGATATTTGCGATATTTTGTATAAATTTAAATATTCCTGAAAAATCGATTTTTTGAAAAATTGTTATGAAATTACTTTCAATTACTAATTATAGAATCTAATTTCTAAAAGTGAAGTCAATTTGAAAATATCTCACTTCATTCTTGAGATATAAGCTGCTGAGCTTAGTTGGGATATTTGCGATATTTTGTATAAATTTAAATATTCCTGAAAAATCGATTTTTTGAAAAATTGTTATGAAATTACTTTCAATTACTAATTGGAGAATCTAATTTCTAAAAGTAAAGTCAATTTGAAAATATCTCACTTCATTCTTGAGATATAAGCTGCTGAGCTTAGTTGGGATATTTGCGATATTTTGTATAAATTTAAATATTCCTGAAAAATCGATTTTTTGAAAAATTGTTACGAAATTATTTTCAATTATTAATTGGAGAATCTAATTTCTAAAAGTGAAGTCAATTTGAAAATATCTCACTTCATTCTTGAGATATAAGCTGCTGAGCTTAGTTGGGATATTTGCGATATTTTGTATAAATTTAAATATTCCTGAAAAATCGATTTTTTGAAAAATTGTTATGAAATTACTTTCAATTACTAATTATAGAATCTAATTTCTAAAAGTGAAGTCAATTTGAAAATATCTCACTTCATTCTTGAGATATAAGCTGCTGAGCTTAGTTGGGATATTTGCGATATTTTGTATAAATTTAAATATTCCTGAAAAATCGATTTTTTGAAAAATTGTTACGAAATTATTTTCAATTATTAATTGGAGAATCTAATTTCTAAAAGTGAAGTCAATTTGAAAATATCTCACTTCATTCTTGAGATATAAGCTGCTGAGCTTAGTTGGGATATTTGCGATATTTTGTATAAATTTAAATATTCCTGAAAAATCGATTTTTTGAAAAATTGTTATGAAATTACTTTCAATTACTAATTGTAGAATCTAATTTCTAAAAGTGAAGTCAATTTGAAAATATCTCACTTCATTCTTGAGATATAAGCTGCTGAGCTTAGTTGGGATATTTGCGATATTTTGTATAAATTTAAATATTCCTGAAAAATCGATTTTTTGAAAAATTGGTACGAAATTATTTTCAATTATTAATTGGAGAATCTAATTTCTAAAAGTGAAGTCAATTTGAAAATATCTCACTTCATTCTTGAGATATAAGCTGCTGAGCTTAGTTGGGATATTTGCGATATTTTGTATAAATTTAAATATTCCTGAAAAATCGATTTTTTGAAAAATTGTTATGAAATTACTTTCAATTACTAATTGTAGAATCTAATTTCTAAAAGTGAAGTCAATTTGAAAATATCTCACTTCATTCTTGAGATATAAGCTGCTGAGCTTAGTTGGGATATTTGCGATATTTTGTATAAATTTAAATATTCCTGAAAAATCGATTTTTTGAAAAATTGGTACGAAATTATTTTCAATTATTAATTGGAGAATCTAATTTCTAAAAGTGAAGTCAATTTGAAAATATCTCACTTCATTCTTGAGATATAAGCTGCTGAGCTTAGTTGGGATATTTGCGATATTTTGTATAAATTTAAATATTCCTGAAAAATCGATTTTTTGAAAAATTGTTACGAAATTATTTTCAATTATTAATTGGAGAATCTAATTTCTAAAAGTGAAGTCAATTTGAAAATATCTCACTTCATTCTTGAGATATAAGCTGCTGAGCTTAGTTGGGATATTTGCGATATTTTGTATAAATTTAAATATTCCTGAAAAATCGATTTTTTGAAAAATTGTTATGAAATTACTTTCAATTACTAATTGTAGAATCTAATTTCTAAAAGTGAAGTCAATTTGAAAATATCTCACTTCATTCTTGAGATATAAGCTGCTGAGCTTAGTTGGGATATTTGCGATATTTTGTATAAATTTAAATATTCCTGAAAAATCGATTTTTTGAAAAATTGGTACGAAATTATTTTCAATTATTAATTGGAGAATCTAATTTCTAAAAGTGAAGTCAATTTGAAAATATCTCACTTCATTCTTGAGATATAAGCTGCTGAGCTTAGTTGGGATATTTGCGATATTTTGTATAAATTTAAATATTCCTGAAAAATCGATTTTTTGAAAAATTGTTATGAAATTACTTTCAATTACTAATTGTAGAATCTAATTTCTAAAAGTGAAGTCAATTTGAAAATATCTCACTTCATTCTTGAGATATAAGCTGCTGAGCTTAGTTGGGATATTTGCGATATTTTGTATAAATTTAAATATTCCTGAAAAATCGATTTTTTGAAAAATTGGTACGAAATTATTTTCAATTATTAATTGGAGAATCTAATTTCTAAAAGTGAAGTCAATTTGAAAATATCTCACTTCATTCTTGAGATATAAGCTGCTGAGCTTAGTTGGGATATTTGCGATATTTTGTATAAATTTAAATATTCCTGAAAAATCGATTTTTTGAAAAATTGTTATGAAATTACTTTCAATTACTAATTGTAGAATCTAATTTTTAAAAGTGAAGTCAATTTGAAAATATCTCACTTAGTTCTTGAGATATAAGCTGCTGCTCTTAGTTGGGATATTGGCGATATTTTGTATAAATTTAAATATTCCTGAAAAATCGATTTTTTGAAAAATTGTTACGAAATTATTTTCAATTATTAATTGGAGAATCTAATTTCTAAAAGTGAAGTCAATTTGAAAATATCTCACTTCATTCTTGAGATATAAGCTGCTGAGCTTAGTTGGGATATTTGCGATATTTTGTATAAATTTAAATATTCCTGAAAAATCGATTTTTTGAAAAATTGTTACGAAATTATTTTCAATTATTAATTGGAGAATCTAATTTCTAAAAGTGAAGTCAATTTGAAAATATCTCACTTCATTCTTGAGATATAAGCTGCTGAGCTTAGTTGGGATATTTGCGATATTTTGTATAAATTTAAATATTCCTGAAAAATCGATTTTTTGAAAAATTGTTATGAAATTACTTTCAATTACTAATTGTAGAATCTAATTTTTAAAAGTGAAGTCAATTTGAAAATATCTCACTTAGTTCTTGAGATATAAGCTGCTGCTCTTAGTTGGGATATTGGCGATATTTTGTATAAATTTAAATATTCCTGAAAAATCGATTTTTTGAAAAATTGTTACGAAATTATTTTCAATTATTAATTGGAGAATCTAATTTCTAAAAGTGAAGTCAATTTGAAAATATCTCACTTCATTCTTGAGATATAAGCTGCTGAGCTTAGTTGGGATATTTGCGATATTTTGTATAAATTTAAATATTCCTGAAAAATCGATTTTTTGAAAAATTGTTACGAAATTATTTTCAATTATTAATTGGAGAATCTAATTTCTAAAAGTGAAGTCAATTTGAAAATATCTCACTTCATTCTTGAGATATAAGCTGCTGAGCTTAGTTGGGATATTTGCGATATTTTGTATAAATTTAAATATTCCTGAAAAATCGATTTTTTGAAAAATTGTTACGAAATTATTTTCAATTATTAATTGGAGAATCTAATTTCTAAAAGTGAAGTCAATTTGAAAATATCTCACTTCATTCTTGAGATATAAGCTGCTGAGCTTAGTTGGGATATTTGCGATATTTTGTATAAATTTAAATATTCCTGAAAAATCGATTTTTTGAAAAATTGTTACGAAATTATTTTCAATTATTAATTGGAGAATCTAATTTCTAAAAGTGAAGTCAATTTGAAAATATCTCACTTCATTCTTGAGATATAAGCTGCTGAGCTTAGTTGGGATATTTGCGATATTTTGTATAAATTTAAATATTCCTGAAAAATCGATTTTTTGAAAAATTGTTACGAAATTATTTTCAATTATTAATTGGAGAATCTAATTTCTAAAAGTGAAGTCAATTTGAAAATATCTCACTTCATTCTTGAGATATAAGCTGCTGAGCTTAGTTGGGATATTTGCGATATTTTGTATAAATTTAAATATTCCTGAAAAATCGATTTTTTGAAAAATTGTTATGAAATTACTTTCAATTACTAATTGGAGAATCTAATTTCTAAAAGTAAAGTCAATTTGAAAATATCTCACCTCATTCTTGAGATATAAGCTGCTGAGCTTAGTTGGGATATTTGCGATATTTTGTATAAATTTAAATATTCCTGAAAAATCGATTTTTTGAAAAATTGTTACGAAATTATTTTCAATTATTAATTGGAGAATCTAATTTCTAAAAGTGAAGTCAATTTGAAAATATCTCACTTCATTCTTGAGATATAAGCTGCTGAGCTTAGTTGGGATATTTGCGATATTTTGTATAAATTTAAATATTCCTGAAAAATCGATTTTTTGAAAAATTGTTACGAAATTATTTTCAATTATTAATTGGAGAATCTAATTTCTAAAAGTGAAGTCAATTTGAAAATATCTCACTTCATTCTTGAGATATAAGCTGCTGAGCTTAGTTGGGATATTTGCGATATTTTGTATAAATTTAAATATTCCTGAAAAATCGATTTTATGAAAAATTGTTATGAAATTACTTTCAATTACTAATTATAGAATCTAATTTCTAAAAGTGAAGTCAATTTGAAAATATCTCACTTCATTCTTGAGATATAAGCTGCTGAGCTTAGTTGGGATATTTGCGATATTTTGTATAAATTTAAATATTCCTGAAAAATCGATTTTATGAAAAATTGTTATGAAATTACTTTCAATTACTAATTATAGAATCTAATTTCTAAAAGTGAAGTCAATTTGAAAATATCTCACTTCATTCTTGAGATATAAGCTGCTGAGCTTAGTTGGGATATTTGCGATATTTTGTATAAATTTAAATATTCCTGAAAAATCGATTTTTTGAAAAATTGTTATGAAATTACTTTCAATTACTAATTGGAGTATCTACTTTCTAGAAGTGAAGTCAATTTGGAAATATCTCACTTCATTCTTGAGATATAAGCTGCTGAGCTTAGTTGGGATATTTGCGATATTTTGTATAAATTTAAATATTCCTGAAAAATCGATTTTTTGAAAAATTGTTATGAAATTAGTTTCAATTACTAATTGGAGAATCTAGTTTCTAAAAGTGAAGTCAATTTGAAAATATCTCACTTCATTCTTGAGATATAAGCTGCTGAGTTTAGTTGGGATATTGGCGATATTTTGTATAAATTTAAATATTCCTGAAAAATCGATTTCTTGAAAAATTGTTATGAAATTACTTTCAATTATTAATTGGAGAATCTACTTTCTAAAAGTGAAGTCAATTTGAAAATATCTCAATTAGTTCTTGAGATATAAGCTGCTGAGTTGAATTGGGATTTTTCCAATATTTTGTATAAATTTAAAAATTCCTGAAAAATCGATTTTTTGAAAAATTGTTACGAAATTAGTTTCAATTACTAATTGGAGTATCTAATTTCTAAAAGTGAAGTCAGTTTGAAAATATCTCACTTAGTTCTTGAGATATAAGCTGCTGAACTTAATTTCGATTTTTCCAGTATTTTGTATAAATTTAAAAATTCCTGAAAAATGGATTTTATGAAAAATTGTTATGAAATTAGTTTCAATTACTAATTGGAGAATCTAATTTCTAAAAGTGAAGTCAATTTGAAAATATCTCACTTCATTCTTGAGATATAAGCTGCTGAGTTTAGTTGGGATATTGGCGATATTTTGTATAAATTTAAATATTCCTGAAAAATCGATTTCTTGAAAAATTGTTATGAAATTACTTTCAATTATTAATTGGAGAATCTACTTTCTAAAAGTGAAGTCAATTTGAAAATATCTCAATTAGTTCTTGAGATATAAGCTGCTGAGTTGAATTTTGATTTTTCCAATATTTTGTATAAATTTAAAAATTCCTGAAAAATCGATTTTTTGAAAAATTGTTACGAAATTAGTTTCAATTACTAATTGGAGTATCTAATTTCTAAAAGTGAAGTCAATTTAAAAATATCTCACTTAGTTCTTGAGATATAAGCTGCTGAACTTAATTGGGATTTTTCCAATATTTTGTATAAATTTAAAAATTCCTGAAAAATGGATTTTATGAAAAATTGTTATGAAATTACTTTCAATTACTAATTGTAGAATCTAATTTCTAAAAGTGAAGTCAATTTGAAAATATCTCACCTCATTCTTGAGATATAAGCTGCTGAGCTTAGTTGGAATATTTGCGATATTTTGTATAAATTTAAATATTCCTGAAAAATTGATTTATTGAAAAATTGTTATGAAATTACTTTCAATTACTAATTGGAGTATCTACTTTCTAAAAGTGAAGTCAATTTGGAAATATCTCACTTAGTTCTTGAGATATAAGCTGCTGAGCTTAGTTGGAATATTTACGATATTTTGTATAAATTTAAATATTCCTGAAAAATTGATTTATTGAAAAATTGTTATGAAATTACTTTCAATTACTAATTGGAGTATCTACTTTCTAAAAGTGAAGTCAATTAGGAAATATCTCACTTAGTTCTTGAGATATAAGCTGCTGAGCTTAGTTAGGATATTTGCGATATTTTGTATAAATTTAAAAATTCCTGAAAAATCGATTTTTTGAAAAATTGTTATGAAATTACTTCCAATTACTAATTGAAGCATCTACTTTCTAAAAGTGATGTCAATTTGAAAATATCTCATTTCATTCTTGAGATATAAGTCATTAAATTTAATTGGGATTTTTCTAATATTTTGTATAAATATAAAAATTCCTGAAAAATTTGATTTTTTGAAAAATTGTTATGAAATTACTTTCAATTATTAATTGGAGAGTCTATTTTCGAAAGATGAAGTCAATTTAGAAATATCCCACTCAGAATTTGAGATATAAGCTGCTGAGCTTAATTGGGATTTTTTCAAATATTTTGAATAAATATAAAAATTCCTGAAAAATCGATTTTTTAAAGAATTGTTATGAACTTACTTTCAATTACTAATTCAAGCATCTTATATTAATAAATTCCTAAAAAATAGATTTTTTTGGAAAATTGTTATGAAATTACTTTCAATTACTAATTAGAGCATCTACTTTCTAAAAATGAAGTCAATTTGAAAATATCTGGCTTAGTTCTTGAGATATAAGCTGCTGAACTTAATTGGGATTTTTCCGATATTTTGTATAAATTTATAAATTCCTGAAAAATGGATTTTTTGAAAAATTGTTATGAAATTACTTTCAATTACTAATTGGAGAATCTAATTTCTAAAAGTGAAGTCAATTTGAAAATATCTCACTTAGTTCTTGAGATATAAGCTGCTGAACTTAATTGGGATTTCTCCAATATTTTGTATAAATTTAAATATTCTTGAAAAATGGAGTTTTTGAAAAATTGTAATGAAATTACTTTCAATTACTAATTAGAGCATCTACTTTGTAAAAGTAAAATCAATTTGAAAATATCTCACTTAGTTTTTGAGATATAAACTGCTGAACTCAATTGAGACACTTCCGATATTTTGTATAAATTTAAAAATTCCTTAAAAATCGATTTTTTGAAAAATTATTATGAAATTACTTTCAATTACTAATTGGAAAATCTAACTTCTAAAAGTGAAGTCAATTTGAAAATATCTCACTTAGTTCTTGAGATATTAGCTGTTGAACTTAATTGGGATTTTTACACATTTAACACATTAAGAATATATTTATGTATGTAAATACTGTCAAAATGATGAAGAATACAAAAAATCATCAAAATAAAATAAAACAAAACAAAACACAGAAATGGCGATAACGAATCGTGAAACTCAAGTGAGTGAGAGACTTACACCATCTACAGATTCTAACAAAATGGATAGGTTTTTTTTTCTCAAAAGATGAGCAACGCGTGTGCGCAAGATTATTTAAAATAAGCGGGTGGAGGTGGCCAAGTTAATCCGAAGCAAATCTATTGAAATTAAATTTGATAGACGTATCTAAGAAAAAATCTGTTGTTGTTAAAGTCCGTGAGGTCGTTTAGAAGAAAATCGTTATTTATGTTATTGTGTTTATGTATGAACATTTCCTCCAAAAGATCTTGTTCTTTTGATTTTTTGACTTCTCTCAGTAAAATTATTTCATTATCATTATGTTTTGTGTTTTGTATATGTTTATATATTGCAGAATTTTCTTTTGATAAATGTTCTTTCAATCTGGTTTTTCAATTACGGCCAGTTTGACCTATGTAGAAAGAGTCAGTCATTGCAGTTGATTCTGTATGCGCCGCTTAATTCGTCTTTAATGAACCTATGTTTATTATTTAAGATTTATGCACTTATTCTATTGTTTGAAGTATATGCGGGGATGATGTTAAATTTATTGAGATTTTGTTTGAGTTTGTGTTGAATTGAAAAGAACCGCTAGATATTTGAACTTTTTTGAATAATGTGGGAAGATAAGTTTGTTAATGTGAGAGGTGTGAGTTTTGTTGTAAATCCTCTGCATGTCTGAGATATTGTATTTATTGTTTAAAACCATCTTTATGATTATTCCCATTTCGTTAATGTAATCATTTTCTTGTAAGGGGACGTTAAATATTCTATTAAATAGAAATCTAAACGATGATTCTTTATGTTGTAACCAGTTATGTGAGTATTTTGGAATAATGGTGTCAGTAGTTGTTGGTTTTCTGTAGATTTGATATGACAGAGAATTATCAACATTATTTCTTTTGATGGTCAAGTCTAAGAAATTCAGGTTAGAGTCATGTTCGATTTCTGTCTATTTGATATCAAAAATGTTGGAAAGAGCTAGTAACTTAGCGTTGTTACCCTTATAAACGATGATAATGTCATCCACGTATCGGCCATAGAATAATATATCTGATACAAAAAGATTCTTCGCAATTCTTCGAAGTGTTTAATATAGATGTCTGATAGAATTCCCGATATTGGGGAACCCATTGGTAATCCATCTTTCAAAAACTCTTAAATGATGGCACTTTTGCAGATTTTTTAACAATTCCCCAGTTGTATATTTAGGTTGCATCTGGTTATGAATTATGCTTTTCCACACCATTATGAACAATATCCACGAATGAGCTCTTTGATCATCCATTTAGATTTTTGAATTATAAAAAAATTTTTCCATAAAAATCATCAATTATGATGCTTTAGAGATTTTGACGTTAAACTGTAATAACCAAATTCTGGATTTTTAGCGTGTATTTCGAAAATTTTC
Source organism: Onthophagus sagittarius (assembly GCA_036711965.1). Lineage (NCBI taxonomy): Eukaryota > Metazoa > Arthropoda > Insecta > Coleoptera > Scarabaeidae > Onthophagus > Onthophagus sagittarius. Next base: position 15,013,507 of record JASERS010000008.1, read on the forward strand.
TTTTTATTCCTGCAATCTTGTACTATCTAGGTTGTAACTGATCGCAGATTATACAGTATTCGTTTAATAGGGCTTTCTGCAACTTGTTTTTTGAGATATGGTCGATTTTTGGGAAATGATATAAATGAAAAAGAGGAATTTTCAAAACTGCCAAAATATTAAATAATCTTTAAAATAATAAAACCGAAATTAAAAATTTTCTAAATTGTTGTCCATTCAAAGCAAATTCTTGACCAAAGGGTTAAAAGAAAAATCCAAAAAGCCAAAATAAAGGATTATTTAAGCAAATAGAAAGATGATTCGGGTTTACTTTATATTAATTTTTTTCTAATAATTATATGGAAAATTTCAAATCGAGATATTGCTCAATGTTATATCAACCTGGTACATAAATAAAATACATTTTACGGACCTTGGTTGCGAAGTTGGATAAAAAAATTAAAATTATAACCAACCCAAATTAATTTTTGACATTTCCGTCAAATTACGTTTCAGTTAAATCAAAATTAATTAATTGTATTTATAAAAAACCTCATTTAATTAAAAATTGTGATGAATACAACAAAATCGGTAAGTTCACCTCTTTCCTTTCAACTTTAATTAAACAATTCGTCCTCGTTAAAATAAAAAAGGTCGACATCGTGTGTTTGATGTGATTATCGTCCAAAAATAGAATTCCCCGCGGAGATGTTTTTCAGGAACTCTTTCAACTGAGGCAATTCCATTAATACCGAGCCCAATTCCCGGTAAATGAGCTCGTTTCGGTCAATTTTCTTTCCTCAATCAATTTCTAAATTTTCTTTCAACTTGATATGTTTGATTTTAAAAGATGTTTAAAAAATGTTTGTGAATTGGTAGGAATTTTTGGAATAAAATGCGACATCCGCAACTTATACCGAGTGTACCGAGTCGGGGGGTGTTCAAACGACGACGTCTGCACGCCACTTTGAAAGGGTTGGCATGTAATAACTCGGCTGAAATATTCAAAACGTTTCACCCTTGCACGCGAAACGTTTCTTACATCCGTCTCGACCAAGGACAGCGCGAAATGATTTTATAAATATGCACCTCTTTAATGTTGTTAACTTGAAATCAATATTTGTGGTTATTTAGTTAGTTGTTATACCTCAGGGAGGATTTTGGAGTTTGAATTTTCGTTCATATCATTCTCCCTTTTCGTTACATGCAAAATATCTTTTTAATTCAACTCGTTAATGAGAGGATTAATGATTCTTTCATGATTCTCCAAGACCCTTAGACTAAATCTGGAAGGGGATTATAAAAAGGATTGCTTATGGATTAGGATCTTAGTATCTATTAATTTTCTTCTTACCCCTATTCAGTCTTTATATATTTGACTTTTTATTCAGTCTGAAATAATATATATAACACTTTTAATCTCACACTCAATTTGGATTTTACTTTAATTTTGTATAAGAAAGAAGGGGTAAGTCAGCCTGACAATGAGCCTTTCAAAGAATCTCAGTCATGGTTCTAGTTAACCTCCTCCATTCCTGTTTCCACACAAAATTTAGCTCAGCTTTAATTTGATGGTACAACTCTATTCCGTAGATCTCTATTTTGAGTGTTTCTTTATGATGTTTACCAATTCAAGCCGTGGAACCCAGACCAGGGCTATCTCCATATTCAACTGCTCGATTTGGTACATTAATTTAATAATCTCGATTAAATATGAATGTGATTTTGTTCTGATATAACGATTTTTTTTTAGTTCCAATGTGTTACGTGAATCAGTAATAATGAGAGCATGAGAGAATTTAATGATTTATATCTCAAGAATTCGATTTTTGGTGATTTTTAATTAACTTGAGATAGCCATAAACGTTCACGTTCAATTTAATGACTTATATCTCAAAAACGAATAAATATTTTCAAGATTTGCTTTCATCACGAGAAAATAGACACTCACCTTTATAAATTTAGAATGTTTCATTAAAATATCTCAAGAATTCGATTTTTGGTGATTTTTAATTAACTTGAGATAGCCATAAACATTCACGTTCAATTTAATGACTTATATCTCAAAAACGAATAAATATTTTCAAGATTTGCTTTCATCACGAGAAAATAGACACTCACCTTTATAAATTTAGAATGTTTCATTAAAATATCTCAAGAATTCGATTTTTGGTGATTTTTAATTAACTTGAGATAGCCATAAACATTCACGTTCAATTTAATGACTTATATCTCAAAAACGAATAAATATTTTCAAGATTTGCTTTCATCACGAGAAAATAGACACTCACCTTTATAAATTTAGAATGTTTCATTAAAATATCTCAAGAATTCGATTTTTGGTGATTTTTAATTAACTTGAGATAGCCATAAATGTCACGTTCAATTTAATAATTTATATCTCAAAAATGAATAAATATTTTCAAGATTTGCTTTCATCACGAGAAAATAGACACTTTTGTCTATAAATCATGAATAATTCATTAAGATATCTTAAGAATTCGATTTTTGGTGATTTTTAATTAACTTGAGATAGCCATAAACGTTCACGTTCAATTTAATGACTTATATCTCAAAAACGAATAAATATTTTCAAGATTTGCTTTCATCACGAGAAAATAGACACTCACCTTTATAAATTTAGAATGTTTCATTAAAATATCTCAAGAATTCGATTTTTGGTGATTTTTAATTAACTTGAGATAGCCATAAATGTCACGTTCAATTTAATAATTTATATCTCAAAAATGAATAAATATTTTCAAGATTTGCTTTCATCACGAGAAAATAGACACTTTTGTCTATAAATCATGAATAATTCATTAAGATATCTTAAGAATTCGATTTTTGGTGATTTTTAATTAACTTGAGATAGCCATAAACGTTCACGTTCAATTTAATGACTTATATCTCAAAAACGAATAAATATTTTCAAGATTTGCTTTCATCACGAGAAAATAGACACTCACCTTTATAAATTTTGAATGTTTCATTAAAATATCTCAAGAATTCGATTTTTGGTGATTTTTAATTAACTTGAGATAGCCATAAACGTTCACGTTCAATTTAATGATTTATATCTCAAAAATGAATAAATATTTTCAAGATCCGCTTTCATCACGAGAAAATAGACACTCACCTCTATAAATTTTGAATGTTTCATTAAAATATCTCAAGAATTCGATTTTTGGTGATTTTTAATTAACTTGAGATAGCCATAAACGTTCACGCTCAATTTAATGATTTATATCTCAAAAATGAATAAATATTTTCAAGATCCGCTTTCATCACGAGAAAGTAGACACTCACCTCTATAAATTTTGAATGTTTCATTAAAATATCTCAAGAATTCGATTTTTGGTGATTTTTAATTAACTTGAGATAGCCATAAACGTTCACGCTCAATTTAATGATTTATATCTCAAAAATGAATAAATATTTTCAAGATCCGCTTTCATCACGAGAAAGTAGACACTCACCTCTATAAATTTTGAATGTTTCATTAAAATATCTCAAGAATTCGATTTTTGGTGATTTTTAATTAACTTGAGATAGCCATAAACGTTCACGCTCAATTTAATGATTTATATCTCAAAAATGAATAAATATTTTCAAGATCCGCTTTCATCACGAGAAAATAGACACTCACCTCTATAAATTTTGAATGTTTCATTAAAATATCTCAAGAATTCGATTTTTGGTGATTTTTAATTAACTTGAGATAACCATAAACGTTCACGTTCAATTTAATGATTTATATCTCAAAAATGAATAAATATTTTCAAGATCCGCTTTCATCACGAGAAAATAGACACTCACCTCTATAAATTTTGAATGTTTCATTAAAATATCTCAAGAATTCGATTTTTGGTGATTTTTAATTAACTTGAGATAGCCATAAACGTTCACGTTGAATTTAATGATTTATATCTCAAAAATGAATAAATATTTTCAAGATCCGCTTTCATCACGAGAAAATAGACACTCACCTCTATAAATTTTGAATGTTTCATTAAAATATCTCAAGAATTCGATTTTTGGTGATTTTTAATTAACTTGAGATAGCCATAAACGTTCACGTTGAATTTAATGATTTATATCTCAAAAATGAATAAATATTTTCAAGATCCGCTTTCATCACGAGAAAATAGACACTCACCTCTATAAATTTTGAATGTTTCATTAAAATATCTCAAGAATTCGATTTTTGGTGATTTTTAATTAACTTGAGATAGCCATAAATGTTCACGTTCAATTTAATGATTTATATCTCAAAAATGAATAAATATTTTCAAGATTTGCTTTCATCACGAGAAAGTAGACACTAACCTTTATAAATTTTGAATGTTTCATTAAAATATCTCAAGAATTCAATTTTTGGTGATTTTTAATTAACTTGAGATAGCCATAAATGTCACGTTCAATTTAATGATTTATATCTCAAAAATGAATAAATATTTTCAAGATTTGCTTTCATCACGAGAAAATAGACACTTTTGTCTATAAATCATGAATAATTCATTGAGATATCTTAAGAATTCGATTTTTGGTGATTTTTAATTAACTTGAGATAGCCAAAAACGTTCACGTTCAATTTAATGATTTATATCTCAAAAATGAATAAATATTTTCAAGATTTGCTTTCATCACGAGAAAATAGACACTTTTGTCTATAAATCATGAATAATTCATTGAGATATCTTAAGAATTCGATTTTTGGTGATTTTTAATTAACTTGAGATAGCCATAAACGTTCACGTTCAATTTAATGATTTATATCTCAAAAATGAATAAATATTTTCAAGATCCGCTTTCATCACGAGAAAATAGACACTCACCTTTATAAATTTAGAATGTTTCATTAAAATATCTCAAGAATTCGATTTTTGGTGATTTTTAATTAACTTGAGATAGCCATAAACATTCACGTTCAATTTAATGATTTATATCTCAAAAATGAATAAATATTTTCAAGATTTGCTTTCATCACGAGAAAATAGACACTTTTCTCTATAAATCATGAATAATTCATTGAGATATCTTAAGAATTCGATTTTTGGTGATTTTTAATTAACTTGAGATAGCCAAAAACGTTCACGTTCAATTTAATGATTTATATCTCAAAAATGAATAAATATTTTCAAGATTTGCTTTCATCACGAGAAAATAGACACTTTTGTCTATAAATCATGAATAATTCATTGAGATATCTTAAGAATTCGATTTTTGGTGATTTTTAATTAACTTGAGATAGCCATAAACGTTCACGTTCAATTTAATGATTTATATCTCAAAAATGAATAAATATTTTCAAGATCCGCTTTCATCACGAGAAAATAGACACTTTTGTCTATAAATCATGAATAATTCATTAAGATATCTTAAGAATTCGATTTTTGGTGATTTTTAATTGATCAAAAAGCGGGGGATTCTAACCAGAAATGCAAGAGACGCTTTCACAAAGAGGTAAATTTCTTTTTCTTATACCATATAAACAATTTTTTGTTGTTGCCTGGTTTGTTCTTGTTGATTTTATATCTTATTTTATCATTGGCGACTCTTCCCATTCCCTGGACCAGATTTCTAAGATTTTTCCTTTATAACATCCACATATGTCCAAGGAATCAAGTTTAATTTGCTCTGGTTGCAAATCCAAGCCACTCTTTGCTAATTCATTGGCTCTTTCGTTGCCGATTATGCTTCGATTTGATGGTAATCATAATAACGCTACTTATTTGTGGTTGTATGATACCAACATAATGGATATATATATATATATATATATAGAATTAACATTATTGTTAGTTGTGTTGGTCCATGATTTTTGAAGAATGTTGTGGGTTAGGTTGGATTGTGCTTCAACCACCCCAACCAAACCCCACCCTTTTTTTATTGTAGAGGTGATTAGGAAATCTGTAAACAGACTCCTGATCGAAGATATCATGTCGCCAGATAGTGATGGGCTCTCGCTTCGTCCTTATCAAAGAATGGGGTTTGGTATTTCATCATTTCCTCCAAATTCTTTTCAGAAGCCAAAATTAATTTCACTTTCACTTCTAACACACTCTCCAATTTCATGCATAATGATCTATGGTCACTTAAATGATCACTTTCTAGATTCACAGCCGAAGAGATTGAAGCAGCCGAAAAATCCACCAAGGATTCTCCAATTTGTCGGCTACCTTTCTAATATTTCGAGTTTCTTTATCAAATCTGAAGCATAAAGTTAAGAAATCGAAACGATTCATTGACATGATATCTAGATATTAAATATGATTTTTTTAAAATTAATAATTATTTTTAATTTGGATTAGGTTTGTGAGCTGCTATGGGAGCTTTGGGCGAGAAAAAAAAGCTCTCGACGTCCAGAAACAAGCAAAGAGCCAATATGAGCTTCTTTCTGGTCGTCATTTTTTTCGCCGTCTTTGGAATCATCGTTTTCACCGAAATTTTCCTCATCGACGAGAGGGGCAGGGGCGCCGGGGTTTTGGTCAGACACGGCTCGATTCCTTATCATCGAAAGAATCACGATCGACCCGATTACGAAGACGTCATGCAGGTACATTAACTTAATTAAATTTGACGATTAAAAACATCAAAATGAAACATTTTTTTTTTTGAAACAGAGTGATGATTACATATCAGTTCGGATGGGGATGGGTGGTCCGTTGGATGAAACTGTTGGGAGTTTACTTATCGGGCGTCACAATGGACCCGTTCCTTTCTTCCAAGCGCCGAACAATCAGGAACAACAAGCAATCAATGAACAACAGCTGCCACCGTATCCGGTAAATGTGACTCCGTCGGAGGGTAGCTGGCAAACTGTGAATGGAACTAGGTAAACGAATATCGCTATTTTAACGTTGTTATCGCGTAAATCATGTTCGCCTCTCGAAATTGCCGAGATGAATCATTGCATGCGATCCGATCGATTTTGTTGGGTTATAAATCGCTATAAATACGTTAAAAACAAGGTCCGTAAAGCGTATTTGTTTAAATTTTGAAATTTTCCATATAATTTTTAGAAAAAAATTAGTATAAAGTAAAATGGCATGATGAAATAAATGATAATATAATTTCTATTAAAAGAAAAAGAAGTACTACCGTTATAAAAAGTTTCTTTTAATACTTTGGTCAAGAATTTGCTTTAAATGGACAAGAATTTAGAAAATTTTCAATTTTGGTTTTATTATTTTGAAGATTATTTAATATTTTGGCAGTTTTGAAGATTTATTTTGAAGATTCCTCTTTCTCATTCAAATCATTTCCCAAAAATCGACCATATCTCAAAAAACAAGTTGCAAAAAGCCCTATTATCATTAAACGCATATTGTTTAATAAACTTTTCTTCATTCTTTAATAGTTAATGAACCAGAAAATCAGTTACAACCTAGATATGACAAGAATGCGAGAATAAAGAGAAAATTTTCGAAATACACACTAAAAATTCACAATTTAGTTATTACAGTTTCAAAATCTCTAAAACATCATAATTAATGATTTTTATTTCAAAACTTTTTCATAATTCAAAAATCAAAATGCATGATCATAGATTTCATTCGTGAAAATTGTTCATAATGGTATAGAAAAGCGCAATTCATAATCAGTTACAACCTGAAAATAAAGAATTTGCAAAAATACAGCAAATATCTTCAAAATATCATAATTTCGGATTTTCAGTACAAAAATTAATCACAATTCAAAACCTAAAATAGATCGAAAGATATTTTTGGAATAAAAATTGTTGATAATGAACTATAAGCGCTTAATTCATAACCAGATGCAACGTAGATATACAACTGGGGAATTGTTAAAAAATCTGCAAAAATCATTTAAGAGTTTTTAAAAGAAAATTGTCTAATATTAGAGAATTGTGTTTTTTAAATTATCCACATATTTTTGATTCATTTCTAATATTTCATTGATTTTAAATTTACGTATTTTGTTTAATTAAATAATAAAAATCAAAATACGTTTCTTTCATAATAAACATTAAGAAAGCAGTACATAATGGAAGATAAATTAAATTGATTCAACTTCTAAGGCTCGTTTACTACCATTTTTTGCTTAGTAATTGAAAGTAATTTTATAAAAATTGTTCAAAAAATCGATTTTTCAGGAATTTCTAAATTTATACAAAATATTGGAAAAATTCCAATTAAACTCAGCAGCCTATATCTCAAGAATTAAGTGAGATATCTCAAAATTCACTTCACTTTTGAAAACTAGAAGCTTCAACTAGCAATTGAAACTAACTTCGTAACAATTTTCTAAAAAAATTGATTTTTAAAGAATTTTTAAATTTATTCTAAATATTAGAAAAATCTCAATTAAGTTCAGCAGCTTATATCTCAAGAATTAATTGAGATATTTTCAAACTGACTTCACTTTTAGAAAGCAGATGCTCAAATTAGTAATTGAAAGTAATTTCATAACAATTTTTCAAAAAATCGATTTTTCAGGAATTTTTAAATTTATTCAAAATATTAGAAGAATTCCAATTAAATTCAGCAGCTTATATCTCAAGAACTAAGTGAGATATTTTCAAATTGAATTCACTTTTAGAAAGTAGATGCTCCAATTAATAATTGAAAGTAATTTCATAACAATTTTTAAAAAAATCGATTTTTCAGGAATTTTTAAATTTATACAAAATATCGGAAGAATCCCAACTAAGTTCAGCAATTTATATCTCAAGAATTAAGTGAGATATCTCAAAATTCACTTCACTTTTGAAAACTAGAAGCTTCAACTAGTAACTGAAACTAACTTCGTAACAATTTTCTAAAAAAATTGATTTTTAAAGAATTTTGAAATTTATTTTAAATATTACAAAAATCTCAATTAAGTTCAGCAATTTATATCTCAAGAATTAATTGAGATATTTTCAAACTGACTTCACTTTTAGAAAGTAGATGCTTCAATTAGTAATTGAAAGCAATTTCATAACAATTTTTCAAAAAATCGATTATTCAGGAATTTTTAAATTTATTCAAAATATTAGAAGAATTCCAATTAAGTTCAGCAGCCTATATCTCAAGAACTAAGTGAGATATTTTCAAATTGACTTCACTTTTAGAAAGTAGATGCTCCAATTAATAATTGAAAGTAATTTCATAACAATTTTTCAAAACATCGATTTTTCAGAAATATTTAAATTTACACAAAAGATCGGAAAAATACCAATCAAGTTCAGCAGCTTATCTCTCAAGAACTAAGTGAAATATTTTCAAATTGACTTCATTTTTAGAAAGTAGATGCTCCAATTAGTAATTGAAAGTAATTTCATAACAATATTTCAAAAAATTGATTTTTCAGAAATTTTTAAATTTATACAAAATATTGGAAGAATCCCAATTAAGTTCAATAGCTTATATCTCAAGAACCAAGTGAGATATTTTCAAATTGACTTCACTTTTAGAAAGTAAATGCTCCAATTAGTATTTGAAAGTAATTTCATAACAATATTTCAAAAAATCGATTTTTCAGGAATTTTTAAATTTATACAAAATATTAGAAGAAACCCAATTAAGTTCAATAGCTGATATCTCAAGAACCAAGTGAGATATTTTCAAATTGACTTCACTTTTAGAAAATAGATGCCCCAATTAGTAATTGAAAGTAATTTCATAACAATTTTCTAAAAAATCGATTTTTCAAGAATTTTTAAATTTATGCAAAATATTGGAAAAATCCCGATTAAGTTTAGCAGCTTATATCTCAAGAACCAAGTGAGATATTTTCAAATTGACTTCACTTTTAGAAAGTAGCTGCTCCAATTAGTAATTAAAAGTAATTTCATTCACAACAATTTTTCAAAAAATCGATTTTTCAGGAATTTTTAAATTTATACAAAATTTCGGAAGAATCCTAATTAAGTTCAGCAGTTTATATCTCAAGAATTAATTGAGATATTTTCAAATTGACTTCACTTTTAGAAAGTAGCTGCTCCAATTAGTAATTAAAAGTAATTTCATTCACAACAATTTTTCAAAAAATCGATTTTTCAGGAATTTTTAAATTTATACAAAATTTCGGAAGAATCCTAATTAAGTTCAGCAGTTTATATCTCAAGAATTAATTGAGATATTTTCAAATTGACTTCACTTTTAGAAAGTAAATGCTTCAATTAGTAATTGAAAGTAATTTCATAACAATTTTTCAAAAAATCAATTTTTCAAGAATTTTTAAATTTATACAAAATATTGGAAATATCCCAATTAAGTTCAACAGCTTATATCTCAAGAACTAAGTGAGATATTTTCAAATTGACTTCATTTTTAGAAAGTAGATGCTCAAATTAGTAATTAAAAGTAATTACATAACAATTTTTCAAAAAATCGATCTTTCAAGAATTTTTAAATTTATTCAAAATATTGGAAAAATCCCGATTAAGTTCAGCAGTTTATATCTCAAGAACTAAGTGAGATATTTTCAAATTGACTTCACTTTTAGAAAGTAGATGCTCCAATTAGTAATTAAAAGTAATTACATAACAATTTTTCAAAAAATCGATTTTTCAAGAATTTTTAAATTTATTCAAAATATTGGAAAAATCCCGATTAAGTTCAGCAGTTTATATCTCAAGAATTAATTGAGATATTTTCAAATTGACTTCACTTTTAGAAAGTAGATGCTCCAATTAGTAATTGAAAGTAATTTCATAACAATTTTCCAAAAAATCGATTTTTCAGGAATTTTTAAATTTATACAAAATATTGGAAAAATCCCAATTAAGTTCAGCAGCTTATATCTCAAGAACTAAGTGAGATATTTTCAAATTGACTTCACTTTTAGAAAGTGGATGCTCCAATTAGTAATTGAAAGTAATTTCATAACAATTTTTCAAACAATCGATTTTTCAGAAATATTTAAATTTACACAAAAGATCGGAAGAATACCAATCAAGTTCAGCAGCTTATATCTCAAGAACTAAGTGAGATATTTTCAAATTGATTTCATTTTTAGAAAGTAGATGCTCCAATTAGTAATTGAAAGTAATTTTAGAACAATTTTTCATAAAATCGATTTTTCAGGAATTTTTAAATTTATACAAAATATTGGAAAAATCCCAGTTAAGTTCAGCAGCTTATATCTCAAGAACTAAGTGAGATATTTTCAAATTGACTTCACTTTTAGAAAGTAGATGCTCCAATTAGTATTTGAAAGTAATTTCATAACAATTTTCCAAAAAATCGATTTTTCAGGAATTTTTAAATTTATACAAAATATTGGAAAAATCCCAATTAAGTTCAGCAGCTTATATCTCAAGAACTAAGTGAGATATTTTCAAATTGACTTCACTTTTAGAAAGTGGATGCTCCAATTAGTAATTGAAAGTAATTTCATAACAATTTTTCAAACAATCGATTTTTCAGAAATATTTAAATTTACACAAAAGATCGGAAGAATACCAATCAAGTTCAGCAGCTTATATCTCAAGAACTAAGTGAGATATTTTCAAATTGATTTCATTTTTAGAAAGTAGATGCTCCAATTAGTAATTGAAAGTAATTTTAGAACAATTTTTCATAAAATCGATTTTTCAGGAATTTTTAAATTTATACAAAATATTGGAAGAATCCCAATTAAGATCAATAGCTTATATCTCAAGAACCAAGTGAGATATTTTCAAATTGACTTCACTTTTAGAAAGTAGATACTCCAATTAGTAATTGAAAGTAATTTCATAACAATTTTCTAAAAAATCGATTTTTCAAGAATTTTTAAATTTATACAAAATATTGGAAAAATCCCAATTAAGTTCAGCAGCTTATACCTCAAGAACTAAGTGAGATATTTTCAAATTGACTTCATTTTTAGAAAGTAGATGCTCCAAATAGTAATTGAAAGTAATTTCATAACAATTTTTCTAAAAAATCGAGAGAGAAAACAAATTTTATTCTAAACCCCCATGCAACAATATAATATGTGTACAATAAATATATAATAAAAATAAATAAATAAAAATAAAAATAAAATGAATGGGGCGAGAATAGGGCTATCGACCCTGGGTCTTTCTGCCCGTGATTCTTCTAGTTGACGGCTTGATTTAGTCTTCTCTGACTGCAAGGAGTTTTTGAAAGAGAAACGTTGGATTGTTGATGGGGTGGAGTATTGGTGGCGATATTAGCATATGTTGGAGAGCTTTGATAGGTAAATTAATGAAATATTTATCTGACAAGCGTTGGAGGCGAGTATCGATGGGGAGGATATCTGTAAGCTGATATAGAAGCTGATTGCTTGGGTTAAAGAGGGGGTTACGGGGGTTTCTAATTCGGGTGATGGATCTCAGAGCCGATCTTTCCACTACTTCCAGGTGGTACTTGGTTTTTCTAGGTGCGTCGTTCAGTAATATTGCACCATATTCTATGATAGGCCTGCATATGGTCTTGTAGATGTGCGAGGCACATGACGTAGAGATTCCACGACCTCCGAACGAAAGGGATTTGAAGTGTTTAGCGCGTATGTTGACTTTCATCTTCACCTTGGTCGCATGGGTGAAAAATTTTAGCGTTCTATCCAGTGTTATGCCAAGATAGTTGCAGGTTGGCGTGATGGAGATTGCCGTAGATTGGATGATAATTGTGAGAGAGGGAGCGCTAAGCGGAAGAAATGGTATAAAAAATTGTGTTTTTGTGGGGTTGATTAGTATGCGCCATTTTCTGAACCAACTTTCCGTTTCGTTTACGAGTGTCTGCAGCTTGCGAATCGAAGAAGCGACGTCCCTGCTGTGCGATACCAATGCTGTGTCGTCGGCATAAAGTAATGCGTATAGGCGTCTTTTCTCCTTAATGAGTCTGATAATAAATGGAGGTAACGGAAAATTGTAATGTTTTGCGGTTATGGATGGGCTCGCTTTGTCTATCGACTCCTTAAGGCGTTTGTTAAAGGTGGAAATCGTATCAACTGTAATTGTCGGGTTTTTTTTCTATATAATCTTTCATTGCTGAATTGACTGTCTTCACGTTACAAAGGTTGTAGTTTTTAGTTACCATCGGAATAGGTTTCGGTACCTTGGAAGTTGAGTTGATATGAATTAAAATGCTTAAGTGGTCGGAGCATAAATCCGGGCCGATTTGTAGAAACTTTAATTTTAAGATTTTTTGTCACGTTGCCCATCTATTTTAATATTGTAGTGTTTCCCTGATGAAGCAATAAATTATTGCGAAAGCTTGTATATCGAAAAAAGGAAGTTGTTTTCTTATCCTCTCAACTCATTTGTTGCTATTCCCAAGATTATTTAATCTTTATAGAAAATATTAGAAAAATCTCAATCAAATTCAGCGATGTTATTTGTGGTTAAAATTAGTTAAAATGCCAAAATATTAGGACTATATGGTTACCAATTTAAAAATTTAATTCAAATATCATTAGAGTCTTTGGATATTTCTTGGATTTTTTTATCTGTGAGATAACTTGAGATAGGCTAACATCTTCTGATTAAGATATTTAAGGAATTTGACTAAAACCATTTAAAAAGAATTCATTTTTAAACATCAAAATTTTAAGTATCAAAAATGACTCCATCCATTAATGAAGAAATTAAGAATGAAAATTAATTAATTTAATACAAATTTTTGTTATTAACGACTGAATTAGTATTAAATTAATTATAAATTAAATCAATATAGTCTAGAATCTAAAAATGACTTTACATTTATTTTGACTGCTTTATTAATAACCCGGAAATCGGTTTGCATGCAATAAGAAAATCGATTCTATACTTTCGTGTTGCTTCAATTTTATTCTGTTTTAATTCGAACAAAATTTTTTTTATTTAATTTTTAATTAAATAAAAAAATTTTATTAATTAAATAAAATTATTCTTTGCGTAAAGTTTGCAATAAATAATTTTTTGAAATATTTAAATAATTAAAAAAAAATTTTTACAGATACAAGTTTTTTGTGTATTCGGCATATTTCGATGGGCGTAAAGATCAAAGATCAATTAGGATTATTGCAGCGACTAAAACGAGGGGGGCAACGAGGGTTTGGTGTCGATTATGGTACAAATCTCAAGAAGGGAATTCAACCGGGTTTATGTCGAAAACTATCGCATCAAAACTTAAAGTAAATTAATTATTAATCTTAATTTAATACCTTAATTCAATAATTAAATAATCATTTTAAGGTAATTCGTGAAAATTGGAACTTAAAATACAGCGCATGTTTCCTTTTGTGCCCTTTGGACAAAGATCATCAAATCCCATCGGCCGTATCCGTTGTTTCGAGAATTTGGAATTCGCCATCGAACCTTTTAACGGTTATGAACAATCGTAATGATACCCATCGAGCGGGAACGACAACAAACGGTGGGATGACGCTGAATGTGTGCGTTAAACCCCTTCATTTCGAGTATAACAAAGCGGTTCCGTTATTGGAATTTATTGAGTTGCATCGAATCCTTGGAGCGGGACATTTTACCTTTTACAATCACACCGTTGGCCCGCAAGTTGCCTGTTTGTTGGAGCGTTACGTGGCGGAGGGGGTTGTCACATTGCTCCCGTGGGATCTGAATATGGCCTCGCAGAAGGATATTAGGACCGAGGGATTATTTGCGGCACTTAATGATTGTCTGTATAGGTCTATGTATAGGTTTTCGCATGCGATTATGATTGATTTGGATGAATTCATCATTCCGAGGCATAATGATACTATCCCGCAACTTTTAGAGTAAGTATTAAAGACGATTTTATTTACGATACCCTACAATTTTCCAAAATGAATGGTTCATAAGACACTTTGTGTATTAACTAAGATATACAAGGAACGATTTCGCCTCAAATAGCCGAGGTCGCGTAGCGGGCGAGGCCCTGGGTTTTTATGTTTACATAAAATCGTCGCTTATTTAGACGATTTTATTTCGACTTCGCCGAGGTCGCGTAGCGGGCGAGGCACTGGATTTGAAATGTTTAGATACAATCATCGCTTATTAAGACGATTTTATTCTCACTTTGCCGAGGTCGCGTAGCGGGCGAGGCCCTACAATTTTCCAAAATGAACGGTGCATAAGACACTTTGTATATTAACTAAGATATACAAGAAACGATTTTCTCTCACTTCGCCGAGATCGCGTAGCGGGCGAGGCCCTACAATTTTTCAAAATGAACGGCTTTATATTCCTTGTATATGTTAGTAAGTATGTAAATACTCCTATAAGACGATTTTATACTCACTCTGCCGAGGTCGCGTAGCGGGCGAGGCATTGGATTTGAAATGTTTAGATACAATCATCGCTTATTAAGACGATTTTATTCTTATTTCGCCGAGGTCGCGTAGCGGGCGAGGCATTACAATTTTCCAAAATGAACGGTTTATAAGACACTTTGTGTATTAACTAAGATATACAAGGAACGATTTTGTCTCAAATAGCCGAGGTCGCGTAGCGGGCGAGGCCGTGGATTTTTATGTTTACATAAAATCGTCGCTTATTTAGACGATTTTATTTCGACTTCGCCGAGGTCGCGTAGCGGGCGAGGCACTGGATTTGAAATGTTTAGATACAATCATCGCTTATTAAGACGATTTTATTCTCACTTTGCCGAGGTCGCGTAGCGGGCGAGGCCCTACAATTTTCCAAAATAAACGGTTCATAAGACACTTTGTATATTAACTGAGATATACAAGAAACGATTTTCTCTCACTTCGCCGAGATCGCGTAGCGGGCGAGGCCCTACAATTTTTCAAAATGAACGGCTTTATATTCCTTGTATATGTTAGTAAGTATGTAAATACTCCTATAAGACGATTTTATACTCACTCTGCCGAGGTCGCGTAGCGGGAGAGGCATTGGATTTGAAATGTTTAGATACAATCATCGCTTATTAAGACGATTTTATTCTTATTTCGCCGAGGTCGCGTAGCGGGCGAGGCATTACAATTTTCCAAAATGAATGGTTCATAAGACATTTTGTATACTAACTAAGATATACAAGGAACGATTTCGCCTCAAATTGCCGAGGTCGCGTAGCAGACGAGGCGCTGGATTTAAAATGTTTATATAAAATCGTTGTTTATTAAGACGATTTTATTCTCACTTTGCCGAGGTCGCGTAGCGGGCGAGGCCCTACAATTTTACATTGAACAACATTGAACATTGTAGGGCCTCGCCCGCTACGCGACCTCTGCAAAGTAAGAATATCATCGTTTTTAAGCGACGATTTTATGTAAAAATTTTAAATCCTGCGCGTCGCCCGCTTCACGACCTCGACGAAGTGAGAATAAAATCGTCTTTAGGAGTCTTTACAGATTTACTAAGATATATACAAGGAATGACCTCACCTCAAATTACCGAGGTCGCGCAGCGGTCGAGGCGCTGAATTTGAAATGTTTACATAAAATCGTTCATTTTGGAAGATTGTAAGGCCTCGCTCGCTACGCGACCTCGGCAAAGTGGGAATAAAATCATCTTTAGGCGACTTTGTATGTTTACTAAGATATACAAGGAACGATTTTACCTCAAATCGCCGAGGTCGCGCAGCGGGCGAGGCGCTGAATTTGAAATGTTTACATAAAATCGTTCATTTTGGAAGATTATAAGGCCTCGCCCGCTGCGCGACCTCGGCGAAGTGAGAATAAAATCGTCTTATACGACACTTTATACATTTATTAAGATATACAATGAACGATTTCGGCTTAAATCGCCGAGGTCGCGTAGCGGGCGAGGCCCTGGATTTATCAAAATCGTCCATTTTGGACGATTGCAGTACCTCGCCCGTTATGCGACCTCGGCTGAGTGAAAATAAAATCGTCTTATACGACACTTTATACATTTACTAAGATATACAATGAACGATTTTGCCTCAAATCGCCGAGGTTGCTTGCAGTCAAAGCCCTAGATTCATCAAAATCGTCCATTTTGGAAGATTGTAGTGCCTCGCCCGCTTCGCGACCTCGGCGAAGTGAGACTAAAATCGTTTTGAGGGGTTTTTATATATTTACTAAGATATACAGGGTATGATTTCACCTCAAATCGCCGAGGTCGCGTAACGAGCGAGGCACTCGAAATGATATACAAATAAATAAGAAATCATTCATTTTGGAAATTTATTGCGCCTCGCCCGCTACGCGACCTCGGCGAAGTGGGGATAAAATCGTCTTTAGGAGTTTTTATATATTTACTAAGATATACAGGGAATGATTTCACCTCAAATTGCCGAGGTCGCGTAGTGGCGAGGCACTGGATTTCTAATATTTGTATAAAATCGTTCATTTTGGAAAATTATAGGGCCTCGCCCGCTACGCGACCTCGGCAAAGTCGCTATAAAATCATCTTAAAGGAGTCTTTGTATGTTTACTAAGATATATAAGGAACGATTTTACCTCAAATTGCCGAGGTCGCGTAGCGGGCGAGGCACTGGATTTGAAATGTTTAGATACAATCATCGCTTATTAAGACGATTTTATTCTCACTTTGATGAGGTCGCGCAGCGGGCGAAGCCCTACAATCTTTCAAAATGAACGGCTTTATGTTCCCTGTATATCTTAGTAAGTATGTAAACACTCCTATAGACGATTTTATTTTCACTTCGACGAGGTCGCGTAGCGGGCGAGGCCCTACAATTTTCTAAAATGAACGGTTCTTAAGATACTTTGTATATTAACTAAGATATACAAGGAACGATTTCATCTCAAATTGCCGAGGTCGCTTGCAGCCGAGGCGCTGGTTCATTTTGGAAGATTGTAGTGCCTCGCCCGCTACGCGGCCTCGGCGGAGTGAGGATAAGATCGTCTTTCAGGAGATTACACTGTGTTAAATAATTATCGTAATCTACGTCAAGTTGTAATGTTGGTTATCTATCTCATTGTGTAGTGGTAACGGTGGTATTTTTAAATTAGTAACCAGATTTTAACCAGATGTTGACAGCAGATCGAACGTTATTAGGTTATTATTGTCGCGATTGTCGTATGCTTTGTGTGTTTCGTCGCGTTGCAATACCAATACTGTGATATTGATTGCCTGGATTTCGGGTACGATAATTAGTTAACATACTGTATACATTTACTAAGATATACAAGGAACGATTTTGTCTCAAATTACTGATGTCGCTTGCGACCGAATATAATAACATAAAATACGCGACCTCGGCGAAGTGAAAATAAAATCGTCATCTTTCTATATCTCGTCATCTTTCTATATTTATTAAAATATACGAGGAACGATTCGCCTTATATCTCCGAGGTCCCTTGCGGATAAGGCGCTGGATTTGAAATGTTTACAAAAAATCTTAATTATGGAAAATATTTACATTCTAATTTTGAAAAATTGTTGGGCCTCGCCCGCTACACGACCTCGGCAAAATGGGAATAAAATCGTCTTTATATGTTTACTAAGATATACAAGGAACAATTTTACCTCAAATCGACAAGGTCGCGTAGCGGGCGAGGCGCTGGATATGATATATAAATACGAAATCATTCATTTTGGAAATTTATTGCGCCTCGCCCGCTACGCGACCTCGGCGAAGTGGGGATAAAATCGTTTTTAGGCGTTTTTATATATTTACTAAGATGTGCAGGGAATGATTTCACCTCAAATTGCCGAGGTCGCGTAGCGGGCGAGGCACTGGATTTCTAATATTTGTATAAAATCGTGCATTTTGGAAGATTGTAGGGCCTCGCCCGCTTCACGACCTCTGCAAAATGGGAATAAAATCATCTTGTAGGAGTCTTTATATGTTTACTAAGATATACAAGGAACAATTTTACCTCAAATCGACAAGGTCGCGTAGCGGGCGAAGTGCTCGATATGATATATAAATACGAAATCATTCATTTTAGAAATTTATTGCGCCTCGCCCGCTACGCAACCTCCTCGAAGTGGGGATAAAATCGTCTTTAGGGGTCCTGATATATTTACTAAGATATACAAAGAACGATTTCGTCTCATATCTCCGAGATCGGTTGCGGCCGAGGCGCTGGATTTTTATGTTTACATAAAATCGTTCATTATGAAAAATTGTAGGGCCTCGCCCTCTACGCGACCTCGGCAAAGTGAGAATGAAATCGTCTTAATAAGCGACGATTTTATATAAACATTTCAAATCTAGCGCCTCGCCCGCTACGCGACCTCGGCGAAGTGAGAATAAAATCGTCTTTAGGAGTTTTTATATATTTACTAAGATATACAGGGAACGATTTCGGCTCATATCTCCGAAGTCAGACGAGGCGCTGGATTTAAAATGTTTACATAAAAATCGTTCATTATAGAAAATTGTAGGCCTCGCCCGCTACGCGACCTCGGCAAAGTGAGAATAAAATCGTCTTAATAAGCAACGATTTTAAATTAGCATTTCAAATCTAGGGCCTCGTCCGCTACGCGACCTCGGCAAAGTGAGAATAAAATCGTCTTAATAAGCAACGATTTTAAATTAGTATTTCAAATCTAGGGCCTCGCCCGCTACGCGACCTCGGCAAAGTGAGAATAAAATCGTTTTAGTAAGCAACGATTTTAAATTAGCATTTCAAATCTAGGGCCTCGCCCGCTACGCGAGCTCGGCAAAGTGAGCATAAAATCATCTTAATAAGCAACGATTTTAAATTAGCATTTCAAATCTAGGGCCTCGCCCGCTACGCGAGCTCGGCAAAGTGAGCATAAAATCATCTTAATAAGCAACGATTTTAAATTAGCATTTCAAATCTAGAGCCTCGCCCGCTACGCGACCTCGGCAAAGTGAGAATAAAATCGTCTTAATAAGCAACGATTTTAAATTAGCATTTCAAATCTAGGGCCTCGTCCGCTACGCGACCTCGGCAAAGTGAGAATAAAATCGTCTTAATAAGCAACGATTTTAAATTAGTATTTCAAATCTAGGGCCTCGCCCGCTACGCGACCTCGGCAAAGTGAGAATAAAATCGTTTTAGTAAGCAACGATTTTAAATTAGCATTTCAAATCTAGGGCCTCGCCCGCTACGCGAGCTCGGCAAAGTGAGCATAAAATCATCTTAATAAGCAACGATTTTAAATTAGCATTTCAAATCTAGGGCCTCGCCCGCTACGCGAGCTCGGCAAAGTGAGCATAAAATCATCTTAATAAGCAACGATTTTAAATTAGCATTTCAAATCTAGAGCCTCGCCCGCTACGCGACCTCGGCAAAGTGAGAATAAAATCGTCTTAATAAGCAACGATTTTAAATTAGCATTTCAAATCTAGGGCCTCGTCCGCTACGCGACCTCGGCAAAGTGAGAATAAAATCGTCTTAATAAGCAACGATTTTAAATTAGTATTTCAAATCTAGGGCCTCGCCCGCTACGCGACCTCGGCAAAGTGAGAATAAAATCGTTTTAGTAAGCAACGATTTTAAATTAGCATTTCAAATCTAGGGCCTCGCCCGCTACGCGAGCTCGGCAAAGTGAGCATAAAATCATCTTAATAAGCAACGATTTTAAATTAGCATTTCAAATCTAGGGCCTCGCCCGCTACGCGAGCTCGGCAAAGTGAGCATAAAATCATCTTAATAAGCAACGATTTTAAATTAGCATTTCAAATCTAGAGCCTCGCCCGCTACGCGACCTCGGCAAAGTGAGAATAAAATCGTCTTAATAAGCAACGATTTTATATAAACATTTCAAATCCTGCGCCTCGCCCGCTACGCGACCTCGGCGAAGTGAGAATAAAATCGTCTTTAGAAGTCTTTATATATTTATTAAGATACACAAAAAAATCGTTCATTTTAATAAATTATAGGGCCTCGGCCGCAAGCGACCTCGGCTATTTAAATCAAAAATCGTTCCTTATATATCTTACTTAATACACAAAATCTCTTATAAACCCCAAATTTAATTCATTTTTTATTTTTCAGATGGTTGGGCGAAAAAATTAACTCAAAATTAACCGGATCTTATTCGTTTCAAAACGGTTTCTTCTATCTACAATGGGAAGACGACAACACACTTTACAACAAAGACATAATCACCTCTTCTTTGCTAACGTTAAAGAAAACTCGAAGAAAATACAAATTGCACCCGCACAAACAACGTTCGAAATACATTTGTCGCCCCGAGTTCGTCGTCGAAACCGGAAATCATTTTATTTGGGAGTTTTTACCCGGCCATAACACGTTTAACGTCCCCTCGGATGCCGCAATTTTACATCATTACAGGGTGTGCGAATTCGGGGGCGACGATTGCGTGCAAACCGCCTCCGTTGTCGATCGAACCGCTTTTAAATACACCGATCGGTTAATAAAATCGGTTCGGGGCTTATATGATCGTTACAAAGATTCTTGTTTATTACAGGAATTACAATGGAGTTATTCCTGGAGATAATAAACGATGTGATAATGATTTAATTTTTTTTTTGGTTCATAAAAATGTGATGAAGAAAAGATATTTACTTGTAGAGGCACACTTTTTCTTGTAAATATTACTTAATTAAATTAAATTAAAAATAAGATAAAATTTTATCTCTACATTTAAAATTAAAAGCACAAATTTTTGATTTTTTTTAATTGATGGAATCAAAAAGAATCGTTTTAGAATCGTTTACGAAGAATAGTGAGGATACAATAAGTTTTAGCTATTAATTAATTAATTAATTATAAGTTTATTGTGATATAAGATAATTCGTACATAAAGAATCAAATGCATTTAATGTTAAGGAAAAATTGGTGAATATGCTGCGATCTTGTGACATCGTTAGCAATTTTATAAATTACCCCAAAAATATTTTTAGTTCTACTGTTACGATGAGATGTAATGGGATGTATAAATTGTATAAATAAATCAAAATCGAATGATTTAATAAAAAAATGATTCTTTTTTCAATTTTTAATTCTTTAAGAGCACTCAAACAAAGGTAATTATTATCATTAAAATTTGATTGGTGTTAGTAATTTAGTAAAAGCAATTTTACATGAGTAAATTAACGTTAAGTCTTTTGTTACAGATATTACCAGTAACAAACAGTTTTCTTGTAGAGGCAAAAGAAAATCGTGTCGAATATTGGATCTGGCTTTTATTATTACTTTTATCCCTCGGCGATTTGAGATTAAATCGCTCCCTGATTATCTTAGTAAATATACAAATACTCTTAAAAACGATTTTATTTACACTTCGCCGAGGTCGCGTAGCGGGCGAGGCGCTGGATTTGAAATGTTTATATAAAATCGTTGCTTATTAAGACGATTTTATTCTCACTTTGCCGAGGTCGCGTAGCGGGCGAGGCCTTACAATTTTCTAAAATAAACGATTTTGTGTTTATATTTCAAATTTTGCGATTTCGGCGATTTGAGGCGAAATCGTTCCCTGTATATCTTAGTAAATATATAAAAACTCGTAGAGACGATTTTATTCACACTTCGCCGAGGTCGCGTAGCGGGCGAGGCCTTACAATTTTCCAAAGTGAACGATTTTGTGTTTATATTTCAAATTTAGCGATTTCGGCGATTTGAGGCGAAATAGTAAATATATAAAGACTCGTAGAGACGATTTTATTCTCACTTCGCCGAGGTCGCGTAGCGGGCGAGGCGCTGGATTTAAAATGTTTACATAAAATCGTTCATTATGTAAAATTGTAGGGCCTCGCCCGCTACGCGACCTCGGCGAAGTGAGAATACAATCGTCTTTAGGAGTCTTTATATATTTACTAAGATATACAGGGAATGATTTCGCCTCAAATCGCCGAAATCGCAAAATTTGAAATATAAACACAAAATCGTTTATTTTGGAAAATTGTAAGGCCTCGTCCGCTACGCGACCTCGGCACAGTAAGAATATCATCATTTTTAAGCGACGATTTTATTTAAAAATTTTAAATCCTGCGCCTCGCCCGCTTCACGACCTCGGCGAAGTGAGAATAAAATCGTCTTTAGGAGTCTTTACATATTTACTAAGATCTATACAAGGAATGACCTCACCTCAAATTACCGAGGTCGCGCAGCGGTCGAGGCGCTGAATTTGAAATGTTTACATAAAATCGTTCATTTTGGAAGATTGTAAGGCCTCGCTCGCTACGCGACCTCGGCGAAGTGGGAATAAAATCGTCTTTAGGAGTCTTTGTATGTTTACTAAGATATACAAGGAACGATTTTACCTCAAATAGCCGAGGTCGCGCAGCGGGCGAGGCGCTGAATTTGAAATGTTTACATAAAATCGTTCATTTTGGAAGATTGTAAGGCCTCGCTCGCTACGCGACCTCGGCGAAGTAGGAATAAAATCATCTTTAGGAGTCTTTGTATGTTTACTAAGATATACAAGGAACGATTTTACCTCAAATAGCCGAGGTCGCGCAGCGGGCGAGGCGCTGAATTTGAAATGTTTACATAAAATCGTTCATTTTGGAAGATTGTAAGGCCTCGCTCGCTACGCGACCTCGGCGAAGTGGGAATAAAATCGTCTTTAGGAGTCTTTGTATGTTTACTAAGATATACAAGGAACGATTTTACCTCAAATAGCCGAGGTCGCACAGCGGGCGAGGCGCTGAATTTGAAATGTTTACATAAAATCGTTCATTTTGGAAGATTGTAAGGCCTCGCCCGCTTCACGACCTCGGCGAAGTGAGAATAAAATCGTCTTTAGGAGTCTTTACATATTTACTAAGATCTATACAAGGAATGACCTCACCTCAAATTACCGAGGTCGCGCAGCGGTCGAGGCGCTGAATTTGAAATGTTTACATAAAATCGTTCATTTTGGAAGATTGTAAGGCCTCGCTCGCTACGCGACCTCGGCGAAGTGGAAATAAAATCGTCTTTAGGAGTCTTTGTATGTTTACTAAGATATACAAGGAACGATTTTACCTCAAATAGCCGAGGTCGCGCAGCGGGCGAGGCGCTGAATTTGAAATGTTTACATAAAATCGTTCATTTTGGAAGATTGTAAGGCCTCGCTCGCTACGCGACCTCGGCGAAGTGGGAATAAAATCGTCTTTAGGAGTCTTTGTATGTTTACTAAGATATACAAGGAACGATTTTACCTCAAATAGCCGAGGTCGCGCAGCGGGCGAGGCGCTGAATTTGAAATGTTTACATAAAATCGTTCATTTTGGAAGATTGTAAGGCCTCGCTCGCTACGCGACCTCGGCGAAGTGGGAATAAAATCGTCTTTAGGAGTCTTTGTATGTTTACTAAGATATACAAGGAACGATTTTACCTCAAATAGCCGAGGTCGCACAGCGGGCGAGGCGCTGAATTTGAAATGTTTACATAAAATCGTTCATTTTGGAAGATTGTAAGGCCTCGCCCGCTTCACGACCTCGGCGAAGTGAGAATAAAATCGTCTTTAGGAGTCTTTACATATTTACTAAGATCTATACAAGGAATGACCTCACCTCAAATTACCGAGGTCGCGCAGCGGTCGAGGCGCTGAATTTGAAATGTTTACATAAAATCGTTCATTTTGGAAGATTGTAAGGCCTCGCTCGCTACGCGACCTCGGCGAAGTGGGAATAAAATCGTCTTTAGGAGTCTTTGTATGTTTACTAAGATATACAAGGAACGATTTTACCTCAAATAGCCGAGGTCGCGCAGCGGGCGAGGCGCTGAATTTGAAATGTTTACATAAAATCGTTCATTTTGGAAGATTGTAAGGCCTCGCTCGCTACGCGACCTCGGCGAAGTGGGAATAAAATCGTTTTTAGGAGTCTTTGTATGTTTACTAAGATATGCAAGGAACGATTTTACCTCAAATCGCCGAGGTCGCGCAGCGGGCGAGGCGCTGAATTTGAAATGTTTACATAAAATCGTTCATTTTGGAAGATTGTAAGGCCTCGCTCGCTACGCGACCTCGGCGAAGTGGGAATAAAATCGTTTTTAGGAGTCTTTGTATGTTTACTAAGATATGCAAGGAACGATTTTACCTCAAATCGCCGAGGTCGCGCAGCGGGCGAGGCGCTGAATTTGAAATGTTTACATAAAATCGTTCATTTTGGAAGATTGTAAGGCCTCGCTCGCTACGCGACCTCGGCGAAGTGGGAATAAAATCGTTTTTAGGAGTCTTTGTATGTTTACTAAGATATGCAAGGAACGATTTTACCTCAAATCGCCGAGGTCGCGCAGCGGGCGAGGCGCTGAATTTGAAATGTTTACATAAAATCGTTCATTTTGGAAGATTGTAAGGCCTCGCTCGCTACGCGACCTCGGCGAAGTGGGAATAAAATCGTTTTTAGGAGTCTTTGTATGTTTA
The DNA here is from genome assembly GCA_036711965.1 of Onthophagus sagittarius. Classification (NCBI taxonomy): domain Eukaryota; kingdom Metazoa; phylum Arthropoda; class Insecta; order Coleoptera; family Scarabaeidae; genus Onthophagus; species Onthophagus sagittarius. The sequence goes on from JASERS010000008.1 coordinate 15,038,612, forward strand.
CTAAGATATGCAAGGAACGATTTTACCTCAAATCGCCGAGGTCGCGCAGCGGGCGAGGCGCTGAATTTGAAATGTTTACATAAAATCGTTCATTTTGGAAGATTGTAAGGCCTCGCTCGCTACGCGACCTCGGCGAAGTGAGAATAAAATCGTCTTTAGGAGTCTTTGTATGTTTACTAAGATATGCAAGGAACGATTTTACCTCAAATCGCCGAGGTCGCGCAGCGGGCGAGGCGCTGAATTTGAAATGTTTACATAAAATCGTTCATTTTGGAAGATTGTAAGGCCTCGCTCGCTACGCGACCTCGGCGAAGTGGGAATAAAATCGTCTTTAGGAGTCTTTGTATGTTTACTAAGATATACAAGGAACGATTTTACCTCAAATAGCCGAGGTCGCGCAGCGGGCGAGGCGCTGAATTTGAAATGTTTACATAAAATCGTTCATTTTGGAAGATTGTAAGGCCTCGCTCACTACGCGACCTCGGCAAAGTAGGAATAAAATCGTCTTTGTATGTTTACTAAGATATACAAGGAACGATTTTACCTCAAATAGCCGAGGTCGCGCAGCGGGCGAGGCGCTGAATTTGAAATGTTTACATAAAATCGTTCATTTTGGAAGATTGTAAGGCCTCGCTCACTACGCGACCTCGGCAAAGTAGGAATAAAATCGTCTTTAGGAGTCTTTGTATGTTTACTAAGATATACAAGGAACGATTTTACCTCAAATAGCCGAGGTCGCACATTACATTTATTTATTATTACAATGATCTAGTGACTAACAATAAAACTAGATCGGAAATTGATACAGATTAAGTTTTCCAAAAACATTATTAAACATGCATTTTTTAATAAAAATTGAAAATGAAATTAAAATTAAATTCAAATAAAATAAAATAAAACGAATGAAACTACTGTTAAGCTTGCCTGAAAACTATTGATTAATTAATAAGCGAGCAAAATAATGATTTATTCTATCTTAACCTAAGCCCTTGTGTTAATATTCTACATGCAAAAAGAAAATAAAAGTAATTTCCTAACCTAATTAACCCCTTCAAAAATAAATTTCAAAAAAATCAAATGCTAACTAATAGGTAATAACTAAGCTAATATAATATAAAACATGCAAATTCACATGCAATGAAATGGAACCAATTAAGTAAAATAATGAACAATATGGATTTGTAATTGATTAAGGAAGATGACATGCGATCAGAAAGAATTAATTGGATTACATGCAGTTTCACATGCGGTAAAGCAAAATAATAACGAAATCGTAATTATTTACCATTCAGATGTTAACGGTTGTTCTTCTATTCAGTGCTTGGCCGGGTTTAGGAATTTTATTGCTGTTATACAGTTACCTAAACCTCGTTTCCATGTCCCGCCAACGTGGAGGCGCACTTTTACCCACTATCTAGTTCTGCCGCTTAATAATGTTCTATCATCTTGCTGTAATCTTTTAATTAATATAATTGAAATGAGTTTGAAATAAAAAGAAGTCCTACTCAACTAACTTATATTTAACTAAAACTACTTAAAACTAAACTATAACTAGGCGCTTTGCGCTTGTCTTGATCGGTGTTTTGTCAATTCCGGGTTTTAATTGTCGTCCAATAGATTCCCTCGACCGGTTCATCGTAGTACGGTATCCAGGTACGAGGGATTGGAAATGACCAGATGGTTTGGTCACGGTATGTTCTTGTCTCTTTTCTCTATTTCTTGCAGTATGTGCTCTAACGATTTTATCTTTTCCACGTTCTGAAGAATTTCCGATATTGGTACATCTCTGAGTTCCGCTCTTTTATCCTCAACGTTTGCAATGAGACCACATTCAAGAAGTGCGTGTTCTGGAGTTCCCATTTCACCACACTCGCACAAGTTGGTTTCCTTAAGTTTCCTTTCGTACAAGTATTTCGGAAACGGGCCATGTCCGGTAAGGAAGTGTATGACTGATCTGCTGAGTTGTAGCTGTGTTTGGAGTCTTAACCTGACGTTAGGAAAGATGGCATAAACTCTTCTACCTGTTTCAGAGCTGTCCCATCTTTGTTGCCATTTATCCAAGATGGTTTCCAGGATATCACTCTGATCCCTTGCCTCCTTTCCTAACAGGCTTTTGACTTTGGTTTGGTTACCTTTCTTTAGCCAGTAGGTGGCAGCTCTTTTGATGACCTGCAGGTCCATTGGAAGAGTCCCCATTAAAACCGTGAGCGCATCTGTAGGTGTTGTTCTGTACGCTCCGGTCATTCTCAGAAGAATGGTTCTTTGGGCTCTGTTAAGTCTCTCCCGTGGTTTCACCTGCAAGGCTTTTTCTCCCCAAACACTCGCTGCATACGTTGTTATTGCAGACATTACCGCATTCAAATATCTATTTATTTGCTGCATTTTCAAGTCATACTTCCTTGTGGCCAGACTAGCAATTTTGTGCATTGCTGCTGTTGCCTTGATACAAGTCTCTTCTACGTGAGTTGCATGCTGGAACCTTTCTGTGATGTTTACTCCTAGATAGTTGGTCGTTTTTTGTCTCTTGATGGAGGTGTTGCCCATCTTTATGACTGGATCCCTTTTCAATGTCCCTTTCATTATCGCAAATGTGGTCTTCTGCTCCGAGACGGCTAGTTTATTTTGTTTGCACCATTTATCAACTACCACTAGCGCATCCGTTGCTTTCTTTTCAATGTCGTTTCTATTGTTGGCTTCGATTATAAGCAAAATGTCATCGGCGTATGCTATAGTGGCAGTGACTTCAGGCTCAATTTTGTTCAACAAATCCTCAATTACTATGTCCCAAAACAGCGGACCACACACCGAACCCTGCGGACATCCTTTGGTTATTCTCTTGGTTATTGTATTTTCTTTCCCACAGCATAATGCCGCATATCTGTCCTGACAATAGCTTCTAAAAACTCTATACAAGTTTTCCGGACAGCTTAAAGATCTTAGTCTCGCAAAAAGCGATGGCCACCAAAGATTGTCAAAAGCTCCTGTAATATCTATAAAAATCGCAATAGCATACTTTGAGTTTACTTTATCTATTTCTTCCCTGAATTTATTTATTGCGTCTTCCGTGGACTTTCCTTTTCTATATGCAAACTGAGCCTCGTTTATTAGATTCATGTTTGCTCTATGGATCTGTAGTCTTGAGCATAAGATACGTTCAAAAATTTTTCCCATTATATTGAGAAGACAGATCGGACGGTACGACTTGGGATCATTTAGCGGTTTCCCTTTTCCTTTGTAAAGTATTGTGACGTAAGCCTGTTTGAAAATTCTTGGAAACTTTCCCTGACTGATACAAGCATTGTATAGAAGTGTTAGTGGCGATGCCAGACGGTGTTGCAATGCCTTAATTATTTCGGAAGGAATGTTGTCTTTTCCTGGAGACTTCTTGTTTTTACAGAGCGCTATCCACGCCAAAGTTTCTTCCACCGTTACTTCACTCACATTCTCCATCGACGGACACCGTTCTGCAAGCTGCTCCCTCAGCTGCCTCTGTTCCGGTGTTTCTAGTTGTTCATCATCGTCTGGCAGTAGTGTGTGAAGTAGGGTTGTTGCCGTTTCTCTCCAGTCCTGTGTAAAAGTTCCATCCTCTTTCCTTAAGGTAGAGAAAGTGGTTGGGCTTCTCACTTTCTGCATTGCAATTTTATATGGCATGCCCCACGGGTCAGTTTCCAAGTTTTCCCGCACAAAACGCTCGACACATTTTTGTTTCTCCTCCTGAATCAGTTGTTTGTATTCGGCTTTTTCGGCTAAATATCTGAGAAGGTACATTTCTTTGTCCTCATCCGTATATGCTCTCTGATATCGTTTCCTGCAATTTCTGACAACTTGCCTCTTTTTCCGTAGTCTATCATTCCAAAATTGACAATTCCTCGGCTTAGATTGCATATATTGAGGAACTGCGGCATCCATTGCCTTCTGTAGAGCTATCGTTATTTCTTTCGCAAGTTCTTCCGTATCAACCTGATTATAATTTGTGACTATTGGAATTCTAGGATTAAACGACCTTAGTAACTTATCCCAGTCTGTTTTCCTGATGTTATACCTTTTGACTGGTGTAAAGGATTGCTCATCAGTTTTTCCATTAGCCAACTCGAATTGTATTACGTTATGATCGCTCACTGTAGCACTCTCTAGCACTTTCCAATTTGCCACCAGATTAGCCGCTTTCAGATTTGTTATTGTCACGTCGATATTCGACGACGCTCCGGCTCTTCCCTGATATGTTGGTGGATTTCCAGGTAGATTTTCTACCTCCAGTGCCAGTTCTTCAATCATTTCTTCCAGTTCTTGTCCTTTTTCGTTGCTTTCAGAGCTATGCCACAGTTGCGATCTCGCGTTTACATCGGCCGTGAGGATTGCTGGAGTATCCTCAGTTTCTATAAAAATCCGTCTTGTTTTGTCTATGTGTTGGGTTATATCATCCGAGTACTGATAGTACTGGCTGATTATAACCCATTTTCTCATTCCCTTACGTATCTCCGCCACAGCACAGTGGCTGTTATTGTGCTGTGTGAGGCTGGTAACCACTAGCGAAGCATCTAGGACTATTATTAGGGCCTGAGGCTTACCTCCCAGTCCAACCTGTCTTGCTGTTTGAGGGAGGTCAGGAAATCGACCGTTTACGGTGTATGGTTCTTGTACACATAGTATGTCGTACTGATTCTTGCTCGAAAGTTGCAATAATTCCGCCATGACCGTTTTGCTGCCTTGAGCATTTATCTGACATACTCGTAATGAAGACATTACGGATGCCGTGTGTGAATGTGGCTTTGGGGCCACTTCTGATCGTAGTTGAAGGCTAGCCTTCCGTAAGTCATGACGAAATCTTCATACAAGGTTTGTACGTTCAAGATTTCCTCCCTCCGTCTGAATACTTCCCTCAGGTAGTATTTCAACACGTCTGGGTCAGTAGGCAGGTTCGCGCATTTAAGGTGAATCCTGTCTACCGCCTCTGGGACCGGGAAAGTAATTCTCCTGCCCTTGGGATGTTTTGTCCTTATTAGGTGTCTGAGTGCTGTCGTGAGCATTTGTGGTTCTTCCAGCCTGCTTAGTTTATATGTCTCTTCCAGTTTGATATAAAACGACGTAGGATCGTTATTTATATCAAAAATGTCATAAGTTACTACAGGTGTCTTGGTATTGGGAGATTCATCGACCTTTTCAGCAATGTCTTTCGTTTTATCAGGTTCTAGAATTTCCTCTTGTTTAGGCGATGTTTGTCTGTGTCGTTTGCCCATTTTTCGCAGGGCACTTGTTATATTTTTTATTTTGTCTTTTAATGTTTTGCTGGTCTGAGGCGTTGTGGTAAGGTCTGTTTGGCTATTATCTTGTTCTGTTTGTTGTTCAGTTTCGTCCAGTGTGCTAGTTGATGCGTCCCTTGTATTTTTTAGCTTGTTATATCTCTCTGATTGTCGTTGTTTAAAGTTTTCTGCCCTGGCTCTGTTTCGTACTGCTCTTTTATCTTTTTCATCAAATACCTCTATTTGCTGTGTCTTATTCATAATCGGTCTTTTGAATAAGTCGTTCCAACAATAGCTTGTACGTTGGGCAGTCTTTTTTATCAGCTGTACATTTTTTGCCACGATTACTACAAGGGATACAAGTTGTCGTTTTTCCTGCCTGATCACACTGGGTTTTATTGTGAGTTGTTTCACCACATTGGGAGCATTTTTCTTCTCCATTACAGTATTTAGCCACGTGTCCTAAGTCTCCACATTTGTTACATCTTGGGACAACGATATAGTCCTTAGCGGTTACAGCGTTGTACCCAATGTATATGCGTCTTTGCGCTAAAATTAGTTTTCTCAACTTTCCACTTGTTTCGGCTACTATGTGAACTGTATCTTTGTTTCTCGGTCCTGTCTTGAATTTTATATTAAAATTAGCCTCGAATTCCTCTTTAGATGTTATGTTGTAAAAATTTTGTTCATATATTGTGTCTTTTATTTCTTGAAGTTCCAGTGATGCTTTGACATCGTACAAGATCACTAATGGTTTCCTTTTTTTCGGCTCATCAACTTTGAAGTTTTTGTTTATTTCTGTGTGCGACTGTATTTTTTGTTTATCAGCCTCATTTTCCGTTTCAATTATAAGCGTTTTTTGTGTGGTTCTAATTGACTTGATTTTTATTCTATCCTTAACCGGGTTTATGGATCTGGTAAAAACTGTTTTCATATCCTTAATTTGTTTTTCACTTTTTGCTGTAAGGAAAAGTGTAGGTTGTTTTTGGGTAATATTTAATTTGTCAATTTTAGCGTTTTTGATTTCCACTTTTTTAGCTGCGACTTCAGCGTAGTTCATTGCCGGCACGGTAGTTTTACTATTTTCCTTTAATTCTGATTTGAGTTTTTCGTTTTCTTTCCTTAATAGTTTGAGTTGACCGATCAGTTCCGCCTGTGCAATCGCCCAAGCACTGATTCTCATTCGCAATCCTTCTCTGCCTAATTTACTTAACCTGTTTGATGGATCCATGTCGTTATTGACATAGTCCATCAATTGCGTGAGTCGTTCCGTTAAAGCCTCTGAGGGGTCATCCTCTTGAGGTCTGTATTCCGGACTATCGGGAAGCCTCTTTCGTTTGTCGGTCGCTTTTTGGACATCCTTTGTGTCCTTTTGCCTTGCGGCATTGTCTAACTCCATCTCTACCGTAACAGAGCGTCTCTGTGGTAGCGGAGTAGCGGGAGGGGTTCGCTGCATCTTGGGAGCAAGCCCAGAGGATGCGCACGACTGGTTGATGCCAACTTTTTCCACTAGGTTGGCAAGACCTAGCTTCTGAAGTCAGTCCCCTGTTGGTCGGGGTGACCTACCAGGCGGTGCCCTTGGCCGTAGATAGGATTCTTATGGCTCACTGTCAATTGCAGCCACAACCGACTAACCAGCCCATCCGTCGTTGACGAGATGCACCTCGTGGAGGTGGGTTTCCCCGCCTGGCGAGTACGTATACTCGGCCAGCCGAAAACTTTAACCAATACCCCTTCGACTTGCGATTGTTAAAATAAATTACTTGAAAATTAAAGAAAAATAAAAATTTAAATGCTTGCTAGAATTCACTTATCTCAAAATCGCTATATAGGCCTATACGCAGGAGCAATCTCAGCTACGCTTCATCGGTTACGATACTGCCACTGCGCAAAGCTAGAGGTCGAGGTCGAGCCGAGGTCGCACAGCGGGCGAGGCGCTGAATTTGAAATGTTTACATAAAATCGTTCATTTTGGAAGATTGTAAGGCCTCGCCCGCTTCACGACCTCGGCGAAGTGAGAATAAAATCGTCTTTAGGAGTCTTTACATATTTACTAAGATCTATACAAGGAATGACCTCACCTCAAATTACCGAGGTCGCGCAGCGGTCGAGGCGCTGAATTTGAAATGTTTACATAAAATCGTTCATTTTGGAAGATTGTAAGGCCTCGCTCGCTACGCGACCTCGGCGAAGTGGGAATAAAATCGTCTTTAGGAGTCTTTGTATGTTTACTAAGATATACAAGGAACGATTTTACCTCAAATAGCCGAGGTCGCACAGCGGGCGAGGCGCTGAATTTGAAATGTTTACATAAAATCGTTCATTTTGGAAGATTGTAAGGCCTCGCTCGCTACGCGATCTCGGCGAAGTGGGAATAAAATCGTCTTTAGGAGTCTTTGTATGTTTACTAAGATATACAAGGAACGATTTTACCTCAAATCGCCGAGGTCGCGCAGCGGGCGAGGCGCTGAATTTGAAATGTTTACATAAAATCGTTCATTTTGGAAGATTGTAAGGCCTCGCTCGCTACGCGATCTCGGCGAAGTGGGAATAAAATCGTCTTTAGGAGTCTTTGTATGTTTACTAAGATATACAAGGAACGATTTTACCTCAAATAGCCGAGGTCGCACAGCGGGCGAGGCGCTGAATTTGAAATGTTTACATAAAATCGTTCATTTTGGAAGATTGTAAGGCCTCGCTCGCTACGCGACCTCGGCGAAATGAGAATAAAATCGTCTTATACGACACTTTATACATTTATTAAGATATACAATGAACGATTTCGGCTTAAATCGCCGAGGTCGCGTAGCGGGCGAGGCCCTGGATTTATCAAAATCGTCCATTTTGGACGATTGCAGTACCTCGCCCGTTACGCGACCTCGGCTGAGTGAAAATAAAATCGTCTTATACGACACTTTATACATTTACTAAGATATACAATGAACGATTTTGCCTCAAATCGCCGAGGTTGCTTGCAGTCAAAGCCCTAGATTCATCAAAATCGTTCATTTTGAAAGATGTAGCGCCTCGCCCGCTTCGCGACCTCGGCGAAGTGAGACTAAAATCGTCTTGAAGGGTTTTTATATATTTACTAAGATATACAGGGTATAATTTCACCTCAAATCGCCGAGGTCGCGTAGCGGGCGAGGCACTCGAAATGATATACATATAAATACGAAATCATTCATTTTGGAAATTTATTGCGCCTCGCCCGCTACGCGACCTCGGCGAAGTGGGGATAAAATCGTCTTTAGGAGTTTTTATATATTTACTAAGATATACAGGGAATGATTTCACCTCAAATTGCCGAGGTCGCGTAGTGGCGAGGCACTGGAGTTGAAATTTTTGGAAGAATGTAGCGCCTCGCCCGCAAACGATCTCGGCGAAATGAGAATAAAATCGTCTTATAAGACATTTTTTATATTTATTAAGATATACAAGAAATGATTTCGTTTTAAATCACCGAGGTCGCGCAGCGGGCGAGGCGCTGGAGTTGAAATTTTGATATAAAATCGTCAATTTTGGAAGATTCTAGCGCCTCGCCCGCTACGCGACCTCGGCGGAGTGAGAATGAAATCGTCTGATATGAGTCTTTGTATATTTTCTAAAATATGCAAGGAACGATTTCGTCTCAAATCGCCGAGGTCGCGTAGCGGGCGAGGCGCTACATTCTTTCAAAATTGACGATTTTGTCAAAATTTCAACTCCAGTGCCTCGCCCGCTTCGCGACCTCGGCGATTTAAGACGAAATCGTTTCTTGTATATCATAATAAATGTATAATGTCTCTTATACAACAATTTTTTTCTCACTCTGCCGAGGTCGCGAAGCGGGCGAGGCACTACATCTTCCAAAATGAACGGTTTCGTGTTAATGTTTCAACTCCAGCGCCTCGCCCGCTTCGCGACCTCGGCGAAGTGAGGATAAAATCGTCTTTAGGAATTTTTGTATTTTGTATTTACTAAGATATACAGGGAATGATTTTACCTAAAATCGCCGAGGTCGCTTACGTGTATAAAATCGTTCATTTTGGAAGATTGTAGGGCCTCGCCCGCTACGCGACCTCGGCGAAGTGAGAATAAAATCATCTTTAAGAATATTTATATATTTATCAAGATAATCAAGGAACGATTTTACCTTAAATTGTCAAGGTCGCGTAGCGGGTGAGGCATTACAAATAAAACATTTACACAAAATCGTTAATTTTGGCAATTTCTAGGGCCTCGCCCGCTACGCGACCTCGGCGAAGTGAGAATAAAATCGCCCCTAAAAGTTTTTATATATTGATTAAGATATATAAGGAATAATTTCACCTCAAATCGCCGAGGTCGCGTAGCGGGCGAGGCACTGGATTTATAATATTTGCATAAAATCGTTCATTTTGGAAGATTACACACAACAATTTTGTGTTAATACACAAAATTTCTTTTTTAAATTTATTTTTTATTTCTCAGATGGTCGAGCGAAAAAATTAACCGGATCTTATTCGTGTCAAAACGATTTCTTCTATCTACAATGAGATATATAAATAAACGTATAAATAAATCAAAATCAAATAATTCAATAAAAAAATTATCCTTTTCCCAATCCTTCGATCCTTCAATTCAAAATTAATTTAGAGTGTTGTGCAATAATCAAAGGAAACAAAAATCTTGTCATTAATGACATCCAAATCACTTCCAAAGATTTTTGTTATTCTCCAAAATTAATTCTCTGTAGAAAAATCAACACCAAAAAAAGGTAGGGAATATAAACAATATTATTAATTTTGATTAATTTTTTTTGGGATAGAGATAGAGCTAAATATGGAGGCGATTCTCTCAAAAGATAAAGCAGAAAGGCTCCAAACGGTGTTAGACCTAATTAGGGTAACGTTCCATATCGGTTACATCCCGACATTATTATATTTGGGTTGGAAACTTGGACCGGAAAGGGGGGCACAACCCTTCACGTTCACAAATTTTCTTTGGTATTATTAATAATTGGGATTAAATCTGTTATTTGTAATAACGGATACGAGACAAACATCATTTTGTTATTTTTTTAATACGAAAGGATTAAGTTATTTTTTTTTCTATGGGGATTTGTTATAACGATGTATATTATTAAAGAAGAAACGATCCAAATTTCGTTTTACTCTTCATCTTATTTTATCTTTATTATTAGCACAATTATTTCATCTAATTATTTGCTTATAAAATTATTATTTAAAAATATGCTGAGTGAATGATGAATCTTACCATTAAACGTGACATAACGTAGCATCAATTTGTTGTAACGAAGGGATCATCATTTTTAATTTTCTTCGATAAGCTGGATCGGACGCGACGGGGTTTCGTTCTAAATAAATGGTGGATAATTTCGGGAGGGTTCCTAATTTTTGGATCGAATTCCAATCGGAAATTTCGTTATCGTTTAACTAAAAAAATTTTTTTTTATTAATAATAATTAATTAATGAATTAATTAATTAATTTACCCAAAGCTCCTCCATCAAATTAAGATGAAAAATATTATCGATAACCTTAATCTTATTTTTCGCCAAATCCAAAGTATTCAATTCCTTATTTTCGTCCAATTTCTCAATGATCGTGATCCCATTTTCCGAGACGTACAGCTGATCCAATTTTTTTAACTCCTCCAAATTCTCCAAAACGGTTATTCGATTACTTTGCAGGCTTAGGCAAGTTAAATCGACCAATTTATCCAAATTTTCGATCTTAACGATTTTATTTTTCCCCAAATATAATTGCTGGACGGTCGTTAAAGAATCCAAATTTTCAATAACTCGTATTTTATTATCCCCCAATTCTAAGAGTTGCAAATTATCTAATCCCGCCAAATTTTCGATCTTCGAGATTTTATTCGAAGATAAAAACAACTTAGATAATTTTTTTAATGTACTTAATCCCTCGATTTGTTTGATCCGGTTGAACGATAAATCTAATATCCTAAAACGATAAAAATTAAGATAAAGATCGATAAAAAGAATAAAATTAAATTTACTCTAAATTGATTAAATTCTCCAAGTTCTCGATTTTGGTGATTTGGTTATCGTAGAGCTCCAATTCGGTTAATGTAATTAATGTATCGAGGTTTTCGATCTTTTTGATCAAATTCCATCGCAAATAGAGCCTCTCTATGCATCGTAACGGCTCCAAATTTTGCAACTTTCCGATTCTCCCGTGGTTTAGGTCTAACTCGGTGGTGTCGGGGTCGACCACTATGATATCGTTGATTGTTAAATCATCGGGTTTCTCTAAAATATGATTTAATTTGAGATTTTGCAAAAAATTGTGAGGATGTTTACCTTCCCCATCGGAAATTGGCTCCTCCACCGCCTCCATGGCTGAAATATATTAATTAATGAGTATTAAAGGAAATTATTTATGATAAATTGAAATACCTTGCTTAATTTCTTCTGAGGTTGCCATTAAAATGAAAAAACTCGATTTTTTGAGGGGACGAAGAAATGCTTCATTTGACGTATTCTGTCAAAATGTTCTGTCAAAAATTAATACCAAATTAGAAAAAAAAAAATTTAACAAAACGATTAATTTTTAATTATTTAATTTAATAATAATTTGAATTAAATTAAACTAAAAATTAAATTCGAACTTATTCAAACATAATTTAAAATATAATAAGATAAAATAACTTAATTTTATGCGGGAACGAAAAAATGCTTCATTGACGCATTCCGTCAAAAATTGTACCAAATTCGAAAAAAAAAAATAACTAAAACGATTTCTTTTTAATTATTTAATATTTTTGAATTGATTTAGTTCGATTTAATTTAAATTGATTCAATTTAATTTAAATTGATTCAATTTAATTTAATTAAACGAAAAATTAAATTAAAAAAACCTAATTATCGCTTTTTTTTAAATCAAATTAATAAAACAAAAAAAACCTAGATAGCGTCATCGTCGAAAGTGCCGCCATTTTAGAAGGCCGTGGCGTTATTTGGCCCGAATTTTTTTGTCGGAATTTTTCAATCAAAAATCGATTAAAAACACTTAAATAAACGGTTTTAATCGAATTCCAACGCGCCCGCTTCAAATCCGGCCGAAATGAGCTACGGAAGACCCCCGCCGAGGATCGACGGCATGGTTTCGTTAAAAGTGGATAATTTAACTTATAGAACGACTCCGGAGGATTTAAGACGCGTTTTTGAGCGCTGCGGGGAAGTTGGGGACATCTACATACCCAGGGATCGATTTACGAGGGAGAGCCGCGGGTTTGCTTTCGTCAGGTAAAAAATTTTTGACATAACCTCACTTTTTTTTTTGATTAAAAATTGTCCATTAAATCGTTTTTTTATGGTAGATTTTATGATAAACGCGACGCAGAGGATGCATTGGATGCTATGGATGGGCGGATGTTGGACGGGAGGGAGTTGAGGGTGCAAATGGCCCGATACGGGCGCCCCACTTCACCTCATCGGAGATATAGCCGCTCTAACAGAAGAAGGTGATTTAACCAACAAATTGAAATTAATTACCTTAATTTGGTTAATTTTGAGTAGATCTCGATCGCGTTCAAGAAGACGCAGCCGATCTCGTTCGTACCGGCGAAGATCTCCGAGCCGGAGCCGTTCCCGATCTGATAGTAAAAGCTCGAGGGGGCGATCCAGGTCGAGGTCTAAATCCGAAAAAAGATCCGACAGCAAATCCCGATCTAGATCAAAATCGTAAGCCCAAATTAACCTAAAATTAAAATCGAAAATAAATTGATTAATTTTTTTTTAGTTAAAATAGGTGCAGTCCGTTTTTGAGGGTCTCCCCACGGTTTATCAATCAATCAATAAAATCGCTAAGGTATTTACATTCATAGTTATATGATCATAGACTGCACAGACCCACATTTTACAAAAACGATCCATTTCCGTAAAATCTAATTAAAAAAAAAAGATTAAAGAAAGAAAAAATTAATAATTAAGAATTCGTTTAAGCATTTTAAGCTGTGTCAAAGCGTTTAAGTGTAAGCTAGTTACAGAAAAATCTTTTTTTCTTTCTCTTTTATTGAGTGTAATTTTGTTTCGATTAAAAAAAAATTATGATTAAATGTAAACGAACCATAAACGGTGTCTCAATAATTTTTAGTTTGTTTTTCTTTTTATCGTATCTTGTATGGATTTAAACTTGAACGCATTTAATTGTGTAATAAATTGCGTTAAAAGTTTAAAATAGATTAAGTAATAATCTCTCGTTTATAAATAAATAAAATAAAATCGATTTTAATTAAAGATCGATAATCGATGAATCAACTAACGATTTTTGTGTGAACAGGCGCAGTGCCTGGGTTGGCGTTGCGGTGAGCAAGCAGTCTCGAGTAGCTGCCGTTGTTGCAGAGAGTAAGGCCGGTTGGTAGAGAGAGAGAGCGGTTTTTGGTGGTGTTTGCGGTTCAGCTGCGGCATGATCCGGGCGATTTCGATCGGCTTAAATCTCCCTTTTATTGAGGGATTAAATCATTTCTTCCGATACTCTTATTAATTTTATGGATTTTATCGAGGGCCCCTTTAACCCTACCCACCCAGCCCGCACCCCTGTGACTAATTTGTGTTCATTTCAGGTTTCCTTAAACAGGTAGGTATTAACTCGAATTTGATTGATTCATCATTGTATTAATTATTACATTACACCGGCGATTTAGGTAAATAAAATAAAATAAATAATAAAGGATTATTTATAAATTTAATTAGTTTTATTCCTAATTTATTATTTAATACCTTAATAACACGAATTCTTTGTTAAATAGAATGGGGGATGACTCAATGTGTAAAGTAGGAAATGGAGATTTTAATTTTGATTAAATAGAGATGAAGAAGATGTAAAATTTAAAGCCTGGGACACAAAGACTGTTTGAAAATTAGAGAAGAAAATGAGCTTACAAGAAAAAAATGGATTTTGGAGTATTACCAAATTGACATGAATTTAGAAGAAATTCCCTTTTGAATGCTGAAAATAAAGAATTTGCAAAAATACAGCAAATATCTTCAAAATATAACAATTTCGGATTTTCAGTACAAAAATTGATCGCGATTCAAAACCTAAAATGGATAGAAAGATATTTTTTGCGTAAATATTGTTGATAATGAACTATAAACGCTTAATTCATAACCAGATGCAACCTAGATATACAATACATAGTAATTGAAACCAATTTAGTAACCATTTTCGAAAAAATCGATTTTTCAGAAATTTTTAAATTTATACAAAATATTGGAAAAATCCCAATTAAGTTCAACAGCTTATATCTCAAGAACTAAGTGAGATATTTTCAAATTGAGTTCACTTTTAGGAAGTAGATGCTTCAATTAGTAATTGGAAGTAATTTCATAACAATTTTTCAAAAAATCGATTTTTCAGGAATTTTTAAATTTATACAAATTATCGGAAAAATTCTAATTAAGTTCATCAGTTTATATCTCAAGAACTAAGTGAGATATTTTTTAATTGACTTCATTTTTGGAAAGTAGATGCTCCAATTAATAATTGAAAGTAATTTCATAACAATTTTTCAAAAAATCGATTTTTCAGGAATTTTTAAATTTATACAAAATATTGGAAAAATTCCAATTAAGTTCAACAGCTGATATCTCAAGAACTAAGTGAGATATTTTCAAGTTGAGTTCACTTTTAGTAAGTAGATGCTCCAATTAATAATTGAAAGTAATTTCATAACAATTTTTTAAAAAATCGATTTTTCAGGAATTTTTAAATTTATACAAAATATTGAAAAAATTCCAATTAAGTTCAACAGCTGATATCTCAAGAACTAAGTGAGATATTTTCAAATTGACTTCACTTTTAGGAAGTAGATGCTCCCATTAATAATTGAAAGTAATTTTATAACAATTTTTCAAAAAATCGATTTTTCAGGAATTTTTAAATTTATACAAAATATTGGAGAAATCCCAATTAAGTTCGGAAGATTATATCTCAAGAACTAAGTGAGATATTTTCAAATTGACTTCACTTTTAGAAAGTAGATGCTTCAATTAGTAATTGAAAGTAATTTTAGAACAATTTTTCAAAAAATCGATTTTTCAGGAATTATTAAATTTATACAAAATATCGGAAAAATCCCAATTAAGTTAAACAGCTGATATCTCAAGAACTAAGTGAGATATTTTCAAATTGACTTCACTTTTAGAAAGTAGATGCTTCAATTAGTAATTGAAAGTAATTTTAGAACAATTTTTCAAAAAATCGATTTTTCAGGAATTATTAAATTTATACAAAATATCGGAAAAATCCCAATTAAGTTCAACAGCTGATATCTCAAGAACTAAGTGAGATATTTTCAAATTGACTTCACTTTTAGAAAGTAGATGCTTCAATTAGTAATTGAAAGTAATTTTAGAACAATTTTTCAAAAAATCGATTTTTCAGGAATTTTTAAATTTATACAAAATATCGGAAAAATCCCAATTAAGTTCAACAGCTGATATCTCAAGAACTAAGTGAGATATTTTCAAATTGACTTCACTTTTAGAAAGTAGATGCTTCAATTAGTAATTGAAAGTAATTTTAGAACAATTTTTCAAAAAATCGATTTTTCAGGAATTATTAAATTTATACAAAATATCGGAAAAATCCCAATTAAGTTCAACAGCTGATATCTCAAGAACTAAGTGAGATATTTTCAAATTGACTTCACTTTCAGAAAGTAGATGCTTCAATTAGTAATTGAAAGTAATTTTAGAACAATTTTTCAAAAAATCGATTTTTCAGGAATTTTTAAATTTATACAAAATATCGGAAAAATCCCAATTAAGTTCAGCAGCTGATATCTCAAGAACTAAGTGAGATATTTTCAAATTGACTTCACTTTTAGAAAGTAGATGCTTCAATTAGTAATTGAAAGTAATTTTAGAACAATTTTTCAAAAAATCGATTTTTCAGGAATTTTTAAATTTATACAAAATATCGGAAAAATCCCAATTAAGTTCAGCAGCTGATATCTCAAGAACTAAGTGAGATATTTTCAAATTGACTTCACTTTTAGAAAGTAGATGCTTCAATTAGTAATTGAAAGTAATTTTAGAACAATTTTTCAAAAAATCGATTTTTCAGGAATTTTTAAATTTATACAAAATATCGGAAAAATCCCAATTAAGTTCAGCAGCTGATATCTCAAGAACTAAGTGAGATATTTTCAAATTGACTTCACTTTTAGAAAGTAGATGCTTCAATTAGTAATTGAAAGTAATTTTAGAACAATTTTTCAAAAAATCGATTTTTCAGGAATTTTTAAATTTATACAAAATATCGGAAAAATCCCAATTAAGTTCAGCAGCTGATATCTCAAGAACTAAGTGAGATATTTTCAAATTGACTTCACTTTTAGAAAGTAGATGCTTCAATTAGTAATTGAAACTAATTTTATAACAATTTTTAAAAAAGTCAATTTTTCAAGAATTTTTAAATTTATTCAAAATATTGGCAAAATCCAAATTAACTTCAGAAGATTATATCTCAAGAACTAAGTGAGATATTTTCAAATTGACTTCACTTTTAGGAAGTAGATGCTTCAATTAGTAATTGGAAGTAATTTCGTAATAATTTTCCAAAAAATTAATTTTTCAAGAATTTTTAAATTTATTCAAAATATCGCAAATATCCCAACTAAGCTCAGCAGCTTATATCTCAAGAACTAAGTGAGATATTTTCAAATTGACTTCACTTTTAAAAATTAGATGTTCCAATTAGTAATTGAAAGTAATTTCATAACAATTTTTCAAGAATTCGATTTTTCAAGAATTTTTAAATTTATACAAAATATTTGAAAAATCCCAATTAAGTTCAGGACTTTATATCTCAAGAACTAAGTGAGATATTTTCAAATTGACTTCACTTTTAGAAATTAGATGCTTCAATTAGTAATTGAAAGTAATTTCATAACAATTTTTCAAGAAATCGATTTTTCAAGAATATTTAAATTTATTCAAAATATTTGAAAAATCCCAATTAAGTTTAGCAGCTAATATCTCAAGAACTAAGTGAGATATTTTCAAATTTACTTCACTTTTAGAAATTAGATGCTCCAATTAGTAATTGAAAGTAATTTTATAACAATTTTTCAAGAAATCGAGTTTTCAGGAATTTTTAAATTTATACAAAATATGGAAAGAATCCCAATTAAGTTCAGCACTTTATATCTCAAGAACTAAGTGAGATATTTTCAAATTGACTTCACTTTTAGGAAGTAGATGCTCCAATTAATAAATGAAAGTAATTTCATAACAATTTTCCAAAAAATCGATTTTTCAAGAATTTTTAAATTTTTTCAAAATATTGGAAAAATTCCAATTAAGCTCAAAATATTATATCTCAAGAATTAAGTGAGATATTTTCAAATTGACTTCAATTTTAGAAAGTAGATGCTTCAATTAGTAGTTGAAAGTAATTTCATAACAATTTTTTAAAAAATCGATTTTTCAAGAATATTTAAATTTATACAAAATATTGGAAAAATCCTAATTAAGTTCATCAGTTTATATCTCAAGAACTAAGTGAGATATTTTCAAATTGACTTCACTTTTAGAAATTAGATGCTCCAATAAATAATTGAAAATAATTTCATAACAATTTTCTAAAAAATAGATTTTTCAGGAATTTTTAAATTTATACAAAATATTGGAAAAATTCCAATTAAGTTCAGAAGATTATATCTCAAGAACTAAGTGAGATATTTTCAAATTGACTTCACTTTTAGAAAGTAGATGCTCCAATTAGTAATTGAAAGTAATTTCATAACAATTTTTCAAAAAATCGATTTTTCGGGAATTTTTAAATTTATACAAAAAACGGGAAAAATCCCAATTAAGCTCAGCAGCTTATATCTTAAGAACTAAGTGAGATATTTTCAAATTGACCTCACTTTTAGAAAGTAGATGCTTCAATTAGTAATTGAAACTAATTTCATAACAATTTTTAAAAAAGTCAATTTTTCAAGAATTTTTAAATTTATTCAAAATATTGGCAAAATCCAAATTAACTTCAGAAGATTATATCTCAAGAACTAAGTGAGATATTTTCAAATTGACTTCACTTTTAGGAAGTAGATGCTTCAATTAGTAATTGGAAGTAATTTCGTAATAATTTTCCAAAAAATTAATTCTTCAAGAATTTTTAAATTTATTCAAAATATCGCAAATATCCCAACTAAGCTCAGCAGCTTATATCTCAAGAACTAAGTGAGATATTTTCAAATTGACTTCACTTTTAAAAATTAGATGTTCCAATTAGTAATTGAAAGTAATTTCATAACAATTTTTCAAGAATTCGATTTTTCAAGAATTTTTAAATTTATACAAAATATTAGAAGAAAGTCATTTGTGGTTAAAATTAGCTAAAATGTCAAAATCTTAGGCCTTTTATAGATGTTTACCAATTTAGCTCATTTTCTTCTCTAATTGTCAAACAGTCTTTGTGTCCCAGGCTTCTAATTTTACATCTTCATCACTATTTAATCAAAATCACCACTACACTAATTAAAATCTCCATTTTCTACTCTACACATTGAGATTTATTTTTTAGTATTGGTATCAATCTTTGTGTTGACAAATTTTACGGCCAGTTGAACCGAATTATTAATGATTGTTTTACTTTTAGTAAACACCGCTACTCTAGTTGGTATTCTAATTTAAAAAAATTTAAAGAAAAATTTAAATTTCATAAAAAATGGAAAAGATGGGGTAATCACGCGGATTTTCTTTCCTTTAAAGTGCTACGTAACAGGTCTAAAGCATTGATCTTGAATGACTACAAATCCTATTTAATCAAACTTTGATCGATTTGCCCTCACATCATATTTTCATTCAAAATATATCTCTGTTTGTCTTAATTTTTTTGAGTTATGATTGATTTTTATGCTGAAACTTCAAAATTATAATTTTTTAAAGATTTTTATTATATCCCCGCAATTTTCTCATATCTAGATTGTAAGTGGTTATGGATTATGCTTTTTTGGTCATTATCAAACAGCATTCTTTAATAAAATTTTCTCCAACCCTTGCAATTTTTGAGTTATAATCGATTTTTGTGATGAAAACCCGAAATAAACACATTTTGAAGATTGACTAAAACCTGAGAATACTTAGTGTAATATCATTAGATCTTATTTTATTATTTTTAAGCTATTTTAACCCCGATTTAGCCCAGCTAGGATTAGGATTCATCCTCTTAGTCCTAAAAAGGAAGCAAGAACCGTTAGTTCTCCTAGCACAGCATAGAATTTAATAATCAACCATGAAGTTTTAGATGCTATTTTTCAACCTAATCTAGACTTAGAGCTAGAACCATTAGGATTTAGCCGTTTTAAGAGACGTACAGCTAAATCCTTATGTTTCTAGTTCTAAAACTAAATTTGATTAGGTTTAGTGTTAAAAGACGTAACCCAACTCAATCTAGCTTTAGAACTAATATTAAACTCAAACAAATACAAGACTTTTAAACAATTAAATGGGAAAATGAAGCTAAAAGGATGAGAAAATAAGACGCTGATCCCTAAAAATGTGGAATAAAAATAAGAATCGTAAATTATTAAGGAATCTTGGGATGTTGATGAGAGAAGTGCACTTAAAGAGGATGAGGATTGCTAAAATACTGGGACTTTGTGATTAACAAGATTTTGTCGGGACGATATTTAAATATGTGGTTTTTATTTTTATGTTATTTTCCACATAAGGTTATTGATTTAAATCTAATCCTCTTTTCTTCAATAAAACGTTTATTATGTGATATTCCTATCTAACAGAAGCAATATAATTAAAAAAATTAATAATTATAGATACACCAAACAACATAACCTCAAACGTCAAATTTTAGGTTATCTCCCCCAAATAAATTCACATTTCAAACGAATAATACAACTGATACAACGAAAAAAAGATCCCCCCCAACAAAATAAACACTTGCATATACTTAGTAACCGTAAAGTACAAAATCATATCCATTTTAACCCGTTTCACTTAAAAGTTAAGTTGTTACCGTTTGATCCCCATCCGCACAAGATAATCGCTTCTTCACGACGTGAACCCTCCGGTTCGAGAGGCAAATTGCGTAACAATGGTCTTCGTAAACTATCGAGAGTTTCTTGAATCCTTGATCGATCGGAAACGCTTTGGGATCTATCGATGATGTTAAACTTAGAATTCCCATTATGATATTGGCCGATTTCTCATCGTTCTCGAGTTGGCCCGATGATGATAACACCGCACCTTCTTCGTTAAGAAGTAATGCGCCTAATTGATCTGGAATATTGTCCATAATAATTTTATTTTAATTTAATCTTAATCTTCGACTTTACAATAAAAATAAACATAACCTCACTTTCTTCTTTTCTTAGTAATATGACAGTTAACTCATAGAGGGCGCTTTATTAAACAATTTTGATTCATTTAATTTTAAATAATTAATTAATTTGAATTATTTAGATAAATCAAATTAATTTTAATTAATTATTAGTTTGATTATGAATCAATTTTAATATAATTAAGAAATAAATTATAATATATGATTTAAATTTATTTTTTTGATTTTTCTTTCTTGATGTAGATGGCGCTAAAAATTAAATGAGTCAAAATTTCAAGGTTATGTTAAAAAATTTCTTTCTATAAATAAATTATTTATTTTTTAAATATTTATTTTATTTTAAGAAAGAAATTGGGATTAAATTAAAATTTATTTAATAATTTTACAACAAAAATAAACATAACATCACTTTCTTTTTGTTTAGTAATATGACAATTAACTCATAGAGGGCGCTTTATTAAACAATTTTTGATTCATTTAATTTTAAATAATTAATTGATTAATTTGAATTATTTAGATAAATCGAATTAATTTTAATTAATTATTAATTTGATTGTGAATAAATTTTAATATAATTAAGAAATAAATTATAATATATGATTTAAATTTATTTCTTTGATTTCTCTTTTTTGAGGTAGATGGCGCTAAAAATTAATTGAGTCAAAATTTCAAGGTTATATTGAAAAATTTCTTTCTATAAATAAATTATTTATTTTTTAAATATTTATTTTATTTTAAGAAAGAAATTGAGATTAAATTAAAATTTATTTAATAATTTTAGAATAAAAATAAACATAACATCACTTTCTTTTTGTTTAGTAATATGACAATTAACTCATAGAGGGCGCTTTATTAAACAATTTTGATTCATTTAATTTTAAATAATTAATTAATTAATTTGAATTATTTAGATAAATCGAATTAATTTTAATTAATTATTAATTTGATTGTGAATAAATTTTAATATAATTAAGAAATAAATTATAATATATGATTTAAATTTATTTCTTTGATTTCTCTTTTTTGAGGTAGATGGCGCTAAAAATTAATTGAGTCAAAATTTCAAGGTTATATTGAAAAATTTCTTTCTATAAATAAATTATTTATTTTTTAAATATTTATTTTATTTTAAGAAAGAAATTGAGATTAAATTAAAATTTATTTAATAATTTTAGAATAAAAATAAACATAACATCATTTTCTTTTTGTTTAGTAATATGACAATTAACTCATAGAGGGCGCTTTATTAAACAATTTTGATTCATTTAATTTTAAATAATTAATTAATTAATTTGAATTATTTAGATAAATCGAATTAATTTTAATTAATTATTAGTTTGATTATGAATCAATTTTAATATAATTAAGAAATAAATTATAATATATGATTTAAATTTATTTTTTTGATTTCTATTTCTTGATGTAGATAGCGCTAAAAATTAAATGAGTCAAAATTTCAAGGTTATATTGAAAAATTTCTTTCTATAAATAAATTATTTATTTTTTAAATATTTGTTTTATTTTAAGAAAGAAATTGAGATTAAATTAAAATTTATTTAATAATTTTAGAATAAAAATAAACATAACATCACTTTCTTTTTGTTTAGTAATATGACAATTAACTCATAGAGGGCGCTTTATTAAACAATTTTGATTCATTTAATTTTAAATAATTAATTGATTAATTTGAATTATTTAGATAAATCGAATTAATTTTAATTAATTATTAATTTGATTATGAATCAATTTTAATATAATTAAGAAATAAATTATAATATATGATTTAAATTTATTTTTTGATTTCTCTTTCTTGATGTAGATGGCGCTAGAAATTAAATGAGTCGAAATTTCAAGGTTATGTTGAAAAATTTCTTTCTATAAATAAATTATTTATTTTTTAAATATTTATTTTATTTTAAGAAAGAAATTGGGATTAAATTAAAATTTATTTAATAATTTTACAACAAAAATAAACATAACATCACTTTCTTTTTGTTTAGTAATATGACAATTAACTCATAGAGGGCGCTTTATTAAACAATTTTGATTCATTTAATTTTAAATAATTAATTAATTAATTTGAATTATTTAGATAAATCGAATTAATTTTAATTAATTATTAGATTGATTATGAATAAATTTTAATATAATTAAGAAATAAATGATAATATATGATTTAAATTTATTTTTTTGATTTCTCTTTCTTGATGTAGATGGCGCTAAAAATTAAATGAGTCAAAATTTCAAAGTTATGCTAAAAAATTTCTTTCTATAAATAAATTATTTATTTTTTAAATATTTATTTTATTTTAAGAAAGAAATTGGGATCAAATTAAAATTTATTTAATAATTTTACAACAAAAATAAACATAACATCACTTTCTTTTTGTTTAGTAATATGACAATTAACTCATAGAGGGCGCTTTATTAAACAATTTTGATTCATTTAATTTTAAATAATTAATTAATTAATTTGAATTATTTAGATAAATCGAATTAATTTTAATTAATTATTAATTTGATTGTGAATAAATTTTAATATAATTAAGAAATAAATTATAATATATGATTTAAATTTATTTCTTTGATTTCTCTTTTTTGAGGTAGATGGCGCTAAAAATTAATTGAGTCAAAATTTCAAGGTTATATTGAAAAATTTCTTTCTATAAATAAATTATTTATTTTTTAAATATTTATTTTATTTTAAGAAAGAAATTGAGATTAAATTAAAATTTATTTAATAATTTTAGAATAAAAATAAACATAACATCACTTTCTTTTTGTTTAGTAATATGACAATTAACTCATAGAGGGCGCTTTATTAAACAATTTTGATTCATTTAATTTTAAATAATTAATTAATTAATTTGAATTATTTAGATAAATCGAATTAATTTTAATTAATTATTAATTTGATTGTGAATAAATTTTAATATAATTAAGAAATAAATTATAATATATGATTTAAATTTATTTCTTTGATTTCTCTTTTTTGAGGTAGATGGCGCTAAAAATTAATTGAGTCAAAATTTCAAGGTTATATTGAAAAATTTCTTTCTATAAATAAATTATTTATTTTTTAAATATTTATTTTATTTTAAGAAAGAAATTGAGATTAAATTAAAATTTATTTAATAATTTTAGAATAAAAATAAACATAACATCATTTTCTTTTTGTTTAGTAATATGACAATTAACTCATAGAGGGCGCTTTATTAAACAATTTTGATTCATTTAATTTTAAATAATTAATTAATTAATTTGAATTATTTAGATAAATCGAATTAATTTTAATTAATTATTAGTTTGATTATGAATCAATTTTAATATAATTAAGAAATAAATTATAATATATGATTTAAATTTATTTTTTTGATTTCTATTTCTTGATGTAGATAGCGCTAAAAATTAAATGAGTCAAAATTTCAAGGTTATATTGAAAAATTTCTTTCTATAAATAAATTATTTATTTTTTAAATATTTGTTTTATTTTAAGAAAGAAATTGAGATTAAATTAAAATTTATTTAATAATTTTAGAATAAAAATAAACATAACATCACTTTCTTTTTGTTTAGTAATATGACAATTAACTCATAGAGGGCGCTTTATTAAACAATTTTGATTCATTTAATTTTAAATAATTAATTGATTAATTTGAATTATTTAGATAAATCGAATTAATTTTAATTAATTATTAATTTGATTATGAATCAATTTTAATATAATTAAGAAATAAATTATAATATATGATTTAAATTTATTTTTTGATTTCTCTTTCTTGATGTAGATGGCGCTAGAAATTAAATGAGTCGAAATTTCAAGGTTATGTTGAAAAATTTCTTTCTATAAATAAATTATTTATTTTTTAAATATTTATTTTATTTTAAGAAAGAAATTGGGATTAAATTAAAATTTATTTAATAATTTTACAACAAAAATAAACATAACATCACTTTCTTTTTGTTTAGTAATATGACAATTAACTCATAGAGGGCGCTTTATTAAACAATTTTGATTCATTTAATTTTAAATAATTAATTAATTAATTTGAATTATTTAGATAAATCGAATTAATTTTAATTAATTATTAGATTGATTATGAATAAATTTTAATATAATTAAGAAATAAATGATAATATATGATTTAAATTTATTTTTTTGATTTCTCTTTCTTGATGTAGATGGCGCTAAAAATTAAATGAGTCAAAATTTCAAAGTTATGCTAAAAAATTTCTTTCTATAAATAAATTATTTATTTTTTAAATATTTATTTTATTTTAAGAAAGAAATTGGGATCAAATTAAAATTTATTTAATAATTTTACAACAAAAATAAACATAACATCATTTTCTTTTTGTTTAGTAATATGACAATTAACTCATAGAGGGCGCTTTATTAAACAATTTTGATTCATTTAATTTTAAATAATTAATTAATTAATTTGAATTATTTAGATAAATCGAATTAATTTTAATTAATTATTAGTTTGATTATGAATCAATTTTAATATAATTAAGAAATAAATTATAATATATGATTTAAATTTATTTTTTTGATTTCTTTTTTTTGATGTAGATGGCGCTGAAAATTAAATGAGTCAAAATTTCAAGGTTATTTTGAAAAATTTCTTTCTATAAATAAATAATTTATTTTTTAAATATTTATTTTATTTTAAGAAAGAAATTGGGATCAAATTAAAATTTATTTAATAATTTTACAACAAAAATAAACATAACATCACTTTCTTTTTGTTTAGTAATATGACAATTAACTCATAGAGGGCGCTTTATTAAACAATTTTGATTCATTTAATTTTAAATAATTAATTAATTAATTTGAATTATTTAGATAAATCGAATTAATTTTAATTAATTATTAATTTGATTGTGAATAAATTTTAATATAATTAAGAAATAAATTATAATATATGATTTAAATTTATTTCTTTGATTTCTCTTTTTTGAGGTAGATGGCGCTAAAAATTAATTGAGTCAAAATTTCAAGGTTATATTGAAAAATTTCTTTCTATAAATAAATTATTTATTTTTTAAATATTTATTTTATTTTAAGAAAGAAATTGAGATTAAATTAAAATTTATTTAATAATTTTAGAATAAAAATAAACATAACATCACTTTCTTTTTGTTTAGTAATATGACAATTAACTCATAGAGGGCGCTTTATTAAACAATTTTGATTCATTTAATTTTAAATAATTAATTAATTAATTTGAATTATTTAGATAAATCGAATTAATTTTAATTAATTATTAATTTGATTGTGAATAAATTTTAATATAATTAAGAAATAAATTATAATATATGATTTAAATTTATTTCTTTGATTTCTCTTTTTTGAGGTAGATGGCGCTAAAAATTAATTGAGTCAAAATTTCAAGGTTATATTGAAAAATTTCTTTCTATAAATAAATTATTTATTTTTTAAATATTTATTTTATTTTAAGAAAGAAATTGAGATTAAATTAAAATTTATTTAATAATTTTAGAATAAAAATAAACATAACATCATTTTCTTTTTGTTTAGTAATATGACAATTAACTCATAGAGGGCGCTTTATTAAACAATTTTGATTCATTTAATTTTAAATAATTAATTAATTAATTTGAATTATTTAGATAAATCGAATTAATTTTAATTAATTATTAGTTTGATTATGAATCAATTTTAATATAATTAAGAAATAAATTATAATATATGATTTAAATTTATTTTTTTGATTTCTATTTCTTGATGTAGATAGCGCTAAAAATTAAATGAGTCAAAATTTCAAGGTTATATTGAAAAATTTCTTTCTATAAATAAATTATTTATTTTTTAAATATTTGTTTTATTTTAAGAAAGAAATTGAGATTAAATTAAAATTTATTTAATAATTTTAGAATAAAAATAAACATAACATCACTTTCTTTTTGTTTAGTAATATGACAATTAACTCATAGAGGGCGCTTTATTAAACAATTTTGATTCATTTAATTTTAAATAATTAATTGATTAATTTGAATTATTTAGATAAATCGAATTAATTTTAATTAATTATTAATTTGATTATGAATCAATTTTAATATAATTAAGAAATAAATTATAATATATGATTTAAATTTATTTTTTGATTTCTCTTTCTTGATGTAGATGGCGCTAGAAATTAAATGAGTCGAAATTTCAAGGTTATGTTGAAAAATTTCTTTCTATAAATAAATTATTTATTTTTTAAATATTTATTTTATTTTAAGAAAGAAATTGGGATTAAATTAAAATTTATTTAATAATTTTACAACAAAAATAAACATAACATCACTTTCTTTTTGTTTAGTAATATGACAATTAACTCATAGAGGGCGCTTTATTAAACAATTTTGATTCATTTAATTTTAAATAATTAATTAATTAATTTGAATTATTTAGATAAATCGAATTAATTTTAATTAATTATTAGATTGATTATGAATAAATTTTAATATAATTAAGAAATAAATGATAATATATGATTTAAATTTATTTTTTTGATTTCTCTTTCTTGATGTAGATGGCGCTAAAAATTAAATGAGTCAAAATTTCAAAGTTATGCTAAAAAATTTCTTTCTATAAATAAATTATTTATTTTTTAAATATTTATTTTATTTTAAGAAAGAAATTGGGATCAAATTAAAATTTATTTAATAATTTTACAACAAAAATAAACATAACATCATTTTCTTTTTGTTTAGTAATATGACAATTAACTCATAGAGGGCGCTTTATTAAACAATTTTGATTCATTTAATTTTAAATAATTAATTAATTAATTTGAATTATTTAGATAAATCGAATTAATTTTAATTAATTATTAGTTTGATTATGAATCAATTTTAATATAATTAAGAAATAAATTATAATATATGATTTAAATTTATTTTTTTGATTTCTTTTTTTTGATGTAGATGGCGCTGAAAATTAAATGAGTCAAAATTTCAAGGTTATTTTGAAAAA
This sequence comes from Onthophagus sagittarius, assembly GCA_036711965.1. Classification (NCBI taxonomy): domain Eukaryota; kingdom Metazoa; phylum Arthropoda; class Insecta; order Coleoptera; family Scarabaeidae; genus Onthophagus; species Onthophagus sagittarius. Next base: position 15,066,159 of record JASERS010000008.1, read on the forward strand.
TTTCTTTCTATAAATAAATAATTTATTTTTTAAATATTTATTTTATTTTAAGAAAGAAATTGGGATCAAATTAAAATTTATTTAATAATTTTACAACAAAAATAAACATAACATCACTTTCTTTTTGTTTAGTAATATGACAATTAACTCATAGAGGGCGCTTTATTAAACAATTTTGATTCATTTAATTTTAAATAATTAATTAATTAATTTGAATTATTTAGATAAATCGAATTAATTTTAATTAATTATTAGATTGATTATGAATAAATTTTAATATAATTAAGAAATAAATGATAATATATGATTTAAATTTATTTTTTTGATTTCTCTTTCTTGATGTAGATGGCGCTAAAAATTAAATGAGTCAAAATTTCAAAGTTATGCTAAAAAATTTCTTTCTATAAATAAATTATTTATTTTTTAAATATTTATTTTATTTTAAGAAAGAAATTGGGATCAAATTAAAATTTATTTAATAATTTTACAACAAAAATAAACATAACATCATTTTCTTTTTGTTTAGTAATATGACAATTAACTCATAGAGGGCGCTTTATTAAACAATTTTGATTCATTTAATTTTAAATAATTAATTAATTAATTTGAATTATTTAGATAAATCGAATTAATTTTAATTAATTATTAGTTTGATTATGAATCAATTTTAATATAATTAAGAAATAAATTATAATATATGATTTAAATTTATTTTTTTGATTTCTTTTTTTTGATGTAGATGGCGCTGAAAATTAAATGAGTCAAAATTTCAAGGTTATTTTGAAAAATTTCTTTCTATAAATAAATAATTTATTTTTTAAATATTTATTTTATTTTAAGAAAGAAATTGGGATCAAATTAAAATTTATTTAATAATTTTACAACAAAAATAAACATAACATCATTTTCTTTTTGTTTAGTAATATGACAATTAACTCATAGAGGGCGCTTTATTAAACAATTTTTGATTCATTTAATTTTAAATAATTAATTGATTAATTTGAATTATTTAGATAAATCGAATTAATTTTAATTAATTATTAGTTTGATTATGAATAAATTTTAATATAATTAAGAAATAAATTATAATATATGATTTAAATTTATTTTTTTGATTTCTATTTCTTGATGTAGATGGCGCTAAAAATTAATTGAGTCAAAATTTCAAGGTTATATTGAAAAATTTCTTTCTATAAATAAATTATTTATTTTTTAAATATTTATTTTATTTTAAGAAAGAAATTGGGATCAAATTAAAATTTATTTAATAATTTTACAACAAAAATAAACATAACATCATTTTCTTTTTGTTTAGTAATATGACAATTAACTCATAGAGGGCGCTTTATTAAACAATTTTGATTCATTTAATTTTAAATAATTAATTAATTAATTTGAATTATTTAGATAAATCGAATTAATTTTAATTAATTATTAGTTTGATTATGAATAAATTTTAATATAATTAAGAAATAATTTATAATATATGATTTAAATTTATTTTTTTGATTTCTCTTTCTTGATGTAGATGGCGCTAAAAATTAAATGAGTCAAAATTTCAAGGTTATGTTGAAAAATTTCTTTCTATAAATAAATTATTTATTTTTTAAATATTTATTTTATTTTAAGAAAGAAATTGGGGTTAGATCAAAATTTATTTAACAATAAATTAAATAAAATGACGTCATTTGCCCCACCCTTTTAGGCATTGTCACAGCGATGACTCATAACCTATTAACTGCGTATAAAGCGATTATCGCATTCTTTTGAAGAAAATATTCAATAAATAAACCTAAATCGGTGTAAATACAACATTTTCAGCAATTTCCCATCGAAAATAACCCGCTGTAAGTAAATAATGAACCTATTTTTAACCCTCCCTTAACAAAAAAATTAAATTCTCTTTGTTCCTTTTTCAGGATGTTTTATGGAAATAACGAATTGGTGTTGTTATTATTTCCTTTTAATATTGGTCATTTTACCCGTTAACTTATTCTTCGACCTTTGGAAGTGGTTGGGTTGGGAATTATTCGTAAATAATTAACCGATCCAAAATGAGTGGGTTATTCAACGATAAAAACATCAACAACGTAAAGCAAAGCTTAAAATTAGACCTGAATCAAGCGAAAAAAAACAGCGGGATACCCCTGCTTCTCTCTCCCGATTTAAACATGCTCAAAGTGAACACCCCCGAGCTCGAAAAAATGATTTTAGCCGGGAACGCGATGAATTCCGCAACTCCGACCCCATCGGGAGCTGGGCCTATGTTGTTCGCTAAAGCTGTAACGGAAGAACAAGAATCGTTCGCAACCGGATTTGTAACTGCTTTAAATAATTTACATAATAATAACTCAAATAGCAATCCAGGTACGATTTTAAATTAAGAATTTTTTTCTATTTTTAATTAGACGATTTAATTTTAGCCTCTGAGAATTCCTCGAGTACGATTTTCACCGATCTCGAACAACCTAATTTACAATTCGTCCCCGCGATTAAAGAAGAGCCCCAAATTGTCCCGTCGATAAGCACAACCCCCCCAATGTCCCCCGTCGACATGGAATACCAAGAAAGGATGAAGTTGGAACGAAAGCGGCAAAGAAATCGTTTGGCCGCTTCTAAATGTCGGTCGAGGAAATTGGAGAGAATATCTAAGTTGGAGGATCGAGTGAAGATCTTAAAGAATGAAAACAATGAGTTAGCGATGCTTTTGAACCAGCAAAAGGAGGAGGTGGGGTTGTTAAAGTTAGAGGTTATGAATCATCACAGTGCGGGGTGTAATATTATTAATAATTCGTAATGATTTGATGATGTTGTTAATTAATTAATTAATTAAGTAATTAAGGAGTTATAATTAATAAATAAGGATAATTTTTGTTAATTCGTTAAATGAAACTGAAGTAAAACTAGAAATTTGATTCTTTCTAGTTTTGGTTTATTTCTATTTGGGATCAAATTGCGGATTTAATATTTAATAATTAACTTAATTAAGATAAATTTATTATTAAATATATTTTTTATAAAAAATAAAAAAATTTAACCTCATCATTTTGAAGTTGATCTTGACTTCATGTTTTTGGAACAAAAATTTAATTTAAATGGGACAATTAATTAATTTATATCAAAAAGATAATTAATCAATTTTACTTAACAAAAAAATTAAGTTAATTAAAATTTGATTCTTGAGATTTTTCTAATATTTTGTAGAAATTTAAAAGTTCCTGAAAAATCGGTTTTTTGGAAAATTGTTACGAAATTACTTTCAATTACTAATTGGAGCATCTAATTTCTAAAAGTGAAGTCAATTTGAAAATATCTCACTTAGTTCTTGAGATATAAGCTGTTAAATTTAATTGGGATTTTTGGAATATTTTGAATAAATTTAAAAATTTCTGAAAAATCGATTTTTTGAAAAATTCTTATGAAATTACTTTCAATTACTAACTGAAGCATCTACTTTCTAAAAATGAAGTCAAATTGAAAATATCTCATTTAGTTCTTGAGATATAAGCTGTTAAATTTAATTGAGATTTTTGGAAGATTTTGTATAAATTTAAAAATTCTTTAAAAATCGGTTTTTTGGAAAATTGTTATGAAATTACTTTCAATTACTAACTGAGGCATCTACTTTCTAAAAATGAAGTCAAATTGAAAATATCTCATTTAGTTCTTGAGATATAAGCTGTTAAATTTAATTGAGATTTTTGGAAGATTTTGTATAAATTTAAAAATTCTTTAAAAATTGTTTTTTTGGAAAATTGTTACGAAATTACTTTCAATTACTAATTGGAGCATCTACTTTCTAAAAGTGAAGTCAATTTGAAAATATCTCACTTAGTTCTTGAGATATAAGCTGTTAAATTTAATTGGGATTTTTGGAATATTTTGTATAAATTTAAAAATTCCTAAAAAATTGATTTTTTGAAAAATTGTTATGAAATTGCTTTCAATTAGTAATTGGAGCATCTACTTTCTAAAAGTGAAGTCAATTTGAAAATATCTCACTTAGTTCTTGAGATATAAGCTGTTAAATTTAATTGGGATTTCTGGAATATTTTGTTTAAATTTAAAAATTCCTAAAAAATCGATTTTTTGAAAAATTGTTATGAAATTGCTTTCAATTACTAACTGAAGCATCTACTTTCTAAAAATGAAGTCAAATTGAAAATATCTCATTTAGTTCTTGAGATATAAGCTGTTAAATTTAATTGGGATTTTTGGAATATTTTGTTTAAATTTAAAAATTCCTTAAAAATCGATTTTTTGAAAAATTCTTATGAAATTACTTTCAATTACTAACTGAAGCATGTACTTTCTAAAAATGAAGTCAAATTGTAAATATCTCATTTAGTTCTTCAGATATAAGCTGTTAAATTTAATTGAGATTTTTGGAAGATTTTGTATAAATTTAAAAATTCTTAAAAAATCGGTTTTTTGGAAAATTGTTACGAAATTACTTTCAATTACTAACTGAGGCATCTACTTTCTAAAAATGAAGTCAAATTGAAAATATCTCATTTAGTTCTTGAGATATAAGCTGTTAAATTTAATTGAGATTTTTGGAAGATTTTGTATAAATTTAAAAATTCTTCAAAAATCGGTTTTTTGGAAAATTGTTACGAAATTACTTTCAATTACTAACTGAGGCATCTACTTTCTAAAAATGAAGTCAAATTGAAAATATCTCATTTAGTTCTTGAGATATAAGCTGTTAAATTTAATTGAGATTTTTGGAAGATTTTGTATAAATTTAAAAATTCTTTAAAAATCGGTTTTTTGGAAAATTGTTACGAAATTACTTTCAATTACTAACTGAAGCATCTATTTTCTAAAAATGAAGTCAAATTGTAAATATCTCATTTAGTTCTTCAGATATAAGCTGTTAAATTTAATTGAGATTTTTGGAAGATTTTGTATAAATTTAAAAATTCTTCAAAAATCGGTTTTTTGGAAAATTGTTACGAAATTACTTTCAATTACTAACTGAGGCATCTACTTTCTAAAAATGAAGTCAAATTGAAAATATCTCACTTAGTTCTTGAGATATAAGCTGTTAAATTTAATTGGGATTTCTGGAATATTTTGTTTAAATTTAAAAATTCCTAAAAAATCGATTTTTTGAAAAATTGTTATGAAATTGCTTTCAATTACTAACTGAAGCATCTACTTTCTAAAAATGAAGTCAAATTGAAAATATCTCATTTAGTTCTTGAGATATAAGCTGTTAAATTTAATTGGGATTTTTGGAATATTTTGTTTAAATTTAAAAATTCCTTAAAAATCGATTTTTTGAAAAATTCTTATGAAATTACTTTCAATTACTAACTGAAGCATGTACTTTCTAAAAATGAAGTCAAATTGTAAATATCTCATTTAGTTCTTCAGATATAAGCTGTTAAATTTAATTGAGATTTTTGGAAGATTTTGTATAAATTTAAAAATTCTTTAAAAATCGGTTTTTTGAAAAATTGTTACGAAATTACTTTCAATTACTAACTGAAGCATCTATTTTCTAAAAATGAAGTAAAATTGAAAATATCTCATTTAGTTCTTGAGATATAAGCTGTTAAATTTAATTGGGATTTTTGGAATATTTTGTTTAAATTTAAAAATTCCTGAAAAATCGATTTTTTGAAAAATTCTTATGAAATTACTTTCAATTACTAACTGAAGCATGTACTTTCTAAAAATGAAGTAAAATTGAAAATATCTCATTTAGTTCTTGAGATATAAGCTGTTAAATTTAATTGGGATTTTTGGAATATTTTGTTTAAATTTAAAAATTCCTGAAAAATCGATTTTTTGAAAAATTCTTATGAAATTACTTTCGATTACTAACTGAAGCATCTACTTTCTAAAAATGAAGTCAAATTGTAAATATCTCATTTAGTTCTTCAGATATAAGCTGTTAAATTTAATTGAGATTTTTGGAAGATTTTGTATAAATTTAAAAATTCTTTAAAAATCGGTTTTTTGGAAAATTGTTATGAAATTACTTTCAATTACTAATTGAAGCATCTACTTTCTAAAAGTGAAGTCAATTTGAAAATATCTCACTTAGTTCTTGAGATATAAGCTGTTAAATTTAATTGGGATTTTTGGAATATTTTGTTTAAATTTAAAAATTCCTGAAAAATCGATTTTTTGAAAAATTGTTATGAAATTACTTTCAATTACTAACTGAAGCATGTACTTTCTAAAAATGAAGTCAAATTGAAAATATCTCATTTAGTTCTTGAGATATAAGCTGTTAAATTTAATTGAGATTTTTGAAGATTTTGTATAAATTTAAAAATTCTTTAAAAATCGGTTTTTTGAAAAATTGTTACGAAATTACTTTCAATTACTAACTGAAGCATCTATTTTCTAAAAATGAAGTAAAATTGAAAATATCTCATTTAGTTCTTGAGATATAAGCTGTTAAATTTAATTGGGATTTTTGGAATATTTTGTTTAAATTTAAAAATTCCTGAAAAATCGATTTTTTGAAAAATTCTTATGAAATTACTTTCAATTACTAACTGAAGCATGTACTTTCTAAAAATGAAGTAAAATTGAAAATATCTCATTTAGTTCTTGAGATATAAGCTGTTAAATTTAATTGGGATTTTTGGAATATTTTGTTTAAATTTAAAAATTCCTGAAAAATCGATTTTTTGAAAAATTCTTATGAAATTACTTTCAATTACTAACTGAAGCATGTACTTTCTAAAAATGAAGTAAAATTGAAAATATCTCATTTAGTTCTTGAGATATAAGCTGTTAAATTTAATTGAGATTTTTGGAAAATTTTGTATAAATTTAAAAATTCTTTAAAAATCGGTTTTTTGGAAAATTGTTACGAAATTACTTTCAATTACTAACTGAGGCATCTACTTTCTAAAAATGAAGTCAAATTGAAAATATCTCATTTAGTTCTTGAGATATAAGCTGTTAAATTTAATTGGGATTTTTGGAATATTTTGTTTAAATTTAAAAATTCCTGAAAAATCGATTTTTTGAAAAATTCTTATGAAATTACTTTCAATTACTAACTGAAGCATGTACTTTCTAAAAATGAAGTAAAATTGAAAATATCTCATTTAGTTCTTGAGATATAAGCTGTTAAATTTAATTGAGATTTTTGGAAAATTTTGTATAAATTTAAAAATTCTTTAAAAATCGGTTTTTTGGAAAATTGTTACGAAATTACTTTCAATTACTAACTGAGGCATCTACTTTCTAAAAATGAAGTAAAATTGAAAATATCTCATTTAGTTCTTGAGATATAAGCTGTTAAATTTAATTGGGATTTTTGAAATATTTTGTTTAAATTTAAAAATTCCTGAAAAATCGATTTTTTAAAAAATTGTTATGAAATTGCTTTCAATTACTATTTGAAGCATCTACTTTCTAAAAGTGGATTCAATTTGAAAATATCTCACTTAGTTCCTGAGATATAAGCTGTTAAATTTAATTGGGATTTTTGGAATATTTTGTTTAAATTTAAAAATTCCTGAAAAATCAATTTTTTGAAAAATTGTTATGAAATTGCTTTCAATTACTAATTGAAGCATCTACTTTCTAAAAGTGGATTCAATTTGAAAATATCTCACTTAGTTCCTGAGATATAAGCTGTTAAATTTAATTGGGATTTTTGGAATATTTTGTTTAAATTTAAAAATTCCTGAAAAATCGATTTTTTAAAAAATTGTTATGAAATTAGTTTCAATTACTAACTGAAGCATCTACTTTCTAAAAATGAAGTCAAATTGAAAATATCTCATTTAGTTCTTGAGATATAAGCTGTTAAATTTAATTGGGATTTTTGGAATATTTTGTTTAAATTTAAAAATTCCTGAAAAATCGATTTTTTAAAAAATTGTTATGAAATTAGTTTCAATTACTAACTGAAGCATCTACTTTCTAAAAATGAAGTCAAATTGAAAATATCTCATTTAGTTCTTGAGATATAAGCTGTTAAATTTAATTGGGATTTTTGGAATATTTTGTTTAAATTTAAAAATTCCTGAAAAATCAATTTTTTGAAAAATTGTTATGAAATTGCTTTCAATTACTAATTGAAGCATCTACTTTCTAAAAGTGGATTCAATTTGAAAATATCTCACTTAGTTCCTGAGATATAAGCTGTTAAATTTAATTGGGATTTTTGGAATATTTTGTTTAAATTTAAAAATTCCTGAAAAATCGATTTTTTAAAAAATTGTTATGAAATTAGTTTCAATTACTAACTGAAGCATCTACTTTCTAAAAATGAAGTCAAATTGAAAATATCTCATTTAGTTCTTGAGATATAAGCTGTTAAATTTAATTGAGATTTTTGGAGGATTTTGTATAAATTTAAAAATTCCTGAAAAATCAATTTTTTTAAAAATTGTTATGAAATTACTTTCAATTACTAATTGAAGCATCTACTTTTTAAAAGTGAAGTCAATTTGAAAATATCTCACTTAGTTCTTGAGATATTAGCTGTTAAATTTAATTGAGATTTTTGGAAGATTTTGTATAAATTTAAAAATTCCTGAAAAATCAATTTTTTGAAAAATTCTTATGAAATTACTTTCAATTACTAACTGAAGCATCTACTTTCTAAAAATGAAGTCAAATTGAAAATATCTCATTTAGTTCTTGAGATATAAGCTGTTAAATTTAATTGAGATTTTTGGAATATTTTGTATAAATTTAAAAATTCCTGAAAAATCAATTTTTTGAAAAATTGTTATGAAATTACTTTCAATTACTAATTGAAGCATCTACTTTTTAAAAGTGAAGTCAATTTGAAAATATCTCACTTAGTTCTTGAGATATTAGCTGTTAAATTTAATTGAGATTTTTGGAATATTTTGTATAAATTTAAAAATTCCTGAAAAATCAATTTTTTGAAAAATTGTTATGAAATTACTTTCAATTACTAATTGAAGCATCTACTTTTTAAAAGTGAAGTCAATTTGAATATATCTCACTTAGTTCTTGAGATATTAGCTGTTGAACTTAATTGGGATTTTTCTAATATTATAAATAAATTAAAAAATTCTTGAAAAATCGATTTTGCAAACTGTGAGTTTTGACACAAATTCTTTTATTTTTTAAAATTAGGATTCAGCCTAGCGTGCTACTTCTTATAGTAGCCATAAATGACCACATTTTCGTAAACTATCCAGATTCTTACATTTTAATTTTTGTAAAGTTCATAATTTCGACTTCAGATTCGTAATCAGTACAACAAAAGATCTCACAATCTATCCAAGTTTTATAAAAAATGTAAAGATTATGAAAAAGTTTTATCAGTTTTAACTAAAGAATTTTTGTTATATCTCAATTTATGGTTCATTATGGCGCTCTTTCTAAGAATATATCGTCGATTATATCATAATAAAGAAATTCTCAAAATTTAAAGTCAATACATGAAAAAAAAGTTTTGAGTTAAAATGTAAAGAATTTCTCAATTTCCATGATTAAAAATCAAAACTCATTCAAAGCTGTGACTCATACAAAATCTTGTCGATTTTACATACCATATTCGAATTTTTAATTATTCCTATTGTTCATAAAAATTTCTTCTTCTAAATCGTCATGGAGAAACGCAAAATTTTAAAACTTGTTACGAAATTAGTTTCAATTACTAATTGGAGCATCTACTTTCTAAAAGTGATGTCAATTTGAAAATATCTCACTTAGTTCTTAAGATATAATCTTCTGAACTTAATTTGGATTTTTCCAATATTTTGAATAAATTTAAAAATTCCTGAAAAATCGATTTTTTAAAAAATTGTTATGAAATTACTTCCAATTACTAATTGAAGCATCTACTTTCTAAAAGTGATGTCAATTTGAAAATATCTCACTTAGTTCTTGAGATATCAGCTGTTGAACTTAATTGGAATTTTTCCAATATTTTAAATAAATTTAAAAATTCTTGAAAAATTGATTTTTTGGAAAATTGTTTTGAAATTAGTTTCAATTACTAATTGAAGCATCTACTTTCTAAAAGTGAAGTCAATTTGAAAATATCTCACTTAGTTCTTAAGATATAATCTTCTGAACTTAATTTGGATTTTTCCAATATTTTGAATAAATTTAAAAATTCCTGAAAAATCGATTTTTTGAAAAATTGTTATGAAATTACTTCCAATTACTAATTGAAGCATCTACTTTCTAAAAGTGATGTCAATTTGAAAATATCTCACTTAGTTCTTGAGATATAATCTTCTGAACTTAAATGGAATTTTTCCAATATTTTGTATAAATTTAAAAATTCCTAAAAAATCGATTTTTTGAAAAATTGTTATAAAATTACTTTCAATTACTAATTGAAGCATCTACTTTCTAAAAATGAACTCAATTCGAAAATATCTCAATTAGTTCTTGAGATATCAGCTGCTGAACTTAATTGGAATTTTTCCAATATTTTAAATAAATTTAAAAATTCTTGAAAAATTGATTTTTTGGAAAATTGTTTTGAAATTAGTTTCAATTACTAATTGAAGCATCTACTTTCTAAAAGTGAAGTCAATTTGAAAATATCTCACTTAGTTCTTAAGATATAATCTTCTGAACTTAATTTGGATTTTTCCAATATTTTGAATAAATTTAAAAATTCCTGAAAAATCGATTTTTTGAAAAATTGTTATGAAATTACTTCCAATTACTAATTGAAGCATCTACTTTCTAAAAGTGATGTCAATTTGAAAATATCTCACTTAGTTCTTGAGATATAATCTTCTGAACTTAAATGGAATTTTTCCAATATTTTGTATAAATTTAAAAATTCCTAAAAAATCGATTTTTTGAAAAATTGTTATAAAATTACTTTCAATTACTAATTGAAGCATCTACTTTCTAAAAATGAACTCAATTCGAAAATATCTCAATTAGTTCTTGAGATATCAGCTGCTGAACTTAATTGGAATTTTTCCAATATTTTAAATAAATTTAAAAATTCTTGAAAAATTGATTTTTTGGAAAATTGTTTTGAAATTAGTTTCAATTACTAATTGAAGCATCTACTTTCTAAAAGTGAAGTCAATTTGAAAATATCTCACTTAGTTCTTAAGATATAATCTTCTGAACTTAATTTGGATTTTTCCAATATTTTGAATAAATTTAAAAATTCCTGAAAAATCGATTTTTTGAAAAATTGTTATGAAATTACTTCCAATTACTAATTGAAGCATCTACTTTCTAAAAGTGATGTCAATTTGAAAATATCTCACTTAGTTCTTGAGATATAATCTTCTGAACTTAAATGGAATTTTTCCAATATTTTGTATAAATTTAAAAATTCCTAAAAAATCGATTTTTTGAAAAATTGTTATAAAATTACTTTCAATTACTAATCGAAGCATCTACTTTCTAAAAATGAACTCAATTCGAAAATATCTCAATTAGTTCTTGAGATATCAGCTGCTGAACTTAATTGGAATTTTTCCAATATTTTAAATAAATTTAAAAATTCTTGAAAAATTGATTTTTTGGAAAATTGTTTTGAAATTAGTTTCAATTACTAATTGAAGCATCTACTTTCTAAAAGTGAAGTCAATTTGAAAATATCTCACTTAGTTCTTAAGATATAATCTTCTGAACTTAATTTGGATTTTTCCAATATTTTGAATAAATTTAAAAATTCCTGAAAAATCGATTTTTTGAAAAATTGTTATGAAATTACTTCCAATTACTAATTGAAGCATCTACTTTCTAAAAGTGATGTCAATTTGAAAATATCTCACTTAGTTCTTGAGATATAATCTTCTGAACTTAAATGGAATTTTTCCAATATTTTGTATAAATTTAAAAATTCCTAAAAAATCGATTTTTTGAAAAATTGTTATAAAATTACTTTCAATTACTAATCGAAGCATCTACTTTCTAAAAATGAACTCAATTCGAAAATATCTCAATTAGTTCTTGAGATATCAGCTGCTGAACTTAATTGGAATTTTTCCAATATTTTAAATAAATTTAAAAATTCTTGAAAAATTGATTTTTTGGAAAATTGTTTTGAAATTAGTTTCAATTACTAATTGAAGCATCTACTTTCTAAAAGTGAAGTCAATTTGAAAATATCTCACTTAGTTCTTAAGATATAATCTTCTGAACTTAATTTGGATTTTTCCAATATTTTGAATAAATTTAAAAATTCCTGAAAAATCGATTTTTTGAAAAATTGTTATGAAATTACTTCCAATTACTAATTGAAGCATCTACTTTCTAAAAGTGATGTCAATTTGAAAATATCTCACTTAGTTCTTGAGATATAATCTTCTGAACTTAAATGGAATTTTTCCAATATTTTGTATAAATTTAAAAATTCCTAAAAAATCGATTTTTTGAAAAATTGTTATAAAATTACTTTCAATTACTAATCGAAGCATCTACTTTCTAAAAATGAACTCAATTCGAAAATATCTCAATTAGTTCTTGAGATATCAGCTGCTGAACTTAATTGGAATTTTTCCAATATTTTAAATAAATTTAAAAATTCTTGAAAAATTGATTTTTTGGAAAATTGTTTTGAAATTAGTTTCAATTACTAATTGAAGCATCTACTTTCTAAAAGTGAAGTCAATTTGAAAATATCTCACTTAGTTCTTAAGATATAATCTTCTGAACTTAATTTGGATTTTTCCAATATTTTGAATAAATTTAAAAATTCCTGAAAAATCGATTTTTTGAAAAATTGTTATGAAATTACTTCCAATTACTAATTGAAGCATCTACTTTCTAAAAGTGATGTCAATTTGAAAATATCTCACTTAGTTCTTGAGATATAATCTTCTGAACTTAAATGGAATTTTTCCAATATTTTGTATAAATTTAAAAATTCCTAAAAAATCGATTTTTTGAAAAATTGTTATAAAATTACTTTCAATTACTAATCGAAGCATCTACTTTCTAAAAATGAACTCAATTCGAAAATATCTCAATTAGTTCTTGAGATATCAGCTGCTGAACTTAATTGGAATTTTTCCAATATTTTAAATAAATTTAAAAATTCTTGAAAAATTGATTTTTTGGAAAATTGTTTTGAAATTAGTTTCAATTACTAATTGAAGCATCTACTTTCTAAAAGTGAAGTCAATTTGAAAATATCTCACTTAGTTCTTAAGATATAATCTTCTGAACTTAATTTGGATTTTTCCAATATTTTGAATAAATTTAAAAATTCCTGAAAAATCGATTTTTTGAAAAATTGTTATGAAATTACTTCCAATTACTAATTGAAGCATCTACTTTCTAAAAGTGATGTCAATTTGAAAATATCTCACTTAGTTCTTGAGATATAATCTTCTGAACTTAAATGGAATTTTTCCAATATTTTGTATAAATTTAAAAATTCCTAAAAAATCGATTTTTTGAAAAATTGTTATAAAATTACTTTCAATTACTAATCGAAGCATCTACTTTCTAAAAATGAACTCAATTCGAAAATATCTCAATTAGTTCTTGAGATATCAGCTGCTGAACTTAATTGGAATTTTTCCAATATTTTAAATAAATTTAAAAATTCTTGAAAAATTGATTTTTTGGAAAATTGTTTTGAAATTAGTTTCAATTACTAATTGAAGCATCTACTTTCTAAAAGTGTAGTCAATTTGAAAATATCTCACTTAGTTCTTAAGATATAATCTTCTGAACTTAATTTGGATTTTTCCAATATTTTGAATAAATTTAAAAATTCCTGAAAAATCGATTTTTTGAAAAATTGTTATGAAATTACTTCCAATTACTAATTGAAGCATCTACTTTCTAAAAGTGATGTCAATTTGAAAATATCTCACTTAGTTCTTGAGATATAATCTTCTGAACTTAAATGGAATTTTTCCAATATTTTGTATAAATTTAAAAATTCCTAAAAAATCGATTTTTTGAAAAATTGTTATAAAATTACTTTCAATTACTAATCGAAGCATCTACTTTCTAAAAATGAACTCAATTCGAAAATATCTCAATTAGTTCTTGAGATATCAGCTGCTGAACTTAATTGGAATTTTTCCAATATTTTAAATAAATTTAAAAATTCTTGAAAAATTGATTTTTTGGAAAATTGTTTTGAAATTAGTTTCAATTACTAATTGAAGCATCTACTTTCTAAAAGTGAAGTCAATTTGAAAATATCTCACTTAGTTCTTAAGATATAATCTTCTGAACTTAATTTGGATTTTTCCAATATTTTGAATAAATTTAAAAATTCCTGAAAAATCGATTTTTTGAAAAATTGTTATGAAATTACTTCCAATTACTAATTGAAGCATCTACTTTCTAAAAGTGATGTCAATTTGAAAATATCTCACTTAGTTCTTGAGATATCAGCTGTTGAACTTAATTGGCATTTTTACAATATTTTGTATAAATTTAAAAATTCCTGAAAAATCGATTTTTTGAAAAATTGTTATGAAATTACTTTCAATTACTAATTGAAGGATCTACTTTCTAAAAGTGAAGTCAATTTGAAAATATCTCACTTAGTTCTTAAGATATAATCTTCTGAACTTAATTTGGATTTTTCCAATATTTTGAATAAATTTAAAAATTCCTGAAAAATCGATTTTTTGAAAAATTGTTATGAAATTACTTCCAATTACTAATTGAAGCATCTACTTTCTAAAAGTGATGTCAATTTGAAAATATCTCACTTAGTTCTTGAGATATCAGCTGTTGAACTTAATTGGAATTTTTACAATATTTTGTATAAATTTAAAAATTCCTGAAAAATCGATTTTTTGAAAAATTGTTATGAAATTACTTTCAATTACTAATTGAAGCATCTACTTCCTAAAAGTGAAGTCATTTTGAAAATATCTCACTTAGTTCTTGAGATATAAGGTGCTGAACTTAATTGGGATTTTTCCAATATTTTGTATAAATTTAAATATTCTTGAAAAATCGATTTTTTAAAAAATTGTTATGAAATTACTTTCAATTATTAATTGGAGCATCTACTTACTAAAAGTGAAGTCAATTTGAAAATATCTCACTTAGTTCTTGAGATATAATCTTCTGAACTTAAATGGAATTTTTCCAATATTTTGTATAAATTTAAAAATTCCTAAAAATTCGATTTTTTGAAAAATTGTTATGAAATTGCTTTCAATTACTAATTGAAGCATCTACTTTCTAAAAGTGAAGTCAATTTGAAAATATCTCACTTAATTCTTGAGATATAAGCTGCTGAACTTAATTGGGATTCCTCCGATATTTTGTATACATTTAAAAATTCCTGAAAAATTGATTTTTTGAAAAATTGTTATGAAATTACTTTCAATTACTAATTGAAGCATCTACTTTCTAAAAGTGAAGTCAATTTGAAAATATCTCACTTAATTCTTGAGATATAAGCTGCTGAACTTAATTGGGATTCTTCCGATATTTTGTATACATTTAAAAATTCCTGAAAAATTGATTTTTTGAAAAATTGTTATGAAATTACTTTCAATTACTAATTGGAGCGTCTACTTTCCAAAAATGAAGTCAAATTGAAAATTTCTCACTTAGTACTTGAGATATAAACTGTTGAACTTGATTGGGATTCTTCCAATACTTTGAATAACTTTAAAAATTCCTGAAAAATCAATTTTTTGAAAAATTGTTATGAAATTACATTCAATTACTAATTGAAGCATCTACTTTCTAAAAGTGAAGTCAATTTGAAAATATCTCACTTAATTCTTGAGATATAAGCTGCTGAACTTAATGGGGATTCCTCCGATATTTTGTATAAATTTAAAAATTCCTAAGAAATCGATTTTTTGTAAAATTGTTAAGAAATTACTTTCAATTACTAATTGGAGCATCTACTTTCTAAAAGTGAAGTCAATTTGAAAATATCTCACTTAATTCTTGAGATATAAGCTGCTGAACTTAATTGGGATTCTTCCGATATTTTGTATACATTTAAAAATTCCTGAAAAATTGATTTTTTGAAAAATTGTTATGAAATTACTTTCAATTACTAATTGTAGCGTCTACTTTCCAAAAATGAAGTCAAATTGAAAATTTCTCACTTACTACTTGAGATATAAACTGTTGAACTTGATTGGGATTCTTCCAATATTTTGAATAACTTTAAAAATTCCTGAAAAATCAATTTTTTGAAAAATTGTTATGAAATTACTTTCAATTACTAATTGAAGCATCTACTTTCTAAAAGTGAAGTCAATTTGAAAATATCTCACTTAATTCTTGAGATATAAGCTGCTGAACTTAATGGGGATTCCTCCGATATTTTGTATACATTTAAAAATTCCTAAAAAATCGATTTTTTGTAAAATTGTTAAGAAATTACTTTCAATTACTAATTGGAGCATCTACTTTCTAAAAGTGAAGCCATTTTGAAAATATCTCAATTAGTTCTTGAGATATAAGCTGCTGAACTTAATTGGGATTTTTCCAATATTTTGAATAAATTTAAAAATTCTTGAAAAATCGATTTCTTGGAAAATTGTTACGAAATTACTTTCAATTATTAATTGGAGCATCTAATCTCTAAAAGTGAAGTTAATTTGAAAATATCTCACTTAGTTCTTGAAATATAAGCTGCTGAACTTAATTAGGATTTTTCAATATTTTGAATAAATTTAAAAATTTTTGAAAAATCGATTTTTTGGAAAATTGTTATGAAATTACTTCCAATTACTAATTGGAGCATCTACTTTCTAAAAGTGAAGTCAATTTGAAAATATCTCACTTAGTTCTTGAGATATAAGCTGCTGAATTTAATTGGGATTTTTCCAATATTTTGAATAACTTTAAAAATTCCTGAAAAATTGAATTCTTGAAAAATTCTTATGAAATAACTTTCAATTATTAATTGGAGCATCTAATTTCTAAAGGTGAAGTAAATTTTAAAATATCTCACTTAGTTCTTTAGATATGAACTGGATTTAAATGCTCATATTGAATTTAATGATTTATATCTCAAAAGCGAATAAATATTTTCAAGATCCGGTTTCATCACGAGAAAGTAAGCACTTTCCTCTATAAATCACGAATGTATCATTAAGATATCTTAAGAATTCGATTTTTCGTGATTTTTTAAAACGAGATTATTAATTTGAAAAAATCATTAACTTAAATTATCTTTATCTCAAAACGACAAGTTAAGGATTTAGTTCTAAATGTTGGTACTTAAGTACCAAATTTCGAAAGATTGCTTCCAAAATACTTGAAATACTTCCGAAAGACTCGATATTCCCTTAAAAAGTCTTTTCTAAGAAATTACCAAGCAAAATTTTGTACAAAGAGACGAAATCACTATGAAAACGAATTTTTATTGAAATGCCAAAAATTTCTTGACATCTTTCCTTTGACGAATGTTCTTTTCGTGCCAAATTCATCGGTTCGTCGCGATGGCAAACGACGAAAGAAAGAAAGATTTTACGTAAAAGAAAATTCAGCAAAATGTATTCATCAGTTCGAGAATCCCACGTCAATTTTAAAAGTAGGAGAAGAAAGTACCCAATTTCGTTCCAGCCGGAACGTCCCAACGGAAGATTTAAATTCAAAAATTTTTGTAGATGTTTCCGAAAAGAAAAAAATTCTAAATCTAACGTTACCCCAAATTTTAACGAAGAAAAATTCGATAAAGAGAAATTACAAGACGACATTTCCCCGATTTTAAAAGAGATTACATCGAAATTTTTCGAAAAAGAGTTCAATAAATATTTTGATACGGAGATTACGAAGAAAGAGAAAAATTCCTCGGGGGGGGAGTTTTTGAGTACAAATTATTTCCAGGTTTCGAGGCCGATTAAATTGGATGCGTTCCCGATTACTTGTAATTATGGGAATAAAACTTTTAATAAAGGGACGCAATATTTGAGCGCTTCGAGCTTGCAAAGTGGAGTTGAGGAAAAATTGTTTATGGATATGAAAGATGAAACAACCCAAACCGAATTTAATTTAAATCTGGCTGATAAAATCACTCAATACTCGAATAAATTTCAATGTAATAAGGAAACGAATACCTCGAATATCTCCCAAAAATCGACGATGATTTTGTTTGCAAATCAAAGTAAGATGTTTGAAAGTACCGATGATACTTTGAAAGAGGATGAGGTTAATGAAACGAAAAAGAATCGATCGGTTAGGATAAATCTTGATAAAGATTTGAAGAAACGAAGTTGTTGTACGAATACGAGTGATACTTGTATTTATGAGGATATTCAAAATAAATTTTTTGAGTGGTTGGAGTTTGTTAGGAAGGATAAGAATGTTAAATCGATTTTAATTAAACCAAAAAATGAGGAGGGTTTAAAATCGAAACCATCGGTGTATAAATTGAGGGTTAAAACCCCGAAAAAAGACGAAATTGAAGAGAGGAAGGAAGCTTTATCGAAAGTGGCTGAGTTTTTAACGGCGGATAATCCGATTTTGACCGAGGATGTTCAAAAATCTTTGAATAAGTTATCGGGGAATAATCGGGAGAAGTTGAGATACCCCACTTTTATTGGGGCCGATATTAAAGTTAATGATGATGATGTGGAGGTAACCAAGAAAAAAAGGGGTCCTAAAATAATTATTGGGAAGAAAAAATTAAAAAATAATAATGAGGATGATTCGATTAAAAAGGTCGATCTCGAAATTGATGCGATTACTTCTAAGATGGAGAAATATTTGGAGGTGCTCCTCCACGATGATCAAAGCTCGTTGGGGTCTGACTCAATCATCGAATCAAACCAAAACGAACAAAGAATGGAGTTGTGCCCGATAGAAAATCAAAGCGTTTGTAGAAACACCCCAGTCACTTTATTACACCCTTTATTACACAACATTCATATGAAAACTTTAAATAAAAAAGATTCCAAAAAAGACTTAAAAAAACCTTTAAACGAAATCAAATCGGAAGAAAAAAAGGAATTCAAATTCGGTAATTTCTTCAAAAAGAAAATTGAACCAAAGATAATACAAAATCAAAATTTTAATGTACTAAACGTTTCGAGTAAAGAACGCGGAACTTTGTGTAATAAAAACGATTTGGCCGATATCTCAACGATGGCGGGGAATTCTTTTTTTGAATCGGTGGATAAATCGACGAATACTTTTAATGGAGTGAGTCAATCGATGGGGGTCCAAACGACGATTAACGTAAGAAATAAGAAATTATTTACGCGGAGGAACACGTTTCATATTGGGGTCCAAACGAATTTGGACGATTTCAATCAAGATGATGAGAACGAGAGGATTTTGTACCCGAGAGATCGAAAAGTGAGTACGTATCGAAAAAAAATTGGTTATTTTGAGTGATTTACAAGAAATTTGAATAAAAAATGATTAATTTTTTTAAAAATGATCAGATACTTGCATAAAATTTATTTTTTTCCCGTTTATTTAGAGGTTGATATCTTTAGAACGGATGAACAAAAAAAATTTGCAATAAACTTTGTTATAATTATTGGACAATTTGGATATTTGAAAATTTTTGGCCTCTCAGTTATTTTTTTATAGCGAGTTAAATATAAAAAAAAACCCGATTTTCGAGATTTCCGTACATTTAATTTATAAACGGTCGTAAATTTATCAAAAGTTGGTAAAAATGGCCCTTTCTAGGACATCATTTTGATTTAATCAAAATTGGTGAAAAACGATAATAAATTTATTGTTTTGTTTATAATGAATGTTTTGCTGATGCAAAAAATGAAATTAATTTAAAAAAAAGTGAAATTAATTAAAAAAAAAAATGAAATTAATTTAAAAAAATGAAATTAATTAAAAAAAAATGAAATTAATTTAAAAAAATGAAATTAGTTTAAAAAAAAAATGAAATTAATTAAAAGAAAAGAAAAAAAAACAAAAAAAGTAGGTAAGAATATATAATATATAGGTAATTTAATATAATTTCCTAACAATTTTCCAAAAAATCGATTTTTCAAAAATTTTTAAATTTATTCAAAATATTGAAAAATCCGAATTAAGTTCAGCAGCTTATATCTCAAGAATTAAGTGAGATATCTCAAAATTGACTTCACTCTTGAAAAGTAGATACTCCAATTAGTAATTGAAAGTAATTTTGTAACAATTTTCCAAAAAAATCGATTTTTCAAGAATTTTTAAATTTATTCAAAATATTGGAAAAATCCTAATTAAGTTTACCAGCATATATCTCAAGAATAAAGTGAGATATCTCAAAATTGACTTCACTCTTGAAAAGTAAATACTCCAATTAGTAAGTGAAAGTAATTCTGTAACAATTTAAAAAAAATCAATTTTCCAAGAATTTTTAAATTTATTCAAAATATTGGAAAATTCCTAATTAAGTTCAGCAGCTTATATCTCAAGAACTAAGTGAGATATCTCAAAATTGATTTCATTTTTGGAAAGTAGATGCTCCAATTAATAATTGCTAGTAATTTGACAACAGTTTTCCAAAAAAATTGATTTTTCACAAATTTTTAAATTTATTCAAAATATTGAAAAATTTTAATTAAGTTCAGCAGTATATATCTCAAGAACTAAGTGTGATATCTCAAAATTGACTTCACTCTTGAAAAGTAGATACTCCAATTAGTAATTGAAAGTAATTTCGTAACAATTTTCCAAAAAAATTGATTTTTCAAGAATTTTTAAATTTATTCAAAATGTTGGAAAAATCCTCATTAAGTTCGGTACCTTATATCTCAAGAACTAAATGAGACATTTCAAAATTGACTTCATTCTTGAAAAGTAGATACTCCAATTAGTAATTAAAAGTAATTTCGTAACAATTTTCCAAAAAAATCGATTTTCCAAGCATTTTTAAATTTACTCAAAATACTGGAAAATTCCCAATTAAGTTTAGCGGTTTATATCTCAAGAACTAAGTGATATATCTCAAAATTGATTTCATTTTTGGAAAGTAGATGCTCCAATTAATAATTGCTAGTAATTTGACAACAGTTTTCCAAAAAAATTGATTTTTCACAAATTTTTAAATTTATTCAAAATATTGAAAAATTTTAATTAAGTTCAGCAGTATATATCTCAAGAACTAAGTGTGATATCTCAAAATTGACTTCACTCTTGAAAAGTAGATACTCCAATTAGTAATTGAAAGTAATTTTGTAACAATTTTCCAAAAAAATCGATTTTTCAAGAATTTTTAAATTTATTCAAAATGTTGGAAAAATCCTCATTAAGTTCGGTACCTTATATCTCAAGAACTAAATGAGACATTTCAAAATTGACTTCATTCTTGAAAAGTAGATACTCCAATTAGTAATTAAAAGTAATTTCGTAACAATTTTCCAAAAAAATCGATTTTCCAAGAATTTTTAAATTTACTCAAAATACTGGAAAATTCCCAATTAAGTTTAGCGGTTTATATCTCAAGAACTAAGTGATATATCTCAAAATTGATTTCATTTTTGGAAAGTAGATGCTCCAATTAATAATTGCTAGTAATTTGACAACAGTTTTCCAAAAAAATTGATTTTTCACAAATTTTTAAATTTATTCAAAATATTGAAAAATTTTAATTAAGTTCAGCAGTATATATCTCAAGAACTAAGTGTGATATCTCAAAATTGACTTCACTCTTGAAAAGTAGATACTCCAATTAGTAATTGAAAGTAATTTCGTAACAATTTTCCAAAAAAATTGATTTTTCAAGAATTTTTAAATTTATTCAAAATGTTGGAAAAATCCTCATTAAGTTCGGTACCTTATATCTCAAGAACTAACTGAGACATTTCAAAATTGACTTCATTCTTGAAAAGTAGATACTCCAATTAGTAATTAAAAGTAATTTCGTAACAATTTTCCAAAAAAATCAATTTTTCATGAATTTTTAAATTTATTCAAAATGTTGGAAAAATCCTCATTAAGTTTGGTACCTTATATCTCAAGAACTAAATGAGACATTTCAAAATTGACTTCATTCTTGAAAAGTAGATACTCCAATTAGTAATTAAAAGTAATTTCGTAACAATTTTCCAAAAAAATCAATTTTTCATGAATTTTTAAATTTATTCAAAATGTTGGAAAAATCCTCATTAAGTTCGGCACCTTATATCTCAAGAACTAAATGAGACATTTCAAAATTAACTTCACTCTTGAAAAATAGATACTCCAATTAGTAATTAAAAGTAATTTCGTAACAATTTTCCAAAAAAATCGATTTCCCAAGAATTTTTAAATTTACTCAAAATATTGGAAAATTCCCAATTAAGTTTAGCGGCTTATATCTCAAGAACTAAGTGAGATATCTCAAAATTGATTTCATTTTTAGAAAGTAGATGCTCCAATTAATAATTGCTAGTAATTTGACAACAGTTTTCCAAAAAAATTGATTTTTCACAAATTTTTAAATTTATTCAAAATATTGAAAAAGCCTAATTAAGTTCAACACTTTTTATATCTCAAATACTAAGTGGTATATCTCAAAATTTAATTCACTTTTGGAGAGTAGATGCTCCACTTAGTAATTGAAAGCCATTTCGTAACAATCTTCCAAAAAAATCGATTTTCTAAGAATTTTTAAATTTACTCAAGATATTGGAAAATTCTAAAACACAAAGAGCAAAGACAAAGAGCCAACTTCATTCTAATGTGTTGTGCATGTTAGGTGCATATTTTGAAGACTTACTCTTTATTTTCGCAATCTTGTCATATCTAGGTTGTCTGCTTATGGATGCTGGTTTATTAACAGTTAAAGAAAGAAGAGGTGTTAGAAACTCTTGGTTTTTGCGTTATATAGTCGATTTTTTGGAAATAATATAAATGAAAACCCAAAATAAAGAAGGGAAAGAGGATTCTTCAAGCAAATAGGAAGTTGATTTGGGTTTTGAATTTTTATAAAAATAGTTCTTCCTTTTAGTACTATATTAGCATTTATTAAAAAAAAATGAAATCAATTTTGAGATATCTCACTTAGTTCTTGAGATATAAGCTGCTGAACTTAATTGAGCATTTTCCAATATTTTGAGTAAATTTAAACATTCTTAGAAAATCGTTTTTTTTGGAAAATTGTTACGAAATTACATTCAATTACTAATTGGAGTATATGCTTTTCAAGAGTAAAGTCAATTTTGAGATATCTCACTTAATTTTTAAGATATATGCTGCTGAACTTAATCAGGATTTTTCAATATTTTGAATAAATCTAAAAATTTTTGAAAAATCGATTTTTTGGAAAACTGTTGTCAAATTACTAGCAAATATTACTTGGAGTATCTACTTTCCAAAAATGAAATCAATTTTGAGATACCTCACTTAGTTCTTGAGATATAAGCTGCTGAACTTAATTGGGATTTTTCCAATATTTTGAGTAAATTTAAAAATTTTTGGAAAATCGATTTTTTTGGAAAATTGTTACGAAATGGCTCTCACTTACTAAGTGGAGCATCTACTCTCCAAAGGTGAAGTAAATTTTGAGATATATCACTTAGTTCTTGAGATATAAAATGTTAAACTTAATTGGCTTTTTCCAACATTTTAAATAAATTTAAAAATTCTTGAAAAATCGATTTTTTTTGGAAAACTGTTACAAAATTACTTTCAATTACTAATTGGAGTATCTACTTTTCAAGAGTGAAATTAATTTTGAGATATCTCAGTTAGTTATTGAGATATATGCTGGTGAACTTGATAAGGATTTTTTAATATTTTGAATAAATTTAAAAGTTTGTGAAAAATCAATTTTTTGAAAAACTGTTGTCAAATTACTAGCAATTATTAACTGGAGCATCTACTTTCCAAAAATAAAATCAATTTTGAGATATCTCACTTAGTTCTTGAGATACAAGCTGCTGAACTTCATTGGGAATTTTCCAATATTTTGAGCAAATTAAAAAATTCTTGGAAAATCGATTTTTTTGGAAAATTGTTACGAAATTACTTTCAATTACTCATTGGAGTATCTACTTTTCAAGAGTGAAGTCAATTTGGAGATATCTCACTTAGTTCTTGAGATATATGCTGGTGAACTTGATAAGGATTTTTTAATATTTTGAATGAATTTAAAAGTTTGTGAAAAATCAATGTTTTGGAAAACTGTTGTCAAATTACTAACAATTATTAATTGGAGCATCTACTTTCCAAAAATGAAATCAATTTTGAGATACTTCACTTAGTTCTTGAGATATAAGCTGCTGAACTTCATTGCGAATTTTCCAATATTTTGAGCAAATTTAAAAATTCTTGGAAAATCGATTTTTTTGGAAAATTGTTACGAAATTACTTTCAATTACTCATTGGAGTATCTACTTTTCAAGAGTGAAGTCAATTTGGAGATATCTCACTTAGTTCTTGAGATATGTGCTGGTGAACTTGATAAGGATTTTTTAATATTTTGAATAAATTTAAAAGTTTGTGAAAAATCAATGTTTTGGAAAACTGTTGTCAAATTACTAACAATTATTAATTGGAGCATCTACTTTCCAAAAATGAAATCAATTTTGAGATACCTCACTTAGTTTTTGAGATATAAGCTGCTGAACTTCATTGCGAATTTTCCAATATTTTGAGCAAATTTAAAAATTCTTGGAAAATCGATTTTTTGCAAAATTGTTACGAAATTACTGTTAATTACTAATTGGAGTATCTACTTTTCAAGAGTGAAGTCAATTTTGAGACATCTCACTTAGTTCTTGATATATAACCTGCTGAGCTTAATTGGGATTTTTCCAATGTTTTGAATAAATTTAAAAATTTGTGAAAAATCAATTCTTTGGAAAACTGTTGTCAAATTACTAGCAATTGTTAATTGGAGCATCTACTTTCCAAAAATGAAGTCAATTTTGAGATACTTCACTTAGTTCTTGAGATATAAGCTGCTGAACTTCATTGCGAATTTTCCAATATTTTGAGCAAATTTAAAAATTCTTGGAAAATCGATTTTTTTGGAAAATTGTTACGAAATTACTTTCAATTACTCATTGGAGTATCTACTTTTCAAGAGTGAAGTCAATTTGGAGATATCTCACTTAGTTCTTGAGATATGTGCTGGTGAACTTGATAAGGATTTTTTAATATTTTGAATAAATTTAAAAGTTTGTGAAAAATCAATGTTTTGGAAAACTGTTGTCAAATTACTAACAATTATTAATTGGAGCATCTACTTTCCAAAAATGAAATCAATTTTGAGATACCTCACTTAGTTTTTGAGATATAAGCTGCTGAACTTCATTGCGAATTTTCCAATATTTTGAGCAAATTTAAAAATTCTTGGAAAATCGATTTTTTGCAAAATTGTTACGAAATTACTGTTAATTACTAATTGGAGTATCTACTTTTCAAGAGTGAAGTCAATTTTGAGACATCTCACTTAGTTCTTGATATATAACCTGCTGAGCTTAATTGGGATTTTTCCAATGTTTTGAATAAATTTAAAAATTTGTGAAAAATCAATTCTTTGGAAAACTGTTGTCAAATTACTAGCAATTGTTAATTGGAGCATCTACTTTCCAAAAATGAAGTCAATTTTGAGATACTTCACTTAGTTCTTGAGATATAAGCTGCTGAACTTCATTGCGAATTTTCCAATATTTTGAGCAAATTTAAAAATTCTTGGAAAATCGATTTTTTTGGAAAATTGTTACGAAATTACTTTCAACTACTCATTAGAGTATCTACTTTTCAAGAGTGAAGTCAATTTGGAGATATCTCACTTAGTTCTTGAGATATGTGCTGGTGAACTTGATAAGGATTTTTTAATATTTTGAATAAATTTAAAAGTTTGTGAAAAATCAATGTTTTGGAAAACTGTTGTCAAATTACTAGCAATTATTAACTGGAGCATCTACTTTCCAAAAATAAAATCAATTTTGAGATATCTCACTTAGTTCTTGAGATACAAGCTGCTGAACTTCATTGGGAATTTTCCAATATTTTGAGCAAATTAAAAAATTCTTGGAAAATCGATTTTTTTGGAAAATTGTTACGAAATTACTTTCAATTACTCATTGGAGTATCTACTTTTCAAGAGTGAAGTCAATTTGGAGATATCTCACTTAGTTCTTGAGATATATGCTGGTGAACTTGATAAGGATTTTTTAATATTTTGAATAAATTTAAAAGTTTGTGAAAAATCAATGTTTTGGAAAATTGTTGTCAAATTACTAACAATTATTAATTGGAGCATCTACTTTCCAAAAATGAAATCAATTTTGAGATATCTCACTTAGTTCTTGAGATATAAGCTGCTGAACTTAATTGGGAATTTTCCAATATTTTGAGCAAATTTAAAAATTCTTGGAAAATCGATTTTTTGCAAAATTGTTACGAAATTACTGTTAATTATAATTGGAGTATCTACTTTTCAAGAGTGAAGTCAATTTTGAGACATCTCACTTAGTTCTTGAGATATAAACTGTTGAATTTAATTAGGATTTTTCCAATGTTTTGAATAAATTTAAAAATTTGTGAAAAATCAATTCTTTGGAAAACTGTTGTCAAATTACTAGCAATTGTTAATTGGAGCATCTACTTTCCAAAAATGAAGTCAATTTTGAGATACTTCACTTAGTTCTTGAGATATAAGCTGCTGAACTTCATTGCGAATTTTCCAATATTTTGAGCAAATTTAAAAATTCTTGGAAAATCGATTTTTTTGGAAAATTGTTACGAAATTACTTTCAACTACTCATTAGAGTATCTACTTTTCAAGAGTGAAGTCAATTTGGAGATATCTCACTTAGTTCTTGAGATATGTGCTGGTGAACTTGATAAGGATTTTTTAATATTTTGAATAAATTTAAAAGTTTGTGAAAAATCAATGTTTTGGAAAACTGTTGTCAAATTACTAACAATTATTAATTGGAGCATCTACTTTCCAAAAATGAAATCAATTTTGAGATACCTCACTTAGTTTTTGAGATATAAGCTGCTGAACTTCATTGCGAATTTTCCAATATTTTGAGCAAATTTAAAAATTCTTGGAAAATCGATTTTTTTGCAAAATTGTTACGAAATTACTGTTAGTTATTTATTGGAGTATCTACTTTTTAAGAGTGATGTCAATTTTGAGACATCTCACTTAATTCTTGAGATATAAACTGTTGAATTTAATTAGGATTTTTCCAATGTTTTGAATAAATTTAAAAATTTGTGGAAAATCAATTATTTGGAAAACTGTTGTCAAATTGCTAGCAATTATTAATTGGAGCATCTACTTTCCAAAAATGAAATCAATTTTGAAATGTCTCACTTAGTTCTTGAGATATAAGCTGCCGAACTTAATTAGGACTTTTCAATATTTTGAATAAATTTAAAAATTTGTAAAAAATCAATTTTTTGGAAAATTGTTGTCAAATTACTAGCAATTATCAATTGGAGCATCTACATTCCAAAAATGAAATCAATTTTGAGATATCTCACTTAGTTCTTGAGATATAAGCTGCTGAACTTAATTGGGAATTTTCCAATATTTTGAGTAAATTTAAAAATTATTAGAAAATCGATTTTTTGGAAAATTGTTACAGAATTACTTTCAATTACTAATTAGAGCATCTACTTTCCAAAAATGAAATCAATTTTGAGATATCTCACTTAGTTCTTGAGATATAAGGTGCCGAACTTAATTAGGATTTTTCAATATTTTAAATAAATTTAAAAATTCTTGAAAAATCGATTTTTTTGGAAAATTGTTACGAAATTATGTCTAATTTCCTATATATTATATAATCTTACCTACTTTTTTTGTTTTTTTTTACATTCATTGTAAACAAAACATAATAAATTTATTATCGTTTTTCACCAATTTTGAAGAAATCAAAATGATGTCCTAGGAAGGGCCATTTTTACCAACTGTTGATAAATTTACCTAACAATTAAAAACCGATTTATACTATCCTCTAGATAGTTACTATAATTTTACTTGCTCTGATTGGTCATTTGACCAAAATCCAAAGGTGAGTAAACTGGGCCTAAATAAGACATTCTCCCAAACCTGTACTTTTGTCAAAATAGAGCTGCTTCTTATATATAAAATTAATTAATACTTTACTCGCGTTAAAAAAACGGAAAAATTTTATTTTGAAAAGCTATTATCTTTTTTTATGTTTAACTCGCTTTAAAAAAATAACTGAGGGGACAAAAATTTACAAATTAACGGAGGGTTAAAGATAATCACCTAAATATTTTTTAATATTATTATTCTATCATTTTTTTTCAAATTTCTTGTGGTATGAAAAAATCGGATTAAAAAGAAAAATGTTAATTGTTTTATTTTATTTTAGATGAATTGGACCGAAAGAAAGTAAAAGAATACTTTTTTAAAGCCAAAAAGGTCGTCACCGGTTTATTAAGCAAAGGAAAATATTCAAATAGTTGGAGTAACACCGAAGAAATTGATGAAGAAGATTCCGGCTCGGTTGAAAACTTAAATATCCCGTTAAAAGTGAAGTTTTCTAACGTAATAATGGAGGGGGACGCGAAAGATTCGACGACGAAGGTAATAAATCTTCCCGAAGAAAGCTCAGATATCGACGATGATGAAGAAAATGAAAATGATGATGATGATGGAGGTTTGAGTGATGATGGGTTTTTCAGGAAACAAACGGTTTTATCGTTTTACTCGTGGTGTTTCAGTAACAAAGATGAAGATCGTTTTTTAAAAAATGAAAAAAAAATGTTTGAGTTGACCCATTTAGGAAGTGGGGATAATAATTTCGTTTCACCCCCCTCAACGGGGTATTTTAATCGGGTATTAACTTACCCTGTTATCACTGAGGATGTAAAATCTTCACCTCGACAAGAAAAAGTTAAAATAATTAGTACAAAAATAAAAAAGAAGAAGATTAATAAAAAGAAATCAAAAAATGAATCGAAGAGGATTAAAAAAACTTTCACCAAAAATCGAAATCGAAAATCTTTGCAACAAAAACAAATTAGAGACATCTCAATTTATTCTGTCGACAATTACATTCAATTTGGGAGTTCCTCATCGATCGTTGACCAAGAATTCGTAAAATTAAAACAATCTGAGCAAAATCTTAAAACCCCGGTTAAAATTGAGGTTACTAAAGAATTAAAAGATGAATTAATTAACGATCCGATCCTAAAAGAAGAACTCATCACGAAATTCCGCCCAATTGGCCCCGATGATATCAAATTAATCAAAAAAGAATCCAAAAATCTCGAAGACGACATCATATTAACATTAAAAAAAAATTTATTATCCTCCCCCAAAACGAAAAGCGAAATCGTCAAAAAAAACTCGTTTTCTTCAACATTAGAAAACAGCGATATCTTCAGTGATCTTCCCTCGGATATAATCGATGAGATCTTGGATGAATTCGATGTGTTAACCGGGGAAAATCCTTTAATTGAAGATGTTGAGGAAGAGGATCAAGATGGGGAAGTTAAGCAAAAATTTTCTTGGGGGCGATTGGCGGAGCGGTACAAGAAGATTTTTGCGAGGAAGAAAAGATCGAAGAGCAAATTGAATTTGGTCACTTGCTGTAAACGGGGCAAAAAGAAGAAGGAAAAAATTAAAGAGAGGAAGAAGAAAAAGGTTAAGGTGAAGAGGGTTAAGAAGAAAGATGAGTCGAAGAGGAGGTGGTATCATTTTTGGAAACCCCCGAAAATTAAGGAGGGTGCTGAGGATCCTTTGGATCTTATCGAGGAGGAGAAACCGTATCCTTTTTGGAAGGATGATTTTGAGCCGGTTTTGATGTCGGGGGATTTGGTTGGGAAAACTAAGTAAGTTTATTAATTTATTAACAATTATAATTAATTTCTTCTTCTTCTTCACAAAACGGGGGAAAATTTTGGTGTGCTGATAGCTCTAATATCACCTATTTTAATAAGTCACCTATTTTTGTAGTGTGTCCGGTTAAATAGCCCTGAATAGAATACAATGAATAGTATACGAATTGTTCAAATTAAAATAAAACTCTCGGAAGGAGGAATGATCCTTCCTTGTACTATTAATAAAGCAACAGCAACCCAAGCCAAAGTTAGCCAAAGGTAACAATTCGAAAGGAAATGCATCCACCAAACAGATTGTCATGCCTTAACTACACAAACAAAAAGTTCTCCATAAAAGCATTCTTAGAACTTGAATTTATTTGTGGCCAAAATATAGCTTATGCTGTATCGAGGAAAAATTCCCGTTCCCAAAACCAAATTTGAGTTTTTATATATTGACTAAGATATACAGAGAATGATTTCATCTCAAATCGCCGAGGTCGCGTAGCGGGCGAGGCGCTGGATTTAAAATATTTACATAAAATCGTTCATTTTGGAAGATGTAGCGCCTCGCTCGCTTCGCGACCTCGGCGGAGTGACAATAAACTCGTCATTTATAAAGGTTTTGTATATTTTCTAAGATATGCAAGGAACGATTTCGTCTCAAATCGCCGAGGTCGCGTAGCGGGCGAGGCGCTGGATTTAAAATATTTACATAAAATCGTTCATTTTGGAAGATGTAGGATGTACGCCTCGTCCGTTATGCGACTTCAGCGATTTGAGGCGAAATCGTTCCTTGCATATCTTAGTAAATATACAAAGACTTATACAAGACAATTTGATTCTCTTTCGGCCGAAGTCGCGAAGCGCTACATTTTCCAAAATGAACGATTTTATGTAAAAAATTTAAATCCTGCGCCTCACCCACTACGCGACCTCGGCAGAGTGAGAATAAAATCGTTGTAGAAGAGACATTATACATTTATTCTGATATACAACAAACGATTTTGTATTATATCGCCGAGGTCGCGAAGCGGGCGAGGCGCTGGAGTTGAAATTTTGATATAAAATCGTCAATTTTGGAAGATTCTGGCGTCTCGACCGCTACGCGACCTCGGCGGAGTGAGAATAAAACCGTCTTGTATAAGGCTTTGTATATTTTCTAAGATATGCAAGGAACGATTTCGCCTCAAATCGCCGAGGTCGCGTAGCGGGCGAGGCACTGGATTTAAAATATTTACATAAAATCGTTCATTTTGGAAGATGTAGCGCTTCGCCAGCTTCGCGACCTCGGCGGAGTGACAATAAAATCGTCTTATAAGACATTTTTAAATTTATTAAGATATACAAGAAACGATTTCGTCATAAATCGCCGAGGTCGCGAAGCGGGCGAGGCGCTGGATTTAAAATATTTACATAAAATCGTTCATTTTGGAAGATGTAGCGCCTCGCCCGTTATGCGACCTCGGCGATTTGAAGCGAAATCGTTCCTTGCATATTTTAGTAAATATACAAAGACTCATACAAGACGATTTGATTCTCTTTCGGCCCAGGTCACGAGGCGCTACATTTTCCAAAATGAACGATTTTATGTAAAAATTTTAAATCCTGCGCCTCACCCGCTACGCGACCTTGGCAGAGTGAGAATAAAATCGTTGTATAAGAGACATTATACATTTATTCTGATATACAACAAACGATTTTGTATTATATCGCCGAGGTCGCGAAGTGGGCGAGGCGCTGGAGTTGAAATTTTGATATAAAATCGCCAATTTTGGAACATTCTGGTGCCTCGCCCGCTACGCGACCTCGGCGGAGTGAGAATAAAACCGTCTTATATAAGGCTTTGTATATTTTCTAAGATATGCAAGGAACGATTTCGCCTCAAATCGCCGAGGTCGCGTAGCGGGCGAGGCACTGGATTTAAAATATTTACATAAAATCGATTATTTTGGAAGATGTAGCGCCTCGCCCGCTACGCGACCTCGGCGGAGTGAGAATAAAATCGTCTTATATGAGGCTTTGTATATTTTCTAAGATATGCAAGAAACGATTTCGCCTCAAATCGCCGAGGTCGCGTAGCAGGCGAGGCACTGGATTTAAAATATTCACATAAAATCGTTCATTTTGGAAGATGTAACGCCTCGCCCGCTTCGCGACCTCGGCGGAATGACAATAAAATCGTCTTATAAGACATTTTTATATTTATTAAGATATACAAGAAACGATTTCGTCTTAAATCACCGAGGTCGCGAAGCGGGCGAGGCGCTGGATTTAAAATATTTACATAAAATCGTTCATTTTGGAAGATGTAGCGCCTCGCTCGCTTCGCGACCTCGGCGGAGTGACAATAAACTCGCCTTTTATAAGGGTTTTGTATATTTTCTAAGATATGCAAGGAACGATTTCGTCTCAAATCGCCGAGGTCGCGTAGCGGGCGAGGCGCTGGATTTAAAATATTTACATAAAATCGTTCATTTTGGAAGATGTAGGATGTACGCCTCGTCCGTTATGCGACTTCAGCGATTTGAGGCGAAATCGTTCCTTGCATATCTTAGTAAATATACAAAGACTTATACAAGACGATTTGATTCTCTTTCGGCCGAAATCGCGAGGCGCTACATTTTCCAAAATGAACGATTTTAAGTCAAAATTTTAAATCCTACGCCTCACCCGCTACGCGACCTCGGCAGAGTGAGAATAAAATCGTTGTATAAGAGACATTATACATTTATTCTGATATACAACAAACGATTTTGTATTATATCGCCAAGGTCGCGAAGCGGGTGAGGCGCTGGAGTTGAAATTTTGATATAAAATCGTCAATTTTGGAAGATTCTGGCGCCTCGCCCGCTACGCGACCTCGGCGAAGTGAGAATAAAACCGTCTTATATAAGGCTTTGTATATTTTCTAAGATATGCAAGGAACGATTTCGTCTCAAATCGCCGAGGTCGCGTAGCGGGCGAGGCACTGGATTTAAAATATTTACATAAAATCGTTTATTTTGGAAGATGTAGCGCCTCGCCCGCTTCGCGACCTCGGCGGAGTGACAATAAAATCGTCTTATAAGACATTTTTAAATTTATTAAGATATACAAGAAACGATTTCGTCATAAATCGCCGAGGTCGCGAAGCGGGCGAGGCGCTGGAGTTGAAATTTTGATACAAAATCGTCAATTTTGGAAGATTTTAGCGCCTCGCTCGCTACGCGACCTTGGCGAAGGGAGAATAAAATCGTCTTATATGAGGCTTTGTATATTTTCTAAGATACGCAAGGAACGATTTCGCCTCAAATCGCCGAGGTCGCGTAGCTGGCGAGGCACTACATCTTCCAAAATGAACGACTTCGTGTTAATGTTTCAAATCCAGTGCCTCGCCCGCTACGCGACCTCGGTGATTTGAGGCGTAGTCGTTCCTTGCATATCTTAGTAAATATACAAAGACTCATACAAGACGATTTGATTCTCTTTCGGCCGAGGTCGTGAGGCGCTACATTTTCCAAAATGAACGATTTTATAAAAAAAATTTAAAACCTGCGCCTCACCCGCTACGCGACCTCGGCGATATAATACAAAATCGTTTGTTGTATATCACAATAAATGTATAATGTCTCTTATACAACGATCTTATTCTCACTTTGCCGAGGTCGCGCAGCGGGCGAGGCGCTACATCTTCTGAAATGGACGATTTCGTGTTAATATTTCAAATCCAGACCTCGGCGGAGTGAAAATAAAATCGTCTTATACAAAACTTTCTACATTTACTGAGACATACAAGGAACGATTTCGCCTCAAATCGCCGAAGTCGCATAACGGGCGAGGCGCTACATCTTCCAAAATGAACGATTTTATGTAAATATTTTAAATCCAGCGCCTCGCCCGCTACGCGACCTCGGCGATTTGAAGCGAAATCGTTCCTTGCATATCTTAGAAAATATACAAAGTCTTATATAAGACAGTTTTATTCTCACTCCGCCGAGGTCGCGTAGCGGGCGAGGCGCCAGAATCTTCCAAAATTAACGATTTTATATCAAAATTTCAACTCCAGCGCCTCACCCGCTTCGCGACCTCGGCGATATAATACAAAATCGTTTGTTGTATATCTTAATAAATATAAAAATGTCTTATAAGACGATTTTATTGTCACTCCGCCGAGGTCGCGAAGCGGACGAGGCGCTACATCTTCCAAAATAAACTATTTTATGTAAATATTTTAAATCCAGTGCCTCGCCCGCTACGCAATCTCGGCGATTTGAGGCGAAATCGTTCCTTGCATATCTTAGAAAATATACAAAGCCTTATATAAGACGATTTTATTCTTCCTTCGCCAATGTCGCGTAGCGAGCGAGGCGCTAGAATCTTCCAAAATTGACGATTTTGTATCAAAATTTCAACTCCAGCGCCTCGCCCGCTTCGCGACCTCGGCGATTTATGACGAAATCGTTTCTTGTATATCTTAATAAATTTAAAAATGTCTCATAAGACGATTTTATTCTCACTCCGCCGAGGTCGCGTAGCGGGCGAGGCGCCAGAATCTTCCAAAATTGACGATTTTATATTAAAATTTCAACTCCAGCGCCTCGCCCGCTTCGCGACCTCGGCGATATAATACAAAATCGTTTATTGTATATCAGAATAAATGTATAATGTCTCTTATACAACGATTTTATTCTCACTCTGCCGAGGTCGTGTAGCGGATGAGGCGCAGGATTTAAAATTTTTACATAAAATCGTTCATTTTGGAAAATGTAACGCCTCGCGACCTCGGCCGAAAGAAAATCAAATCGTCTTGTATGAGTCTTTGTATATTTACTAAGATATGCAAGGAACAATTTCGCTTCAAATCGCCGGGGTCGCATAACGGGCGAGGCGCTACATCTTCCAAAATGAACAATTTTATGTAAATATTTTAAATCCAGCACCTCGCCCGCTTCGCGACCTCGGTGATTTAAGACGAAATCGTTTCTTGTATATCTTAATAAATATAAAAATGTCTTATAACACGATTTTATTGTCACTCCGCCGAGGTCGCGAAGCTGGCGAGGCGCTACATCTTCCAAAATAAACGATTTTATGTAAATATTTTAAATCCAGTGCCTCGCCCGCTACGTGACCTCGGCGATTTGAGACGAAATCGTTTCTTGTATATCTCAATAAATATAAAAATGTCTTATAAAACGATTTTATTGTTACTCTGCCGAGGTCGCGAAGCGGGCGAGGCGCTACATCTTCCAAAATAAACGATTTTATGTAAATATTTTAAATCCAGCGCCTCGCACGCTACGCGACCTCGGCGATTTGAGGCGAAATCGTTCCTTGCATATCTTAGAAAATATACAAAGCCTCATATAAGACGATTTTATTCTCCCTCCGCCAAGGTCGCGTAGCGAGCGAGGCGCTAGAATCTTCCAAAATTGACGATTTTGTATAAAAATTTCAACTCCAGCGCCTCGCCCTCTTCGCGACCTCGGCAATTTAAGACGAAATCGTTTCTTGTATATTTTAATAAATATAAAAAATGTCTTATAAGACGATTTTATTCTCATTTCGCCGAAATCGCTTGCAGACGAGGAGCTACATTCTTCCAAAATTGACAATTTTGTCCTCGCCCGCTTCGCGACCTCGGCGATTTAAGACGAAATCGTTTCTTGTATATCGTAATAAATGTATAATGTCTCTTATACAACGATTTTATTCTCACTCCGCCGAGGTTGCGTAGCAGGCGAGGCGCTGTAGTTGAAACATTAACACGAAATCGTTCATTTTGGAAGATGTAGTGCCTCGCCCGCTTCGCGACCTCGGCAGAGTGAGAATAAAATCGTGTTATATGAGGCTTTGTATATTTACTAAGATATATAAAAGGAACGATTTCGCCTTGATTCGATTTGAAATGTTGACAAAATCGTTTATTTTGGAAGATTCTAGCGCCTCGGTTGCAAACGACCTCGACAATTTGAGGTAAAATCGTTCATTTTAAAAATTTTGAGTCTTTATCATCAGAAACATCTTTAGACTCAATCTCATCCTGATTTTGAAGCTTTGCTTTAATTTTTTTAAAACATTTCAACTCTTTAACATCATCAAAATCATCTTTAGACTCAATCTCATTCTGATTTTGAAGTTTCATCTTCATCTAATCGTAAATTTAAAAAATTTTTGAGTCTATCATCAGAAATATCTTTAGATTCAATCTCATCCCGATTTTGAAGCTTCCTTTTAATTTTTTTAAAACGTTTCATCTCTTTACCATCATCAGAATCAATTTTTGAAAAAAACTTTTCTAAAATATTTTTAAAAAAATTAATTGATATTTTGATTAATTTTAATTATTTTTTTTTTAGAATTATCGTTAAACCTTTACCAAGAATAACGAGGGCTTTCCCAAAAATCAAAGAAATCGGAGAATCCCCCGAAGATCTTTTATTAACACCAAGCACTCTCCTAAAATTAACCCCACAACGAGAACAAATCGAAAAATCCAACTTACAATTAGCTTATGGGGGGACCCCATCAGCTCGGAACACTCTTTCTTTACCCAAAAATAGGAAACAACACATTTATAATTTACAACAAATTCTTCCGAGCCGAAATTCTTTAGTTTTGCTTCATAAAGGTCCCCCTTCCTTGGAAAGTAGCACGATCACAATTTCAGAACGATTCCAAATCACAACTGAATCCGAATCGAGTGATGAATTTTTATTTCGCCCACCCCAAAGATTCCCAAAAAACAATCTTAACGAATTAGAAATAATCCATCCAAAAACGATTTATTTGGTAAGCGGGTTAAGACAACATATCAGCGATGAGATGTTGATGGTGCTTTTAAGGACTTATATGTGGAGGAGGATTCATAAACCTATGATAACCGATGTTGAGCCGTGTTTGGAAGATGCCAAAGTTGAGGAGGATGATACAATTACGAGTTTGAGCATTTTCGATGAAGATGAGGAGGTAAATTACTCATTTTTGTTAAATATGAGAATTAATTTAGTTTGATTTAGGTTTTAAAAGATGTTGAGGTGGAAGAGACGAAAGAGGATGCTTCAAATGAATTAAATTTGCTTCGGGATTTACTTCGCGGGAAGGATAAGGTGAAAAAAGGGGAGATTGATGATGAGAATCGATATGATATTTTGGTGTCTGATGATGAAGTGAAGAAGGAGGAGGATTCTGAGGGGGTTGTTAAAAAAATTGTTGATGATGTTGTTAAAAAAATTGTTAAGGATGATTTTGTTGGGGATGATAAAAAGGAAGACTTTGATATTTTGGTACAAAATAAGGAAGAAGAAATTAAAGTTGTTGATTTTGAAGCTAAATTAAATCCTAAAAATGCATTTGAGTATGCTTTATCTGGAGTTGGGAAACCAATTTTGGAGATATCGGATGAATTTAGAGCTTTTTTGAAAAGTATTGGAGTTTTTGAGCCTCCCGAAATTAAGAGGAAGAAGAAAAAGGCAAAAATAATCACGAAAAAAAGTGTTCAAACCTCGAATGAGTTTTATGTTGAAAAATTAAATCCTCCTTTGGATGAGGGGTTAATATCAAGGTCAAAATCGCTCCCGGAAATTAAACCTTTATCAGGGAGAGTTAAAAAAATTAAATCTTCATTTTGTAATATTCCAAAATCTTCAAAAATTTCGCTTAAAATTGCGCGAAAAGCGGGAGAGGTTAAAGAAACGAAAAAAATTTGTTTAAAGATGAGACCAAAGCCTAAAATAATTAAGCAAGCCCCTTTACAACCGATTTTTCATGAAGAATTAAAAATAAGTGGTTTAAATAAGGAGAATCAAGAAAATGAGGAGAATGAAGTGATTAAATACGAAGAAAAAAAATTAATACCTTTAAAGAAACGAAAATTAAAAAAAAAATCTTTAATTGGAAAAAAATTTAAGCATAAATTAATGAATGAGAAGTTTTTGAAGCATCTAGAAAAGAGGAAATGTCCAAAAAGTTGTGCTTCAATTAATTTTGGTGAGAGTTCGGACGAAATTAAATCAAAAATACGAAATATTAAGAGCAAAATAAGAAAATCGGCTAAAATCGAGGTGGAAAAGTTCAATAAGATATTGAGAAATTTGCAAAAAATTGATTCTGATGATAAATCGATTAATTATAATGATAAATTAAAAAATGTTGTTACTTTGAAGAAGTCTCAGACTCAAACTGAACGATTTTTATCAAAAAAGTGTCCAGAAAGTTGTAAAATTAAAAAATCGGATAAGTTTTTTTCAAAAATTGATTCTGATGATGATAAAGAGTTAAAATGTTTAAAAATTGATGATAAAATGAAAGGAAAATTTCAAAATCTTTCTGATGATAAAGACCCAAAATGTTTAAAAATTTACGATAAAATGAAGATGAAACTTCAAAATCAGAATGAGATTGAGTCCAAAGATGATTCTGATGATGTTAAAGAATTGAAATGTTTTAAAAAAATTAAAGCAAAGCTTCAAAATCGGGATGAGATTGAGTCTAAAAATGATTTTGGTGATGTTAAAGAGTTGAAATGTTTTAAAAAAATTAAAAAAAAGCTTCAAAATCGGGATGAGATTGAGTCCAAAGATGATTTTGGTGATGTTAAAGAATCGAAATGTTTAAAAATTTATGATAAAATGAGAATGAAATTTCAAAATCGAGATGAGATTGAGTCCGAAGATGATTTTGGTGATGTTAAAGAGTTGAAATGTTTTAAAAAAATTAAAACAAAGCTTCAAAATCGGGATGAGATTGAGTCTAAAGATGATTTTGGTGATGTTAAAGAGTCGAAATGTTTAAAAATTTATGATAAAATGAGAATGAAATTTCAAAATCGGGATGAGATTGAGTCCGAAGATGATTTTGGTGATGTTAAAGAGTTGAAATGTTTTAAAAAAATTAAAACAAAGCTACAAAATCGGGATGAGATTGAGTCTAAAGATGATTTTGGTGATGTTAAAGAGTTGAAATGTTTTAAAAAAATCAAAGAAAAGCTTCAAAATCGGAATGAGATTGAGTCTAAAGATGATTCTGAAGATCTTAAAGACTCAAAATATTTAAAAATGTACGATAAAATGAAATCAAAACTTGTAAAAAAAATTTTAGAAGGATCAATCAAAAAATCCCCCAAATTTAATTCAAGCAGCGTCACAACTTTAAATAAATCATCGACTCAAACCGACGAAGAAGAAAGTGAAACCGATTTTAATCCAAAAATCCCCCAAAATGAGACAAATTCTAAACCAAAAATTAACAACGAAAAGAAATCTTTAAGATTCCAAGACGATTTTTTCGATAAAAACGACGACAATTTCCCCAAAAGCGGGGAATCCCAAAAAAACGAGGAATCAACGGATTCTCCAAAAACTACAGAATCATCAAAACTTTTAATTAAAATTAAAAGAAACAATTTTGATTCTTTTTCAAATAATACGATTGAAACTCGAAAAATTTCTGAGACATCTTCAATTTCAGCCTCAACATCAACAGAACCCGATTTAATAAATAACCCAAAACAAAATTCTTTGAGTTATCAATGCGGGGTGTTAACAAATCCTTTTTATAACTCGAATCAAATTAAATTAACATCTTATTCATCAACAATTTCCGATGATGGAAATTTGGCTCAAATCATCAAAAACGAAGTGAAATTAATAAATTTCGATCCCAATTCGTCTTTTACGTCGTTTTCGTCGTTTTTATCGTCCCCTTCGGAGAATTACCGGGTAAATAGGAGATTACTCGCGCAAGAAATCGCGAATGATATTAAAAAGAAATCGGAGTTGTTTAAAAAAAATAGAAATTCGTCGTCTTTATCCGAGAAAATATCGAAAATTAATTATTTTGATCCAAAACGCACCGATTATCATGTTAATTATTTTAATTCCGTCGATAAATTAGGATTTTTGGACACGTCGTTTTCCGTCAACGAGAGATCCTTCAAATATCCGTCAAATTTGATCGTTAAGGAAGATTTGGTCGGCGAAGAAACGAAATCGAGCGGGATAAAATGTCGGTTGGAGTTGATTTATAGGAAGATGCCCATCGCGTTGGACTCGGAATTGGGGATGTTTTGTGGTAGCCGGGAATTTTGTTGTAGCGAGGGTCCCTCCGAAATGAAGAAACGAAAGGTAATGCTTTAATTCTAAGTTAGATTCAGATTCGAATTTTTTTTTAATTTTAATTTTTTTTTACAAATTTTGTTTTATCCATAGCACCATTTTTCTCGATTTTTTCAATACGAACCACCCATATCTCACCATCATATCACAAAATACACTCTTTAAGCTTCAATTTAAGATATAAATCATTTCAATATCTCTATAAATAAGATAAAAGCGATTTTTGGAAATTTTTGATATTTTAGCTAATTTTATATTTTCTCTAATAGCAAATTTCTTAAAATTTTCATAATCAACCCCCATTATATCTACATAATATCACAAAATACACCCTTTAAGCTTCAATTTGAGATATAAATCATATCTATATCTCAATTATTAAGACAGAACCGATTTTTTAAAATTTTTATTTTTTTTTTGCAAAATTAGCTTTTTCATAGAACCAATTTTCTCAAAATTTTCTTTACAAAACCCCAACATCTCATCATCATTCCACAAAATACACCCTTTAAGCTTCAATTTGAGATATAAATCATTTCCATATCTCAATTATTAAGATAGAACCAATTTTTTTTTAATTTTCATTTTTTGCAATTTTTATTTTTTTTATAGAACCAATTTTTTCAAAATTTTCGTTATAAAACCCTAACATTTCATCATCATCCCATAAAATACACCTTTTAAGCTTCAATTTGAGATATAAATCATTTCCATTTCTCAATTATTAAGATGGAACCAATTTTTTAAAATTTTCATTTTTTTGTAAATTTAGTTTTTCCATAGAACCATTTTTCTCAAAATTTTCTTAACAAAAGCCCAACATCTCATCATGTTCTCACAAAATACACCCTTTAAGCTTCAATTTGAGATATAAACCATTTCCATATCTCAATTATTAAGATAGAACCAATTTTTTAAATTTTTCATTTTTTTTGTAAATTTAGCTTTTTTATAGAACTATTTTTCTCAAAATTTTCTTAACAAAAGCCCAATATCTCATGATGTTCTCACAAAATACACCCTTTAAGCTTCAATTTGAGATATAAATCATTTCCATATCTCAATTATTAAGATGGAATCAATTTTTTAAAATTTTCATTTTTTTGACAATTTAGCTTTTTCATAGAACCAATTTTCTCAAAACTTTCATTACAAAACCCCAACATCTCATCATCGTCTCACAAAATACACCATTTAAGCTTCAATTTGAGATATAAACCATTTCCATATCTCAGTTATTAAGAAAGAACCAATTTTTTAAAGTTTTCATCTTTTTTGCAAATTTAGCTTTTTCATAGAACCATTTTTCACAAAATTTTCTTTAAAAAACCCCAACATCTCATCATCTTCCCACAAAATACACCCTTTAAGGTTCAATTTGAGATATAAACCATTTCCATATCTCAATTATAAAGATAAAACCAATTTTTTTAAATTTTAATTTTGTTTGCAAATTTAGCATTTTCATAGAACCATTTTTCTCAACATTTTCTTTACAAAACCCCAACATCTCATCATCATCCTACAAAATACACCCTTTAAGCTTCAATTTGAGATATAAACCATTTCCATATCTCAATTATTAAGATAGAACCAATTTTTTAAATTTTTTATTTTTTTGTAAATTTAGCTTTTTTATAGAACCATTTTCTCAAAATTTTCATTACAAAACCCGAACATCTCATCATCGTCTCACAAAATACACACTTTAAGCATCAATTTGAGAAATAAACCATTTCCATATCTCAATTATTAAGATAGAACCAATTTTTTTAAATTTTCATTTTTTTATAAATTTAGCTTTTCCTTAGAACCATTTTTCTCAAAATTTTCTTTACAAAACCCCAACATCTTATCATGATCCCACAAAATTCACCCTTTAAGCTTCAATTTGAGATATAAATCATTTCCATATCTCAATTATTAAGATAGAACCAATTTTTTAAAATTTTCATTTTTTGTAAATTTAGCTTTTTCATAGAACCATTTTTCTCAACATTTTCATTACAAAACCCCAACATCTCATCATCATCCTACAAAATACACCCTTTAAGCTTTAATTTGAGATATAAACCATTTCCATATCTCAATTATTAAGATAGAACCAATTTTTTTAAATTTTCATTTTTTTTGTAAATTTAGCTTTTTCATAGAACCATTTTTCTCAACATTTTCTTTACAAAACCCCAACATCTCATCATCATCCTACAAAATACACCCTTTAAGCTTCAATTTGAGATATAAACCATTTCCATATCTCAATTATTAAGATAGAACCAATTTTTTAAAATTTTCATTTTTTGTAAATTTAGCTTTTTCATAGAACCATTTTTCTCAAAATTTTCTTTACAAAACCCCAACATCTCATCATCGTCTCACAAAATACACCCCTTAAGCTTCAATTTGAGATATAAACCATTTCCATATCTGAATTATTAAGATAGAACCAATTTTTTAAATTTCTCATTTTTTTTGTAAATGTAGCTTTTTCATAGAACCATTTTTTTCAAAATTTTCTTAACAAAAGCCCAATATCTCATGATGTTCTCACAAAATACACCCTTTAAGCTTCAATTTGAGATATAAATCATTTCCATATCTCAATTATTAAGATGGAATCAATTTTTTAAAATTTTCATTTTTTTGACAATTTTGCTTTTTCATAGAACCAATTTTCTCAAAATTTTCATTACAAAACCCCAACATCTCATCATCTTCCCACAAAATACACCCTTTAAGCTTCAATTTGAGATATAAACCATTTCCGTATCTCAATTATTAAGATAGAACCAATTTTTTAAATTTTTCATTTTTTTTTGTAAATTTAGCTTTTTTATAGAACTATTTTTCTCAAAATTTTCTTAACAAAAGCCCAATATCTCATGATGTTCTCACAAAATACACCCTTTAAGCTTCAATTTGAGATATAAACCATTTCCATATCTCAATTATTAAGATAGAACCAATTTTTTAAATTTTTCATTTTTTTTGTAAATTTAGCTTTTTTATAGAACCATTTTCTCAAAATTTTCATTACAAAACCCGAACATCTCATCATCTTCCCACAAAATACACCCTTTAAGCTTCAATTTGAGATATAAACCATTTCCATATCTCAATTATTAAGACGGAAACAATTTTTTAAAATTTTCATTTTTTTGTAAATTTAGTTTTTTTATAGAACCATTTTCTCAAAATTTTCATTACAAAACCCGAACATCTCAGCATCGTCTCACAAAATACACACTTTAAGCATCAATTTGAGAAATAAACCATTTCCATATCTCAATTATTAAGATAGAACCAATTTTTTTAAATTTTCATTTTTTTGTAAATTTAACTTTTTCTTAGAACCATTTTTCTCAAAATTTTCATTACAAAACCCGAACATCTCATCATCTTCCCACAAAATACACCCTTTAAGCTTCAATTTGAGATATAAACCATTTCCATATCTCAATTATTAAAATGGAACCAATTTTTTAAAATTTTCATTTTTTTGTAAATTTAGCTTTTTCTTAGAACCATTTTTCTCAAAATTTTCTTA
This sequence comes from Onthophagus sagittarius, assembly GCA_036711965.1. Taxonomy (NCBI): domain Eukaryota; kingdom Metazoa; phylum Arthropoda; class Insecta; order Coleoptera; family Scarabaeidae; genus Onthophagus; species Onthophagus sagittarius. The sequence goes on from JASERS010000008.1 coordinate 15,109,401, forward strand.
ACAAAAGCCCAAAATCTCATCATGTTCTCACAAAATACACCCCTTAAGCTTCAATTTAAGATATAAACCATTTCCATATCTCAATTATTAAGATAGAACCAATTTTTTAAATTTTTCATTTTTTTTTGTAAATTTAGCTTTCTTATAGAACCATTTTCTCAAAATTTTCATTACAAAACCAGAATATCTCAGCATCGTCTCACAAAATACACACTTTAAGCATCAATTTGAGAAATAAACCATTTCCATATCTCAATTATTAAGATAGAACCAATTTTTTTAAATTTTCATTTTTTTGTAAATTTAGCTTTTTCTTAGAACCATTTTTCTCAAAATTTTCTTTACAAAACCCCAACATCTCATCATCGTTTCACAAAATACACCCCTTAAGCTTCAATTTGAGATATAAACCATTTCCGTATCTCAATTATTAAGATAGAACCAATTTTTTAAATTTTTCATTTTTTTTTGTAAATTTAGCTTTTTTATAGAACTATTTTTCTCAAAATTTTCTTAACAAAAGCCCAATATCTCATGATGTTCTCACAAAATACACCCTTTAAGCTTCAATTTGAGATATAAACCATTTCCATATCTCAATTATTAAGATAAAACCAATTTTTTTAAATTTTAATTTTGTTTGCAAATTTAGCATTTTCATAGAACCATTTTTCTCAACATTTTCTTTACAAAACCCCAACATCTCATCATCATCCTACAAAATACACCCTTTAAGCTTCAATTTGAGATATAAACCATTTCAATATCTCAATTATTAAGATAAAACCAATTTTTTAAAACTTTTATGTTTTACAAATTTTATTTTTTTCATAGAACCAATTTCCTCAAAATTTTCATTACATAACCCCAACATCTCATTATCGTATCACAAAATACACACTTTAAGCTTCAATTTGAGATGTAAACCATTTCAATATCTCAATTATTAAGATAAAACCAATTTTTTTAAATTTTAATTTTGTTTGCAAATTTAGCTTTTTCATAGAACCATTTTTCTCAACATTTTCTTTACAAAACCTCAATATATCATCATCATTCTACAAAATACACCCTTTAAACTTCAATTTGAGATATAAACCATTTCCATATCTTAATTATTAAGATAGAACCAATTTTTTAAAATTTTTATGTTTTACAAATTTTATTTTTTTCATAGAACCAATTTCCTCAAAATTTTCATTACAAAACCCCAACATCTCATCATCGTATCACAAAATACACCCTTTAAGCTTCAATTTGAGATGTAAACCATTTCCATATCTCAATTATTAAGATAAAACCAATTTTTTAAAATTTTAATTTTTTTTGCAAATTTAGCTTTTTCATAGAACCATTTTTCTCAACATTTTCTTTACAAAACCCCAACATCTCATCATCATCCTACAAAATACACCCTTTAAGCTTCAATTTGAGATATAAACCATTTCCATATCTCAATTATTAAGATAGAACCAATTTTTTAAAATTTTTATGTTTTACAAATTTAATTTTTTTCATAGAACCAATTTCCTCAAAATTTTCTTAACAAAAGTCCAACATCTCATCATGTTCTCACAAAATACACCCTTTAAGCTTCAATTTGAGATATAAACCATTTCAATATCTCAATTATTAAGATAAAACCAATTTTTTAAAATTTCAATTTTTTTTGCAAATTTAGCTTTTTCATAGAACCATTTTTCTCAAAATTTTCATTACAAAACCCCAACATCTCATCATCTTCCCACAAAATACACCCTTTAAGCTTCAATTTGAGATATAAATTATATCCATATCTCAATTATTAAGATAGAACCAATTTTTTTTTTTAATTTTTATATTTTTGCAAAATTTGCTTTCTTCGTAAATCTGCTTCGGATTCGAATCTGAATCAAACTTCAGCCACATTTTAATGCTCCCCCAATTTTTTTTATTAATTTACTCATTTTAATTTAGAAATCGAGAGATGTTTCTCCAAAATCGTTCTTCGCCGAACCAATCGAATGTTTCACGGCTACGGCCCAAGTCGAACACATCCAAACCGAAAATGAAAACGACAAAGAAAACAACCTCCACGATTTATATTTAATTAAAAGCGATACAATCGTGCGGAGAGATGACCCAAACGGGGGAGTTTCAATCTCAAAATCATCAGAAGACTTCTTTTGCCCTCCCCAAGGAAAAAAGGCAAAAACGTTTAAAGCCAATCTAAACAACGTTTTTAAAGAATGCAACGACATTTTTCAAAAAGTGAAACGTTTCCATCAACCGATGATTGATCCTTTAATGAAATCGAACGTGCTTTGTGTCTCGAAAAAGGGAGAACTCAACTTTCCAATGATCGAGGACGGGAAGAAGAAGAAAAAGAAGGAATCCAAAGCAAGTTTGGATGGATCAGACGATTCTAAAAAGAGTAGACGTAAAAGTTCGAAAGATCGAAGCGTAAAAGATGCTTCAAGAGAAACGTCAAAGGATGATTTAGACGTCGCGAAAGATGACCATAAAACGGAATCGAGAGATTCTATCACAACGGTGACTCGGAGATCGAATCCAACGCTTTCTGTTGAAACTGATTCTACGAGAACGATCGAAAGTTCGGGGCCTTCGAGTTTAAATTGCGATGGGCAATGTCAAACTGAGGGGTTGTGTTATTGCAAGATGTGGAAAGGGAATAATAATCAGATTAAGCATAGTCGGCCGATTAAAGTTATGGATAAGGAGCAAAGGGATTTTGGGAATAATTATCAGGCGTTGATTAAGCCGTATACGTGCTGTATTCATGCGAAAGAGGAGGGAAGGAATTATTGCAAAAAGGTAAATTAAAATTTTAATTTAAAATAAATGTTTCCGGGTTTTTCTTTTTCTAAATAGAGATTCTGTTAATGACAAAAATTTTACTTCTTCGAAGTCGGCTAACTCAAATATTGTTCTTGATTAAGAAATATTTTTTCTGACGTCAAAAATTTTCTTGATATAAGAAGTAATCTCGGGCGATTTCAAAGATTTCGGCCGTCTCAAACTTTTTCATAATTCAAAAATAATAAAAATTAAATTTTTTTTTAAATTTTTCAAAAAATCGATTTTTCAGAAATTTTTAAATTTAAGAATATAAAAAATTTATCGATTGTAAGTAATTTGATTTAAATAAATAATTATTCGGGAAACGATCTATTACAAAATGAACTACTAGTGTTGTTTATGTTAATTTATAATTTAATATGGCATTCATTCTCATCTAAAAAGTGAGCCTATATGTGGTAGCACTTTTTCAATAATTTTAATTAATGATATTATTAAATAAAGAGCACAACTTTTGTACTCTGAAGAAGACTGAAATAAACAGTCGAAATATCAGTATAAAATAAAGTACTTCATTTTATAATAGATTGTTTCCCGAATAATCATTTATTTAAGTATTTAAAATTATATAAAATACTGGAAAAATCCCAATTAAGCTCAGCAGCTTATATCTCAAGAACTAAGTGAGATATTTTCAAATTGACTTCAATTTTAGAAAGTAGATGCTTCGATTGGTAATTGAAACTAATTTCGTAATAATTTTCCAAAAAATCAATTTTTCAAGAATTTTTAAATTTATTCAAAATATTGGAAAAATCCCTGTTAAGTTCAGCAGCTTATATCTCAAGAACTAAGTGAGATATTTTCAAATAATCTTCATTTTTAGAAAATAGATGCTTCAATTAGTAATTGAAACTAATTTCGTAATAATTTTCCAAAAAATCAATTTTTCAAGAATTTTTAAATTTATTCAAAATATTGGAAAAATCCCTGTTAAGTTCAGCAGTTTATATCTCAAGAACTAAGTGAGATATTTTCAAATTGACTTAAATTTTAGAAAGTAGATGCTTCAATGGGTAATTGAAACTAATTTCGTAATAATTTTCCAAAAAATCAATTTTTCAAGAATTTTTAAATTTATTCAAAATATTGGAAAAATCCCTGCTAAGTTTAGCAACTTATATCTCAAGAACTAAGTGAGATATTTTCAAATTGACTTCAATTTTAGAAAGTAGATGCTCCAATTGGTAATTGAAACTAATTTCGTAATAATTTTCCAAAAAATCAATTTTTCAAGAATTTTTAAATTTATTCAAAATATTGGAAAAATCCCTGTTAAGTTTAGCAGCTTATATCTCAAGAACTAAGTGAGATATTTTCAAATTGACTTAAATTTTAGAAAGTAGATGCTGTAATTGAAACTAATTTCGTAATAATTTTCCAAAAAATCAATTTTTCAAGAATTTTTAAATTTATTCAAAATATTGGAAAAATCCCTGTTAAGTTTAGTAGCTTATATCTCAAGAACTAAGTGAGATATTTTCAAATTGACTTAAATTTTAGAAAGTAGATGCTGTAATTGAAACTAATTTCGTAATAATTTTCCAAAAAATCAATTTTTCAAGAATTTTTAAATTTATTCAAAATATTGGAAAAATCCCTGTTAAGTTTAGCAGCTTATATCTCAAGAACTAAGTGAGATATTTTCAAATTGACTTAAATTTTAGAAAATAGATGCTTCAATTGGTAATTGAAACTAATTTCGTAATAATTTTCCAAAAAATCAATTTTTCAAGAATTTTTAAATTTATTCAAAATATTGGAAACATCCCTGTTAAGTTTAGCAGCTTATATCTCAAGAACTAAGCGAGATATTTTCAAATTGACTTCAATTTTAGAAAGTAGATGCTTCAATTGGTAATTGAAACTAATTTCGTAATAATTTTCCAAAAAATCAATTTTTCAAGAATTTTTAAATTTATTCAAAATATTGGAAAAATCCCTGTTAAGTTTAGCAGCTTATATCTCAAGAACTAAGCGAGATATTTTCAAATTGACTTAAATTTTAGAAAATAGATGCTTCAATTGGTAATTGAAACTAATTTCGTAATAATTTTCCAAAAAATCAATTTTTCAAGAATTTTTAAATTTATTCAAAATATTGGAAACATCCCTGTTAAGTTTAGCAGCTTATATCTCAAGAACTAAGCGAGATATTTTCAAATTGACTTCAATTTTAGAAAGTAGATGCTTCAATTGGTAATTGAAACTAATTTCGTAATAATTTTCCAAAAAATCAATTTTTCAAGAATTTTTAAATTTATTCAAAATATTGGAAAAATCTTAATTAAGTTCATCAGCTTATATCTCAAGAACTAAGTGAGATATTTTCAAATTGACTTCACTTTTAGAAAGTGGATGCTTCAATTAGTAATTGAAAGTAATTTCATAACAATTTGTCAAAAAATCAATTTTTCAGGAATTTGTAAATTTATACAAAATATTGGAAAAATCTTAATTAAGTTCATCAGCTTATATCTCAAGAACTAAGTGAGATATTTTCAAATTGACTTCACTTTTAGAAAGTAGATGCTTCAATTAGTAATTGAAAGTAATTTCATAACAATTTATCAAAAAATCAATTTTTCAGGAATTTGTAAATTTATACAAAATATTGGAAAAATCTTAATTAAGTTCATCAGCTTATATCCCAAGAACTAAGTGAGATATTTTCAAATTGACTTCACTTTTAGAAAGTAGATGCTTCAATTAGTAATTGAAACTAATTTCATAATAATTTTCCAAAAAATCAATTTTTCAAGAATTTTTAAATTTATTCAAAATATTGGAAAAATCCCTGTTAAGTTCAGCAGCTTATATCTCAAGAACTAAGTGAGATATTTTCAAATAATCTTCATTTCTAGAAATTAGATGCTCCAATTAGTAATTAAAAATAATTTCATAACAATTTTTCAAAAAATCAATTTTTCAAGAATTTTTAAATATTTACAAAATATTGGAAAAATTCCAATTAAGTTCAGCAGCTTATATCTCAAGAACTAAGTGAGATATTTTCAAATTGACTTCACTTTTAGAAAGTAGATGCTCCAATTAGTAATTGAAAGTAATTTCATAACAGTTTTTCAAAAAATCAATTTTCCAGGAATTTTTAAATTTATACAAAATATTGGAAAAATCTTAATAAGTTCATCAGCTTATATCTCAAGAACTAAGTGAGATATTTTCAAATTGACTTCACTTTTAGAAAGTTGATGCTCCAATTAGTAATTGAAAGTAATTTCATAACAATTTATCAAAAAATCAATTTTTCAGGAATTTGTAAATGTATACAAAATATTGGAAAAATCTTAATTAAGTTCATCAGCTTATATCTCAAGAACTAAGTGAGATATTTTCAAATTGACTTCACTTTTAGAAAGTAGATGCTTCAATTAGTAATTGAAAGTAATTTCATAACAATTTATCAAAAAATCAATTTTTCAGGAATTTGTAAATTTATACAAAATATTGGAAAAATCTTAATTAAGTTCATCAGCTTATATCCCAAGAACTAAGTGAGATATTTTCAAATTGACTTCACTTTTAGAAAGTAGATGCTTCAATTAGTAATTGAAACTAATTTCATAATAATTTTCCAAAAAATCAATTTTTCAAGAATTTTTAAATTTATTCAAAATATTGGAAAAATCTTAATTAAGTTCATCAGCTTATATCTCAAGAACTAAGTGAGATATTTTCAAATTGACTTCACTTTTAGAAAGTGGATGCTTCAATTAGTAATTGAAAGTAATTTCATAACAATTTGTCAAAAAATCAATTTTTCAGGAATTTGTAAATTTATACAAAATATTGGAAAAATCTTAATTAAGTTCATCAGCTTATATCCCAAGAACTAAGTGAGATATTTTCAAATTGACTTCACTTTTAGAAAATAGATGCTTCAATTGGTAATTGAAACTAATTTCGTAATAATTTTCCAAAAAATCAATTTTTCAAGAATTTTTAAATTTATTCAAAATATTGGAAACATCCCTGTTAAGTTTAGCAGCTTATATCTCAAGAACTAAGCGAGATATTTTCAAATTGACTTCAATTTTAGAAAGTAGATGCTTCAATTGGTAATTGAAACTAATTTCGTAATAATTTTCCAAAAAATCAATTTTTCAAGAATTTTTAAATTTATTCAAAATATTGGAAAAATCTTAATTAAGTTCATCAGCTTATATCTCAAGAACTAAGTGAGATATTTTCAAATTGACTTCACTTTTAGAAAGTGGATGCTTCAATTAGTAATTGAAAGTAATTTCATAACAATTTGTCAAAAAATCAATTTTTCAGGAATTTGTAAATTTATACAAAATATTGGAAAAATCTTAATTAAGTTCATCAGCTTATATCTCAAGAACTAAGTGAGATATTTTCAAATTGACTTCACTTTTAGAAAGTAGATGCTTCAATTAGTAATTGAAAGTAATTTCATAACAATTTATCAAAAAATCAATTTTTCAGGAATTTGTAAATTTATACAAAATATTGGAAAAATCTTAATTAAGTTCATCAGCTTATATCCCAAGAACTAAGTGAGATATTTTCAAATTGACTTCACTTTTAGAAAGTAGATGCTTCAATTAGTAATTGAAACTAATTTCATAATAATTTTCCAAAAAATCAATTTTTCAAGAATTTTTAAATTTATTCAAAATATTGGAAAAATCCCTGTTAAGTTCAGCAGCTTATATCTCAAGAACTAAGTGAGATATTTTCAAATAATCTTCATTTCTAGAAATTAGATGCTCCAATTAGTAATTAAAAATAATTTCATAACAATTTTTCAAAAAATCAATTTTTCAAGAATTTTTAAATATTTACAAAATATTGGAAAAATTCCAATTAAGTTCAGCAGCTTATATCTCAAGAACTAAGTGAGATATTTTCAAATTGACTTCACTTTTAGAAAGTAGATGCTCCAATTAGTAATTGAAAGTAATTTCATAACAGTTTTTCAAAAAATCAATTTTCCAGGAATTTTTAAATTTATACAAAATATTGGAAAAATCTTAATAAGTTCATCAGCTTATATCTCAAGAACTAAGTGAGATATTTTCAAATTGACTTCACTTTTAGAAAGTTGATGCTCCAATTAGTAATTGAAAGTAATTTCATAACAATTTATCAAAAAATCAATTTTTCAGGAATTTGTAAATGTATACAAAATATTGGAAAAATCTTAATTAAGTTCATCAGCTTATATCTCAAGAACTAAGTGAGATATTTTCAAATTGACTTCACTTTTAGAAAGTAGATGCTTCAATTAGTAATTGAAAGTAATTTCATAACAATTTATCAAAAAATCAATTTTTCAGGAATTTGTAAATTTATACAAAATATTGGAAAAATCTTAATTAAGTTCATCAGCTTATATCCCAAGAACTAAGTGAGATATTTTCAAATTGACTTCACTTTTAGAAAGTAGATGCTTCAATTAGTAATTGAAACTAATTTCATAATAATTTTCCAAAAAATCAATTTTTCAAGAATTTTTAAATTTATTCAAAATATTGGAAAAATCCCTGTTAAGTTCAGCAGCTTATATCTCAAGAACTAAGTGAGATATTTTCAAATAATCTTCATTTCTAGAAATTAGATGCTCCAATTAGTAATTAAAAATAATTTCATAACAATTTTTCAAAAAATCAATTTTTCAAGAATTTTTAAATATTTACAAAATATTGGAAAAATTCCAATTAAGTTCAGCAGCTTATATCTCAAGAACTAAGTGAGATATTTTCAAATTGACTTCACTTTTAGAAAGTAGATGCTCCAATTAGTAATTGAAAGTAATTTCATAACAGTTTTTCAAAAAATCAATTTTCCAGGAATTTTTAAATTTATACAAAATATTGGAAAAATCTTAATAAGTTCATCAGCTTATATCTCAAGAACTAAGTGAGATATTTTCAAATTGACTTCACTTTTAGAAAGTTGATGCTCCAATTAGTAATTGAAAGTAATTTCATAACAATTTATCAAAAAATCAATTTTTCAGGAATTTGTAAATGTATACAAAATATTGGAAAAATCTTAATTAAGTTCATCAGCTTATATCTCAAGAACTAAGTGAGATATTTTCAAATTGACTTCACTTTTAGAAAGTAGATGCTTCAATTAGTAATTGAAAGTAATTTCATAACAATTTATCAAAAAATCAATTTTTCAGGAATTTGTAAATTTATACAAAATATTGGAAAAATCTTAATTAAGTTCATCAGCTTATATCCCAAGAACTAAGTGAGATATTTTCAAATTGACTTCACTTTTAGAAAGTAGATGCTTCAATTAGTAATTGAAACTAATTTCATAATAATTTTCCAAAAAATCAATTTTTCAAGAATTTTTAAATTTATTCAAAATATTGGAAAAATCCCTGTTAAGTTCAGCAGCTTATATCTCAAGAACTAAGTGAGATATTTTCAAATAATCTTCATTTCTAGAAATTAGATGCTCCAATTAGTAATTAAAAATAATTTCATAACAATTTTTCAAAAAATCAATTTTTCAAGAATTTTTAAATATTTACAAAATATTGGAAAAATTCCAATTAAGTTCAGCAGCTTATATCTCAAGAACTAAGTGAGATATTTTCAAATTGACTTCACTTTTAGAAAGTAGATGCTCCAATTAGTAATTGAAAGTAATTTCATAACAGTTTTTCAAAAAATCAATTTTCCAGGAATTTTTAAATTTATACAAAATATTGGAAAAATCTTAATAAGTTCATCAGCTTATATCTCAAGAACTAAGTGAGATATTTTCAAATTGACTTCACTTTTAGAAAGTTGATGCTCCAATTAGTAATTGAAAGTAATTTCATAACAATTTATCAAAAAATCAATTTTTCAGGAATTTGTAAATGTATACAAAATATTGGAAAAATCTTAATTAAGTTCATCAGCTTATATCTCAAGAACTAAGTGAGATATTTTCAAATTGACTTCACTTTTAGAAAGTAGATGCTTCAATTAGTAATTGAAACTAATTTCATAATAATTTTCCAAAAAATCAATTTTTCAAGAATTTTTAAATTTATTCAAAATATTGGAAAAATCCCTGTTAAGTTCAGCAGCTTATATCTCAAGAACTAAGTGAGATATTTTCAAATTGACCTCACTTTTAGAAAGTAGATGCTTCAATTAGTAATTGAAACTAATTTCATAATAATTTTTCAAAAAATCAATTTTTCAAGAATTTTTAAATTTATTCAAAATATTGGAAAAATCCCTGTTAAGTTTAGCAGCTTATATCTCAAGAACTAAGTGAGATATTTTCAAATAATCTTCATTTTTAGAAATTAGATGCTCCAATTAGTAATTGAAAATAATTTCATAACAATTTGTCAAAAAATAAATTTTTCAGGAATTTTTAAATTTACACAAAATATTGGAAAAATCTTAATTAAGTTCATCAGCTTATATCTCAAGAACTAAGTGAGATATTTTCAAATTGACTTCACTTTTAGAAAGTGGATGCTTCAATTAGTAATTGAAAGTCATTTCATAACAATTTTTCAAAAAAACCCATTTTTAAAGAATTTTTAAATTTCTACAAAATATTAGAAAAATCTCGATTAAGTCATTTGTGGTTAAAATTACTTCAAATATCTAAATATTAGTCCTTTTGACTATAATATGGTTACCAATTTAAAAATTGAACCTAAATATCGTCGATTTTTATTATTTTTTTTTATTATTATTTACTACCATCATCTGATTAAGATATCTAAGGAATTATGATTCCTTAGATATCTTTCTGATTGGATAATGGATAGATTTATCTATAAGATAAATTTAACTAAAAGATGATTGTAATCCTCTTCCTTATTTTATTATATTCAAAACACATTTTTATACGCTTTACGCTTTTTATACGGACCTTGGATATAAGAAGAAATCTCGGCCGACTTCAAAGACGTCAGTCACCTCAAATATTGTTCTTGATGTAAGAAGTAAACTCGCTCCAACCCAATTATTGTTCATGATTAAGAAGTATTTGAATGAATTTCGAATTATTAATATATATTTTTTGTAATTTTTAAGGTTACGTTTGATCAAATGAGAAGAAATGAAGCAAATTCATTTTGTACCGATAGCTCAGTAACTTCAATTGAGGCTGTAAAAAAACTAATCGGGAAGAAAAAGCATAAATACAAAGATAAATCGGAGACTAAACTCCTTAATTGCGGAAAAGGAACCATCGATGCGGTGATAAGTGAAGGATATAAGGAAGAGCCGAACTCAAAAATGAGCGGATACGTCGATAAGAAAAGGAAAAAATCGATTCATTTGGATAGAAAGAAGAAACATGTCGAAGGAGGTAGCGAAACGAGCTCGAAAGATACGAGCTCAACCAAAATTCCTTTTTTCCGGCGACTTTTTAAGTCGAAAAGGGAGCGATCTAAATCAAGGGATAGATCGAAACGGCGTAAAAAGGAGAAAGAAAGTTCAAACAAATTACCTCCGGGAATAAGAAGATTACAAGCCAGTTATAACGAAAAATACGCGGCTCTTAAACGGAGGATGCGCAAAGAGGACGGGGAGGTCGAATTCGAGTTGTGTTCGTGCCCAAGAGACGAAGATGATGTTGTTATTGTCGAGGAAGGAGGGAAAAAAAGCAAGAAGAAATGTTGTGCTAAAAAGGTTCCCCCAAAAACGAAGCAATCCCAAAAAAATGAGTTACCAATTACGACAAAATGCGCTTGTAATATTTTAGACCAACAATTTAAGGGTAGAGAAAGTCCAGGAATTCAACGAAGACCTCGATTGATTAAGAAAAGATCGAAATCGAATGAGGTTACGCCGAAATCGTCTCAAAGGAGCATTTTGAAGAAGAAGAGGCATAAAAGGAGTTCGACGCAATATGAGGAAGGGCAGGATAAGAAGTTGACTTTTAAGGATGATTTGGGAGAAGAAAATGATGTTAATCAAAATGATGTTCATCAAAATTATTTTAATCAAAGTGATGGTAATCAAAATGATGTTAATCAAAATGATGTTAATCGAAATGATGTTAATCGAAATGATGTTAATCGAAATGATGTTAATCGAAATGTTAAAAGTGAGGTAGAGAATGAGCGAAATGTAAAAGGGAATAAGTCTGGAAATTCAAGTTCGGGGGTGAGTCATAATGCTTCAAAGGGGAAGCACCATGATACTCACTCATCGAAGTTTAAACCCCCCAAAAAAAGTAAAAAAGAACGGAAATTAGAGGAGCAAGTTTTTAGTGAGACTAATCCAAAGGTGATTGATCAAAAAGGTTGCGTTTGCGATGATTTTGAGACGTTTTCTTCGATTGTGGTTAGAACCCCGGATCCTTCCGAGCCTGGTTGTTGCTCGATGTGCAAAAAAAAATCATCAGAGAAGTCTGAAAAGCATCCCAATAAGAAGAAGGCATCAAAATCGAAATCAAAATCGAAATTGAAACATTCCAGCGAAGGTAGGTTATCAACAAGTAATGCCTCAAAATCCCGGGTTAAGCCTAAAAAAGTGGAAAAATGCGAAAAAGCCGAAAAAGGAAGTTACAGCACAAAAGAGGACTCATCAAAATGCTTTTGCGACTACGAAGACGAAGAAATGAAAAAATTACTTTTAGCCCCACACCCGAGCATGCTCAAAACCTCAACAAAATCATCCCCAAAATCATCGTTACGATCATCAAAAAAAAATTCGTTCATCAAACCCCGCAAAGCGCGTTCAAAAGGAAGCAGCCGGATATCAAGCGAAGAATTCGTCCGAACCCACGAATACGACGTACGCCACTTAGAATTACCCCCAACCCTCCAAAACATTTACCACAAACCCCACAAAAACATCCCCGGAAAAGACGAAATCTTCGAAACGTTAATTTCAATGTTATTCAAAGAAAAGCGCAATAAAAAAGGGGAAAGTACCCGGAAACGGATGGTTAAAAAGTATTTATCCCAAGTTTCAAGCACTGAATTAGAAGATATCGTTTTAGAATTAGTTCGGAGTCTTCCAAACGATATTTTAACGATTAATTCAAAAAATGAAGATTTAAAAAAAAACGAAATCAAATTGAACGTTTCGAAAGGTTATTTAAAACGATTTAAAAAAAATCAATTTGAAAGGAACGTTTTTTGCTCGAAATATTCGAAAAAGGTTTCGTTAATAAGTTGTAGTGAAGATTGTTCGTGTATTGCTGAGCCGTGTTCTTCGGGGGTTTCGGATGTTAATGATGATATGATTAATAATAGAAAAGCCGATTTTGCTATCGATGTTGATAAAGTTGAGGTTTTTTGTAGGAATTGTGATAGTTGGTGTACTCTTAGTTCGAGTGATAAAGAGAAAAAGAATCAAAATCGATTGGTTAAAGAGGATAATAAGAATGGTGATGATTCTAAGGAAATCGTTGAATTAATCCGGATATTGTCGAATTTATCTCCGAAAGATTTGTGTGGGTTTTTTTCTAAACAGTGCATGAAATGAGTGTGTTTGTTCTTTTTTGTTTGGAGGATATTTATCGTCTTTATTTTGTGATTTAATTTATTTATTAAAAAAATTTTAACCAAAAAGTGAAGTGTCGAAAAAGTTTTATAAAAAATTTAAAAGAAAAATTTTTTTTTAAATTCTTTTTATAAAAACTTATGAAAAATTTAATTAGCTTAAATTTTAATTAATTTTTAATTAATTAATTTAAATTTTAAAAAATAAATAACATTTTCGAAATGCACACTAAACATCCAAAATTTGGTTATTACAGTTTAACATCAAAATGTCTAAAACATCGTTTTTATTGCAAACCTTTTTCATAAATCAAAATGCATGATCAAAGCTTTCATTCGTGAAAATTGTTCATAATGGCGTGGAAAAGCGTAATTCATAACCAGTTACAACGTGAAAATAAAGAATTTGCAAAAATACAGCAAATATCTTCAAAATATCATCATTTCGGATTTTCAGTACAAAAATTAATCACGATTCAAAACCTAAAATAAATAGTAAGATACTTTTTGCATAAATATTGTTGATAATGAACTATAAACGCTTAATTCATAACCAGATGCAACCTAGATATACAACTGGGGAGTTGTTAAAAAATGTGCAAAACTGCCAAAAAATCATTTAAAGAGTTTTTAAAAGAAAATTGTCTCATATTACACAATTGTGTTTTTTAGATGGTAGCTTCTGCTTAGTAATTGAAAGTAATTTTATAACAATTTTTCAAAAAATCGATTTTTCCGGAATTTTTAAATTTATACAAAATACTGAAAAAATCCCAATTAAGCTCAGCAGCTTATATCTCAAGAACTAAGTGAGATATCTTCAAATTGACTTCACTTTTAGAAAGTAGACGCTCTAATTAGTAATTGAAAGTAATTTCATAACAACTTTCCTAAAAAATCGTTTTTTCAAAAATGTTTAAATTTATTCAAAATATTGGAAAAATCCCAGTTAAGTTCAGCACCTTATATCTCAAGTACTAAGTGAGATATTTTCAAATTAACTTTACTTATGAAAAATAGATGCTCCAATTAGTAATTGAAAGTAATTTTATAACAATTTTCCAAAAAATCAATTTTTCAGGAATTTTTAAATTTATTCAAAATATTGGAGAAATCCGAATTAAGTTCAGCAGCTAATATCTCAAGAATTAATTGAGATATTTTCAAATTGACTTAACTTTTAGAAAGTAGATGCTCCAATTAGTAATTGAGAGTAATTTCATAACAATTTTCCTAAATAATCGTTATTTCAAGAATATTCAAATTAATACAAAATATTAGAAAAATCACAATCAAGTTCAGAAGATTGCATGTCAAGAACTAAGTGAGATATTTTCAAATTTAGTTCACTTTTGGAAAGTAGTTGATCCAATTAGTAATTGAAAATAATTTCATAACAATTATTCAAAATATCGATTTTTCAGGAATTTTTAAATTTATACAAAGTATTGGAAAAATTTTAATTAAGTTCTCCAGCTTATATCTCAAGAACTAAGTGAGATATTTTCAAATTGACTTCACTTTTAGAAAATTAATGCTCCAATTAGTAATTGAAAGTAATTTCATAACAATTTTCCAAAAAATCAATTTTTCAAGAATTTTTAAATTTATTTAAAATATTGAAAAAATTCCAATTAAGTTCAGCGATTAATATATCAAGAACTAAGTGAGATATTTTCAAATTGACTTCACTTTTGGAAAGTAGATGCTCCACTTAGTAATTGAAAGTAATTTCAAAACAATTTTTCTAAAAATCGATCTTTCAAGAATTTTTAAATTTATACAAAATATCGGAAAAATTCCAATTAAGTTTAGCAGTTTATATCTCAAGAATTAAGTGAGATATTTTCAAATTGACTTCACTTTTAGAAAGTAGATGCTCCAATTAGTAATTGAAAATAATTTCATAACAATTTTCCAAAAAAATAGATTTTTCAGGAATTTTTAAATCTATACAACATATCTGAAAAATCCCAAGTAAGTTTAGAAGATTATATCTCAAGAACTAAGTGAAATATCTCAAAATTTGCTTCACTTTTGGAAAGTAGATGCTCCAATTAGTAATTGAAAGTAATTTCATAACAATTTTTCAAAAAATCAATTTTCCAGGAATTTTTAAATTTATACAAAATATTGGAAAAATCCCAATTAAGTTCAGCAGCTTATATCTCAAGAACTAAGTGAGATATTTTCAAATTGACTTCATTTTTAGAAAGTAGATGCTCCAATTAGTAATTGAAAGTAATTTCATAACAATTTTTCAAAAAATCAATTTTCCAGGAATTGTTAAATTTATACAAAATATTGGAAAAATCCCAATTAAGTTCAGCAGCTTATATCTCAAGAACTTAGTAAGATATTTTCAAATTGACTTCACTTTTAGAAAGTAGATGCTCCAATTAGTAATTGAAAATAATTTCATAACAATTTTCCAAAAAAATAGATTTTTCAGGAATTTTTAAATCTATACAAAATATCTGAAAAATCCCAAGTAAGTTTAGAAGATTATATCTCAAGAACTAAGTGAAATATCTCAAAATTTGCTTCACTTTTGGAAAGTAGATGCTTCAATTAGTAATTGAAAGTAATTTCATAACAATTTTTCAAAATATGTTTTTTAGAAGAATTTTTAAATTTATACAAAATATCGAAAGAATCCTAATTAAGTTCAGCGGTTAATATCTCAAGAACTAAGTGAGATATTTTCAAATTGACTTCATTTTTAGAAAGTAGATGCTCCAATTAGTAATTGAAAGTAATTTCATAACAATTTTTCAAAAAATCAATTTTCCAGAAATTTTTAAATTTATACAAAATGTTGGAAAAATCCCAATTAAGTTCAGCAGCTTATATCTCAAGAACTAAGTGAGATATTTTCAAATTGACTTCACTTTTAGAAAGTAGATGCTCCAATTAGTAATTGAAAATAATTTCATAACAATTTTCCAAAAAAATAGATTTTTCAGGAATTTTTAAATCTATACAAAATATCTGAAAAATCCCAAGTAAGTTTAGAAGATTATATCTCAAGAACTAAGTGAAATATCTCAAAATTTGCTTCGCTTTTGGAAAGTAGATGCTCCAATTAGTAATTGAAAGTAATTTCATAACAATTTTTCAAAGAATCGATTTTTCAGGAATTTTTAAACTTATCCAAAATGTTAGAAAAATCCCAATCAAGTTCAGAAGATTACATCTCAAGAACTAAATGAGGTATCTCAAAATTTGCTTCACTTTTGGAAAGTAGATGCTTCAATTAGTAATTGAAAGTAATTTCATAACAATTTTTCTAAAAAATCGTTTTTTCAAGAATATTTAAATTTATAAAAAATATTGGAAAAATCCCAATTAAGTTCAGCAGCTTATATCTCAAGAACTAAGTGAGATATTTTCAAATTGACTTCACTTTTAGAAAGTAGATGCTCCAATTGGTAATTGAAGGTAGTTTCATAACAATTTTTCAAAAAATCAATTTTTCAGGAATATTTAAATTTATACAAAACATCAGAAGCTTCTCAATGAAGTTCAGCAGCTAATATCTCAAGTACTAATTGAGATATTTTCAAATTTACTTCACTTTTGGAAAGTAGATGGTCCAATTAGTAATTGAAAATAATTTCATAACAATTTTCCAAAAAATCAATTTTTCAAGAATTTTTAAATTTATTTAAAATATTGAAAAAATCCTAATTAAGTTCAGCAGTTAATATCTCAAGAACTAAGTGAGATATTTTCAAATTGACTTCACTTTTGGAAAGTAGATGCTCCAATTAGTAATTGAAAATAATTTCATAACAATTTTTCAAAAAATCGATTTTTCAGGAATTTTTAAATCTATCCAAAATGTTAGAAAAATCCCAATCAAGTTCAGAAGATTACATCTCAAGAACTAAATGAGGTATCTCAAAATTTGCTTCACTTTTGGAAAGTAGATGCTCCAATTAGTAATTGAAAGTAATTTCATAATAATTTTCCTAAAAATCAATTTTTCAGGAATTTTTAAATTTATACAAAATATTGGAAAAATACCAATTAAGTTCAGCGGCTTATATCTCAAGAACTAAGTGAGATATTTTCAAATTTACTTCACTTTTAGAAAGTAGATGCTCCAATTAGTATTTGAAAGTAATTTCATAACAATTTTTCAAAAAATCAATTTTTCAGGAATTTTTAAATTTATACAAAATATTGGAAAAATCCCAATTAAGTTCAGCAGCTTATATCTCAAGAACTAAGTGAGATATTTTCAAATTGACTTCACTTTTAGAAAGTAGATGCTCCAATTAGTATTTGAAAATAATTTCATAACAATTTTTCAAAAAATCAATTTTCCAGGAATTTTTAAATTTATACAAAATATTGGAAAAATCCCAATTAAGTTCAGCAGCTTATATCTCCAGAACTAAGTGAGATATTTTCAAATTGACTTCACTTTTAGAAAGTAGATGCTCCAATTAGTATTTGAAAATAATTTCATAACAATTTTTCAAAAAATCAATTTTCCAGGAATTTTTAAATTTATACAAAATATTGGAAAAATCCCAATTAAGTTCAGCAGCTTATATCTCCAGAACTAAGTGAGATATTTTCAAATTGACTTCACTTTTAGAAAGTAGATGCTCCAATTAGTAATTGAAAGTAATTTCATAACAATTATTCAAAAAATCAATTTTTCAGGATTTTTTAAATTTAATAAAATATCGAAAAAATCCTAATTAAGTTCAGCAGTTGATATCTCAAGAACTAAGTGAGATATTTTCAAATTTACTTCACTTTTAGAAAGTAGATGCTCCAATTAGTAATTGAAAGTAATTTCATAACAATTTTTCAAAAAATCAATTTTTCAGGATTTTTTAAATTTATATAAAATATCGAAAAAATCCTAATTAAGTTCAGCAGTTGATATCTCAAGAACTAAGTGAGATATTTTCAAATTGACTTCACTTTTAGAAAGTAGATGCTCCAATTAGTATTTGAAAGTAATTTCATAACAATTTTTCAAAAAATCAATTTTTCAGGAATTTTTAAATTTATACAAAATATCGAAAAAATCCTTATTAAGTTCAGCAGTTAATATCTCAAGAACTAAGTGAGATATTTTCAAATTGATTTCACTTTTAGAAAACTGATGCTCCAATTAGTAATTAAGAATAATTTCATAACAATTTTTCAAAAAATCAATTTTTCAGGAATTTTTAAATTTATACAAAATATTGGAAAAATCCCAATTAAGTTCAGAAGATTATATCTCAAGAACTAAGTGAGATATTTTCAAATTGACTTCACTTTTAGTAAGTAAATACTCCAATTAGTATTTGAAAGTAATTTAATAACATTTTTTTCAAAAAATCGATTTTTCAGGAATTTTTAAATTTATACAAAATATCGGAAGAATCTCAATGAAGTTCAGCAGCTAATATCTCAAGTACTAAGTGAGATATTTTCAAATTTACTTCACTTTTGGAAAATAGATGCTCCAATTAGTAATTGAAAATAATTTCATAACAATTTTCCAAAAAATCAATTTTTCAAGAATTTTTAAATTTATTTAAAATATTGAAAAAATTCCAATTAAGTTCAGTGGTTAATATCTCAAGAACTAAGTGAGATATTTTCAAATTGACTTCACTTTTGGAAAGTAGATGCTCCAATTAGTAATTGAAAGTAATTTCATAACAATTTTTCAAAAAATCAATTTTTCAAGAATTTTTAAATTTATTCAAAATATTGGAAAAATCCTAATTAAGTTTAGGATTTTATCTCAGCTTATATCTCAAGAACTAAGTGAGATATTTCCAAATTGACTTCAATTTTAGAAAGTAAACACTTCAATTAGTAATTGAAAGTAATTTCATAACAATTTTTCTAAGAAATCGTTTTTTCAAGAATATTTAAATTTATACAAAATATTGGAAAAATCGCAATCAAGTTTAGAAGATTACATCTCAAGAACTAAGTGAGATATCTCAAAATTTGCTTCACTTTTGGAAAGTAGATGCTCCAATTAGTAATTGAAAGTAATTTCATAACAATTTTCCAAAAAATCAATTTTTCAAGAATTTTTAAATTTATTTAAAATATTGAAAAAATTCCAATTAAGTTCAGCGGTTAATATCTCAAGAACTAAGTGAGATATTTTCAAATTGACTTCACTTTTGGAAAGTAGATGCTCCAATTAGTAATTGAAAGTAATTTCATAACAATTTTTCAAAAAATCAATTTTTCAAGAATTTTTAAATTTATTTAAAATATTGAAAAAATCCTAATTAAGTTAATCAGCTTATATCTCAAGAACTAAGTAAGATATTTTCAAATTTACTTCACTTTCAGAAAGTAGATGCTCTAATTAGTAATTGAAAGTAATTTCATTACAATTTTTCTAAAAATCGATTTTTCGGGAATTTTTAAATTTATACAAAATATCGGAAGAATCTCAATGAAGTTCAGCAGCTAATATCTCAAGTACTAAGTGAGATATTTTCAAATTTACTTCACTTTTGAAAAGTAGATGGTCCAATTAGTAATTGAAAGTAATTTCATAACAATTTTTCAAAAAATCAATTTTTCAGGAATTTTTCAATTTATACAAAATATTGGAAAAATACCAAATAAGTTCAGCGGCTTATGTCTCAAGAACTAAGTGAGATATTTTCAAATTGACTTCACTTTTAGAAAGTAGATGCTCCAATTAGTATTTGAAAGTAATTTCATAACAATTTTTCAAAAAATTAATTTTTTAAGAATTTTTAAATTTATTCAAAATATTGGAAAAATCCTAATTAAGTTTAGGATTTTATCTCAGCTTATATCTCAAGAACTACGTGAGATATTTTCAAATTGACTTCAATTTTAGAAAGTAAATACTTCAATTAGTAATTGAAAGTAATTTTACAACAATTTTTCAAAAAATCGAGTTTTTAGGAATTTTTAAATTTATTAAATTATTTAATTATTGAATTTAAGAATTCCAATTGCTTCTATTCTTGCTTCAATTCTTCCATAATACGTGATAATAGTGCCCATAGAAAAATTTACAAACTGCAAGAATCTTCATTAAGTGCGATTGAACACGATTACAACATTTTTTTCCACATTCGTTGCTCATATACGCTCAAAAAGGAGAAATATTTTTGAACACTGAATGTTTTTTTTTTAACTATAACATTTTTGAACTGACGTAACTTTCTAAATATTAACGATTAAATGTTAAATTCGTAAAATAAACATAAATATACAGTATATATGAAAAGCTCGCATGTTAAACCAGATTAAACCAGAACTTAGCTAATGGTAGAAGACATAATCTTTATGCAAATACATTTAAGCAAATTTCATTAAAATGTGAATATTACCAGTTTTGCACCAGTTTCTGAATGTTTACGTTAAATAAAGAAGGTCATCAATAACATCCAGGTGAAGACAATAAAACCAAGATAAATAAAAAAAATAAGACGAGTGCTAAATCAAATAAAAAAAAAATTTTTTTATCAATTTAACGCGTCAATCAGCTTCTTTCCCGAGATTTATGAGAAATTTTATTGAATTATCATTGCGATAAATTATTTCAAAAATGTTAATTATTATTTATCTGTTAAAAAAGCACTCGATTAATTTTTTCCTTCCAAATAAAGATAAAACCTTATTAGATTATTTATGAAAATCATATTGGTTCAAAAAAAAAAGAGAAAATATTTTTTAATCTTGAAGTGGGACTTATTCAATCCCGATTGAGTGAATTACAACGTTTTTTTCTATTTATTTATCGAAAATCGGATTTATAACGAGTATATAAAATGAAACGTTTTCATTGTAACACCTCACTTCGACCATGAATGTGTGATGAAAGAAGAAAAATGAAGATTAATTTCGAAAATGCGAGGTATATGCAATATGTTGCTTCAATTACTGGTAATAAATTAAATTATTAACTTAATTTTTATTAATTAATTTTTTTTTATAGCCGCTTTGGGGGGGACTTCAATCGGGATGATGGTGGCTTGGCCATCCCCAACTTTGCCGAAATTGCAATCGGAAAATTCCCCAATCGGGGACTCAATTTCTGATGTAAGAAATTAATTTTATAAAAAAATAAATTAATAAAATCAATTTTTATAGGAAGATGGTTCTTGGATGGTGGGAAGTCTTTTCATCTCCTCAATCCCCGCCGCGATTATAACCGGATGGACCGTCGACCATTTAGGTCGAAAAAAAACCCTTTTAATCACCACCTTCATCGCCTTTTTAAACTGGGTCGTATTAATATTTGCAAATTCCGTTACAATGTTAATCATTGGACGAATCATCGCGGGAATCGCGATGGGATGTTGCATCCCAGCCTTAGTTATTTACATCGCCGAAATATCCGAAGAAGACATCCGGGGAAAAACCGGAACATACTTCATGTTGTTAAAAGCGATAGGAACCGTGATAGTTTTAGTGGTGGGTCCTTACGTTTCTTATCTCGCTTTATTAATAATTTGCGCGTGTATCCCGTTAATTTCGTTTTGCACCTTCGTTTTTATGCCGGAATCGCCGTTTTACCACATCAAAAATGGGAATAAAGAGGAGGCTAAAAAAAGCTTGTTGAGGTTATCGAAGAAGAATGTGACGGAGAAATTTTTGGAGGATCGATTAGAGTATATTGAGAACACGATTGAGGAGGATATGAGGAATAAGGGGAGTTTGAAGGAGTTATTGACTAAAAAGGAGTATCGATTTACGATTTTTCTTTTATTTGGGATAAAATCTTTGCAACAATTTAATGGAAACACCGCTTTAGAGGCCTACATCCAACCGATTATTGAGGCTTCAAACAGCGGGATTGAGCCGGAAATCGCCTCCATAATCGTTGGGTGCATCCAACTCCCCGCTGTTTATTTATCAGGGATTTTGGTTGATAAATTAGGGAGGAGACCTTTATTTATAACATCAACAATCGGATGTGGGATCGCTTTATTCGGGGAAGGAACTTATTTTTTAATCAAAGATTATTTACAAAAAAGTATTTCAGGAATTGGGTGGATCCCCACCGCGGGTTTAGCCCTTTTTTGGATAGCCAACCCCATTGGAATTATGACTTTACCCTACGTTTTACTCGGAGAGCTTTTCCCAACAAACATTAAAGCCCCCGCTGTTGCGTTGGCGACTTTTTACGGGGGACTAACTTCGTTTTTAGTTTCGAAATTCTTCAAACCTCTTAGTAACGCAATCGGAATTTACACAGTTTTTTATATTTTTTGTGGAATTTGCGTTCTTGGGTGCTTATTTATATTAATATTTTTGCCCGAAACGAAAGGAAAGAATTTCCAAGAAATTCAAGATATTATTAACAAGAAGAGGAATCGAAATAACAATAAAGAGGAGAATCTCAGTTAAATTATTTTAATTAAAATATTAAAAAAATCAAATTAATTATTTTTGGGTTTCTTTATTAGATAAGATAATAACTAAATATTCTCAAAAACGTTTTAATCGTTATTATTAACATCATCTTTTCCATCTTCATCTTCATCATTTGTTGTAACATAATTATTTATCTAATTCTTCGTAATTGTTTCGTTAAAATTTTGTGTATAACATTATTTTCCTTCTTAATTAATTTAAAAAAGTATCCGATTTAAATAAATTTGATTTTTTAAATTAAATTTAATATATTAAATTAAATTAAATCAATTAAATTGAATTAATTAAATTAAATTAATTAAATTAAATTTATTAAATTAAATTTAAATTAATTAAATTAAATTAATTAAATTAAATTTATTAAATTAAATTTAAAATCGGTAAGAACGGTTTCTTTACTCAAGGAACTCAAAAAAAGAGGGCACTGATTTCGGTTTGTTTGAGATTAAATCAGGAATTGTGTTAAAAAAATTAAAAAAAAAAAGGTGTTACGACTAATATTTGTGTTAAATTAAGACTATAACTAAGTTAAAATTATGTTTGGTAAGTTACTTTCGATCAATATTTATCGATTCTTATTAAATTCTCGTTTTTTATTTTAGTGAAAAAGATTAAAAAGATTTTTCCAGTATTTTGAATAAATTTTAAAATTCCTGAAAAATCGATTTTTTGAAAAATTTGTTATAAAATTACTTTCAATTACTAATTGGAGCATCTACTTTCTAAAAGTGAAGTTAATTTGAAAATATCTCACTTAGTTGTTGAGATATAAACTGCTAAACTTAATTGAGATTTTTCCAATATTTTGTATAAATTTAAAAATTCCTGGAAAATTGATTTTTTGAAAAATTTTTATGAAATTACTTTCAATTACTAATTGGAGTATCTACTTTTTAAAAGTGAAATCAATTGAAAAATATCTCATTTAGTTCTTGAGATATAAGCTACTAAACTTAATTGGGATTTTTCCAGTACTTTATATAAATTTAAAAATTTCTGAAAAATTGATTTTTTGAAAAATTGTTATGAAATTACTTTCTATTACTAATTGGAGTATCTACTTTTTAACAGTGAAGTCAATTTAAAAATATCTCATTTAGTTCTTGAGATAAAAGCTGCTTAGATTAATTGGGATTTTTCCAGAATTTTACATAAATTTAAAAAATCCTGAAAAATTGTTATGAAATTACTTTCAATTACTAATTGAAGCATCTATTTTCTAAAACTGAAGTCAATTTGAGAATATTTCACTTAGTTCTTGAGATATAAGCTGCTGAACTTAATTGGGAATCTTCCGATATTTTGTACAAATTTAAAAATTCCTGAAAAATCGATTTTTTGAAAAATTGTTATGAAATTACTTTCAATTACTAATTGGGGCATCTACTTTCTAAAAGTGAAGTTAATTTGAAAATATCTCACTTAGTTCTTGAGATATAAACTGCTACACTTAATGGAGATGTTTCCAATATTTTGTATAAATTTAAAAATTCCTGGAAAATTGATTTTTTGAAAAATTTTTATGAATTTACTTTCAATTAATAATTGGAGCATCTACTTTCTAAAAGTGAAGTCAATTTGAAAATATCTCACTTAGTTTTTGAGATATAAACTGCTACACTTAATGGAGATGTTTCCAATATTTTGTATAAATTTAAAAATTCCTGGAAAATTGATTTTTTGAAAAATTTTTATGAATTTACTTTCAATTACTAATTGGAGCATCTGATTTCTAAAAGTGAAGTCAATTTGAAAATATCTCACTTAGTTCTTGAGATATAAGCTGCTGAACTTAATTGGGAATCTTCCGATATTTTGTACAAATTTAAAAATTCCTGAAAAATCGATTTTTTGAAAAATTGTTATGAAATTACTTTCAATTACTAATTGGGGCATCTACTTTCTTAAAGTGAAGTTAATTTGAAAATATCTCACTTAGTTCTTGAGATATAAGCTGTTAAATTTAATTGGGATTTTTGCAATATTTTGTATAAATTTAATAATTCCTGAATAATCGATTTTTTGAAAAATTGTTATGAAATTACATTCAATTACTAATTGAAACATCTACTTTCTAAAAGTGAAGTCAATTTGAAAATATCTCACTTAGTTCTTCAGATATAAACTGCTACACTTAATGGAGATGTTTCCAATATTTTGTATAAATTTAAAAATTCCTGGAAAATTGATTTTTTTAAAAATTTTTATGAATTTACTTTCAATTAATAATTGGAGCATCTACTTTCTAAAAGTGAAGTCAATTTGAAAATATCTCACTTAGTTTTTGAGATATAAACTGCTACACTTAATGGAGATGTTTCCAATATTTTGTATAAATTTAAAAATTCCTGGAAAATTGATTTTTTGAAAAATTTTTATGAATTTACTTTCAATTACTAATTGGAGCATCTGATTTCTAAAAGTGAAGTCAATTTGAAAATATCTCACTTAGTTCTTGAGATATAAGCTGCTGAACTTAATTGGGAATCTTCCGATATTTTGTACAAATTTAAAAATTCCTGAAAAATCGATTTTTTGAAAAATTGTTATGAAATTACTTTCAATTACTAATTGGGGCATCTACTTTCTTAAAGTGAAGTTAATTTGAAAATATCTCACTTAGTTCTTGAGATATAAGCTGTTAAATTTAATTGGGATTTTTGCAATATTTTGTATAAATTTAATAATTCCTGAATAATCGATTTTTTGAAAAATTGTTATGAAATTACATTCAATTACTAATTGAAACATCTACTTTCTAAAAGTGAAGTCAATTTGAAAATATCTCACTTAGTTCTTCAGATATAAACTGCTACACTTAATGGAGATGTTTCCAATATTTTGTATAAATTTAAAAATTCCTGGAAAATTGATTTTTTTAAAAATTTTTATGAATTTACTTTCAATTAATAATTGGAGCATCTACTTTCTAAAAGTGAAGTCAATTTGAAAATATCTCACTTAGTTTTTGAGATATAAACTGCTACACTTAATGGAGATGTTTCCAATATTTTGTATAAATTTAAAAATTCCTGGAAAATTGATTTTTTGAAAAATTTTTATGAATTTACTTTCAATTACTAATTGGAGCATCTGATTTCTAAAAGTGAAGTCAATTTGAAAATATCTCACTTAGTTCTTGAGATATAAGCTGCTGAACTTAATTGGGAATCTTCCGATATTTTGTACAAATTTAAAAATTCCTGAAAAATCGATTTTTTGAAAAATTGTTATGAAATTACTTTCAATTACTAATTGGGGCATCTACTTTCTTAAAGTGAAGTTAATTTGAAAATATCTCACTTAGTTCTTGAGATATAAGCTGTTAAATTTAATTGGGATTTTTGCAATATTTTGTATAAATTTAATAATTCCTGAATAATCGATTTTTTGAAAAATTGTTATGAAATTACATTCAATTACTAATTGAAACATCTACTTTCTAAAAGTGAAGTCAATTTGAAAATATCTCACTTAGTTCTTCAGATATAAACTGCTACACTTAATGGAGATGTTTCCAATATTTTGTATAAATTTAAAAATTCCTGGAAAATTGATTTTTTTAAAAATTTTTATGAATTTACTTTCAATTAATAATTGGAGCATCTACTTTCTAAAAGTGAAGTCAATTTGAAAATATCTCACTTAGTTTTTGAGATATAAACTGCTACACTTAATGGAGATGTTTCCAATATTTTGTATAAATTTAAAAATTCCTGGAAAATTGATTTTTTGAAAAATTTTTATGAATTTACTTTCAATTACTAATTGGAGCATCTGATTTCTAAAAGTGAAGTCAATTTGAAAATATCTCACTTAGTTCTTGAGATATAAGCTGCTGAACTTAATTGGGAATCTTCCGATATTTTGTACAAATTTAAAAATTCCTGAAAAATCGATTTTTTGAAAAATTGTTATGAAATTACTTTCAATTACTAATTGGGGCATCTACTTTCTTAAAGTGAAGTTAATTTGAAAATATCTCACTTAGTTCTTGAGATATAAGCTGTTAAATTTAATTGGGATTTTTGCAATATTTTGTATAAATTTAATAATTCCTGAATAATCGATTTTTTGAAAAATTGTTATGAAATTACATTCAATTACTAATTGAAACATCTACTTTCTAAAAGTGAAGTCAATTTGAAAATATCTCACTTAGTTCTTCAGATATAAACTGCTACACTTAATGGAGATGTTTCCAATATTTTGTATAAATTTAAAAATTCCTGGAAAATTGATTTTTTTAAAAATTTTTATGAATTTACTTTCAATTAATAATTGGAGCATCTACTTTCTAAAAGTGAAGTCAATTTGAAAATATCTCACTTAGTTTTTGAGATATAAACTGCTACACTTAATGGAGATGTTTCCAATATTTTGTATAAATTTAAAAATTCCTGGAAAATTGATTTTTTGAAAAATTTTTATGAATTTACTTTCAATTACTAATTGGAGCATCTGATTTCTAAAAGTGAAGTCAATTTGAAAATATCTCACTTAGTTCTTGAGATATAAGCTGCTGAACTTAATTGGGAATCTTCCGATATTTTGTACAAATTTAAAAATTCCTGAAAAATCGATTTTTTGAAAAATTGTTATGAAATTACTTTCAATTACTAATTGGGGCATCTATTTTCTAAAACTGAA
The DNA here is from genome assembly GCA_036711965.1 of Onthophagus sagittarius. Classification (NCBI taxonomy): domain Eukaryota; kingdom Metazoa; phylum Arthropoda; class Insecta; order Coleoptera; family Scarabaeidae; genus Onthophagus; species Onthophagus sagittarius. The sequence goes on from JASERS010000008.1 coordinate 15,136,789, forward strand.
GTCAATTTGAGAATATTTCACTTAGTTCTTGAGATATAAGCTGCTGAACTTAATTGGGAATCTTCCGATATTTTGTACAAATTTAAAAATTCCTGAAAAATCGATTTTTTGAAAAATTGTTATGAAATTACTTTCAATTACTAATTGGGGCATCTACTTTCTTAAAGTGAAGTTAATTTGAAAATATCTCACTTAGTTCTTGAGATATAAGCTGTTAAATTTAATTGGGATTTTTGCAATATTTTGTATAAATTTAATAATTCCTGAATAATCGATTTTTTGAAAAATTGTTATGAAATTACATTCAATTACTAATTGAAACATCTACTTTCTAAAAGTGAAGTCAATTTGAAAATATCTCACTTAGTTCTTGAGATATAAACTGCTGAACTTAATTGGGATTTTCCAATATTTGGAATAAATTTAAAAATTCCTAAAAAATCGATTTTTTGAAAAGTTGTTATGAAATTACTTTCAATTACTAATTGAGACATCTACTTTCTAAAAGTGAAGTCAATTTGAAAATATCTCACTTAGTTCTTGAGATATAAACTGCTACACTTAATTGAGATGTTTCCAATATTTTGTATAAATTTAAAAATTCCTGGAAAATTGATTTTTTGAAAAATTTTTATGAATTTACTTTCAATTACTAATTGGAGCATCTGATTTCTAAAAGTGAAGTCAATTTGAAAATATCTCACTTAGTTCTTGAGATATAAGCTGCTGAACTTAATTGGGAATCTTCCGATATTTTGTACAAATTTAAAAATTCCTGAAAAATCGATTTTTTGAAAAATTGTTATGAAATTACTTTCAATTACTAATTGGGGCATCTACTTTCTTAAAGTGAAGTTAATTTGAAAATATCTCACTTAGTTCTTGAGATATAAGCTGTTAAATTTAATTGGGATTTTTGCAATATTTTGTATAAATTTAATAATTCCTGAATAATCGATTTTTTGAAAAATTGTTATGAAATTACATTCAATTACTAATTGAAACATCTACTTTCTAAAAGTGAAGTCAATTTGAAAATATCTCACTTAGTTCTTGAGATATAAACTGCTGAACTTAATTGGGATTTTCCAATATTTGGAATAAATTTAAAAATTCCTAAAAAATCGATTTTTTGAAAAGTTGTTATGAAATTACTTTCAATTACTAATTGAGACATCTACTTTCTAAAAGTGAAGTCAATTTGAAAATATCTCACTTAGTTCTTGAGATATAAACTGCTACACTTAATTGAGATGTTTCCAATATTTTGTATAAATTTAAAAATTCCTGGAAAATTGATTTTTTGAAAAATTTTTATGAATTTACTTTCAATTACTAATTGGAGCATCTACTTTCTAAAAGTGAAGTCAATTTGAAAATATCTCACTTAGTTCTTGAGATATAAACCGCTGATCTTAATTGGGATTCTTTCGATATTTTGTATAAATTTAAAAATTCCTGAAAAATCGATTTTTTGAAAAATTGTTATGAAATTACTTTTAATTACTAACTGAAGCATCTACTTTCTAAAAGTGAAGTCAATTTGAAAATATCTCACTTAATTCTTAAGATATAAGCTGCTGAGGTTAATTAGGATTTTTCCAATATTTTGTATAAATTTAAAAATTCCTGAAAAATTGATTTTTTGAAAAATGGTTATGAATTTACTTTCTATTACTAATTGGAGTATCTACTTTTTAAAAGTGAAGTCAATTGAAAAATATCTCATTTAGTTCTTGAGATATAAGCTGCTGAGATTAATTGGGATTTTTCCAGAATTTTACCTAAATTTAAAAATTCCTGAAAAATAGATTTTTTGAAAAATTGTTATGAAATTACTTTCAGTTACTAATTGATACATCTACTTTCCAAAAGTGAAGTCAATTTGAAAACATCTCAATTAGTTCTTGAGATATAAGCTGCTGAGCTTAATTGGGATTTTTCCGATATTTTGTACAAATTTAAAAGTTCCTGAAAAAACGATTTTTTAGGAAAATTGTTATGAAATTACTTTCAATTACTAACTGGAGCATCTACTTTCTAAAAGTGAAGTCAATTTGAAAATATCTCAATTAGTTCTTGAGATATAAGCTGCTGAGCTTAATTGGGATTTTTCCAAAATTTTGAATAAATTTAAAAATTCTTGAAAAAACGATTTTTTAAAAAATTGTTATGAAATTACTTTCAGTTACTAATTGGAGCATCTACTTTCTAAAAGTGAAGTCAATTTGAAAATATCTCACTTAGTTCTTGAGATATAAGCTGCTGAGGTTAATTAGGATTTTTCCAATATTTTGTATAAATTTAAAAATTCCTGAAAAATTGATTTTTTGAAAAATTGTTATGAAATTACTTTCAATTACTAATTGGAGCATCTACTTTCCAAAAGTGAAGTCAGTTCGAAAATATCTCACTTAGTTCTTGAGATATAAGCTGCTGAGCTTGATTGGGATTTTTCTGATATTTTGTATAAATTTAAAAATTCCTGAAAAATTGATTTTTTGAAAAATTCTTATGAAATTACTTTCAATTACTAATTGAAGCATCTACTTTCTAAAAGTGAAGTCAGTTCGAAAATATCTCACTTAGTTCTTGAGATATAAGCTGCTGAGCTTAACTGGGATTCTTCCGATATTTTGTATAAATTTAAAAATTCCTGAAAAATTCATTTTTTGAAAAATTCTTATGAAATTACTTTCAATTACTAATTGAAGCATCTACTTTCCTAAAGTGAAGTCAGTTCGAAAATATCTCACTTAGTTCTTGAGATATAAGCTACTGAGCTTAATTGGGATTCTTCCGATATTTTGTATAAATTTAAAAATTCCTGAAAAATTAATTTTTTGAAAAATTCTTATGAAATTACTTTCAATTACTAATTGAAGCATCTACTTTTCAAAAGTGAAGTCAGTTCGAAAATATCTCACTTAGTTCTTGAGATATAAGCTGCTGAGCTTAATCGGGATTTTTCCGATATTTTGTATAAATTTAAAAATTCCTGAAAAATTCATTTTTTTAAAAATTCTTATGAAATTACTTTCAATTACTAATTGAAGCATCTACTTTCCAAAAGTGAAGTCAGTTCGAAAATATCTCACTTAGTTCTTGAGATATAAGCTGCTGAGCTTAACTGGGATTCTTCCGATATTTTGTATAAATTTAAAAATTCCTGAAAAATTCATTTTTTGAAAAATTCTTATGAAATTACTTTCAATTACTAATTGAAGCATCTACTTTCCTAAAGTGAAGTCAGTTCGAAAATATCTCACTTAGTTCTTGAGATATAAGCTACTGAGCTTAATTGGGATTCTTCCGATATTTTGTATAAATTTAAAAATTCCTGAAAAATTAATTTTTTGAAAAATTCTTATGAAATTACTTTCAATTACTAATTGAAGCATCTACTTTCCAAAAGTGAAGTCAGTTCGAAAATATCTCACTTAGTTCTTGAGATATAAGCTGCTGAGCTTAATTGGGATTCTTCGGATATTTTGTATAAATTTAAAAATTCCTGAAAAATTCATTTTTTGAAAAATTCTTATGAAATTACTTTCAATTACTAATTGAAGCATCTACTTTTTAAAAGTGAAGTCAATTTGAAAATATCTTATTTAGTTCTTGAGATATAAGCTGCTGAGGTTAATTAGGATTTTTTCAATATTTTGTATAAATTTAAATATTCTTGAAAAAACGATTTTTTAGGAAAATTGTTATGAAATTAGTTTCAATTACTAAGTGGAGCATCTACTTTCTAAAAATGAAGTCAATTTGAAAATTTCTCAATAAGTTCTTGAGGTATAATCTTCTGAACTTAATTGGGATTTTTCCAATATTTTGAATAATTTAAAAAATTTTTGAAAAATCGGTTTTTTGGAAAATTGTTATGAAATTAGTTTCAGTTATTAATTGAATCATCTACTTTTTAAAACTGAAGTCAATTTTAAAATATCTCAATTAGTTCGTAAGATATTAGCTGTTGGACTTAGTCGGGATTTTTCCAATATTTTGTACAAATTTAAAAATTTCTGAAAAATTGATTTTTTGGAAAATTGTTATGAAATTATTTTCAATTACTAATTCGAGCGTCTACTTTCTAAAAGTGAAGTCAATTTGAAAACATCTTACTTAGTTCTTGAGATATAAGCTGGTGAATTTTCTGAATTTTTGTTCTAAAAATTTCTTTGTATACTTCATGAAAAAGCAACAAATTCATCAAATTTAATTTTTCAAAAGAGCAGCTTTGTTAACAATAAAATTTTCAACAATTTTTGTTATAGAAGTTTCTTTGTAACATGCTCCGTTTCCATGATTAACTTCATTAAAATCAACAAACTCATCAAACTTAAATTTTCGAATTTTTCTCGATATTGACGCATCTAAAAACAAAAGTGCAAGAGACCAATTTTGTTTATAATAATTCGAAATTTAAAAATTCCTTCAACATCCATTTCCTTGATATTAATTATCTTTTTTTTACCTCCTTCATCTTTTTTAAGCTAATTAGTTTTATATCATTCCTAGTTTAGAAACAATTTCTAAATAAAATAAAGATTTCCTACAAAAAAATTATTTACCAAAATAATAATAATTTTAATCAACAAAACTTACCTTACTCTCTTAATTTAATTTAACTATTTTAACCAATTCAAATTTTGTATTGAAATATTTATTATTTTCATCCATCATTTAATTTCCCAAATTCTCTCCAAAACCAACTTCACTTTACACAAAAATCTAAAATCAAATCAATCAAAATTTGTCATTTTGACACTAAAAAAATAATTTTTAAAATGAATCATATAAATTTTAAGATATATTGAGATGATCTCGAGATGTATCAACGTAAGATATAAGCAGTATTTATTCGCAATGTGTGGTAATTTCAATTTAATCAATTTTTATTATTTTTTTCAAACAAATAATTTTTAGCTTCTTTGCCAGTCGGCGCTTGCGGGATGTTTTCTTCTTGGGCTTCCCCGGCTTTATCCAAATTACAATCAAATAATTCCCCTTTAGGACGACCAATTTCAGACGTAAATAAATCTTTTTAATACCAACAAAATTTTTTAAAAATCATTTTTATGTAGGAAGAGGGAGCATGGGTCGTCTCAATCTTTTTATTATCGGCCACTTTATCCTGCGTAATCGGCGGTTACGCCACTGAATCTTTAGGCAGAAAAAAAACGATGGTTTACACCGCAATGTTAATAATAATCGCTTGGTTATTAATCGCTTTTGGGAAACGGATCGAAATTTTGTATTTGGCCCGAATTTTCGCGGGGGCCGCAACCGGAATTAGCATCCTCGTAATTAATCAAAATTTTAATTAAAATTAATTCAAATTAATTAAAATTAATTAATTCAAATTTAGTGTGGTACGATTTATTGCGCCGAAATCGCCGATGAAGATATAAGAGGGCAATTAACAACCCTTTTAGCCCTAATAAAAATTTTAGGATCTTTGTACGTTTTGGCTGCGGGACCATACATTTCATACAAATCCCTCGGACTATCTTGTTCCCTCGTCCCTATCTTATTCTTTTTCGGCGCCTTTTTCATGCCGGAATCTCCGTATTATTTCGCCCGGAAAGGGATGTATCTGGAAATGAGGAAACAAATCGAGCATTTATACAAAGACGGGATCGATGAGGAAATCTTAGAAAATCGAGCTAACGCCATTAAAACAACGGTCGAAAAAGATATGATGAATAAAACGACGATTGGGGAGTGCTTATTTAATCGGCAATATCGAAGGAGTTCCGTTTTAATCGGGGGTAATTAATTAATTAATTAATTAATTAAATAAATAAATTTTTTTTGATTAATTAATTTTTTTAGGAATCAAAACGATCCAACAATTAAGCGGATGTACCGCTGTTGAAGCATACATGCAAAGGATTATTGAATTAGCCCATAGCAAAATATCCCCGGAAATATCAAGCGTGATTTTTGGATCGATCCAATTACCAGCAAGTTACTCATTAACATAACCTTTTTAATAAACAAAAAATTGTTTATAACAAATTTTAGTTATCATCGCGGGATTATTAGTCGATAAAATCGGGAGAAGACCTCTTTTCATTTTCTCAGCTTTAGGCTCAGCTTTCGCCTTAATCGGAGAAGGGGCCTATTTCTTCATTCAAGATTACCTAAAAATCGACACAACCCCGATTAATTGGGTACCAACGACCGGGATTTCTTTATATTTAGTTATGAATCCTTTAGGAATCTCAACTTTACCATATCTTTTCGTCGGGGAATTTTTCCCCACGAATATTAAAGGAGCTGCGGTGTCGATTTCGACGATTTATGGTGGATTTTTGGCTTTTGTGGTTTCGAATTTGTTTAAGCCGTTGAGTAATGTATGGGGGGTTTATAGCATGTTTTGGTTTTTTGCTGTAATTTGCGTTTTGGGGGCAATTTTTGTTTATTTTTTGTTACCCGAAACGAAGGGGAAAGCTTTTTCGGAGATACAAGAAATTTTAAATGGGTCGGAACGGGTTTGTATTTTAAAAAAGGATGTAAATAGATGATAATAATAATTCTTTTTAACCGATTTTGCAAAAATATTTGTTACTCTTTATACAATAAGTATTTATTATTATTTTTTTTTGTTTCTGAATGAGTTGGAATACTTCTGGAAGACTTTGTATTGCTTCTAGAAGACTTGATGTTGTTTCTGGATGAGTTAAAATACTTCTAGAAATAATTAAAAATTTAGTCAAATCAAAATTTAAAATTGTAAAAAGGACATCACGAAATCTTGGACAAACAAAATGTACATTGTGCTGATATTTCGATTGTTTATTGAATTCTTCCTCAGAGCATTTAAATGTTGTTACTTGAAGTCAACAATCATGAAAGACTGTCACAACATTACTTAAACATAGTCAATAAATTAAAAATTTAGTAAAACTTTAAAATTGTAAAGAGGACCTCACGAAATGTTGGACAAACAAAACGGACGAATCCATTTTGTGAAATTCCATTTGAAATTCCATTCATTGGAAAGCCCATTTTGTTTGTTTAACATTTCGTGATATCCCTTTTATAATTTTAACTAAATTTTTAATAATTTCTAGAAGTATGTCAACTTGTCCAAAAACAATATCAAGTTTTCTGGAAGCATTTCAAGTCTTCCAGAAGCAGTATCAAATATTTTGGAAGAATTTCAAGTCCTCTAGAAGTAATATCAAGACCTCTAGAAGCAGTATCAATTCTTGTAGAAGCAGTGTCAAGTCTTATGGAAGTATTTCAACTTCTCTGGAAGCAAGACCAAGACTTCTAGAAGCAGTAACAAGACTTCTAGAAGTAGTATCAAGTCTTCTAGAAGCAATATCAAGACTTCTAGAAGCAGTATCAAGTCTTCTAGAAGCAATATCAAGTCTTCTGGAAGTATTTCAAGTCCTCTGGAAGCAATATCAGGACTTCTAGAAGCTGTATCAACTCTTCTAGAAGCAGTATAAAGTCTTCTGGAAGTATTTCAAGTTCTCTGAAAGCAATATCAAGACTTCTAGAAGCTGTATCAATTCTTCTAGAAGCAGTATCAAATATTCTGAAAGTATTTCAAGTTCTCTGGAAGCAATATCAAGACTTCTAGAAGCAGTATCAAGTCTTCTAGAAGCAGTATCAAATCTTCTGAAAGTATTTCAAGTTCTCTGGAAGCAATACCAAGATTTCTAGAGGTAGTATCATTTCTTCTAGAAGCAGTATCAAATCTTCTAGAAGTATTTCAAGTCCTCTGGAAGCAATATCAGGACTTCTAGAAGCTGTATCAACTCTTCTAGAAGCAGTATAAAGTCTTCTGGAAGTATTTCAAGTTCTCTGAAAGCAATATCAAGACTTCTAGAAGCTGTATCAATTCTTCTAGAAGCAGTATCAAATATTCTGAAAGTATTTCAAGTTCTCTGGAAGCAATATCAAGACTTCTAGAAGCAGTATCAAGTCTTCTAGAAGCAGTATCAAATCTTCTGAAAGTATTTCAAGTTCTCTGGAAGCAATACCAAGATTTCTAGAGGTAGTATCATTTCTTCTAGAAGCAGTATCAAATCTTCTAGAAGTATTTCAAGTCCTCTGGAAGCAATATCAGGACTTCTAGAAGCTGTATCAACTCTTCTAGAAGCAGTATAAAGTCTTCTGGAAGTATTTCAAGTTCTCTGAAAGCAATATCAAGACTTCTAGAAGCTGTATCAATTCTTCTAGAAGCAGTATCAAATATTCTGAAAGTATTTCAAGTTCTCTGGAAGCAATATCAAGACTTCTAGAAGCAGTATCAAGTCTTCTAGAAGCAGTATCAAATCTTCTGAAAGTATTTCAAGTTCTCTGGAAGCAATACCAAGATTTCTAGAGGTAGTATCATTTCTTCTAGAAGCAGTATCAAATCTTCTAGAAGTATTTCAAGTCCTCTGGAAGCAATATCAGGACTTCTAGAAGCTGTATCAACTCTTCTAGAAGCAGTATAAAGTCTTCTGGAAGTATTTCAAGTTCTCTGAAAGCAATATCAAGACTTCTAGAAGCTGTATCAATTCTTCTAGAAGCAGTATCAAATATTCTGAAAGTATTTCAAGTTCTCTGGAAGCAATATCAAGACTTCTAGAAGCAGTATCAAGTCTTCTAGAAGCAGTATCAAGTCTTCTGGAAGTATTTCAAGTTCTCTGGAAGCAATACCAAGATTTCTAGAAGTAGTATCAAGTATTCTGAAAGTATTTCAAGTTCTCTGGAAGCAATACCAAGACTTCTAGAAGCAGTATCAAGTCTTCTAGAAGCAATATCAAGTCTTCTGGAAGTATTTCAAGTCCTCTGGAAGCAATATCAAGACTTCTAGAAGCAGTATCAAGTCTTCTAGAAGCAATATCAAGTCTTCTGGAAGTATTTCAAGTCCTCTGGAAGCAATATCAGGACTTCTAGAAACAGTCTCAATTCTTCTAGAAGCAGTATCAAATCTTCTGAAAGTATTTCAAGTTCTCTGGAAGCAATACCAAGATTTCTAGAGATAGTATCAATTCTTCTAGAAGCAGTATAAAGTCTTCTGGAAGTATTTCAAGTCCTCTGGAAGCAATATCAGGACTTCTAGAAGCTGTATCAACTCTTCTAGAAGCAGTATAAAGTCTTCTGGAAGTATTTCAAGTTCTCTGAAAGCAATATCAAGACTTCTAGAAGCTGTATCAATTCTTCTAGAAGCAGTATCAAATATTCTGAAAGTATTTCAAGTTCTCTGGAAGCAATATCAAGACTTCTAGAAGCAGTATCAAGTCTTCTAGAAGCAGTATCAAGTCTTCTGGAAGTATTTCAAGTTCTCTGGAAGCAATACCAAGATTTCTAGAGACAGTATCAAGTCTTCTGGAAGTATTTCAAGTCTTTTGGAAGCAATATCAGGACTTTTAGAAGCTATATCAATTGTTCTAGAAGCAGTATCAAGTCTTCTGGAAGTATTTCAAGTCCTCTGGAAGCAATATCAGAACTTCTAGAAGCTATATCAATTGTTCTAGAAGCAGTATGAAGTCTTCTGGAAGTATTTCAACTAATCCAGAAATAATATGAAGTTTTCTGGAAGCATTTCAAATCTTCTAGAAACAATATGAAGTCTGCTGGAAGTATTTCAACTCGTTCAGAAACAATATCAAGTCTTCTGGGAGCATTTCAAATCTTCTAAAAGCAGTATCAAATGTATTGGAAGAATTTCAAGTCCTCTAGAAGTAATATCAAGACCTCTAGATGCAGTATCAATTTTTCTAGAAGCAGTATCAAATTTTCTGGAAGTATTTCAAGTTCTCTGGAAGCAATACCAAGACTTCTAGAAGCAATATCAAGTTTTCTGGAAGTATTTCAAGTCCTCTGGAAACAATATCAGGACTTCTAGAAGCTGTATCAATTCTTCTAGATGCAGTATCAAATCTTCTGGAAGTATTTCAACTAATCCAGAAATAATATGAAGTTTTCTGGAAGCATTTCAAGTCTTCTAGAAGCAATATAAACTCTGCTGGAAGTATTTCAACACGTCCAGAAACAATATCAAGTTCTCTGGAAGCATTTCAAATCTTCTAGAAGCAGTATCAAATGTTTTGGAAGAATTTTAAGTCCTCTAGAAGTAATATCAAGACTTCTAAATGCAGTATCAAATCTTCTAGAAGCAGTATCAAGTCTTCTGGAAGTATTTCAAGTCCTGTGGAAGCAATATCAGCACTTCTAGAAGCAGTATCAATTCTTCTAGAAGCAGTATCAAGTCTTCTGGAAGTATTTCAAGTTCTCTGGAAGCAATACCAAGTCTTCTAGAAGCAGTATCAACTCTTCTAGAAGTGTTTCAAGTCCTCTGGAAGCAATATCAGCACTTCTAAAAGCAGTATCAATTCTTCTAGAAGCAGTATCAAGTCTTCTGGAAGTATTTCAAGTCCTCTGGAAGCAATATCAGCACTTCTAGAAGCAGTATCAATTCTGCTAGAAGCAGTATCAAGTCTTCTGGAAGTATTTCAAGTTCCCTGGAAACAATATCAACACTTCTAGAAGCAATATCAATTCTTCTAGAAGCAGTATCAAGTCTTCTGGAAGTATTTCAAGTCCTCTGGAAGCAATATCAGCACTTCTAGAAGCAGTATCAATTCTTCAGAAGCAGTATGAAGTCTTCTGGAAGTATGTCAAGTTTTCTGGAAGCAATACTAAGACTTCTAGAAGCAGTATTAATTCTTCTGGAAGTATTTCAAGTTTTCTGGAAGCAATATCAGCACTTCTAGAACCAGTATCAATTCTTCTAAAAACAGTATCAAATCTTCTGGAAGTATTTCAAGTTCTCTGGAAGCAATACCAAGTCTTCTAGAAGCAGTATCAAGTCTTCTGGAAGTATTTCAAGTCCTCTGGAAGCAATATCAGCACTTCTAGAAGCAGTATCAATTGTTCTAGATGCAGTATCAAGTCTTCTGGAAGTATTCCAAGTCCTCTGGGAGCAATATCAGCACTTCTAGAAGCAGTATCAAGTCTTCTGGATGTATTTCAAGTCCTCAGGAAGCAATATCAACACTTCTAGAAGCAGTATCAAATTTTCTAGAAGTATTCCAAGTCTTCTGGGAGCAATATCAGCACTTCTAGAAGCAGTATCAAGTCTTCTGGATGTATTTCAAGTCCTCAGGAAGCAATATCAACACTTCTAGAAGCAGTATCAAATCTTCTGGAAGTATTTCAAGTCCTCTGGGAGCAATGTCAGCACTTCTAGAAGCAGTATCAATTCTTTTAGTAGCAGTATCAAATTTTTTGGAAGTATTTCAAGTTCTCTGGAAGCAATACCAAGACTTCTAGAAGCAGTATCAAGTATTCTGGAACTATTTCAAGTTCTCTGGAAGCAATATCAAGACTTCTAGACGCAGTATCAAGTATTCTGGAAGTATTTCAAGTTCTCTGGAAACAATATCAACACTTCTAGAAGCAGTATCAAGTCTTCTAGAAGTATTCCAAGTCCTCTGGGAGCAATATCAGCACTTCTAGAAGCAGTATCGAGACTTCTGGATGTATTTCAAGTCCTCTGGAAGCAATATCAACACTTCTAGAAGCAGTATTAATTTTTCTAGAAGCAGCATCAAATCTTCTGGAAGTATTTCAAGTCCTCTGGGAGCAATGTCAGCACTTCTAGAAGCAGTATCAATTCTTTTAGTAGCAGTATCAAATTTTTTGGAAGTATTTCAAGTTCTCTGGAAGCAATATCAACACTTCTAGAAGCAGTATCAAGTCTTCTAGAAGCAATATCAAGTCTTTTAGAAGCAATATCAAGTCTTTTGGAAGTATTTCAAGTTCTCTGGAAGCAATATCAAGACTTCTAGAAGCAATATCAAGTCTTCTAGAAGCAATATCAAGTCTTTTAGAAGCAATATCAAGTCTTTTGGAAGTATTTCAAGTTCTCTGGAAGCAATATCAAGACTTCTAAAAGCAGTATCAAGTCTTCTAGAAGCAATATGATGTCTTCTGGAAGTATTTTAAGTTTTCTGGAAATATTAAGACTTCTAGAAGCAGTATCAATTCTTCTGGAAGTATTTCAAGTTCTCTGGAAGCAATATCAACACTTCTAGAAGCAGTATCAATTCTTCTAGAAGCAGTATCAAGTCTTCTGGAAGTATTGCAAGTTCTCTGGAAGCAATATTAAGACTTCTAGAAGCAGTATCAAATCTTTTAGAAGTAATATCAAGTCTTCTGGAATTATTTCAAGTTCTCTGGAAGCAATATCAGGACTTTTAGAAGGAGTATCAATTCTTCTAGAAGCAGTATCAAGTCTTCTGGAAGCATTTCAAGTCTTCTAGCAGTAATATGAAGTCCTCTAGAAGTATGTTAATTCGTCCAGCAACAATATCAAGTCTTTTGGAAGCATTTCAAGTTTTTTAGAAGCAATATGAAGTCTTTTAGAAGTATGCCAACTCGTCCAGAAACAATATCAAGTCTTTTAGAAGCAAGATGAAGTTTTCGGGAAATATTTCAACTCATCCAGAAGCAACATCAAGTCTTTTGGAAGCATTTCAAGTTTTTTAGAAGCAATATGAAGTCTTCTAGAAGTATGCCAACTCGTTCAGAAACAATATCAAGTCTTTTAGAAGCAAGATGAAGTTTTCGGGAAATATTCCAACTCATCCAGAAACAACATCAAGTCTTTTGGAAGCATTTCAAGTTTTCTAGAAGCAATATGAAGTCTTTTAGAAGTATGCCAACTCGTCCAGAAACAATATCAAGTCTTTTAGAAGCAAGATGAAGTTTTCGGGAAATATTCCAACTCATCCAGAAACAACATCAAGTCTTTTGGAAGCATTTCTTGTTTTCTAGAAGCAATATGAAGTCTTCTAGGAGTATGTCAACTCGTCCAGAAACAATATCAAGTCTTTAAGAAGCAAGATGAAGTCAAGATGAAGCATTTCCAGAAGACTTGATATTGTTTCTGGACGAGTTGAAATACTTCTAGAAGACTTCCTATTGCTTCTAGAAAACATGAAATGCTTCCAAAAGATTTGATATTGTTTCTGGATGAGTTGAAATGCATCCAGAAAACTTGGTATTACTTCTGAAAATTTTGATACTGCTTTTAGAAAACTCTTAATGATCGCTGAAAAATTACTAATGCCATTGGAAGACTTAAATCTGTCTTGATTTTTATGCAATAGAGGATATTGCATATTGTTCCCAATCCAGCATCTTACCCATTTTTATTTAACAAGTTTCATGATTAACTTTCTGTACCCCATCTCATCTGAAATATCCGCGAACAAAAATTAAAACAAAAAGTGATGTATTTCTCAGAAAGGTGACTTTTAAATCATTTTTTTTTCAAAAGTAAACGTTGCTTATTTAAATAATCGCTCTTTTTTGCTAATTCTCATCTACATTAAACCCAAAAACACAAAAATTTTTCTTTTTTTTGCAAATTATAATAAATCCTTTAGTTAAAAATAGCAAATTTTTTTCTTTTATAGTTTCAGATTTATTTAAGCAAATTTATTTAATTTATTTTAAGTAAGGTTTTGGGAGAAAATTTTTTTGAAAGGGAGATATAAAAAATTTTAAATAGGATCGAAATTTGAAATGGATCTAAAAATTTGAAATGGATCGAAAAATTTGAAATGGATCGAAAAATTTGAAATGGATCGAAAAATTTGAAATGGATCAAAAAATTTGAAATGGATTTAAAAATTTTAAATGGATCGAAATTTTAAATGGATCAAAATTTGAAATGGATCGAAAAATTTGAAATGAATCAAAATTTTAAATGGATCAAAATTTGAAATGGATCGAAATTGGATTATATTTAAAAGGATTTCATTTTAAGAAAGGATCTAAATAAATCCATAAAAAAAAATGGAGCTAAATAAAAACGATTAATTTCAATATAAGATTATAATAATCATAAAATGCTATTTACATGCCTTAATATTATTAAAAAAAATTATTTACATAAATCGTTAAGACTTTTTTTAAGTAATAATTAACTAATACGTGTTTGAAAAAATGTGGATACGATTAAAAATAACCCTGTTTTTTTTCTTTTTCTTTCTTTTCGCGATTTTAAATCATTTTATGATCCATTTAAAATCCTATTTCTTATATTGTCACGATATACTCGGAAAGATGGTCATTTTAACCGATTTTGCAAAAATATTCGTTATTTTTTTACACAATAAATATTTATCATTATTATTATTATTATTAATATTTTTTTTTTGAGGTATATCTATATTAATCAAATTTTTTTTCATTTAATTCAAAGTGATTCCGGTTTATTTCCATTTTTAAAATCAAATTTCTCAGATCCTTTTGTACTACATCCTGCATTCTCTACCCTACATTTTATTATTACATATTTTAATATTTATCTCTAAATTCATATTCACAGCAATTTAAAAAATTTTAGCACCTATTCTAAGTTACGTTCTATTCTCATTAAGCGTATTAAGTATTAAAAAAAAATACTAATTCGTAAAAATTAAAAATTATTAATAAAAAAAGCGAGAAAGAAATTTTTTTTTCTTTTTTTTAAGTACTAAGTACAAATTGAAAATTGCACGTAATTAATTTCCCCTCCCTTTTTAACTTTATATTTACAAAGGAATCGATTTAATCGTAAATAATTCACCGGCTTTTAATAGTAAGTCATTTTTAGTCTACTAATTTTTATTTTTTTATTTTTTTTTTTTAAGTTTTAAATCTTGAGGCACCCATTTCAGTCCGAACGTTGCTAAATTTGTGTTTTTGGGACAAAATTCTTTTATTTTAGTTTGTTCCAAATGATTTTTTTTGCTTGATTGACCTTATACGATTGTATTTTTCTTTTAAAATGGATACCCTTATAAAATTACGTCGATTTCGTCACGATTTAGACCGAAAAATGACCGCTCTATTAACCGTAAAACGTTTTTACATCGAAATATTCTATCAAAATATATTTTTTGGGTTATTTTTACTTTTTTTTAGGTGGTTTATACTTTTTTTTTGTATAATATATAATATTAATATACACTTAGTGGACCTAAAAAGGGACCATCATAATATTAAAATAATGGTATGGCTCCGATTTTTGATTTTCCTCAAAATCGTAACAACAAATTAACTAAAATATGTACAAAATTCATAAAGAGAGCCTTTTTCTGATTATTTTTAAAAAAAGAATACTGTAACCTCGCAAAATAAAAAAAAAACAACATAAAAATCGTCCCTTTTTAAATTTTTACAAATATTATTAGCACCTTATCAATCACCTTAAAGTACGAATATTTTAAATCTTTTAATCACCTCTAACATCTATTTCGACTTTATTATTGCTGATTTGATTTAATCATTATTCTTTTTTAACGCCACACATTTCATAATTGGAGTATTTTCAGCCACCGTTAACTGAACCAAACTCGGATCGTAATACCCAGCTAAATAATACAAATCCTGGTTCTCATAAACTTTCGCATAAAGCTCATTATCGTGGTTAAGACGTTTTTGGAACTGGTCTAATTGCAAAACGTCGCATTTCCTGCAAATTGTTTGGACGTCGTTTTCGTCTTGGTGGTTTGATTCTAATAAAGCGCCCTAAAACGATTTTGAATTAGATTAATTAAATTAGATTAATTAAATTTATTTATTCTTACTGGTATTTGGAATTTAATGTCATATCCGGTTGCTTCTTCTGGGTGATAATACCATCGGACGCGGCTCTTCATGTTGCCGCAAATTTCCCAAAGTTTTTCGATGATTCCGATGTAGGGGCGATCCGGGCTTCCGGTTGATAAGAAAACTGCCGCGTCTCCGAGCTAAAATTGAGAAATTAAATCTATTGGCAGAATATCAAATGTTTATGACAAAATAATAACAATTTATGACAAAAGACCAAAAATGTATGGCATAATATGAAATTTTTATGATAGAAAACAAAAAATTTATGGCAGAATATCAAATTTTTATATCAAAATACCAAAAATTTATGACAAAAGACCAAAAATGTATGGCAGAATATCAATTTTTTGCGATAGAAGACCAAAAATGTATAACAATACCAAAAATTTATGACAAAATACCAACAATTTATGGAAAAATATCAAATGATTAAGATAGAATATCAAATCTTTATGACAGAATACCAAAAAATTATGACAAAATACCAAAAATTTATGACAAAATATCAAATGTTTATGACAGAATACCAAAAAATTATGACAAAATATCAAATGTTTATGACAGAATACCAAAAAATTATGACAAAATACCAAAAATTTATGACAAAAGACCAAAAATGTATGGCAGAAGACAAAAATTTATGTCAGAATATCAAATGTTTATGACAAAATAACAACAATTTATGACAGAAGACCAAAAATGTATGGCATAATATCAAATTTTTACGATAGAAGACCAAAAATGTATAACAATACCAAAAATTTATGACAAAATACCAACAATTTATGGCAAAATATCAAATGATTAAGATAGAATATCAAATCTTTATGACAGAATACCAAAAATTTATGACAAAATATCAAATGTTTATGACAGAATACCAAAAAATTATGACAAAATACCAAAAATTTATGACAAAAGACCAAAAATGTATGGCAGAAGACAAAAATTTATGTCAGAATATCAAATGTTTATGATAAAATAACAACAATTTATGACAGAAGACCAAAAAAGTATGGCATAATATCAAATTTTTATGATAGAAAACCAAAAATGTATGGCAAAATATCAATTTTTTACGATAAAAGACCAAAAATGTATAACAATACCAAAAATTTATGACAAAATACCAACAATTTATGGCAAAATATCAAATGATTAAGATAGAATATCAAATCTTTAAGACAGAATACCAAAAATTTATGACAAAATATCAAATGTTTATGACAGAATACCAAAAATTTATGAGAAAAGACCAAAAATGTATGGCAGAATATCAAATTTTTATGATAGAAAACCAAAAATTTATGGCAAAATATCAATTTTTTAAGATAAAAGACCAAAAATGTATAACAATACCAAAAATTTATGACAAAATACCAACAATTTATGGCAAAATATCAAATGATTAAGATAGAATATCAAATCTTTAAGACAGAATACCAAAAATTTATGACAAAATATCAAATGTTTATGACAGAATACCAAAAATTTATGAGAAAAGACCAAAAATGTATGGCAGAATATCAAATTTTTATGATAGAAAACCAAAAATTTATGGCAAAATATCAATTTTTTAAGATAAAAGACCAAAAATGTATAACAATACCAAAAATTTATGACAAAATACCAACAATTTATGGCAAAATATCAAATGATTAAGATAGAATATCAAATCTTTATGACAGAATACCAAAAATTTATGACAAAATACCAAAAATTTATGACAAAAGACCAAAAATGTATGGCAGAAGACAAAAATTTATGTCAGAATATCAAATGTTTATGACAAAATAACAACAATTTATGACAGAAGACCAAAAATGTATGGCATAATATCAAATTTTTATGATAGAAGACCAAAAATGTATAACAATACCAAAAATTTATGACAAAATACCAACAATTTATGGCAAAATATCAAATGATTAAGATAGAATATCAAATCTTTATGACAGAATACCAAAAATTTATGACAAAATATCAAATGTTTATGACAGAATACCAAAAAATTATGACAAAATACCAAAAATTTATGACAAAAGACTAAAAATGTATGGCAGAAGACAAAAATTTATGGCAGAATATCAAATGTTTATGATAAAATAACAACAATTTATGACAGAAGACCAAAAAAGTATGGCATAATATCAAATTTTTATGATAGAAAACCAAAAATGTATGGCAAAATATCAATTTTTTACGATAAAAGACCAAAAATGTATAACAATACCAAAAATTTATGACAAAATACCAACAATTTATGGCAAAATATCAAATGATTAAAATAGAATATCAAATCTTTAAGACAGAATACCAAAAATTTATGACAAAATATCAAATGTTTATGACAGAATACCAAAAAATTATGACAAAATACCAAAAATTTATGACAAAAGACTAAAAATGTATGGCAGAAGACAAAAATTTATGGCAGAATATCAAATGTTTATGATAAAATAACAACAATTTATGACAGAAGACCAAAAAAGTATGGCATAATATCAAATTTTTATGATAGAAAACCAAAAATGTATGGCAAAATATCAATTTTTTACGATAAAAGACCAAAAATGTATAACAATACCAAAAATTTATGACAAAATACCAACAATTTATGGCAAAATATCAAATGATTAAAATAGAATATCAAATCTTTAAGACAGAATACCAAAAATTTATGACAAAATATCAAATGTTTATGACAGAATACCAAAAATTTATGAGAAAAGACCAAAAATGTATGGCAGAATATCAAATTTTTATGATAGAAAACCAAAAATTTATGGCAAAATATCAATTTTTTAAGATAAAAGACCAAAAATGTATAACAATACCAAAAATTTATGACAAAATACCAACAATTTATGGCAAAATATCAAATGATTAAGATAGAATATCAAATCTTTATGACAGAATACCAAAAATTTATGACAAAATATCAAATGTTTATGACAGAATACCAAAAAATTATGACAAAATACCAAAAATTTATGACAAAAGACTAAAAATGTATGGCAGAAGACAAAAATTTATGGCAGAATATCAAATGTTTATGATAAAATAACAACAATTTATGACAGAAGACCAAAAAAGTATGGCATAATATCAAATTTTTATGATAGAAAACCAAAAATGTATGGCAAAATATCAATTTTTTATGATAAAAGACCAAAAATGTATAACAATACCAAAAATTTATGACAAAATACCAACAATTTATGGCAAAATATCAAATGATTAAAATAGAATATCAAATCTTTAAGACAGAATACCAAAAATTTATGACAAAATATCAAATGTTTATGACAGAATACCAAAAATTTATGAGAAAAGACCAAAAATGTATGGCAGAATATCAAATTTTTATGATAGAAAACCAAAAATTTATGGCAAAATATCAATTTTTTAAGATAAAAGACCAAAAATGTATAACAATACCAAAAATTTATGACAAAATACCAACAATTTATGGCAAAATATCAAATGATTAAGATAGAATATCAAATCTTTATGACAGAATACCAAAAATTTATGACAAAATATCAAATGTTTATGACAGAATACCAAAAAATTATGACAAAATACCAAAAATTTATGACAAAAGACTAAAAATGTATGGCAGAAGACAAAAATTTATGGCAGAATATCAAATGTTTATGATAAAATAACAACAATTTATGACAGAAGACCAAAAAAGTATGGCATAATATCAAATTTTTATGATAGAAAACCAAAAATGTATGGCAAAATATCAATTTTTTATGATAAAAGACCAAAAATGTATAACAATACCAAAAATTTATGACAAAATACCAACAATTTATGGCAAAATATCAAATGATTAAAATAGAATATCAAATCTTTAAGACAGAATACCAAAAATTTATGACAAAATATCAAATGTTTATGACAGAATACCAAAAATTTATGAGAAAAGACCAAAAATGTATGGCAGAATATCAAATTTTTATGATAGAAAACCAAAAATTTATGGCAAAATATCAATTTTTTAAGATAAAAGACCAAAAATGTATAACAATACCAAAAATTTATGACAAAATACCAACAATTTATGGCAAAATATCAAATGATTAAGATAGAATATCAAATCTTTATGACAGAATACCAAAAATTTATGACAAAATATCAAATGTTTATGACAGAATACCAAAAAATTATGACAAAATACCAAAAATTTATGACAAAAGACTAAAAATGTATGGCAGAAGACAAAAATTTATGGCAGAATATCAAATGTTTATGATAAAATAACAACAATTTATGACAGAAGACCAAAAAAGTATGGCATAATATCAAATTTTTATGATAGAAAACCAAAAATGTATGGCAAAATATCAATTTTTTACGATAAAAGACCAAAAATGTATAACAATACCAAAAATTTATGACAAAATACCAACAATTTATGGCAAAATATCAAATGATTAAAATAGAATATCAAATCTTTAAGACAGAATACCAAAAATTTATGACAAAATATCAAATGTTTATGACAGAATACCAAAAATTTATGAGAAAAGACCAAAAATGTATGGCAGAATATCAAATTTTTATGATAGAAAACCAAAAATTTATGGCAAAATATCAATTTTTTAAGATAAAAGACCAAAAATGTATAACAATACCAAAAATTTATGACAAAATACCAACAATTTATGGCAAAATATCAAATGATTAAGATAGAATATCAAATCTTTATGACAGAATACCAAAAATTTATGACAAAATATCAAATGTTTATGACAGAATACCAAAAAATTATGACAAAATACCAAAAATTTATGACAGAAGACCAACAATTTATGACAGAATATCAAATCTTTATGACAGAATACCAAAAATTTATGACAGAAAACCAAAAATTTATGACAGAAGACCTAAAATTTATGACAGAATACCAACAATTTATGACAATATATCAATTATTTATGACAGAATATCAAATCTTTATAACAGAATACTAAAACTTAATGACAAAATATCAAATGTGACAGAATACCAAAAATTTATGGCAGAACATCAAATCTATATGACATTATACCAAAAAATTTATGACAAAATATCAAAAATGTATGGCAGAATATCAAATCTTTACGACAGAATACCAACAGTTTATGGCACAATATCAAATTTTTATGACAGAAGACCAAAAATTTATGACAGAATACCAAGAGTTTATGGAAAAATATTAAATGTTTATGACAGAATATCAAGTCTTTATGACAGAATATCAAAAATTTATCAGAGAAGACCAAAAATTGATGGCAGGATACCAAATCTTTATGACAGAAGATCAAAAATTTATGACAGAAGACCAAAAATTTATGACAGAAGACCAACAATTTATGGCAAAATATCAAATGTTTATGACAGAATATCAAATCTTTATAACAGAATACCAAAACTTAATGACAAAATATCAAATGTGACAGAATACCAAAAATTTATAACAATATCAAAAATTTATGACAAAATACCAACAATTTATGGCAAAATATCAAATGATTAAGATAGAATATCAAATCTTTATGACAGAATACCAAAAATTTATGACAGAATATCAAATGTTTATGACAGAATATCAAATGTTTATGACAGAATATCAAATGTTTATGACAGAATACCAAAAAATTATGGAAAAATATCAAATCTTTATGACAGAATACCAAAAATTTATGACAAAATATCAATTGTTTATGATAGAATACCAAAAAATTATGGCAAAATATCAAATGTTTATGACAGAATACCAAAAATTTATCACAAAATATCAAATGTTTATGACAGAATACCAAAAAATTATGGCAGAATATCAAATCTTTGTAACAGAATACCAAAAATTTATGACAAAATATCAAATATTTATGACAGAAGACCAAAAATTTATGGAAGAATATCAAATTTTTATGATAGAAGACCAAAAATTTATAACAGAATACCAACAGTTTATGGCACAATATCAAATTTTTATGACAAAATACCAAACATTTATGACAGAATATCAAATCTTTATGAAAAAATACCAACAATTTATGGCAAGATATTAAATTTTTATGACAGAAGACCAAAAGATTATGGCAGCATATCAAATCTTTATGACAGAATACCAAAAATTTATGGCAGAATATCAAATCCCTATGACAGAAGACCAAAAATTATGACAGAAGACCAATAATTTATGGCAGAATAACAAATTCTTATGGCAAAATACCAATAATTTATGGCAGAATATCAAATACCTATGACACAATACCAAAATTATGACAAAAGACCAATAATTTATGGAAAAATATCAAATACCTATGACAGAATACCAAAATTATGACAGAAGACCAATAATTTATAGCAGAATATCAAATTCTTATGGCAGAAGACCAAAAAATTATGACAAAATATTAAATCTTTATGCCAGAATACCAAAAATTATGGCAGAACAAACAAAAATGTATGGCAGAATATCAAATACCTATGACAGAATACCAAAATTATGACAGAAGACCAATAATTTATGGCAGAATATCAAATTCTTATGGCAGAAGACCAAAAAATTATGGCAGAATATCAAATCTTTATGATAGAATACCAAAAATTATGGCAGAACACCAAAAATTAATGCAGAATATCAAATTCCTATGACAGAACACCAAAAATTATGGCAGAACACCAAAAATTTATGGCGGAATATCAAATGTTTATGACAGAATACCAAAAATTATCGCAAAATACCAAAAATTTATGGCAGAATATCAAATCTTTATGACAGAATACCAAAAATTATGGCAGAACACCAAAAATTAATGCAGAATATCAAATTCCTATGACAGAATACCAAAAATTTATGACAGAAGACCAAAAATTTATGACAATACCAAAAATTTATTGCAAAATATCAAATGTTTATGACAGAATACTAAAAATTTATGACAGAAGACCAAAAGTTTATGATAATACCAAACGTTTATTGCAAAATATCAAATGTTTATGACAGAAGACCAAAAATTTATGACAATACCAAAAATTTATTGCAAAATGTCAAATGTTTATGACAGACGACCAAAAATTTATGACAATACTAAAAATTTCTTGCAAAATATCAAATGTTTATGACAGAATACCAAAAATTTATGACAGAAGACCAAAAATTTATGACAATACCAAAAATTTATTGCAAAATGTCAAATGTTTATGACAGACGACCAAAAATTTATGACAATACCAAACGTTTATTGCAAAATATCAAATGTTTATGACAGAATACTAAAAATTTATGACAGAAGACCAAAAATTTATGACAATACCAAAAATTTATTGTAAAATGTCAAACGTTTATGACAGAATAAAAACAATTTATTGCAAAATGTCGAATGTTTATGACAGAAGAGCAAAAATTTATGGCAATACCAAAAATTTATTGCAAAATGTCAAATGTTTATGACAGACGACCAAAAATTTATGACAATACTAAAAATTTCTTGCAAAATATCAAATGTTTATGACAGAATACCAAAAATTTATGACAGAAGACCAAAAATTTATGACAATACCAAAAATTTATTGCAAAATGTCAAATGTTTATGACAGACGACCAAAAATTTATGACAATACTAAAAATTTCTTGCAAAATATCAAATGTTTATGACAGAATACCAAAAATTTATGACAGAAGACCAAAAATTTATGACAATACCAAAAATTTATTGTAAAATGTCAAATGTTTATGACAGACGACCAAAAATTTATGACAATACCAAACGTTTATTGCAAAATATCAAATGTTTATGACAGAATACTAAAAATTTATGACAGAAGACCAAAAATTTATGACAATACCAAAAATTTATTGTAAAATGTCAAACGTTTATGACAGAATAAAAACAATTTATTGCAAAATGTCGAATGTTTATGACAGAAGAGCAAAAATTTATGGCAATACCAAAAATTTATTGCAAAATGTCAAATGTTTATGACAGACGACCAAAAATTTATGACAATACTAAAAATTTCTTGCAAAATATCAAATGTTTATGACAGAATACCAAAAATTTATGACAGAAGACCAAAAATTTATGACAATACCAAAAATTTATTGCAAAATGTCAAATGTTTATGACAGACGACCAAAAATTTATGACAATACCAAACGTTTATTGCAAAATATCAAATGTTTATGACAGAATACTAAAAATTTATGACAGAAGACCAAAAATTTATGACAATACCAAAAATTTATTGTAAAATGTCAAACGTTTATGACAGAATAAAAACAATTTATTGCAAAATGTCGAATGTTTATGACAGAAGAGCAAAAATTTATGGCAATACCAAAAATTTATTGCAAAATGTCAAATGTTTATGACAGACGACCAAAAATTTATGACAATACCAACAATTTATTGCAAAATATCAAATGTTTATGACAGAATACCAAAAATTTATGATAATACCAAACGTTTATTGCAAAATATCAAATGTTTATGACAGAATACTAAAAATTTATGACAGAAGACCAAAAATTTATGACAATACCAAAAATTTATTGTAAAATGTCAAATGTTTATGACAGACGACCAAAAATTTATGACAATACCAACAATTTATTGCAAAATATCAAATGTTTATGACAGAATACCAAAAATTTATGATAATACCAAACGTTTATTGCAAAATATCAAATGTTTATGACAGAATACTAAAAATTTATGACAGAAGACCAAAAATTTATGACAATACCAAAAATTTATTGTAAAATGTCAAATGTTTATGACAGACGACCAAAAATTTATGACAATACTAAAAATTTCTTGCAAAATATCAAACGTTTATGACAGAATACCAAAAATTTATGGTAGAATATCAAATCTTTATGACAGAAGACCAAAAAGACGAAATGGTTCTAGTACTTGATAATGTCCTGAAAAATTTCATACTGTTTCTATAAAACTTGATACTGTTTCTTGAAGACTTGAAATGATTCCAGAAGACTGAATATTGTTTCTGGATGAGTTGAAATACCTCCAAAAGACTTCATATTGCTTCTAGAAGACTTGAAATGTTTTCACAATACTTAATATTGTTTCTGGACGAGTTGAAATACGTCCAAAAAGCTTCATATTGCTTCTAGAAGACTTGATATTGTTTCTGGATGAGTTGAGATACTTTCAAAAGGCATGAACCCTATATAGAAGAAAAAATCAAACCTAAAATATGGAAATCACGGAATATTTCACTGCTATTCACGGAGTTTAACCCAATCCAACCCAACCCCACAGAAAAATTTTGAGATTTTTGTTATATGAGAGATGGTATGAAGTTGAAGATTAACACAACTCAGCTATAGAAGGAAAAATCAAAATATTGCGTGATTTTTTTCGAAATATTCGTGAAATACTTCCAGAAGATCAGACTTCCAGATGATATTGCTTTAGAAGACTTAATATGCTTCAAGAAGACTTGATGTTGCTTCTGGAAGACTGAAAATACTTTCAGAAGACTTGATACTGCTTCTAGAAGACTTGATATTGCTTTCAGAAGACTTGATGCTGCTTTTAGAAGACTTAATATATTTTCAGAAGAGTTGATGTTGCTTCTGCAATACTGGAAATACTTCCAAAAGACATGATACTGCTTTAAGAAGACTTGATATTGCTTCCAGAAAACTTGATACTACTCCTAGAAGACTTGATACTGCTTCCAGAAGACTCTATGTTGCTTCTGGAAGACTGGAAATACTTCCAAAAGACATAATACTGCTTCAAGAAGACTTGATATTGCTTCCCGAAAACTTAATACTACTTCTAGAAGACTTGATACTGCTTCCAGAAGACTCGATGTTGCTTCTGGAAGACTGGAAATACTTCCAGAAGACTTGATACTGCTTTAAGAATACTTGATATTGCATCCAGAAGATTTGATACTGCTTCTAGAAGCTTCCAGAAGACTTGATGTTGCTTCTAGAAGACTGGAAATACTTCCAAAAGACATAATACTGCTTCAAGAAGACTTGATATTGCTTCCCGAAAACTTAATACTACTTCTAGAAGACTTGATACTGCTTCCAGAAGACTCGATGTTGCTTCTGGAAGACTGGAAATACTTCCAAAAGACATAATACTGCTTTAAGAAGACTTGATATTGCTTCCAGAAAACTTGATACTACTCCTAGAAGACTTGATACTGCTTCCAGAAGACTTGATGTTGCTTCTAGAAGACTGGAAATACTTCCAAAAGACATAATACTGCTTCAAGAAGACTTGATATTGCTTCCCGAAAACTTAATACTACTTCTAGAAGACTTGATACTGCTTCCAGAAGACTCGATGTTGCTTCTGGAAGACTGGAAATACTTCCAGAAGACTTGATACTGCTTTAAGAATACTTGATATTGCATCCAGAAGATTTGATACTGCTTCTAGAAGCTTCCAGAAGACTTGATGTTGCTTCTAGAAGACTGGAAATAATTCCAGAAGACATGACACTGCTTTAAAAAGACTTGATGCTGCTTCTAGAAAACTTAATATGCTTTCAGAAGACGTGATGTTGCTTCTAGAAGACTGGAAACACTTCCAGAAGACATGATACTGCTTTAAGAAGACTTGATATTGCTTCCAAAAGACTTGATATTGCTTTTAGAAGATTTGATGCTTGTTCTAGAAAACTTAATATGCTTCCAGAAGATTTGATACTGCTTCTAGGAGACTTGAAATGTTTCCAGAAAACTGGAAATTTGCATCCGGAGGACTTGAAGTGCTTCCAAAAAACATGATACTGCTACTAAAAGACTCAAAATGCTTCCAAAATATATGATACTGCTATCAGAAGATATTGAGGAAGATATTTCTTCCAAAAGACTTGAAGTTTCTTACAAAACTGCTGACAGAATATCTCAAGAAATAAGACATTTTAAATTTGAGTCTGTCAAAACCAATAATATTTATTGGAAAGACACAAAATTCCATCCCAAAATTTTTTTTTGAAAATTATAAAATTCTTTTCCTTATTTTTTTTTATTCATTGAATCCGATGAATGAAAAAAAATTAATTTAATCTAGTTTAATTGTTTACCGTAATAACTTCTTTCCCTCGTTGAATCGACTTATAATGGATCTTCTTCTTCCCACGGAACTTATACGTTCTTCCCTCGCCCAGCCAACTCCACAAATTGCTATCGGGTAAAAAGGCGGACATTTTACTCCGGCTTTCGCACGATGCCTGTCTATTTCGAAATCCGCGTTGCCTCTCGTCCAACGAATCCTCGATGTCCTCCATGGTAACTTCATCTTCGGGGTTTCCAATCACGTCGTCTTCTTCATCTTCGAATTCTTCGTTAAAATCGTCTTCGCTGTTGACTTCTTTCGGTTCTATTGGATCGATCTTTTCGAAATTCGATTCAATTTGGTCGTTATTGATTTTGATTATTTCGAGGTTTTTGTCAAGATCGGTTTTGTCGTCTTTGTGGTGGTGTTTCTTGTGTTTCTTATGTTTCTTATGTTTTCGATTTTTGTGTTGGCAATTTTCTTCGATGCATCGATGTTTTCGCTTTTTCTTTTTTATCTCTTGATTCTCCAACTCCTTCCTTAATTTTTCCCTCTTCTTTTTCTTCATTTTCTTCTTATCTTTTCCATTATTAACGTTATTAAACGTCGATGAATCCGTTTGGTGGCTTTCTTGGATTTCGTAATGATCTTGAATCGTCGATTCTGTATTTGTGGAGTTGGTCGAATTCTTTCTGCTCGAATCTTCCGTTGTCGACGTTCTTCTTTTGCGCTTACTTAGGCTCGATAAAGGATTTGGGTCGTATTCCATGAAGGGATAATCCGGGGGGAGTAATCGGATATCTTTCAATGGAATTTTTCCGTTGTCGCCGTCGTCGAAATCGACGGAAATAAACTTTGAGGTTGGCGAATCGGGTTCTGCCACACTTCCGGGGTAAAGACAACGATATTTTTGACTCCAATAAGCGACCACTCGCGTTCCAACCGTTAATTCTTCTTCGTTTTTTGGGTGAACTTCTAAAATCTAAATTAACCAAAAATTTTTTTAAGAAACATCAAAATTAAAAATTATTTTTTAATCAATTTTGTATTTATCTTAAAAAACGACAAAAATCGTTCCTTTGGTTACAAATTTATTAAAATTTTACAAAATGTAAACGAATCCTTAAAAATTAATCAAAAAAATTCAACTTCCGGTTATAAAAGTCAACCCTAATTTTGCTAATTTCTTGATTTTTATCAAAAAAAGGATTTTTGATTTTGTATTTATCTCAAAAAAACGACAAAGGTTTAAAATTTATTAAAATTTTAAAAAATTTAAACCAATCCTTAAAATTAATCAAAAATATTCAACTTCCGGTTATAAAAGTCAACCCTAATTTTGCTAATTTCTTGATTTTTATCAAAAAAAGGATTTTTGATTTTGTATTTATCTCAAAAAAAACGACAAAGGTTTAAAATTTATTAAAATTTTAAAAAATTTAAACCAATCCTTAAAAATTAATCAAAAATATTCAACTTCCGGTTATAAAAGTCAACCCTAATTTTGCTAATTTCTTGATTTTTATCAAAAAAAGGATTTTTGATTTTGTATTTATCTCAAAAAAACGACAAAGGTTTAAAATTTATTAAAATTTTAAAAAATTTAAACCAATCCTTAAAAATTAATCAAAAATATTCAACTTCCGGTTATAAAAGTCAACCCTAATTTTGCTAATTTCTTGATTTTTATCAAAAAAAGGATTTTTGATTTTGTATTTATCTTAAAAAACGACAAAGGTTTAAAATTTATTAAAATTTTAAAAAATTCAAACCAATCCTTAAAAATTAATCAAAAATATTCAACTTCCGGTTATAAAAATCAACCCTAATTTTGCTAATTTCTTGATTTTTATCAAAAAAAGGATTTTTGATTTTATATTTATCTTAAAAAAACGACAAAGGTTTAAAATTTATTAAAATTTTAAAAAATTCAAACCAATCCTTAAAAATTAATCAAAAAAATTCAACTTCCGGTTATAAAAGTCAACCCTAATTTCACAATTTTCTTGATTTTTATCAAAAAAGGGATTTTTGATTTTGTATTTATCCTAAAAAAACGACAAAGGTTTAAAATTTATTAAAATTTTAAAAAATTCAAACCAATCCTTAAAAATTAATCAAAAATATTCAACTTCCGGTTATAAAGTCAACCCTAATTTCACAATTTTCTTGACTTTTATCAAAAAAGAAGATTTTTGATTTTGTATTTATCTTAAAAAACGATAAAGGTTTAAAATTTATTAGAATTTTAAAAAATTCAAACCAATCCTTAAAAATTACTCAAAAAAATTCAACTTCCGGTTATAAACGTCAACCCTAACTTCACAATTTTCTTGATTTTTATCAAAAAAGGGATCTTTGATTTTATATTTATTTTAAAAAGGTTTAAAATTTTTAAAAAATTTAAATCAATCCTTAAAAATTACTCAAAAAAATTCAACTTCCGGTTATAAACGTCAACCCTAATTTCACAATTTTTGCGAAATTTTTGAAAATTGCCTAATTGCACAATTTTTGCGAAATTTTTGAAAATTTCCTAATTTCATAATTATTTAAAATTTTTAAAAATTGCCTAATTTAAAAAAAATTCAACTTCCGGTTATAAAGTCAGCCCTAATTTCACAATTTTCTTGACTTTTATCAAAAAAGAAGATTTTTGATTTTGTATTTATCTTAAAAAACGACAAAGGTTTAAAATTTATTAAAATTTTAAAAAATTCAAACCAATCCTTAAAAATTAATCAAAATATTCAACTTCCGGTTGTAA
The DNA here is from genome assembly GCA_036711965.1 of Onthophagus sagittarius. Taxonomy (NCBI): domain Eukaryota; kingdom Metazoa; phylum Arthropoda; class Insecta; order Coleoptera; family Scarabaeidae; genus Onthophagus; species Onthophagus sagittarius. Next base: position 15,166,234 of record JASERS010000008.1, read on the forward strand.
ACGTCAATCCTAATTTCACAATTTTCTTAATTTTTATCAAAAAAGGGATTTTTGATTTTATATTTATCTTAAAAAACGACAAAGGTTTAGAATTTTAAAAATTCAAACCAATCCTTAAAAATTAATCAAAAAAATTCAACTTCCGGTTATAAAAGTCAACCCTAATTTCACAATTTTCTTGACTTTTATCAAAAAAAGGATTTTTAATTTTGTATTTATCTTAAAAAAACGACATAGGTTTAAAATTTTTAAAAATTTAAAAAAATTTAAACCATTCTTTAAAAATTAATCAAAAATGTTCAACTTCCGGTTATAAAGTCAACCCTAATTTCACAATTTTCTTCAATTTTATCAAAAAAGGGATTTTTGATTTTGTATTTATCTTTAAAAACGACAAAGGTTTAAAATTTATTAAAATTTTAAAAAATTCAAACCAATCCTTAAAAATTACTCAAAAGAATTCAACTTCCGGTTACAGACGTCAACCCTAATTTCACAATTTTTAAGGATTAATTTGAATTTTTTTAAATTTCAATAAATTTGAAACCAAAGGAACGACCTTTGTCGTTTTTTGAGATAAATACAAAATCAAAAATCTGTTTTTTGATAAAAATCAAGAAAATTGCGAAATTAGGCAATTTTCAAAAATTTCGCAAAAATTGTGAAATTAGGCAATTTCCAAAAATTTCGCAAAAATTGTGAAATTAGGCAATTTTCAAGAATTTCGCAAAAATTGTGAAATTAGGGTTGACTTTTATAACCGGAAGTTGAATTTTTTTGATTAATTTTTAAGGATTAATTTGAATTTTTTTTAATTTCAATAAATTTGAAACCAAAGGAACGACCTTTGTCGTTTTTTGAGATAAATACAAAATCAAAAATCTGTTTTTTGATAAAGATCAAGAAAATTGTGAAATTAGACAATTTTCAAGAATTTCGCAAAAATTGTGAAATTAGGGTTGACTTTTATAACCGGAAATTGAACTTTTTTGATTAATTTTTAAGGATCGGTTTGAATTTTTTTAAATCTTAATAAATTTGAAACCAAAGGAACGACCTTTGTCGTTTTTTAAGATAAATACAAAATCAAAAATCTGTTTTTTGATAAAAATCAAGATAATTATGAAATTAAGCAATTTTAAAAAATTTCGCAAAAATTGTGGAATTAGGCAATTTTCAAGAATTTCGCAAAAAATTGTGAAATTAGGCAATTTTCAAGAATTTCGCAAAAATGGTGAAATTAGAGTTGACTTTTATAACCGGAAGTTGAATTTTTTTGATTAATTTTTAAGGATAATTTTGATTTTTTTTAAATTTCAATAAATTTGAAACCAAAGGAACGACCTTTGTCGTTTTTTAAGATAAATACAAAATTAAAAACCTTTTTTTTGATAAAAATTAAGAAAATTGTGAAATTAGGGTTGATTTTTATAACCAGAAGTTGAATTTTTTTAATTTTTAAGGATTAATTTGGATTTTTTAAAATTTTAATAAATTTGAAACCAAATAAACGATTTTTATCATTTTTTAAGATAAATACAAAATCAAAAAGCCCTTTTTTGATAAAAATCAAGAAAATTGTGAAATTAGGGTTGATTTTATAACCGGAAGTTGAATTTTTTTGATTAATTTTTAAAGATTAATTTGAATTTTTTAAAATTTTAATAAATTTGAAACCAAATACACGATTTTTGTCGTTTTTTAAGATAAATACAAAACCAAAAATTTTATTTTTAATAAAAATCAAGAAAATTGTGAAATTTGGGTTGATTTTATAACCGGAAGTTGAATTTTTTTGATTAATTTTTAAAAATTAATTTGAATTCTTTAAAATTTTAATAAATTTGAAACCAAATAAACGATTTTTGTCGTTTTTTAAGATAAATACAAAATCAAAAATTTTCTTTTTAATAAAAATCAAGAAAATTGTGAAATTAGGGTTGACGTTTATAACCGGAAGTTGAATCTTTAAGGATTAATTTGAATTTTTTAAAATTTTAACAAATTTGAAACCAAATAAACGATTTTTGTCGTTTTTTAAGATAAATACAAAATCAAAAATCTTCTTTTTTGATAAAAATACAAAATCAAAAATCTTATTTTTGATAAAAATCAAGAAAATTTGATTCATTTTAAACGATTCTTAATTCTCAACCTTAATTTTCTTACATTTTCATTATTTTTATAAACACTTCGTTTTTTTAACGATTTTTTTTAAACGATTTTTTTTAACAATTTTTTTTTAACAATTTCTTTTTTAACAATTTCTTTTTTAACAATTTCTTTTTTAACAATTTTTTTTTAACAATTTTTTTTAACAATTTCTTTTTTAACAATTTTTTTTTAATGATTTCTTTTTTAACAATTTTAAAAAAAAATTTTTTTTAAATATTAAAAAAAACTCACCGCATCTCTCAAAATGTCCTCCCTGGGCATGATGTGGGGCCGATTTCCTCTCTCCCCGTCCAAAGTTATGGAGTAAACGTCGGGGGGCTCGATCGCCTTCAATTCCCCGGCATAGAACAATCCCCCCATCGCCGTTAAAACCCTCTTTTTATCCAAATCATCCGGCTTTAATAAACAACGATCGTCAATATCTTCATTTTTGATATTTTCACCAAAATTTTCTTCGATTAAATCGTCTTCATTTAAATCGTCTTCTTTTAAATCGTCTTCATTTAAATCGTCTTCATTTAAATCGTCTTCTTTTAAATCGTCTTCATTTAAATCGTCTTCATTTAAATCATCTTCATTTAAATCGTCTTCATTTAAATCGCCTTCTTTTAAATCGTCTTCTTTTAATTTGTCTTCTCTCAATTTTCCTTCTCTCAATTTTTCTTCCCTCAATTTTCCTTCTTTCAATTTTTCTTCCCTCAATTTTCCTTCTCTCAATTTTTCTTCTCTCAATTTTCCTTCTCTCAACTTTTCTTCTCTCAATTTATTCTCTTTAATTTTATTCTCTTTAATTTTATTTTCTTTGATTTTATTTTCTTTAATTTTATTTTCTTTAATTTTATTCTCTTTAAATTTATTCTCTTTAAATTTATTCTCTTTAAATTTATTCTCTTTAAATTTATTCTCTTTAAATTTATTTTCTTTAAATTTATTCTCTTTAATCTTATTTTCTTTAATCTTATTCTCTTTAATCTTATCCTCAATTTTATCCCCAATTTTATCCCCAATTTTATCCCCAATTTTATCCCCAATTTTATCCTCAATTTTATCCCCAATCTTATCCCCAATCTCATCCCCAATCTTATCCCCAATCTTATCCCCAATCTTATCCCCAATCTTATCCCCAATTTTACCCCCAATTTTACCCCCAATTTTACCCCCAATCTTCTCTTGATCAAATTTATCTTTAACTCTTTCTTCCTTAAACCGTTCTTCTTTCAACATCTTAATCTTATCTTGTTTCAAAAACCGAAATTTATCTTCGATTAATTTCTCCTCTTTAATTTCCTCAAAATAATCATTTTCTTTATCAATATCATTTTCTTCGTCTTCTTCATCATCGATTTCATCATCATCATCCTCGCGATAACTCTTAATCGTTGGTTCCGCTTTTAATTTCGGCCTAATTTTGCATTTCTCCACTTTTTTTTGTTTCTTCTTTTTATTTTCGTTGGATTCCTCGATAAATCTCGGCGGGGTATCCGAGAACGTGCTGTTTTCGAGCAACCTTTGTTTGGCCGCTAAAAGGTACCCAATCGCGTAACATTTTTTCGCTTTTTTAGCAACCAACGTTTCCGTTGTTGTCGATAAATTCGAGGATGGTAATAATTTTTTGGGTCTCCCGACTTTTCTTTTTTTTGAGGAAGCTTTTTCTGGACTAGAATCACTTAAATCTGGCGTAAAACAACGCTTATTAATATTATTATTTTCATTGTAATTCTTTTCGTCGATTATGGCACAAAGTGTTGGTGGTTTTAATAAATCGTTATTTAAATTTATTATTCTCTCTTCAGCGTGGTGGTCGATTTTATCTAAAATCGGGGGGAGAGGGGATAATCTTTCATTTTTATCGTTATTTTCTTCATTAATTTTTATTTTATCCTCAACAAATTTCTTCCTCGATTTATGATGTTTCTTCGAGCACTCTTTATGATGGTTTGAGTGCTTCTTCGATTTTAATTTGACCAATTCTTGTTGTTTCTCGCGATATTTCCTCTGCAAATCGGCCAATTTCTTTCTCATATTAAGCTCGTTTGCATTCATACAAGGAAAATCTCCTTTTTCAAACAACGTCTGTGTTTTGCTCGCGACGAATTTTTTCGCCTTCTCCTCTGATTTATAACTTCGAAAATCTTTTAAATTGCAATAATTACAATTTTTAACGTCATCTTTGTCCTTGTCTTTAATTTTTTTGATTTTTTCGCCTTTCTCGTTTATGTAATATTTCGATTTTTTGTGTTTCGGCTCATCCGGATCTCGATTTCCGCGATTTTTCCTTTTTTCTTTCTTCCTTTCCGATTTTTCTATCGCTTTTTGACGCCGTTTTTGTTCACTCACTTCTTCTAATATTCTTTGTTCGGCCAATGCACATAAAAGATTTAATCCCCCGAATTTATCTTCAACTTTCTTCTCCACCTCATTTACATTACCATTACCATCATCATTATTATTATTAATATTATTATTATTATTATTCTCAACATTTCTTCGATTCTCAATATCAACAAGACTCGACAATAAATCCAAACCACTCGTATCCGGTTTCTCATCCCCCAATTTTTGGCCCACCTCATCCTCATCAAAATTATTCTTCAAATTCATTCGAAAATCCAAAGGTTTCGATTGCTCCAACACCTCATCCTCATTACACTCAACATTTACCTTAACTTGCAAATCTAAAGGCAACATTTTTGCACCCTCCTCCTCCCCCCCCATCTTCACATCATCCCCATCCCCCATCAACTCATTCATCCTCAAATCCTTCGATTTCAAATCAACCAAATTCGTTTTAACCTCAATTTCTTTCTTCTTACATGGGGATAAGAAGAAAGATGATGGGGCGTCACATTTCTTCTCATTATTTTCAACAACTTTCTTCTCCAAATCAACATTTTTCTTCGCGCATTCATCAATTTCTTCATCTACGGTGTCGGTTTGATTACTCGCGTCTTGAACTTGCGTCCCCTCCTCTTCATTTTCTTGCTGATTTTGATGATGAGTTAAATGAACATTTTCCGGAGGAGGGGTTAAACAAGTTACTGGGGAAGTAGCTTGACTCCTACAAGAAGTTGTCTCCAAAATTGGTTGCGCCGTACTCGTCGTAGTGGGGGTTTGACTCAAAATTAAATTAGTCGTCGGATGCTGATAAATTAAATGAGCAGCCAAAAGAGGTTGAACCGCCGTTTGGTCCGTAAAAACCGTCGCGGTATTCGTAGCAACAGTGCTAACAGCTTGAAGAGTCTTTGTATGATCAACCGTCGCGTCAGTTTCAATCTTAATCAGCGTCGTGGCTGGTAGCGGAAGAGGAATCTTTCTTTTACTATCAGTTGTGACAGCCACCAATCTCGTGCTGTGCGTTTGGGTGTGTTGATGAAGAGTTGTACTCGTTTGCATGAAGTTATTTAACTCAGAAGTACTCGCGGAACTTAACAATTGTAAGGGTGGAGGCGGTAATTGAGGTAGAAGCAAATGGGATGAAGGCTGAGTGTAACTCGGCCACACCACGGCTTGTTGAAGCGGTTCTAAAACGGAACGAAAAATCGTATTTTTAGTTTAACACGACTCAAATGATGGTTTTAAACTGAAACGTTACGTTTCATATAGATCGAATCGAATAACGTGGGGGAATCTAACCCTCACCCTCTCATTTTCGTTCCCATTCTCCCAACATAACCCCCTTATCCCCTTTCATTAAAGGGTGTAAATATTCGTTTATAACTAACAAATCTAAATTAATAAATTAATATTTACCTGACGTTGGTAAAAGAAGAAGTCCCCCGGTCGTTGGGTCCCGAACTAATTGAAATCCGACCGGAGGAATCGGTACAGACATTGGTACGATTGGTTCCATGGGTAAAGGAGCTGAAACGAAATAATTTTTAATTTATCATTAATTTAATTATTAATTTATGTTGTTTATAAATCGATTAATTATTTAATAATACCTAATTTTAATCATTTTGCTTCGACTTAATTGACGTCTTAGAAAGGTCAAAAAATAAAATTTAACACCAACCTAAATTTGGTAACTTTAAAAAATATAATTTTTTTACATTAAAATAATTAAAAATTAAAAAATTAATATTAATTTCGATATAAATTATTAAATTATTGATCTAAAATTGTTTCGAAAATTAAAACTTAACTTTAACACAAAGAATTTAAGGATTTAAAAATTCCTGAAAAATTCATTTTTTGAAAAATTGTTATGAAATTGCTTTCAATTACTAATTGGAGAATCTAATTTCTAAAAGTGAAGTCAATTTGAAAATATCTCACTTAGTTCTTGAGATTTAAGATGTTGAACTTAATTAGGATTTTTCCAATATTTTGTATAAATTTAAATATTCTTGAAAAAACGATTTTTTAGGAAAATTGTTATGAAATTGCTTTCAATTACTATTTGGAGAATCTAATTTTTAAAAGTGAAGTCAATTTGAAAATATCTTACTTAGTTCTTGAGATATTAGCTGCTGAACTTAATTGGGATTTTTCCAATATTTTGTATAAATTTAAATATTCTTGAAAAAACGATTTTTTAGGAAAATTGTTATGAAATTGCTTTCAATTACTATTTGGAGAATCTAATTTCTAAAAGTGAAGTCAATTTGAAAATATCTCACTTAGTTCTTGAGATATTAGCTGTTGAACTTAATTGGGATTTTTCCAATATTTTGTATAAATTTAAATATTCTTGAAAAAACGATTTTTTAGGAAAATTGTCATGAAATTAATTTCAATTACTATTTGGAGAATCTAATTTCTAAAAGTGAAGTCAATTTGAAAATATCTCACTTAGTTCTTGAGATATTAGCTGTTGAACTTAATTGGGATTTTTCCAATATTTTGTATAAATTTAAAAATTCCTGAAAAATTGCTTTTTTGAAAAATTGTTACGAAATTACTTTCAAGTAGTAATTGAAGCATCTACTTTCTAAAAGTGAAGTCAATTTGAAAATATCTCACTTAGTTCTTGAGATATTAGCTGTTGAACTTAATTGGGATTTTTCCAATATTTTGTATAAATTTAAAAATTCCTGAAAAATTGCTTTTTTGAAAAATTGTTACGAAATTACTTTCAAGTAGTAATTGAAGCATCTACTTTCTAAAAGTGAAGTCAATTTGAAAATATCTCACTTAGTTCTTGAGATATTAGCCGCTGAACTTGAGTGGGATTTTTCCAATATTTTGAATAAATTTAAAAATTCTTGAAAAAGTGATTTTTTGAAAAATTGTTACGAAATTATCTCCAATTACTAATCAAAGCATCTACTTTCTAAAAGTGAAGCCAATTTAAAAATATCTCACTTAGTTCTTGAGATATTAGCTGTTGAACTTAATTGGGATTTTTCCAATATTTTGTATAAATTTAAAAATTCTTGAAAAAACGATTTTTTAGGAAAATTGTTATGAAATTGCTTTCAATTACTATTTGGAGAATCTAATTTCTAAAAGTGAAGTCAATTTGAAAATATCTCACTTAGTTCTTGAGATATTAGCCGCTGAACTTGAGTGGGATTTTTCCAATATTTTGAATAAATTTAAAAATTCTTGAAAAAGTGATTTTTTGAAAAATTGTTACGAAATTATCTCCAATTACTAATCAAAGCATCTACTTTCTAAAAGTGAAGCCAATTTAAAAATATCTCACTTAGTTCTTGAGATATTAGCTGCTGAACTTAATTGGGATTTTTCCAATATTTTGTATAAATTTAAATATTCTTGAAAAAACGATTTTTTAGGAAAATTGTTATGAAATTGCTTTCAATTACTATTTGGAGAATCTAATTTCTAAAAGTGAAGTCAATTTGAAAATATCTCACTTAGTTCTTGAGATATTAGCTGTTGAACTTAATTGGGATTTTTCCAATATTTTGTATAAATTTAAATATTCTTGAAAAAACGATTTTTTAGGAAAATTGTCATGAAATTAATTTCAATTACTATTTGGAGAATCTAATTTCTAAAAGTGAAGTCAATTTGAAAATATCTCACTTAGTTCTTGAGATTTAAGATGTTGAACTTAATTAGGATTTTTCCAATATTTTGTATAAATTTAAAAATTCCTGAAAAATTGCTTTTTTGAAAAATTATTACGAAATTACTTTCAAGTAGTAATTGAAGCATCTACTTTCTAAAAGTGAAGTCAATTTGAAAATATCTCACTTAGTTCTTGAGATATTAGCCGCTGAACTTGAGTGGGATTTTTCCAATATTTTGTATAAATTTAAAAATTCCTGAAAAATTGCTTTTTTGAAAAATTATTACGAAATTACTTTCAAGTAGTAATTGAAGCATCTACTTTCTAAAAGTGAAGTCAATTTGAAAATATCTCACTTAGTTCTTGAGATATTAGCCGCTGAACTTGAGTGGGATTTTTCCAATATTTTGAATAAATTTAAAAATTCTTGAAAAAGTGATTTTTTGAAAAATTGTTACGAAATTATCTCCAATTACTAATCAAAGCATCTACTTTCTAAAAGTGAAGCCAATTTAAAAATATCTCACTTAGTTCTTGAGATATTAGCTGCTGAACTTAATTGGGATTTTTCCAATATTTTGTATAAATTTAAAAATTCCTGAAAAATTGCTTTTTTGAAAAATTATTACGAAATTACTTTCAAGTAGTAATTGAAGCATCTACTTTCTAAAAGTGAAGTCAATTTGAAAATATCTCACTTAGTTCTTGAGATATTAGCCGCTGAACTTGAGTGGGATTTTTCCAATATTTTGTATAAATTTAAAAATTCCTGAAAAATTGCTTTTTTGAAAAATTATTACGAAATTACTTTCAAGTAGTAATTGAAGCATCTACTTTCTAAAAGTGAAGTCAATTTGAAAATATCTCACTTAGTTCTTGAGATATTAGCCGCTGAACTTGAGTGGGATTTTTCCAATATTTTGTATAAATTTAAAAATTCCTAAAAAATTGATTTTTTGGAAAATTATTACGAAATTACTTTCAATTACTAATTGGAGCATCTACTTTCTAAAAGTGAAGTCAATTTGAAAATATCTCACTTAGGTCTTGAGATATTAGCTGCTGAATTTAATTGGGATTTTTCCAATATTTTGTATAAATTTAAAAATTCCTAAAAAATTGATTTTTTGAAAAATTATTACGAAATTACTTTCAATTCCTAATTGGAGCATCTTCTTTTTAAAAGTGAAGTCAATTTGAAAATATCTCACTTAGGTCTTGAGATATTAGCTGCTGAACTTAATTGGGATTTTCCCAATATTTTGTATAAATTTAAAAATTCCTGAAAAATTGATTTCTTGGAAAATTATTACGAAATTACTTTCAATTACTAATTGGAGCATCTTCTTTCTAAAAGTGAAGTCAATTTGAAAATATCTCACTTAGTTCTGGAGATATTAGCTGTTGAATTTAATTGGGATTTTTCCAATATTTTGTATAAATTTAAAAATTCCTGAAAAATTGCTTTTTTGAAAAATTGTTACGAAATTACTTTCAAGTAGTAATTGAAGCATCTACTTTCTAAAAGTGAAGTCAATTTGAAAATATCTCACTTAGTTCTTGAGATTTAAGATGTTGAACTTAATTAGCATTTTTCCAATATTTTGTACAATTCTAAATATTCTTGAAAAATTGATTTTTTAGGAAAATTGTTATGAAATTACGTTCAATTACTAATTGGAGAATCTAATTTCTAAAAGTGAAGTCAATTTGAAAATATCTCACTTAATTCTTGGGATATAAGCTGCTGAACTTAATTGGAATTTTTCCAATATTTTAAATAAATTTAAAAATTCTTGAAAAATTGATTTTTTGGAAAATAGTTACGAAATTACTTTTAATTACTAATTGGAGCGTCTACTTTCCAAAAGTGAAGTCAATTTGAAAATATCTCACTTAATTCTTGAGATATTAGCTGCTGAACTTAATTGGAATTTTTCCAATATTTTAAATAAATTTAAAAATTCTTGAAAAATTGATTTTTTGGAAAATTGTTACGAAATTACTTTTAATTACTAATTGGAGCGTCTACTTTCCAAAAGTGAAGTCAATTTGAAAATATCTCACTTAATTCTTGAGATATTAGCTGCTGAACTTAATTGGGATTTTTCCAATATTTTGAATAAATTTAAAAATTTTTGAAAACTCGATTTTTTTGGAAAGTTGTTATAAAATTACTTTCAATTACTAATTGGAGAATCTAATTTCTAAAAGTGAAGTCAATTTGAAAATATCTCACTTAGTTCTTGAGATATTAGCTGTTGAACTTAATTGGGATTTTTCCAATATTTTGTATAAATTTAAATATTCTTGAAAAATTGATTTTTTAGGAAAATTGTTATGAAATTACGTTCAATTACTAATTGGAGAATCTAATTTCTAAAAGTGAAGTCAATTTGAAAATATTTCACTTAGTTCTTGAGATATTAGCTGCTGAACTTAATTGGGATTTTTCCAATATATTGTATAAATTTAAAAATTCCTGAAAAATTGCTTTTTTGAAAAATTGTTACGAAATTACTTTCAAGTAGTAACTGAAGCATCTACTTTCTAAAAGTGAAGTCAATTTGAAAATATCTCACTTAGTTCTTGAGATATTACCCGCTAAACTTGAGTGGGATTTTTTCAATATTTTCAATAAATAAATAAATTCTTGAAAAATTGATTTTTTGAAAAATTATTATGAAATTATCTCCAATTACTAATTACAGCATCTACTTTCTAAAGGTGAAGCCAATTTAAAAATATCTCACTTAGTTTTTGAGATATTAGCTGCTGAACTTAATTGGGAGTCTTCCAATATTTTGTATAAATTTAAAAATTCTTGAAAAATTGATTTTTTAGGAAAATTGTTATGAAATCACTTTCAATTATTAATTGGAGAATTTATTTTCAAAAGATGAAGTCAATTTAGAGATAGCTCACTTAGAACTTGAGATATAAGCTGTTGAATTTATTGGAAATTTTCCAACATTTTAAATAAATTAAAAATTCTTTAAAAATTGATTTTTTGAAAAATTGTTATGAAATTACTTTCAAATACTAATTGGAGAATCTAATTTCTAAAAGATGAAGTCAATTTAGAGATAGCTCACTTAGAACTTGAGATATAAGCTGTTGAATTTATTGGAAATTTTCCAACATTTTAAATAAATTAAAAATTCTTTAAAAATTGATTTTTTGAAAAATTGTTATGAAATTACTTTCAAATACTAATTGGAGAATCTAATTTCTAAAAGTGAAGTCAATTTGAAAATATCTCACTTAGTTCTTGAGATATTAGCCGCTGAACTTGAGTGGGATTTTTCCAATATTTTGAATAAATTTAAAAATTCTTGAAAAATTGATTTTTTGAAAAATTGTTATGAAATTATCTCCAATTACTAATTAAAGCATCTACTTTCTAAAAGTGAAGCCAATTTAAAAATATCTCACTTAGTTCTTGAGATATTAGCTGCTGAACTTAATTGGGAGTCTTCCAATATTTTGTATAAATTTAAAAATTCTTGAAAAATTGATTTTTTAGGAAAATTGTTATGAAATCACTTTCAATTATTAATTGGAGAATTTATTTTCAAAAGATGAAGTCAATTTAGAGATAGCTCACTTAGAACTTGAGAAATAAGCTGTTGAATTTATTGGAAATTTTCCAACATTTTAAATAAATTAAAAATTCTTTAAAAATTGATTTTTTGAAAAATTGTTATGAAATTACTTTCAAATACTAATTGGAGAATCTAATTTCTAAAAGTGAAGTAAATTTGAAAATATCTCACTTAGTTCTTGAGATATTAGCTGTTGAATTTAATTAGGATTTTTCCAATATTTTCTATAAATTTAAAAATTCCTGAAAAATTCCTGAAAAATAATAGATTCCCTAAAATACCGCGTTTATAATCATATCCAAAGATGGGCAAACCGAACATCAGACATATCAGGCTAATAACATCCTTAATAGACTTCAGTACATACTGAAAGAAAAGTCATCGCGGAAATGATCATGAAATATGAAGGTGAAGGGGCAGCACGAAAGGAAACTTTAGCGAGAAAATCAAAATCAAAGGAACGAGCGTAGAAGAAGAAACGGAGGGGCAAAAGCACGCTCCTCCTAGCCAAGTTATGGACCCTGAACATTCTGGTGGATTAATCTAGGAGCTGAACGCCAATACTGAAGAGCGAAGAGGGGGGACCACCAAAGATCCCCCAAGCCTGGGTATGCAAAAAGGTTTTTATTTTTTATCCCCACGAATGCCATGGGCATCTAGAGAGTAGTCGAGATAAGGAAGGATGAGCGTTGTTGTATTCCTATCGGCGCTTCAAGAGAAGACGAGGATAGTTTTTTAATGGGTTAGAGCTCGTGCACTCCAAGCCAAATGTCTACTTGCAAATTTTCCTCAACCTTGTTAAAAAATGATTGAGTTGGGTTGGGTTGATTTAAGTTGGGTTGGGTTGAGTTAAGTTAGGTTAGATTGAGTTGGATTTAGAGCTGAAGGTGGGAAAGTGTAGTACAAAAACAGGACGAGCCATTAAATATCTGGTTGTGATGGTTGGAAAGAACAGAAGATTGAGCAAACGCATCAAATATTTGATACAGAAGACTCAAAAATCAAGAAAAGGTCCAACTAACTAAACTACAAAGAGGAGTCCTGATAAGAGTCACCAGCACTTACAGAACCACGTCAAATATCACGCTAAAACTAATGGGAAATATTGCCCCAATAGACTTATATATCAAAAAAGAGTTACAAAAAAAGGTACAGAAGAGGAATGGGAAGCCATTCAGAGGTAGTAGGTTGGACCAAAAGATTGGGTAAAAACATGTCGGTGTGGCTGAATCCGAAATGAGGTGAGGCTAATTACCACATTAGCTAATTTATGATTGGCCATGGATGCTTTTAAAGCTACTTTTACAAATAAAAATGGACCGTAGGTGACAAGTGCTGATACTGTGAAAGAACCGATGACGCAGAACATACTTTCTTCAAATATGATAGATGGAAGAACGCAAGAACAGTCAACACAAATAATACCAGGAAACTGTGTGACGACGATGGTGGAAAGTGTAGAAAACTGGGTGGCAGATGGAAGACTTCGTCGATGGAAGACTTCGTCGAGGAGATTGTCACAATGAAGAAGAGGGATGAGAGAGAAGAGGAACAGAGGATGGCAGGAGCGATTGCTCTAATTGAGCTGGGTTATCATCAAGATATAGGGGAGTCAGGAATGGAGGAAAACCAATCAAGGAAATTGCAGAACTCGGAATTTCAGTAATGGTCCAAACTCCAAAGAAGAACAAACTTTGAAGTTAGACGATTTTTGACTTTTTTGACACAAAATCTAAGAACAACAATCAAATTATTGCTTTAATTGAGCTGGGTTATCATCAAGATATAGGGGAGTCAAGAATGAAGGAAAACTAAAAAAGGAAATTGCAGAACTCGGGATTTCAGTAATGGTCGAAACTCCAAAGAAGAACAAATTATGAAGTTAGACGATTTTTGACTTTTTTTGACACAAAATCTAAGAACAACAATCAAATTATTGCTTTAATTGAGCTGGGTTATCATCAAGATATAGGGGAGTCAGGAATGGAGGAGAACCAATCAAGGAAATTGCAGAACTCGGGATTTCAGTAATGGTCCAAACTCCAAAGAAGAACAAAGTATGAAGTTTGACGATTTTTGACTTTTTTGACACAAAATCTAAGAACAACAATCAAATTATTGCTTTAATTGAGCTGGGTTATCATCAAGATATAGGGGAGTCAGGAATGGAGGAGAACCAATCAAGGAAATTGCAGAACTCGGGATTTCAGTTATGGTCCAAACTCCAAAGAAGAACAGAGTATGAAGTTAGACGATTCTTGACATTTTTGACACAAAATCTAAGAACAACAATCAAATTATTGCTTTAATTGAGCTGGGTTATCATCAAGATATAGGGGAGTCAAGAATGAAGGAAAACCAAAAAAGGAAATTGCAGAACTCGGGATTTCAGTAATGGTCCAAACTCCAAAGAAGAACAATCTATGAAGTTAGACGATTTTTGATTTTTTTGACACAAAATCTAAGAACAAGAATCAAATTATTGTTCTAATTGAGCTGGGTTATCATCAAGATATAGGGGAGTCAGGAATGGAGGAGAACCAATCAAGGAAATTGCAGAACTCGGGATTTCAGTAATGGTCCAAACTCCAAAGAAGAACAATCTATGAAGTTAGACGATTCTTGACATTTTTGACACAAAATCTAAGAACAACAATCAAATTATTGCTTTAATTGAGCTGGGTTATCATCAAGATATAGGGGAGTCAAGAATGAAGGAAAACCAAAAAAGGAAATTGCAGAACTCGGGATTTCAGTAATGGTCCAAACTCCAAAGAAGAACAATCTATGAAGTTAGACGATTCTTGACTTTTTTGACACAAAATCTAAGAACCATAATCAAATTATTGCTTTAATTGAGCTGCGTTATCATCAAGATATAGGGGAGTCAAGAATGAAGGAAAACCAAAAAAGGAAATTGCAGAACTCGGGACTTCAGTAATGGTCCAAACTCCAAAGAAGAATAATCTATGAAGTTAGACGATTCTTGACTTTTTTGACACAAAATCTAAGAACCATAATCAAATTATTGCTTTAATTGAGCTGCGTTATCATCAAGATATAGGGGAGTCAAGAATGAAGGAAAACCAAAAAAGGAAATTGCAGAACTCGGGATTTCAGTAATGGTCCAAACTCCAAAGAAGAATAATCTATGAAGTTAGACGATTCTTGACTTTTTTGACACAAAATCTAAGAACCACCATCAAATTATTGCTCTAATTGAGCTGGGTTATCATCAAGATATAGGGGAGTCAGAAATGAAGGAGAACCAATCAAGGAAATTGCAGAACTCGGGATTTCAGTAATGGTCCAAACTCCAAAGAAGAACAAACTATGAAGTTAGACGATTTTTGACTTTTTTTGACACAAAATCTAAGAACAAGAATCAAATTATTGCTCTAATTGAGCTGGGTTATCATCAAGATATAGGGGAGTCAGGAATGGAGGAGAACTAATCAAGGAAATTGCAGAACTCGGGATTTCAGTAATGGTCCAAACTCCAAAGAAGAACAAACTATGAAGTTAGACGATTTTTGACTTTTTTGACACAAAATCTAAGAACAACAATCAAATTATTGCTCTAATTGAGCTGGGTTATCATCAAGATATAGGGGAGTCAGAAATGGAGGAGAACCAATCAAGGAAATTGCAGAACTCGGGATTTCAGTAATGGTCCAAACTCCAAAGAAGAACAATCTATGAAGTTAGACGATTCTTGACTTTTTTGACACAAAATCTAAGAATCATAATCAAATTATTGCTCTAATTGAGCTGGGTTATCATCAAGATATAGGGGAGTCAGGAATGGAGGAGAACCAATCAAGGAAATTGCAGAACTCGGGATTTCAGTAATGGTCCAAACTCCAAAGAAGAACAAATTATGAAGTTAGACGATTCTTGATTTTTTTGACACAAAATCTAAGAAGAAGAATCAAATTATTGTTCTAATTGAGCTGGGTTATCATCAAGATATAGGGAAGTCAAGAATGAAGGAAAACCAAAAAAGGAAATTGCAGAACTCGGGATTTCAGTAATGGTCCAAACTCCAAAGAAGAATAATCTATGAAGTTAGACGATTCTTGACTTTTTTGACACAAAATCTAAGAACCATAATCAAATTATTGCTTTAATTGAGCTGGGTTATCATCAAGATATAGGGGAGTCACGAATGGAGGAGAACCAATCAAGGAAATTGCAGAACTCGGGATTTCAGTAATGGTCCAAACTCCAAAGAAGAACAAATTATGAAGTTAGACGATTCTTGACTTTTTTGACACAAAATCTAAGAAGAAGAATCAAATTATTGCTCTAATTGAGCTGGGTTATCATCAAGATATAGGGGAGTTTCGAATGAAGGAGAACCAATCGAGGAAATTGCAGAACTCGGAATTTCAGTAATGGTCCAAACTCCAAAGAAGAACAAATTATGAAGTTAGACGATTTTTGACTTTTTTGACACAAAATCTAAGAACAACAATCAAATTATTGCTCTAATTGAGCTGGGTTATCATCAAGATATAGGGGAGTCAGAAATGGAGGAGAACCAATCAAGGAAATTGCAGAACTCGGGATTTCAGTAATGGTCCAAACTCCAAAGAAGAATAATCTATGAAGTTAGACGATTCTTGACTTTTTTGACACAAAATCTAAGAACCATAATCAAATTATTGCTTTAATTGAGCTGGGTTATCATCAAGATATAGGGGAGTCACGAATGGAGGAGAACCAATCAAGGAAATTGCAGAACTCGGGATTTCAGTAATGGTCCAAACTCCAAAGAAGAACAAATTATGAAGTTAGACGATTCTTGACTTTTTTGACACAAAATCTAAGAAGAAGAATCAAATTATTGCTCTAATTGAGCTGGGTTATCATCAAGATATAGGGGAGTCAGAAATGGAGGAGAACCAATCAAGGAAATTGCAGAACTCGGGATTTCAGTAATGGTCCAAACTCCAAAGAAGAACAAATTATGAAGTTAGACGATTTTTTACTTTTTTGACACAAAATCTAAGAATCATAATCAAATTATTGCTCTAATTGAGCTGGGTTATCATCAAGATATAGGGGAGTCAGGAATGGAGGAGAACCAATCAAGGAAATTGCAGAACTCGGGATTTCAGTAATGGTCCAAACTCCAAAGAAGAACAAATTATGAAGTTAGACGATTCTTGACTTTTTTGACACAAAATCTAAGAACCACAATCAAATTACTGCTTTAATTGAGCTGGGTTATCATCAAGATATAGGGGAGTCAGGAATGGAGGAGAACCAATCAAGGAAATTGCAGAACTCGGGATTTCAGTTATGGTCCAAACTCCAAAGAAGAACAAACTATGAAGTTAGACGATTTTTGACTTTTTTGACACAAAATCTAAGAACCATAATCAAATTATTGCTTTAATTGAGCTGGGTTATAATCAAGATATAGGGGAGTCAGGAATGGAGGAGAACCAAAAAAGGAAATTGCAGAACTCGGGATTTCAGTAATGGTCCAAACTCCAAAGAAGAACAAATTATGAAGTTAGACGATTTTTGACTTTTTTGACACAAAATCTAAGAAGAAGAATCAAATTATTGCTCTAATTGAGATGGGTTATCATCAAGATATAGGGGAGTCAAGAATGAAGGAAAACCAAAAAAGGAAATTGCAGAACTCGGGATTTCAGTAATGGTCCAAACTCCAAAGAAGAACAAACTATGAAGTTAGACGATTCTTGATTTTTTTGACACAAAATCTAAGAAGAAGAATCAAATTATTGCTCTAATTGAGATGGGTTATCATCAAGATATAGGGGAGTCAAGAATGAAGGAAAACCAAAAAAGGAAATTGCAGAACTCGGGATTTCAGTAATGGTCCAAACTCCAAAGAAGAACAAACTATGAAGTTAGACGATTCTTGATTTTTTTGACACAAAATCTAAGAAGAAGAATCAAATTATTGCTTTAATTGAGCTGGGTTATCATCAAGATATAGGGGAGTCAGGAATGAAGGAAAACCAAAAAAGGAAATTGCAGAACTCGGGATTTCAGTAATGGTCCAAACTCCAAACAAGAACAAACTATGAAATTAGACGATTCTTGACTTTTTTGACACAAAATCTAAGAAGAAGAATCAAATTATTGCTCTAATTGAGATGGGTTATCATCAAGATATAGGGGAGTCAAGAATGAAGGAAAACCAAAAAAGGAAATTGCAGAACTCGGGATTTCAGTAATGGTCCAAACTCCAAAGAAGAACAAACTATGAAGTTAGACGATTCTTGATTTTTTTGACACAAAATCTAAGAAGAAGAATCAAATTATTGCTTTAATTGAGCTGGGTTATCATCAAGATATAGGGGAGTCAGGAATGAAGGAAAACCAAAAAAGGAAATTGCAGAACTCGGGATTTCAGTAATGGTCCAAACTCCAAACAAGAACAAACTATGAAATTAGACGATTCTTGACTTTTTTGACACAAAATCTAAGAAGAAGAATCAAATTATTGCTTTAATTGAGATGGGTTATCATCAAGATATAAGGGAGTTAAGAATGAGGTTTATTATTTATGTTTCGAATGCCTCAACCAAGAAATAACTCATTTCCCATACTTTTAATGTTTATTTAGGCTCAAATATACCCAATTATTTTCCAATCCATAACAACATAGCCTAAGTATTAATGCCTAAGTCTTGGTGATTTCAAACTTGATCTAATCTAATCAGGCTAAAAGAAATCTCGTCCATTTCGGCTAAAACATAAAAATTTCCCTTTGTTTCTTTAGAAACAGAAACACACGGAGCACCTTTATTATTATTTAAAAAAAGACCACAACGTAAGAATTAATTACACGCGTCGAGGCGTTTTACATGCAAACGCGATGTTATCTGGACAAAAAAAAAACGAGCTTTTTTCGGATTCGAGCTCCATTTTTTCCGTATCATTATTTTTTGCCTTACTTTTTTTTCGTTCTTTTTGTTTTCGTCAGGTTGGCTCAGCTGTTTCCGTGACGTAATCGCCCGTTATTTTCTTATGGTTGGTATCCCTGACACACTTTTTCCTCTTAACCGCCGAGTTTTAGCTTTTTTTTTCTCTTTTCTCTTACACACGGCAAGATAAAAGGGGGAGAAAAAAATAATAATAAGTTATAAAATTTTTGGGTGGTTTAAAAAAGTAATAATAAAGATTACGGCACGTCGCTGATTGATACGCCATCCTCGTTCGGCGCTCTGTTTATTTTCCCGACCCGTCGGTATTTATAGAACGGACTGTATAAAAGCTTCTCCTATTTATAGAGGGGGCCTTCTTCGCGCGTGATAAGAAGAAGAAGATTTGGTCCAAATAAAACTGGTCCTATGTCAACCCAAATTGCGCTGTCGCTTAATCGATTCTTTATTAAAACTCTTTCGAGTATTAGAAAGTAAATTTGATTGGAGTCATTTTTTTTTTGGGAGAGGAATAAGTCGGTGTTTGCTTATTTTTTGTTATGATAAGATAAGAATTCGAATGCTAAGAAGATAAGGAGATATTATGGGGGATAGTTCTCGATACGGCCCTGCATCCCAGGAAAGTGAGCCACAACAAATTAACAAGAACAAAAAGAACCTACCACACACTGTGACGACGGCGCATAAATAAGCCATGATGGTCCAACTTTGAACTCGGATTGTCAATAAAAAAATTCATTTAACCGCAACAATAACAACAAAAAAGTACAATAAAAAAACTTTTCTCGACACTTCTCACTGAATAACTCGCGCAAAAATAACTTATTTGGTACTTATTTGGTGGTTATGCGGACTTATGTGGACTTATGTGGTACTTATGTGGTACTTATGTGGTACTTATGTGGTACTTATGTAGTGGTTGCGGAGAGTACTTGGGAATAAGAAGAAGGTGTAAAGAAAAACTGAAAAAACTATCACTACCGCGCGTCCGGCAGGAAAACCGATGGCCTATTGCTGCCAGGAAAGAAAGTTGGCCTTCTACATAGGCAGGGCTTTTCAGAGAGTCTTACCGGGGTACTGCCACAATGTTGGCGTGGCCAAAGTTGAACCATGGGGCCCGCCTACCGGCCAAGCAGCCAAACCCGCTCCGCGATCATCGGAGCACTGCAGGAGCGTGCCGCCTCCAGTTACGCCTCCGCCAGGAACACTCGCAGCCATACCTGATGATGCGACGTTTGTATCTACAAAAATACATACACATTTATGGTCCTATACTACATAATTATGATTACGAAAAAATTACCGATTTCGGTCAATCGGGCCATCTCCTTTATTTGCTGCGTTGAGGTATTGATTGTTGTAAGAAGACCTTGCGGGGGTAACGACGGGGAAGATACAACTTCTTGTTGTATCCTTTGTCTCGCCACAGCTATCCCAACAGGAATGTTACCTAACAAACAAACATCTTAAAAATCCTAAATAAAAATAAATTTATAAAATACCGTTCGTTGTAACAATCGAAGATAACCCAGCACTTTGCATCTCCCCCGTCGTCTTAATCGATTGATTAGGCGAGGTAATCTCCATTTTAACAATCGGCGAGACGCTCGTCGAGACTTCCGGGACTTGACACGGCGTCCCCGGTTCCTTTTTTATTTGAACCGCCACCCAATCGACCGGATTCGTCCTGCTACATCCGGAATTTTCAGGGAATTTCCCCGATACCATCGTTTTCGGGGATGAGGAAGATCCGTTGCAGACGCACGGTTTTTGTTTCAACGCGCAACATTTCTCTTCAATTCGTTTTTCGGAAACGTTCAATTTTTTCGGCGAAATCGCATGGTGATGATGGTTAAAATCGGGTTGTTGTTGGATGATTATGTTCGAGTTGAACCCTTTCGTTAACAATTCGAGTTGGGCAACGGGAACAGGGGAGTATGGGGAGCCGGGAGGTGGTGTCGGAGCTCCCAATGTATACCCCGAGAAAATCGAATCTAAAAAAAAAAAATACATCACCCTTAAAACCTCAAAATAACCCCAGGTAGATAGATACACCCAAAAAATAAAAAATAAAAAATAAAAAAAAGTTACCTGCTTAAAGAAAAAAAATATTACTAAAAATAACCCCTCTTCAATAAACATAACGTCAAATTTGACAAAAAAAAATTTTTTGTAATCCAATAACCCAAAACGAATCAATACACGTTTTCGTTACATTCAAAAACAATTTTGTGACAATTTATTTTAATTTTTAAAAAATCGAGTCAAATTATAAAAAAAATTAAATAATGGACCAGAAATTAACGAGACGATGCAAAAACCAAGTCAAGAGAAGAAACTTGTGAAAGATTCTAAAAGCGCCTCTCAATCGAAATCGGCTACTAAACGTGCTTTGGGGAAGCACGCGAAATTTGATGAGGCGAATATTAAGGAGACTTATCATCCGCCAGGTAATCTATGTTTTTTAATCGATTACTGTAAAATGTCGATAACATTGAATGAGGAAATTAATATGTGTGTTTGTTTGATTTTGAATATTACTTTCTCGGGTGTAGGAGAATTTATAACAGATGATGTACTGCTTTGTCGGATTAAGTAGAGGTCAAAATCGACTAAGAAAGAATATATTATGTATTAATATTAATATTATGTATTATTACATTGTGTATTAATATAATGTATTAAGCGATAGGGAAGAATGCATCTGGTATCAATTTTGCCGAGGCCGCTTGTGGCGGAGGCTGAAGATGTGTATTTAGCAACAAAGCGCTGAATAATTTATTTGGTATTAATATTGGCGAGGCCTAAATAACAGATATCCTGTATAAAGCGACAAAGGCATTGTATTATGTATTTGGTATTAATTTTGCCGAGGTCGCTTGCGGCCAAGGCAGTAGATGTTATGTATTAAACGATGAACGCATTAAATTATCTATTTGGCATTAATATTGGTGAGGACGAGACAGCAGATATCCTATATAAAGCGACAAAGGCATTGTATTATGTATTTGGTATTAATTTTGCCGAGGTCGCTTGCGGTCAAGGCAGTAGATGTTATGTATTAAACGATGAACGCATTAAATTATCTATTTGGCATTAATATTGGTGAGGACGAGACAGCAGATATCCTATATAAAGCGACAAAGGCATTGTATTATGTATTTGGTATTAATTTTGCCGAGGTCGCTTGCGGTCAAGGCAGTAGATGTTATGTATTAAACGATGAACGCATTAAATTATCTATTTGGCATTAATATTGGTGAGGACGAGACAGCAGATATCCTATATAAAGCGACAAAGGCATTGTATTATGTATTTGGTATTAATTTTGCCGAGGTCGCTTGCGGTCAAGGCAGTAGATGTTATGTATTAAACGATGAACGCATTAAATTATCTATTTGGCATTAATATTGGTGAGGACGAGACAGCAGATATCCTATATAAAGCGACAAAGGCATTGTATTATGTATTTGGTATTAATTTTGCCGAGGTCGCTTGCGGTCAAGGCAGTAGATGTTATGTATTAAACGATGAACGCATTAAATTATCTATTTGGCATTAATATTGGTGAGGACGAGACAGCAGATATCCTATATAAAGCGACAAAGGCATTGTATTATGTATTTGGTATTAATTTTGCCGAGGTCGCTTGCGGTCAAGGCAGTAGATGTTATGTATTAAACGATGAACGCATTAAATTATCTATTTGGCATTAATATTGGTGAGGACGAGACAGCAGATATCCTATATAAAGCGACAAAGGCATTGTATTATGTATTTGGTATTAATTTTGCCGAGGTCGCTTGCGGTCAAGGCAGTAGATGTTATGTATTAAACGATGAACGCATTAAATTATCTATTTGGCATTAATATTGGTGAGGACGAGACAGCAGATATCCTATACAAAGCGACAAAGGCATTGTATTATGTATTTGGTATTAATTTTGCCGAGGTCGCTTGCGGCCGAGGCAATAGATGTTATGTATTAAACGATGAACGTATTAAATTATCTATTTGGCATTAATATTGGTGAGGACGAGGCAGCAGATATTCTGTATGAAGCGATACAGGTACTGTATTATGTATTTGGTATTAATTTTGCCGAGGTCGCTTGCGGCCGATGCAGTAGATGTTATGTATTAAACGATGAACGCATTAAATTATCTATTTGGCATTAATATTGGTGAGGACGAGACAGCAAATATTCTGTATGAAGCGATAGAGGTACTGTATTATGCATTTGGTATTAATTTTGCCGAGGTCGCTTGCGGCCGAGGCAGTAGATGTTGTGTATTAAACAATGGACGCACTGAATTATCTATTTGGCATTAATATTGGTGAGGACGAGACAGCAGATATTCTGTATGAAGCAAAAGAGGTACTGTATTACGCATTTGGTATTAATTTTGCCAAGGTCGCTTGCGGCCGAGGCAGTAGATGTTGTGTATTAAACGACTTATGCACTAAATTATCTATTTGGCATTAATATTGGTGAGGACGAGACAGCAGATATTCTGCATGAAGCAAAAGAGGTACTGTATCATGTATTTGGTATTAATTTTGCCGAGGTCGCTTGCGGCCGAGGCAGTAGATGTTGTGTATTAAACAATGGACGCACTGAATTATCTATTTGGCATTAATATTGGTGAGGACGAGACAGCAGATATTCTATATGAAGCAAAAGAGGTACTGTATCATGTATTTGGTATTAATTTTGCCGAGGTCGCTTGCGGCCGAGGCAGTAGATGTTGTGTATTAAACGACTTACGCACTAAATTATCTATTTGGCATTAATATTGGTGAGGACGAGACAGCAGATATTCGGTATGAAGCAAAAGAGGTACTGTATCATGTATATGGTATTAATTTTGCCGAGGTCGCTTGCGGCCGAGGCAGTAGATGTTGTGTATTAAACGACTTATGCATTAAATTATCTATTTGGCATTAATATTGGTGAGGACGAGACAGTAGATATTCTGTATGAAGCAAAAGAGGTACTGTATCATGTATTTGGTATTAATTTTGCCGAGGTCGCTTGCGGCCGAGGCAGTAGATGTTGTGTATTAAACAATGGACGCACTGAATTATCTATTTGGCATTAATATTGGTGAGGACGAGACAGCAGATATTCGGTATGAAGCAAAAGAGGTACTGTATCATGTATTTGGTATTAATTTTGCCGAGGTCGCTTGCGGCCGAGGCAGTAGATGTTGTGTATTAAACGACGGACGCACTGAATTATCTATTTGGCATTAATGTTGGTGAGGACGAGACAGCAGATATTCTGTATGAAGCAAAAGAGGTACTGTATCATGTATTTGGTATTAATTTTGCCGAGGTCGCTTGCGGCCGAGGCAGTAGATGTTGTGTATTAAACGACTTATGCACTAAATTATCTATTTGGCATTAATATTGGTGAGGACGAGACAGTAGATATTCTGTATGAAGCAAAAGAGGTACTGTATCATGTATTTGGTATTAATTTTGCCGAGGTCGCTTGCGGCCGAGGCAGTAGATGTTGTGTATTAAACGACTTATGCACTAAATTATCTATTTGGCATTAATATTGGTGAGGACGAGACAGCAGATATTCTATATGAAGCAAAAGAGGTACTGTATCATGTATTTGGTATTAATTTTGCCGAGGTCGCTTGCGGCCGAGGCAGTAGATGTTGTGTATTAAACGACGGACGCACTGAATTATCTATTTGGCATTAATGTTGGTGAGGACGAGACAGCAGATATTCTGTATGAAGCAAAAGAGGTACTGTATCATGTATTTGGTATTAATTTTGCCGAGGTCGCTTGCGGCCGATGCAGTAGATGTTATGTATTAAACGATGAACGCATTAAATTATCTATTTGGCATTAATATTGGTGAGGACGAGACAGCAAATATTCTGTATGAAGCGATAGAGGTACTGTATTATGCATTTGGTATTAATTTTGCCGAGGTCGCTTGCGGCCGAGGCAGTAGATGTTGTGTATTAAACAATGGACGCACTGAATTATCTATTTGGCATTAATATTGGTGAGGACGAGACAGCAGATATTCGGTATGAAGCAAAAGAGGTACTGTATCATGTATTTGGTATTAATTTTGCCGAGGTCGCTTGCGGCCGAGGCAGTAGATGTTGTGTATTAAACGACTTATGCACTAAATTATCTATTTGGCATTAATATTGGTGAGGACGAGACAGCAGATATTCTATATGAAGCAAAAGAGGTACTGTATCATGTATTTGGTATTAATTTTGCCGAGGTCGCTTGCGGCCGAGGCAGTAGATGTTGTGTATTAAACGACGGACGCACTGAATTATCTATTTGGCATTAATGTTGGTGAGGACGAGACAGCAGATATTCTGTATGAAGCAAAAGAGGTACTGTATCATGTATTTGGTATTAATTTTGCCGAGGTCGCTTGCGGCCGATGCAGTAGATGTTATGTATTAAACGATGAACGCATTAAATTATCTATTTGGCATTAATATTGGTGAGGACGAGACAGCAAATATTCTGTATGAAGCGATAGAGGTACTGTATTATGCATTTGGTATTAATTTTGCCGAGGTCGCTTGCGGCCGAGGCAGTAGATGTTGTGTATTAAACAATGGACGCACTGAATTATCTATTTGGCATTAATATTGGTGAGGACGAGACAGCAGATATTCGGTATGAAGCAAAAGAGGTACTGTATCATGTATTTGGTATTAATTTTGCCGAGGTCGCTTGCGGCCGAGGCAGTAGATGTTGTGTATTAAACGACTTATGCACTAAATTATCTATTTGGCATTAATATTGGTGAGGACGAGACAGCAGATATTCTATATGAAGCAAAAGAGGTACTGTATCATGTATTTGGTATTAATTTTGCCGAGGTCGCTTGCGACCGAGGCAGTAGATGTTGTGTATTAAACGACTTACGCACTAAATTATCTATTTGGCATTAATATTGGTGAGGACGAGACAGCAGATATTCGGTATGAAGCAAAAGAGGTACTGTATCATGTATTTGGTATTAATTTTGCCGAGGTCGCTTGCGGCCGAGGCAGTAGATGTTGTGTATTAAACGACTTACGCACTAAATTATCTATTTGGCATTAATATTGGTGAGGACGAGACAGCAGATATTCGGTATGAAGCAAAAGAGGTACTGTATCATGTATTTGGTATTAATTTTGCCGAGGTCGCTTGCGGCCGAGGCAGTAGATGTTGTGTATTAAACGACTTACGCACTAAATTATCTATTTGGCATTAATATTGGTGAGGACGAGACAGCAGATATTCGGTATGAAGCAAAAGAGGTACTGTATCATGTATTTGGTATTAATTTTGCCGAGGTCGCTTGCGGCCGAGGCAGTAGATGTTGTGTATTAAACGACTTACGCACTAAATTATCTATTTGGCATTAATATTGGTGAGGACGAGACAGCAGATATTCGGTATGAAGCAAAAGAGGTACTGTATTACGCATTTGGTATTAATTTTGCCGAGGTCGCTTGCGGCCGAGGCAGTAGATGTTGTGTATTAAACGACGGACGCACTGAATTATCTATTTGGCATTAATGTTGGTGAGGACGAGACAGCAGATATTCTGTATGAAGCAAAAGAGGTACTGTATCATGTATTTGGTATTAATTTTGCCGAGGTCGCTTGCGGCCGAGGCAGTAGATGTTGTGTATTAAACGACTTACGCACTAAATTATCTATTTGGCATTAATATTGGTGACGACGAGACAGCAGATATTCGGTATGAAGCGAAAGAGGTACTGTTTCCGCATTTGGTATTAATTTTGCCGAGGTCGCTTGCGACCGAGGCAGTAGATGTTATGTATTAAACGACGGACGCACTAAATTATCTATTTGGCATTAATATTGGTGAGGACGAGACAGCAGATATTCTGTATAAAGTGAAAGAGGTAATGTATTACGCATTTGGTATTAATTTTGCCGAGGTCGCTTGCGGCCGAGGCAATAGATGTTATATATTAAACGACGGACGCACTAAATTATCTATTTGGCATTAATATTGGTGATGACGAGACAGCAGATATTCTGTATGAAGCGAAAGAGATACTGTATTACGCATTTGGTATTAATTTTGCCGAGGTCGCTTGTGGCCGAGGCAGTAGATGTTATGTATTAAACGACGGACGCACTAAATTATTTATTTGGCATTAATATTAGTGAGGACGAGGCAGTAGATATTCTGTATGAAGCGAAAGAGGTACTGTTTCCGTATTTGGTATTAATTTTGCCGAGGTCGCTTGCGGCCGAGGCAGTAGATGTTATGTATTAAACGACGGACGCACTAAATTATTTATTTGGCATTAATATTGGTGAGGACGAGACAGCAGATATTCTGTATGAAGCGAAAGAGGTACTGTATTACGCATTTGGTATTAATTTTGCCGAGGTCGCTTGCGACCGAGGCAGTAGATGTTGTGTATTAAACGATGGAAGTACTGAATTATTTATTTGGTATTAATATTGGCGAGGGCAGAAGTGACTTTAATAATAGTGGCTGATATACACCACCTAAAATTTATACCAAACTCATAATCAAGAACACCAATTATTTAATTTAATCTTGTTTAACACCAGTGCCTCGGCCGTAAACGACCTCGAAAAATTTAAAATAAAAAAGATAAAATGTTTTATAAACTTCAGATTACTCGCATTTATTATTAGAGTTCCTCGGAACCGGTTTCGACCCTACAGGGGGTCATCATCAGCCGAATGGTCAAGAATAGAGACTAAAATAATAACATTTGTATAGTTATTATAAATAAAATATCACATATAACGAATGTTTTAAACATAATTTCGATTTTCATAACTTTATTATGCGAGTAATCTGAAGTTTATAAAAAACATAACCGTTTTATTTTAATAATTTAATCTAGCAACATGAATTTAGCAAATATTATTACATAGAAAAATTTAATTCCAAATACATAATACAGTGTCTTTGTCGCCTAAAGAGAATACCTACTGCTTTAACCTCAAGCGACCTCGGCAAAGTTAAATACCTGCTGCCTCAACCTCGTTATTCGTCAACATCAAATTAATACCAAATACATAATTATGTCTCTGTTGCTTCATACACAACTTCTACTGCCTCGGCCGCAAGCGACCTCGGCATTGTTAATACCAAATATGTAATTCAGTATCTCTATCGTTTAATATACTACACCTACTGCCTCGGCCGCAAGCGATCTCGGCAAAGTTTATGCCAAATACATAATACAGTGCCCTATCGCTTCATATAGAATAACTGATGCCTCGACTTCGCCAAAATTAATACCAAATACATAACTCAGTGCCTTTGTTGTTTAATACATAACACCTACTGCCTCGGTCGCAAGCGACTTCGGTAAAGTTAATACCAAATACATAATACAGTATCCCTGTCGCTTTTTACAGAATATCTGCTGTCTCGACCTCGCCAAAATTAATACCAAATACATTATTCAGTGTCTCTATCGTTAATACAAAACACCTACTGCCTCGGCCGCAAGCGACCTCGGCATTGTTGATACCAAATACATGTTACATTGCTCCTGTTGTTTAATACACAACACCTACTGCCTCGGCCGCAAGCGACCTCGGCAAAGGTAATACCAAATACACAATACAGTGCCCCTATCGCTTCATATAGAATACCTGATGCCTCGATTTCGCCAAAATTAATACCAAATACACAACTCAGTGCCTCTGTTGTTTAATACACAACACCTACTGCCTCGGCCGCAAGCGACCTCGGCAAAGTTAATACCAAATATACACTACAGTGCCCTTATCATTTCATATAGAATACCTGATGCCTCGATGTTGCCAAAATTAATACCAAATACATAACTCAGTGCCTCTGTTGTTTAATACACAACACCTACTGCCTCGGCCGCAAGCGACCTCGGCATTGTTGATACCAAATACATGTTACATTGCCCTGTCGTTTCATACAGAATACCTGGTGCCCCGATCTCACCAAAATTAATATCAAATACATAACTTAGTGCCTCTGTTGTTTAATGCACAACACCTACTGCCTCGGCCGCAAGCGACCTCGGCAAAGTTAATACCAAATACACACTACAGTGCCCCTATCGCTTCATATAGAATACCTGATGACTCGACTTCGCCAAAATTGATACCAAATACATAACTCAGTGCCTCTGTTGTTTAATACATAACACCTACTGCCTCGGCCGCAAGCGACCTCGGCAAAGTTAATACCAAATACACACTACAGTGCCCCTATCGCTTCATATAGAATACCTGATGACTCGACTTCGCCAAAATTGATACCAAATACATAACTCAGTGCCTCTGTTGTTTAATACACAACACCTACTGCCTCGGCCGCAAGCGACCTCGGCAAAGTTAATACCAAATACACACTACAGTGCCCCTATCGCTTCATATAGAATACCTGATGACTCGACTTCGCCAAAATTGATACCAAATACATAACTCAGTGCCTCTGTTGTTTAATACACAACACCTACTGCCTCGGCCGCAAGCGACCTCGGCAAAGTTAATACCAAATACACACTACAGTGCCCCTATCGCTTCATATAGAATACCTGATGACTCGACTTCGCCAAAATTGATACCAAATACATAACTCAGTGCCTCTGTTGTTTAATACACAACACCTACTGCCTCGGCCGCAAGCGACCTCGGCAAAGTTAATACCAAATACACACTACAGTGCCCCTATCGCTTCATATAGAATACCTGATGACTCGACTTCGCCAAAATTGATACCAAATACATAACTCAGTGCCTCTGTTGTTTAATACACAACACCTACTGCCTCGGCCGCAAGCGACCTCGGCAAAGTTTATACTAAATACATACTACAGTGCCCCTATCGTTTCATATAGAATACCTGATGACTCGACTTCGCCAAAATTGATACCAAATACATAACTCAGTGCCTCTGTTGTTTAATACACAACACCTACTGCCTCGGCCGCAAGCGACCTCGGCAAAGTTTATACTAAATACATACTACAGTGCCCCTATCGTTTCATATAGAATACCTGATGCCTCGACTTCCCCAAAACTAATACCAAATACATAATTCAGTGCTTTCGTCGTTTAATATACAACACCTACTGCCTCGGCCGCAAGCGACCTCGGCAAAATTAATACTATAACCATAATTATATATCGTCCTCTTAAACTGAGGTCCTCTATAAGCGAGTTAGCACATTTATATATAAACAGACTACAGCATAAATTGAAAACTCATTCAATGTAATCGTTGCTTAACAAGAACTACCAAAAAAATATATTAAAATATCAGGAAAAGATTATGGTCATATGAAAATAAATGAACCAAAAACTCCATATAATAAAAATGATAGTGAACTTGTGGATCCAACGGAAGTGGCTAAAAAATTAATGGAAGGTGGTAAAGCCAAAGCGTTAATGAAACGCGAACAAGACGAAAAAGCCGAAGAGGAAATTCAAAAACGAAAAGATTTCGAAGCAAAACGAAAACAACATTACGACGAATTTAAAAGGGCCAAATTGGCAGCGGATGATGATGACGATGACGACGTAAAACCCGGATCAAGTAAAAAATGAAAAGCAAAATCATCAAATTGGGAATGTAAAAATGTTTTTGTAATAAATTTTTGATGGTAGTTCTTGTATTAAAACGTTTTATTGGATTTAATTCGGTTTTTCTTCAGCGGTAGACGAAGAAGACGCGAATAAACACAAAGAATTTCAGGATCAACGGAAAAAATTCTACGACGAAACGAAGCGACTTGAAAAAGACGCGAAAACTACAACAACAACGATTAAAGATGACGAAGAAAAAAATCAAGATCAACCTAATGTTAGTTCGAGATAATGTTTTCCTGTTTCCCTCTCTAATATAAAAACACTCATAAATTTCTTCTTTCACGTCTCATCTAAATTATTAAAAGAAAAAGTTAATAGCACGCAGATAATTACTTCTACACAGTTCTACTCTATTATTATTTAAAATTTCCCGGGAGGAAACGAAACAAGCCCACTCACGTTCAACATGTTTCTGCACGATTCCGTTAAAAAAAATCTAACCAATTACTCTATGCAAATCAGACGATGGTAATTGATCGCACAATTTTTAATGGGTTTTGCGACGTGACCTGACCCAGAAATTTTCTTTACAAAACGAAGAAAATGAAATAAAATCAATTTTCATCTAAAAACAAGAATTAAGTAATAAAGTTAAACTAAGAAGTAAACGATGAAAAAAGGTGATCAGATAAAGATTCTTACCGGGGTTTAGTCACTTTTATATGGTTTAACTATTTAATTATTCCAAAATTAACACTTTCACGACGAAAAAGTTTTTGATTACTTTTAGGTTATGTTTGTTTTGACAGATTTGCCCAATATAAGTTAAGTTAGTTGTGATAACCAACTTCATTCAAATAATTTTTTTATAAATTAATTATTATTTAATGATTAATTTGAGTCAAATTTGTGCTAAAACATTAAATTAATAAATTTAAAACGAAATAATAATTAATCTTGTTAATTTAAAATAAAAAATATATGTATCTAGCTTCATGTTATTTTTCTTAATGAGATTCTTTATAATCGTTTTAAATAAATTATTAAAAGAATTCGATTTAATTCGATTCAAACTCGTTTTTTTTGTTATAAAAATTAATTAATTAAGAAAAATTTGATGTAAATAATCTTTATTATTTATAACTAACTTCACTCATCCGCCATATTAAAGCGTCCTCACCACCTGTTTCGGTTTCCTTAAAATTTTTTTAAGAAATTTTGCTTAAATTGAAGAAATTCTGCTTGAATTGGTGAAAATGTTGTGAAATTTTCGTTAGAGATGTACGGGGACCAAGTTTTATTCAAGGAGTTTCGGGTAAGTTGAACATTTTGTTTGTGAGTACCAAATTGAAGAAACCATGCAAAGCCCGATTGGTTCTTCGTAGTCATCGTCGTCATAGTCGTCATAGTCGTCTTTACGACACAATAGCAATTAATAAATTACCGTTTAATTGTTTCATTAGTTGCGGTGTGCTGCTCGAAGCTCCCTCGACTCAGCCACCGGCCTTCAAATTCCAACAACTCTAAACCTTTATTTTTATTTGTGTAATGCCTTTTTTTTAATGTTATAAAGCTCGGAATAATAAAAAAGGATGTTGGGTTGAGATTTACTTTTATGGGTAGCGTGAAAAGTGGTCGGCGTTGAGTGTATTGTGCCGGAAGAAAACTGGCCGATGGTGCCTCGACTTCGCCAAAATTAATACCAAATATGTAATTTAGTGTCTCTATTGTTTAATACTCAACACCTACTGCCTCGGCCGCAAGCGGCCTCGGTTTTGTTAATACTAAATACATAATACAGTGTCCCTGTCACTTCATACAGAACACCTGGTGCCTCGATCTCGCCAAAATTAATACCAAATACATAATTTAGTGTCTCTATTGTTTAATAAACAACACCTATTGCCTTGGTCGCAAGTGACCTCGGCATTATTAATACCAAATATATAATACAGTGTACCTGTCGCTTCATACAGAACGCTTGGTGCCTCAATCTCGCCAAAATTAATACCAAATACATAATTTAGTGTCTCTATTGTTTAATAAACAACAAATACTGCCTCGGCCGCAAGCGACCTCGGCATTGTTGCTACCAAATACATAACACAGTGTCCCTGTCGCGTCATACAGAACACCTGGTGCCTTGATTTCGCCAAAATTAATACCAAATACATAACTCAGTGCCTCTATTGTTTAATACACAACACCTACTGCCTCGGCCGCAAGCGACCTCGGCGAAGTTAATACCAAATACACAATAAAGTACCCCTATCGCTTCATATAGAATACCTAATGCCTCGACTTCGTCCTAATTAATCCCAAATACATAATTTAGTGTCACTATCGTTTAATAAACAACACCTACTGCCTCGGCCGCAAGCGACCTCGGCATTGTTGATACCAAATACATAATACAGAGTCCCTATCGCTTCATATAGAATACCTGATGCCAAGACTTCGCGAAAATTAATACCAAATACATAACTGAGTGCCTCTGTTGTTTAATACACAACACCTACTGCCTCGGCCGCAAGCGACCTCGGCAAAGTTAATATCAAATACATAATGCAGTAACCCTATCGTTTCATATAGAATATCTGATGCCTTGACTTCGTCAAAATTAATACCATATACATAACTCAGTGCCTCTGTTGTTTAATACACAACACCTACAACTACTACTCGGTCGCAAGCTACCTCGGCAAAGTTAATACCAAATGCACAATACAGTGCCCCTATCGCTTCATATAGAATACCTGATGCCTCGATCTCGCCAAAATTAATACCAAATACATAATTTAGTGTCTCTAATGTTTAATGAACAACACCTACTGCCTCGGTCGCAAGCGACCTCGGCATTATTGATACCAAATACATAACACAGTGTCTCTGTCGCTTCATACAGAACACCTGATGCCTCGACTTCGCCAAAATTAATACCAAATAAATAACTCAGTACCTCTGTTGTTTAATACACAACACCTACTGCCTCGGCCGCAAGCGACCTCGGCGAAGTTAATACCAAATACACAATAAAGTACCCCTATCGCTTCATATAGAATACCTAATGCCTCGACTTCGTCCTAATTAATCCCAAATACATAATTTAGTGTCACTATCGTTTAATAAACAACACCTACTGCCTCGGCCGCAAGCGACCTCGGCATTGTTGATACCAAATACATAATACAGAGTCCCTATCGCTTCATATAGAATACCTGATGCCAAGACTTCGCGAAAATTAATACCAAATACATAACTGAGTGCCTCTGTTGTTTAATACACAACACCTACTGCCTCGGCCGCAAGCGACCTCGGCAAAGTTAATATCAAATACATAATGCAGTAACCCTATCGTTTCATATAGAATATCTGATGCCTTGACTTCGTCAAAATTAATACCATATACATAACTCAGTGCCTCTGTTGTTTAATACACAACACCTACAACTACTACTCGGTCGCAAGCTACCTCGGCAAAGTTAATACCAAATGCACAATACAGTGCCCCTATCGCTTCATATAGAATACCTGATGCCTCGATCTCGCCAAAATTAATACCAAATACATAATTTAGTGTCTCTAATGTTTAATGAACAACACCTACTGCCTCGGTCGCAAGCGACCTCGGCATTATTGATACCAAATACATAACACAGTGTCTCTGTCGCTTCATACAGAACACCTGATGCCTCGACTTCGCCAAAATTAATACCAAATAAATAACTCAGTACCTCTGTTGTTTAATACACAACACCTACTGCCTCGGCCGCAAGCGACCTCGGCAAAGTTAATACCAAATGCACAATACAGTGCCCCTATCGCTTCATATAGAATACCTGATGCCTCGATCTCGCCAAAATTAATACCAAATACATAATTTAGTGTCTCTAATGTTTAATGAACAACACCTACTGCCTCGGTCGCAAGCGACCTCGGCATTATTGATACCAAATCCATAACACAGTGTCTCTGTCGCTTCATACAGAACACCTGATGCCTCGACTTCGCCAAAATTAATACCAAATAAATAACTCAGTACCTCTGTTGTTTAATACACAACACCTACTGCCTCGGCCGCAAGCGACCTCGGCAAAGTTAATACCAAATACACAATAAAGTACCCCTATCGCTTCATATAGAATACCTAATGCCTCGACTTCGTCCTAATTAATCCCAAATACATAATTTAGTGTCACTATCGTTTAATAAACAACACCTACTGCCTCGGCCGCAAGCGACCTCGGCATTGTTGATACCAAATACATAATACAGAGTCCCTATCGCTTCATATAAAATACCTGATGCCTCGACTTCGCGAAGATTAATACCAAATACATAACTCAGTGCCTGTGTTGTTTAATACACAACACCTACTGCCTCGGTCGCAAGCGACCTCGGCATTGTTGATACCAAATACATAACACAGTGTCCCTGTCGCTTCATACAGAACATCTGGTGCCTCGATCTCGCCAAAATTAATACCAAATACATAATTTAGTGTCTCTATTGTTTAATAAACAACAACTACTGCCTCGGCCGCAAGCGACCTCGGCATTATTACCAAATACATAATACAGTATCCTTGTCGCTTCATACAGAACATCTCGTGCTTCAATCTCGCTAAAATTAATACCAAATACATAATATAGTGTCCCTATTGTTTAATAACCAACACATACTGCCTCGGTCGCAAGCGACCTCGGCATTATTAATACCAAATGCATAATACAGTGCACCTGTCGCTTCATACAGAACACCTGGTGCCTCGATCTCGCCAAAATTAATGCCAAATACATAACTTTAGTGTCTCTATCGCTTAATGCACAACACCTACTGCCTCGGTCGCAAGCGACCTCGGCATTATTAATATCAAATACATAATACAGTGTACCTGTCGCTTCATACAGAACACCTGGTGCCTCGATCTCGCCAAAATTAATACCAAATACATAATTTAGTGTCTCTATTGTTTAATACACAACACCTACTGCCTCGGTCGCAAGCGACCTCGGCATTGATACCAAATACACAATACAGAGTCCCTGTCGCTTCATACAGAACATCTGGTGCCTCGATCTCGCCAAAATTAATACCAAATACATAACTTTAGTGTCTCTATTGTTTAATACACAACACCTACTGCCTCGGTCGCAAGCGACCTCGGCATTGTTGAAACCAAATACACAATACAGAGTCCCTGTCACTTCATACAGAACACCTAGTGCCTCGATCTCGCCAAGATTAATACCAAATACTTTACACAGTACCTCTGTTATTTAATACACAACACCTTCCGCCTCGGCCGCAAGCGACCTCGGCAAAGTTAATACCAAATACACAATACAATGCCCCTATCCAGTGTTGCCGTTTCGATACAATTGTACTGAATTCAGTACGATTTCATGGATATACTTCGTGAAAGCAACAATTCAGTGCAAAATTTTTAATCGGTACAATCGTACTGAAATCAGTACATTTTTAGAGAATACAGTAAATGCAACAAAATTTTATCATTTTTTAATTTTATTATTTTCAATTCATCCGCTGCTACCATCTCTTGGAACGTAGCTAAAATATTTCGGTTTCATGTATGGCCGTCCAAAAAAAAAGTCATCTTAGTTTCTTGTTAAATTCAGTAAATTTTTTCATTTTCAGTACGCATTTTCGGTACACTTTTTTTTCTTCGCTGCGGCAATACTGCCCCTATCGCTTCACATAGAGTACCTGATGCCTCGACTTCGCCAAAATTAATACCAAATACATAACTCAGTGCCTCTGTTTAATACACAACTCCTACTGCCTCGGCCGCAAGCGACCTCGGCAAAGCTAATACCAAATACACAATACAATGCCCCTATCGCTTCATATAGAATACCTGATGCCTCGACTTCGCCAAAATTAATACCAAATACATAACTCAGTGCCTCTGTTTAATACACAACACCTACTGCCTCGGCCGCAAGCGACCTCGGCAAAGCTAATACCAAATACATAATACAGTGCCCCTATCGGTTCATATAGAATACCTGATGCCTCGACTTTGCCAAAATTAATACCAAATATATAACTCACTTCCTCTGTTATTTAATACATAACACCTACTGCCTCGGCCGCAAGCGACCTCGGCAAAGTTAATACCAAATACACAATACAGTACCCCTATCGCTTCATATAGAATATCTGATGCCTCGACTTCGCCAAAATTAATACCAAATAAATAACTCAGTACCTCTGTTGTTTAATACACAACACCTACTGCCTCGGCCGCAAGCGACCTCGGCAAAGTTAGTACCAAATACATAATACAGTGCCCCTATCGTTTCATATAGGGTATCTGATGCCTCGACTTCGCCAAAATTAATACCAAATACATAACTCAGTGCCTCTGTTTAATACACAACACCTACTGCCTCGGCCGCAAGCGACCTCGGCAAAGTTAATACCAAATACACAATACAGTGCCCCTATCGCTTCATATAGAATACCTGATGCCTCGACTTCGCCAAAATTAATACCAAATACATAACTCAGTGCCTCTGTTTAATACACAACACCTACTGCCTTGGCCACAAGCGACCTCGGCAAAGCTAATACCAAATACATAATACAGTGCCCCTATCGCTTCATATAGAATACCTGATGCCTCGACTTCGCCAAAATTAATACCAAATACATAACTCAGTGTCTTTGTTGTTTAATACTCAACACCTACTGCCTCGGTCGCAAGCGACCTCGGCAAAGTTAATACCAAATACACAATACAGTGCCCCTATCGGTTCATATAGAATACCTGATGCCTCGACTTCGCCAAAATTAATACCAAATAAATAACTCAGTACCTCTGTTGTTTAATACACAGCACCTACTGCCTCGGCCGCAAGCGACCTCGGCAAAGTTAATACCAAATACACAATACAGTGCCCCTATCGCTTCATATAGAAGATCTGATGCCTCGACTTCGCCAAAATTAATACCAAATACATAACTCAGTGCCTTTGTTGTTTAATACTCAACACCTACTGCCTCGGTCGCAAGCGACCTCGGCAAAGTTAATACCAAATACACAATACAGTGTCCCTATCGCTTCATATAGAATACCTGATGCCTCGACTTCGCCAAAATTAATACCAAATAAATAACTCAGTACCTCTGATGTTTAATATACAACACCTACTGCCTCGGCCGCAAGCGACCTCGGCAAAGTTAATACCAAATACACAATACAGTGCCCCTATCGCTTCATATAGAAGATCTGATGCCTCGACTTCGCCAAAATTAATACCAAATACATAACTCAGTGCCTTTGTTGTTTAATACTCAACACCTACTGCCTCGGTCGCAAGCGACCTCGGCAAAGTTAATACCAAATACACAATACAGTGTCCCTATCGCTTCATATAGAATACCTGATGCCTCGACTTCGCCAAAATTAATACCAAATACATAACTCAGTGCCTTTGTTGTTTAATACTCAATACCTACTGCCTCGGTCGCAAGCGACCTCGGCAAAGTTAATACCAAATACATAATACAGTGTCCCTATCGCTTCATATAGAATATCTGATGCCTCGACTTCGCCAAAATTAATACCAAATAAATAACTCAGTACCTCTGTTGTTTAATACACAGCACCTACTGCCTCGGCCGCAAGCGACCTCGGCAAAGTTAATACCAAATACACAATACAGTGCCCCTATCGCTTCATATAGAATATCTGATGCCTCGACTTCGCCAAAATTAATACCAAATACATAACTCAGTGCCTTTGTTGTTTAATACTCAACACCTACTGCCTCGGTCGCAAGCGACCTCGGCAAAGTTAATACCAAATACATAATACAGTGTCCCTATCGCTTCATATAGAATATCTGATGCCTCGACTTCGCCAAAATTAATACCAAATAAATAACTCAGTACCTCTGTTGTTTAATACACAGCACCTACTGCCTCGGCCGCAAGCGACCTCGGCAAAGTTAATACCAAATACACAATACAGTGCCCCTATCGCTTCATATAGAATATCTGATGCCTCGACTTCGCCAAAATTAATACCAAATACATAACTCAGTGCCTTTGTTGTTTAATACTCAACACCTACTGCCTCGGTCGCAAGCGACCTCGGCAAAGTTAATACCAAATACATAATACAGTGTCCCTATCGCTTCATATAGAATATCTGATGCCTCGACTTCGCCAAAATTAATACCAAATAAATAACTCAGTACCTCTGTTGTTTAATACACAGCACCTACTGCCTCGGCCGCAAGCGACCTCGGCAAAGTTAATACCAAATACACAATACAGTGCCCCTATCGCTTCATATAGATTACCTGATGCCTCGACTTCACCAAAATTAATACCAAATAAATAATTCAGTACCTCTGTTGTTTAATATACAACACCTACTGCCTCGGCCGCAAGCGACCTCGGCAAAGCTAATACCAAATACACAATACAGTGCCCATATCGCTTCATATAGAGTATCTGATGCCTCGACTTCGCCAAAATTAATACCAAATACATAACTCAGTGCCTCTGTTTAATACACAACTCCTACTGCCTCGGCCGCAAGCGACCTCGGCAAAGCTAATACCAAATACATAATACAGTGCCCCTATCGCTTCATATAGAATACCTGATGCCTCGACTTTGCCAAAATTAATACCAAATAAATAACTCAGTACCTCTGTTGTTTAATACACAACACCTACTGCCTCGGCCGCAAGCGACCTCGGCAAAGTTAATACCAAATACACAATACAGTGCCCCTATCGCTTCATATAGAATATCTGATGCCTCGACTTCGCCAAAATTAATACCAAATAAATAACTCAGTACCTCTGTTGTTTAATACACAGCACCTACTGCCTCGGCCGCAAGCGACCTCGGCAAAGTTAATACCAAAGACACAATACAGTGCCCCTATCGCTTCGTATAGAAGATCTGATGCCTCGACTTCGCCAAAATTAATACCAAATACATAACTCAGTGCCTTTGTTGTTTAATACTCAACACCTATTGCCTCGGTCGCAAGCGACCTCGGCAAAGTTAATACCAAATACACAATACAGTGTCCCTATCGCTTCATATAGAATACTTGATGCCTCGACTTCGCCAAAATTAATACCAAATATATAACTCAGTGCCTGTTTTTTGTTTAATGGGTCATGCCTAGTTAAAACACCAGAAAATAAGTGATTTTTCATATTCTTTTCGTAAGGTTTAAGATTTCTTAAAAATCTGGTTTATGTGTGAGAATAAATGTATTTTCGGAAATATAATAGAATTATTGTGAAGAAAAATATGAATAAGTATACAAGTAAAGGCCGGTTTGAAAAACGGCTTTTGTGGTGACCACTTCTACTCTAACATAGATCATCTAAAATTAAAATGAAAAAAAAAATTCTGTTATATATGAATACATCCAGTGCGTGAACGAAGGGTTTTTCGAAATATTCATTTTTGATACAATGACAGACGATCAAAGTGAAAATCTCGATATTCGACGAAAATAGTGGTCGTTTTCTGTTAATAAAAAGAAAAGTATTCATCCTAAATCAAATTCCTTCTTATTATATGTTAAATAAACGTGCAAAATTGGAAATAGATCGATGCAGTGGTTCTCAAGATATGTTGATCACCGATTATGAAAACGCAGTTTTGAGATAATCGCAATTAAAGTTTCAAGAGAAGAGGTTTGCACTTAAATAAGATGTTTTTGCTATCTTACGTCTTATTAGCCATATATTAGAGCTTCTGAAGAGGTTGAAGCTTCCAAAATATCGAGCTGTTGCTGTCGACGGAGCGTTCTTCCTTCTCTAGAGGTCTTCGATGCAAATTTCATCTGTTTATTTTGATTGAAACCACCAACACATCTTGATAATATGGAATTATAATGGTGATATGTAGACCCTATAGCCACTCTCTCTCTTTCTTTACTTTGTTACCACAAAAATTAGTTGTTAATGGAGAACGAAACATTTGTAACAGAATAATATGATTTACCCCCCTCCCCCCACTCATTGTCAGTGGCAAGGTGTTTTAGTGTGTACTAAGACTCCGCTGAGGACAAGTAAAGTTGGTAAATGGTGTCATTTTGTTGCAAAACTAAACAATAAAATTAATACCAAATACATAACTCAGTGCCTACACGTACTGCCTCAGCCGTAAGCGACCTCGGCATTGTTGATACCAAATATATGTTACATTGCCCCTATCGTTTCATACAGAATACCTTTTGTCCCGATCTCGCCAAAATTAATACCAAATGCATAACTTAGTATCTTTATCGTTTAACACACTACACCTACTGCCTCGGCCGCAACCGACCTCGGCAAAGTCTATACCATACACATAATACAGTGCCTCTGTCGCTTCATACAGAATATCTGCTGTCTCGTTCTCGCCAATATTAATGCCAAATACATAATTCAGTGCTTTCATCGTTTAATTCACAACACCTTCTGCCTCGGCCGCAAGCGACCTCGGCAAAATTAATACTATAACCACAATTATATATCGCCCTCTTAAGCTGAGGTTCTCTGTAAGCGAGTTAGTTAAATAGGCTAAATATACTAAAGCTCGGAATAGTAAAAAAAAGGATGTTGGGTTAAGATTTACCTTTATGGGTAGCGTGAAAAGTGGTCGGCGTGGACTGTATTGTGCCGGAAGAGAACCGGCCGATGGTGTTGTGTGAATACAGGGTGTTCCCGAAATTAGTCGTCCCAGGAAATAAGGAATAAATCCCGTATTTTCCAAAACCTGAAAATTAAGAGACAGAAAAGGATGAAGACTCGTTTGCATATCATTATCTCGTAAAGTTGAGTTCCAATTTCGTTCTCGATAATAACAATAATTATCCGAAAAAGGGGCACACACCGGTTCGGTGTTACGCAACTCCTCGAACACCTGACTTAAGAAGAAATCCCCACCAAAACATTTTTTTTTTTTCAATCTTTTCCTATTTATAAAAAATTTCTTTCTACTCACCATCTGTTGTGAAATTAGCCGGAGACACGGAGGCGGGCGCAATGGGCCAAAGGTTACCCCTTTGCTGACCACCCGCCCCCGCAGGGCTTCCTAACATTTTCTTCAAATTATTTCTTCAACGCCCTCTGAAACAAACAAAAAAATCATCAATGCAATTTCAACTCATCTCTTTAATTCTAAACAAAAATATGCCGACTAGGTTAAATGCATGACTTTATAGACCTCGTGGATCCTGGAGTAAACTTTGAAACGATGCATAAACGTGCCAGGCTCGTGGCGGGGGATCTCAGAGGAAAAAAATTGAAACAAGGACATAAAAAAAACGAGAAAGAAGGAAAACAGGAAACCCGAAGGGGAAAAGAGAAAGATGAAACGTCGTGAAAGATGGAAAGAAATGATAGATAAAGATAGCGAGTAAGTTGTATGGGTTTAAAAGGAGATGGAAAAACGGAGATTGTCTCACTTGTTCTTTCTGATTATACGGGCTACACTCACCCACGCGATTTCGAACCCGTCCTTTCTTTTTTATCCTTTTCTCTCTCTCCAAAGCAGAAGACACGTTTGTAGTTGTTTTTTGTTACGGAATTTTTTTCTTACGAAAATTTCTCTTTTAATAAGTAAACGACGTTTAAAATTATAATAAATGTTCATTCTTTAACTTCAAATTGAGCTTATAAACGTTCTCGAAATAATATATTTTTTAAAGACGTTTCAACACTAACAGTTTAAGTGAAAGTGATTTACATCGATAAATAATAATTGCTTTGAAATGACGAAATTGAAATTACATTTTGTCTTTAATAAGCAACTAAAATCTTTTTACCACGACTATTCTTGCAAGGAAACGAAGAAAATACGAAGAGTAAGTAATGTTTTGAAATAAAGTATCTTTCAAATTCTTTTTTTTTAGGGAAATTCGCTCAATTTCAATGGATGGGCTTTGACTAAGATATGAAAGAAGTCTTCTTGTGCAAGAAGAGCAATATTTAAGTTAGAATATGCTATTTTTAAGCCATATTGTTAATGATGCTTTTTGATTAAGTTCTTATCTTATTAATAATATCGTGAGGATGAAGAAAGTAGAAAGCCACTGTTAACAATTGGAGGTCCTTAAAGATTTAAAACTGAAATGGACGTGATAATTTATTGATTTGATAAATAATTTATTGCCTTGCTCACGATAATACTCATATAATGTTTTAATCGCAATAACATCGCAATCACCCATATCAACACTTGATATCATTAACTAATATACAATATGACTTATTTAAGCCGAGGTCGCTCAACAATGTTGCTGTATATTACGTACTTTTTGTTATGCTTAATTAAGCTGAGGTTGATGAAGGCTGAGTGATCAGAATTATATATAATCACGGCGTAAATAAAGCTTTATGATACTAATTGTTTAAGTTTATACTAAATCATAATAGAGTGCTTCTACCGCTTCATACAAAATACCTGGTGCCTAGTTATGAGACGGTATTTGAGGAACGGTATTTGGAAGCGGTATTTTTGAGGAGAGTACCGATTTCACGCGATTTTAAAACACTCATCACAGAACGTAACGAGTTATATATATTATATACCATCAATACAAGATAGTACGGTATTTGAAGATCGATATTTTGGAGTATTATTTCAATGGAACGTAACATCCAGCATGATTTTTAAAATACCCAATTCTGATCGTTACTAATATACTCTACATATTTATAGTGATGGTACGCTATTTGAGGAATGAGAAACAGATTGTCGCAATTCTGAACGTTTATAATCTTTTTTCAAGTTTGGGATAACGCGTAATTTTTAAAAATTATGATAATTAGTGGTGGAGTATATGAAGTATTCTAATTTGCCACGAAACCTATGCTATGTTCTTGATTTGAGAAAAGCTGACGACGTATTCTATTGATTTATTAGGCGATTTATTGTACGGTTTCTTACGCGACAATTTCTTATGAACCGTTCTATTCCGTTTTATCCATACAGGTATATTATATTGGAACTGTTGCAACTTGTTCAAGGTCACGGTATTTTGGAACGATATTTTTGTATAGCGCGACAAGGTTAGGAGCGATATCCCCAAACTTAATACCAAATATATAACTCAGTGTCTCTATCACTTAATACACAACACTTATGGCCTCGGCCGCAAGCGACCTCGGCAAAGTTAGTACCACATACATAATACAGTGCCCCTATCGCTTCATATAGAATTCTTGATGTCTCGACTTCGCCAAAATTAATACCAAATACATAACTTTAGTACCGCTGTCGTTTAATACACAAGACCTACTGCCTCGGCCGCAAGCGACCTCGGCAAAGATAATACCAAATACATAATACAGTGCCCCTATCGCTTCATATAGAATACTTGATGCTTTGACTTCGCCGAAATTAATACCAAATACATAACTTTAGTGCTGCTGTCGTTTAATACACAACACCTACTGCCTCGGCCGCAAGCGACCTCGGAAAAGATAATACCAAATATATAACACAGTGCCCCTATCGCTTCATATAGAATACTTGATGCTTTGACTTCGCCGAAATTAATACCAAATACATAACTTTAGTGCTGCTGTCGTTTAATACACAACACCTACTGCCTCGGCCGCAAGCGACCTTGGCAAAGATAATACCAAATATATAATACAGTGCCCCTATCGCTTCATATAAAATACTTGGTGCCTCGACTTCGCCAAAATTAATACCAAATACATAATACAGTTCCCCTGTCGCTTCATATAGAATACTTGATACTTCGACTTCGCCAAAATGAATACCAAATAAATAATTCAGTCTCCCCATCGTTTAATACACAACACCTACAGCCTCGGCCGCAAGCGACCTCGGCATTGTTGATACCAAATACATATTACATTGCCCCTGTTGTTTCATACAGAATACCTGCTGCCTCGATCTCACCAAAATTAATACCAAATATAAAACTCAGTGCCTCTGTTGTTAAATACACAACACCTACTACCTCTGCCGCAAGCGACCTCGGCAAAGATAATACCAAATACATAATACAGTGCCCCTATCGCTTCATATAGAATACTTGATGCTTTGACTTCGCCGAAATTAATACCAAATACATAACTTTAGTGCTGCTGTCGTTTAA
Organism: Onthophagus sagittarius; assembly: GCA_036711965.1. Lineage (NCBI taxonomy): Eukaryota > Metazoa > Arthropoda > Insecta > Coleoptera > Scarabaeidae > Onthophagus > Onthophagus sagittarius. The sequence continues at coordinate 15,210,628 of JASERS010000008.1, forward strand.
TACACAACATCTACTGCCTCGGCCGCAAGCGACCTCGGCAAAGATAATACCAAATACTTACTACAGTGCCCCTATCGCTTCATACAGAATACCTGATGCCTAGACTTCGCCAAAATGAATACCAAATACATAACTTTAGTGCCGCTGTCGTTTAATACACAACACCTACTGCCTCGGCCGCAAGCGACCTCGGCAAAGATAATACCAAATACTTACTGCAGTGCCCCCATCGCTTCATACAGAATACCTGATGCCCCAACTTCGCCAAAATTAATACCAAATACATAATTCAGTGTCTCTATCGTTTAATACACCACACCTACTGCTTCGGCCGCAAGCGACCTCGGCAAAGATAATTCTAAATACATAATACAGTACCCCTGTCGCTTCATCCAGAATACCTGATGCCTCGACTTCGCCAAAATTAATACCAAATACACAATACAGTGCCCCAATCGCTTCATATAGGATTCTTGATGCCTCAACTTCGCCAAAACTAATACCAAATACATAACTTTAGTGCCGCTGTCGTTTAATACACAATACCTACAGCCTCGGCCGCAAGCGACCTCGGCATTCTTGATACCAGATATATGTTACATTGCTCATGTCGTTTCATACAGAATACCTGATGCCACGATCTCGTCAACATTAATACCAAATACATAACTTTAGTGCCGCTGTCGTTTAATACACAACATCTACTGCCTCGGCCCAAGCGACCTCGGCAAAGATAATACCAAATACATAATACAGTGCCCCTATCGCTTCATATAAAATACTTGGTGCCTCGACTTCGCCAAAATTAATACCAAATACATAATACAGTTCCCCTGTCGCTTCATATAGAATACTTGATACTTCGACTTCGCCAAAATTAATACCAAATAAATAATTCAGTCTCCCCATCGTTTAATACACAACACCTACAGCCTCGGCCGCAAGCGACCTCGGCATTGTTGATACCAAATACATATTACATTGCCCCTGTTGTTTCATACAGAATACCTGCTGCCCCGATCTCGCCAAAATTAATACCAAATATAAAACTCAGTGCCTCTGTTGTTAAATACACAACACCTACTACCTCCGCCGCAAGCGACCTCGGCAAAGATAATACCAAATACATAATACAGTGCCCCTATCGCTTCATATAGAATACTTGATGCCTAGACTTCGCCAAAATGTATACCAAATACATAACTTTAGTGCCGCTGTCGTTTAATACACAACACCTACTGCCTCGGCCGCAAGCGACCTCGGCAAAGATAATACCAAATACATAATACAGTGCCCCTATCGCTTCATATAGAATACTTGATGCCTAGACTTCGCCAAAATGTATACCAAATACATAACTTTTGTGCCGCTGTCGTTTAATACACAACACCTACTGCCTCGGCCGCAAGCGACCTCGGCAAAGATAATACCAAATACATAATACAGTGCCCCTATCGCTTCATATAGAATTCTTGATGCCTAGACTTCGCCAAAATGAATACCAAATACATAACTTTAGTGCCGCTGTCGTTTAATACACAACACCTACTGCCTCGGCCGCAAGCGACCTCGGCAAAGATAATACCTAATACATACTGCAGTGCCCCTATCGCTTCATATAGAATACTTGATGCCTCGACTTCGTCAAAATTAATACCAAATACATAACTTTAGTGCCGCTGTCGTTTAATACACAAGACCTACTGCCTCGGCCGCAAGCGACCTCGGCAAAGTTAATACCAAATACATAATACAGTGCCCCTATCGCTTCATATAGAATTCTTGATGCCTAGACTTCGCCAAAATGAATACCAAATACATAACTGTAGTGCTGCTGTTGTTTAATACACAACACCTACTGCCTCGGCCGCAAGCGACCTCGGCAAAGATAATACCAAATACATAATACAGTGCCCCTATCGCTTCATATAAAATACTTGGTGCTTCGACTTCGCCAAAATTAATACCAAATACATAATACAGTCCCCTGTCGCTTCATATAGAATACTTGATACCTCGACTTCGCCAAAATTAATACCAAATAAATAATTCAGTCTCCCCATCGTTTAATACACAACACCTACAGCCTCGGCCGCAAGCGACCTCGGCATTGTTGATACCAAATACATATTACATTGCCCCTGTTGTTTCATACAGAATACCTGCTGCCCCGATCTCGCCAAAATTAATACCAAATATAAAACTCAGTGCCTCTGTTGTTAAATACACAACACCTACTACCTCCGCCGCAAGCGACCTCGGCAAAGATAATACCAAATACATAATACAGTGCCCCTATCGCTTCATATAGAATATTTGATGCCTCGACTTCGCCAAAATTAACACCAAATACATAACTTTAGTGCTGCTGTCGTTTAATACACAACATCTACTGCCTCGGCCGCAAGCGACCTCGGCAAAGATAATACCAAATACATAATACAGTGCCCCTATCGCTTCATATAGAATTCTTGATGCCTAGACTTCGCCAAAATGAATACCAAATACATGACTTTAGTGCCGCTGTCGTTTAATACACAACACCTACTGCCTCGGCCGCAAGCGACCTCGGCAAAGACAATACCAAATACATAATGCAGTGCCCCTATCGCTTCATATAGAATACTTGATGCCTAGACTTCGCCAAAATGAATACCAAATACATAACTTTAGTGCCGCTGTTGTTTAATACACAACACCTACTGCCTCGGCCGCAAGCGACCTCGGCAAAGATAATACCAAATACATAATGCAGTGCCCCTATCGCTTCATATAGAATACTTGATGCCTAGACTTCGCCAAAATGAATACCAAATACATAACTTTAGTGCCGCTGTCGTTTAATACACAACACCTACTGCCTCGGCCGCAAGTGACCTCGGCAAAGTTAATACCAAATACATAATACAGTGCCCCTATCGCTTCATATAGAATACTTGATGCCTAGACTTCGCTAAAATGAATACCAAATACATAACTTTAGTGCCGCTGTCGTTTAATACACAACACCTACTGCCTCGGCCGCAAGCGACCTCGGCAAAGATAATACCAAATACGTAATACAGTGCCCCTATCACTTCATATAGAATACTTGATGCCTTGACTTCGCCAAAATTAATACCAAATACATAACTTTAGTGCCGCTGTCGTTTAATACACACCTACTGCCTCGGTCGCAAGCGACCTCGGCGAAGTTGATACCAAATACATAATACAGTGCCCCTGTCGCTTCATATAGAAGACTTGATGCCTCGACTTCGCCAAAATTAATACCAAATACATAACTTTAGTGCCGCTGTCGTTTAATACACAACACCTACTGCCTCGGCCGCAAGCGACCTCGGTAAAGATAATACCAAATACATAATACAGTGCCCCTATCGCTTCATATAGAATACTTGATGCCTCGACTTCGCCAAAATTAATACCAAATACATAATTTTAGTGCCCCTATCGTTTAATACACAACACGTATTGCCTCGGCCGTAAGCGATCTCGGCAAAGTTAGTACCAAATACATAATACAGTGCCCCTATCGCTTCATATAGAATACTTGATGCCTCGACTTCGCCAAAATTAATACCAAATACATAACTTTAGTCGCGGTGTCGTTTAATACACAACACCTACTGCCTCGGCCGCAAGCGACCTCAGCAAAGATAATACCAAATATATAATACAGTGCCACTATCGCTTCATATAGAATACTTGATGTCTAGACTTCGCCAAAATGAATCCCAAATACATAACTTTAGTACATAACTCCCTTAATGCACAACACCTACTGCCTCGTTCGCAAGCGACCTCGGCAAAGTCAATACCACATACACACATACCTCGGTTAGATCAAACATTGCTTGGTTACATCAGTATTGGTTACTGATGCATCATCAGCTCACAGTTGGATAAAACATATTGTAATGCTTTGAGTAATGTATCATGACAATAAAACGCAGCAAAGTGAAAGCGTAGTACAATATTACCTATTTAATCCTAAGCCTACTTGAAGACGAACTACTATTACTGTTAATAATACACAATGACACATATTGTAAGTAAAATTTATATCGAGGAAGTTATCTTTCCCAGCTTACACTCCATATCATATCAATCTTAAATTGGTTCATGTACGTCAAGAGCACAAATAATGATGTACGATGTCGCATGCGATTGTGGCGCCACAATTTATACATCACACGTTTTTTATAAATCATTTTTATGATTCATTAGATTTCATTGACAAATAAAAAAAACGTCAAACTCATTCAAAATTTTTAGCGTATTACACACAATTAATTTAAAAAAATGCCTAGTAATCAGGAAGAAAGGTGCCTTGGCACTCAATTCGTTTATTTATCACGAGACATCGTTTCGAAAGCATGTTCGGAAATAATCGAAAACATTCTTTTAAAAACGTACGAAGAAGAAACCCCATTCGATATTAACGAAAGTAAAGTTACAATCGAACCAAAGCAAGGTTCGTTATCATCGATTGAAAGTTTGGACGTGGAAAACAAGGGATTAGATTTAATTCAAAAAGATGATAAAATAACATTAGACGATGCGAAATCGGATATTTTAGAAGAATACGATCGTTTGGATCGGATGTCTGTAAGCTCGGAGTTTATTTTGAGGAAGAAATCACTCGAAAATGATAACGATTCAAAAAAAATTATTCGCGTGAATTCGATGCAGTTAACATCGAATTCGAATAATTTTTATAGAAGCAATTCAATGGAAGTTATTGGGAGCGATATTTTGGGTCAAATCAGTAATATCGAATCGAGAGAAAATATTAATGATATTCAAGCTCAAGGTGATATCGGAGAATTGAATGAAATTTATTTCGATAATGACGAAAATTTAACTACATCGGTTAGTGTTAACGTCAATTTTGCTTTATACGCGAAAATTTTAGCGTTTTTATTAACGGTTAATACTATGGTGTTTTTTAAAACGGTCGTTTGGGCGGGTTTTTGGAAAATCCTCGAAATGTATTATTCTTCATCGCAACTCCGATGATGAGAATTTTGTGATTGTGATTTTTATTTTGAATAGAAATTTTTTTGATTTATTATGTGTATTTATAAAAGGAAATCAATTCGAGTCTTGTCTTGTTAAGTTAAAATTCTCGGAAGAAATAAGAAAAGTTGACCCTAACAATAGATCAGTTATCGACCTTTTTTCTTCTACCTGCCACTTTATCCCTTATGAGGGCTGCTTCAACTTGGAGGCAGATGGTTCAAAAATGTAATTAAAAAAGAAGAGAATAATTTTTTTATTTAAATGTGTTTATCCGCAGTTCTTCTTAGAAAACGAGGTTTTTCTGTGGTGTTTAAATCGTTGTAAGTTCTCGGTATTGGTTGAGAGTGTGTGGCAGTCTAAACAACGCCTCCAAGGCCAGTGTCGGAGACTATTTAGAAACTACGACGGGCCACTTTACGTGATGCTTGCCGGAAAAATTAAAAATAAATCTAGCGAAAAACTTCTCGTTTTGAAACAAACAATTTTTCTTTCGTTTTCATTGAGACATTAACAAACCCACATTGAATCAATTTTGTACCGTTCCATAAATAAAACGAACCCGTATGTAATTATTATTAGGTAATATTTTAGTGTGAAACAATGCTGTGTAGAAAAATTAAAATGATAAATTACGCTTGAGGAATTGAAGAATAAATCGTCATCCATCTTGTTCATTTGAGCAACAAGAAATTTAAACTTACATAGTTTTGGGGTTTGATAGGATAAGTTTGTTTTTATTTGAGAATTTTTTTGCCCCTAACACTTATTTGATGACCAAATTGGAGGTATGGTAGCCAACCAGGACAATTTTCAGTTCAAATATAAAGGATTGAGTTGGGTTGGGCTTAGCTATGCATTGAAAGACGTTTTTGTAACGAATGCCTCTACAATGAATAGTTTTTGAAATAGAGTACTAACTGATTTGGCAACTTTGTGCCAAATCAGTACCAACCCAACCTAACCCAACCCTGTATGTTTGAATTGAAGTAAAATTAGATTATAGTCAAAAGAACTTGATTGAGATTTTTCTAATATTTTGTAGAAATTTAAAAATCGTTTTTTTTTTGGAAAATTGTTACGAAATTACTTTCAATTACTAATTGAAGCATCTACCTTCCGAAAATGAAGTCAATTTTAAAATTTCTCACTTAGTTCTTAAGATATAAAATGTTGAACTTAAATTGGATTTTTCCAATATTTTGTATAAATTTAAAAATTCTTGAAAACTCGATTTTTTGGAAAATTGTTATGAAATTACTTTCAATTACTAATTTTAGCATCTACTTTCTAAAAATGAAGTTAATTTGAAAATTTCTCACTTAGTTCTTAAGATATTAGCTGCTGAACTTAATTGGGATTTTCCAATATTTTGAATAAATTTAAAAATTCCTGAAAAATTGATTTTTTGGAAAATTGTTACGAAATTAGTTTCAACTACTAATTGAAGCATCTACTTTCTAAAAGTGAAGTCAATTTGAAAATATCTCACTTAATTCTTGAGATATTAGGTGCTGAACTTAATTGGGATTTTTCCAATATTTTTAATAAATTTAAAAATTCTTGAAAAATTGATTTTTTGAAAAATTGTTATAAAATTACTTTCATTTACTAATTGGAGCATCTACTTTCCAAAAGTGAAGTCAATTTGAAAATATCTCACTTAGTTCTTGAGATATAAGCTGCTGAACTTAATTGGAATCTTTCCATTATTTTGTATAAATTTAAAAATTCCTGAAAAATCGATTTTTTAAAAAATTGTTATGAAATTACTTTCAATTACTAATTGGAGCATCTACTTTCTAAAAGTGAAGTCAATTTGAAAATATCCCACTTAATTCTTGAGATATTAGCTGCTGAACTTAATTGGGATTTTTCCAATATTTTGAATAAATTTAAAAATTCTTAAAAAATTGATTTTTTGGAAAATTGTTACGAAATTTGTTTCAATTACTAATTGAAGCATCTACTTTCCAAAAGTGAAGTGAATTTGAAAATATCTCACTTAGTTCTTGAGATATTAGGTGCTGAACTTAATTGGGATTTTTTCAATATTTTGAATAAATTTAAAAATTCTTGAAAAATTAATTTTTTGAATAATTGCTATACAATTACTAATTGGAGCATCTACTTTCCAAAAGTGACGTCAATTTGAAAATATCTTACTTAGTTCTTGAGATATTAGCTGCTGAACTTAATTGGGATTTTTCCAATATTTTGAATAAATTTATAAATTCTTGAAAAATTGATTTTTTGAAAGATTTTTATGAAATTACTTTCAATTACTAATTGAAGCGTCTCCTTTCTAAAAGTGAAGTCAAATTGAAAATATCTCATTTAATTCTTGAGGTATAAGCTGCTGAACTTAATTGGGATTTTTCCAATATTTTGAATAAATTTAAAAATTCTCAAAAAATTGATTTTTTGGAAAATTGTTACGAAATTTGTTTCAATTACTAATTGAAGCATCTACTTTCCAAAAGTGAAGTCAATTTGAAAATATCTCACTTAATTCTTGAGATATAAGCTGCTGAACTTAATTGGGATTCTTTCGGTATTTTGTATAAATTTAAAAATTCTTGAAAAATTGTTTTTTTTTGGAAAATTGTTACAAAATTACTTTCAATTACTAATTGAAGCATCTACTTTCCAAAAGTGAAGTCAATTTGAAAATATCTCACTTAGTTTTTGAGATATAAGCTGCTAAGCTTAATTGAGATTTTTCCAAAATTTTGTATAAATTTAAAAATTCCTGAAAAATTGATTTTTTGGAAAATTGTTACAAAATTACTTTCAATTACTAATTGAAGCATCTACTTTCCAAAAGTGAAGTCAATTTGAAAATATCTCACTTAGTTTTTGAGATATAAGCTGCTAAGCTTAATTGAGATTTTTCCAGAATTTTGTACAAATTTAAAAATTCCTGAAAAATTGATATTTTGGAAAATTGTTACGAAATTAGTTTCAATTACTAATTGAAGCATCTACTTTCTAAAAGTGAAGTCAATTTGAAAATATCTCACTTAGTTTTTGAGATATAAGCTGCTAAGCTTAATTGAGATTTTTCCAGAATTTTGTATAAATTTAAAAATTCCTGAAAAATTGATTTTTTGGAAAATTGTTACGAAATTAGTTTCAATTACTAATTGAAGCATCTACTTTCTAAAAGTGAAGTCAATTTGAAAATATCTCACTTAGTTTTTGAGATATAAGCTGCTAAGCTTAATTGAGATTTTTCCAGAATTTTGTATAAATTTAAAAATTCTTGAAAAATTGATTTTTTGGAAAATTGTTACGAAATTAGTTTCAATTACTAATTCAAGCATCTACTTTCTAAAAGTGAAGTCAATTTGAAAATATCTCACATAGTTCTTGAGATATAAGCTGCTGAGCTTAATTGAGATTTTTCTAGAATTTTGTATAAATTTAAAAATTCCTGAAAAATTGATTTTTTGGAAAATTGTTATGAAATTACTTTCAATTACTAATTTTAGCATCTACTTTCTAAAAATGAAGTTAATTTGAAAATATCTCACTTAGTTCTTGAGATATAAGCTGCTGAGCTTAATTGAAAATTTTCCAGTATTCTGTTTAAATTTAAAAATTCCTGAAAAATTGATTTTTTGGAAAATTGTTACGAAATTAGTTTCAATTACTAATTGAAGCATCTACTTTCTAAAAGTGAAGTCAATTTGAAAATATCTCACTTAGTTTTTGAGATATAAACTGCTAAGCTTAATTGAGATTTTTCCAGAATTTTGATTAAATTTAAAAATTCCTGAAAAATCGATTTTTTGGAAAATTGTTATGAAATTACTTTCAATTACTAATTTTAGCATCTACTTTCTAAAAATGAAGTTAATTTGAAAATATCTCACTTAGTTCTTGAGATATAAGCTGCTGAGCTTAATTGAAAATTTTCCAGTATTCTGTTTAAATTTAAAAATTCCTGAAAAATTGATTTTTTGGAAAATTGTTACGAAATTAGTTTCAATTACTAATTGAAGCATCTATTTTCTAAAAATGAAATCAATTTGAAAATATCTCACTTAGTTTTTGAGATATAAGCTGCTGAGCTTAATTGAGATTTTTCCAGAATTTTGTATAAATTTAAAAATTCCTGAAAAATTGATTTTTTGGAAAATTGTTACGAAATTAGTTTCAATTACTAATTGAAGCATCTACTTTCTAAAAGTGAAGTCAATTTGAAAATATCTCACTTAGTTCTTGAGATACTAGCTACGAAACTTAATTGGGATTTTTCCAATATTTTGAATAAATTTAAAAATTCTTGAAAAATTGGTTTTTTGGAAAATTGTTACGAAATTAGTTTCAATTACTAATTGAAGCATCTACTTTCTAAAAGTGAAGTCAATTTGAAAATATCTCAGTTAATTCTTGAGATATTAGCTGCTGAACTTAATTGGGATTTTTCCAATATTTTGAATAAATTTAAAAATTCTTAAAAAATTGATTTTTTGGAAAATTGTTACGAAATTACTTTCAATTACTAACTGAAGCATCTACTTTCTAAAAGTGAAGTCAATTTGAAAATATCTCAGTTAATTCTTGAGATATTAGCTGCTGAACTTAATTGGGATTTTTCCAATATTTTGAATAAATTTAAAAATTCTTAAAAAATTGATTTTTTGGAAAATTGTTACGAAATTAGTTTCAATTATTAATTGAAGCATCTACTCTCTAAAAGTGAAGTCAATTTGAGAATATCTCACTTAGTTCTTGAGATATTAGCTACGAAACTTAATTGAGATTTTTCCAATATTTTGAATAAATTTAAAAATTCTTAAAAAATTGATTTTTTGGAAAATTGTTACGAAATTACTTTCAATTACTAACTGAAGCATCTACTTTCTAAAAGTGAAGTCAATTTGAAAATATCTCAGTTAATTCTTGAGATATTAGCTGCTGAACTTAATTGGGATTTTTCCAATATTTTGAATAAATTTAAAAATTCTTAAAAAATTGATTTTTTGGAAAATTGTTACGAAATTAGTTTCAATTATTAATTGAAGCATCTACTCTCTAAAAGTGAAGTCAATTTGAGAATATCTCACTTAGTTCTTGAGATATTAGCTACGAAACTTAATTGAGATTTTTCCAATATTTTGAATAAATTTAAAAATTCTTGAAAAATTGATTTTTTGGAAAATTGTTACGAAATTACTTTCAATTACTAACTGAAGCATCTACTTTCTAAAAGTGAAGTCAATTTGAAAATATCTCACTTAATTCTTGAGATATAAAGTGCTGAGCTTAATTGGGATTTTTCCAATATTTTGTATAAATTTAAAAATTCCTGAAAAATCAATTTTTTTCTTTGTGACAAAGGTATGCTTGGACCTCGAAATTGGAGAAGAAACAGCATTCATGAAGAATATGGAGACAAATCGATTATTTTTAACTAATTTCGTTCGAATATGAGTCCAGACTGCAGCTTTTCTCTTACAAATAACAGACATAGTCTTCCAAACATTGCAATGAGTAAATACAACACCTTCAAATTTGAGTTAAATCAAGATGATGCAATTTCTTTAAAACCTTGAATAAACCAAACTTGTGGGATAGCGTCATATTTAAATCCAATGAATAATAGCAGAACAAACAGAATACATTTCTATGTATGTGTCATTCGTGAACTTTGCCGCAATTCTAATATAATTACAAAACAGAAATGAAACATTTTATTATTATAAAAAAATTATTCCAATTTTTATTACTAAATTTAAACTAACAAAATATTTTATTTTCTTTCCAGGTAATTCAACCCAAATTAATCGTCAACGCAACATTTCATCTTTTTATCATTCTAAGGTAACTTTTACGACGTTATTATCAATAATTCTTTTCCTTTTCGTTGTTCAACGATTCCCCTTCATTTTGAAGAGGATAAAAGCCCGGTGACTAAACACGGAATGAAATAACTGAGGGGGAAATATTCCCTGTGCGTGAATTCTTGATGGTATTCTTTAGTATGACTCATCATCTTGAGTTTTATAAAGATTACGAGCCGAAAAAAGAAAATAAACATTTTGTCGAAACGTGATTTACATTTTACTCGGCAAAATTAATATAATCCCGATTGGTGATTACGAAATTAAGGGATAATTTCGTTTTAGTATTTCCTCGCTCGATATTCGAATTAAAACTAATTGGGTAAAATATGGAAATTCAATTTTCTTTGTTATCTCGTTATTTTATTTGGAAATGGCAAAAAAAATTGTGAATTTAAATAAAAAGTTAAGATATGATTAGCGTTAACTTAGAGTTAACGTTTATTGAGGTTAATAAAATTCGTAATTAATAAAATTGATGACAATTAACTCAAATTTTTATAAATCTGATTCTGATATATCAGATTTAATAATAAATCTGATTTTTGACTCATTGTTACCTTAACCCGGAGTTAACGTTCGATTAGAGTCTAGTTAAGGGTTAATTAAAACGGGAATTTTTCCGATATTTTGTATAAATTTAAAAATTCCTAAAAAATCGATTTTTTGAAAAATTGTTATGAAATTACTTTCAATTACTAATTGAAGAATCTAATTTCTAAAAGTGAAGTCAATTTGAAAATATCTCACTTAGTTCTTGGGATATTAGGTGCTGAACTTAATTGGGATTTTCCCAATATTTTGAATAAATTTAAAAATTCTTGAAAAATTGGTTTTTTGGAAAATTGTTATGAAATTACTTTCAATTACTAATTGGAGCATCTACTTTCCAAAAGTGAGGTCAATTTGAAGATATCTCACTTAGTTCTTGAGATATTAGGTGCTGAACTTAATTGGGATTTTTCCAATATTTTGAATAAATTTAAAAATTCTTGAAAAATTGTTTTTTTGGAAAATTGTTATGAAATTAGTTTCAATTACTAATTGAAGAATCTACTTTCCAAAAGTGAAGTCAATTTGAAAATATCTCACTTAGCTCTTGAGATATTAGGTGCTGAACTTAATTGGGATTTTTCCAATATTTTGAATAAATTTAAAAATTCTTGAAAAATCGATTTTTTGGAAAATTGTTACGAAATTACTTTCAATTACTAATTGAAGCATCTACTTTCCGAAAGTGAAGTCAATTTGAAAATATCTCACTTAGTTCTTGGGATATTAGGTGCTGAACTTAATTGGGATTTTTCCAATATTTTGAATAAATTTAAAAATTCTTGAAAAATTGTTTTTTTTGGAAAATTGTTATAAAATTACTTTCAATTATTAATTGAAGCATCTACTTTCTAAAAGTGAGGTCAATTTGAAAATATCTCACTTAGTTCTTGAGATATTAGATGCTGAACTTAATTGGGATTTTTCCAATATTTTGAATAAATTTAAAAATTCTTGAAAAATTGGTTTTTTGGAAAATTGTTATGAAATTAGTTTCAATTACTAATTGAAGCATCTACTTTCCAAAAATGAAGTCAATTTAAAAATATCTCACTTAGTTCTGGAGATATTAGATGCTGAACTTAATTGGGATATTTCCAATATTTTGAATAAATTTAAAAATTCTTGAAAAATCGATTTTTTGGCAAATTGTTACGAAATTAGTTTCAATTACTAATGAGAGCATCTACTTTCCAAAAGTGAAGTCAATTTGAAAATATCTCACTTAGTTCTTGGGATATTAGGTGCTGAACTTAATTGGGGTTTTCCCAATATTTTGAATAAATTTAAAAATTCTTGAAAAATTGGTTTTTTGGAAAATTGTTATGAAATTAGTTTCAATTACTAATTGAAGCATCTACTTTCCAAAAATGAAGTCAATTTGAAAATATCTCACTTAGTTCTTGAGATATTAGATGCTGAACTTAATTGGGATATTTCCAATATTTTGAATAAATTTAAAAATTCTTGAAAAATCGATTTTTTGGCAAATTGTTACGAAATTAGTTTCAATTACTAATTAGAGCATCTACTTTCCAAAAGTGAAGTCAATTTGAAAATATCTCACTTAGTTCTTGGGATATTAGGTGCTGAACTTAATTGGGATTTTCCCAATATTTTGAATAAATTTAAAAATTCTTGAAAAATTGGTTTTTTGGAAAATTGTTATGATATTACTTTCAATTACTAATTGGGGCATCTACTTTCCAAAAGTGAGGTCAATTTGAAAATATCTTACTTAGTTCTTGAGATATTAGGTGCTGAACTTAATTGGGATTTTTCCAATATTTTGAATAAATTTAAAAATTCTTGAAAAATTGGTTTTTTGGAAAATTGTTACGAAATTACTTTCAATTACTAATTGGTGCATCTACTTTTGAAAAGTGAAGTCAATTTGAAAATATCTTACTTAGTTCTTGAGATATTAGGTGCTGAACTTAATTGGGATTTTTCCAATATTTTGAATAAATTTAAAAATTCTTGAAAAATTGGTTTTTTAGAAAATTGTTACGAAATTACTTTCAATTACTAATTGGTGCATCTACTTTTGAAAAGTGAAGTCAATTTGAAAATATCTTACTTAGTTCTTGAGATATTAGGTGCTGAACTTAATTGGGATTTTTCCAATATTTTGAATAAATTTAAAAATTCTTGAAAAATTGGTTTTTTAGAAAATTGTTACGAAATTACTTTCAATTACTAATTGGTGCATCTACTTTTGAAAAGTGAAGTCAATTTGAAAATATCTTACTTAGTTCTTGAGATATTAGGTGCTGAACTTAATTGGGATTTTTCCAATATTTTGAATAAATTTAAAAATTCTTGAAAAATTGGTTTTTTAGAAAATTGTTACGAAATTACTTTCAATTACTAATTGGTGCATCTACTTTTGAAAAGTGAAGTCAATTTGAAAATATCTCACTTAGTTCTTGAGATATAAGGTGCTGAACTTAATTGGGATTTTTCCAATATTTTGAATAAATTTAAAAATTCTTGAAAAATTGGTTTTTTGGAAAATTGTTATGAAATTGCTTTCAATTACTAATTGAAGCATCTACTTTCCAAAAATGAAGTCAATTTGAAAATATCTCACTTAGTTCTTGAGATATAAGCTGCTGAACTTAATTGGGATTTTTCCAATATTTTGAATAAATTTAAAAATTCTTGAAAAATTGTTTTTTTGGAAAATTGTTATGAAATTGCTTTCAATTACTAATTGAAGCTTCTACTTTCCAAAAATTAAGTCAATTTGAAAATATCTCACTTAGTTCTTGAGATATAAGCTGCTGAACTTAAACGGGATTTTTCCAATATTTTGAATAAATTTAAAAATTCTTGAAAAATCGATTTTTTGGAAAATTGTTATGAAATTACTTTTAATTACTAATTGAAGCATCTACTTTCCGAAAGTGAAGTCAATTTGAAAATATCTCACTTAGTTCTTGAGATATTAGCTGCTGAACTTAATTCGGATATTTCCAATATTTTGAATAAATTTAAAAATTCTTGAAAAATCGATTTTTTGGCAAATTGTTACGAAATTAGTTTCAATTACTAATTGAAGCATCTATTTTCCAAAAGTGAAGTCAATTTGAAAATATCCTACTTAGTTCTTGAGATATTAGCTGCTGAACTTAATTGAAATTTTTCTAATATTTTGAATAAATTTAAAAATTCTTGAAAAATCGATTTTTTGTAAAATTGTTATGAAATTACTTTCAATTACTAATTGGAGCATCTACTTTCCGAAAGTGAAGTCAATTTGAAAATATCTCACTTAATTCTTGAGATATAAGCTGCTGAACTTAATTGGGATTTTTACAATATTTTGAATAAATTTAAAAATTCTTGAAAAATTGGTTTTTTGGAAAATTGTTATGAAATTGCTTTCAATTATTAATTGAAGCATCTACTTTCTAAAAGTGAAGTCAATTTGAAAATATCTCACTTAATTCTTGAGATATAAGCTGCTAAACTTAATTGGGATTTTTCCAATATTTTGAATAAATTTAAAAATTCTTGAAAGATTGTTTTTTTTGGAAAATTGTTATAAAATTACTTTCAATTATTAATTGAAGCATCTACTTTCTAAAAGTGAGGTCAATTTGAAAACATCTCACTTAGTTCTTGAGATATAATCGTCTGAACTTAATTGGGATCTTTTCAGTATTTTGTATAAATTTAAAAATTCCTGAAAAATTGATTTTGCGTTAACGTTCGATTAGGGTCTAATTAAGGGCTAATTAAAACGATATTTGAGTCGAATAAGATTTTTTGAAGAATTTTTGAAACATAAAAATGCAAAAAGGGAATGCGAAAAGAAACTTGATGAATCTAAATGAGAAATTAAACTGTGGTTAGTTTGCAAAGCGTTAACCTTGGCATCTATGTATCTGAGTGTAAAGAGAAAGGATTGAGTCATTACTTTTAATCCATTAATCCAGTTAAAACGCAAAAAAAGTTTATATTAAAATTTTTATAGCTTCTATTAACGATAATAAAACTTGTACAACTTTTATTATTCGATAATCGTCTTTTACAACAATGTTGACAACATTTTCGGTTCTAATTGTAGTATTCAGGTTGTTCCCGATTTAACTTCATGGAAGATTAACCAAAAACAGAAGAAATAGCCATTCGGAAGTTATCTTAATTGCATTTTATCGCGTAACGGGTCATTCCTTAAGGTCCTTATCGACGCGACGCTTTTCGATGAAATAATATTCAATTTTAATCCAAATTAACCAATATTTTCTTTTTAACAAAACCATTCTAAGTTATCTTCGCGAAAAGCGTTAGAAAAATGAAACCGAAACGTTTGAAATCTCAGCTAAAAATACGACGCGGTAAATAACGGCGTAGCAAAATGCGAAAACAAGACGATATTTCGTCGTCGTCGTCGTGTTACATTTTTTTTTATACTAAATTTATAATATTTTTGTTATGTAAGTTTTTAAAAATTGACTTCAATTACGTGTAGGGCTTCAAAGTTGAGTCGAAGAAGCTTTTCCGCTCGACCAAAGACGCGGGGAGACGTAGAGACGCACGTGTTAAAGAGGAAGAAAGAGATGGATACAAAGAGGAGGAATAAAAATGCGAAGGAATAAAAAAAAAGATTAAAGGTGAAGCGAGAGGTTCGACGACGCGGTGCGAGAAGAGAAAAGAAGAGAAAAGACGGAGTTCGAGCACGGCTGCTACCGCTTGTGGACACCCAGAACACGTGGATGGTAAGAAACTGGTTGTTGTTGAGGACGGTTATCTTAGAAAAAATTTTTTTTCGATTTATTTTTATCAAAAATTGATAATGTTACATCAAAATCGGGTTTTAATCAAATATTTGTTTTGATTAAAATTGTATTAAGATCTAAATGCTTGAAAAAATTTGAATCGAGTCAAAGATAAGATCAAAGAATCAAAAATAAGATCCAGAAAGATCTTGACGAAGACGGAACAACAAAAGCTTCGAAAATAAATAAAATATTAAAATGTGTTTCCTTCGTATGCGCATTTCTTACAAAAAAACTAACTAAAAAGTACGACTTTTCATCCTTTATTTCGAAGGAAATAAATGATTATTTATATAAACTGCAAGTTTGAATTTTATTGTTGATTTAAAAAATGAATATAGACTATAATAAAAAATAGTAAGTTCAAAAAAAATAGGTCGACTTCGAGAGTCTCGATCCTAGGAACTTCGAAATCAAAGCTCGGCAATACACGAGGTCATTAAAAATCGATTTTTCCTTGCGACATATAAAATGAACTTTAAACGTGTTGAAACTTAAAAAATAAATTACGCGCCTTAAAAGGGGGCATTGGATCAAAAGCTCTGGTAGAAGTGATACATATTCAATATAGATTCATCATAAAAAAATTCATCAAAATTGGTGAAGAGTCAACTGCGATGTCTCCTTGTTAGTAAATATACAAAGTCTCATATACGACGATTTTATTCTCACTCCGCCGAGCTCGCTACATCTTTCAAATCGACTTATAGGAGACTATATATTCCAAAATGGACTATTTCATGTTGACATTAAAATCCGGCGCCTCGCCCGCTACGCGACCTCGGCGAAGTGAAGCGAAATCATTCCTTGTATATCTTAGTATATATGCAAAGACTCCTATAAGACGATTTCATCTTCACTCCGCCGAGGTCGCGTAGCGGGCGAGGCGTTACAATCTTCCAAAATAAATTATTTTATGTTAATATTTCAGATCTAGCGCCTCGTCCGCAAGTAACCTTGGTGATTTGAGGCGAAATCGTTCCTTGTATATCTTAGTAAATATACAAAAATTCCTATAAGACGATTCCACCTTCACTTTGCCGAGGTCGCGTAGCGGGCGAGGCGCTGCAATCTTCCAAAATGAACTATTTTATGTTAACATTAAAATCCAACGCCTCGCTCGCTACGCGACCTCGGTGAGATGAGGCGAAATCGTTCCTTGTATATCTTAATAAATATATAAAGTCTCCTATAAGACCATTTTATATTCACTACGCCGAGGTCGCGTAGCGGGCGAGGCGCTCCAATCTTCCAAAATGGACTATTTTATGTTAACATTAAAATCAAGCGCCTCGCCTGCTACGCGACCTCGGCGAAGTGAGGCGAAATCGTTTCTTGTATACCTTAGTAAATATACAAAGTCTTATATAAAAGGATTTTCTTCTCACTCCGCCGAGGTCGCGTAGCGGGCGAGGCGCTCCAATCTTCCAAAATGGACTATTTTATATTAACATTAAAATCAAGCGCCTCGCTCGCTACGCGACCTCGGTGAAATGAGGCGAAATCGTTCCTTGTATATCTTAATAAATATATAAAGTCTCCTATAAGACCATTTTATATTCACTACGCCGAGGTCGCGTAGCGGGCGAGGCGCTCCAATCTTCCAAAATGGACTATTTTATGTTAACATTAAAATCAAGCGCCTCGCCTGCTACGCGACCTCGGCGAAGTGAGGCGAAATCGTTTCTTGTATACCTTAGTAAATATACAAAGTCTTATATAAAAGGATTTTCTTCTCACTCCGCCGAGGTCGCGTAGCGGGCGAGGCGCTCCAATCTTCCAAAATGGACTATTTTATATTAACATTAAAATCAAGCGCCTCGCTCGCTACGCGACCTCGGTGAAATGAGGCGAAATCGTTCCTTGTATATCTTAATAAATATATAAAGTCTCCTATAAGACCATTTTATATTCACTACGCCGAGGTCGCGTAGCGGGCGAGGCGCTCCAATCTTCCAAAATGGACTATTTTATGTTAACATTAAAATCAAGCGCCTCGCCTGCTACGCGACCTCGGCGAAGTGAGGCGAAATCGTTTCTTGTATACCTTAGTAAATATACAAAGTCTTATATAAAAGGATTTTCTTCTCACTCCGACGAGGTCGCGTAGCGGGCGAGGCGTTACAATCTCCCAAAATGCACTATTTTATGTTAATATTTCATATCTAGCGCCTCGTCCGCAAGTAACCTTGGTGATTTGAAGCGAAATCGTTCCTTGTATATCTTAGTAAATATACAAAAATTCCTATAAGACGATTCCATCTTCACTCCGCCGAGGTCGCGTAGCGGGCGAGGCGTTACAATCTTCCAAAATGAACTATTTTATGTTAACATTAAAATCCAACGCCTCGCCCGCTACGCGACCTCGGCGAAGTGAGACGAAATCGTTTCTTGTATACCTCAGTATATATACAAAGTCTTCTATAAGACGATTTTCTCCTCAATTTGCCGAGGTCGCTTGCGGGCGAGGCATTACAGTCTCGAGAATGAACGATTGCATGTTAATATTTCATATCCAGGGCCTCGCCCGCTACGCGACCTCGGCGATGTGAGACGAAATCGTTTCTTATATACCTCAGTATATATACAAAGTCTTCTATAAGACGATTTTCTTCTCATTTCGCCGAGGTCGCTTGCGGGCGAGGCATTACAGTCTCGAAAATGAACGATTGCATGTTAATATTTCATATTTAAGGCCTCGCCCGCTACGCGACCTCGGTGAAGTGAAGCAAAATCGTTCCTTGTATATCTTAGTAAATATACAAAGACTCCTATAAGATGATTCCATCTTC
Organism: Onthophagus sagittarius; assembly: GCA_036711965.1. Taxonomy (NCBI): domain Eukaryota; kingdom Metazoa; phylum Arthropoda; class Insecta; order Coleoptera; family Scarabaeidae; genus Onthophagus; species Onthophagus sagittarius. The sequence continues at coordinate 15,229,633 of JASERS010000008.1, forward strand.
ACTCCATCATGGTCATGTAGCGGGCGAGACGCTACAATCTTCCAAAATGGTCTATTTTATGTTAACATTAAAATCCGGCGCCTCGCCCGCTACGCGACCTCGGCGAAATGAGGCGAAATCGTTCCTTGTATATCTTAGTAAGTATACAAAGACTCATATAAGACGATTTTATTCTCACTCCGCCGAGGTCGCGGAGCGGGCGAGGCGCTAGAATCTTCCAAAATTGACGATTTTATATCAAAATTTCAACTCCAGCGCCTCGCCCGCTTCGCGACCTCGGCGATTTAAGGTAAAATCGTTCTTTGTATATCTTAATAAATATATAAAATGTCTTATAAGATGATCTTATCTGTACTTCGCCGAGGTCGCGAAGCGAGCGAGGCCCTACAATCTTCCAAAATGGACGATTTTAACTAAAATCGTTTCTATTATTCTCACTCCGCCGAGGTCGCGAAGCGGGCGAGGCGCTGGAGTTGAAATTTTTATATAAAAGCGTCCATTTTGGAAGATTCGCGCGCCTCGCCCGCTACGTGACCTCGGCGGTGTGATAATAAAATCGTCTTGTATGAGTCTTTGTATATTAACTAAGATATACAAGGAACGATTTCGCCTCAAATCGCCGAGGTCGCGTAGCGGGCGAGGCGCTGGAGTTAAAATTTTATATAAAATCGTTCATTACATCTTCCAAAATGAACGATTTTATATAAATATTTTAAATCCAGCGCCTCGCCCGCTACGCGACCTCGGCGAAGTGAGGTGAAATCGTTTCTTGCATATCTTGTAAAATATACAAAACCTCATATAAAATAATTTTATTCTCACTCCGCCGAGGTCGCGAAGCGGGCGAGGCGCTAGAATCTTCCAAAATTGACGATTTTATATCAAAATTTTAACTCCAGCGCCTTGTCCGCTTCGCGACCTCGGCGATTTAAGCTAAAATCGTTCCTTGTATATCTTAATAAATATATAAAATGTCTTATAAGATGATCTTATTTGTACTTCGCCGAGGTCGCGAAGCGAACGAGGCCCTACAATTTTCTAAAATGAACGATTTTATACAAATATTAAAAATCCAGTGCCTCGCCCGCAAGCGACTTCGGCGAAATGAGACGAAAAGGTTCCTTGTATATCTTAGTAAATCTACAAAGACTCCTATAAGACGATTCCATCTTCACTCAGCCGAGGTCGCGTAGCGGGCGAGGCGCTACAATCTTCCAAAATGGACTATTTTATGTTAACATTAAAATCCGGCGCCTCGCCCGCTACGCGACCTCGGCGAAGTGAAGCGAAATCATTTCTTGTATATGTTAGTATATACAAGGTGTTCCGCATAAGAGCCGACACAGAGCAGTGGCATGTAGACCAACCTAAAATATAATGATTTAACGCAACTTGCCTTATACTAAGCTGCACCAATGAGAAGTTACAGGCTTTTAAAGTTGAATCTTAAATTTCGAAAAAATTAATATCTCGGTAATAGAGTAAGTTAGAAAAACCAAATTTGGTATACGTTATGAGTGTACCAAGGGCATTAATCGGTAGAAAGCAAAGAACATTTAAAGCATTTCAAGGGGTTCGTTAGGGATGATGGTACCCTAAAATTTGAAGGACATTTTTAACCTGTTACCGGATTTAAAAAATTCTTAGTCAAAAAAAATTCGTCTTTGTATACAGGGTATCCCGCTGTATACAAAGACTCCTAGAAGACGATTTCACCTTCACTCCGCCGAGGTCGCGTAGCGGGCGAGGCCCTACAATCTTCCAAAATGATGGATTTCATGTTAATATTTCATGTCTAGCGCCTCGCTCGCAAACAACGTCGGCGATTTGAAGCGAAATCGTTTCTTGTATACCTTAATAAAAATACAAAATCTTCTATAAGACGATTTTTTTCTTACTCCGCCGAGGTCGCGTAGCGGGCAAGGCCCTACAATCTTCCAAAATGAACGATTTTGTGTTAATATTTCAAATCCAGCGCCTCGCCCGCTACGCGACCTCGGCGAAGTGAGGAAAAAATCGTCTTTTAAAAGACTATGTATATTTACTAAAGTATACAAGGAACGATTTCTCGTCAAATCGCCGAGTTCGCGTAGCGGGCGGGGTGCTAGACATGAAATATTAACATGAAATCGATCATTTTGGAAGATGTAGCGCCTCGCCCGCTACGCGACCTCGGCGGAGTGAAGATGGAATCGTCTTATAGGAGTCTTTGTATATTTACTAAGATATACAAGGAACCTTTTCGTCTCATTTCGCCGAGGTTGCGTAGCGGGCGAGGCGCTTGATTTGAAATTTCGTCCATTTTGGAAAATTGTAGCGCCTCGCCCGCTACGCGACCTCGGTGGAGTGAAGATAGAATCGTTTTATAGGAGTCTGTATGTTTACTAAGATATACAAGAAACGATTTCGCTTCACTTCGCCGAGGTCGCGTAGCGGGCGAGGCGCTGGATTTGAAATATTAACACAAAATCGTTCATTTTGGAAGATTGTAGGGCCTCGCCCGCTACGCGACCTCGGCGGAGTAAGAAAAAAAATCGTCTTATAGAAGACTATGTACATTTATTAAAGTATACAAAGAATGATTTCTTGTCAAATCGCCGAGGTAGCTTGTGAGCGAGGCGCTGTATTTGAAATATTAACAGGAAATCGTCCATTTTGGAAGATGTTATGCCTCGCCCGCTACGCGACCTCGGCAGAGTGTAAATAAAATCGTTCCTTGTGTGTCTCGGTAAATAGAATCCTCTACAAAACGATTTTATTCTCATTCCGCCGAGATCGCGTAGCGGGCGAGGCGCTCGATTTGAGATTTCATCCATTTTGCAAAATTCTCTTGCCTCGCCCGCTACGCGACCTCGGCGAAGTGAGACAAAATCGTTTCTTGTATACCTCAGTGTATATACAAAGCCTTCTATAAGACGATTTTCTTCTCATTTCGCCGAGGTCGCTTGCGGGCGAGGCATTACAGTTTCCAACATGAACGATTGCATGTTAATACTTCATATCCAGGGCCTCGCCCGCTACGCGACCTCGGCGAAGTGAGGCGAAATCGTTCCTTGTATATCTTAGTAAGTATACAAAGACTCCTACAAGACGATTCCATCTTCACTCAGCCGAGGTCGCGTAGCGGGCGAGGCGCTGCAATCTTCTAAAATGGACGAGTTTATGTTAACATTAAAATCCAGCGCCTCGCCCGCTACGCGACCTCGGCGAAGTGAGGCAAAATCGTTTCTTGTATATCTTAGTAATTATACAAAGTCTTCTAGTAAATATTTCATATCCAGTCTTATATCTAACTCGTATATATCTAATATCCTAACTTTAATTAAGTTAGCCGGCGATTAATTAATTTTTAATTGAAGATATGAGCTTAAATCGTTGCAACCTCAACCCTCTCGTTACTTCATACAAAATGTTTTTTTGGCAATTAATTTAGATAATGTACTTTTATAAAATTGATTTTTGAATTATTATTACCTTAACCCGGCGTTAACGCTCCATTTGTGTATAGTTAAGGATTAATTAGCATGGTTTTTGTTGTTGAGGATAGTTATCTTAGAGAAAAAAAATTTTTTTCGATTTATTTCAAAATTTTTTATCAAAAATTGATAATATTACTTCAAAATCATATTTTAATCAAACAATAAAATTATATTAACACCAAAATGCTTGAAAAATTTAAGTCGAGTTAAAAATAAGATCAAAGAATCAAAAATGAGACAGAGTGAGCGTAAAGAAGACGTTATCGATCCCGCAAGTTTAGAACGGCGTAGAATATTCGAGAAAGGTCCTGGCGAAGATGGAACAAACCCGAATTTCTTACTTAACCGAACGTTGGTTTTGAGTTGGAAATAATTGCTGAAGAGTAATATAAATTGTATTATGCTGATTGTCTTAACTAATGGTTTATTGTAATTTTGGTTGACTCACTCTGCCGAGGCACTACAATCTTCAAAAATGAACGAGTTTAATTTTAATCCTCCGTAAATTTTAATCCTCCGTTAATTTAATTTTTAATTGAAGATATGATTTTAAAACGTTACAAACCCAACCCTCTCGTTGCTTCATATAAAAGGTTTTTTTCACAATTAATTTAGATGATGTACTTTGGTAAAATCGATTTTTGAATTATTATTACGTTAACTCGACGTTAACGCTCAATTAATGTATAGTTAAGGGTAAATTAGCATGGTTTTGTATCACTTAAAAACTAAAATAGCAAATGTGAATTTTTATGGAAAAAAGAACAATTTTCAAGTTTCCAATAAATCATTGTATGTTAAGCCAAAGATATTTAATAACACTATTTTTAACTATCAAAGATAACTTCATCACCGCAATACAAATCAAGTTAAATATTAAATAAATTAATAATAAATATAATAATAATATAAGAGTCTTAGCAAATAATTCAGGTGACATTATTCAAATGAAGTCTTATAAATCTCATTTTTAACTTAATTCTTACCTTAACTCGGCATTAACGCTCGATTAAAGCTAATCGAAATCTAATTAAAGGTTGATTTGTTGCTATTTTTGTATTTTGAGAAGTAAAAATAGCAAATAAGAAATTTTTGTATGAAAAAAATTATGTTTAGGTACTTTAACTTGTTACAATTTGCGTATTTTGGGTATTTTTAACTTAATTGGTAATAAATAAGGGTTGATTTCTTACGATTTGTGTAACTTAAAAGGTAGATTTAGGTAAAATGAAATTTTAGTATGAAAAAGATGATTTTTATCTTGATTGTTACTTTAACTCGGCGTTAACGCCCGATTAATATCGAGTTAAGGGTTGATTTGTTGCTATTTGTTTATTTTGAAAAGAACAAATAGAAAATAAGACATTTTTTGTATAAAAAAAAGATGATTTTAATTTAATTATTACCTTAACTTGGCGTTAATGCTCGATTAACGTCGAATTAAGGGTTGATTTGTTATTATTTGTGTAACTTAAAGTGGAAATATGAAATTTTTTATGAAAAAGATGATTTAATTTGACCGAAAAATTATTAATTTTACAAAAATAAATAAATTTATTACAAAAACGTTGTTGAACGTCTTACAAACCTTTTATATGAAGCAACGAGAGGGTTGGGTTTGTAACGTTTTAAAATCATATCTTCAATTAAAAAGAGGGCTAATCGCCGGTTAACTTAGGGTTAACGTTAGGATATTGGCTAGATATGAGTTAGATACAAAGTTTGGATATAAAATATTAATATTAAATCGTTTATTTTCGAAGATTGTGGCGTCTCGCCGGCAAGCGACCTCGGCGGAATGAGAATAAAATCGTCTTGTAGAGGACTCTATTTACCGAGACACACAAGGAACGATTTTATTTACACTCTGCCGAGGTCGCGTAGCGGGCGAGGCATAACATCTTCCAAAATGGACGATTTCCTGTTAATATTTCAAATACAGCGCCTCGCTCGCAAGCTACCTCGGCGATTTGACAAGAAATCATTCTTTGTATACTTTAATAAATGTACATAGTCTTCTATAAGACGATTTTTTTTCTTACTCCGCCGAAGTCGCGTAGCGGGCGAGGCGCTACAATTTTCCAAAATGGATGAAATTTCAAATCAAGCGCCTCGCCCGCTACGCAACCTCGGCGAAATGAGACGAAAAGGTTCCTTGTATATCTTAGTAAATATACAAAGACTCCTATAAGACGATTCCATCTTCACCCCGCCGAGGTCGCGTAGCGGGCGAGGCGCTACATCTTCCAAAATGGACGATTTCGTGTTAATATTTCATATCAGGGAAACACCCTGTATACAAAGACGAATTTTTTTTGACTAAGAATTTTTTAAATCCGGTAACAGGTTAAAAATGTCCTTCAAATTTTAGGGTACCATCATCCCTAACGACTATATTTACTAAAGTATACAAGAAATAATTTCTTTTCAAATCGATTTAAAATGTATACATAAACTCGTCCATTTTTTAAAGATTGTAGCGCCTCGTCCGCGAGCGACTTTGGCGGAGTGAGGAAAAAATCGTCTTATGGAAGACTGTATATTTATTACGGTATACAAGAAACAATCTCGCTTCAAATCGCCGAGGTCGCTTGCGGGCGAGGCGCTGAATATGTAATATTAACACAAAATCGTTCATTTTGGAAGATTGTAGGGCCTCGCCCTCTACGCGACCTCGGCGGAGTGAAGATGAAATCGTTTTATAGGAGTCTTTGTATATTTACTAAGATATACAAAGAACGATTTCGCCTCACTTCGCCGAGGTCGCGTAGCGGGCGAGGAGCTGGATTTTAATGTTAACATAAAATAGTCTACTTTGGAAGATTGTAGCGCCTCGCCCGCTACGCGACCTCGGCGGAGTGAAGATAGAGTCGTCTTGTAGGAGTCTTTGTATATTTTCTAAGATATACAAAGAACGATTTCGCCTCACTTCGCCGAGGTCGCGTAGCGGGCGAGGAGCTGGATTTTAATGTTAACATAAAATAGTCTACTTTGGAAGATTGTAGCGCCTCGCCCGCTACGCGACCTCGGCGGAGTGAAGATAGAGTCGTCTTGTAGGAGTCTTTGTATATTTTCTAAGATATACAAAGAACGATTTCGCCTCACTTCGCCGAGGTCGCGTAGCGGGCGAGGCGCTTGATTTGAAATTTCGTCCATTTTAGAAAATTGTAGCGCCTCGCCCGCTACGCGACCTCGGCGGAGTGAGAAAAAAAATCGTCTTATAAAAGACTATGTATATTTACTAAAGTATACAAAGAATGATTTCTCGTTAAATCGCCGAGGTCGCGTAGCGGGTGAGGCGCTGGATTTGAAATATTAACACGAAAACGTCCATTTTGGAAGATGTAGCGCCTCGCCCGCTACGCGATCTCGGCGGAGTGAAGATGAAATCGTTTTATAGGAGTCTTTGTATGTTTACTAAGATATACAAAGAACGATTTCGCCGAGGTCGCGTAGCGGGCGAGGCGTTGGATTTTAATGTTAACATAAAATAGTCTACTTTGGAAGATTGTAGCGCCTCGCCCGCTACGCGACCTCGGCGGAGTGAAGATGGAGTCGTCTTGTAGGAGTTTTTGTATATTTTCTAAGATATACAAGGAACGATTTCGCCTCACTTCGTCGAGGTCGCGTAGCGGGCGAGGCGCTCGATTTGAAATTTCGTCCATTTTAGAAAATTGTAGCGCCTCGCCCGCTACGCGACCTCGGCGGAGTGAGAAAACAAATCGTCTTATAAAGGACTATGTATATTTACTAAAGTATACAAGGAATGATTTCTCGTTAAATCGCAGAGGTCGCGTAGCGGGCGAGGCGCTGGATTTGAAATATTAACACGAAATCGTCCATTTTGGAAGATGTAGCGTCTCGCCCGCTACGCGACCTCGGCGGAGTGTGAATAAAATCGTTCCTTGTGTCTCAGTAAATATGTAGAATCGTCTACAAGACGATTTTATTCTCATTCCGCCGAGGTCGCGTAGCGGGCGAGGTGCTCGATTTGAAATTTCGTCCATTTTGGAAAATTCTCTTGCCTCGCCCGCTACGCGACCTCGGCGAAGTGAGACGAAATCGTTTCTTGTATACCTCAGTATATATACAAAGCCTTCTATAAGACGAGTTTCTTCTCATTTCGCCGAGGTCGCTTGAGGGCGAGGCACTGCAGTCTCCAAAATGAACGATTACATGTTAATACTTCATATCCAGGGCCTCGCCCGCTACGCGACCTCGGCGACTTAGAGTAAAATCGTTCCTTGTATATCTTAGTAAATATACAAAGACTCCTATAAAACGATTCCATCTTCACTTCGCCTATTTTATGTTAATATTAAAATCCAGCGCCTCTGAAAATATGAAATTTTTTATGTAAAAGATGATTTAATTTGATCGAAAAATTATTAATTTTACAAAAACAAATAAATTTATTACAAAAACTAAAAAAATGAAACAAAAAAACAACATCATCTAAATTGATTGTTTGAGCACAATCGAAAAGATTTGAATAAATCATGAATCCCTTTTTTATCAAACAAATTCTTTTTTATCATTATTATTCGTCGCCGTTCGGAGTTAATTTGCAGAGGGCGTTAAAAAATTCAAACCGATCGTTTTTTACGCCCAACAAATTTTTTCTCGCAACGTTTTTCCTGTTACTACAGTTAGGTCGGGGTCTCTTTTTCGCTTTTATTTTCGGTTTAGGTTATCGCCAGTTCAATCATTATCCGAACCTTTTGCGGGGTTTGTTTCGATTTGAATGGGGGTTAATAATCGATTTTTAGCGCGACCGTGATTCCTTTAAAACGCAAATAAAATGAATATAAACAACGAACTATAAATTATTCGGATTCTTTTTAAATATTTCGAATCGTTTTTCCGGGATGATTGTTTTCGAAATAGCATAATCGTTATGTATGTACTTATTATTGTTAATATTGTCATTGTATGTTTATGATTTGTTCACTCCCAGATGTTCCTACACGATATCTAGAATTGTTTCGTGATATTATTATTATTATCATTATTACAATTGAATGAGTCACACATTTCGATTTTATTCTATTTTATTTATTTATTTATTTATTTACCGTTTAAAAGAGGTGGTAAATTTCATTTTTTTCTTAAATTTTTCTAGAAATCCGGCGTAAATGGTGGTGGTCGAAATGGCGATGATAATCCAAAACAATCAGGTCGCACACACGCACCACAACCCACACAATTAACACAGAACATGTTTTTTTTTTCTTTATATTTTGTTTTTATTCAATTTTTTTTATTTTTCGGCTAAGCGAAAAACAAAAATAATAATCGAGAGGTCCCTCACATATCCGTTTCCGGTTTTAGCACAACGCGGAGAAGTCAACACCAAAACGTAATAACTCAAATTTATTATTCATTCATTCTTAATAAAGGGATTAACGAGATATTATTACTATTTTAGATATTATTTCGAAAAAAAAAATGAGCACATCAAACAACACCGAAACTAAAACAAACGATATCGAATTCAATTTTCTTTTATTTAGTATGAAATAAAAAAGGTTTAATCGCGTCGGATTTTAGTAATTTCTCTTCGAGTTTAGCGTTCGTTTGTTGCGCGGTTGCCGTCGTTCAACTGGCGCTACGTAATCGAGAAAATTCTGACATAGAGCAGTGGCGGCGCGGCGTCGTCGTCGGGGGCCTCCGGGTTCGGAAGCTTTCGTTCGTCATCGACGCCGCCGCCCGCCCCTCGCCCCTTGCCCCGATCCAACCCTAACTATAAAGGCACTAAAGGTGGATATCGTGGTCGAGAGCTTCTGGTACATTCCCTTTAAGATCTCCAAGAGAAGGAAGGTACACGATAGAAATTGTATTATTTTTGAACCATCCGATTATTAAGATGTTTATTTTTTTGATGCAACAAAAATTTACTTTGTATTTTAACGAATTAGTTATGTAGAAATAATAATTAAAACATTCGTAATTGCAGGAAAAGGCTAAAATTCGATGTGGAAATATTGAGGAAAGAAAATTAGTCAAAGGTAATTGACGTGGAAAGAAGACCTTATGAATTATTGGACGGCTTTTAAAATTACTACTCCAAACCCGATGGTTATCGCTTCTTATTGAGAGACTTGTTCGATTCACTTTTGATTATGGTCTAATAAAACTTGGCGGCTAATGCAAAATGAACACGTAGTGTATATGACACTAACATACAGAAATCTACTAACACACACACCCCTATAATGTGGGCCTAACTTTTTGGAAGACGAAGAATTAATCTAGGACATTTACTCGTTTCGTAGTACGATGGAACAACGCCATATTACGCATTAAATTGATCTTCAGTGAAGGTGATTATAACTGAATTTGCACAATGAAAGCTACATCTTCTATCATGTACTATGTTTTTGGATGTAATGATCTACATCCAACATAAGCGACTCAAACAACTCCTTCGATTTCGGGCGAAATAAAGTCTCTCATATAAGACGATTTCATTTCTAAGATGTAACGCGAGGCGTTACATCTTCCAAAATGGACGATTTCGTGTTAATATTTTATATTCAGCGCCTCCCTCGTAAACGACCTGGGCGATTTGAGTCAAAATCGTTCCTTGTATATGTCAGTAAGTGTATAAAGTCTTCTATAAGACGCTTTTATTCACACTCCGCCGAGGTCGCGTAGCGGGCGAGGCGCTACATCTTCCAAAATGGACTATTTTGTGTTGATATTTCAAATCCAGCGCCTCGCCCGCAAGCGACCTCCGCGATTTGAGGCGAAATCGTTCCTTGTATGTCTCAGTAAGTGTATAAAGTCTTCTATAAGATACTTTTATTCACACTCCGCCGAGGTCGCGTAGCGGGCGAGGCGCTACATCTTCCAAAATGGACTATTTTGTGTTGATATTTCAAATCCAGCGTCTCGCCCGCAAGCGACCTCGGCGATTTGAGGTGAAATCGTTCCTTGTATGTCTCAGTAAATGTAGAAAGTCTTCTATAAGACGATTTTATTCTCACTCCGCCGAGGTCGCGTAGCGGGCGAGGCGCTACAATTTTCCAAAATGGACTATTTTATGTTAAGGGTAAAATCCAGCGCCTCGCCCGCTACGCGACCTCGGCGAAGTAAGGAGAAATCGTTTCTTGTATATCATAGTAAATATACAAAGATTCCTATAAGACGATTCTACCTTCACTCCACCGAGGTCGCGTAGCGGGCGAGGCGCTACAATTTTCTAAAATGGACGAAATTACAAATCGGGCGCCTCGCCCGCTACGCGACCTCGGCGAAATGAGGCGCAATCGTTCCTTGTATATCTTAGTAAATATACAAAGCCTCATATGCGACGATTTTATTCTCACTACGCCGAGCTCGCTTGCGGACGAGGCGCTACATCTTCCAAAATAGACGATTTCGTGTTAATATTTCAAATCCAGCGCCTCGCCCGCTACGCGACCTCGGCGAAGTGAAGCGAAATCGTTTCTTGTATATCTTAGTAAACATACAGATTTCTATAAAACGATTCTATCTTCACTCCACCGAGGTCGCGTAGCGGGCGAGGCGCTACAATTTTCTAAAATGGACGAAATTACAAATCGGGCGCCTCGCCCGCTACGCGACCTCGGCGAAATGAGGCGCAATCGTTCCTTGTATATCTTAGTAAATATACAAAGCCTCATATGCGACGATTTTATTCTCACTACACCGAGGTCGCTTACGGGCGAGGCGCTACATTTTCCAAAATAGACGATTTCGTGTTAATATTTCAAATCCAGCGCCTCACCCGCTACGCGACCTCGGCGAAGTGAAGCGAAATCGTTCCTTGTATATCTTAGTAAATATACAAAGCCTCATATACAACGATTTTACTCTCACTACGCCGAGCTCGCTTGCGAGCGAGGCGCTACATCTTCCAAAATAGACGATTTCGTGTTAATATTTCAAATCCAGCGCCTCGCCCGCTACGCGACCTCGGCGAAGTGAAGCGAAATCGTTTCTTGTATATCTTAGTAAATATACAAACTCCTATAAAACGATTCTATCTTCACTCCACCGAGGTCGCGTAGCGGGCGAGGCGCTACAATTTTCTAAAATGGACGAAATTACAAATCGGGCGCCTCGCCCGCTACGCGACCTCGGCGAAATGAGGCGCAATCGTTTCTTGTATATCTTAGTAAATATACAAAGCCTCATATACGACGATTTTATTCTCACTCCACCGAGGTCGCTTACGGGCGAGGCGCTACATTTTCCAAAATAGACGATTTCGTGTTAATATTTCAAATCCAGCGCCTCACCCGCTACGCGACCTCGGCGAAGTGAAGCGAAATCGTTCCTTGTATATCTTAGTAAATATACAAAGCCTCATATACAACGATTTTACTCTCACTACGCCGAGCTCGCTTGCGGGCGAGGCGCTACATCTTCCAAAATAGACGATTTCGTGTTAATATTTCAAATTCAGCGCCTCGCCCGCTACGCGACCTCGGCGAAGTGAAGCGAAATCGTTTCTTGTATATCTTAGTAAACATACAGATTTCTATAAAACGATTCTATCTTCACTCCACCGAGGTCGCGTAGCGGGCGAGGCGCTACAATTTTCTAAAATGGACGAAATTACAAATCGGGCGCCTCGCCCGCTACGCGACCTCGGCGAAATGAGGCGCAATCGTTCCTTGTATATCTTAGTAAATATACAAAGCCTCATATACGACGATTTTATTCTCACTCCACCGAGGTCGCTTACGGGCGAGGCGCTACATTTTCCAAAATAGACGATTTCGTGTTAATATTTCAAATCCAGCGCCTCACCCGCTACGCGACCTCGGCGAAGTGAAGCGAAATCGTTCCTTGTATATCTTAGTAAATATACAAAGCCTCATATACAACGATTTTACTCTCACTACGCCGAGCTCGCTTGCGGGCGAGGCGCTACATCTTCCAAAATAGACGATTTCGTGTTAATATTTCAAATTCAGCGCCTCGCCCGCTACGCGACCTCGGCGAAGTGAAGCGAAATCGTTTCTTGTATATCTTAGTAAACATACAGATTTCTATAAAACGATTCTATCTTCACTCCACCGAGGTCGCGTAGCGGGCGAGGCGCTACAATTTTCTAAAATGGACGAAATTACAAATCGGGCGCCTCGCCCGCTACGCGACCTCGGCGAAATGAGGCGCAATCGTTCCTTGTATATCTTAGTAAATATACAAAGCCTCATATACGACGATTTTATTCTCACTACGCCGAGCTCGCTTGCGGGCGAGGGGCTACATCTTCCAAAATAGACGATTTCGTGTTAATATTTCAAATCCAGCGCCTCGCCCGCTACGCGACCTCGGCGAAGTGAAGCGAAATCGTTTCTTGTATATCTTAGTAAACATACAGACTCCTATAAAACGATTCTATCTTCACTCCACCGAGGTCGCGTAGCGGGCGAGGCGCTACAATTTTCTAAAATGGACGAAATTACAAATCGAGCGCCTCGCCCGCTACGCGACCTCGGCGAAGTGAAGCGAAATCGTTCCTTGTATATCTTAGTAAATATGCAAAATCTCATACAATATGATTTCATTCTCAGTCCGCCGAGGTCGCGTAGCGGGCGAGCGTAGCGGGCTACATCTTCCAAAATAGACGATTTTGTGTTAATGTTTCGAATCCAGCGCCTCGCCCGCTACGCGACCTCGGCGATTTGAGTTGAAATCGTTCTTTGTATGTCGCTATATTTTCCAGAATGAACGATTTCTTGTTAATATTTCAAATACAGCGCCTAGCGATTTGGACTTAGAGCGAAATCGTTCTTTGTATGTCTCATTAAATATACAGGTGTCTCTGAAATGCGTGTACAACGGAATACCACAGATTTCTTGGCTAAAAATAGGCCGATTTAAGTTAACTTATTTATATCCAAAGTTGCTTCGTTTCGTCGCTAGAGCACTTCAAAGTTAGCAAAAAAAATTCGTTTATTCGTTATAACTCGAGAACACGTTAATGAATCAAAATCATTTTTAAGAAGTGAATTCTTAGGTTCAATCAACGTATTTTTATGGATTTGGATAAAATTTTAAAAACTGCTGAAGACATGGATTCTCGATCATTTCTGTGTTTTTAAAACTTCACCTAAAACCATAAAAAGACGTTAATTGAACCTAGGAACTTACATCTCGAAAATGGTTTTGATTGATTTTCGCGTTTTCGATTTATGAAGAATAAGCGAATTTTTTTTCTAACTTGAGGTCCTTTAGCGGCGAAACGAAGCAACTTTGGATATAGATAAGTTAACTTAAATGGGCCTATTTTTAGCCAAGGAATCTGTGGTATTTCGTTGTATACGCATTTCAGAGACACTCTGTATAAAGTATTTTATAAGACGATTTTATTCTTACTCCGCTGAGGTTACGTACCGGACGAGGCGCTACAATTTTCCAAAATGAACTATTTTATGTTAACATTAAAATCCAGCGCCTCGCCCGCTTCGCGACCTCGGCGAAGTAACGCGAAATCGTTCAAAATGAGCGATTTTTTATTGATATTTCAAATATAGCGCCTTATTTGCAAACGACTTCGACGATTTGGGTCTCAAGATTTGTTCTTCTAAAAGATGATTTTATGCCTACTTCGCCGAGGTCGCGTAACGGGCGAGGTGCTGGATTTGAAATATTAACATGAAGTCGTCAATTTTGGAAAATGTAGCGCCTCGCCCGCAAACGACCTCGGCACACAAGGAACGATTTTATTCATACTCCGCCGAGGTCGCGTAGCGGGCGAGGCGCTGGATTTTAATGTTAACATTAAATAGTCCTTTTGGAAAATTTACTCTTAAAGAATTACTCTTAAAGACGATTTTATTCTCACTTCGCCGAGGTCGCGTAGCGGGCGAGCCGCTACGTCTTCCAAAATGGACGATTTTGTGTTAATATTTCAAATACAGCGCTTCGTCCGCAAGCGACCTCGGCGATTTGAGTTGAAATCGTTCCTTGTATGTCTCAGTAAATGTAGAAAGTCTTCTATAAGACGATTTTATTTTCACTCCGAGGTCTGGATTTGAAATATTAACACGAAATCTGCCATTTTGGAAGATGTAGCGCCTCGCCCGCTACGCGACCTCGGCAAAGTGAGAATAAAATCGTCCTATAGGAGCCTTTGTATGTTTAGTAAGATATACAAGAAACGATTTCGCCTCACTTCGCCGAGGTCGCGTAGCGGGCGAGGCGCTACATCTTCCAAAATGGACTATTTTGTGTTGATATTTCAAATCCAGCGTCTCGCCCGCAAGCGACCTCCGCGATTTAAGGCGAAGTAGTTCCTTGTATGTCTCAGTAAGTGTATAAAGTCTTCTATAAGATGCTTTTATTCACACTCCGCCGAGGTCGCGTAGCGGGCGAGGCGCTACATCTTCCAAAATGGACAATTTTGTGTTGATATTTCAAATCCAGCGCCTCGCCCGCTACGCGACCTCGGCGATTTGAGGCGAATTGTATGTCTCAGTAAATGTAGTCTTCTATAAGACGATTTTATTCTCACTACGCCGAGGTCGCGTAGCGGGCGAGGCGCTACAATTTTCCAAAATGGACTATTTTATGTTAACGTTAATATCCAGCGCCTCGCCCGCTACGCGACCTCGGCGAAGTAAGGAGAAATCGTTTCTTGTATATCATAGTAAATATACAAAGATTCCTATAAGATGATTCCATCTTCACTCCGCCAAGGTCGCGTAGCGGGCGAGGTGCTACAATTTTCCACAATGGACGAATTTTCAAATCGAGCGCCTCGCCCGTTACGCGACCTCGGCGAAATGAGGCGAAATCGTTCCTTGTATATCTTAATAAATATACAAAGTCTCATATACGACGATTTTATTCCGTCAATCCGCAAAGGTTGCTTGCGGGTGAGGCGTTATATTTTCCAAAATGAACGACTTCTTGTTGATATTTCAAATCTAGCGCCTCGCCCGCTACGCGACCTCGGCGAAGTGAGGCGAAATCGTTCCTTGTATATCTTAGTAAATATACAAAGCCTCATATACGACGATTTTATTCTCACTACACCGAGGTCGCTTACGGGCGAGGCGCTAAATCTTCCAAAATAGACGATTTCGTGTTAATATTTCAAATCCAGCGCCTCGCCCGCTACGCGACCTCGGCGAAGTGAAGCGAAATCGTTTCTTGTATATCTTAGTAAATATACAGACTCCTATAAAACGATTCTATCTTCACTCCACCAAGGTCGCGTAGCGGGCGAGGCGCTACAATTTTCTAAAATGGACGAAATTACAAATCGGGCGCCTCGCCCGCTACGCGACCTCGGCGAAGTGAGGCGCAATCGTTCCTTGTATATCTTAGTAAATATACAAAATCTCATACAATACGATTTCATTCTCAGTCCGCCAAGGTCGCGTAGCGGGCGAGGCGCTACATCTTCCAAAATAGACGATTTTGTGTTAATGTTTCAAATCCAGCGCCTTACCCTCTACGCGATCTCGGCGATTTGAGTTGAAATCCTTCCTTATATATCTCAGTAAATATAGAAAGTCTTCTATAAGACGATTTTATTCTCACTCCACCGAAGTCGCGTAGCGGACGAGGCGCTATATCTTCCAAAATGAACGATTTCTTGTTAATATTTCAAATACAGTGCCTAGCGATTTGGACTTAGAGCGAAATAGTTCTTTGTATGTCTCAGTAAATATACAGGTGTCTCTGAAATGCGTGTACAACGAAATACCACAGATTTCTTGGCTAAAAATAGGCCGATTTAAGTTAACTTATCTATATCCAAAATTGCTTCGTTTCGCCGCTAGAGCACTTCAAAGTTAGCAAAAAAAATTCGTTTATTCGTTATAACTCGAGAACACGTTAATGAATCAAAATCATTTTTAAGAAGTGAATTCTTAGGTTCAATCAACGTATTTTTATGGATTTGGATAAAATTTTAAAAACTGCTGAAGACATGGATTCTCGATCATTTCTGTGTTTTTAAAACTTCACCTAAAACTATAAAAAGACGTTAATTGAACCTAGGAACTTACATCTCGAAAATGGTTTTGATTGATTTTCGCGTTTTCGAGTTATGAGGAATAAACGATTTTTTTTTTCTAACTTGAGGTCCTTTAGCGGCGAAACGAAGCAACTTTGGATATAGATAAGTTAACTTAAATGGGCCTATTTTTAGCCAAGGAATCTGTGGTATTTCGTTGTATACGCATTTCTGAGACACTCTGTATAAAGTATTTTATAAGACGATATTATTCTCACTCTGCTGAGGTCGCGTAGCGGGCGAGGCGCTACATCTTCCAAAATGGAAGATTTCGTGTTAATATTTCAAATCCAGCGCCTCGCCAGCTACGCGACCTCGGCGAAGTAAGGCGAAATCGTTCCTTGTATATCTTAGTAAATATACAAAGTTTCATATACGACGATTTTATTCTTACTCCGCTGAGGTTGCGTAGCGGACGAGGCGCTACAATTTTCCAAAATGGACAATTTTATATTAACATTAAAATCCAGCACCTCGTCCGCTACGCGACCTCGGCGAAGTAAGGCGAAATCGTTCCTTGTATATCTTAGTAAATATACAAAGTTTCATATACGACGATTTTATTCTTACTCCGCTGAGGTTGCGTAGCGGACGAGGCGCTACAATTTTCCAAAATGGACAATTTTATATTAACATTAAAATCCAGCACCTCGTCCGCTACGCGACCTCGGCGAAGTAAGGCGAAATCGTTCCTTGTATATCTTAGTAAATATCAAATAGTCTACAAAGTTTCATATACGACAATTTTATTCTCATTTCGCCGAGGCCGCGAAGTGGACGAGGCGTTACAATCTTCCAAAATGAGCGATTTTTTGTTGATATTTCAAATACAGCGCCTCATTTGCTAGCGACTTCGACGATTTGGGTCTCAAGATTTGTTCTTCTAAAAGATGATTTTATGCCTACTTCGCCGAGGTCGCGTAACGGGCGAGGTGCTGAATTTGAAATATTAACATGAAGTCGTCAATTTTGGAAAATGTAGCGCCTCGCCCGCAAACGACCTCGGCACACAAGGAACGATTTTATTCATACTCCGCCGAGGTCGCGTAGCGGGCGAGGCGCTGGATTTTAATGTTAACATTAAATAGTCCTTTTGGAAAATTTACTCTTAAAGAATTACTCTTAAAGACGATTTTATTCTCACTTCGCCGAGGTCGCGTAGCGGGCGAGGCGCTACATCTTCCAAAATGGACGATTTCGTCTTAATATTTCAAATACAGCGCCTCGTCTGCAAGCGACCTCGGCGATTTGAGTCGAAATCGTTCCTTGTATGTCTCAGTAAATGTAGAAAGTCTTCTATAAGACGATTTTATTTTCACTCCGCCGAGGTCTGGATTTGAAATATTAACACGAAATCTGCCATTTTGGAAGATGTAGCGCCTCGCCCGCTACGCGACCTCGGCAAAGTGAGAATAAAATCGTCTTATAGGAGTCTTTGTATATTTAGTAAGATATACAAGAAACGATTTCGCCTCACTTCGCCGAGGTCGCGTAGCGGGCGAGGCGCTGGATTTGAAATATTAACACGAAATCGTCCATTTTGGAAGATGTAGCGCCTCGCCCGCTACGCGACCTCGGCGGAGTGAGAATAAAATCGTCTTATATGAGACTTTGTATATTTACTAAGATGTACTGGAAACGATTTTGCTTCAAATCGCCGAGGTCGCGTAGCGGGCGAGGCGCTGAAATGAAGTATTTATATAAAATCGTTCATTTAGGGAAAATGTAGCGTCTCGCCCGCAAGCGGCCTCGGCTATTTGAGTCGAAATCGTTCTTTGTATGTCTCAGTAAATATACAAAGACTGCTATAAGACGATTTTATTTTCACTTCGCCGAGGTCGCGCAGCGGGCGAGGCGCTGGATTTGAAATATTAACACGAAATCGTCCATTTTGGAAGATGTAGCGCCTCGCCCGCTACGCGACCTCGGCAAAGTGAGAATAAAATCGTCTTATAGCAGTCTTTGTATATTTAGTAAGATATACAAGAAACGATTTCGCCTCACTTCGCCGAGGTCGCGTAGCGGGCGAGGCGCTAGATTTGAAATATCAACACGAAATCGTCCATTTTGGAAGATGTAGCGCCTCGCCCGCTATGCGACCTCGGCAAAGTGAGAATAAAATCGTCTTATAGCAGTCTTTGTATATTTAGTAAGATATACAAGAAACGATTTCGCCTCACTTCGCCGAGGTCGCGTAGCGGGCGAGGCGCTAGATTTGAAATATCAACACGAAATCGTCCATTTTGGAAGATGTAGCGCCTCGCCCGCTATGCGACCTCGGCAAAGTGAGAATAAAATCGTCTTATATGAGACTTTGTATATTTACTAAGATGTACTGGGAACGATTTTGCTTCAAATCGCCGAGGTCGCGTAGCGGGCGAGGCTCTGGAATGAAGTATTTATATAAAATCGTTCATTTAAGGAAAATGTAGCGTCTCGCCCGCAAGCGACCTCGGCTATTTGAGTCGAAATCGTTCCTTGTATGTCTCAGTAAATGTAGAAAGTCTTCTATAAAACGATTTTATTTTCACTCCGCCGAGGTCTGGATTTGAAATATTAACACGAAATCGTCCATTTTGGAAGATGTAGCGCCTCGCCCGCTACGCGACCTCGGCGAAGTGAGAATAAAATCGTCTTATAGCAGTCTTTGTATATTTAGTAAGATATACAAGAAACGATTTCGCCTCACTTCGCCGAGGTCGCGTAGCGGGCGAGGCGCTAGATTTGAAATATCAACACGAAATCATCCATTTTGGAAGATGTTGCGCCTCGCCCGCTACGCGACCTCGGCGGAGTGAGAATAAAATCGTCTTATATGAGACTTTGTATATTTACTAAGATGTACTGGAAACGATTTTGCTTCAAATCGCCGAGGTCGCGTAGCGGGCGAGGCGCTGAAATGAAGTATTTATATAAAATCGTTCATTTAGGGAAAATGTAGCGTCTCGCCCGCAAGCGGCCTCGGCTATTTGAGTCGAAATCGTTCTTTGTATGTCTCAGTAAATGTAGAAAGTCTTCTATAAGACGATTTTATTTTCACTCCGCCGAGGTCGCGCAGCGGGCGAGGCGCTGGATTTGAAATATTAACACGAAATCGTCTATTTTGGAAGATGTAGCGCCTCGCCCGCTACGCGACCTCGGCGGTGTGAGAATAAAAACGTCTTATATGAGACTTTGTATATTTACTAAGATATACAGGGTACGATTGCGCTTCAAATCGCCGAGGTCGCGTAGCGAGCGAGGCGCTAGTTTTGATATATCAACACGAAATCGTCTATTCTGGAAAATGTTGCGCCTCGCCCGCTACGCGACCTCGGCGGAGTGAGAATAAAATCGTCGTATATGAGACTTTGTATATTTACTAAGATATACTGGGAACGATTTCTTCAAATCGCCGAGGTCGCGTAGCGGGCGATACGCTCGATTTGAAATTTCGTCCATTTTGGAAAATTGTGGCTCCTCGCCCGCAAGCGACCTCGGCGAAGTGAGAATAAAATCGTCTTATAGAAGACTTTCTACATTTACTGAGACATACAAGGAACGATTTCGCCTCAAATTGCCGAGGTCGCGTAGCGGGCGAGGCGCTGGATTTGAAATATTGATACGAAATCGTCCATTTTGAAAGATGTAGCGTCTCGCCCTCTACGCGACCTCGGCAAATTGAAAATAATATCGTCCTATAGAATACTTTATATATTTACTGAGACATACAAGGAACGATTTTACTCTAAGTCGCCGAGGTCGCGTAGCGGGCGAGGCGCTGGATTTAAAATATTAACACAAAGTCGTCGATTTTGGAAGATGTAGCGCCTCGCCCGCTACGCGACCTCGGCAGAGTGGAAATAATATCGTCTTATAGAATACTTTACATATTTATTGAGACATAGAAGGAAAGATTTCGCCCCAAATCGCCGAGGTCGCTTGCGGGCGAGGCGCTGTATTTGAAATATTAACACGAAATCGTCTATTTTGGAAGATGTAGCGCCTCGCCCGCTACGCGACCTCGGCGAAGTGAGAATAAAATCGTCTTATATGAGAGTTTATATAATTACTGGGATATATAAGGAACGATTTTGTAATATACACAAAGAAATCGTTCATTTTGGAAAATGTAGCGCCTCGCCCGCTACGCGACCTCGCCGTAGTGAGGATAAAATCGTTTTATTTATATCGACTTTGTATCTTTAGGGTTATTGATTCGGCGATGACCAAATAGCCATCACATCGAGAATTACGGCAAAGGATATCCAAATGAAGAAGAAGATACAGTTCTGTATCTACCGGACGTATAACATCATATACAGGTAACGCATTAATCAAATACCATCATTGCATCATCAGATAAAATCATAAATTTAAACTGCTCTTCTTTACAGATAGTAATGGCCCAGCGAGATATGACAAAAGGCAGCTAAATGAAGAAGAAGGAGGATAGAACATCTTCAATTCTATTTCCGCATCTACCAGACACTTTAGCATCATATGAAGGTAACATATTAACCCAATTCTATCGTCATATTATCAGATTTAGTCACAAATTGAAACCACGATCGTTTGGAGTCGATCATTTTGCAATCAGTTAATTCGATAATTAATTGCTCGTAATCCACCTCTTTTAAAATTAGAACGAAGAATAAGAATATCATTTTCAATAAGAATATCACTTTAATACTTCCACGAACAAATTTGAATATATTCCCAAATTTAACAGTTTCGATGTTAATTCTTTCATTCCAAGATAACTTGTTCATAGTAGACGAAGTCTTTCTCCAGATTAAATTGAAATTGCAGCATTACGTCTTAATATTTGGTTTAGTTTGATGTTATAATAGCAATTCTAAAATCTCTCTATCTTTAGAGATGCAGCTGCTCTATTTTATGATGTTTTTGGGGTGGGTTGGTCCAATTGAAAAAATAATAATTTTGTTAATCATCAATCTGGGCTAAAAAAGTCGTAATTTTTCTAATTAAAATTTTATTATTACATTCCTTTTTGTAGGTTTAGGATTATCTTTTAATATGATAGTAAATAAATTTGTTATATTCTTAGACTAGATCTAAAGTTGTCTTCAAAATTTTTTGATTCATTTAAATTTTCTGCGTCTTCTTTAAAATCTTTTCTAATATGATATTATTCCTCTACATTTTATAACAATGTATTATTAAATTTCGAGATTTATTGTTATTTTCCAACCGCATTATCATCGAGATCAAAATTAAAACAAATTATTATTTATTTATAAACAGACATTATCGTAATTCCGAATTAAATCGTTACCAAGAAAAATTGTTTATCAACAATTACCGTTGAATTAATAAACAACAATCTCGATTAAAAGCGCCTGATAAAGCGATCGATAAAAAATCTGAAAGAACATCGATTTTGGTCTACGCAGGATTTTATCTTTTTTTGATAAACCCGTATTAAAATTATTAAAAAAATTGTATTAATTAAATTGTTTCTTAAAAGATGGAGCCACTTACAAGGTTCCTAAAGCGATTTCTTTACGAAATCCTTTTAATTCTTAAATAATAACTTAATTATTATCGTTTACTTTAACCGTAATGATTTTAACAAATTAGTTTCGCAAAAATAAATTGATTAAAGTCGAAATTTAATCGTGCCATCTCTCGGTGGTATTCGAAAAGATTTCCAAATATGGCCTTGTTATTAAATTATGCTGGCTGTTTGTGGTCGTGTCTCCGGGAGGGGCTTCGAAAAAGGGGGGCGTCGTCGGGGAAAACCCCCCGCGAAACGCCCCCGAAACAGCCAAACCCGCAGCTCCCATGGCACGATGATTTATACTTTACTATAGCAGGGACGGAATGTTTTTTTTATCTTTTTTGTTCCGCACCTCTTTTGTAATGTTTCTTTTTTTTTTCGACTCAACTTTTTTTTTGTTTATTTTTTTTTTCTACTCGTGACTCTGCATATTGAAACAACTAAACACTTTTTGATCAATCAGATCAAAAGATTAAGTAAAAATAGACACAAAAATGATAATAACATTTAAAATTTGATGATAATAATGATGGAATATATATTTTTCCTTGAAAAATAGTTCTGGAGGAATTAAAAGTGGCATACATGATTAATGAATAGTTCTGACCTTAACTCATTTTTTTATTTTTTTTTAATTACAAAGTAACGAGATATTATTTTTGATTTTTTTTACAACGAAAATTTATCATTTTCTGTGTAATTATTGTTTATTTTGATAGGTTTAAATCTTTCGTTATTAGCACCATCTATTGAGAAAATCTTTTCTCCGCTATCTACAATAATTTCGATATTTAATCGTAGATGTCGGCGTTATTTTTAAATTTAAAATAAGTTTAACATAATCAAAGAGTTTATTAATAATGTCCTTATTTTTTGCATTTCTTGATTTAATCGTGATCGACTCCTCATAATAAAGTCCCTAGATTACTAAAGTACTGCGGTTCATGAAAGAGATATAAGATGTTAAATTTAATTTGGATTTTTCCAATATTTTGTATAAATTTAAAACTTTCTGAAAAATTGATTTTTTGACAAATTACTAATTGGAGCATTCACTTTCTAAGAGTGAAGTCAATTTCAAAATATCTCACTTAGTTCTTGAGATATAAGCTGCTGAATTTAATTGGGATTTTTTTCCAATATTTTGAATAAATTTAAAAATTCCTGAAAAATCGATTTATTGAAAAATTGTTATGAAATTACTTTCAATTACTAATTGAAACATCTAATATCTAAAAGTGAAGCCATTTTGAAAATATCTCACTTAGTTCTTGAGATATAAGCTGCTGAACTTAATTGGGATTTTTCCAATATTTTGAATAAATTTAAAAATTCCTGAAAAATCGATTTTTTGAACAATTATTACGAAATTACTTCCAATTATTAATTGTAGCATCTACTTTCTAAAAGTGAAGTCAGTTTGAAAATATCTCATTTAATTCTTGAGATATAAGCTGCTAAATCTAATTGAGATTTTTCCAATATTTTGAATAAATTTAAAAATTCTTGAAAAATTGATTTTTTGAAAAATTGTTATGAAATTACTTTCAATTACTAATTGGAGCATCTACTTTCTAAAAGTGAAGTCAATTTGAAAATATCTCACTTAGTTCTTGAGATATAAGCCGCTGAACTTATTTGGGATTTTTCCAATATTTGTATAAATTTAAAAATTCTTGAAAAATTGATTTTTTGGAAAATTGTTATGAAATTACTTTCAATTACTAATTGGAGCATCTAATATCTAAAAGTGAAGTCAGTTTGAAAATATCTCATTTAATTCTTGAGATATAAGCTGCTAAATCTAATTGAGATTTTTCCAATATTTTGAATAAATTTAAAAATTCTTGAAAAATTGATTTTTTGGAAAATTGTTATGAAATTACTTTCAATTACTAATTGGAGCATCTACTTTCTAAAAGTGAAGTCAATTTGAAAATATCTCACTTAGTTCTTGAGATATAAGCCGCTGAACTTATTTGGGATTTTTCCAATATTTGTATAAATTTAAAAATTCTTGAAAAATTGATTTTTTGGAAAATTGTTACGAAATTAGTTTCAATTACTAATTGGAGCATCTACTTTCTAAAAGTGGAGTCAATTTGAAAATATCTCACTTAGTTCTTGAGATATAAGCCGCTGAACTTATTTGGGATTTTTCCAATATTTGTATAAATTTAAAAATTCTTGAAAAATTGATTTTTTGGAAAATTGTTATGAAATTACTTTCAATTACTAATTGGAGCATCTAATATCTAAAAGTGGAGTCAATTTGAAAATATCTCACTTAGTTCTTGAGATATTAGCTGCTGAACTTAATTGGGATTTTTCCAATATTTGTATAAATTTAAAAATTCTTGAAAAATTGATTTTTTGGAAAATTGTTATGAAATTACTTTCAATTACTAATTGGAGCATCTAATATCTAAAAGTGAAGTCAGTTTGAAAATATCTCATTTAATTCTTGAGATATAAGCTGCTAAATCTAATTGAGATTTTTCCAATATTTTGAATAAATTTAAAAATTCTTGAAAAATTGATTTTTTGGAAAATTGTTATGAAATTACTTTCAATTACTAATTGGAGCATCTACTTTCTAAAAGTGAAGTCAGTTTGAAAATATCTCATTTAATTCTTGAGATATAAGCTGCTAAATCTAATTGAGATTTTTCCAATATTTTGAATAAATTTAAAAATTCTTGAAAAATTGATTTTTTGGAAAATTGTTATGAAATTACTTTCAATTACTAATTGGAGCATCTACTTTCTAAAAGTGAAGTCAATTTGAAAATATCTCACTTAGTTCTTGAGATATAAGCCGCTGAACTTATTTGGGATTTTTCCAATATTTGTATAAATTTAAAAATTCTTGAAAAATTGATTTTTTGGAAAATTGTTATGAAATTACTTTCAATTACTAATTGGAGCATCTAATATCTAAAAGTGAAGTCAGTTTGAAAATATCTCATTTAATTCTTGAGATATAAGCTGCTAAATCTAATTGAGATTTTTCCAATATTTTGAATAAATTTAAAAATTCTTGAAAAATTGATTTTTTGGAAAATTGTTATGAAATTACTTTCAATTACTAATTGGAGCATCTACTTTCTAAAAGTGAAGTCAATTTGAAAATATCTCACTTAGTTCTTGAGATATAAGCCGCTGAACTTATTTGGGATTTTTCCAATATTTGTATAAATTTAAAAATTCTTGAAAAATTGATTTTTTGGAAAATTGTTACGAAATTAGTTTCAATTACTAATTGGAGCATCTACTTTCTAAAAGTGGAGTCAATTTGAAAATATCTCACTTAGTTCTTGAGATATAAGCCGCTGAACTTATTTGGGATTTTTCCAATATTTGTATAAATTTAAAAATTCTTGAAAAATTGATTTTTTGGAAAATTGTTATGAAATTACTTTCAATTACTAATTGGAGCATCTAATATCTAAAAGTGGAGTCAATTTGAAAATATCTCACTTAGTTCTTGAGATATTAGCTGCTGAACTTAATTGGGATTTTTCCAATATTTGTATAAATTTAAAAATTCTTGAAAAATTGATTTTTTGGAAAATTGTTATGAAATTACTTTCAATTACTAATTGGAGCATCTAATATCTAAAAGTGAAGTCAGTTTGAAAATATCTCATTTAATTCTTGAGATATAAGCTGCTAAATCTAATTGAGATTTTTCCAATATTTTGAATAAATTTAAAAATTCTTGAAAAATTGATTTTTTGGAAAATTGTTATGAAATTACTTTCAATTACTAATTGGAGCATCTACTTTCTAAAAGTGAAGTCAGTTTGAAAATATCTCATTTAATTCTTGAGATATAAGCTGCTAAATCTAATTGAGATTTTTCCAATATTTTGAATAAATTTAAAAATTCTTGAAAAATTGATTTTTTGGAAAATTGTTATGAAATTACTTTCAATTACTAATTGGAGCATCTACTTTCTAAAAGTGAAGTCAATTTGAAAATATCTCACTTAGTTCTTGAGATATAAGCCGCTGAACTTATTTGGGATTTTTCCAATATTTGTATAAATTTAAAAATTCTTGAAAAATTGATTTTTTGGAAAATTGTTATGAAATTACTTTCAATTACTAATTGGAGCATCTAATATCTAAAAGTGAAGTCAGTTTGAAAATATCTCATTTAATTCTTGAGATATAAGCTGCTAAATCTAATTGAGATTTTTCCAATATTTTGAATAAATTTAAAAATTCTTGAAAAATTGATTTTTTGGAAAATTGTTATGAAATTACTTTCAATTACTAATTGGAGCATCTACTTTCTAAAAGTGAAGTCAATTTGAAAATATCTCACTTAGTTCTTGAGATATAAGCCGCTGAACTTATTTGGGATTTTTCCAATATTTGTATAAATTTAAAAATTCTTGAAAAATTGATTTTTTGGAAAATTGTTACGAAATTAGTTTCAATTACTAATTGGAGCATCTACTTTCTAAAAGTGGAGTCAATTTGAAAATATCTCACTTAGTTCTTGAGATATTAGCTGCTGAACTTAATTGGGATTTTTCCAATATTTGTATAAATTTAAAAATTCTTGAAAAATTGATTTTTTGGAAAATTGTTATGAAATTACTTTCAATTACTAATTGGAGCATCTAATATCTAAAAGTGAAGTCAGTTTGAAAATATCTCATTTAATTCTTGAGATATAAGCTGCTAAATCTAATTGAGATTTTTCCAATATTTTGAATAAATTTAAAAATTCTTGAAAAATTGATTTTTTGGAAAATTGTTATGAAATTACTTTCAATTACTAATTGGAGCATCTACTTTCTAAAAGTGAAGTCAATTTGAAAATATCTCACTTAGTTCTTGAGATATAAGCTGTTGAACTTAATTGGGATTCTTCCGAAATTTTGTATAAATTTAGAAATTCCTAAAAAATCGATTTTTTGAAAAATTGTTATGAAATTACTTTCAATTAGTAATTGGAGCATCTACTTTCTAAAAGTGAAGTCAATTTGAAAATATCTCATTTAATTCTTGAGATATTAGCTGTTGAACTTAATTGGGATTCTTCCGAAATTTTGTATAAATTTAGAAATTCCTAAAAAATCGATTTTTTGAAAAATTGTTATGAAATTACTTTCAATTAGTAATTGGAGCATCTACTTTCTAAAAGTGAAGTCAATTTGAAAATATCTCATTTAATTCTTGAGATATTAGCTGTTGAACTTAATTGGGATTCTTCCGAAATTTTGTATAAATTTAGAAATTCCTAAAAAATCGATTTTTTGAAAAATTGTTATGAAATTACTTTCAATTAGTAATTGGAGCATCTACTTTCTAAAAGTGAAGTCAATTTGAAAATATCTCATTTAATTCTTGAGATATTAGCTGTTGAACTTAATTGGGATTCTTCCGAAATTTTGTATAAATTTAAAAATTCTTGAAAAATTGATTTTTTGGAAAATTGTTACGAAATTGCTTTCAATTACTAATTGGAGCATCTACTTTCTAAAAGTGAAGCCAATTTGAAAATATCTCACTTAATTCTTGAGATATAAACTGCTGAACTTAATTGGAATTTTTCCGATATTTTGTATAAATTTAAAAATTCTTGAAAAATCGATTTTTTGAGAAATTGTTATGAAATTAGTTCCTATTATTAACTGAAGAATCTAATTTCTAAAAGTGAAGTCAGTTTGAAAATATCTCACTTAGTTCTTGAGATATAAGCTGCTGAACTTAATTTGGATTTTTCCAATATTTTGAATAAATTTAAAAATTCCTGAAAACTAGATTTTTTCTAAAAATTGTTATAAAATTGTTTTCAATTACTAATTGGAGCATCTACTTTCTAAAAGTGAAGTCAATTTGAAAATATCTCACTTAGTTCTTGAGATATAAGCTGCTAAACTTAATTGGGATTTTTCCAATATTTTGTATAAATTTAGAAATTCCTGAAAAATTGATTTTTTGAAAAATTGTTATGAAATTATTTTCAATTACTAATTGGAGCATCTAATATCTAAAAGTGAAGCCATTTTGAAAATATCTCAATTACTTCTTGAGATATAAGCCGCTGAACTTAATTGGGATTTTTCCAATATTTTGAATAAATTTAAAAATTCTTGAAAAATTAATTTTTTGGAAAATTGTTACGAAATTATTTTCAATTACTAATTGGAGCATCTACTTTCTAAAAGTGAAGTCAATTTGAAAATATCTCACTTATTTCTTCAGATATTAGCTGTTGAACTTAATTGGGATTTTTCAAATATTTTGAATAAATTTAAAAATTCTTGAAAAATCAATTTTTTAGGAAAATTGTTATGAAATTGCTTTCAATTACTAATTGGATCATCTACTTTCTAAAAGTGAAGTCAATTTGAAAATATCTCACTTATTTCTTCAGATATTAGCTGTTGAACTTAATTGGGATTTTTCAAATATTTTGAATAAATTTAAAAATTCTTGAAAAATCAATTTTTTAGGAAAATTGTTATGAAATTGCTTTCAATTACTAATTGGATCATCTACTTTCTAAAAGTGAAGTCAATTTGAAAATATCTCACTTAGTTCTTGAGATATAAGCCGCTGAACTTAATTGGGATTTTTCCAATATTTTGAATAAATTTAAAAATTCTTGAAAAATTGATTTTTCGAAAAATTGTTACGAAATTATTTTCAATTAATAATTGGAGCATCTACTCCCTAAAAGTGAAGTCAATTTGAAAATATCTCACTTAGTTCTTGAGATATAAGCTGCTGAATTTAATTGGAATTTTTCCAATATTTTGTATAAATTTAAAAATTTCTGAAAAATCGATTTTTTTGAAAAATTGTTATAAAACTGCTTTCAATTACTAATTGGAGCATCTACTTTCTAAAAGTGAAATCAATTTGAAAATATCTTACTTAGTTCTTGAGATATTAGCTGCTGAGGTTAATTTGAATTTTTTCAGTATTTTCTATAAATGTAAAAATTTATTAATTTTTAATAATATGAAAGTATAATGACGCTATCTATCAATCAATAACTTTAGTAATCTATAGATAATCAAAAATTAAAGAAAAAATTGCTCATTACAACATTTTTTATTATACTTTGTTACATTATTATTTTTTCTAACATATATGTATATAATTAATATATTATGATGTATATAAGTCACTTTAAAGTGCGTTTCGGTTGATAAATACTTTGTAGATAACAATAATAGTCATATAGAAATCCTTTTCGATAAAAACGAAACGACCAAAATAATTTAGTAAAAGTCCTCTTAAATACAAGTTTTAGATTCCGCAAATTTGACACTTTTCAGTATAAAATTCATAAAATTCTCAGTTTATTTTAATCTTTAAACAGTAAATAGTCACAGCTTCGAATCACATTGTGTATAAAAAATACATTTTCGACAAGCAGATTCTAAATCCGCACAAAGAAACGAGGGGGGAGACGAAATAAAAAGTTTAGATCTACATTTCTTCTCTAAATTCTTTAAAAATCATCTTCATCATTTTTTCGATCCATCTCGGCTAATAATAAGCATTAAGCCCGGATAATCTTGTGCTCTTTTTTCGTTTGTGTTACAACAGCGCAAGCAAATCAATCACATTTCTCGAATCAATTCGAATCATTCTATGTATCTTCGATGACTGACTCTTTGTTTTCTTCTTGATCTTCGCGCTTTTCGATTAACGCGTCCATTTCGGTCGGGGAGGTTATCTATAATAAAAAAAATTGTTTTAAAAATTATTTTTATTGAATGAAAGGAATGAAGCGATTAAGTGCGAATTAAGCGTAATTTGAGTGTAAATCACGTTTGATTTTTGTGATTAATTTCTACAAAACGGAAAAAATTAATTAATTAATTAATCTAATTTAGATAAAAATAAAAACTAGGGTGTCGTAATCGCACTACTTGACTTACCCCTTTTTATTTAAAGCTTCGATTTTTTTTAGTTTTAGTTTATTTTAAATTTGGGTTAATTAAAAAAAATTTCTAGAAAACATTTAATAATAATTATTATAATAAATGGAGGTTTCTTTGTAAATTAAGTCGTTTTTAATTTATGAATACACAGAAAAATATTTAAAAATGGGACATCACAATTAATTAGCACTATTTTCTCTTTTTCTGCTCTCTTTAGCAAGCAAATGGGTAAATTCATTTAATTAATTAATTTTTTTAAAATTTAAAAATTCCTGAAAAATCGATTTTTTGAAAAATTGTTATGAAATTACTTTCAATTACTAATTGGAGAATCTAATTTCTAAAACTGAAGTCAATTTGAAACTATCTCAATTAGTTCTTGAGATATTAGCTGCTGAACTTAATTAGGATTTTTCCATATTTTGAGTAAATTTAAAAATTCCTAAAAAATTGATTTTTTGAAAAATTGTTATGAAATTACATTTAATTAATAACTGGAGCATTTACTTTCCAAAAGTGAAGTCAATTTGAAAATATCTCAATTAGTTCCTGAGATATTAGCTACTGAACTTAATTGGAATTTTTCCAATATTTTGAATAAATTTAAAAATTCTTGAAAAATTAATTTTTTGGAAAATTGTTACGAAATTAGTTTCAATTACTAATTGGAGCATCTACTTTCTAAAAGTGAAGTTAATTTGAACCTATCTCACTTAGTTCTTGAGATATTAGTCGCTGAACTTAATTGGGATTTTTCGAAAATTTTGAATAAATTTAAAAATTCTTGAAAAATCGATTTTTTTGGAAAATTGTTACGAAATTCCTTTCAATTACTAATTGGAGCATCTAATTTCTAAAAGTGAAGTCAATTTCAAAATATCTCAATTAGTTCTTGAGATATGAGCAGCTAAACTGAATTGGGATTTTTTCAATATTTTGAATAAATTTAAAAATTCTTGAAAAATTGATTTTTTGGAAAATTGTTACGAAATTAGTTTCAATTACTAATTGGAGCATCTACTTTCTAAAAGTGAAGTTAATTTGAACCTATCTCACTTAGTTCTTGAGATATTAGTCGCTGAACTTAATTGGGATTTTTCGAAAATTTTGAATAAATTTAAAAATTCTTGAAAAATCGATTTTTTTGGGAAATTGTTACGAAATTCCTTTCAATTACTAATTGGAGCATCTAATTTCTAAAAGTGAAGTCAATTTCAAAATATCTCAATTAGTTCTTGAGATATGAGCAGCTAAACTGAATTGGGATTTTTTCAATATTTTGAATAAATTTAAAAATTCTTGAAAAATTGATTTTTTGGAAAATTGTTACGAAATTAGTTTCAATTACTAATTGGAGCATCTACTTTCTAAAAGTGAAGTTAATTTGAACCTATCTCACTTAGTTCTTGAGATATTAGTCGCTGAACTTAATTGGGATTTTTCGAAAATTTTGAATAAATTTAAAAATTCTTGAAAAATCGATTTTTTTGGAAAATTGTTACGAAATTCCTTTCAATTACTAATTGGAGCATCTACTTTCTAAAAGTGAAGTTAATTTGAACCTATCTCACTTAGTTCTTGAGATATTAGTCGCTGAACTTAATTGGGATTTTTCGAAAATTTTGAATAAATTTAAAAATTCTTGAAAAATCGATTTTTTGGAAAATTGTTACGAAATTCCTTTCAATTACTAATTGGAGCATCTAATTTCTAAAAGTGAAGTCAATTTCAAAATATCTCAATTAGTTCTTGAGATATAAGCTGCTAAACTGAATTGGGATTTTTTCAATATTTTGAATAAATTTAAAAATTCTTGAAAAATCGATTTTTTTGGAAAATTGTTATGAAATTACATTCAATTTCTAATTGGAGCATCTAATTTCTAAAAGTGAAGTCAATTTCAAAATATCTCAATTAGTTCTTGAGATATAAGCTGCTAAACTGAATTGGGATTTTTTCAATATTTTGAATAAATTTAAAAATTCTTGAAAAATCGATTTTTTGAAAAATTGTTATGAAATTACTTTCAATTACTAATTCAAGAATCTAATCTCTAAAAGTGAAGTCAATTTGAAAATATCTCAACTTGTTTTTGAGATATTAGCTGCTGAACTCAATTTGGATTTTTCCAATATTTTGAATAAATTTAAAAATTCTTGAAAAATCGATTTTTTGGAAAATTGCTACAAAATTAGTTTTAATTACTAATTGGGGCATCTACTTTTTAAAAGTGAAGTCAATTTGGAAATATGTCAATTAGTTCTTGAGATATTAGCTGCTGAACTTGATTGGATTTTTTCCGATATTTTGTATAAATTTAAAAATTCCTGAAAAATTGATTTTTTTGGAAAATTGTAACCAAATTAGTTTCAATTACTAATTAAAGCATCTACTTTCCAAAAGTGTAGTAAATCTTGAGATACCTCACTTAATCCTTGAGATATAAAGTGTTGAACTTAATTGGGATTTTTCGAATACTTTGAATAAATTTAAAAATTCTTGAAAAATCGATTTTTTAGGAAAATTGTTATGAAATTACTTTCAATTAGTAATTGGAGCATTTATTTTCTAAAAGTGAAGTAAATTTGAAAATATCTCACTTAGTTCTTGAGATATTAGCTGCCGAACTTAATTGAGATTAAATAAAAAGCTATTATTATTTTTGCACTATTAATGGTTTATTATTTTATTTACACTACCGGTTTCGATGTATAAACAACATCTTCGGGTGTTCGTCATTAATAACCTTAATTCTTTTTTCAATACACATGTCACGCGAAATTTTACTTTTAACCACGCAGTTTTTATTGAATTGTTCTGAAGTGTACGCAGAATTTTGTAAATTTTTTAAACAAATAGGATCTTTCACATTATTGAATAATTACACCCTCTTTAATAATGTGCATATATTCAATTAATGACGAACACCCGAAGATGATGTTGTTTATACATCGAAACAGGTAGTGTAAATAAAATAATAAACCATTGATAGTGCAAAAATAATAGCTTCTTATTTATAATAACAATGGTTAAAGCAATCACACATGGATTAATTGAGATTCTTCCGATATTTTGCATAAATTTAAAATTTATTGAGAGATCGATTTTTTGGAAAATTGTTACGAAATTAGTTTTAATTGCTAATTGAAGCATCTACTT
Source organism: Onthophagus sagittarius (assembly GCA_036711965.1). Taxonomy (NCBI): domain Eukaryota; kingdom Metazoa; phylum Arthropoda; class Insecta; order Coleoptera; family Scarabaeidae; genus Onthophagus; species Onthophagus sagittarius. The sequence goes on from JASERS010000008.1 coordinate 15,262,699, forward strand.
TCTAAAAGTGAAGTAAATTTTGAGATATCTCACTTAGTTCTTGAGATATAATCTTCTGAACTTGATTGGGATTTTTTCAATATTTTCAATAAATTTAAAAATTCCTGAAAAATCGATTTTTTAGGAAAACTGTTATAAAATTACTTTCAATTAGTAATTAGAGCATGTAATTTCTAAAAGTGAAGTCAATTTGGAAATATCTCGTTTAATTCTTGAGATATTAGGTGCTGAACTTAATTGGGATTTTTCCAATATTTTGAATAAATTTAAAAATTTTTGAAAAATTGATTTTTTTTAAAATTGTTACGAGATTAGTTTCAATTACTAATAGGAGCATCTACTTTCCAAAAGTGAAGTCAATTTGCAAATATCTCAATTAGTTCTTGAGATATTAGCCGCTGAACTTAATTGGGATTTTTCGAAAATTTTGAATAAATTTAAAAATTCTTGAAAAATCGATTTTTTTGGAAAATTATTATGAAATTAGTTTCAATTACTAATTGAAGCATCTACTTTCTAAAAGTGAAGTCAATTTGAAAATATCTCATTTAATTCTTGAGATATTAGCTGTTGAACTTAATTGGGATTCTTCCGAAATTTTGTATAAATTTAAAAATTCCTAAAAAATTGATTTTTTGAAAAATTGTTATGAAATTACTTTCAATTAGTAATTGGAGCATCTACTTTCTAAAAGTGAAGTCAATTTGAAAATATCTCAATTAGTTCTTGAGACGTTAGCTGCTGAACTCAATTTGGATTTTTTCAATATTTTGAATAAATTTAAAAATTCCTGAAAAATCGATTTTTTGGAAAATTGTTATGAAATTACTTTCAATAAGTAATTGGAACATCTACTTTCTAAAAGTGAAGTCAATTTGAAAATATCTCACTTAGTTCTTGAGATATTAGCTGCTGAACTTAATTAGGATTTTTCCATATTTTGAGTAAATTTAAAAATTCCTAAAAAATTGATTTTTTGAAAAATTGTTATGAAATTACATTTAATTAATAAATGGAGCATTTACTTTCCAAAAGTGAAGTCAATTTGAAAATATCTCAATTAGTTCCTGAGATATTAGCTACTGAACTTAATTGGAATTTTTCCAATATTTTGAATAAATTTAAAAATTCTTGAAAAATTGATTTTTTGGAAAATTGTTATGAAATTACTTTCAATTAGTAATTGGAGCATCTACTTTCTAAAAGTGAAGTCAATTTGAAGATATCTCACTTAGTTCTTGAGATATAAACTGCTGAACTTAATTGGGATTTTTCCGATATTTTGTATAAATTTAAAAATTCATGAAAAAATCGATTTTTTGGAAAATTGTTATGAAATTAGTTTCAATTACTAATTGAAGCATCTACTTTCTAAAAGTGAAGTTAATTTGAACCTATCTCACTTAGTTCTTGAGATATTAGTCGCTGAACTTAATTGGGATTTTTCGAAAATTTTGAATAAATTTTAAAATTCTTGAAAAGTCGATTTTTTTGGAAAATTATTGTGAAATTAGTTTCAATTACTAATTGAAGCATCTACTTTCCAAAAGTAAAGTCAATTTCAAAATATCTCAATTAGTTCTTGAGATATAAGCTGCTAAACTGAATTGGGATTTTTTCAATATTTTGAATAAATTTAAAAACTCTTGAAAAATCGATTTTTTTGAAAAATTGTTATAAAATTACTTTCAATTTCTAATTGGAGCATCTAATTTCTAAAAGTGAAGTCAATTTCAAAATATCTCAATTAGTTTTTGGGATATAAGCTGCTAAACTGAATTGGGATTTTTTCAATATTTTGAATAAATTTAAAAATTCTTGAAAAATCGATTTTTTGGAAAATTGTTACGAAATTACTTTCAATTACTAATTGGAGCATCTACTTTCCAAAAGTGAAGTCAATTTGAAAATATCTCACTTAGTTCTTGAGATATAAGCTGCTGAGCTTAATTGGGATTCTTCCGAAATTTTGAATAAATTTAAAAATTCTTGAAAAATTGATTTTTTGGAAAATTGTTACGAAATTAGTTTCAATTACTAATTGGAGCATCTACTTTCCAAAAGTGAAGTCAATTTGAAAATATCTCACTTAGTTCTTGAGATATAAACTGCTGAACTTAATTGGGATTTTTCCGATATTTTAAATAAATTTAAAAATTCTTGAAAAATTGATTTTTTGGAAAATTGTTACGAAATTCCTTTCAATTACTAATTGGAGCATCTAATTTCTAAAAGTGAAGTCAAGTTCAAAATATCTCAATTAGTTCTTAAGATATAAGCTGCTAAACTGAATTGGGATTTTTTTCAATATTTTGAATGAATTTAAAAATTCTTGAAAAATCGATTTTTTTGAAAAATTGTTATGAAATTACTTTCAATTTCTAATTGGAGCATCTAATTTCTAAAAGTGAAGTAAATTTCAAAATATCTCAATTAGTTCTTTAGATATTAGCTACTGAACTTAAGCGGGATTTTTCTAATATTTTGAATAAATTTAAAAATTGTTGAAAAATCGATTTTTTTGGAAAATTGTTACGAAATTACTTTCAATTACTAATTGAAGCATCTTCTTTTCAAAAGTGAAGTCAATTTGGAAATATCTCAATTATTTCTTGAGATATTAGCTGCTGAACTTAATCGGGATTTTGCCAATATTTTGAATAAGTTTAAAAATTCTTGAAAATTCGATTTTTTGGAAAATTGTTATGAAATTCCTTTCAATTACTAATTGGAACATCTAATTTCTAAAAGTGATGTCAATTTGAAAATATCTCACTTAGTTCTTGAGATATAAGCTGTTAAACTGAATTGGGATTTTTTCAATATTTTGAATAAATTTAAAAATTCTTGAAAAATCGATTTTTTGGAAAATTGTTACGAAATTCCTTTCAATTACTAATTGGAGCATCTAATTTCTAAAAGTGAAGTTAATTTCTAAATATCTCAATTAGTGCTTGAGATATAAGCTGCTAAACTGAATTGGGATTTTTTCAATATTTTGAATAAATTTAAAAATTCTTGAAAAATCGATTTTTTTGAAAAATTGTTATAAAATTACTTTCAATTTCTAATTGGAGCATCTAATTTCTAAAAGTGAAGTCAATTTCAAAATATCTCAATTAGTTCTTAAGATATAAGCTGCTAAACTGAATTGGGATTTTTTTCAATATTTTGAATAAATTTAAAAATTGTTGAAAAATCGATTTTTTTGGAAAATTGTTACGAAATTACTTTCAATTACTAATTGAAGCATCTTCTTTCCAAAAGTGAAGTCAATTTGAAAATATCTCAATTATTTCTTGAGATATTAGCTGCTGAACTTAATCGGGATTTTGCCAATATTTTGAATAAGTTCAAAAATTCTTGAAAATTCGATTTTTTGGAAAATTGTTATGAAATTCCTTTCAATTACTAATTGGAGCATCTAATTTCTAAAAGTGAAGTCAATTTCAAAATATCTCAATTAGTTCTTGAGATATAAGCTGTTAAACTGAATTAGGATTTTTTCAATATTTTGAATAAATTTAAAAATTCTTGAAAAATCGATTTTTTTGGAAAATTCTTACGAAATTCCTTTCAATTACTAATTGGAGCATCTAATTTCTAAAAGTGAAGTCAATTTCAAAATATCTCAATTAGTTCTTGAGATATAAGCTGCTAAACTGAATTGGGATTTTTCTAATATTTTGAATAAATTTAAAAATTCTTGAAAAATCGGTTTTTTTGGAAAATTGTTACGAAATTACTTTCAATTACTAATTGAAGCATCTCCTTTCTAAAAGTGAAGTCAATTTCAAAATATCTCACTTATTTCTTGAGATATAATCTTCTGAACTTAATTGAGATTTTTCCAATTTTTTAATAAATTTAAAACTTCTTAAATTTTTTTTAAATTTGATTTTTGTGATTAATTTCTACAAAAAAAAAAATAATTTTTTAATTAATCTAATTTAGATAAAAATAAAAGCTAGGGTGTAATCGCACTACTTGACTTACCCCTTTTATTAAAAGCTTCGATTTTTTTTTAAATTTTCATTTATTTTAAATTTGGGTTAATTAAAAAAAATGTTCTAGAAAACGTTTAATAATAATTATTATAATAATTGGAGGCTTGTTTATAAATTAAGTCATCTTTAATTTATGAACATCCTTAAATACACATAGAAAAATATTTAAAAATGGGACATCACAATTAATTAGCACTATTTTTTCTTTTTCTGCTCTCTTTAGCAAGCAAATGGGTAAATTCATTTAATTAATTAATATTTTCTTATTTTCTGCCAACTTTTTTTTTTGCTGTAAATTTTTATAAAAAAATTTGGTATACTTAATTGATATGTAAGGATTTTTGAAATTTTTGACCCACACTATTCAAGCGTCTGGTTAATTAATGTATACATTTTTTGGTCGAGTTTTAATTAATTATCAATTTTAAAATTTTTTGATGGGGGTTAAAATTTTTATAAAAGTACAAAAAAATTAATCAAAAAAAGAATTAATTAGTTAAAATATCTCGGTTTATCGATCGAATCTTCTTCGTACGTTAACAAAATGTATCCCAGACTGTTCATCTTAACCTAGAAAAAGAGAGAAAGAAAGAGCGTCAAGAAAAAAGGACGGAAGAGAATTAGTTTATTATTTCGCGAGATTTTTTGGAAATTTTATTTTATGAGGGAGATAGATAAGAGATTGCATGCAATGGAATAAAATGATAACGCACTTCACATTGTATAAACTAAAATTTTCCATCAAATTGTTTTTAAAAAAGAACGTACCGTTGCGTCTTTTCTTTGGACTAAAACGTCTATGCTATTGACGGCTTCGAGGGTTGAAGGGCATTGGGGATCTATGGGGGGTGTTCCATGAGATCCTCTGCAATGGATGCAATAACATCTAATCCCGGTTAATAGGAAACCGACGAATAAAAGCCCTCCACCGGAAGCCAGAAATATGTATCGATGATCCGCATCCGCTGCGTTTGGGACTAATTGGACCAAACCAACTATTAACACAATAGCCCCTAATAGTATTGAACCCACTATTAATTGCAATGCGGATACCTAAAAAGAAAAACAAATAATAAATTTAAATTATTAAAAATTAAACAATAGAATAATAAAATTATAAAACTTAATTTCTATGGCACCCTAAAGATTGTGATAGTTTTAGATTATAAATTAATTTTATGATCCATCTTTTACTATATAAAGCGAAATTTTCGGTTGTGTGGTACAGTTGTAGTGGTTTCTCTCCAGACAACTTCATAAAGTTGAACAAAATGTTTAAAGTAGCCTTTTTTGGATTGCTTTGTGTCGCTGGTAAGTACTTATTCATTCGGGTTTTTGTTAGATTATTTAATTTGATGAAATAGGGCTCAATGGCTTGGCCATCCCGCAAACTAAGCCTCAAGTTTTGCCATCGATTCGGCCATCTCCTATTCCGGAAACGTTCCCGTTACTTGGAGGAAATCCGTGTGAGCAACCGGAAGATTTAGTTGTTGATATATTCCCGGAGGTTCTCCCGGCACCAGAAGAACTTAAACCGGAGGTTTTGCCACTTCCTGATGTTCCAAAACCCGAGGTTTTACCATTACCTGATGTACCAAAACCTGAAGTTTTGCCATTACCTGATGTACCAAAACCTGAAGTTTTGCCTTTACCGGATGTACCAAGACCCGAGGTTTTGCCTTTACCTGATGTTCCAAAACCCGAGGTTTTGCCTTTACCTGATGTACCAAAACCTGAAATTTTGCCTTTACCTGATGTACCAAAACCAGAGGTTTTGCCATTACCTGATGTACCAAAACCTGAAGTTTTGCCATTACCTGATGTACCAAAACCTGAAGTTTTGCCTTTACCGGATGTACCAAGACCTGAAGTTTTGCCATTACCTGATGTACCACAACCAGAGGTTTTACCACTTCCTGATACCCCGAAACCGGAAGTTTTGCCCCTTCCCGATGTACCAAAACCTGAAGTTTTGCCCCTTCCCGATGTACCAAAACCTGAAGTTTTACCACTTCCTGATACCCCAAAACCGGAAGTTTTGCCATTACCTGATGTACCAAAACCGGAAGTTTTGCCATTACCTGATGTACCAAAACCGGAAGTTTTGCCATTACCTGATGTACCAAAACCAGAAGTTTTGCCACTTCCTGATGTGCCACAACCAGAAGTTTTACCACTCCCTGACATTCACAAACCAGAAATTTTACCACTCCCCGAAACATCTAACCCAGAAGTTTTACCCCTTTTACCAACACCAGAAGTAATTCCAACCCCCGAAGGACTCACCCCGGAAATTTTGCCACTCCCCGACATTCACAAACCAGAAATTTTACCCCTCCCCGAAACATCTAACCCAGAAGTTTTACCCCTTTTACCAACACCAGAAGTAATTCCAACCCCCGAAGGACTCACCCCGGAAATTTTGCCACTCCCCGACATTCACAAACCAGAAATTTTACCCCTCCCCGAAACATCTAACCCAGAAGTTTTACCACTATTACCAACACCAGAAGTAATTCCAAGCCCGGAAGGACTCACCCCGGAAATTTTGCCACTCCCCGATATCCACAAACCAGAAATTTTACCCCTCCCCGAAACATCAAACCCAGAAGTTTTACCACTTTTACCAACACCAGAAGTAATTCCAGTTCCAGAAGGAATCACCCCAGAAGTTTTACCACTTTTACCATCAGTTCAAGATGAAGATGGTTACCTCCCAGGATGGAACGGAGCCAACATAATCAGAAAATAAATTTACTGCTAAACATACTCAAACAATAAAAGCATTCTTTTAAAAATAAAATTCGTACTTTATTTAACTATAATATTACATTTAATGTCGAGAAAATCGAAAGGTTCAATTTCCATCTCAAATTTCCTCCGGGTAATTCTAAAAATTCTAACATTGAAGTCAATTTGAAAATATCTCACTTAGTTCTTGAGATATTAGATGCTGAATTTAATTGGAATTTTTCCAATATTTTGAATAAACTTAAAAATTCTTGAAAAATCGATTTTTTGGAAAATTGTTATAAAATTACTTTCAATTACTAATTGGAGCATCTACTTTCTAAAAGTGGAGTCAATTTGAAAATATCTCAATTAGTTCTTGAGATATAAGCTGCTGAACTTAATTGGAATTTTTCCAATATTTTGAATAAACTTAAAAATTCTTGAAAAATCGATTTTTTGGAAAATTGTTATGAAATTTGTTTCAGTTACAAATTGGAGCATCTACTTTCTAAAAGTTGAGTCAATTTGAAAATATCTCATTTAATTCTTGAGATATTAGCTGTTGAACTTAATTGGGATTCTTCCGAAATTTTGTATAAATTTAGAAATTCCTGAAAAATTGATTTTTTGGAAAATTGTTACGAAATTAGTTTCAATTACCAATTGAAGCATCTACTTTCTAAAAGTGGAGTCAATTTGAAAATTTCTCAATTATTTCTTGAGATATTAGCTACTGAACTTAATCGGGATTTTTCCAATATTTTGAATAAATTTAAAAATTCTTGAAAAATTGATTTTTTGGAAAATTGTTATGAAATTAGTTTCAATTACTAATTAAAGCATCTACTTTCTAAAATTGAAGTCAATTTGAAAATATCTCACTTAGTTTTTGAGATATAAGCTGCTGAACTTAATTGGAATTTTTTCGATATTTTGAATAAATTTAAAAATTCTTGAAAAATTGATTTTTTTGAAAATTTGTTATGAAATTACTTTCAATTACTAATTAAAGCATCTACTTTCTAAAATTGAAGTCAATTTGAAAATATCTCAATTAGTTCTTGAGATATTAGCTGCTGAACTTAATTGGAATTTTTCCAATATTTTGAATAAGTTTAAAAATTCTTGAAAAATTGATTTTTTGGAAAATTGTTATGAAATTAGTTTCAATTACTAATTGAAGCATCTACTTTCTAAAAGTGAAGTTAATTTGAACCTATCTCACTTAGTTCTTGAGATATTAGTCGCTGAACTTAATTGGGATTTTTCGAAAATTTTGAATAAATTTAAAAATTCTTGAAAAATCGATTTTTTTGGAAAATTGTTATGAAATTAGTTTCAATTACTAATTGAAGCATCTACTTTCTAAAATTGAAGTCAATTTGAAAATATCTCACTTAGTTTTTGAGATATAAGCTGCTGAACTTAATTGGAATTTTTTCGATATTTTGAATAAATTTAAAAATTCTTGAAAAATTGATTTTTTTGAAAATTTGTTATTAAATTACTTTCAATTACTAATTAAAGCATCTACTTTCTAAAATTGAAGTCAATTTGAAAATATCTCAATTAGTTCTTGAGATATTAGCTGCTGAACTTAATTGGAATTTTTCCAATATTTTGAATAAGTTTAAAAATTCTTGAAAAATTGATTTTTTGGAAAATTGTTATGAAATTAGTTTCAATTACTAATTGAAGCATCTACTTTCTAAAAGTGAAGTTAATTTGAACCTATCTCACTTAGTTCTTGAGATATTAGTCGCTGAACTTAATTGGGATTTTTCGAAAATTTTGAATAAATTTAAAAATTCTTGAAAAATCGATTTTTTTGGAAAATTGTTATGAAATTAGTTTCAATTACTAATTGAAGCATCTACTTTCCAAAATTGAAGTCAATTTGAAAATATCTCACTTAGTTCTTGAGATATTAGCTGCGGAACTGAATTGGGATTTTTCCGATATTTTGAATAAATTTAAAAATTCTTGAAAAATTGATTTTTTGAAAAATTGTTATGAAATTACTTTCAATTACTAATTGGAGCATCTACTTTCTAAAAGTGAAGTCAATTTGAAAATATCTCACTTAGTTCTTGAGATATTAGCTGCGGAACTGAATTGGGATTTTTCCGATATTTTGAATAAATTTAAAAATTCTTGAAAAATTGATTTTTTGAAAAATTGTTATGAAATTACTTTCAATTACTAATTGGAGCATCTACTTTCTAAAAGTGAAGTCAATTTGAAAATATCTCACTAAGTTCTTGAGATATAAGCTGCTGAACTTAATTAGTATTTTTCCAATATTTTGAATAAATTTAAAAATTCCTGAAAAATCGATTTTTTTGAAAAATTATTATGAAATTTCTTTCAATTACTAATTGGAGCATCTAATTTCTAAAAGTGGAGTCAATTTGAAAATATCTCATTCAATTCTTGAGATATAAGCTGCTGAACTGAATTGGGATTTTTCCAGTATTTTGAATAAATTTAAAAATTCTTGAAAAATTGATTTTTTGGAAAATTGTTATGAAATTACTTTCAATTACTAATTGAAGCATCTACTTTCTAAAAGTGAAGTCAATTTGAAAATATCTCAATTAGTTCTTGAGATATTAGCTGCTGAACTTAATTGGAATTTTTTCGATATTTTGAATAAGTTTAAAAATTCATGAAAAAATCGATTTTTTGAAAAATTGTTATGAAATTAGTTTCAATTACTAATTGAAGCATCTACTTTCTAAAAGTGAAGTTAATTTGAACCTATCTCACTTAGTTCTTGAGATATTAGTCGCTGAACTTAATTGGGATTTTTCGAAAATTTTGAATAAATTTAAAAATTCTTGAAAAATCGATTTTTTTGGAAAATTGTTATGAAATTAGTTTCAATTACTAATTGAAGCATCTACTTTCCAAAAGTGAAGTCAATTTGAAAATATCTCACTTAGTTCTTGAGATATAAACTGCTGAGCTTAATTGGGATTTCTCCGATATTTTGAATAAATTTAAAAATTCCTGAAAAATTGATTTTTTGGAAAATTGTTACGAAATTACTTTCAATTACTAATTGGAGCATCTACTTTCTAAAAGTGGAGTCAATTTGAAAATATCTCAATTATTTCTTGAGATATTAGCTGCTGAACTTAATCGGGATTTTTCCAATATTTTGAATAAATTTAAAAATTCTTGAAAAATCGATTTTTTGGAAAATTGTTACGAAATTAGTTTCAGTTACTAATTGGAGCATCTAGTTTCTAAAAGTGAAGTCAATTTGAAAATATCTCAATTAGTTCTTGAGATATAAGCTGCTGAGCTTAATTGGGATTCTTCCGAAATTTTGAATAAATTTAAAAATTCTTGAAAAATTGATTTTTTGGAAAATTGTTACGAAATTAGTTTCAATTACTAATTGAAGCATCTACTTTCCAAAAGTGAAGTCAATTTGAAAATATCTCGCTAAGTTCTTGAGATATAAGCTGCTGAACTTAATTGGGATTCTTCCGAAATTTTGAATAAATTTAAAAATTCTTGAAAAATTGATTTTTTGGAAAATTGTTATGAAATTACTTTCAATTACTAATTGGAGCATCTACTTTCTAAAAGTGAAGTCAATTTGAAGATATCTCACTAAGTTCTTGAGATATAAGCTGCGGAATTGAATTGGGATTTTTCCAATATTTTGAATAAATTTAAAAATTCCTGAAAAATCGATTTTTTGAAAAAAATTTATGAAATTGCTTTCAATTACTAATTGAAGTATCTAATTATATTTAAGTAATTTGAAAATATCTCACTTAGTTCTTGAATTACTTTATTTAACTACAAGATTAGAGTTAATGGATATTTTCCAAGAAAGACAGAAATCAGGTCGAGAAAATCGAAAGGTTCAATTTCCATCTCAAATTTCCTCCGGGTAATTGACACCTCGATTATCGGGTCCGATGAGGCAAACAAGATTCTAAATAGCAGAAGACCGTAATTATCCCCATCCCGTTTTCGCAACCCCCTCCGGGGAAGTCTCTTATTGAAAATTCCGCTCGGTTATGACCTAAATTGAGATAGACTCGCCCAAAATGACGTTGTCTTATTAATCCAAGACTTCATTATTTATTTTTAAAAAATTTAGAGTTAAAAAAAATTACGTACCTTTCCACATACGTAATACTCCGGAAGTCGATCGTCTACGTCGCAATTTCCGGGTCCGTTTGGACTCGGCGTTGGACTTGGGCTATTCGGCGGTAACCAATGACCGGCTATGTATAATTGCGAGGGTCTTTTATGGCGCTTTTCTTGCCCTTTTCGACGTTCGTGGCGGACCGCAACCGCAGGCATTGCACCAATCATTTTTTAAAACTGAAAAGTTCATTTTGGTTTTATTGCAAAAATAATTACTCATGAAAGTAAAAATTAATATTGATTCACAATTTTTGGGTTGTCAAGAAGTTAAGCGAACAAGAAAAATACGCTAAAAGTGCGTTAAAGTAATAATAACGCTTAATAATGTACTTTATGAAGTGAGAATGTCTTCAAAACGACGATTCCTGTTTCTAAAATGATTAGCAACAAGGGTAGGTAATGTTTATTTATGAAACAGTGCGAAAAGTTAACTTTTTCCGCACCTATATATCGCTCAAGTGCGTAAAAAGCATTTATCGCACTGTTTTATAAAATGTTTCATCTACGAATTAAAAACAAATATTAATAATTATTCATAAGTTTTGAACTGTCAAGAAATTATTTCCAAATCGGTGCTATAAAAGCTGTTAACGCACGGCTTAACACTTAACGCGTTATTTTATACACTGTTGTCTTTAATGATGTACTTTATGAAGTGGAAATGTCTTCAAAATGACGATTCTTGTCTCCAAAATGATTAGCAACAAGAGTAGATAATGTTTATTTATGAAACAGTGCGAAAAGTTAACTTTTTCCGCGCTTATATATCGCACAAGTGCGTAAAAAGCACTTATCGCACAGTTTTATATAATATTTTATCTACAAACTAAAAATTAATATTATTATTCGCAATTTTTGAGCCGCCAAGAAATTATTTGTCAGATCTTTGTGTCTTATTTCCATGGAAACGCGCTAAAAGGTGCGTTAAATTTGAAATATATTGGGACATTATGCACTTTTTCGTTACTTTACGCACTCCTATCCTTAATAATGTACTTTATAAAGTAAAAACGTCTTCAAAATGACGATTCCTGTCTCCAAAATGATTAGCAACAAGAGTAGATAATGTTTATTTATGAAACAGTGCGTAAAGTTAACTTTTTCCGCGCCTATATATCGCTCAAGTGCGTAAAAAGCACTTATCGCACAGTTTTATATAATATTTTATCTACAAACTAAAAATTAATATTATTATTCGCAATTTTTCAGCCGCCAAGAAATTATTTGTCAGATCTTTGTGTCTTATTTCCATAGAAACGCGCTAAAAGATGCGTTAAATTTGAAATATATTGGGACATTATGCCCTCTTTCGTTACTTTACGCACTCCTATCCTTAATAATGTACTTTATGAAGTAAAATGTCTTCAAAATGACGATTCTTGTCTCCAAAATGATTAGCAACAAGAGTAGATAATGTTTATTTATGAAACAGTGCGAAAAGTTAACTTTTTCCGCGCTTATATATCGCATAAGTGCGTAAAAAGCACTTATCGCACAGTTTTATATAATATTTTATCTACAAACTAAAGATTAATATTATTATTCGCAATTTTTGAGCCGCCAAGAAATTATTTGTCACATCTTTGTGTCTTATTTCCATGGAACGCGCTAAAAGGTGCGTTAAATTTGAAATATATTGGGACATTATGCCCTCTTTCGTTACTTTACGCACTCCTATCCTTAATAATGTACTTTGTGAAGTAAAAATGTCTTCAAAATGACGATTCCTGTCTCCAAAATGATTAGCAACAAGAGTAGATAATGTTTATTTCTGAAACAGTGCGAAAAGTTAACTTTTTCCGCACCTATATATCGCTCAAGTGCGTAAAAAGCACTTATCGCACAGTTTTATATAATATTTTATCTACAAACTAAAAATTAATATTATTATTCGCAATTTTTGAGCCGCCAAGAAATTATTTGTCAGATCTTTGTGTCTTATTTCCATGGAAACGCGCTAAAAGATGCGTTAAATTTGAAATATATTGGGACATTATGCCCTCTTTCGTTACTTTACGCACTCCTATCCTTAATAATGTACTTTATGAAGTAAAATGTCTTCAAAATGACGATTCTTGTCTCCAAAATGATTAGCAACAAGAGTAGATAATGTTTATTTATGAAACAGTGCGAAAAGTTAACTTTTTCCGCGCCTATATATCGCTCAAGTGCGTAAAAAGTACTTATCGCACAGTTTTATATAATATTTTATCTACAAACTAAAAATTAATATTATTATTCGCAATTTTTGAGCCGCCAAGAAATTATTTGTCAGATCTTTGTGTCTTATTTCTATGAAAACGTCTACTCTTTCGTTACTTTACGCACTCCTATCCTTAATAATGTACTTTATGAAGTAAAATGTCTTCAAAATGACGATTCTTGTCTTCAAAATGATTAGCAACAAGAGTAGATAATGTTTATTTATGAAACAGTGCGTAAAGTTAACTTTTTCCGCGCCTATATATCGCTCAAGTGCGTAAAAAGCATTTATCGCACACTTTTATATAATATTTTATCTACAAACTAAAAATTAATATTATTATTCGCAATTTTTGAGCTGCCAAAAAATTATTTGTCAGATCTTTGTCTTATTTCTATGGAAACGATGCGTTAAATTTGGAATATATTGGGACATCATGCCATCTTTCATTACTTTACGCACTCCTATCCTTAATAATGTACTTTATGAAGTAAAATGTCTTCAAAATGACGATTCTTGTCTTCAAAATGATTAGCAACAAGAGTAGATAATGTTTATTTATGAAACAGTGCGAAAAGTTAACTTTTTCCGCGCTTATATATCGCACAAGTGCGTAAAAAGCACTTATCGCACAGTTTTATATAATATTTTATCTACAAACTAAAAATTAATATTATTATTCGCAATTTTTGAGCCGCCAAGAAATTATTTGTCAGATCTTTGTCTTATTTCCATGGAAACGCGCTAAAAGGTGCGTTAAATTTGAAATATATTGGGACATTATGCCCTCTTTCGTTACTTTACGCACTCCTATCCTTAATAATGTACTTTATGAAGTAAAATGTCTTCAAAATGACGATTCTTGTCTTCAAAATGATTAGCAACAAGAGTAGATAATGTTTATTTATGAAACAGTGCGTAAAGTTAACTTTTTCCGCACCTATATATCGCTCAAGTGCGTAAAAAGCACTTATCGCACAGTTTTATATAATATTTTATCTACAAACTAAAAATTAATATTATTATTCGCAATTTTTGAGCCGCCAAGAAATTTTTTGTCAGATCTTTGTGTCTTATTTCTATGAAAACGTCTACTTTTTCGTTACTTTACGCACTCCTATCCTTAATAATGTACTTTATGAAGTAAAATGTCTTCAAAATGACGATTCTTGTCTCCAAAATGATTAGCAACAAGAGTAGATAATGTTTATTTATGAAACAGTGCGAAAAGTTAACTTTTTCCGCGCTTATATATCGCACAAGTGCGTAAAAAGCACTTATCGCACAGTTTTATATAATATTTTATCTACAAACTAAAAATTAATATTATTATTCGCAATTTTTGAGCCGCCAAGAAATTATTTGTCAGATCTTTGTCTTATTTCTATGGAAACGCGCTAAAAGGTGCGTTAAATTTGGAATATATTGGGACATCATGCACTTTTTCGTTACTTTACGCACTCCTATCCTTAATACTGTACTTTATGAAGTAAAAATGTCTTCAAAATGACGATTCTTGTCTCCAAAATGATTAGCAACAAGAGTAGATAATGTTTATTTATGAAACAGTGCGAAAAGTTAACTTTTTCCGCACCTATATATCGCTCAAGTGCGTAAAAAGCACTTATCGCACAGTTTTATATAATATTTTATCTACAAACTAAAAATTAATATTATTATCGCAATTTTTAGCCGCCAAGAAATTTTTTGTCAGATCTTTGTGTCTTATTTCCATGGAAACGCGCTAAAAGGTGCGTTAAATTTGAAATATATTGGGACATTATGCCCTCTTTCGTTACTTTACGCACTCCTATCCTTAATAATGTACTTTATGAAGTAAAAATGTCTTCAAAATGACGATTCTTGTTTCCAAAATGATTAGTAACAAGAGTAGATAATGTTTATTTATGAAACAGTGCGTAAAGTTAACTTTTTCCGCACCTATATATCGCTCAAGTGCGTAAAAAGCACTTATCGCACAGTTTTATATAATATCTTATCTACAAATTAAAAATTAATATTATTATTCGCAATTTTTGAGCCGCCAAGAAATTTTTTGTCAGATCTTTGTGTCTTATTTCCATGGAAACGCGCTAAAAGGTGCGTTAAATTTGAAATATATTGGGACATCATGCCCTCTTTTGTTACTTTACGCACTCCTATCCTTAATAATGTACTTTATGAAGTAAAAATGTCTTCAAAATGACGATTCTTGTCTCCAAAATGATTAGCAACAAGAGTAGATAATGTTTATTTATGAAACAGTGCGTAAAGTTAACATTTTCCGCACCTATATATCGCTCAAGTGCGTAAAAAGCACTTATCGCACAGTTTTATATAATATTTTATCTACAAACTAAAAATTAATATTATTACTCGCAATTTTTGAGCTGCCAAGAAATTATTTGTCAGATCTTTGTCTTATTTCTATGGAAACGCGCTAAAAGTTGCGTTAAATTTGAAATATATTGGGACATTATGCCCTCTTTCGTTACTTTACGCACTCCTATCCTTAATAATGTACTTTATGAAGTAAAATGTCTTCAAAATGACGATTCTTGTCTTCAAAATGATTAGCAACAAGAGTAGATAATGTTTATTTATGAAACAGTGCGAAAAGTTAACTTTTTCCGCACCTATATATCGCTCAAGTGCGTAAAAAGCACTTATCGCACAGTTTTATATAATATTTTATCTACAAACTCAAAATTAATATTATTATTCGCAATTTTTGAGCTGCCAAGAAATTATTTGTCAGATCTTTGTGTCTTATTTCCATGGAAACGCGCTAAAAGGTGCGTTAAATTTGAAATATATTGGGACATTATGCCCTCTTTCGTTACTTTACGCACTCCTATCCTTAATAATGTACTTTATGAAGTAAAATGTCTTCAAAATGACGATTCTTGTCTCCAAAATGATTAGTAACAAGAGTAGATAATGTTTATTTATGAAACAGTGCGTAAAGTTAACTTTTTCTGCGCCTATATATCGCTCAAGTGCGTAAAAAGCACTTATCGCACAGTTTTATATAATATTTTATCTACAAACTAAAAATTAATATTATTATTCACAATTTTTGAGCCGCCAAGAAATTACTTGTCAGATCTTTGTCTTATTTCTATGGAAACGCGCTAAACGGTGCGTTAAATTTGGAATGTATTGGAACATCATGCCCTCTTTCGTTACTTTACGCACTCCTATCCTTAATAATGTACTTTATGAAGTAAAATGTCTTCAAAATGACGATTCTTGTCTCCAAAATGATTAGCAACAAGAGTAGATAATGTTTATTTATGAAACAGTGCGTAAAGTTAACTTTTTCCGCACCTATATATCGCTCAAGTGCGTAAAAAGCACTTATCGCACAGTTTTATATAATATTTTATCTACAAACTAAAGATTAATATTATTATTCGTAATTTTTGAGCCGCCAAGAAATTATTTGTCAGATCTTTGTCTTATTTCTATGGAAACGCGCTAAACGGTACGTTAAATTTGGAATATATTGGGACATCATGCTCTCTTTCGTTACTTTACGCACTCCTATCCTTAATAATGTACTTTATGAAGTAAAATGTCTTCAAAATGACGATTCTTGTCTCCAAAATGATTAGCAACAAGAGTAGATAATGTTTATTTATGAAACAGTGCGTAAAGTTAACTTTTTCCGCGCCTATATATCGCTCAAGTGCGTAAAAAGCACTTATCGCACAGTTTTATATAATATTTTATCTACAAACTAAAAATTAATATTATTATTCGCAATTTTTCAGCCGCCAAGAAATTATTTGTCAGATCTTTGTGTCTTATTTCCATAGAAACGCGCTAAAAGATGCGTTAAATTTGAAATATATTGGGACATTATGCCCTCTTTCGTTACTTTACGCACTCCTATCCTTAATAATGTACTTTATGAAGTAAAATGTCTTCAAAATGACGATTCTTGTCTCCAAAATGATTAGCAACAAGAGTAGATAATGTTTATTTATGAAACAGTGCGAAAAGTTAACTTTTTCCGCGCTTATATATCGCACAAGTGCGTAAAAAGCACTTATCGCACAGTTTTATATAATATTTTATCTACAAACTAAAGATTAATATTATTATTCGCAATTTTTGAGCCGCCAAGAAATTATTTGTCACATCTTTGTGTCTTATTTCCATGGAACGCGCTAAAAGGTGCGTTAAATTTGAAATATATTGGGACATTATGCCCTCTTTCGTTACTTTACGCACTCCTATCCTTAATAATGTACTTTGTGAAGTAAAAATGTCTTCAAAATGACGATTCCTGTCTCCAAAATGATTAGCAACAAGAGTAGATAATGTTTATTTCTGAAACAGTGCGAAAAGTTAACTTTTTCCGCACCTATATATCGCTCAAGTGCGTAAAAAGCACTTATCGCACAGTTTTATATAATATTTTATCTACAAACTAAAAATTAATATTATTATTCGCAATTTTTGAGCCGCCAAGAAATTATTTGTCAGATCTTTGTGTCTTATTTCCATGGAAACGCGCTAAAAGGTGCGTTAAATTTGGAATGTATTGGGACATTATGCCCTCTTTCGTTACTTTACGCACTCCTATACTTAATAATGTACTTTATGAAGTAAAAATGTCTTCAAAATGACGATTCCTGTCCCCAAAATGATTAGCAACAAGAGTAGATAATGTTTATTTATGAAACAGTGCGTAAAGTTAACTTTTTCTGTGCTTATATATCGCTCAAGTGCGTAAAAGGCACTTATCGCACAGTTTTATATAATATTTTATCTACAAACTAAAAATTAATATTATTATTCGCAATTTTTGAGCCGCCAAGAAATTATTTGTCAGATCTTTGTGTCTTATTTCTATGAAAACGTCTACTCTTTCGTTACTTTACGCACTCCTATCCTTAATAATGTACTTTATGAAGTAAAATGTCTTCAAAATGACGATTCTTGTCTCCAAAATGATTAGCAACAAGAGTAGATAATGTTTATTTATGAAACAGTGCGTAAAGTTAACTTTTTCCGCACCTATATATCGCTCAAGTGCGTAAAAAGCACTTATCGCACAGTTTTATATAATATTTTATCTACAAACTAAAAATTAATATTATTATTCGCAATTTTTGAGCCGCCAAGAAATTATTTGTCAGATCTTTGTCTTATTTCTATGGAAACGTGCTAAACGATGCGTTAAATTTGGAATATATTATGACATTATGCCCTCTTTCGTTACTTTACGCACTCCTATCCTTAATAATGTACTTTATGAAGTAAAAATGTCTTCAAAATGACGATTCTTGTCTCCAAAATGATTAGCAACAAGAGTAGATAATGTTTATTTATGAAACAGTGCGTAAAGTTAACTTTTTCCGCACCTATATATCGCTCAAGTGCGTAAAAAGCACTTATCGCACAGTTTTATATAATATTTTATCTACAAACTAAAAATTAATATTATTATTCGCAATTTTTGAGCTGCCAAGAAACTTTTTGTCAGATCTTTGTGTCTTATTTCTATGAAAACGTCTACTTTTTCGTTACTTTACGCACTCCTATCCTTAATAATGTACTTTATGAAATGAAAATGCCTTTAAAATGACGATTTTACAAATGGGAGTAGATAATAGTAACTTATAGTGCGTAAAGTTAACTTTTATTTAGTTTTATATCACACAAGTGCGTAAACAGCACTTATCGTACAGTTTCATAATAAATATTAATTATTATTCACAATTTTTGAACAGTCAAGAAATTATTTGACAAATCGGTGCTGTAACGCGTTACTTTACGCACTTAATAATGTATTTTTCGAGTAGATAAAGTTTATTTAGATAAAATTTGTTGGGATAATAAAATAAAAAACGAATTTAAATATTTAAACGAATAAATATATATTTATTTGAAATATAAAGTAGCATATTAAGTAGTTGATATATACAAAAGTAAGAAAACATTGCTATTATAGCGAAAGCTACACTTCTAGAAATATTTTTTTAATCTCATTAATTAATTAATTTTGAATCAAGAAATTCTAACACCATTATTTATTAATTAATTTATTTATTTACTTATATATGTATATATAATAGAGAAAGGGACTTTTAAGTGGCGTGAATTAACTAATTGACCATCAAAAACTAAAATTTAACAACAAAAATGTTTACTTTACGTATATAAACCGATAAATATTCAATTTTTCCAATACAATCTTTTATGTGTTGTATAAGATACAATTAATTTCTTTTTATACATTACATATTTCTAACATCAAAATAGAACGTAAAAAACGACTAGAAAAGTTCAACGAATTATCAACAATCAACTTAACAAGCGATTTTTTTGTTAAATAGCCCAAATCTAAGTTTGAAAAATCAGCCTTAGAGCATCACACTGTTTTACTTGTTTTTTTCTTTATTTAATTTCTTTTATCAATAATGAGTACTTTTTGAAAAAGAAAAATTAATTTTTTTGTTAGTTTCGTTAAACAAAG
The DNA here is from genome assembly GCA_036711965.1 of Onthophagus sagittarius. Classification (NCBI taxonomy): domain Eukaryota; kingdom Metazoa; phylum Arthropoda; class Insecta; order Coleoptera; family Scarabaeidae; genus Onthophagus; species Onthophagus sagittarius. The sequence goes on from JASERS010000008.1 coordinate 15,282,305, forward strand.
TTAAGCTAATTTATTTTGAGTCATTAATTTTTGTGTCCAAATTTGTTTCTTGATAAAACAAAGTTGATTGTCCAACATAATAAGTACCGGGTTTAAATCACAGTGCTTTTTTTCTTATTCAGATCAAACGATGTTTTTATAATTTTTAAAAACGGTTATTTTAGATTTTAAAGGTTGCTACTATTATTATACAGTATGTCCCATTTGTTGCGATTTTTATGTAAGAATTTGATTTTTTCTCGATTGAATTTCAGAATGTCTGAAATAGAAATTTTTATGGAAATGAAATTTTGGGGCAATCTGTACATTTCAATTATATCTTAACTATATACAGTTTCGTATCTCAAGATCTGGTTGAGATATCGCAATGAAATAAAAAACATTTTGAAGCAAATTTATTCTAAATTTAGATCCCCAAAGATGGTTATTTCGAATCCCTAAATTTCAATGTTACGATTTTTTGATTAAAACTTAAGCATATACTTGAGATATCGCAATGAAATAAAAAGCAATTTGAAGCACCAATTAATATACCAATTATAATTATTTCAATTCCATAAATTAAAAAGATAATTTTTTTTAAATCACTTCTCTTGTTTCTGAGGTTAAATCGAATAATCTAAAAAGAATAAAGATTTTCTAATTTAGTTCTCACCATGATAAAATAGACACTTGCCTCTATAACTTTTGAATGTTTCATTAAGATATCTCAAAAATTCGATTTTTGGTGATTTTTCAAAAATTATTAAGCAAATTTTTAATTTTATGAAATGCTACAAATTTAGGTTATGTTCAAGACTTAATATCTCAAGAACGAATTGAGATACTAACGTATTGTTTTATTCTCGGAAATGTGTATAGTTTTCTTTATAAATCACAAAAAGATTCATTAAAATATCTCAAGAACTCGATTTTTTGTGATTTTTCAAAAATTATTAAGAAAATTTTTAATTTTATGAAATGCTACAAATTTAGGTTATGTTCAAGACTTAATATCTCAAGAACGAATTGAGATACTAATGTATTGTTTTATTCTCGAAAAAATGTATACTTTTCTTTATAAATCACAAAAAGATTCATCAAGATATCTTAAGAATTCGTTTTTTTACGATTTTTCAAAAATTATTAAGCAAATTTTTAATTTTATGAAATGCTACAAATTTAGGTTATGTTCAAGACTTAATATCTCAAGAACGAATTGAGATACTAACGTATTGTTTTATTCTCGGAAAAGTGTATGCTTTTCTTCATAAATCACAAAAAGATTCATCAAGATATCTCAAGAACTCGATTTTTTGTGATTTTTCAAAAATTATTAAGTAGATTTTTAATTTTTTGAAATGCTACAAATTTAGGTTGTGTTCAAAACTTGATATCTCAAGAACGAATTGAGATACTAATGCATTGTTTTATTCTCAAAAAAGTGTATAGTTATCTTTATAAATCACAAAAAGATTCATCAAAATATCTCAAGAACTCGATTTTTTGTGATTTTTCAAAAATTATTAAGCAAATTTTTAATTTTATGAAATGCTACAAATTTAGGTTATGTTCAAGACTTAATATCTCAAGAACGAATTGAGATACTAACGTATTGTTTTATTCTCGGAAAAGTGTATACTTTTCTTTATAAATCACAAAAAGATTCATCAAGATATCTCAAGAATTCGATTTTTTGTGATTTTTCAAAAATTATTAAGAAAATTTTTAATTTTATGAAATGCTACAAATTTAGGTTATGTTCAAGACTTAATATCTCAAGAACGAATTGAGATACTAACGTATTGTTTTATTCTCGGAAATGTGTATAGTTTTCTTTATAAATCACAAAAAGATTCATTAAGATATTTCAAGAACTCGATTTTTTACGATTTTTCAAAAATTATTAAGTAAATTTTTAATTTTTTGAAATGCTACAAATTTAGGTTGTGTTCAAAACTTGATATCTCAAGAACGAATTGAGATACTTATACATTGTTTTATTCTCTAAAAAGTGTGTACTTTCCTTTATAAATCACAAAAAGATTCATTAAGAATCTTAAGAACTCGATTTTTTGTGATTTTTCAAAAATTATTAAGAAAATTTTTAATTTTATGAAATGCTACAAATTTAGGTTATGTTCAAGACTTAATATCTCAAGAACGAATTGAGATACTAACGTATTGTTTTATTCTCGGAAATGTGTATAGTTTTCTTTATAAATCACAAAAAGATTCATTAAGATATTTCAAGAACTCGATTTTTTGTGATTTTTCAAAAATTATTAAGTAAATTTTTAATTTTTTGAAATGCTACAAATTTAGGTTGTGTTCAAAACTTGATATCTCAAGAACGAATTGAGATACTTATACATTGTTTTACTCTCGGAAAAGTGTATAATTTCCTTTATAAATTGCAAAAAGATTCATTAAGATATCTTCAGAACTCGATTTTTTGTGATTTTTCAAAAATTATTAAGTAAATTTTTAATTTTTTGAAATGCTACAAATTTAGGTTGTGTTCAAAACTTGATATCTCAAGAACGAATTGAGATACTTATACATTGTTTTACTCTCGGAAAAGTGTATAATTTCCTTTATAAATTGCAAAAAGATTCATTAAGATATCTTCAGAACTCGATTTTTTGTGATTTTTCAAAAATTATTAAGTAAATTTTTAATTTTATGAAATGCTACAAATTTAGGTTGTGTTCAAAACTTGATATCTCAAGAACGAATTGAGATACTAACGTATTGTTTTATTCTCGGAAATGTGTATACTTTTCTTTATAAATCACAAAAAGATTCATCAAGATATCTCAAGAACTCGATTTTTTGTGATTTTTCAAAAATTATTAAGCAAATATTTTATTTTATGAAATGCTACAAATTTAGGTTATGTTCAAGACTTAATATCTCAAGAACGAATTGAGATACTAACGTATTGTTTTATTCTCGGAAATGTGTATAGTTTTCTTTATAAATCACAAAAAGATTCATCAAGGTATCTCAAGAACTCGATTTTTGTGATTTTTCAAAAATTATTAAGCAAATTTTTAATTTTATGAAATGCTACAAATTTAGGTTATGTTCAAGACTTAATATCTCAAGAACGAATTGAGATACTAACGTATTGTTTTATTCTCGGAAATGTGTATAGTTTTCTTTATAAATCACAAAAAGATTCATTAAAATATCTCAAGAACTCGATTTTTTGTGATTTTTCAAAAATTATTAAGAAAATTTTTAATTTTATGAAATGCTACAAATTTAGGTTATGTTCAAGACTTAATATCTCAAGAACGAATTGAGATACTAACATATTGTTTTATTCTCGGAAAAGTGCATGCTTTTCTTCATAAATCACAAAAAGATTCATCAAGATATCTCAAGAACTCGATTTTTTGTGATTTTTCAAAAATTATTAAGCAAATTTTTAATTTTATGAAATGCTACAAATTTAGGTTATGTTCAAGACTTAATATCTCAAGAACGAATTGAGATACTAACATATTGTTTTATTCTCGGAAAAGTGCATGCTTTTCTTCATAAATCACAAAAAGATTCATCAAGATATCTCAAGAACTCGATTTTTTGTGATTTTTCAAAAATTATTAAGCAAATTTTTAATTTTATGAAATGCTACAAATTTAGGTTATGTTCAAGACTTAATATCTCAAGAACGAATTGAGATACTAACATATTGTTTTATTCTCGGAAAAGTGCATGCTTTTCTTCATAAATCACAAAAAGATTCATCAAGATATCTCAAGAACTCGATTTTTTGTGATTTTTCAAAAATTATTAAGCAAATTTTTAATTTTATGAAATGCTACAAATTTAGGTTATGTTCAAGACTTAATATCTCAAGAACGAATTGAGATACTAACATATTGTTTTATTCTCGGAAAAGTGCATGCTTTTCTTCATAAATCACAAAAAGATTCATCAAGATATCTCAAGAACTCGATTTTTTGTGATTTTTCAAAAATTATTAAGCAAATTTTTAATTTTATGAAATGCTACAAATTTAGGTTATGTTCAAGACTTAATATCTCAAGAACGAATTGAGATACTAACGTATTGTTTTATTCTCGGAAAAGTGTATGCTTTTCTTCATAAATCACAAAAAGATTCATCAAGATATCTCAAGAACTCGATTTTTTGTGATTTTTCAAAAATTATTAAGCAAATTTTTAATTTTATGAAATGCTACAAATTTAGGTTATGTTCAAGACTTAATATCTCAAGAACGAATTGAGATACTAACGTATTGTTTTATTCTCGGAAAAGTGTATGCTTTTCTTCATAAATCACAAAAAGATTCATCAAGATATCTCAAGAACTCGATTTTTTGTGATTTTTCAAAAATTATTAAGCAAATTTTTAATTTTATGAAATGCTACAAATTTAGGTTATGTTCAAGACTTAATATCTCAAGAACGAATTGAGATACTAACGTATTGTTTTATTCTCGGAAAAGTGTATGCTTTTCTTCATAAATCACAAAAAGATTCATCAAAATATCTCAAGAACTCGATTTTTTACGATTTTTCAAAAATTATTAAGTAAATTTTTAATTTTTTGAAATGCTACAAATTTAGGTTGTGTTCAAGACTTAACATCTCAAGAACGAATTGAGATACTAACGTACTGTTTTATTCTCGGAAATGTGTATAGTTTTCTTTATAAATCACAAAAAGATTCATCAAGATATCTCAAGAACTCGATTTTTTGTGATTTTTCAAAAATTATTAAGCAAATATTTTATTTTATGAAATGCTACAAATTTAGGTTATGTTCAAGACTTAATATCTCAAGAACGAATTGAGATACTAACGTATTGTTTTATTCTCGGAAATGTGTATAGTTTTCTTTATAAATCACAAAAAGATTCATCAAGGTATCTCAAGAACTCGATTTTTGTGATTTTTCAAAAATTATTAAGCAAATTTTTAATTTTATGAAATGCTACAAATTTAGGTTATGTTCAAGACTTAATATCTCAAGAACGAATTGAGATACTAACGTATTGTTTTATTCTCGGAAATGTGTATAGTTTTCTTTATAAATCACAAAAAGATTCATTAAAATATCTCAAGAACTCGATTTTTTGTGATTTTTCAAAAATTATTAAGAAAATTTTTAATTTTATGAAATGCTACAAATTTAGGTTATGTTCAAGACTTAATATCTCAAGAACGAATTGAGATACTAACATATTGTTTTATTCTCGGAAAAGTGCATGCTTTTCTTCATAAATCACAAAAAGATTCATCAAGATATCTCAAGAACTCGATTTTTTGTGATTTTTCAAAAATTATTAAGCAAATTTTTAATTTTATGAAATGCTACAAATTTAGGTTATGTTCAAGACTTAATATCTCAAGAACGAATTGAGATACTAACGTATTGTTTTATTCTCGGAAAAGTGTATGCTTTTCTTCATAAATCACAAAAAGATTCATCAAGATATCTCAAGAACTCGATTTTTTGTGATTTTTCAAAAATTATTAAGCAAATTTTTAATTTTATGAAATGCTACAAATTTAGGTTATGTTCAAGACTTAATATCTCAAGAACGAATTGAGATACTAACGTATTGTTTTATTCTCGGAAAAGTGTATGCTTTTCTTCATAAATCACAAAAAGATTCATCAAGATATCTCAAGAACTCGATTTTTTGTGATTTTTCAAAAATTATTAAGCAAATTTTTAATTTTATGAAATGCTACAAATTTAGGTTATGTTCAAGACTTAATATCTCAAGAACGAATTGAGATACTAACGTATTGTTTTATTCTCGGAAAAGTGTATGCTTTTCTTCATAAATCACAAAAAGATTCATCAAAATATCTCAAGAACTCGATTTTTTACGATTTTTCAAAAATTATTAAGTAAATTTTTAATTTTTTGAAATGCTACAAATTTAGGTTGTGTTCAAGACTTAACATCTCAAGAACGAATTGAGATACTAACGTACTGTTTTATTCTCGGAAATGTGTATAGTTTTCTTTATAAATCACAAAAAGATTCATCAAGATATCTCAAGAATTCGTTTTTTTGTGATTTTTCAAAAATTATTAAGAAAATTTTTAATTTTATGAAATGCTACAAATTTAGGTTGTGTTCAAAACTTGATATCTCAAGAACGAATTGAGATACTGATACATTGTTTTATTCTCGGAAAAGTGTATGCTTTTCTTCATAAATCACAAAAAGATTCATCAAGATATCTCAAGAATTCGATTTTTTGTGATTTTTCAAAAATTATTAAGTAAATTTTTAATTTTTTGAAATGCTACAAATTTAGGTTGTGTTCAAAACTTGATATCTCAAGAACGAATTGAGATACTAATGTATTGTTTTATTCTCGGAAAAGTGTATACTTTTCTTTATAAATCACAAAAAGATTCATCAAGATATCTCAAGAATTCGATTTTTTGTGATTTTTCAAAAATTATTAAGAAAATTTTTAATTTTATGAAATGCTACAAATTTAGGTTGTGTTCAAAACTTGATATCTCAAGAACGAATTGAGATACTAACGTATTGATTTATTCTCGGAAATGTGTATACTTTTCTTTATAAATCACAAAAAGATTCATCAAGATATCTCAAGAATTCGATTTTTTGTGATTTTTCAAAAATTATTATGAAAATTTTTAATTTTATGAAATGCTACAAATTTAGGTTATGTTCAAGACTTAATATCTCAAGAACGAATTGAGATACTAATGTATTGTTTTATTCTCGGAAATGTGTATACTTTTCTTTATAAATCACAAAAAGAATCATCAAGATATCTCAAGAATTCGATTTTTTGTGATTTTTCAAAAATTATTAAGCAAATTTTTAATTTTATGAAATGCTACAAATTTAGGTTGTGTTCAAAACTTGATATCTCAAGAACGAATTGAGATACTTATACATTGTTTTATTCTCGGAAAGGTGTATAATTTCCTTTATAAATTGCAAAAAGATTCATTAAGATATCTTAAGAACTCGATTTTTTGTGATTTTTCAAAAATTATCAAGCAAATTTTTAATTTTATGAAATGCTACAAATTTAGGTTATGTTCAAGACTTAATATCTCAAGAACGAATTGAGATACTAACGTATTGTTTTCTTCTCGGAAATGTGTATAGTTTTCTTTATAAATCACAAAAAGATTCATCAAGATATCTCAAGAATTCGATTTTTTGTGATTTTTCAAAAATTATTAAGTAAATTTTTAATTTTATGAAATTCTACAAATTTAGGTTGTGTTCAAAACTTGATATCTCAAGAATGAATTGAGATACTAATGTATTGTTTTATTCTCGGAAAAGTGTATAATTTCCTTTATAAATTGCAAAAAGATTCATCAAGATATCTTAAGAATTCGATTTTTTGTGACTTTTCAAAAATTATTAAGAAAATTTTTAATTTTTTGAAATGCTACAAATTTAGGTTGTGTTCAAAACTTGATATCTCAAGAATGAATTGAGATACTAATGTATTGTTTTATTCTCGGAAAAGTGTATAATTTCCTTTATAAATTGCAAAAAGATTCATTAAGATATCTCAAGAATTCGATTTTTTGTGACTTTTCAAAAATTATTAAGAAAATTTTTAATTTTTTGAAATGCTACAAATTTAGGTTGTGTTTAAAACTTGATATCTCAAGAACGAATTGAGATACTTATACATTGTTTTATTCTCTAAAAAGTGTGTACTTTCCTTTATAAATCACAAAAAGAATCATTAAGATATCTCAAGAATTCGATTTTTTGTGATTTTTCAAAAATTATTAAGAAAATTTTTAATTTTATGAAATGCTACAAATTTAGGTTATGTTGAAGACTTAATATCTCAAGAACGAATTGAGATACTAACGTATTGTTTTATTCTCGGAAAAGTGTATGCTTTTCTTCATAAATCACAAAAAGATTCATCAAGATATCTCAAGAACTCGATTTTTTGTGATTTTTCAAAAATTATTAAGTAGATTTTTAATTTTTTGAAATGCTACAAATTTAGGTTGTGTTCAAAACTTGATATCTCAAGAACGAATTGAGATACTAATGCATTGTTTTATTCTCAAAAAAGTGTATAGTTATCTTTATAAATCACAAAAAGATTCAACAAAATATCTCAAGAACTCGATTTTTTGTGATTTTTCAAAAATTATTAAGCAAATTTTTAATTTTATGAAATGCTACAAATTTAGGTTATGTTCAAGACTTAATATCTCAAGAACGAATTGAGATACTAACGTATTGTTTTATTCTCGGAAAAGTGTATACTTTTCTTTATAAATCACAAAAAGATTCATCAAGATATCTCAAGAATTCGATTTTTTGTGATTTTTCAAAAATTATTAAGAAAATTTTTAATTTTATGAAATGCTACAAATTTAGGTTATGTTCAAGACTTAATATCTCAAGAACGAATTGAGATACTAACGTATTGTTTTATTCTCGGAAAAGTGTATACTTTTCTTTATAAATCACAAAAAGATTCATCAAGATATCTCAAGAATTCGATTTTTTGTGATTTTTCAAAAATTATTAAGAAAATTTTTAATTTTATGAAATGCTACAAATTTAGGTTATGTTCAAGACTTAATATCTCAAGAACGAATTGAGATACTAACGTATTGTTTTATTCTCGGAAATGTGTATAGTTTTCTTTATAAATCACAAAAAGATTCATTAAGATATTTCAAGAACTCGATTTTTTACGATTTTTCAAAAATTATTAAGTAAATTTTTAATTTTTTGAAATGCTACAAATTTAGGTTGTGTTCAAAACTTGATATCTCAAGAACGAATTGAGATACTTATACATTGTTTTATTCTCGGAAAAGTGTATAATTTCCTTTATAAATTGCAAAAAGATTCATTAAGATATCTCAAGAACTCGATTTTTTGTGATTTTTCAAAAATTATTAAGTAAATTTTTAATTTTTTGAAATGCTACAAATTTAGGTTGTGTTCAAAACTTGATATCTCAAGAACGAATTGAGATACTTATACATTGTTTTACTCTCGGAAAAGTGTATAATTTCCTTTATAAATTGCAAAAAGATTCATTAAGATATCTCAAGAATTCAATTTTTTGTGATTTTTCAAAAATTATTAAGCAAATTTTTAATTTTATGAAATGCTACAAATTTAGGTTATGTTCAAGACTTAATATCTCAAGAACGAATTGAGATACTAACGTATTGTTTTATTCTCGGAAAAGTGTATGCTTTTCTTCATAAATCACAAAAAGATTCATCAAGATATCTCAAGAACTCGATTTTTTGTGATTTTTCAAAAATTATTAAGTAGATTTTTAATTTTTTGAAATGCTACAAATTTAGGTTGTGTTCAAAACTTGATATCTCAAGAACGAATTGAGATACTTATACATTGTTTTATTCTCGGAAAAGTGTATAATTTCCTTTATAAATTGCAAAAAGATTCATTAAGATATCTCAAGAATTCGATTTTTTGTGATTTTTCAAAAATGATTAAGCAAATTTTTAATTTTATGAAATGCTACAAATTTAGGTTGTGTTTAAAACTTGATATCTCAAGAACGAATTGAGATACTTATACATTGTTTTATTCTCTAAAAAGTGTGTACTTTCCTTTATAAATCACAAAAAGATTCATCAAGATATCTCAAGAATTCGATTTTTTGTGATTTTTCAAAATTATTAAGCAAATTTTTAATTTTTTGAAATGCTACAAATTTAGGTTGAGTTGAAAGCTTGATATCTCAAGAACGAATTGAGATACTTATTCATTGTTTTATGCTCGGAAAAGTGTATACTTTTCTTTATAAATCACAAAAAGATTCATCAAAATATCTTAAGAACTCGATTTTTTGTGATTTTTCAAAAATTATTAAGCAAATTTTAAATTTTTTGAAATGCTACAAATTTAGTTTGAGTTCGAAACTTGATATCTCAAAAACCACTTGAGATACTCATGTTTTGTTTTATTCTCGCAAAGGTGAATACTTTCCTTTATAAATTGCAAAAAGATTCATCAAGATATCTCAAGAATTCGATTTTTTGTGATTTTTCAAAAAATATTAAGCAAATTTTTAATTTTTTGAAAAGTTACAAATTTAGGTTCTGTTCAAAACTTGATATCTCAAAAACTACTTGAGATATTAATGTAGTGTTTTGTTCTTAGTAAAGAGTATACTTTCTTTTATAAATCACAAAAGCATTCGTTAAGATATCTTAAGTACTCGATTTTTCGTGGTTTTTAAAAACAATATTATTATTTTGAAAAAATCATAAAAATTAGGTCAACTTCAATCATCGTGATCTCAAAAACGAATAAAGATTTTTTAATTCGTTCTCACCATGATAAAATAAACACTTGCCTCTATAAATTTTGAATGTTTCATTAAAATATCTCAAGAATTCGATTTTTGGTGATTTTTATTAACTTGAGATAGCCATATAAATGTTCACGTTCAATTTAATGATTTATATCTCAAAAACGAATAAATATTTTCAAGATCCGGTTTCGATATTTTCGTTCTAGTTTTAATATTAGCTCTACTTCTCGTTATGATTCAGGCTTTGATTGTTGCATACTTCTATCTGAAGACGCACGACTCAACCTGAATCTTTCTAGTTCTAGTTGTATCTTTCTAAAATGTTTAAAATTCTTCTGTATAATTAACATTAACCCAGCTTCTCAATATTCTAAAATCAGCAGTTTCTTGACGTGTTAAGTTAAACATCCAAATTAAATCAATATTTAGTTAGATAATATTTCATTACACCACTATTATCCGTGCCAAAAGTCAAGGCCACTCACTTTAGAGATCGATATTTTCGAAACTACTCAATGAAAAAAATTGCGGTAAAGTTTATTGCAATCAGCAGAGATTAGAGTAATCATCACTGAACGTTTCTGTGTATCACAGTTTAATTTTTAAATGTTCGGATCTGCGGTCTTCATTTTATTCCGAGTTAATTGAAACAAAGTACCCGATTTTTGAGATATAAATCATTAAATTCAACCTAAACATTTACGGCTATCTCAAGTTAATTAAAAATCACCAAAAATCGAATTCTTGAGATATTTTAATGAAACATTCAAAATTTATAAAGTTAAATGTCTATTTTGTCTTCGTGAGAACCAAATTAGAAAATCTTTATTCGATTTTGAGATAAAAATTATTTAAGTTAACCTAATATTTTATGATTTCTTGAAATTAATAATCTTGTTTTAAAAAATTGTGAAAAATCGAATTCTTGAGATATCTTAATGAATTATTCATGACTTATAGAGGAAAGTGTCTATTTTCTTGCGCTAAAAGCGGATCTTGAAAATGTTTATTCGTTTTTGAGATATAAATATAAATTTATGGCTATCTCAAATTAATTAAAAATCATCAAAAATCGAATTCTTGAGATATTTTAATGAAACATTCAATATTTATAAAGTTAAGTGTCTATTTTGTCATGGTGAGAATCAAATTAGAAAATTTTTATTCGTTTTTGAGATAAAGATTATTGAGGTTGACCCGATTTTTATGAGTTCTGGTTTTAGTGCAATACAAGCATACAACAATCTAAATCTGAATAATAACGAGAAGCAGAACTAATACTTAAACTAGATTCTAGTTCTAGATCTAAAACTGAATAACAGCTAAAAGTAAAGTTAATACCAATAGATAAAGTGAGGGGCATTGACTTTTGGCATGGATTATAGTGATGTAATAACTTTTATAACCACTTTTCATCCAATTTTTACATAAAAACGTTAATAATTAATCAATTTCCACATTTCTAACATAAAATTCATTTTTTCCCCTTCATTAACTCAATTTAAGGACACACCGTATCTACTTTCTCAACATATAAAGATAAATCAACTTATTAGAATCATTTGATCTGAACCTTTATCATATTTTGCAGAGAACGTGCTGTAAAAATGCTAAAATGTATAAATAGACGCGTCTTAATATCACGAGGAACAATCAGATTCGATAAAGAAGAGAGAGTTAACGAGCAATTAGTAATTAGGCAGTGCAATTATTAGCCATTTAATAATCGAATCTTCCTTCAAATTTTTCGTTTAAAACTCTTCTTTGGATAAAAAGAAACGACATTCCATTCCACGCGATTATCTTATTATTATTATTATTAATTTAATACGCATAATTTAAATATTTCATCTTAAATGTAAAGATATCTTAATTAGAGAGAAAAAAGGTTAAATTTTTTGGTTTGGATGCTTTTCATTTTTGGTCTTTAAAGAAATGATATGATTATGTTTTTTTAATTTCAAATGTTGGGTTTGTGTTGTTTCCCGTTGCTTAATAATTCGCGGGTTTCGGATGGAGTCCCGGGGCTGGCCGTGGTTGTGGTTGAGATGGTTTCTTTGAAGTAAATCTCGAAATCTTGGGGGTTATTATCCTCCTCGACTATTTTTTCTAAGTGGGCATCCCCGTTTTGGATCATCCCCCCATTCGGGGCTATTTTGCTTAAAGGGCTATGGATGTCGGGTAAATCATCGCTCGACCCTAATCCCCTCTCGATATCTTCTCGTTTACGCTCCAATATTCTCCGGTGATTCTTGGTCGTTAAGCACCCCGTTTCGACGTCTCGTTCTAATCTATGCCCGCTTTTCGATCGGGTTAATTGAGATTTAACGTATTCGTTCAAGTTCTCTTCTTCGTGCCGACTCACGACTCGATTCAAAACGATCAAAAACACCCCGAGGGCTGCCACGAAAATTCCGGTTGCGACCAACTCGTTCCACCAACCCCCCCCTCTCCATGTCACCATATCATCCGGTAATAACCCAGATCCGATTAAGAAAAGGCCGAGAACTAAGAAGCAGACTCCGAGATGGAGCATCCCTATCGATGTGGCTAAGGTGCTTTCTTTCGGGACGATCGATTGCTTTCGAAAAGTTGGGTGATCCCTATCGATGCTGTTGGTGCTGGAGGTTCTCGAAGACAATCTTCTTTCCCTTCGCCGCTTCGCGGCTTGTTCGCGTTGGCGCCTTTGACGTTTGATGGCCATCGCAGAGTGGAGTCCTGCGGATCCGTGCATCTGTAAGAGATGCTTAAATCACTTTGTGCACTTTATCACTTTCACCAAACACTCAACAACAACATTTAGAAAATAAAAAAATCATCATTCAACACCAAAAACTCTCAAAAAGAAAGAAAACGAGAAAGAAATCTCAAAGAATAAAAAAAAGAAATAAAACGAGATTATTTCATCAAAATTCGATATAAATCTAAAGAACCTCTTTTATGGTTGCTTTTAATGCGATCCGAGCTCGAGGTAATCGCGTTTTGATTCAAAAATGGGTCACCATAATGCTTAGTACCATTAATTTCTTTTATAAATAAATTTAATTAAACAAAATTAATTTACCTTGATTAAAACGTTCCTTTTTTCTTTATTCCAGGACTTATTTAGATTCCATCAAATTGGGGAGTTCTTCGATTCTAAGGTAAGTGCATTTTCGTTTTTTTTGTTTGTACTTATTCGCGATGATCGCGAGTTTTGGTCCCAAAAAGCGAAATATCGATGTCGTTCTGTAAGCAAAAACGAAAAAGAATTTTTTCGCGTCTTTAAAATGCACTTTACGTGTAACGTTTAGAATTCTATTAATAACCGGTTGTTTGCAAGTGGAAACACACTTCACGCCATATTCGAAATCATTTCATATTTTAATTATTTACAAAAAAAAAATAATAATCTCACCTTTTTGGATTATCTCGAATTATTTCTTTAAAACTATTTTAAACGAACCAAAAAAAAATATGTTCACTTTTTATTTTAATTAATATTTTAATTTGATTGAAATTAATGAAATAATTGAATCTCGATAAATAAGTGTGTATGTGTATGTGTGGGTGTAAAAGTAGCGCGTGTCTTCGCTTCGAGTTCCGGTTTAAAACTGAGTGTATCGGGGCGGTACCCCGTTCCTGCGGTATTGATCTCCCGGTGTACTCTTTCCCCCCGCGGGTCGAAAGGGGGGCAGAAAACGATCCGCGACACGCAGGAATGGGGCAATGCACTCTGACTCGATCCCCCGAAAAGCTCCTCCTGCTACTGCTGCATCCAGGACCAGAACCACTTGGCCTGCATCGGTTGCCCTGGATCCTACACTTTACGCTGAGAGGGTGTCGATGACCTTAAGTTACCTTTCGAATTTATCAAAATATTTAAAATTTTCTTCGATTCTTGGTGTATTAGATGTATACGTTTTTGCGAGACACCCTGTGTATATATATATATATATATATATATATATATGTAGACTACATCAATCGAGGCACTACATTGATGCAATATCAAGAAAAATGAACGAAATAATCTTAAAGATGTGGCTACTTACACATACAGTATGTATATGTAATTGGCTACTTGTACATAGAATATGTATACAGTATTTAGACATACTGTATGCTTGTATATATACCAATTATAGTTCCTATAACAATTAAGTTATGAATTTTTGGAAAATGTTGTCAAATTGCTCCTTATTTCAAGATGATATCTCAATTAGTTCTTGAGATACGAATTTTTGAAAATTTCTTGATTTTTAACAAATTTATATAATTACGTTTTTGCAAAGTTTTAATCAAAAAATCACAACTCAGGAATTTAATGATTTGGAAAAACGATCTTAAGCACGTTAAATAACAAGAAAATTTGCTTCAAGTTGCTCTTTTTTTCAGAGCGATATCGCAATTAGTTCTTGAGATACGAATTTTTGAAAATTTCTTGATTTTTAACAAATTTATACAATTACGTTTTTGCAAAGCTTTAATCAAAAAATCACAACTCAGGAATTTAATGATTTGGAAAAACGATCTTAAGCACGTTAAATAGCAACAAAATTTGCTTCAAGTTACTCTTTTTTTCAGGGCGATATCTCAATTAGTTCTTGAGATACGAATTTTTGAAAATTTTTTGATTTTTAACAAATTTATATAATTACGTTTTTGCAAAGCTTTAATCAAAAAATCACAACTCAGGAATTTAATGATTTGGAAAAACTATCTTAAGCACGTTAAATATCAATAAAATTTGCTTCAAGTTTCTCTTTTTTTCAGGGTGATATCTCAATTGGTTCTTGAGATACGAATTTTTGAAAATTTCTTGATTTTTAACAAATTTATATAATTACGTTTTTGCAAAGCTTTAATCAAAAAATCACAACTCATAAATTTAATGATTTGCAAAAACGATCTTAAGCACGTTAAATAGCAACAAAATTTGCTTCAAATCGCTCTTTATTTCAGAGCGATATCTCAATTGGTTCTTGAGATACGAATTTTTGAAAATTTCTTGATTTTTATCAAATTTGTATAATTACGTTTTTGCAAAGCTTTAATCAAAAAATCACAACTCAGGAATTTAATGATTTGCAAAAACGATCTTAAGCACGTTAAATAGCAACAAAATTTGTTTCAAGTTGCTCTTTATTTCAGAGCGATATCTCAATTGGTTCTTGAGATACGAATTTTTGAAAATTTCTTGATTTTTAACAAATTTATATAATTACGTTTTTGCAAAGCTTTAATCAAAAAATCACAACTCAGGAATTTAATGATTTGGAAAAGCGATCTTAAGCACGTTAAATAGCAACAAAATTTGCTTCAAATTGCTCTTTATTTCAGAGCGATATCTCAATTGGTTCTTGAGATACGAATTTTTGAAAATGTCTTGATTTTTAACAAATTTATATAATTACGTTTTTGCAAAGCTTTAATCAAAAAATCACAACTCAGGAATTTAATGATTTGGAAAAACGATCTTAAGCACGTTAAATAACAAGAAAATTTGCTTCAAGTTGCTCTTTTTTTCAGAGCGATATCGCAATTAGTTCTTGAGATACGAATTTTTGAAAATTTCTTGATTTTTAACAAATTTATACAATTACGTTTTTGCAAAGCTTTAATCAAAAAATCACAACTCAGGAATTTAATGATTTGGAAAAACGATCTTAAGCACGTTAAATAGGAAGAAAATTTGCTTCAAGTTGCTCTTTATTTCAAAGCGATATCTCAATTAGTTCTTGAGATACGAATTTTAGAAAATTTCTTGATTTTTAACAAATTTATATAATTACGTTTTTGCAAAGCTTTAATCAAAAAATCACAACTCAGGAATTTAATGATTTGGAAAAACGATCTTAAGCACGTTAAATAGGAAAAAAAAATTGCTTCAAGTTGCTCTTTATTTCGGAGCGATATCTCAATTAGTTCTTGAGATATGAATTTTTGAAAATTTCTTGATTTTTAACAAATTTATATAATTACGTTTTTGCAAAGCTTTAATCAAAAAATCACAACTCAGGAATTTAATGATTTGGAAAAACGATCTTAAGCACGTTAAATAGCAACAAAATTTGCTTCAAGTTGCTCTTTATTTCAGAGCGATATCTCAATTGGTTCTTGAGATACGAATTTTTGAAAATTTCTTGACTTTTAACAAATTTATATAATTACGTTTTTGGAAAGATTTAATCAAAAAATCACAACTCAGGAATTTAATGATTTGGAAAAACAATCTTAAGCACGTTAAATAGCAACAAAATTTGCTTCAAGTTGCTTTTTATTTCAGAGCGATATCTCAATTAGTTCTTGAGATACGAATTTTTGAAAATTTCTTGATTTTTAACAAATTTATATAATTACGTTTTTACAAAGCTTTAATCAAAAAATCACAACTCAGGAATTTAATGATTTGGAAAAACGATCTTAAGCACGTTAAATAGGAAAAAAAATTGCTTCAAGTTGCTCTTTATTTCGGAGCGATATCTCAATTAGTTCTTGAGATATGAATTTTTGAAAATTTCTTGATTTTTAACAAATTTATATAATTACGTTTTTACAAAGCTTTAATCAAAAAATCACAACTCAGGAATTTAATGATTTGGAAAAACGATCTTAAGCACGTTAAATATCAATAAAATTTGCTTCAAGTTTCTCTTTTTTTCAGGGTGATATCTCAATTGGTTCTTGAGATACGAATTTTTGAAAATTTCTTGATTTTTAACAAATTTATATAATTGCGTTTTTGCAAAGTTTTAATCAAAAAATCACAACTCAGAAATTTAATGATTTGGAAAAACGATCTTAAGCACATTAAATAGCAACAAAATTTGCTTCAAGTTGCTCTTTATTTCAGAGCGATATCTCAATTAGTTCTTGAGATACGAATTTTTGAAAATTTCTTGATTTTTAACAATTTTATATAATTACGTTTTTGCAAAGTTTTAATCAAAAAATCACAACTCAGAAATTTAATGATTTGGAAAAACGATCTTAAGCACATTAAATAGCAACAAAATTTGCTTCAAGTTGCTCTTTATTTCAGAGCGATATCTCAATTAGTTCTTGAGATACGAATTTTTGAAAATTTCTTGATTTTTATCAAATTTATATAATTACGTTTTTGCAAAGCTTTAATCAAAAAATCACAACTCAGGAATTTAATGATTTGGAAAAGCGATCTTAAGCACGTTAAATAGCAACAAAATTTGCTACAAGTTGCTCTTCATTTCAGAGCGATATCTCAATTAGTTCTTGAGATACGAATTTTTGAAAATTTCTTGATTTTTAACAAATTTATATAATTACGTTTTTGCAAAGTTTTAATCAAAAAATCACAACTCAGAAATTTAATGATTTGGAAAAACGATCTTAAGCACATTAAATAGCAACAAAATTTGCTTCAAGTTGCTCTTTATTTCAGAGCGATATCTCAATTAGTTCTTGAGATACGAATTTTTGAAAATTTCTTGATTTTTAACAATTTTATATAATTACGTTTTTGCAAAGTTTTAATCAAAAAATCACAACTCAGAAATTTAATGATTTGGAAAAACGATCTTAAGCACATTAAATAGCAACAAAATTTGCTTCAAGTTGCTCTTTATTTCAGAGCGATATCTCAATTAGTTCTTGAGATACGAATTTTTGAAAATTTCTTGATTTTTAACAATTTTATATAATTACGTTTTTGCAAAGTTTTAATCAAAAAATCACAACTCAGAAATTTAATGATTTGGAAAAACGATCTTAAGCACATTAAATAGCAACAAAATTTGCTTCAAGTTGCTCTTTATTTCAGAGCGATATCTCAATTAGTTCTTGAGATACGAATTTTTGAAAATTTCTTGATTTTTAACAATTTTATATAATTACGTTTTTGCAAAGTTTTAATCAAAAAATCACAACTCAGAAATTTAATGATTTGGAAAAACGATCTTAAGCACATTAAATAGCAACAAAATTTGCTTCAAGTTGCTCTTTATTTCAGAGCGATATCTCAATTAGTTCTTGAGATACGAATTTTTGAAAATTTCTTGATTTTTAACAATTTTATATAATTACGTTTTTGCAAAGTTTTAATCAAAAAATCACAACTCAGAAATTTAATGATTTGGAAAAACGATCTTAAGCACATTAAATAGCAACAAAATTTGCTTCAAGTTGCTCTTTATTTCAGAGCGATATCTCAATTAGTTCTTGAGATACGAATTTTTGAAAATTTCTTGATTTTTATCAAATTTATATAATTACGTTTTTGCAAAGCTTTAATCAAAAAATCACAACTCAGGAATTTAATGATTTGGAAAAGCGATCTTAAGCACGTTAAATAGCAACAAAATTTGCTACAAGTTGCTCTTCATTTCAGAGCGATATCTCAATTAGTTCTTGAGATACGAATTTTTGAAAATTTCTTGATTTTTAACAATTTTATATAATTACGTTTTTGCAAAGTTTTAATCAAAAAATCACAACTCAGAAATTTAATGATTTGGAAAAACGATCTTAAGCACATTAAATAGCAACAAAATTTGCTTCAAGTTGCTCTTTATTTCAGAGCGATATCTCAATTAGTTCTTGAGATACGAATTTTTGAAAATTTCTTGATTTTTATCAAATTTATATAATTACGTTTTTGCAAAGCTTTAATCAAAAAATCACAACTCAGGAATTTAATGATTTGGAAAAGCGATCTTAAGCACGTTAAATAGCAACAAAATTTGCTACAAGTTGCTCTTCATTTCAGAGCGATATCTCAATTAGTTCTTGAGATACGAATTTTTGAAAATTTCTTGATTTTTAACAATTTTATATAATTACGTTTTTGCAAAGTTTTAATCAAAAAATCACAACTCAGAAATTTAATGATTTGGAAAAACGATCTTAAGCACATTAAATAGCAACAAAATTTGCTTCAAGTTGCTCTTTATTTCAGAGCGATATCTCAATTAGTTCTTGAGATACGAATTTTTGAAAATTTCTTGATTTTTAACAATTTTATATAATTACGTTTTTGCAAAGTTTTAATCAAAAAATCACAACTCAGAAATTTAATGATTTGGAAAAACGATCTTAAGCACATTAAATAGCAACAAAATTTGCTTCAAGTTGCTCTTTATTTCAGAGCGATATCTCAATTAGTTCTTGAGATACGAATTTTTGAAAATTTCTTGATTTTTATCAAATTTATATAATTACGTTTTTGCAAAGCTTTAATCAAAAAATCACAACTCAGGAATTTAATGATTTGGAAAAGCGATCTTAAGCACGTTAAATAGCAACAAAATTTGCTACAAGTTGCTCTTCATTTCAGAGCGATATCTCAATTAGTTCTTGAGATACGAATTTTTGAAAATTTCTTGATTTTTAACAATTTTATATAATTACGTTTTTGCAAAGTTTTAATCAAAAAATCACAACTCAGAAATTTAATGATTTGGAAAAACGATCTTAAGCACATTAAATAGCAACAAAATTTGCTTCAAGTTGCTCTTTATTTCAGAGCGATATCTCAATTAGTTCTTGAGATACGAATTTTTGAAAATTTCTTGATTTTTATCAAATTTATATAATTACGTTTTTGCAAAGCTTTAATCAAAAAATCACAACTCAGGAATTTAATGATTTGGAAAAGCGATCTTAAGCACGTTAAATAGGAAGAAAATTTGCTACAAGTTGCTCTTCATTTCAGAGCGATATCTCAATTAGTTCTTGAGATACGAATTTTTGAAAATTTCTTGATTTTTAACAATTTTATATAATTACGTTTTTGCAAAGTTTTAATCAAAAAATCACAACTCAGAAATTTAATGATTTGGAAAAACGATCTTAAGCACATTAAATAGCAACAAAATTTGCTTCAAGTTGCTCTTTATTTCAGAGCGATATCTCAATTAGTTCTTGAGATACGAATTTTTGAAAATTTCTTGATTTTTAACAATTTTATATAATTACGTTTTTGCAAAGTTTTAATCAAAAAATCACAACTCAGAAATTTAATGATTTGGAAAAACGATCTTAAGCACATTAAATAGCAACAAAATTTGCTTCAAGTTGCTCTTTATTTCAGAGCGATATCTCAATTAGTTCTTGAGATACGAATTTTTGAAAATTTCTTGATTTTTAACAATTTTATATAATTACGTTTTTGCAAAGTTTTAATCAAAAAATCACAACTCAGAAATTTAATGATTTGGAAAAACGATCTTAAGCACATTAAATAGCAACAAAATTTGCTTCAAGTTGCTCTTTATTTCAGAGCGATATCTCAATTAGTTCTTGAGATACGAATTTTTGAAAATTTCTTGATTTTTAACAATTTTATATAATTACGTTTTTGCAAAGTTTTAATCAAAAAATCACAACTCAGAAATTTAATGATTTGGAAAAACGATCTTAAGCACATTAAATAGCAACAAAATTTGCTTCAAGTTGCTCTTTATTTCAGAGCGATATCTCAATTAGTTCTTGAGATACGAATTTTTGAAAATTTCTTGATTTTTAACAATTTTATATAATTACGTTTTTGCAAAGTTTTAATCAAAAAATCACAACTCAGAAATTTAATGATTTGGAAAAACGATCTTAAGCACATTAAATAGCAACAAAATTTGCTTCAAGTTGCTCTTTATTTCAGAGCGATATCTCAATTAGTTCTTGAGATACGAATTTTTGAAAATTTCTTGATTTTTAACAATTTTATATAATTACGTTTTTGCAAAGTTTTAATCAAAAAATCACAACTCAGAAATTTAATGATTTGGAAAAACGATCTTAAGCACATTAAATAGCAACAAAATTTGCTTCAAGTTGCTCTTTATTTCAGAGCGATATCTCAATTAGTTCTTGAGATACGAATTTTTGAAAATTTCTTGATTTTTATCAAATTTATATAATTACGTTTTTGCAAAGCTTTAATCAAAAAATCACAACTCAGGAATTTAATGATTTGGAAAAGCGATCTTAAGCACGTTAAATAGCAACAAAATTTGCTACAAGTTGCTCTTCATTTCAGAGCGATATCTCAATTAGTTCTTGAGATACGAATTTTTGAAAATTTCTTGATTTTTAACAATTTTATATAATTACGTTTTTGCAAAGTTTTAATCAAAAAATCACAACTCAGAAATTTAATGATTTGGAAAAACGATCTTAAGCACATTAAATAGCAACAAAATTTGCTTCAAGTTGCTCTTTATTTCAGAGCGATATCTCAATTAGTTCTTGAGATACGAATTTTTGAAAATTTCTTGATTTTTATCAAATTTATATAATTACGTTTTTGCAAAGCTTTAATCAAAAAATCACAACTCAGGAATTTAATGATTTGGAAAAGCGATCTTAAGCACGTTAAATAGGAAGAAAATTTGCTACAAGTTGCTCTTCATTTCAGAGCGATATCTCAATTAGTTCTTGAGATACGAATTTTTGAAAATTTCTTGATTTTTATCAAATTTATATAATTACGTTTTTGCAAAGCTTTAATCAAAAAATCACAACTCAGGAATTTAATGATTTGGAAAAACGATCTTAAGCACGTTAAATAGGAAGAAAATTTGCTACAAGTTGCTCTTCATTTCAGAGCGATATCTCAATTAGTTCTTGAGATACGAATTTTTGAAAATTTCTTGATTTTTATCAAATTTGTATAATCACGTTTTTGCAAAGCTTTAATCAAAAAATCACAACTCAGGAATTTAATGATTTGGAAAAGCGATCTTAAGCACGTTAAATAGCAACAAAATTTGCTTCAAGTTACTCTTTATTTCGGAGCGATATCTCAATTAGTTCTTGAGATACGAATTTTTGAAAATTTTTTGATTTTTAACAAATTTATATAATTACGTTTTTGCAAAGCTTTAATCAAAAAATCACAACTCAGGAATTTAATGATTTGGAAAAACGATCCTAAGCACGTTAAATAGGAAAAAAAATTGCTTCAAGTTGCTCTTTATTTCGGAGCGATATCTCAATTAGTTCTTGAGATATGAATTTTTGAAAATTTCTTGATTTTTAACAAATTTATATAATTACGTTTTTGCAAAGCTTTAATCAAAAAATCACAACTCAGGAATTTAATGATTTGGAAAAGCGATCTTAAGCACGTTAAATAGCAACAAAATTTGCTTCAAGTTGCTCTTTTTTTCAGGGCGATATCTCAATTGGTTCTTGAGATACGAATTTTTGAAAATTTCTTGATTTTTAATAAATTTATATAATTACGTTTTTGCTTTAATCAAAAAATCACAACTCAAAAATTTAATGATTTGGAAAAACGATCTTAAGCACGTTAAATAGCAACAAAATTTGCTTCAAGTTGCTCTTTATTTCAGAGCGATATCTCAATTGGTTCTTGAGATACGAATTTTTGAAAATTTCTTGATTTTTTATAAATTTATATAATTACGTTTTTGCAAAGCTTTAATTAAAAAATCGTAACTCAGAGATTTAATGATTTGGAAAAACGATCTTAAGCACATTAAATAGGAAGAAAATTTGCTTCAAGTTGCTCTTTATTTCATAACGATATCTCAATTGATTCTTGAGATACAATTCTTTGAAAATTTCTTGATTTTTATTAAACATATAAAATTATGTTTTTGCAAAGTTTTCATAAAAAAGTCGTAACTCGGAGATTCAGAGATTTGAAGAAAGGATCTCAAGCACATTAAATACCAATTAAATTTGCTTCAAATCGCTCCTTATTTCAAAGTAATATCTCAATTAGTTCTTGAGATACAAATTTTTGAAAATTTCTTGATTTTTAACAAATAAGTTTCAATAAAAAAATCGTAACTCGGAGATTCAGAGATTTGAAGAAAGGATCTCAAGCACATTAAATACCAATTAAATTTGCTTCAAATCGCTCCTTATTTCAAAGTAATATCTCAATTAGTTCTTGAGATACAAATTTTTGAAAATTTCTTGATTTTTAACAAATAAGTTTCAATAAAAAAATCGTAACTCGGAGATTCAGAGATTTGAAGAAAGGATCTCAAGCACATTAAATACCAATTAAATTTGCTTCAAATCGCTCCTTATTTCAAAGTAATATCTCAATTAGTTCTTGAGATACAAATTTTTGAAAATTTCTTGATTTTTAATAAATAAGTTTCAATAAAAAAATCGTAACTCGAAGATTCAGAGATTTGAAGAAAGGATCTCAAGCACATTAAATACCAATTAAATTTGCTTCAAATCGCTCCTTATTTCAAAGTAATATCTCAATTAGTTCTTGAGATACAAATTTTTGAAAATTTCTTGATTTTTAACAAATAAGTTTCAATAAAAAAATCGTAACTCGGAGATTCAGAGATTTGAAGAAAGGATCTCAAGCACATTAAATACCAATTAAATTTGCTTCAAATCGCTCCTTATTTCAAAGTAATATCTCAATTAGTTCTTGAGATACAAATTTTTGAAAATTTCTTGATTTTTAACAAATAAGTTTCAATAAAAAAATCGTAACTCGGAGATTCAGAGATTTGAAGAAAGGATCTCAAGCACATTAAATACCAATTAAATTTGCTTCAAATCGCTCCTTATTTCAAAGTAATATCTCAATTAGTTCTTGAGATACAAATTTTTGAAAATTTCTTGATTTTTAACAAATAAGTTTCAATAAAAAAATCGTAACTCGGAGATTCAGAGATTTGAAGAAAGGATCTCAAGCACATTAAATACCAATTAAATTTGCTTCAAATCGCTCCTTATTTCAAAGTAATATCTCAATTAGTTCTTGAGATACAAATTTTTGAAAATTTCTTGATTTTTAACAAATAAGTTTCAATAAAAAAATCGTAACTCGGAGATTCAGAGATTTGAAGAAAGGATCTCAAGCACATTAAATACCAATTAAATTTGCTTCAAATCGCTCCTTATTTCAAAGTAATATCTCAATTAGTTCTTGAGATACAAATTTTTGAAAATTTCTTGATTTTTAACAAATAAGTTTCAATAAAAAAATCGTAACTCGGAGATTCAGAGATTTGAAGAAAGGATCTCAAGCACATTAAATACCAATTAAATTTGCTTCAAATCGCTCCTTATTTCAAAGTAATATCTCAATTAGTTCTTGAGATACAAATTTTTGAAAATTTCTTGATTTTTAACAAATAAGTTTCAATAAAAAAATCGTAACTCGGAGATTCAGAGATTTGAAGAAAGGATCTCAAGCACATTAAATACCAATTAAATTTGCTTCAAATCGCTCCTTATTTCAAAGTAATATCTCAATTAGTTCTTGAGATACAAATTTTTGAAAATTTCTTGATTTTTAACAAATAAGTTTCAATAAAAAAATCGTAACTCGGAGATTCAGAGATTTGAAGAAAGGATCTCAAGCACATTAAATACCAATTAAATTTGCTTCAAATCGCTCCTTATTTCAAAGTAATATCTCAATTAGTTCTTGAGATACAAATTTTTGAAAATTTCTTGATTTTTAACAAATAAGTTTCAATAAAAAAATCGTAACTCGGAGATTCAGAGATTTGAAGAAAGGATCTCAAGCACATTAAATACCAATTAAATTTGCTTCAAATCGCTCCTTATTTCAAAGTAATATCTCAATTAGTTCTTGAGATACAAATTTTTGAAAATTTCTTGATTTTTAACAAATAAGTTTCAATAAAAAAATCGTAACTCGGAGATTCAGAGATTTGAAGAAAGGATCTCAAGCACATTAAATACCAATTAAATTTGCTTCAAATCGCTCCTTATTTCAAAGTAATATCTCAATTAGTTCTTGAGATACGAATTTTTGAAAATTTCTTGATTTTTAACAAATTTATATAATTACGTTTTTGCAAAGTTTTAATTAAAAAATCGTAACTCAGAGATTCAGAGATTTGAAGAAAGGATCTCAAGCACATTAAATACCAATTAAATTTGCTTCAAATCGCTCCTTATTTCAAAGTAATATCTCAATTAGTTCTTGAGATACAAATTTTTGAAAATTTCTTGATTTTTAACAAATAAGTTTCAATAAAAAAATCGTAACTCGGAGATTCAGAGATTTGAAGAAAGGATCTCAAGCACATTAAATACCAATTAAATTTGCTTCAAATCGCTCCTTATTTCAAAGTAATATCTCAATTAGTTCTTGAGATACGAATTTTTGAAAATTTCTTGATTTTTAACAAATTTATATAATTACGTTTTTGCAAAGTTTTAATTAAAAAATCGTAACTCAGAGATTCAGAGATTTGAAGAAAGGATCTCAAGCACATTAAATACCAATTAAATTTGCTTCAAATCGCTCCTTATTTCAAAGTAATATCTCAATTAGTTCTTGAGATACAAATTTTTGAAAATTTCTTGATTTTTAATAAATAAGTTTCAATAAAAAAATCGTAACTCGAAGATTCATAGATTTGAAGAAAGGATCTCAAGCACATTAAATACCAATTAAATTTGCTTCAAATCGTTCCTTATTTCAAAGTAATATCTCAATTAGTTCTTGAGATACAAATTTTTGAAAATTTCTTGATTTTTAACAAATAAGTTTCAATAAAAAAATCGTAACTCGGAGATTCAGAGATTTGAAGAAAGGATCTCAAGCACATTAAATACCAATTAAATTTGCTTCAAATCGTTCCTTATTTCAAAGTAATATCTCAATTAGTTCTTGAGATACAAATTTTTGAAAATTTCTTGATTTTTAACAAATAAGTTTCAATAAAAAAATCGTAACTCGGAGATTCAGAGATTTGAAGAAAGGATCTCAAGCACATTAAATACCAATTAAATTTGCTTCAAATCGTTCCTTATTTCAAAGTAATATCTCAATTAGTTCTTGAGATACAAATTTTTGAAAATTTCTTGATTTTTAACAAATAAGTTTCAATAAAAAAATCGTAACTCGGAGATTCAGAGATTTGAAGAAAGGATCTCAAGCACATTAAATACCAATTAAATTTGCTTCAAATCGCTCCTTATTTCAAAGTGATATCTCAATTAGTTCTTGAGATACGAATTTTTGAAAATTTCTTGATTTTTAACAAATTTATATAATTACGTTTTTGCAAAGCTTTAATCAAAAAATCACAACTCAGGAATTTAATGATTTTGAAAAACGATCTTAAGCACGTTAAATAGGAAGAAAATTTGCTTCAAGTTGCTCTTTATTTCAGAGCGATATCTCAATTAGTTCTTGAGATACGAATTTTTGAAAAATTCTTGATTTTTAACAAATTTATATAATTACGTTTTTGCAAAGTTTTAATCAAAAAATCACAACTCAGAAATTTAATGATTTGGAAAAACGATCTTAAGCACGTTAAATAGCAACAAAATTTGCTTCAAGTTGCTCTTTTTTCAGAGCGATATCTCAATTAGTTCTTGAGATACGATTCTTTGAAAATTGAAGAAAATACAAAGAAGAAACATTCAAAGAAATTCAAAGAAAAGACGTTTCAAAGACTTATTACTAAACTAATTATTCAAATATGGTGATACTATCATTTAAGCTGGGTTGGGACATCAAAAATGTTATCATAACTACTTATTCTGAATCTACGCTGTGATATCATCATTTAACTTGGGTTGAAAAAAAATCGTTGGGACCCTTTTAATCTCAATATCAAAGATGTACTTAGAAAGTATCAAATTTTTTTGTCAAATCAGTTTTATCAATTGGAAATAATTCACGAGCACACCCTGTATAATCTAAACGCATACATCTAGCGCAATGAAATTTGGTATCAAAAAAGTATTATTTCAAAGAAAAGACATTTCTAAGATTAGATTAGATTGGATATAATTTAAGTTGTTTTTGAGGATTCTAAAAATTTTTTTTAAATAATAGAATTCAAATAAAAATCGACCTTGACTCTCACCCCAAATTCCCTGAATATTCAAAAACCCCATACAAGAGGGGATCGTTCCGAATGGTTCCAACAAGTCGGAATAAACAGAGTGGGGTGAAGGAGACGCCACGGTTAAAAGGTCATGGGGTCGAGTTTATTGAGCTTTCGCCCGAGCTTAACGCTCCAATTTACCTTTCTATAACAATTAACGTTGCATTACAACCACTTCCGTTTCTCGCAAACAAATCGAAACATTTATTATTATTAAATGATGTTTAAATAACATAAATGTCTAATTATTGTGTCAGATTTTTTTGATTAAAATGGACGAACCTTGCGTAATCGAATCCGGCTATTTTCCGGCTAACAAAGAAACTTATCGAGGCGATTTTAATTATTCTTATCAACGTACGGGGAGTGGGGAACAAATTTGGGAATGTAAATCGTTCGAGCGGTATCAAGGGGATTTTTTTCAAGATAGTTTGCACGGTTATGGTAGTTACGCTTGGTTGCAACGGGATAAAAAGGATTTTTTGGTTGAGGGTACATTTTATGGGAGTTTTATTCATGGTTATTCAAGTATAGTTTATGCGAATAAAACTTATTTTGAGGGATTAATCAAGGAAAATAAACGATTCGGACCTGGAGTGTTAACTTATTTGGATGGGACGCAAGATGTGGGGTTATGGAACGGGAATCAACTCTCCAGGATTTGTTACACGATTTTCCCGGAGAAATTGCCCAAATTGGCTCATTCGCCTTTGGGAAAAATGAAATTGTTAAAGTATAAAAAATTAATCCCTCTTTGCGATCAAGAAAAAGACCCCGCCGAAGAAATTATGAGAAAATTGGGGGCGCCGAAACAAATTTTTGAGTTATCCCCCCAACTTTATAATCCTTACGTAAGAAACATAAACAGTTTATTATTCGATAAGAAACTCCATGATTCCCAAATTTACGAAAAAAACGATTGTTTAATCGACGTCCCGGAGAGCACCTCAAATTTTCTTGATTTAAGATTAAAAAACAAAAAAGATTTGTCTCAAGTTTTCGATTATTTAGTCGAAAATAAAAATATTATTAAAGAAATTCCTAAAAATAATCGGTTAGATTACGTTGAATCGAAAATAATTTCCGAAAATATCAATTTGGATTTAATCAAAAATCTCCTCGACGTTTTCTTCGAGGAATTAGACGTAATTTTAAGTTATGAATCTGGGGAGAGGAATTTAAAGTTTATTAAAGAAGATATTTTAAAACAACTCCCCGAAATCAACAAAAACGACGTCCCATTAAAAAAAATTTTAGCAACCGACGTTTTGGCATGGAACGATTCCCCTGAGTCGATTGAAATGTTAAAATTTTCCTTTTTTAACATAAAATTAGAAAAAAATGTTTCTTTTAACGTTAGAAATTTGTTAATCGGAAATCGCGCCACTTTCTCATCCCCCGGTGATTATGAATTATCTTGTATTCGATTTCTTGAAGAATCCTCCATCGGAAACGATCGATTAGCGTCGAATTTATTGATCGAGAAAAATATAAATCCTGATGTTTGCGATTCGAAAGGAAACGTGGCTGTTATATTCGCCGCAGCAAAAGATAGATGGCGAGTTATAAAAATGTTGTGCAATTTCGGGGCTGATTTGGATAAATTGAACGATGATGGATTATCGGCTTTATCAATGTCTATTTTGAGATATATAGCGCTTAAGAAAGATGTAACCGATTGGGAACGGGCCTTTTTGATTGATTCGGAAAATAATGATGGTAAAGATAAAAAAAATAAAAATAAAAATGATAAAAATAAAGAAAATAGAAATAAAAATGATAAAAAAGTTAAAATCGAAAAAGATGATTCAAAAAATGATGATTTAGAAGAGAAAATTTTGCAATGGAGATCAAAAAATTCCCAATTTGATTTAAAAGCGACCTCGATGACTTTGTCTTTAGACGGGGTGATTAACGAGGAAGATTTGGCGATTAAAAATAGCTTAATGGAAAGGGAAAGTTTGATGGACGATCTTAGTTTGGGGTCGAATGAGAAAAAAATTATGGGGATTTATTACGATGATGTTAAAGGATACAATGTTAATGTTGATTATCAAAATTTTCAAGGTAATTAATTTGATTAAAGTAAAATTTAGTCGAGATTCGAACCAAAAATTAAATTGCTAAATACGATTATTTTTGCTATTAAATAATAGATGGCGTGTTAGATTTAAATTTGAATGTTTAGCGTGTTGGTTCGGATCTAAGATGCGTCTTATTATTAGAAATGTTACTAAAAACCCTGAATGTTGCTAGTTCTAGTTTTAGTTCAATTGATACAATTTAAGATTGAATAATGAGTATAACTAACATTAGCATTAAAATTAATGCTAGATTTAGATCTAAAAAATGTTTCTAGTTCTACTTTTAGCTCCTTAAAACATATATAACATGTTTTTTACTAAATTGTAAGTAAAAATAGTAGTAATGCTAGACCTAGAAGTGGAAAGATCCGGGTTTAGCCGTCTTAAAAGATGTTCGGCTAAATCTAAATGATTTTGGTGCTAGATCTAGTGCTAGTGCTAGTTATTGGACTAAATCTAGAACTGACACTAGATTTAGTATTAAAATCGTTCGGATTTAGCCGTCTTAAAAGACATTCGGCTAAATCCGAATGATTTTGGTACTAAATCTAGTGTCAGTTTTAGCTTTAGTCCAATAACTAGCAATTAGCACTAAATCAAGTACTAATATCATTCAAATATAGCCGTCTTAAAAAACGTTTGGCAAAATCTGGATGATTTTGGTACTAAATCTAGTGTCTGTTCTAGTTTTAGTCCAATAACTAGCAACTAGTACTAAATATAGTACTAATATCATTGGAATTTAGGTGTTATAAAGAACGTTCCGCTAAATCTGGATGATTTTGGTACTAAATCTAATGTCAGTTCTAGTTTTAGTCCAATTACTAGCAACTAGTACTAAATATAGTACTAATATCATTCGAATTTAGCCATCTTAAAAGACTTTCGGCTAAATCTGGATGATTTTGATACTAAATCTAGTGTCAGTTCTAGTTTTAGCCAATAACTAGCAACTAACATTAGATCTAGTACTAAAATCATTCGGATTTAGCCGTCTTAACAGACGTTCAGCTAAATCTGGATAATTTTGGTACTAAATCTAGTGTCAGTTCTAGTTTTAGTCCAATAACTAGCAACTAGTACTAAATACAGCACTAATATCATTGGAATTTAACCGTCTTAAAATATGTTCGGCTAAATCTGAATGATTTTGGTACTAGATCTAGTGCTAGTGCTAGTTATTGGACTAAAACTAAAACTGACACTAAAGTTAGTATTAAAATAGTTCGGATTTAGCCGTCTTAAAAGACGTTCGGCTAAATCTGAATGATTTTGGTACTAGATCTAGTGCTAGTGCTAATTATTGGACTAAAACTAGAACTGACACTAGATTTAGTATTAAAATCGTTCGGATTTAGCCGTCTTAAAAGACGTTCGGCTAAATCCGAATGATTTTGGTACTAGATCTAGTCTCAGTTCTAGTTTTAGTCCAATAACTAGCAACTAATATTGAATACAGCACTAATATCATTGGAATTTAGCCGTCTTAAAAGACGTTCGGCTAAATCTGAATGATTTTTGTACTAGATCTAGTGCTAGTGCCAGTTATTGGACTAAAACTAAAACCGACACTAAATTTAGTATTAAAATAGTTCGGATTTAGCTGTCTTAAAAGACGTTTGGCTAAACCTGAATGATTTTGGTACTAAATCCTGTGCCAGTCCTAGTTATAGTCCAATTACTAAGAACTAGCACTAAATTTAGTACAAATATCATTCGAATTTAGCCGTCTTGAAAGACATTCGGTTAAATCTGAATGATTTTGGTACTAGATCTAGTGCTAGTGCTAATTATTGGACTAAAACTAGAACTGACACTAGATTTAGTATTAAAATCGTTCGGATTTAGCCGTCTTAAAAGACGTTCGGCTAAATCTGAATGATTTTGGTACTAGATCTAGTGCTAGTGCCAGTTATTGGACTAAAACTAAAACCGACACTAAATTTAGTATTAAAATAGTTCGGATTTAGCTGTCTTAAAAGACGTTTGGCTAAACCTGAATGATTTTGGTACTAAATCCTGTGCCAGTCCTAGTTATAGTCCAATTACTAAGAACTAGCACTAAATTTAGTACAAATATCATTAGAATTTAGCCGTCTTAAAAGACGTTCGGCTAAATCTGAATGATTTTGGTACTAGATCTAGTGCTAGTGCTAATTATTGGACTAAAACTAGAACTGACACTAGATTTAGTATTAAAATCGTTCGGATTTAGCCGTCTTAAAAGACGTTCGGCTAAATCCGAATGATTTTGGTACTAGATCTAGTCTCAGTTCTAGTTTTAGTCCAATAACTAGCAACTAATATTGAATACAGCACTAATATCATTGGAATTTAGCCGTCTTAAAAGACGTTCGGCTAAATCTGAATGATTTTGGTACTAGATCTAGTGCTAGTGCCAGTTATTGGACTAAAACTAAAACCGACACTAAATTTAGTATTAAAATAGTTCGGATTTAGCTGTCTTAAAAGACGTTTGGCTAAACCTGAATGATTTTGGTACTAAATCCTGTGCCAGTCCTAGTTATAGTCCAATTACTAAGAACTAGCACTAAATTTAGTACAAATATCATTCGAATTTAGCCGTCTTACAAGACGTTCGGCTAAATCTGAATGATTTTTGTACTAGATCTAGTGCTAGTGCTAATTATTGGACTAAAACCAGAACTGACACTAGATTTAGTATTAAAATCGTTCGGATTCAGCCGTCTTAAAAGACGTTCGGCTAAATCCGAACGATTTTAATACTAAATTTAGTCTCAGTTCTAGTTTTAGTCCAATAACTAGCAACTAATACTAAATACAGCACTCGAATTTAGCCGTCTTAAAAGACGTTCGGCTAAATCTGAATGATTTTTGTACTAGATCTAGTGCTAGTGCTAGTTATTGGACTAAAACTAAAACTGACTCTAAATTTAGTATTAAAATAGTTCGGATTTAGCTGTCTTAAAAGACGTTTGGCTAAACCTGAATGATTTTGGTACTAAATCCTGTGCCAGTCCTAGTTATAGTCCAATTACTAAGAACTAGCACTAAATTTAGTACAAATATCATTAGAATTTAGCCGTCTTAAAAGACGTTCGGCTAAATCTGAATGATTTTGGTACTAGATCTAGTGCTAGTGCTAATTATTGGACTAAAACTAGAACTGACACTAGATTTAGTATTAAAATCGTTCGGATTTAGCCGTCTTAAAAGACGTTCGGCTAAATCTGAATGATTTTGGTGCTAGATCTAGTGCTAGTGCTAGTTATTGGACTAAAACTAAAACTGACTCTAAATTTAGTATTAAAATAGTTCGGATTTAGCCATCTTAAAAGACTTTCGGCTAAACTTGAATGATATTGGTACTAGATCTAGTCTCAGTTCTAGTTTTAGCCAATAACTAGAACTAACACCAGATTTACTACTAAAATCATTCGGATTAAGCCGTCTTAAAAGACGTTCGGCTAAATCTGAATGATTTTGGTACTAGATCTAGTGCTAATACTAATTATTGGACTAAAACCAGAACTGACACTAGATTTAGTATTAAAATAGTTTGAAATTAGCCGCCTTGAAAGACGTTCAGCTAAACCTGAATGATTTTGGTAACAGATCTAGTCTCAGTTCTAGTTTTAGCCAATAATTAGCAACTAGCACTAGATCCAGTACCAAAATCATTCGGGTTTAGCCGTCTTAAAAGACGTTCTGCTAAACTTGAATGATGTTGGTACTATATCTAGTGTCAGTTCTAGTTTTAGCCAATAACTAGAACTAGTACCAGATTTAGTATTAAAATCATCTTGCAATAAAAATGTTTTTTGTCAAAAGTATTTAGTCTTTAATTAATAGTTCTTGGACAATGTCAAAAATTAGGACTTATTTCAAGATTCTGCATTTTGTCCAATAAGCAACATTTTCTGCTAATAATTTTACAAACTTCCTAGAAGTAGTATTAATTCTATCGGAAATATTTTAATTCTTCTGGAAGAAATATGAAGTTTTTTAAAACCATTTCAAGTCTTTGGGAAGCAGTACCAAGTCTTTTAGAAATATTTCACGTCTTCTGGAAACATTTCAAGTCTTCTAGAAACATTTTAAATCTTCTGGAAGCAATATCAAAGCTTCTAGAAGCAGCATTAATTCTTTCAAGGACCGTATTAAATCTTTCGGAAGCAGTTCAAGTCCTTTGGAAGCTTGTCAAGTTTTTTTGAAAATATTTCAAGTCTTTTAAAAGTAGTATCAAGACTTCCAGAGACAGTATCGAGTCTTCATGAAGCAATTCATGTCTTTTGGAAGTAGTATCTAATCTTCCAGAAGCTGTTCAAGTCGTCTCGAAGCAGTATCAAGTTTTCCAGAGGAGGTATTGAGTCTTCAGGAAGCAGTTCATGTTTTTTGGAAGCAGTATCTATCCTTCAATAAGATTTTCAAACCTTCTGGAAGCAGTATCTATACTTCCAGAAGATTTGCTTCTGGAAGCAGTATCTAGTTTTCCAGAGACAGTATTGAGTCTTCAGGAAACAGTTCATGTCTTTTAGAAGCAGTATCCAGAAGCTTTTCAAGTCGTTTCGAAGCAGTATCAAGTTTTCCAGAGGAGGTATTGAGTCTTCAGGAAGTAGTTCATGTCTTTTGGAAGCAGTATCTATCCTTCCAGAAGATTTTCAAATCTTCTGGAAGCAGTATCTATATTTCCAGACGATTTTCAAATCTTCTGGAAGCAGTATCCAGTTTTCCAGAGACTGTATTGAGTCTTCAGGAAACAGTTCATGTCTTTTGGAAGCAGTATCTAGTCTTCCAGAAGCTTTTCAAGTCTTCTGGAAGCAATATCAAGTCTTCTGGTAGCAGTATCAAGTTTTCCAGAGGCAGTATTGAGTCTTCAGGAAGTAGTTAATGTCTTTTGGAAGCAATATCTAGCCTTTCAGAAGCTTTTCAAGTATTCTGGAAGCAGTATCAAGTTTTCCAGAGGCAGTATTGAGTCTTCAGGAAGCAGTATCAAGCTTTCCAGAATTTTTTCAAATCTTTTGGAAGTAGTATCAAGTATGCCAGAGGCAGTATCGAGTCTTCCAGAAATAGTTCATGTTTTTGGAAGCAATATCTAGTCCTTCAGAAGCTTTTCAAATCTTCTGCAAGTAGTATCAAGTTTTCCAGAGGCAATATTGAGTCTTCAGGAAGCAGTTAATGTCTTTTGGAAGCAGTATCTAGCCTTCCAGAAGCTTTTCAAGTATTCTGGAAGCAGTATCAAGGTTTCTAGAGGCAGTATTGAGTCTTCAGGAAGCAGTATCAAGCTTTCCAGATTTTTTTCAAGTCTCTTGGAAGTAGTATCAAGTATTCCAGAGGTAGTATCGAGTCTTTCAGAAATAGTTCATGTTTTTGGAAACAATATCTAGTCTTTCAGAAGCTTTTCAAGTCTTCTGGAAGCAGTATCAAGATTTCCAGAGGCAGTATTGAGTCTTCAGGAAGTAGTTCATGTCTTTTGGAAGCAGTATCTAGCTTTCCAAAAGTTTTTCAAGTCTTCTGGAAATAGTATCAAGTTTTCCAGAGGCAGTATTGAGTCTTCAGGAAGCAGTATCAAGCTTTCCAGAATTTTTTCAAATCTTTTGGAAGTAGTATCAAGTATGCCAGAGGCAGTATCGAGTCTTCCAGAAGTAGTTCATGTTTTTGGAAGCAATATCTAGTCCTTCAGAAGCTTTTCAAATCTTCTGCAAGTAGTATCAAGTTTTCCAGAGGCAATATTGAGTCTTCAGGAAGCAGTTAATGTCTTTTGGAAGCAGTATCTAGCCTTCCAGAAGCTTTTCAAGTATTCTGGAAGCAGTATCAAGGTTTCTAGAGGCAGTATTGAGTCTTCAGGAAGCAGTATCAAGCTTTCCAGATTTTTTTCAAGTCTCTTGGAAGTAGTATCAAGTATTCCAGAGGTAGTATCGAGTCTTTCAGAAATAGTTCATGTTTTTGGAAACAATATCTAGTCTTTCAGAAGCTTTTCAAGTCTTCTGGAAGCAGTATCAAGATTTCCAGAGACAGTATTGAGTCTTCAGGAAGCAATTCATGTCTTTTGGAAGCAGTATCAAGCTTTCCAGATGCTTTTCAAGTCTTCTGGAAGCAGTAGCAAGTTTCCCAGAGGCAGTATCGAGTCTTCAGGAAGTAGTTCATGTCTTTTGGAAGCAGTATCTAGCTTTCCAAAAGTTTTTCAAGTCTTCTGGAAATAGTATCAAGTTTTCCAGAGGCAGTATTGAGTCTTCAGGAAGCAGTATCAAGCTTTCCAGATTTTTTTCAAGTCTCTTGGAAGTAGTATCAAGTATTCCAGAGGTAGTATCGAGTCTTTCAGAAATAGTTTATGTTTTTGGAAACAATATCTAGTCTTTCAGAAGCTTTTCAAGTCTTCTGGAAGCAGTATCAAGATTTCCAGAGACAGTATTGAGTCTTCAGGAAGCAATTCATGTCTTTTGGAAGCAGTATCAAGCTTTCCAGATGCTTTTCAAGTCTTCTGGAAGCAGTATCTAGTTTTCCAGAGACAGTATTGAGTCTTCAGGAAACAGTTCATGTCTTTTAGAAGCAGTATCCAGAAGCTTTTCAAGTCGTTTCGAAGCAGTATCAAGTTTTCCAGAGGAGGTATTGAGTCTTCAGGAAGTAGTTCATGTCTTTTGGAAGCAGTATCTATCCTTCCAGAAGATTTTCAAATCTTCTGGAAGCAGTATCTATATTTCCAGACGATTTTCAAATCTTCTGGAAGCAGTATCCAGTTTTCCAGAGACTGTATTGAGTCTTCAAGAAACAGTTCATGTCTTTTGGAAGCAGTATCTAGTCTTCCAGAAGCTTTTCAAGTCTTCTGGAAGCAATATCAAGTCTTCTGGTAGCAGTATCAAGTTTTCCAGAGGCAGTATTGAGTCTTCAGGAAGTAGTTAATGTCTTTTGGAAGCAGTATCTAGCTTTCCAATAGTTTTTCAAGTCTTCTGGAAATAGTATCAAGTTTTCCAGAGGCAGTATTGAGTCTTCAGGAAGCAGTATCAAGCTTTCCAGAATTTTTTCAAATCTTTTGGAAGTAGTATCAAGTATGCCAGAGGCAGTATCGAGTCTTCCAGAAGTAGTTCATGTTTTTGGAAGCAATATCTAGTCCTTCAGAAGCTTTTCCAATCTTCTGCAAGTAGTATCAAGTTTTCCAGAGGCAATATTGAGTCTTCAGGAAGCAGTTAATGTCTTTTGGAAGCAGTATCTAGCCTTCCAGAAGCTTTTCAAGTATTCTGGAAGCAGTATCAAGGTTTCTAGAGGCAGTATTGAGTCTTCAGGAAGCAGTATCAAGCTTTCCAGATTTTTTTCAAGTCTCTTGGAAGTAGTATCAAGTATTCCAGAGGTAGTATCGAGTCTTTCAGAAATAGTTCATGTTTTTGGAAACAATATCTAGTCTTTCAGAAGCTTTTCAAGTCTTCTGGAAGCAGTATCAAGATTTCCAGAGACAGTATTGAGTCTTCAGGAAGCAATTCATGTCTTTTGGAAGCAGTATCAAGCTTTCCAGATGCTTTTCAAGTCTTCTGGAAGCAGTAGCAAGTTTCCCAGAGGCAGTATCGAGTCTTCAGGAAGTAGTTCATGTCTTTTGGAAGCAGTATCTAGCTTTCCAAAAGTTTTTCAAGTCTTCTGGAAATAGTATCAAGTTTTCCAGAGGCAGTATTGAGTCTTCAGGAAGCAGTTCATGTCTTTTGAAAGCGGTATCTAGCCTTGCAGATCTTTTCAAGTCTTTTGGAAGTAGTATCAAGTTTTTCAGAAGCAATATCGAGTCTTCCAGAAGCAGTTCATGTTTTTTGGAAGCAGTATTAAGTTTTCCAGAGGCTGTATCGAGTCTTCAGGAAGCAGTTCATGTCTTTTGGAAGCAGTATTTAGCCTTCCAGAAGCTTTTCAAGTTTTCTGGAAGAAGTATCAAGTTTTCCAGAAGCAATATCGAGTCTCCAAGAAGCGGTAAATGTCTTTTGGAAGCAGTATCTAGCCTTCTAGAAGCTTTTCAAGTCTTCTAGAAGCAGTACCAAGTTTTCCAGAGGCAGTATCGAGTCTTGCAAAAGCAGTTCATGTTTTTGGAAGCAGTATGTAGCCTTCCATAAGCTTTTCAAGTCTTTTGGAAGCAGTACTAACTTTTCCAGAAGCAATATCGTGTCTCTAGAAAGCAGTAAATGTCTTTTGGAAGCAGTATTTAGCCTTCCAGAAGCTTTTCAAGTTTTCTGGAAGAAGTATCAAGTTTTCCAGAAGCAATATCGAGTCTCCAAGAAGCAGTAAATGTCTTTTGGAAGCAGTATCTAGCCTTCTAGAAGCTTTTCAAGTCTTCTGGAAGCAGTACCAAGTTTTCCAGAGGCAGTATCGAGTCTTGCAAAAGCAGTTCATGTTTTTGGAAGCAGTATCTAGCCTTCCAGAAGTTTTTCAAGTCTTCTGGAAATAGTATCAAGTTTTCCAGATACAGTATTGAGTCTTCAGGAAGCAGTTCATGTCTTTTGGAAGCAGAATTAAGCCTTCCAGAATTTTTTCAAGTCTTTCGGAAGTAGTATCAAGATTTCCAGAGGCAGTATCGAGTCTTCCAGAAGCAGTTCATATTTTTGGAAGCAGTATCTAGCCTTCCAGAAGTTTTTCAAGTCTTCTGGAAATAGTATCAAGTTTTCCAGATGCAGTATTGAGTCTTCAGGAAGCAATTCATGTCTTTTGAAAGCAGTATCTAGCCTTCCAGAAGCTTTTCAAGTCTTTTGGAAGTAGTATCAAGTTTTCCAGAAGCAATATCGAGTCTCCAAGAAGCAGTAAATGTCTTTTGGAAGCAGTATCTAGCCTTCTAGAAGCTTTTCAAGTCTTCTGGAAGCAGTACCAAGTTTTCCAGAGGCAGTATCGAGTCTTGCAAAAGCAGTTCATGTTTTTGGAAGCAGTATCTAGCCTTCCAGAAGTTTTTCAAGTCTTCTGGAAATAGTATCAAGTTTTCCAGATACAGTATTGAGTCTTCAGGAAGCAGTTCATGTCTTTTGGAAGCAGAATTAAGCCTTCCAGAATTTTTTCAAGTCTTTCGGAAGTAGTATCAAGATTTCCAGAGGCAGTATCGAGTCTTCCAGAAGCAGTTCATATTTTTGGAAGCAGTGTCTAGCCTTCCAGAAGTTTTTCAAGTCTTTTGGAAATAGTATCAAGTTTTCCAGATGCAGTATTGAGTCTTCAGGAAGCAATTCATGTCTTTTGAAAGCAGTATCTAGCCTTCCAGAAGCTTTTCAAGTCTTTTGGAAGTAGTATCAAGTTTTCCAGAAGCAATATCGAGTCTCCAAGAAGCAGTAAATGTCTTTTGGAAGCAGTATCTAGCCTTCTAGAAGCTTTTCAAGTCTTCTGGAAGCAGTACCAAGTTTTCCAGAGGCAGTATCGAGTCTTCCAGAAGCAGTTCATGTTTTTGGAAGCAGTATCTAGCCTTCCATAAGCTTTTCAAGTCTTCTGGAAGCAGTACTAACTTTTCCAGAAGCAATATCGTGTCTCCAGAAAGCAGTAAATGTCTTTTGGAAGCAGTATCTAACCTTCTAGAAGCTTTTCAAGTCTTCTGGAAGTATTATCAAGTTTTCCAGAGGCAGTATCGAGTCTTCCAGAAGTAGTTCATGTTTCTAAAAGCAGTAATAAGTTTTCCAGAGGCAGTATCGAGTCTTTCAGAAACAGTTCAAGTTTTTTGGAAGCAGTAATAAGTTTTCCAGAGGCAGTATCGAGTTTTCAGGAAGCAGTTCATATCTTTTGCAAGCAGTATCTAGCCTTCCAGAAGCTTTTCAAGTCTTTTGAAAGTAGTATCAAGTTTTCCAGAGGCAGTATCGAGTCTTTCAGAAACAGTTCAAGTTTTTTGGAAGCAGTAATAAGTTTTCCAGAGGCAGTATCGAGTCTTCAGGAAGCAGTTCATGTCTTCTCGAAGCAGTATCTTGCCTTCCAGAAGCTTTTCAAGTTTTCTGGAAGCAGCATTAACTCTTCTAGAAGCGTTTCAAGTCTCCAAGTAGCAGAATCAAGTCTTCTAGAATCATTTTCAGTTTTATGTCAAGTCTTTTAAAGGTATTTCAAATCTTTTGAAAGCAGTATCTAGTTTTGTGGAAACATTTCAAGCTTTTTCAAAGTAGTAGCATCAGTGCCAAGTCTTTTGGAAGAATTTGTATGGCATGGGTGCTTTATACCTCATTAAAAAATTTATAAGATTACTCATGTACCCGGCACCTATGTATCTATTATCTGATATATTTAATGATTTTCCAAATTAAATAGATTTTGTTAAATTGAAGAATTTTGGAATTTGGAAGAATGGTGATAACCCAAAACGTCATTACGTATTATGTCATTACGTCATTATGGAACACCCTATATGTATATAAGTATTTTTTTTATATTGTGGTAAATTTCCTTACAACTTTTGTGTAAAGAACTTTGTATCTCGGCTTATTAAAGCTATTTATGTACTTAATCAGAATTAAGACTTAGAACTAGAAACATTTGGGGTTATTAATGCGTTTTTAAGTTCTAAAAAGATTTATGATATAATTTAAGGTGAATACGAAGTAACAACGGATGAAAAACAAAAATATTTGTTTAAATCGGAAGTAATCATACCGAAAATAAAGAAAGATAAAAAAGGTAAAAAAAAATCGAAGAGTTCGAAGAGTTCGAAAAGTTCAAAAAGTTCCAAATCGAGTAAATCGAGTAAAACCAATAAATCAAGTAAAAAGAGCAAATCGACTAAATCAAGCAAAAAAAGTGGTAAATCAAAAAAATCATCATCCTCCTCCTTAGAAGAAAAAGAAATAAAAATCGACCCAAAAGAAACAATAAAACAAGAATGTCTAAACATCATTCTAACAACGATTAAAATCTTATTACAACTCGGTTGCGACCCAAATCATTGCAAAGTCCCACTTCCTTCATTACTAACATCAATTTACTGCGGTTGCGAAGAAATCGCCACTTTATTACTCGAATTTAACGCAGATCCAAACATCGTATCCCCCATCGACGGATTAACACCTTTACTCGTATTATGTTGCTTACCATTTTCAACAGCCAACGCAGACATGCTAGACATACTCCTAAAATCCAAAGCAAATCCTTATCAAAAAGCATCCCCAAATCATTGGATCCCAGAAAAAACGAAATTATTAGGAAAAAATGTCCCCGAAATAATCGATGAAGGAAAAAACGCTTTGCACATTTTAGCGATGCATTACGATTTCGAATCGGATTTAGATAATAATCAGATAAGAATGATTTCGAGTTTGATGAGTTATGGGGAGGATTTGAATAAAGAAAAGTATCTTGGGCACATCCCGTTTTCGATAGCGATTTTGAGGGGGAATTTGAAGCTGATTAATTGGTACGTTGAGACGAAATCTGTTGAGCCGTATGCGGATTTTGGGGGGGATATGGGGACGGCTCTGACTATTTTAACTTTGAAGAGATATAATTCGATTGTAAAGATTGATATGGCTGAAGATGTTTATGATTGTTTGATCGGGCTTCATTTTAACACTTTGGTAGGTTCAATTGAGACGATTAATTTAATTTTTCGAAAACTGCTATTAAAAATTCACTTTTGCGTAGTACTCGGCGAAAATCAAAGAATTTAACACAATTCCATTGTCCATTCCAAATGTCATTAGTTAATTAAAAAAATAATTCAAAATAATTTTCCAAAAAGAAATGATTTTTCCAATTTTTTTAAATTAATTGAAAAAAATTTAAAAATATCCTCGTCATTGTATGGGATACCTCAAGAACGAAATAAGATTTTTCAAAATGGATAAATTTTCTAAAAAGGGGGTGCTTTGGTTAATAAATTTTGATAATTTCAAAATAATTTTCCAAAAAATTCAATTTTTTTAAATTAATCGATAAAAAATTAAAAATTTCCTCATCAT
The DNA here is from genome assembly GCA_036711965.1 of Onthophagus sagittarius. Lineage (NCBI taxonomy): Eukaryota > Metazoa > Arthropoda > Insecta > Coleoptera > Scarabaeidae > Onthophagus > Onthophagus sagittarius. Next base: position 15,323,394 of record JASERS010000008.1, read on the forward strand.
TGTATGAGATATCTCAAGAACGAAATAAGATTTTTCAAAGCGGATTAAATTTCTAAAAAGGGGATGTTTCGATTAATAAATTTTGATAATTTCAAAATAATTTTCCAAAAAAATCAATTTTTTTCAAATTTTTTTAAATTAATCGAAAAAAAAATTAAAATATCCTCATCCTTGTATGAGATATCTCAAGAACGAAATAAGATTTTTCAAAATGGATAAAATATCGAAAAAGGAGGTGCTTTGATTAATAAATTTTGATAATTTCAAAATAATTTTCCAAAAAAATCAATTTTTCTAAATTTTTTGAAATTAATCAAATAAAAATTAAAAATATCCTCTTCATTATATGGGATATCTCAAGAATGAAATAAGATTTTACAAAACGGATAAAATTTCTGAAAAGGGGATGTTCTGATTAATAAATTTTGATAATTTCAAAATAATTTTCCAAAAAAGTCAATTTTTTGAAATTAATCGATAAAGAATTAAAAATATCCTCATCATTGTATGAGATATCTCAAGAACGAAATAAGATTTTTCAAAATGGATAAAATTTCTAAAAAGGGGGTGCTTTGGTTCATAAATTTTGATAATTTCAAAATAATTTTCCAAAAAATTCAATTTTTTTTAAATTTTTGAAATTAATCGATAAAAAATTAAAAATTTCCTCATCATTGTATGAGATATCTCAAGAACGAAATAAGATTTTTCAAAGCGAATTAAATTTCTAAAAAGGGGATGTTTTGGTTAATAAATTTTGATAATTTTAAAATAATTTTCCAAAAAAATCAATTTTTCTAAATTTTTTAAAATTAATCAAATAAAAAATAAAAATTTCCTCATCATTGTATGAGATATCTCAAGAATGAAATAAGATTTTTGAAATCGGATAAAATTTCTAAAAAGGGGATGTTTCGATTAATAAATTTTGATAATTTCAAAATAATTTTCCAAAAAAATCAATTTTTTTCAAATTTTTTTAAATTAATCAAAAAAAAAATTAAAAATATCCTCATCATTGTTTGAGATATCTCAAGAACGAAATAAGATTTTTCAAAGCGAATTAAATTTCTAAAAAGGGGATGTTTTGGTTAATAAATTTTGATAATTTTAAAATAATTTTCCAAAAAAATCAATTTTTCTAAATTTTTTAAAATTAATCAAATAAAAAATAAAAATTTCCTCATCATTGTATGAGATATCTCAAGAACGAAATAAGATTTTTCAAAGCGGATTAAATTTCTAAAAAGGGAATGTTTTGGTTAATAAATTTTGATAATTTCAAAATAATTTTTCAAAAAAATCAATTTTTTTCAAATTCTTTTAAATTAATCGAAAAAAAATTTAAAATATCCTCATCGTTGTATGAGATATCTCAAGAACAAAATAAGATTTTTCAAAATGGATAAAATATCTAAAAAGGAGGTGCTTTGATTAATAAATTTTGATAATTTCCAAATTATTTTTCCAAAAAAATCAATTTTTTTAAATTTTTTTTAAATTAACCAAATAAAAATTAAAAATATCCTCATCATTGTATGAGATATCTCAAGAACGAAATAAGATTTTTCAAAGCGGATTAAATTTCTAAAAAGGGAATGTTTTGGTTAATAAATTTTGATAATTTCAAAATAATTTTTCAAAAAAATCAATTTTTTTCAAATTCTTTTAAATTAATCGAAAAAAAATTTAAAATATCCTCATCGTTGTATGAGATATCTCAAGAACAAAATAAGATTTTTCAAAATGGATAAAATATCTAAAAAGGAGGTGCTTTGATTAATAAATTTTGATAATTTCAAAATAATTTTCCAAAAAAATCAATTTTTTTAAATTTTTTTTAAATTAACCAAATAAAAATTAAAAATATCCTCATCATTGTATGAAATATCTCAAGAACGAAATAAGATTTTTCGAAGCGGATTAAATTTCTAAAAAGGGGATGTTTTGGTTAATAAATTTTGATAATTTTAAAATAATTTTCCAAAAAAATCAATTTTTCTAAATTTTTTAAAATTAATCAAATAAAAAATAAAAATTTCCTCATCATTGTATGAGATATCTCAAGAACGAAATAAGATTTTTCAAAGCGGATTAAATTTCTAAAAAGGGGATGTTTTGGTTAATAAATTTTGATAATTTTAAAATAATTTTCCAAAAAAATCAATTTTTTTCAAATTTTTTTAAATTAATCGAAAAAAAAATTAAAAATATCCTCATCGTTGTATGAGATATCTCAAGAACAAAATAAGATTTTTCAAAATGGATAAAATATCTAAAAAGGAGGTGCTTTGATTAATAAATTTTGATAATTTCAAAATAATTTTCCAAAAAAATCAATTTTTCTCAATTTTTTGAAATTAATCGATAAAAAATTAAAAATATCCTCATCATTGTATGAGATATCTCAAGAACGAAATAAGATTTTTCAAATCGGATAAAATTTCTAAAAAGGGCATGTTTCGATTAATAAATTTTGATAATTTTAAAATAATTTTCCAAAAAAATCAATTTTTTTCAAATTTTTTTAAATTAATCGAAAAAAAATTAAAAATATCCTCATCATTGTACGAGATATCTCAAGAACGAAATAAGATTTTTTAAGACGGATAAAATTTCTGAAAAGGGGGTGCTTTGATTAACAAATTTTGATAATTTCAAAATAATTTTCCAAAAAAATCAATTTTTTTAAATTTTTTTTAAATTAACCAAATAAAAATTAAAAATATCCTCATCATTGTATGAGATATCTCAAGAACGAAATAAGATTTTTCAAAGCGGATTAAATTTCTAAAAAGGGGATGTTTTGGTTAATAAATTTTGATAATTTTAAAATAATTTTCCAAAAAAATCAATTTTTCTAAATTTTTTAAAATTAATCAAATAAAAAATAAAAATTTCCTCATCATTGTATGAGATATCTCAAGAACGAAATAAGATTTTTCAAAGCGGATTAAATTTCTAAAAAGGGGATGTTTTGGTTAATAAATTTTGATAATTTTAAAATAATTTTCCAAAAAAATCAATTTTTTTCAAATTTTTTTAAATTAATCGAAAAAAAAATTAAAAATATCCTCATCGTTGTATGAGATATCTCAAGAATAAAATAAGATTTTTCAAAATGGATAAAATATCTAAAAAGGAGGTGCTTTGATTAATAAATTTTGATAATTTCAAAATAATTTTCCAAAAAAATCAATTGTTTTAAATTTTTTTTAAATTAACCAAATAAAAATTAAAAATATCCTCATCATTGTATGAAATATCTCAAGAACGAAATAAGATTTTTCAAAGCGGATTAAATTTCTAAAAAGGGGATGTTTTGGTTAATAAATTTTGATAATTTTAAAATAATTTTCCAAAAAAATCAATTTTTCTAAATTTTTTAAAATTAATCAAATAAAAAATAAAAATTTCCTCATCATTGTATGAGATATCTCAAGAACGAAATAAGATTTTTCAAAGCGGATTAAATTTCTAAAAAGGGGATGTTTTGGTTAATAAATTTTGATAATTTTAAAATAATTTTCCAAAAAAATCAATTTTTTTCAAATTTTTTTAAATTAATCGAAAAAAAATTAAAAATATCCTCATCATTGTACGAGATATCTCAAGAACGAAATAAGATTTTTCAAGACGGATAAAATTTCTGAAAAGGGGGTGCTTTGATTAACAAATTTTGATAATTTCAAAATAATTTTCTAAAAAAATCAATTTTTTTAAATTAATCGATAAAGAATTAAAAATATCCTCATCATTGTATGAGATATCTCAAGAACGAAATAAGATTTTTTAAGACGGATAATATCTCTGAAAAGGGGGTGCTTTGATTAACAAATTTTGATAATTTCAAAATTATTTTCTAAAAAAATCAATTTTTTTTCAATTTTTTGAAATTAATCGATAAAAAATTAAAAATATCCTCATCATTGTATGAGATATCTCAAGAACAAAATAAGATTTTTCAAAATCAATAAAATATCTAAAAAGGAGGTGCTTTGATTAATAAATTTTGATAATTTCAAAATAATTTTCCAAAAAAATCAATTTTTCTAAATTTTTTGAAATTAATCAAATAAAAATTAAAAATATCCTCTTCATTGTATGAGATATCTCAAGAACGAAATAAGATCTTTCAAAGCGGATTAAATTTCTAAAAAGGGAATGTTTCGGTTAATAAATTTTGATAATTTCAAAATAATTTTCTAAAAAAATCAATTTTTTTCAAATTTTTTTAAATCAATCGAAAAAAATTTAAAAATATCCTCATCTTTGTGTGAGATATCTCAAGAACGAAATAAGATTTTTCAAAATGGATTAAATTTCTAAAAAGGGGATGTTTCGATTAATAAATTTTGATAATTTCAAAATAATTTTCCAAAAAAATCAATTTTTCTAAATTTTTTGAAATTAATCAAATAAAAATTAAAAATATCCTCATCGTTGTATGAGATATCTCAAGAACGAAATAAGATTTTTCAAAGCGGATTATATTTCTAAAAAGGGGATGTTTCGATTAATAAATTTTGATAATTTCAAAATAATTTTCCAAAAAAATCAATTTTTCTAAATTTTTTGAAATTAATCGAAAAAAATTTAAAAATATCCTCATCGTTGTATGAGATATCTCAAGAACGAAATAAGATTTTTCAAAGCGGATTAAATTTCTAAAAAGGGGATGTTTTAGTTAATAAATTTTGATAATTTCAAAATAATTTTCCGAAAAAATCAATTTTTTTCAAATTTTTTTAAATTAATCAAATAAAAATTTAAAAAAATCGTCATAATTAGATTATATATATCAAGAACGAATTAATATTTTTAAAAAGGGACTTGATTTTTTAAAAAGGGGATGCAACAAATTATTTATTGACAAAGCATTAACCCAATTCCAAATGTCATTAAATAATTTGGTTATTTTGTTAATTTTTAATGTTTAAAATATGCAGTTTTCGAAAAAATCTTGTCTGATACACGATAGCGAAATTCTTTTGCATTCTCGAACGATTTTTTGTGTCATTTCGCTATCTAGAATCAAAAATAGCTATTTTAAAGGTTATTTTGAAGGTGGATGTTTTGGATTATGGGAATGTGATCGAGTTTATTGATGAGGAGTATAAAGTTGTTGATAAGAAAGGGAAGAAAGATAAAAAGGGGAAGAAGAATAAAAAGAAGAAGTCGAAAAAGAAGACTTTGATTGATGATTTGGGTAAATACTTGGTGGGGAAGACGAGGGATGTTTTGCAAAGGCACATTTTGGGGAAAGCCTTCCATTATTTGCGGACTTTTATTTTGTTATCAACTGATCCTTCATCCGAGATAATCAAAACGTTGATTAAATTTTTTAATTTTAAAACGATCCAACAATTTTTGCAGCTACTCATCGATCGGGGGATTATCCAATATAACAAATTAAACGTGGTCGTTGTTTATAAATTATTAAAGTTAATGGACGATCTTTTAAAAAAGAAAGATAAGCATATTTTAATCGGGGATATTTTTGTCGGGCTCGATTGGAAAATGAAGCAAATTGATCGCCTTCCGGAACTGATTGAGGCAGAGATCGATACAAAAGAAGAAATTTATAAAGTTTGTTTTTATTGTTGCAAAAAAATCGATAAATTATTGATTCCTTGCCCAATTTGCGGGTTGGTTTATTTTTGCTCGAAAGAATGCAACAAAAAGAGCATTAAGCACCCCTCCATCCATAATTGCAAATTTTTATTTTACGAAAAAGAACTAAAAAGGATGAAGGAATGCTTAAAATTGGGGATTCCGTATAAAGAATCGAATCAGCTTGAAGATGCGTTATCGGAAGCTACAAAATCTTTATTTGAGACGTTAAAAAAAAAGTTTGGAAAAGATAAAGCTTCAAAGTTATTGGAGGCCGCAATGAGTGGGGGGGAATTAGATATCGATAAATTGATGGATTCTTGCGAATTTATCGAAAATTCGATTGAAGATAAATTAGGAGTTTTAAACGCGGATTTGGATCAACTCAGAGAAGATCTCGCAGAAACCATGCCGACGACTCATCCGATTTTAAAAGGAAGTAAATCGGATTTAGAGTCTAAAGATAAAAAGGGGAAGAAAAAGAAAGGTGATGATGATGATGATGACGATGATGATGAGAAGAAAGGGAAGAAAAAGTCGAAAAAAGGGAAAGATGATGATGATGAAGATGGGAAAAAAGGAAAGAAAAAGAAGAAAAAAAATAAAGATGATGGTGGTAAAAATAAAAAGCATGTTAAAATGAATCAAGATAAAAAGAGTCTTAAAAAAGATAATAAATCGGAGAAAGATTTAAAAGGATCATTATCAGATTTAGATGATGAAAATAAAAATGATGATAAAACCGAATCGAAAAAGCGCCCTTTTTGCGAACCATGCCTTAAATACGTGGGCAAAAAAAATCTCGACATCAAAACGATCCCAACTCAATGCCAATACTTATTGGAGCAACTCGTCCTGTTATTCCCCGACTTTGATTTTACCGGGGTTATGTGGCCCTTCGTCGTTTATTGCGACGGCCAATTATATTATAGGTTTAAAGATAAAAAATCATTATTTTTAGAAACGATCAACACCAACTCGAACCTTTAAATCTAAATGAAATCGAAACGAAATCGAAAAAGAAAAGAAAATTAAATTGCACTTTTCTGTAATTTTATTTTCAACTTTAACGAAGAATTCGTAAAGGTTTTAAGAGATGACGTTGAACGTTGTTTTTTTTTGTAATTTTTAATTTTATATAGGTTTTGTGTAATTGTAAATTTAAAATAATTTAATAAATTTAAACGAATGATGAATTCGTGTTATGAATCGTTTGGAAACATGATTCATTGGATTTTGGGGTCTCAATGCCTAAATTTTTTTTTAATATTTCCTTAAATTGTTTGTTGCTTATTAATTATAAACCAAAATATGTTGGGGTACTTGAAACCCCAAGATTAATTTTTCTCTTGGCATGAGTACCTACATTTATTTCTGAATACAGTCACTTATAGCGGTGCTTTTTATTACAAAACTTACTTTGATAATACTGATACAGGAATCAGTAACAGAACTACTTTTGAAGTCGGTATTCTTCGTATTTGTTATATTCTACATCTCTTAGTTAAATTTATCTTATAGATAAATGCATCCACTACCCAATCAGAATGCATAAAATAACCGAAACCATGGTCATAATTCCTTAGATATCTTAATCAGAAGATGGCAGCCTATCTCAAGTTATCTCACAGATAAAAAAATCCAAGAAATATCCAAAGACTCTAATGATATTAGGCCTAATATTTTGACATTTTAACTAATTTTAACCACAAATGACATCGCTGAACTTAATTGAGATTTTGCTAATATTTTGTAGAAATTTAAAAATTCTTGAAAAATCGATTTTTTGGAAAATTATTACGAAATTACTTTCAATTATTAACTGGAGAATCTATTTTCGAAAGATGAAGTCAATTTAGAGATATCTCGCTCAGAACTTGAGATATAAGCTGTTGAATTTAATTGGGATTTTTCCAATATTTTGTATAAATTTAAGAATTCCTAAAAAATTGATTTTTTGGATAATTGTTACGAAATTGCTTTCAATTACTAATTGGAGCATCTAATTTCTAAAAGGGAAGTCAATTTGAAAATATCTCGCTTAGTTCTTGAGATATAAACTGCTGAGCTTAATTGGGATTCTTCCGATTTTTTGTATAAATTTAAAAATTTCTGAAAAATTGATTTTTTAAAAAATTGTTATGAAATTACTTTCAATTACTAACTGGAGCATCTACTTTCTAAAAGTGAAGTCAATTTGAAAATATCTCGCTTAGTTCTTGAGATATAAACTGCTGAAGCTAATTGGGATTCTTCCGATATTTTGTATAAATTTAAAAATTCTTGAAAAATTGATTTTATGGAAAATTGTTACGAAATTAGTTTCAATTACTAATTGAAAAATCTACTTTCTAAAAGTGAAGTCAATTTGAAAATATCTCAATTAGTTCTTGAGATATTAGCTGCTGAACTTAATTGGAATTTTTTCGATATTTTGAATAAGTTTAAAAATTCTTGAAAAATTGATTTTTTGGAAAATTGTTATGAAATTACTTTCAATTACTAATTGGAGCATCTACTTTCTAAAAGTGAAGTCAATTTGAAAATATCTCAATTAGTTCTTGAGATATTAGCTGCTGAACTTAATTGGGATTTTTCCAATATTTTGTATATATTTAAAAATTCCTAAAAAATTGATTTTTTGGAAAATTGTTACGAAATTGCTTTCAATTACTAATTGGAGCATCTACTTTCTAAAAGTGAAGTAAATTTGAAAATATCTCGCTTAGTTCTTGAGATATAAACTGCTGAAGCTAATTGGGATTCTTCCGATATTTTGTATAAATTTAAAAATTCTTGAAAAATTGATTTTATGGAAAATTGTTACGAAATTAGTTTCAATTACTAATTGAAAAATCTACTTTCTAAAAGTGAAGTCAATTTGAAAATATCTCAATTAGTTCTTGAGATATTAGCTGCTGAACTTAATTGGAATTTTTTCGATATTTTGAATAAGTTTAAAAATTCTTGAAAAATTGATTTTTTGGAAAATTGTTATGAAATTACTTTCAATTACTAATTGGAGCATCTACTTTCTAAAAGTGAAGTCAATTTGAAAATATCTCAATTAGTTCTTGAGATATTAGCTGCTGAACTTAATTGGGATTTTTCCAATATTTTGTATATATTTAAAAATTCCTAAAAAATTGATTTTTTGGAAAATTGTTACGAAATTACTTTCAATTATTAACTGGAGAATCTATTTTCGAAAGATGAAGTCAACTTAGAGATATCTCGCTCAGAACTTGAGATATAAGCTATTGAATTTGATTGGGATTTTTCCAATATTTTGAATAAATTTAAGAATTCCTAAAAAATTGATTTTTTGGAAAATTGTTACGAAATTGCTTTCAATTACTAATTGGAGCATCTAATTTCTAAAAGTGAAGTCAATTTGAAAATATCTCGCTTAGTTCTTGAGATATAAACTGCTGAACTTAATTAGGATTCTTCCGATATTTTGAATAAATTTAAAAATTTCTGAAAAATCGATTTTTTGAAAAATTGTTATGAAATTACTTTCAATTACTAATTAGAGCATCTACTTTCTAAAAGTGAAGTCAATTTGAAAATATCTCGCTTAGTTCTTGAGATATAAACTGCTGAAGCTAATTGGGATTCTTCCGATATTTTGTATAAATTTAAAAATTCTTGAAAAATTGATTTTATGGAAAATTGTTACGAAATTAGTTTCAATTACTAATTGAAAAATCTACTTTCTAAAAGTGAAGTCGATTTGAAAAAACTTCACTTAGTTCTTGAGATATAAACTGCTGAACTTAATTGGGATTTTTCCAATATTTTGTATATATTTAAAAATTCCTAAAAAATTGATTTTTTGGAAAATTGTTACGAAATTACTTTCAATTATTAACTGGAGAATCTATTTTCGAAAGATGAAGTCAACTTAGAGATATCTCACTCAGAACTTGAGATATAAGCTATTGAATTTGATTGGGATTTTTCCAATATTTTGAATAAATTTAAGAATTCCTAAAAAATTGATTTTTTGGAAAATTGTTACGAAATTGCTTTCAATTACTAATTGGAGAATCTAATTTCTAAAAGTGAAGTCAATTTGAAAATATCTCGCTTAGTTCTTGAGATATAAACTGCTGAACTTCGTTGGGATTTTTCTAATACTTTGCATAAATTTAAAAATTCCTAAAAAATTGATTTTTTAAAAAATTTTTACTAAATCACTTTCAATTACTAATTGAAGCATCTACTTTCTAAAAGTGAAGTCAATTTGAAAATATCTCACTTAGTTCTTGAGATATAAACTGCTGAACTTAATTGTGGTTCTTCCAATATTTTGCATAAATTTAAGAATTCCTAAAAAATTGATTTTTTGGAAAACTATTACGAAATTGCTTTCAATTACTAATTGGAGCATCTACTTTTCAAAAGTGAAATCAATTTGAAAATATCTCGCTTATTTCTTGAGATATAAACTGCTGAACTTAATTGGGATTTTTTTAATACTTTGCATAAATTTAAAAATTCCTAAAAAATTGATTTTTTGAAAAATTTTTACTAAATCACTTTCAATTACTAATTGAAGCATCTACTTTCTAAAAGTGAAGTCAATTTGAAAATATCTCACTTAATTCTTGAGATATAAGCCGCTGAACTTAATTGGGATTTTTCCAATATTTTGCATAAATTTAAAAATTCGTAAAAAATTGATTTTTTGGAAAATTGTTACGAAATTGCTTTCAATTACTAATTGGAGCATCTACTTTCTAAAAGTGAAGTCAATTTGAAAATATCTCACTTAGTTCTTGAGATATTAGCAGCTGAACTTAATTGAGATTTTTCCAATATTTTGAATAAATTTAAAAATTCTTGAAAAATCGATTTTTTGGAAAATTGTTACGAAATTACCTTCAATTACTAATTGGAGCATCTACTTTATAAAAGTGAAGTCAATTTGAAAATATCTCACTTAGTTCTTGAGATATAAGATGTTGAACTTAATTGGGATTTTTCCGATATTTTGTATAAATTTAAATATTCTTGAAAACTGGATTTTTTGAAAAATTGTTATGAAATTATTTTCAATTACTAATTGGAGCATCTAGTTTCTAAAAGTGGAGTCAATTTGAAAATATCTCACTTAATTCTTGAGATATAAGCTGCTGAGATTAATTGGGATTCTTCCGATATTTTGTATAAATTTAAAAATTCCTGAAAAATCGATTTATTGAAAAATTGTTATGAAATTACTTTCAATTACTAATTGGAGCATCTACTTTCTAAAAGTGAAGAAATTAGGAGTTTGTATAAAGTCAAGACTTGGATCAGGAATTAAAACAGAAAAATAGAGGTACTTAGAGAGAAAAAAATTGATCTTAGAAAGATTTTAAGCATCGTGGATGAAGAAGAGGGCATAAAACCGAAATTGCAAATGATTGAAATTTGTTGCTTTGAATACCTTTATAGAAGAAAATGTAAAAAAAAAACAATTTTATTCTTGATTCCGGGGCAACTCAACATTTATCATCTGAAGAAATGTTTTCCTACGCTTTGTAATTATGTGTTGGCAAAGAAGAAAGCAACTTTGATTTTATCAATCATTGTCTATCGCATTTATAATCATAACACAACCCAACTCAGCCCAATCTAAGTCTAACCAATATTTTTCTTTTTTTTCTTTACAAAACTTGTTTTGCTTCAAAATCACTTCGAAGCAGCTTCTGAAGAAGGTTACGATCAACTTGGTATTTGAAATGTCAATCATTATCTATTGCGTTTATAAAAATAACACAACTCATCTCAGTCGAATCTAAGTTCAAGCACTATATTTCTTTACAAAACTAGTTTTGCTTCAAAATCACTTAAAAACAGCTTTTGAAGAAAGTTACAGTTAAATCAGCGCAATCCAGAAAAACTTAATTAACAGCATCTACTTTCCAAAAGTGAAGTCAATTTGAAAATATCTCATTTAGTTCTTGAGATATAAGATGTTGAACTTAATTGGGATTTTTCCGATATTTTGTATAAATTTAAAAATTCCTGAAAGCTCGATTTTTGGAAAGATTGTTATGAAATTACTTTCAATTACTAATTAGAGTATCTACTTTCTAAAAGTGAAGTCAATTTAAAAATATCTCGCTTAATTCTTGAGATATAAACTGCTGAATTTAATTAGAATTTTTCCAATATTTTGTATAAATTTAAGAATTCCTAAAAAATTGATTTTTTGGAAAATTGTTACGAAATTGCTTTCAATTACTAATTGGAGCATCTACTTTCTAAAAGTGAAGTCAATTTGAAAATATCTCACTTAATTCTTGAGATATAAACTGCTGAACTTAATTAGAATTTTTCCAATATTTTGCATAAATTTAAAAATTCCTAAAAAATTGATTTTTTGGAAGATTGTTATGAAATTGCTTTCAATTACTAATTGGAGCATCTACTTTCTAAAAGTGAAGTCAATTTGATAATATCTCACTTAATTCTTGAGATATAAACTGCTGAACTTAATTAGAATTTTTCCAATATTTTGCATAAATTTAAAAATTCCTAAAAAATTGATTTTTTGGAAGATTGTTATGAAATTGCTTTCAATTACTAATTGGAGCATCTACTTTCTAAAAGTGAAGTCAATTTAAAAATATCTCGCTTAATTCTTGAGATATAAACTGCTGAATTTAATTAGAATTTTTCCAATATTTTGTATAAATTTAAGAATTCCTAAAAAATTGATTTTTTGGAAAATTGTTACGAAATTGCTTTCAATTACTAATTGGAGCATCTACTTTCTAAAAGTGAAGTCAATTTGAAAATATCTCACTTAATTCTTGAGATATAAACTGCTGAACTTAATTAGAATTTTTCCAATATTTTGCATAAATTTAAAAATTCCTAAAAAATTGATTTTTTGGAAGATTGTTATGAAATTGCTTTCAATTACTAATTGGAGCATCTACTTTCTAAAAGTGAAGTCAATTTAAAAATATCTCGCTTAATTCTTGAGATATAAACTGCTGAATTTAATTAGAATTTTTCCAATATTTTGTATAAATTTAAGAATTCCTAAAAAATTGATTTTTTGGAAAATTGTTACGAAATTGCTTTCAATTACTAATTGGAGCATCTACTTTCTAAAAGTGAAGTCAATTTGAAAATATCTCACTTAATTCTTGAGATATAAACTGCTGAACTTAATTAGAATTTTTCCAATATTTTGCATAAATTTAAAAATTCCTAAAAAATTGATTTTTTGGAAGATTGTTATGAAATTGCTTTCAATTACTAATTGGAGCATCTACTTTCTAAAAGTGAAGTCAATTTGATAATATCTCGCTTAATTCTTGAGATATAAACTGCTGAATTTAATTAGAATTTTTCCAATATTTTGTATAAATTTAAGAATTCCTAAAAAATTGATTTTTTGGAAAATTGTTACGAAATTGCTTTCAATTACTAATTGGAGCATCTACTTTCTAAAAGTGAAGTCAATTTGAAAATATCTCACTTAATTCTTGAGATATAAACTGCTGAACTTAATTAGAATTTTTCCAATATTTTGCATAAATTTAAAAATTCCTAAAAAATTGATTTTTTGGAAGATTGTTATGAAATTGCTTTCAATTACTAATTGGAGCTTCTACTTTCTAAAAGTGAAGTCAATTTGATAATATCTCGCTTAATTCTTGAGATATAAACTGCTGAATTTAATTAGAATTTTTCCAATATTTTGTATAAATTTAAGAATTCCTAAAAAATTGATTTTTTGGAAGATTGTTATGAAATTGCTTTCAATTACTAATTGGAGCATCTACTTTCTAAAAGTGAAGTCAATTTGATAATATCTCGCTTAATTCTTGAGATATAAACTGCTGAATTTAATTAGAATTTTTCCAATATTTTGTATAAATTTAAGAATTCCTAAAAAATTGATTTTTTGGAAAATTGTTACGAAATTGCTTTCAATTACTAATTGGAGCATCTACTTTCTAAAAGTGAAGTCAATTTGAAAATATCTCACTTAATTCTTGAGATATAAACTGCTGAACTTAATTAGAATTTTTCCAATATTTTGCATAAATTTAAAAATTCCTAAAAAATTGATTTTTTGGAAGATTGTTATGAAATTGCTTTCAATTACTAATTGGAGCATCTACTTTCTAAAAGTGAAGTCAATTTGATAATATCTCGCTTAATTCTTGAGATATAAACTGCTGAATTTAATTAGAATTTTTCCAATATTTTGTATAAATTTAAGAATTCCTAAAAAATTGATTTTTTGGAAAATTGTTACGAAATTGCTTTCAATTACTAATTGGAGCATCTACTTTCTAAAAGTGAAGTCAATTTGAAAATATCTCACTTAATTCTTGAGATATAAACTGCTGAACTTAATTAGAATTTTTCCAATATTTTGCATAAATTTAAAAATTCCTAAAAAATTGATTTTTTGGAAGATTGTTATGAAATTGCTTTCAATTACTAATTGGAGCTTCTACTTTCTAAAAGTGAAGTCAATTTGATAATATCTCGCTTAATTCTTGAGATATAAACTGCTGAATTTAATTAGAATTTTTCCAATATTTTGTATAAATTTAAGAATTCCTAAAAAATTGATTTTTTGGAAAATTGTTACGAAATTGCTTTCAATTACTAATTGGAGCATCTACTTTCTAAAAGTGAAGTCAATTTGATAATATCTCGCTTAATTCTTGAGATATAAACTGCTGAATTTAATTAGAATTTTTCCAATATTTTGTATAAATTTAAGAATTCCTAAAAAATTGATTTTTTGGAAAATTGTTACGAAATTGCTTTCAATTACTAATTGGAGCATCTACTTTCTAAAAGTGAAGTCAATTTGAAAATATCTCGCTTAATTCTTGAGATATAAACTGCTGAATTTAATTAGAATTTTTCCAATATTTTGTATAAATTTAAGAATTCCTAAAAAATTGATTTTTTGGAAAATTGTTACGAAATTGCTTTCAATTACTAATTGGAGCATCTACTTTCTAAAAGTGAAGTCAATTTGAAAATATCTCACTTAATTCTTGAGATATAAACTGCTGAACTTAATTAGAATTTTTCCAATATTTTGCATAAATTTAAAAATTCCTAAAAAATTGATTTTTTGGAAGATTGTTATGAAATTGCTTTCAATTACTAATTGGAGCTTCTACTTTCTAAAAGTGAAGTCAATTTGAAAATATCTCACTTAGTTCTTGAGATATAAACTGCTGAACTTAATTGGGATTCTTCCGATATTTTGTATAAATTTAAAAATTCCTGAAAAATTGATTTTTTGAAAAATTGTTACGAAATTAGTTTCAATTACTAATTGGAACATCTACTTTTTAAAAGTGAAATTAATTTGAAAATATCTCATTTAGTTCTTGAGATATAAACTGCTGAACTTAATTAGAATTTTTCCAATATTTTGCATAAATTTAAAAATTCCTAAAAAATTGATTTTTTGGAAGATTGTTATGAAATTGCTTTCAATTACTAATTGGAGCTTCTACTTTCTAAAAGTGAAGTCAATTTGATAATATCTCGCTTAATTCTTGAGATATAAACTGCTGAATTTAATTAGAATTTTTCCAATATTTTGTATAAATTTAAGAATTCCTAAAAAATTGATTTTTTGGAAAATTGTTACGAAATTAGTTTCAATTACTAATTGGAACATCTACTTTTTAAAAGTGAAATTAATTTGAAAATATCTCATTTAGTTCTTGAGATATAAACTGCTGAACTTAATTGGGATTTTTCCAATATTTTGTATAAATTTAAGAATTCCTAAAAAATTGATTTTTTGGAAAATTGTTACGAAATTACTTTCAAGTATTAATTGAAGCGTCTACTTTCTAAAAGTGAAGTCAATTTGAAAATATCTCACGTAATTCTTGAGATATAAACTGCTGAAGCTAATTGGGATTCTTCGAATATTTTGTATAAATTTAAAAATTCCTGAAAAATTGATTTTTTGAAAAATTGTTATGAAATTACTTTCAATTACTAATTGGAGTGTCGAATTTCTAAAAGTGAAGTCAATTTGAAAATATCTCACTTAATTCTTGAGATATAAACTGCTGAACTTAATTAGAATTTTTCCAATATTTTGCATAAATTTAAAAATTCCTAAAAAATTGATTTTTTGGAAGATTGTTATGAAATTGCTTTCAATTACTAATTGGAGCTTCTACTTTCTAAAAGTGAAGTCAATTTGAAAATATCTCACTTAGTTCTTGAGATATAAACTGCTGAACTTAATTGGGATTCTTCCGATATTTTGTATAAATTTAAAAATTCCTGAAAAATTGATTTTTTGAAAAATTGTTACGAAATTAGTTTCAATTACTAATTGGAACATCTACTTTTTAAAAGTGAAATTAATTTGAAAATATCTCATTTAGTTCTTGAGATATAAACTGCTGAACTTAATTAGAATTTTTCCAATATTTTGCATAAATTTAAAAATTCCTAAAAAATTGATTTTTTGGAAGATTGTTATGAAATTGCTTTCAATTACTAATTGGAGCTTCTACTTTCTAAAAGTGAAGTCAATTTGATAATATCTCGCTTAATTCTTGAGATATAAACTGCTGAATTTAATTAGAATTTTTCCAATATTTTGTATAAATTTAAGAATTCCTAAAAAATTGATTTTTTGGAAAATTGTTACGAAATTAGTTTCAATTACTAATTGGAACATCTACTTTTTAAAAGTGAAATTAATTTGAAAATATCTCATTTAGTTCTTGAGATATAAACTGCTGAACTTAATTGGGATTTTTCCAATATTTTGTATAAATTTAAGAATTCCTAAAAAATTGATTTTTTGGAAAATTGTTACGAAATTACTTTCAAGTATTAATTGAAGCGTCTACTTTCTAAAAGTGAAGTCAATTTGAAAATATCTCACGTAATTCTTGAGATATAAACTGCTGAAGCTAATTGGGATTCTTCGAATATTTTGTATAAATTTAAAAATTCCTGAAAAATTGATTTTTTGAAAAATTGTTATGAAATTACTTTCAATTACTAATTGGAGTGTCGAATTTCTAAAAGTGAAGTCAATTTGAAAATATCTCACTTAATTCTTGAGATATAAACTGCTGAACTTAATTAGAATTTTTCCAATATTTTGCATAAATTTAAAAATTCCTAAAAAATTGATTTTTTGGAAAATTGTTACGAAATTGCTTTCAATTACTAATTGGAGCATCTGTTAAGATTTATTTTAATTCCTTTTATTTTTTTTGTGTTTATAATTTTGGGGTTCTAATATTTAATGTAAGTTGGGTTGCCTAAAGCATTCAATCTTTAGTTTCGGTATATGTACTCGAGAACAACTTTTTATGTTCAAAAAGGTTATAAAAGAGCCTGTATGCCCAAAAATTGCTCGCTCTTTCGTCTCATTTGATATTTTGTACGAAAAATACAGCCCGTACCAGAAAATAGTTAGTATTCGTTCGCTCACAATTATTAAGTGTAAAACAATAAAGAATAAAGAATATTTAATTTAAAAGAAGTGTTTAAATCAGCGCAATCCAGAAAAACTTAATTAACAGCATCTACTTTCTAAAAGTGAAGTCAATTTGAAAATATCTCACTTAGTTCTTGAGATATAATCTTCTGAACTTAATTAGGATTCTTCCGATATTTTGTATAAATTTCCTATGCTTTTCGATTTTTTCAAGTTATCATCAAATTTAAAGAAATTATCTTCTCTAATTTTTTAATTTTAATGTTAACAACTTCCTTTTAAATGATAATTTTAAAAATACAACTTTTGGTTTTTACATTTTAACATTTTGTTGCAATTTTAAAATTTTTTATTGAAGAAAATACACTGAATTATTACAGATTTATTTTTTATCAATGTTCAAAAAAGAAATAGATACATAATAATAAAAATACAGTTTTCTGTAACTTTATAAGCAACTCAAACGAAGTAATTTTCGAAGTTTTAAGAGATGGCGTTGCAGATTATTATGGTTTATCCTTTGTGTTGAAATAATAAAGAAAAAAAATAATCGTTTTCACACCGATTACGAGGAGTTGATTTCTCTTTTTTAAAGCCCGATCGAATCGAAATAATAGAAGAAAAAGAAAATCGACGCTTTTCAAGCATAAAATTTAATTCTTTTTGTACCAAACAATGATTATGTGGCGAAAAATTGGGTTGAAGAGAAATTTACTAAGTTACTTAAGTTACTTAAGTTAAGTAACAAAGAAAAAGAAAACTTAAATATTTTTTCCCACATCAAAATTATCTTCAATTATATTTTTGAAAAATAATTTCGAAGAATTCTCACCTTTAATAAGAGCCATAACACGAAGAAGAAGATGAAGAATAAGATGAAGAACAAGATGAAGAAGATGAAGAAGAAGAAGATGAAGAAGAAGATGAAGAATATGAAGAAGAAGAAAAAGAAGAAGAGTCCGAGAAAAGACGCAATTAGGACGATTATAAAAGAAGCGGGGAATAACTCGAATCGCTCTGTCATTACTCGGACGCGCACCCATTGAAGAAGAACCGTCAAAAGCTTAACAGTTTAAAAGAAATTGGCCTTAAACGGTCTAACGGGTACTCTATGGTGCGGTAATGAAATTATCTTTTCGTTTCTGTTGAGGTAACCCAACCGGGAACCATTTCAAGGTCTCACATCCGCTCTTAACCTTTTTATTTATTCACATCGTTATAATGGCCTATTCAAATCAAATCAAACTGCACCACAACGACTGATTTCATTTTATTTATTTTATTTGATTAAGTGAAAAGGAACATTTCTTTAAGAGCAAGTGTTCTGCTTGAAACGAAACAGGTGTGCTCGAATTAAAAGGAATTAAAAGGAATTAAAAGCGTCGCTTGTCCCGGTCCGTTGAGTTGTTGCGCGCGATGCAGAATGAAATTACCAAGAAAAGAGAAGAAATAAAATTGAGAATGTCCCTCTTCGCTTTGACAAATATTCAAGGAAGCGTTTCTAAGAAGGATGAAGCATAACACGTGTACGTGTGTGAAAAATTAAACAGTTACTAGTTTACTTAATAGATAACATCGAGCGGCCCAAACGCAACCTTGCATCGTAATGAAGACGTTAGAAGGAATTCTTTCCCCCCTAAGTTTAAACAAAAAAGATTGATATGATATTTTTTTGGTTTAATCCGATTTTATTCTAAAGGAAGAAAGCAACCCTTTTCGCTATATAAATAAAATAATAAAAAAAGGTTGGGATCTTCTACCTAAAAGAACTTAAAAGAACGCTCACAATTCAATTTAAAAGATTTTAAAGGAAGAAAAAAGCTTTGCAAAAACGTAATTATATATATTTGTTAAAAATCAAGAAATTTTCAAAAATTCGTATCTCAAGAACTTATTGAGATATCACTTTGAAATAAGAAGCGATTTGAAGCAAATTTAATTAGTATTTAATGTGCTTGAGATCCTTTTTTCAAATCTCTGAATCTCCGAGTTATGATTTTTTTATTAAAACTTTGCAAAAACGTAATTATGTATATTTGTTAAAAATCAAGAAATTTTCAAAAATTCGTATCTCAAGAACTAATTGAGATATCACTTTGAAATAAGAAGCGATTTGAAGCAAATTTAATTCGTATTTAATATGCTTGAGATCCTTTCTTCAAATCTCTGAATCTCCGAGTTATGATTTTTTTATTAAAACTTTGCAAAAACGTAATTATATAAATTTGTTAAAAGTCAAGAAATTTTCAAAAATTCGTATCTCAAGAATCAATTGAGATATCGCCCTGAAAAAAAGAGCAACTTGAAGCAAATTTTGTTGCTATTTAACGTGCTTAAGATCGTTTTTCCAAATCATTAAATTTCTGAGTTGTGATTTTTTAATTAAAACTTTACAAAAACGTAATTATATAAATTTGTTAAAAATCAAGAAATTTTCAAAAATTCGTATCTCAAGAACTAATTGAGATATCACTTTGAAATAAGGAGCGATTTGAAGTAAATTTAATTAAAATTTAATGTGCTTGAGATCCTTTCTTCAAATCTCTGAATCTCCGAGTTATGATTTTTTTTAATAAAACTTTGCAAAAACATAATCTTATGTGTTTGATAAAAATCAAGAAATTTTCAAAGAATCGTATATCAAGAACTAATTGAGATATTGCTCTGAAATAAAGAGCAATTTGAAGCAAATTTTCTTGCTATTTAAAGTGCCTAAGATCGTTTTTCCAAACCATTAAGTCTCTGAGTTATGAGTTTTTAATTAAAGCTTTGCAAAAACGTAATTAAATATATTTGTTAAAAATCAAGAAATTTTCAAAAATTCGTATCTCAAGAACTAATTAAGATATCACTTTGAAATAAGAAGCGATTTGAAGCAAATTTAATTCGTATTTAATATGCTTGAGATCCTTTCTTCAAATCTCTGAATCTCCGAGTTATGATTTTTTTATTAAAACTTTGCAAAAACGTAATTATATAAATTTGTTAAAAGTCAAGAAATTTTCAAAAATTCGTATCTCAAGAATCAATTGAGATATCGCCCTGAAAAAAAGAGCAACTTGAAGCAAATTTTGTTGCTATTTAACGTGCTTAAGATCGTTTTTCCAAATCATTAAATTTCTGAGTTGTGATTTTTTAATTAAAACTTTACAAAAACGTAATTATATAAATTTGTTAAAAATCAAGAAATTTTCAAAAATTCGTATCTCAAGAACTAATTGAGATATCACTTTGAAATAAGGAGCGATTTGAAGTAAATTTAATTAAAATTTAATGTGCTTGAGATCCTTTCTTCAAATCTCTGAATCTCCGAGTTATGATTTTTTTTAATAAAACTTTGCAAAAACATAATCTTATGTGTTTGATAAAAATCAAGAAATTTTCAAAGAATCGTATATCAAGAACTAATTGAGATATTGCTCTGAAATAAAGAGCAATTTGAAGCAAATTTTCTTGCTATTTAAAGTGCCTAAGATCGTTTTTCCAAACCATTAAGTCTCTGAGTTATGAGTTTTTAATTAAAGCTTTGCAAAAACGTAATTAAATATATTTGTTAAAAATCAAGAAATTTTCAAAAATTCGTATCTCAAGAACTAATTAAGATATCACTTTGAAATAAGAAGCGATTTGAAGCAAATTTAATTAGCATTTAATGTGCTTGAGATCCTTTCTTCAAATCTCTGAATCTCTGAGTTATGATTCTTTTTATTAAAACTTATTTGTTAAAAATCAAGAAATTTTCAAAAATTCGTATCTCAAGAACTAATTGAGATATCACTTTGAAATAAAGAGCGATTTGAAATAAATTTAATTAGAATTTAATGTGCTTGAGGTCCTTTCTTCAAATCTCTGAATCTCCGAGTTATGATTTTTTTATTAAAACTTTGCAAAAACATAATCATATTTATTTGATAAAAAACAAGAAATTTTCAAAAATTCATATCTCAAGAACTAATTGAGATATCACTTTGAAATAAGGAGTGACTTGAAGCAAATTTAATTGGTATTTAATGTGCTTGGGATCCTTTCTTCAAATCTCTGAATCCCCGAGTTATGATTTTTTTATTAAAACTTATTTGTTAAAAATCAAGAAATTTTCAAAAATTCGTATCTCAAGAACTAATTGAGATATCACTTTGAAATAAGGAGTGATTTGAAGCAAATTTAATTGGTATTTAATGTGCTTGAGATCCTTTCTTCAAATCTCTGAATCTCCGAGTTATGATTTTTTTATTAAAACTTATTTGTTAAAAATCAAGAAATTTTCAAAAATTCGTATCTCAAGAACTAATTGAGATATCACTTTGAAATAAGGAGCGATTTGAAATAAATTTAATTAGAATTTAATGTGCTTGAGATCCTTTGTTCAAATCTCTGAATCTCCGAGTTATGACTTTTTTATTAAAACTTTGCAAAAACATAATCATATTTGTTTGATAAAAAACAAGAAATTTTCAAAAATTCGTATCTCAAGAACTAATTGAGATATCACTTTGAAATAAGGAGCGATTTGAAGCAAATTTAATTAGCATTTAATGTGCTTGAGATCCTTTCTTCAAATCTCTGAATCTCCGAGTTATGATTTTTTTATTAAAACTTTTTTGTTAAAAATCAAGAAATTTTCAAAAATTCGTATCTCAAGAACTAATTGAGATATCACTTTGAAATAAGGAGCGATTTGAAGCAAATTTAATTAGCATTTAATGTGCTTGAGATCCTTTCTTCAAATCTCTGAATCTCCGAGTTATGATTTTTTTATTAAATCTTTGCAAAAACATAATCATATTTGTTTGATAAAAATCAAGAAATTTTCAAAAATTCGTATCTCAAGAACTAATTGAGGTATCACTTTGAAATAAGGAGTGATTTGAAGCAAATTTAATTAGTATTTAATCTGCTTGAGATCCTTTCTTCAAATCTCTGAATCTCCGAGTTATGATTTTTTTATTAAAACTTTTTTGTTAAAAATCAAGAAATTTTCAAAAATTCGTATCTCAAGAACTAATTGAGATATCACTTTGAAATAAGGAGCGATTTGAAGCAAATTTAATTAGTATTTAATCTGCTTGAGATCCTTTCTTCAAATCTCTGAATCTCCGAGTTATGATTTTTTTATTAAAACTTATTTGTTAAAAATCAAGAAATTTTCAAAAATTCGTATCTCAAGAACTAATTGAGATATCACTTTGAAATAAGGAGCGATTTGAAGTAAATTTAATTAGAATTTAATGTGCTTGAGATCCTTTCTTCAAATCTCTGAATCTCCGAGTTATGATTTTTTTATTAAAACTTTGCAAAAACATAATCATATTTGTTTGATAAAAAACAAGAAATTTTCAAAAATTCATATCTCAAGAACTAATTGAGATATCACTTTGAAATAAGGAGTGACTTGAAGCAAATTTAATTGGTATTTAATGTGCTTGAGATCCTTTCTTCAAATCTCTGAATCTCCGAGTTATGATTTTTTTATTAAAACTTATTTGTTAAAAATCAAGAAATTTTCAAAAATTCGTATCTCAAGGACTAATTGAGATATCACTTTGAAATAAGGAGCGATTTGAAGTAAATTTAATTAGAATTTAATGTCCTTGAAATCCTTTCTTCAAATCTTTGAATCTCCGAGTTATGATTTTTTTATTAAAACTTTGCAAAAACATAATCATATTTGTTTGATAAAAATCAAGAAATTTTCAAAAATTCGTATCTCAAGAACTAATTGAGATTTCACTTTGAAATAAGGAGTGACTTGAAGCAAATTTAATTGGTATTTAATGTGCTTGAGATCCTTTCTTCAAATCTCTGAATCTCCGAGTTATGTTTTTTTTTATTAAAACTTATCTGTTAAAAATCAAGAAATTTTCAAAAATTCGTATCTCAAGAACTAATTAAGATATCACTTTGAAATAAGGAGCGATTTGAAGAAAATTTAATTGGTATTTAATGTGCTTGAGATCCTTTCTTCAAATCTCTGAATCTCCGAGTTATGTTTTTTTTTATTAAAACTTATCTGTTAAAAATCAAGAAATTTTCAAAAATTCGTATCTCAAGAACTAATTAAGATATCACTTTGAAATAAGGAGCGATTTGAAGAAAATTTAATTGGTATTTAATGTGCTTGAAATCTTTTTTTTTAAATCTCTGAATCTCCGAGTTATGATTTTTTTATTAAAACTTATTTGTTAAAAATCAAGAAATTTTCAAAAATTTGTATCTCAAGAACTAATTGAGATATCACTTTGAAATAAGGAGCGATTTGAAGCAAATTTAATTAGTATTTAATATGCTTGAGATCTTTTCTTCAAATCTCTTAATCTCCGAGTTATGATTATTTCATTAAAACTTTGAAAAAACATTTGTTTGATAAAAATCAAAAAATTTTCAAAAATTCGTATCTCAAGAACTAATTGAGATATCACTTTGAAATAAGGAGTGATTTGAAGCAAATTTAATTAATATTCAATATGCTTGAGATCCTTTCTTCAAATCTCTGAATCTCCGAGTTATGATTTTTTTATTAAAACTTATTTATTAAAAATCAAGAAATTTTCAAAAATTCGTATCTCAAGAACTAATTGAGATATCACTTTGAAATAAGGAGCGATTTGAAGCAAATTTAATTAGCATTTAATGTGCTTGAGATCCTTTCTTCAAATCTCTGAATCTCCGAGTTATGATTTTTTTATTAAAACTTATTTGTTAAAAATCAAGAAATTTTCAAAAATTTGTATCTCAAGAACTAATTGAGATATCACTTTGAAATTAGGAGCGATTTGATGAAAATTTAATTGGTATTTAATGTGCTTGAAATCTTTTTTTTTTAATCTCTGAATCTCCGAGTCATGATCCTTTTATTAAAACTTATTTGTTAAAAATCAAGAAATTTCCAAAAATTTGTATCTCAAGAACTAATTGAGATATCACTTTGAAATAAGGAGCGATTTGAAGCAAATTTAATTAGCATTTAATGTGCTTGAGATCCTTTCTTCAAATCTCTGAATCTCCGAGTTATGATTTTTTTTATTAAAACTTATTTGTTAAAAATCAAGAAATTTTCAAAAATTCGTATCTCAAGAACTAATTAAGATATCACTTTGAAATAAGGAGCGATTTGAAGAAAATTTAATTGGTATTTAATGTGCTTGAAATCTTTTTTTTTTAATCTCTGAATCTCCGAGTTATGATTTTTTTATTAAAACTTATTTGTTAAAAATCAAGAAATTTTCAAAAATTCGTATCTCAAGAACTAATTAAGATATCACTTTGAAATAAGGAGCGATTTGAAGAAAATTTAATTGGTATTTAATGTGCTTGAAATCTTTTTTTTTTAATCTCTGAATCTCCGAGTTATGATTTTTTTATTAAAACTTATTTGTTAAAAATCAAGAAATTTTCAAAAATTCGTATCTCAAGAACTAATTAAGATATCACTTTGAAATAAGGAGCGATTTGAAGAAAATTTAATTGGTATTTAATGTGCTTGAAATCTTTTTTTTAAATCTCTGAATCTCCGAGTTATGATTTTTTTATTAAAACTTATTTGTTAAAAATCAAGAAATTTTCAAAAATTTGTATCTCAAGAACTAATTGAGATATCACTTTGAAATAAGGAGCGATTTGAAGCAAATTTAATTAGCATTTAATGTGCTTGAGATTCTTTCTTCAAATCTCTGAATCTCCGAGTAATAATTTTTTTATTAAAACTTTGCAAAAATATAATCATATGTGTTTGATAAAAATCAAGAAATTTTCAAAAATTCGTATCTCAAGAACTAATTGAGATATTGCTCTGAAATAAAGAGCAACTTGAAGCAAATTTTGTTGCTATTTAACGTGCTTAAGATCGTTTTTTCAAATCATTAAATTTCTGAGTTTTGATTTTTTAATTAAAACTTTGCAAAAACGTAATTATATATATTTGTTAAAAATCAAGAAATTTTCAAAAATTCGTATCTCAAGAACTAATTAAGATATCACTTTGAAATAAGGAGCGATTTGAAGAAAATTTAATTAATATTTAATGTGCTTAAGATCCTTTCTTTAAATCGCTGAATCTCCGAGTTATGATTCTTTTATTAAAACTTTGCAAAAACATAATTATATGTGTTTGATATTCAAAAATTCGTATCTCAAGAACTAGTTGAGATATCGCTCTGAAATAAAAAGCAACTTGAAGCAAATTTTGTTGCTATTTAACGTGCTTAAGATCGTTTTTCCAAATCATTAAATTTCTGAGTTGTGATTTTTTGAAAAAAGCTTTGCAAAAACGTAATTATATAAATTTGTTAAAAATCAAGAAATTTTCAAAAATTCGTATCTCAAGAACTAGTTGAGATATCGCTCTGAAATAAAAAGCAACTTGAAGCAAATTTTGTTGCTATTTAACGTGCTTAAGATCGTTTTTTCAAATCATTAAATTTCTGAGTTGTGATTTTTTAATTAAAACTTTGCAAAAACGTAATTATATAAATTTGTTAAAAATCAAGAAATTTTCAAAAATTCGTATCTCAAGAACTAATTGAGATATCGCTCTGAAATAAAAAGCAACTTGAAGCAAATTTTGTTGCTATTTAACGTACTTAAGATCGTTTTTCCAAATCATAAAATTTCTGAGTTGTGATTTTTTGATTAAAGCTTTGCAAAAACGTAATTATATAAATTTGTTAAAAATCAAGAAATTTTCAAAAATTCGTATCTCAAGAACTAATTGAGATATCGCTCTGAAATAAAGAGCAACTTGAAGCAAATTTTGTTGCTATTTAACGTGCTTAAGATCGTTTTTCCAAATCATTAAATCTCTGAGTTGTGATTTTTTGATTAAAGCTTTGCAAAAACGTAATTATATAAATTTGTTAAAAATCAAGAAATTTTCAAAAATTCGTATCTCAAGAACTAATTGAGATATCACTTTGAAATAAGGAGCGATTTGATGCAAATTTAATTAGTATTTAATGTGCTTGAGATCCTTTCTTCAAATCTCTAAATCTCCGACTTATGATTTTTTGATTAAAACTTCGCAAAAACGTAATTATATAAATTTGTTAAAAATCAAGAAATTTTCAAAAATTCGTATCTCAAGAACTAATTGAGATATCACTTTGAAATAAGGAGCGATTTGATGCAAATTTAATTAGTATTTAATGTGCTTGAGATCCTTTCTTCAAATCTCTAAATCTCCGACTTATGATTTTTTGATTAAAACTTCGCAAAAACGTAATTATATAAATTTGTTAAAAATCAAGAAATTTTCAAAAATTCGTATCTCAAGAACCAATTGAGATATCGCTCTGAAATAAAGAACAACTTGAAGCAAATTTTCTTCCTATTTAACGTGCTTAAGATCGTTTTTCCAAATCATTAAATTCCTGAGTTGTGATTTTTTGATTAAAGCCTTGCAAAAACGTAATTATATAAATTTGTTAAAAATCAAGAAATTTTCAAAAATTCGTATCTCAAGAACTAATTGAGGTATCGATTTCAAATAAGGAGCGATTTGGGAGCGAAATTCCTAACTTAATTGCTATAGGAGCTGTAATTGGTATATATACAAACATACAGTCTAAATAGCCAATTGTGTACACATACTGTACGTTCAAATAGCCTCAAAATTGGGCATACATGCAGTAAACTAATATTAGAGCCAAAACTAGATCTAGAATTGGAAATATTTAGATTTAATCTTTTTAAGAGGCGAAAAAATTGATTATACAGTGTGTACATGAAGTATAAAGTTAGGGGTATTGGCCACCCTTATTGTATATCTCACAATCAGAGACGCACAACAAAAAAATTTTTTGCACAATTCCATTTCGTTACTTCCCAAGACCTATCATTTAACTCTCCTTTCTCTTTGATGCTTCGCGCATGCCTGATCATAATAAAATTTCGTCATTTCTTCCGAACACTTGCAAATAGGGGTCAAAAGAAAGATCAAAGCGATCCTCCTTTGATCACGAACGCGTTACATTTAACGAGTTTGTTCCACCCTCATTTACCCGGTTGGCTTCCTTTTCCCATTTCCCCCGTGACAATAAGGGCACCCTCTCACCATTTTTCCCCGCTGATCCGAAAGGAGCTTAATCACAAGGAGTAACATGAATCTAATTGATGCTTACGTTACAAATCCTCCATCCGAAATTGAATCGGGTCTTACTCCTACTTATAATTCCCTATCATCGTAAATCCCCCTTCACTCAAAAAGAAAAAAAAAATAAAACTCCCTACATACCAGTAACTACCAGGATGGAAGAAGAACATGTGCTTAATGGCACCCTCTAAATGCTGTTTGAATCGATTTGGTGTAATCGCGAGGGGGTAATTTAGTCATAATAAATTGGAAGTTACGAGAATGATTCGAAATAGTTGAGATATCTTTTTTGTTGGGTTCGTTGGAGTTAGAAAAGAATTTTTTGAACGTAATAACGCGATAAATCAAGTTGCGGGCTCGTTATTGCGGCCTCTAATAAGCAACTCAATTGCTGCTACCGAGAAAAGGAGTATACCAAGAAAATCTGGACGATTATTTTAATTAATTGTTAACTTGAAGAGAAACGAAACATTTTCTTTTTTTTTTTTCATTTAAACCCAAATTTGTAGTAATTTATCATTTCGCCACCTTAGGCACATCAATTAGGATTTAGATGATTATGATGATGATGAGAATTTTTATTTTTGAACCACAAAACGTTACGTTATTATTCCCTCTCCTCCAGGTGGGTTTGAAGGTATCGTTAAAATTGAATCAAGCTTGCGGTCCACGAAGACGTGTTGCGGGAATGACTTCTTTGTCCCTTATACCTTGAAAATCATTCACAATAACCGAAGATGAATGGTTTCGTTGCGGAGCAGGGATTTTTTTCTTCCTCTTCGTTTCAATTCCCTTAATACGGGGGACTTTGTTGTGCGCCTTCTTCTAAAGGGCTTTGTTGCTAATCTAGGATCATTGTTGAGTTGTAACCCCGCGGAGAGGTATTTGCGCAAGAATAATCTTATCGAAAATCTTTAAGTCGTAATTTGATTTTGGAATACTTCTTTAAAGTTGTTGAGATGAATTTACGAGAAGATATTTTTAAAACCTTTTTTTTCTAAGCGGAGTAAATCTTTCAACGTACACTTGAGTATGAAGTCATCACGTTGTGTATGGTGATGACGTGTTAGTTCCAAGAAAAGCGTGATATAAATAAAAAGTACCCGAAAGCTTAATTGTTTAATTACCCCAATAAATTCTTTCTTATAAAGGGTGTTTTTATCAGTCAAATCTGATTGATCTATGCCCACCAAAATTTGAGCCAAAACTGTTTTTAATTCTAGGGTGAGAAACGTTTCTTTGAAACGATAATTCTTTAATTATAACGTTCTTTTCTAATCATAAAAAAATAAAAATAAAAAGACTTTTGGTTAAGTTTAGATTTAGGAGAGACAATGATGGTTTAAAAAAAGTGGTATTGTTACGATCATTAACGAAAAGTGCAGATGCCGCCAGCTGGACCACACCAAACAAAAGGAACATCTTCTCTTCCTTTAAAATTCTTCCTTTAAGTTCTTTTAGGTTCCTTTAAGTTCTTTTAGGTAGGAGATCCCAACCTTTTTTATTATTTTATTTATATAGCGAAAAGGGTTGCTTTATTTCTTTAGAATAAAATCGGATTAAACGAAAAAAATAGATTCTTTCACGAAGCGAGAATCTGTTAAATCATCAATCTTTTTTGTTTAAATTTAGGGGTGAAAGAATTCCTTGTAACGTCTTCAGACGCACGGCTAAACCTGAACTTGTATCATTTGGATTTAGCCGTCTTAAAAGAGACAACTGGATAATTTGTATGATTAAATTGCAACATGGATAACACTCCAAAAGTAATTAATCTCTCTTAATGGTCATATTGAGGTTAGAAACTACAATAATGCCCAAAAATCAATGCATAACTGTTAACGTCAAGATTTTAGTGCCTCAGCTCCAACCCAAAAAGCACCTTAGTACAAATGTGTATAGCTATAGCTACTAGAATTCTTTCAGTGATGTTAATCGTGCTGCCTCAATACCACACGATCTTAATATCTTATTGCTATTAGTTGTAAAAAACTTTGGTTGATTACTACCATTTTTTGGTTAAACTATCGAAATAATAAATTTAATAAATAATATATTAAGATATTATAAATTTAAAGATAAATTTAAAGAAATTGTAGCATCTCGTCAATGTCCGTTATGGCTATACACTGCTTTAAAGTCAAAGCCTCAATAACAAACGACATCAGTAGCCGAAGCTGCTTGGTCGCAAGCAGCTTCGGCTTCTTATTTAATTATTATTATGGCTGAAAATAGTTCTTATTTCTGGGAACCAAACGTCATAAAATAACAGTCAGCACAGGAATTGCAGCGCCTCACTCGCAAGCGACCTCATCACCTTACTCATGACTATTATAGCTAAGTACTACTCTAACTCCAGTGCCTCAGCCGCAAGCGACCTCGGCAACTTATTCATTATAATACTAGCTGAAATTAGCTTTTATTTCTGGGAACATGTCAGTCATAGAATAACAGTCAAAATTACAGCCCCTCACTCGCAAGCGATCTCATCACCTTACTCATGACTATTATGGCTAAGTACTGCTGTAATTCTAGTGCCTTGGTCGCAAGCGACCTCGACATTTTAGCCATAACCATTATGATTAAGTACAGATTTAATACCTAGATTCCTCACAGTGATGATGTAACTGTCAACGCAAAAAATTAACTAATCTCAGCCGCAAACGACCTCGGCACCTAACTCATGACCATTATGGCTAACTACTATTCTAATCCCAGTGCTAGAGTCTCAAGCGACCTCGGCATTTATCCATAACCATTATTAATAAACATAAGTTTAGTTCTTGAAATCCTCCCAGTGATAATGTAACTATCAACACAAAAAATTATCTATCTCGCCCCAAAACGTCCTCGGCACTTTACTCATAATCATTATGACACATTGCTCTAACTCCATTGCCTATAATCATTATGGCTGAGCACAGATTTAATTCCCAAAATCCTCACAATAATATATAATAGTTAACACAAAAAATTATCTGCCTCGGCCGCAAGCGACCTCAGCACCTAACTCATGACCATTATGGCTAACTACTACTCTAATCCCAGTGTCTACAACCATTATGGCTGAGCACAGATTTAATTCCCAGAATTCTCACAATCATAATGTAACCATCAATGTAAAAAATTAACTACATCGGCCGCAAGCGACTTCGGCATCTAACTCATGACCATTATGGCTAACTACTACTCTAATCCTAGTGCTTATAACCATTATGGCTGAGCACAGATTTAATTCCCAGAATTCTCACAATCATAATGTAAGTATAAACGCAAAAAATTAACTACCTCGGCCGCAAGCGACCTCGGCACCTAACTCATGACCATTATGGTTAACTACTACTCTAATCCTAGTGCCTATAACCATTATGGCTGAGCACAGATTTAATTCCTGGAATTCTTACAATCATAATTTAAGTATCAACGCAAAAAATTAACTACCTCGGCCGTAAACGACCTCGGCACCTAACTCATGACCATTATGGCTAACTACTACTCTAATCCTAGTGCTTATAACCATTATGGCTGAGCACAGATTTAATTCCCGGAATTCTTACAATCATAATTTAAGTATCAACGCAAAAAATTAACTACCTCGGCCGCAAGCGACCTCGGCACCTAACTCATGACCATTATGGCTAACTACTACTCTAATCCTAGTGCTTATAACCATTATGGCTGAGCACAGATTTAATTCCCGGAATTCTTACAATCATAATTTAAGTATCAACGCAAAAAATTAACTACCTCGGCCGCAAGCGACCTCGGCACCTAACTCATGGCCATTATGGTTAACTACTACTCTAATTCTAGTGATTATAACCATTATGGCTGAGCACAGATTTAATTCCCAGAATTCTCACAATCATAATGTAATTATCAACGCAAAAATTAACTACCTCGGCCGCAAGCGACTTCGGCACCTAACTTATAATCATTATGGCTAACTACTACTCTAATTCTAGTGCTTATAACCATTATGGCTGAGCACAGATTTAATTCCCAGAATTCTCACAATCATAATGTAACTATCAACGCAAAAATTTAACTACCTCGGCCGCAAGCGACCTCGGTACCTAACTCATGACCATTATGGCTAACTACTACTCTAATCCTAGTGCTTATAACCATTATGGCTAAGCACAGATTTAATTCCCAGAATTCTCACAATCTTAATGTAACTATCAACGCAATAAACTAACTACCTCAGCCGCAAGCGACCTCGGCACCTAACTCATGGCCATTATGGTTAACTACTACTCTAATTCTAGTGATTATAACCATTATGGCTGAGCACAGATTTAATTCCCAGAATTCTCACAATCATAATGTAAGTATCAACGCAAAAAATTGACTACCTCTGCCGCAAGCGACCTCGGTACATAAATCATGACCGTTATGGCTAATTACTACTCTAATCCTACTGCTTATAACCATTATGGCTAAGCACAAATTTAATTCCCAGAATTTTCACAATCATAATGTAATTATCAACGGAAAAAATTAACTACCTCGGCCGCAAGCGACCTCGGCACATATCTCATGATCATTATGGCTAACTACTACTCTAATCCCAGTGTCTATAACCATTATGGCTGAGCACAGATTTAATTCCCAGAATTCTCACAATCATAATGTAAGTATGAACGCAAAAAATTGACTACCTCGGCCGTAAGCGACCTCGGCACCTAACTCATGACCATTATGGCTAACTACTACTCTAATTCTAGTGTTTATAACCATTATGGCTGAGCACAGATTTAATTTCCAGAATTCTCACAATCATAATTTAAGTATCAACGCAAAAAATTAACTACCTCGGCCGCAAGCGACCTCGGCATTTAACTCATGACCATTATGACTAACTACTACTCTAATCCTAGTGCTTATAACCATTATGGCTGAGCACAGATTTAATTCCCAGAATTCTCACAATCATAATGTAACTATCAACGCAAAAAATTAACTTCCTCGGCCGCAAGCGACCTCGGCACCTAACTCATAACCATTATGGTTAACTACTACTCTAATTCTAGTGCTTATAACCATTATGGCTGAGCACAGATTTAATTTCCAGAATTCTCACAATCATAATTTAAGTATCAACGTAAAAAATTAACTACCTCGGCCGCAAGCGACCTCGGCACCTAACTCATAGCCATTATGGCTAACTGCTACTCTAATTCTAGTGATTATAACCATTATGGCTGAGCACAGATTTAATTCCCAGAATTCTCACAATCATAATGTAAGTATCAAAGTAAAAAATTAACTACCTCGGCCGCAAGCGACCTCGGCACCTAACTCATAGCCATTATGGCTAACTGCTACTCTAATTCTAGTGATTATAACCATTATGGCTGAGCACAGATTTAATTCCCAGAATTCTCACAATCATAATGTAAGTATCAACGCAAAAAATTAACTACTTCGACCGCAAGCGACCTCGGCACCTAACTCATGACCATTATGGTTAACTACTACTCTAATCCCAGTGTTTACAACTATTATGGCTGAGCACAAATTTAATTCCCAGAATTCTCACAATCTTAATGTAACTATTAACGCAAAAAATTAACTACCTCGGCCGCAAGCGACCTCGGCACCTAACTCATGGCCATTATGGTTAATTACTACTCTAATTCTAGTGATTATAACCATTATGGCTGAGCACAGATTTAATTCCCAGAATTCTCACAATCATAATGTAAGTATCAACGCAAAAAATTGACTACCTCGGCCGCAAGCGCCCTCAGCACCTAACTCATGACCATTATGGTTAACTACTACTCTAATCCCAGTGTCTACAACCATTATGGCTGAACACAAATTTAATTCCCAGAATTCTCACAATCATAATGTAGCTATTAACGTAAAAAATTAACTACATCGGCCGCAAGCGACCTCGGCATCTAACTCATGACCATTATGGTTAACTACTACTCTAATCCCAGTGTCTACAACCATTATGGCTGAACACAAATTTAATTCCCAGAATTCTCACAATCATAATGTAGCTATTAACGTAAAAAATTAACTACATCGGCCGCAAGCGACCTCGGCATCTAACTCATGACCATTATGGTTAACTACTACTCTAATCCCAGTGTCTACAACCATTATGGCTGAGCACAAATTTAATTCCCAGAATTCTCACAATCTTAATGTAACTATCAACGCAATAAACTAACTACCTCGGCCGCAAGCGACCTCGGCACCTAACTCATGGCCATTATGGTTAACTACTACTCTAATTCTAGTGATTATAACCATTATGGCTGAGCACAGATTTAATTCCCAGAATTCTCACAATCATAATGTAAGCATCAACGCAAAAAATTGACTACCTCGGCCGCAAGCGCCCTCAGCACCTAACTCATGACCATTATGGTTAACTACTACTCTAATCCCAGTGTCTACAACCATTATGGCTGAACACAAATTTAATTCCCAGAATTCTCACAATCATAATGTAGCTATTAACGTAAAAAATTAACTACATCGGCCGCAAGCGACCTCGGCATCTAACTCATGACCATTATGGTTAACTACTACTCTAATCCCAGTGTCTACAACCATTATGGCTGAGCACAAATTTAATTCCCAGAATTCTCACAATCTTAATATAACTATCAACGCAATAAACTAACTACCTCGGCCGCAAGCGACCTCGGCACCTAACTCATGGCCATTATGGTTAACTACTACTCTAATTCTAGTGATTATAACCATTATGGCTGAGCACAGATTTAATTCCCAGAATTCTCACAATCATAATGTAAGCATCAACGCAAAAAATTGACTACCTCGGCCGCAAGCGCCCTCAGCACCTAACTCATGACCATTATGGTTAACTACTACTCTAATCCCAGTGTCTACAACCATTATGGCTGAACACAAATTTAATTCCCAGAATTCTCACAATCATAATGTAGCTATTAACGTAAAAAATTAACTACATCGGCCGCAAGCGACCTCGGCATCTAACTCATGACCATTATGGTTAACTACTACTCTAATCCCAGTGTCTACAACCATTATGGCTGAGCACAAATTTAATTCCCAGAATTCTCACAATCTTAATGTAACTATCAACGCAATAAACTAACTACCTCGGCCGCAAGCGACCTCGGCACCTAACTCATGGCCATTATGGTTAACTACTACTCTAATTCTAGTGATTATAACCATTATGGCTGAGCACAGATTTAATTCCCAGAATTCTCACAATCATAATGTAAGCATCAACGCAAAAAATTGACTACCTCGGCCGCAAGCGCCCTCAGCACCTAACTCATGACCATTATGGTTAACTACTACTCTAATCCCAGTGTCTACAACCATTATGGCTGAACACAAATTTAATTCCCAGAATTCTCACAATCATAATGTAGCTATTAACGTAAAAAATTAACTACATCGGCCGCAAGCGACCTCGGCATCTAACTCATGACCATTATGGCTAACTACTACTCTAATCCCAGTGTCTACAACCATTATGGCTGAGCACAAATTTAATTCCCAGAATTCTCACAATCTTAATGTAACTATCAACGCAATAAACTAACTACCTCGGCCGCAAGCGACCTCGGCACCTAACTCATGGCCATTATGGTTAACTACTACTCTAATTCTAGTGATTATAACCATTATGGCTGAGCACAGATTTAATTCCCAGAATTCTCACAATCATAATGTAAGCATCAACGCAAAAAATTGACTACCTCGGCCGCAAGCGCCCTCAGCACCTAACTCATGACCATTATGGTTAACTACTACTCTAATCCCAGTGTCTACAACCATTATGGCTGAGCACAAATTTAATTCCCAGAATTCTCACAATCTTAATGTAACTATCAACGCAATAAACTAACTACCTCGGCCGCAAGCGACCTCGGCACCTAACTCATGGCCATTATGGTTAACTACTACTCTAATTCTAGTGATTATAACCATTATGGCTGAGCACAGATTTAATTCCCAGAATTCTCACAATCATAATGTAAGCATCAACGCAAAAAATTGACTACCTCGGCCGCAAGCGCCCTCAGCACCTAACTCATGACCATTATGGTTAACTACTACTCTAATCCCAGTGTCTACAACCATTATGGCTGAACACAAATTTAATTCCCAGAATTCTCACAATCATAATGTAGCTATTAACGTAAAAAATTAACTACATCGGCCGCAAGCGACCTCGGCATCTAACTCATGACCATTATGGTTAACTACTACTCTAATCCCAGTGTCTACAACCATTATGGCTGAGCACAAATTTAATTCCCAGAATTCTCACAATCTTAATATAACTATCAACGCAATAAACTAACTACCTCGGCCGCAAGCGACCTCGGCACCTAACTCATGGCCATTATGGTTAACTACTACTCTAATTCTAGTGATTATAACCATTATGGCTGAGCACAGATTTAATTCCCAGAATTCTCACAATCATAATGTAAGCATCAACGCAAAAAATTGACTACCTCGGCCGCAAGCGCCCTCAGCACCTAACTCATGACCATTATGGTTAACTACTACTCTAATCCCAGTGTCTACAACCATTATGGCTGAACACAAATTTAATTCCCAGAATTCTCACAATCATAATGTAGCTATTAACGTAAAAAATTAACTACATCGGCCGCAAGCGACCTCGGCATCTAACTCATGACCATTATGGTTAACTACTACTCTAATCCCAGTGTCTACAACCATTATGGCTGAGCACAAATTTAATTCCCAGAATTCTCACAATCTTAATGTAACTATCAACGCAATAAACTAACTACCTCGGCCGCAAGCGACCTCGGCACCTAACTCATGGCCATTATGGTTAACTACTACTCTAATTCTAGTGATTATAACCATTATGGCTGAGCACAGATTTAATTCCCAGAATTCTCACAATCATAATGTAAGTATCAACGCAAAAAATTAAATACCTCGGCCGCAAGCGACTTCGGCACCTAACTCATGACCATTATGGCTAACTACTATTCTAATCCTAGTGCTTATAACCATTATGACTGAGCACAGATGTAATTCCCAGAATTCTCACAATCATAATGTAAGCATCAACGCAAAAAATTGACTACCTCGGCCGTAAGCGACCTCGGTACCTAACTCATGACCATTATGGCTAACTACTACTCTAATCCTAGTGCTTATAACCATTATGGCTAAGCACAGAATTAATTCCCAGAATTCTCACAATCATAATCTAACTATCAACACAAAAAATTAACTACTTCGGCCGCAAGCGACATCGGCACCTAACTCATGACCATTATGGCTAACTACTACTTTAATCTCAGTGCCTATAACCATTATGGCTGAGCACAAATTTAATTCTCAGAATTCTCACAGTAATAATATAACAGTCAACACAATAAATTATCTACCTCGGCCGCAAGCGACGTCGGCACCTAACTCATAATCATTATAGCTAAATACATATTTAGTTCCTAGAATCTTCACAGTGATAGTCTACATAAAAATGTATCTCAAAGTAATGGGGATTTATGTGCTAATTTTGAGGAACCCTGTATGAAACGACTTAAATTTCTTCTTAATGACTCATTATTGATAGCAACGACGTTAAACTTGATAATAACAACAAAATTCCCACCTAACATCAATTTTTTTAATCGTTATCGCTTTTAAACCGCAACTTAATATGGTACGCGTATTAAGTTCCGTCAAGTGCACTCTTGAAATTTCTCTTTAATATTTTTAAAAGGGCGATCGCGGAGAGGATCGGATCCCACGCTTCTAGGAAGGGAATCGTTTCAAGTGTCACATGTGGGCTCATGGGAAGTTGTGAAAAAGATTCACAAAACCAACCAACAACAGGTCCTTTTAGATAAAGGGATCACTTCCGAGAACATCTGCCAATTATTTAAATAGAACCTTCCACTTTATTTACTTACTTAAATGTTGCAAAATCGAAATCGGAATCTAAAGTATGCGGCAGGTGAATTCGAAATGGAGTTATTTTCAATTTGCGCGGAACAGGAACGTGAAGGAATCAAAACGAATCCGAATTGAAAGAGGATGGAAAAAACGAAGATACCTTCGAGTTGTGTTCGAGCATCGCAGCGTGAACTCGATCATGAAAATCCTCTTAATCGTTTTAACCGCACCGATGGACGCAGATGCTTAAGTAAATCTATACGCGGAGTATTTTTTTTTCTTTTTATCTTTAAAATTAAATCGAACGACAAAGAAAATAACTTTAATTAATGAAAGTGAATGAGGGTATTGTTTAGTTTCGATTTGGGTCAAATCATTCCGATAACAACGTCTTCTTATAAACTTATTTTTAACATTTCTTATCAAATAAAAATAACAACAATGAATCTTAATATGTTAGAGGAATCTCCACCTTCTCATATGAATACAATGCGACCTCACCCACATACCCAGTTTCTGAATGCAACGAAGAAGAATCACAATTGGGGGCCACTCTAATCCCATTTACATGTTTATCTTGGTGGGCGAGACAAAGAAGGAAACAAAGAGGAGTAAGGATAGGAAGATTATTATTGTTGTTGTTCGTTTGAGAACTGGTCACGACTCATTCTTCTTCTTCATCTTCATAATCGAGAGAGCCACCTTGACACGAAGAACGTTTTTATTTAGCAAATTAAAAATGATCGGGGAATATAAAATGTTTCCAATGATAGTTTAAAAGAAGAAATCTTGTATAAAGGTGAGACCGACTACAAATTTATACAGCACACGCCCCTTAGGCTAAAACGGACTCCCTTAAGCTATTATTAAAGTCACTCATCAATTACACCGCAAAAACTTTTAAATAAAACCCTCGGTCTTTAAGAAATCATTGACCATCATTTCTTTTCTTCATACAACATCTGCTTCTTTTCCTCCCATACACAAAAGTGTCCCTTTTCCCAACCGTGACTTTAAATCGATACCTTCCCCATTTCGGTGGGTTTGAGGTCAACTTCGAGTACCCAAAAATTCTTCACGCTGTTTATCCAAGTCCTCCAAACAAATTCGAAGAATAAACAAAAAAGAAAATGTCGCGTTTAAGATGAAATCAACTCTCGGTC
The DNA here is from genome assembly GCA_036711965.1 of Onthophagus sagittarius. Classification (NCBI taxonomy): domain Eukaryota; kingdom Metazoa; phylum Arthropoda; class Insecta; order Coleoptera; family Scarabaeidae; genus Onthophagus; species Onthophagus sagittarius. The sequence goes on from JASERS010000008.1 coordinate 15,361,645, forward strand.
CGGCTACTTTAAAAGGGATATTAACGTCCTTTTAGCGGCTTGTGTAACGGACGTTAACAGACGATGTGCCATTTAGAAGAATAAGAACCTTCTTTAACCGAGAGCACTCGCTCCATTGCGTGTTTACCCCATAAATCTACTTAATCCAAACTCATATACAAAGATATCCCATTCATCGAAATCAGAAAGATTCAAAACGATGTATATTATAATAAATATTTTAAAAATAATATTTAGTTTGTGAAATAACACAAAGAACCGCATTGACTCATTTTAAACAATGCTAATTAAGTTAAATGAGTGGTTCTTTTATTTTCGTAACGTGCTAATAACCACAACAGTATCTATTCATTGTAAACAAACGTGATTGGAATGCTTTAAGAAGGATTGTTTTAAACAATTCGGTGATTAATCGTAGAGTTTCTTTTGGGTTGAAATGTTGAAGGAGGTTTTCGATTATATTCCGCAGTGGGGAGTCATATTTGTATCTGTTTAAGACGCGGGGAGGTCGGAATCTTAAAAAAAATGTACCACATATTGAGATTTTTTAATTAAAAGGTGCTTCTAAAAAGAAGAAAGTGTAGCTATCAAATGATTAGTATCCGTTTTAAAAGAGGTTAAAACCGAATGATTTTGGTACTAGATTTAGTATTAGTTAATAAAAATCACCAAAAATCGAATTCTTGAGATATTTTAATGATACATTCAAAATTTATAGAGCTAAATGTCTATTTTGTAACTAAATTATAAACCTAATTTTATATGATTTTTTAAAATTAATAATCTTGTTTTAAAAAATCACGAAAAATCGAATTCTTGAGATATCTTGATGAATCTTTTTGTGATTTATAAAGGAAAGTATACACTTTTGTGAGAATAAAACAAAACATGAGTATCTTAAGTGGTTTTTGAGATATCAAGTTTTGAACTCAACCTAATTTTTAGAATTTTAAAAAATTAAAAATTTGCTTAATAATTTTTGAAAAATCGTAAAAAATCGAGTTCTTAAGATGTTTTAATGAATCTTTGTCTGATTTATAAAGGAAAGTATACTCTTTTGCGAGAATAAAACAATGTATAAGTATCTCAATTCGTTCTTGAGATATCAAGTTTTGAACTCAACCTAAATTTTTAGCATTTTAAGAAATTAAAAATTTGCTTAATAATTTTTGAAAAATCGTAAAAAATCGAGTTCTTAAGATATCTTGATGAATCTTTTTGTGATTTATAAAGGAAAGTATTCACCTTTGCGAGAATAAAGAAAAGCATGAGTATCTCAAGTAGTTTTTGAGATACCAAGTTTTGAACTCAACCTAAATTTGTAGCATTTCAAAAAATTAAAAATTTGTTTACTCATTTTTGAAAAATCGTAAAAAATCGAGTTCTTAAGACATATTGATGAATCTTTTTGTAATTTATAAAGGAAAGTATTCGCCTTTGCGAGAATAAAACAAAGCATGAGTATCTCAAGTGGTTTTTGAGATATCAAGTTTTGAACTCAACCTAAATTTTTAGCATTTCAAAAAATTAAAAATTTGCTTAATAATTTTTGAAAAATCGTAAAAAATCGAGTTCTTAAGATATCTTGATGAATCTTTTTGTGATTTATAAAAGAAGGTATACTCCTTTGCGAGAATAAAACAAAGCATGAGTATCTCAAGTGGTTTTTGAGATATCAAGTTTTGAACTCAACCTAAATTTTTAGCATTTCAAAAAATTAAAAATTTGCTTAACAATTTTTGAAAAATCGTAAAAAATCGAGTTCTTAAGATATCTTGATGAATCTTTTTGTGATTTATAAAGGAAAGTATTCCCCTTTGCGAGAATAAAACAAAACATGAGTATCTCAAGTGGTTTTTGAGATATCAAGTTTTGAACTCAACCTAAATTTTTAGCATTTCAAAAAATTAAAAATTTGCTTAATAATTTTTGAAAAATCGTAAAAAATCGAGTTCTTAAGATATCTTGATGAATCTTTTTGTGATTTATAAAAGAAGGTATACTCCTTTGCGAGAATAAAACAAAGCATGAGTATCTCAAGTGGTTTTTGAGATATCAAGTTTTGAACTCAACCTAAATTTTTAGCATTTCAAAAAATTAAAAATTTGCTTAATAATTTTTGAAAAATCGTAAAAAATCGAGTTCTTAAGATATCTTGATGAATCTTTTTGTGATTTATAAAAGAAGGTATACTCCTTTGCGAGAATAAAACAAAGCATGAGTATCTCAAGTGGTTTTTGAGATATCAAGTTTTGAACTCAACCTAAATTTTTAGCATTTCAAAAAATTAAAAATTTGCTTAACAATTTTTGAAAAATCGTAAAAAATCGAGTTCTTAAGATATCTTGATGAATCTTTTTGTGATTTATAAAGGAAAGTATTCACCTTTGCGAGAATAAAGAAAAGCATGAGTATCTCAAGTAGTTTTTGAGATACCAAGTTTTGAACTCAACCTAAATTTGTAGCATTTCAAAAAATTAAAAATTTGTTTACTCATTTTTGAAAAATCGTAAAAAATCGAGTTCTTAAGACATATTGATGAATCTTTTTGTAATTTATAAAGGAAAGTATTCGCCTTTGCGAGAATAAAACAAAGCATGAGTATCTCAAGTGGTTTTTGAGATATCAAGTTTTGAACTCAACCTAAATTTTTAGCATTTCAAAAAATTAAAAATTTGCTTAATAATTTTTGAAAAATCGTAAAAAATCGAGTTCTTAAGATATCTTGATGAATCTTTTTGTGATTTATAAAAGAAGGTATACTCCTTTGCGAGAATAAAACAAAGCATGAGTATCTCAAGTGGTTTTTGAGATATCAAGTTTTGAACTCAACCTAAATTTTTAGCATTTCAAAAAATTAAAAATTTGCTTAACAATTTTTGAAAAATCGTAAAAAATCGAGTTCTTAAGATATCTTGATGAATCTTTTTGTGATTTATAAAGGAAAGTATTCCCCTTTGCGAGAATAAAACAAAACATGAGTATCTCAAGTGGTTTTTGAGATATCAAGTTTTGAACTCAACCTAAATTTTTAGCATTTCAAAAAATTAAAAATTTGCTTAATAATTTTTGAAAAATCGTAAAAAATCGAGTTCTTAAGATATCTTGATGAATCTTTTTGTGATTTATAAAAGAAGGTATACTCCTTTGCGAGAATAAAACAAAGCATGAGTATCTCAAGTGGTTTTTGAGATATCAAGTTTTGAACTCAACCTAAATTTTTAGCATTTCAAAAAATTAAAAATTTGCTTAATAATTTTTGAAAAATCGTAAAAAATCGAGTTCTTAAGATATCTTGATGAATCTTTTTGTGATTTATAAAAGAAGGTATACTCCTTTGCGAGAATAAAACAAAGCATGAGTATCTCAAGTGGTTTTTGAGATATCAAGTTTTGAACTCAACCTAAATTTTTAGCATTTCAAAAAATTAAAAATTTGCTTAACAATTTTTGAAAAATCGTAAAAAATCGAGTTCTTAAGATATCTTGATGAATCTTTTTGTGATTTATAAAGGAAAGTATTCCCCTTTGCGAGAATAAAACAAAACATGAGTATCTCAAGTGGTTTTTGAGATATCAAGTTTTGAACTCAACCTAAATTTTTAGCATTTCAAAAAATTAAAAATTTGCTTAATAATTTTTGAAAAATCGTAAAAAATCGAGTTCTTAAGATATCTTGATGAATCTTTTTGTGATTTATAAAAGAAGGTATACTCCTTTGCGAGAATAAAACAAAGCATGAGTATCTCAAGTGGTTTTTGAGATATCAAGTTTTGAACTCAACCTAAATTTTTAGCATTTCAAAAAATTAAAAATTTGCTTAATAATTTTTGAAAAATCGTAAAAAATCGAGTTCTTAAGATATCTTGATGAATCTTTTTGTGATTTATAAAAGAAGGTATACTCCTTTGCGAGAATAAAACAAAGCATGAGTATCTCAAGTGGTTTTTGAGATATCAAGTTTTGAACTCAACCTAAATTTGTAGCATTTCAAAAAATTAAAAATTTGTTTACTCATTTTTGAAAAATCGTAAAAAATCGAGTTCTTAAGACATATTGATGAATCTTTTTGTAATTTATAAAGGAAAGTATTCGCCTTTGCGAGAATAAAACAAAGCATGAGTATCTCAAGTGGTTTTTGAGATATCAAGTTTTGAACTCAACCTAAATTTTTAGCATTTCAAAAAATTAAAAATTTGCTTAATAATTTTTGAAAAATCGTAAAAAATCGAGTTCTTAAGATATCTTGATGAATCTTTTTGTGATTTATAAAAGAAGGTATACTCCTTTGCGAGAATAAAACAAAGCATGAGTATCTCAAGTGGTTTTTGAGATATCAAGTTTTGAACTCAACCTAAATTTTTAGCATTTCAAAAAATTAAAAATTTGCTTAACAATTTTTGAAAAATCGTAAAAAATCGAGTTCTTAAGATATCTTGATGAATCTTTTTGTGATTTATAAAGGACAGTATTCCCCTTTGCGAGAATAAAACAAAGCATGAGTATCTCAAGTGGTTTTTGAGATATCAAGTTTTGAACTCAACCTAAATTTTTAGCATTTCAAAAAATTAAAAATTTGCTTAATAATTTTTGAAAAATCGTAAAAAATCGAGTTCTTAAGATATCTTGATGAATCTTTTTGTGATTTATAAAAGAAGGTATACTCCTTTGCGAGAATAAAACAAAGCATGAGTATCTCAAGTGGTTTTTGAGATATCAAGTTTTGAACTCAACCTAAATTTTTAGCATTTCAAAAAATTAAAAATTTGCTTAATAATTTTTGAAAAATCGTAAAAAATCGAGTTCTTAAGATATCTTGATGAATCTTTTTGTGATTTATAAAAGAAGGTATACTCCTTTGCGAGAATAAAACAAAGCATGAGTATCTCAAGTGGTTTTTGAGATATCAAGTTTTGAACTCAACCTAATTTTTTAGAATTTCAAAAAAATTAAAAATTTGCTTAATAATTTTTGAAAAATCTTAAAAAATCGAGTTCTTAAGATATCTTGATGAATCTTTTTGTGATTTATAAAGGAAAGTATTCACCTTTGCGAGAATAAAACAAAGCATGAGTATCTCAAGTGGTTTTTGAGATATCAACTTTTGAACTCAACCTAAGTTTGTAGCATTCCAAAAAATTAAAAATTTGCTTAATTATTTTTGAAAAATCGTCAAAAATCGAGTTCTTAAGATATCTTGATGAATCTTTTTATGATTTATAAAGAAAAGTATACTCTTTTGCGAGAATAAAACAAAGCAGGAGTATCTCAAGTAGCATTTGAGATATCCAGTTTTGAACTCAACCTAAATTTTTAGAATTTTAAAAAATTAAAAATTTGTTTAATAATTTTTGAAAATTGTAAAAAATTGAGTTCTTAAAATATCTTGATGAATCTTTTTGTGATTTATAAAGGAAAGTATAAACCTTTGTGAGAATAAAACAGCAGTAGTATCTCAAGTGGTTTTTGAGATATCAAGTTTTGAACTCAATCTAAATTTTTAGCATTTCAAAAAATTAAAAATTTGCTTAATAATTTTTGAAAAATCGTAAAACATCGAGTTCTTAAGATATCTTGATGAATCTTTTTATGATTTATAAAGGAAAGTATACTCTTTTGCGAGAATAAAACAAAGCAGGAGTATCTCAAGTAGCATTTGAGATATCAAGTTTTGAACTCAACCTAAATTTTTAGAATTTTAAAAAATTAAAAATTTGTTTAATAATTTTTGAAAAATTGTAAAAAATTGAGTTCTTAAAATATCTTGATGAATCTTTTTGTGATTTATAAAGGAAAGTATAAACCTTTGTGAGAATAAAACAGCAGTAGTATCTCAAGTGGTTTTTGAGATATCAAGTTTTGAACTCAATCTAAATTTTTAGCATTTCAAAAAATTAAAAATTTGCTTAATAATTTTTGAAAAATCGTAAAACATCGAGTTCTTAAGATATCTTGATGAATCTTTTTATGATTTATAAAGGAAAGTATACTCTTTTGCGAGAATAAAACAAAGCAGGAGTATCTCAAGTAGCATTTGAGATATCAAGTTTTGAACTCAACCTAAATTTTTAGAATTTTAAAAAATTAAAAATTTGTTTAATAATTTTTGAAAAATTGTAAAAAATTGAGTTCTTAAGATATCTTGATGAATCTTTTTGTGATTTATAAAGGAAAGTATAAACCTTTGTGAGAATAAAACAGCAGTAGTATCTCAAGTGGTTTTTGAGATATCAAGTTTTGAACTCAATCTAAATTTTTAGCATTTCAAAAAATTAAAAATTTGCTTAATTATTTTTGAAAAATCGTCAAAAATCGAGTTCTTAAGATATCTTGATGAATCTTTTTATGATTTATAAAGGAAAGTATACTCTTTTGCGAGAATAAAACAAAGCAGGAGTATCTCAAGTAGCATTTGAGATATCAAGTTTTGAACTCAACCTAAATTTTTAGAATTTTAAAAAATTAAAAATTTGTTTAATAATTTTTGAAAAATTGTAAAAAATTGAGTTCTTAAGATATCTTGATGAATCTTTTTGTGATTTATAAAGGAAAGTATAAACCTTTGTGAGAATAAAACAGCAGTAGTATCTCAAGTGGTTTTTGAGATATCAAGTTTTGAACTCAACCTAAATTTGTAGCATTTCAAAAAATTAAAAATTTGGTTAATAATTTTTGAAAAATCGTAAAAAATCGAGTTCTTAAGATATCTTGATGAATCTTTTTGTGATTTATAAAGGAAAGTATACTCTTTTGTGAGAATAAAATAAAGTATTAATATCTCAAGTGGTTTTTGAGATATCAAGTTTTAAACTCAACCTAAATTTTTAGAATTTCAAAAAATTTCAAATTTGCTTAATAATTTTTGAAAAATCGTAAAAAATCGAATTCTTAAGATATCTTAATGCAACTTTAAATAAACAAATTTCTTTTTAACGTCGTTCTTAAGATTCTAAATTAAATTGTACTCTATTTTTTAGTATTCAACTCGTTTTGGTTTCTAAGAACCTTATCTTGGGCCGTTTTTAAACGTCTCATCCATAATACACATAAAAAGATGGAATACAATGGGGGCCACATCACAAAAAGTTCCTCTTTCGTCGCGGGTCCGATAGGAATCGCGAAACCTCTCGACTTTTAAATCGGAGAGTTCTTCTTTGTCATTCGAAAAACCGAAAGCGCTCCATTAACTTTTTAAACTGGCCCTATTCAATTCTAAGTTTTTAAACGGGGTTTTAAATACAAAGGGGGCGAGTCGATTTGATTTATAAACTTTCGATCTTAATCGGGATCGGGGCTTTTAAGATTTATAAAATATTATTAGTTTGTAAAATTATTGTAAAATTTTTGTGATGGAATGGACGAAAGAAAACGGAGTGTGGGAGAGTTGGCAACAACAAAAAAAAATTGTACATCACCTGTTGTATGAGTTACCTGTTCAAGTTGAGTTTCCCATGACCAGGTATATATGGGGATGTCCCTTTTATGATTTGGAAGAGTTAGTTTATTATTTGCCCTTCACACGCATATACTTATCAAAAAGTTTTCCCCTTTTTAAACTGGATCTTTTCAATTTCACTCAATCCGTTGTGTCGTATCAACCAACCGTCCTTTTTATTATTCGTTTCTTTTTAAATTTTTAAAATAATAAGAAATTTTTTGTTTCTATTTCAGACGATGGCGAATCTTAATCTCTGAGGCGAAATGATGAAGGCTTATCCTTTTGGATCGTCTCAAAAAAAAGGTAGGATTTTATTTTGTAAAGATTCCTTTTTATTTTAAAATAAGAATGGGGTTTGTTTGGAGTTCTATCATCACGGTTTACGCCCTGCGGGGTAAAAAAATCGAAATATCCTGTTTGTATTTTGGATCAAACTCAAAGCTTAAGGTTAAAAAAGGAATTGAAAGAAACGAGGTAGCAGGATGGAAAAGATCCGATCGATCGAGCATAATGATTCGACACGAAATAAATCACGACTCAAACGCACCTTTCGTTTGAGTGAGTGCATTAGTTTTCAGCTTCTGGTCAATAAATAAGACTTTAAAGGTCGTTTTAAGGTCAAATATTCTATAAAGAAGATTTGTAAAAATCTCTTTTGGAAAGTATTCTTCTTATTGTCGTCGCGGTCCAGACGTTTAGGGGGATTATTTTTTTATTACTTAACAGCCGTGAAGGAGACGGTCAAGTCTAGGCTTAAGACTTAAAAGATTAGGAGCCGGACGTAAATTGTGTTTGGTGGCGACAGACTCACAGGAAGTGGTAGTCGTCCCTTCTTTTTGGTCAAATTTTTCAATACTTAAATGAGACAAATGAAACAAAAGTCTTTGGAAATTCGATACTTTATAGTTTCGAAAGATTTTGAAAGTTTTAAGAGCTTTGTTTTAAGAAAAGGATTCTTAGAATACAAGCTCTTTATTTATTAGGGTTATTAATTTAATAAAATAAATAAGAAAGCCAGATATTGATTAATTTTTGGTGTTAGAAAAAAAAATTAAAAATTTAGGTTGAGTTCAAAACTTGATATCTCAAAAACCACTTGAGATAGTGATGCTTTGTTTTATTCTCGGAAATGTGTATACTTTCCTTTATAAATCACAAAAAGATTCATCAAGATATCTTAAGAACTCGATTTTTTACGATTTTTCAAAAATTATTAAGCAAATTTTTTATTTTACGAAATGCTACAAATTTAGGTTGAGTTCAAAACTTGATATCTCAAAAACCACTTGAGATACTCCTGCTTGGTTTTATTCTCGGAAAAGTGTACACATTCCTTTATAAATCACAAAAATATTCATCAAGATATCTTAAGAACTCGATTTTTTACAATTTTTCAAAAATTATTAAGCAAATTTTTAATTTTTTAAAATGCTAAAAATTTAGGTTGAGTTCAAAACTTGATATCTCAAAAACCACTTGAGATACTCATGCTTGGTTTTATTCTCGGAAAAGTGTACACATTCCTTTATAAATCACAAAAATATTCATCAAGATATCTTAAGAACTCGATTTTTTACGATTTTTAAAAAATTATTAAGCAAATTTTTAATTTTTTGAAATGCTACAAATTTAGGTTGAGTTCAAAACTTGATATCTCAAAAACCACTTGAGATACTAATACTTTATTTTATTCTCATAAAAGAGTATACTTTCCTTTATAAATCACAAAAAGATTCATCAAGATATCTTAAGAACTCGATTTTTTACGATTTTTCAAAAATTATTAAGCAAATTTTTAATTTTTTGAAATGCTAAAATTTAGGTTGAGTTCAAAACTTGATATCTCAAAAACCACTTGAAATACTCATGCTTTGTTTTATTCTCGCAAAGGTGAATACTTTCCTTTGTAAATTGCAAAAAGATTCATCAAGATATCTTAAGAACTCGATTTTTTACGACTTTTCAAAAATTATTAAGCAAATTTTTAATTTTTTGAAATGCTACAAAATTTAGGTTGAGTTCAAAACTTGATATCTCAAAAACCACTTGAGATACTCATGCTTTCTTTTATTCTCGGAAAGGTGAATACTTTACTTTATAAATCACAAAAAGATTCATTAAAATATCTTAAGAACTCGATTTTTTACGATTTTTCAAAAATTATTGTGCAAATTTTTAATTTTTTGTAATGCTAAAAATGTAGGTTGAATTCAAAGCTTGATATCTCAAAAACCACTTGAGATACTCATGCTTTGTTTTATTCTCGCAAAGGTGAATACTTTCCTTTATAAATTGCAAAAAGATTCATCAAGATATCTTAAGAACTCGATTTTTTACGACTTTTCAAAAATTATTAAGCAAATTTTTAATTTTATGAAATGCTAAAATTTAGGTTGAGTTCAAAACTTGATATCTCAAAAACCACTTGAGATACTCATGCTTTCTTTTATTCTCGCAAAGGTGAATACTTTCCTTTATAAATTGCAAAAAGATTCATCAAGATATCTTAAGAACTCGATTTTTTACGATTTTTCAGAAATTATTAAGCAAATTTTTAATTTTTTGAAATTCTAAAAATTTAGGTTGAATTCAAAACTTGATATCTCAAAAACCACTTGAGATACTCATGCTTTGTTTTATTCTCGGAAAAGTGTACACATTTCTTTATAAATCACAAAAATATTCATCAAGATATCTTAAGAACTCGATTTTTTACGATTTTTCAAAAATAATTAAGCAAATTTTTAATTTTATGAAATGCTAAAAATTTAGGTTGAGTTCAATACTTGATATCTCAAAAACCACTTGAGATACTAATGCTTTATTTTATTCTCACAAAAGAGTATACTTTCCTTTATAAATCACAAAAAGATTCATCAAGATATCTTAAGAACTCGATTTTTTACGATTTTTCAAAAATTATTAACCAAATTTTTTTAAATTTTTTAAATCTATAAATTTGGGTTGAGTTCAAAACTTGATATCTCAAAAACCACTTGAGATACTCATGTCTTGTTTTATTCTCACAAAAGAGTATACTTTCTTTTATAAATCACAAAAAGATTCATTAAAATATCTTAAAAACTCGATTTTTTACGATTTTTCAAAAATTATTAAGCAAATTTTTAATTTTTTGAAATGCCACAAATTTAGGTTGAGTTTAAAACTTGATATCTCAAAAACCACTTGAGATACTAATGCTTTATTTTATTCTCACAAAAGAGTATACTTTCCTTTATAAATCACAAAAAGATTCATCAAGATATCTTAAGAACTCGATTTTTTACGACTTTTCAAAAATTATTAAGCAAATTTTTAATTTTTTGAAATGCTACAAATTTAGGTTGAGTTCAAAACTTGATATCTCAAAAACCACTTGAGATACTCATGCTTTGTTTTATTCTCGCAAAGGTGAATACTTTCCTTTATAAATTACAAAAAGGTTCATCAAGATATCTTAAGAACTCGATTTTTTACGACTTTTCAAAAATTATTAAGCAAATTTTTAATTTTTTGAAATGCTACAAATTTAGGTTGAGTTCAAAACTTGATATCTCAAAAACCACTTGAGATACTCATGCTTTGTTTTATTCTCGCAAAGGTGAATACTTTCCTTTATAAATTGCAAAAAGATTCATCAAGATATCTTAAGAACTCGATTTTTTACGATTTTTCAAAAATTATTAAGCAAATTTTTAATTTTTTAAAATACTAAAAATTTAGGTTGAGTTCAAAACTTGATATCTCAAAAACCACTTGAGATACTCATGCTTTCTTTTATTCTCGCAAAGGTGAATACTTTCCTTTATAAATTGCAAAAAGATTCATCAAGATATCTTAAGAACTCGATTTTTTACGATTTTTCAAAAATTATTAAGCAAATTTTTAATTTTTTGAAATGCTACAAAATTTAGGTTGAGTTCAAAACTTGATATCTCAAAAACCACTTGAGATACTCATGCTTTGTTTTATTCTCGCAAAGGTGAATACTTTCCTTTATAAATTGCAAAAAGATTCATCAAGATATCTTAAGAACTCGATTTTTTACGATTTTTCAAAAATTATTAAGCAAATTTTTAATTTTTTGAAATGCTACAAAATTTAGGTTGAGTTCAAAACTTGATATCTCAAAAACCACTTGAGATACTCATGCTTTCTTTTATTCTCGCAAAGGTGAATACTTTCCTTTATAAATTGCAAAAAGATTCATCAAGATATCTTAAGAACTCGATTTTTTACGATTTTTCAAAAATTATTAAGCAAATTTTTAATTTTTTGAAATGCTACAAAATTTAGGTTGAGTTCAAAACTTGATATCTCAAAAACCACTTGAGATACTCATGCTTTCTTTTATTCTCGCAAAGGTGAATACTTTCCTTTATAAATTGCAAAAAGATTCATCAAGATATCTTAAGAACTCGATTTTTTACGATTTTTCAAAAATTATTAAGCAAATTTTTAATTTTTTGAAATGCTACAAAATTTAGGTTGAGTTCAAAACTTGATATCTCAAAAACCACTTGAGATACTCATGCTTTGTTTTATTCTCGCAAAGGTGAATACTTTCCTTTATAAATTGCAAAAAGATTCATCAAGATATCTTAAGAACTCGATTTTTTACGATTTTTCAAAAATTATTAAGCAAATTTTTAATTTTTTGAAATGCTACAAAATTTAGGTTGAGTTCAAAACTTGATATCTCAAAAACCACTTGAGATACTCATGCTTTCTTTTATTCTCGCAAAGGTGAATACTTTCCTTTATAAATTGCAAAAAGATTCATCAAGATATCTTAAGAACTCGATTTTTTACGATTTTTCAAAAATTATTAAGCAAATTTTTAATTTTTTGAAATGCTACAAAATTTAGGTTGAGTTCAAAACTTGATATCTCAAAAACCACTTGAGATACTCATGCTTTCTTTTATTCTCGCAAAGGTGAATACTTTCCTTTATAAATTGCAAAAAGATTCATCAAGATATCTTAAGAACTCGATTTTTTACGATTTTTCAAAAATTATTAAGCAAATTTTTAATTTTTTGAAATGCTACAAAATTTAGGTTGAGTTCAAAACTTGATATCTCAAAAACCACTTGAGATACTCATGCTTTCTTTTATTCTCGCAAAGGTGAATACTTTCCTTTATAAATTGCAAAAAGATTCATCAAGATATCTTAAGAACTCGATTTTTTACGATTTTTCAAAAATTATTAAGCAAATTTTTAATTTTTTGAAATGCTACAAAATTTAGGTTGAGTTCAAAACTTGATATCTCAAAAACCACTTGAGATACTCATGCTTTCTTTTATTCTCGCAAAGGTGAATACTTTCCTTTATAAATTGCAAAAAGATTCATCAAGATATCTTAAGAACTCGATTTTTTACGATTTTTCAAAAATTATTAAGCAAATTTTTAATTTTTTGAAATGCTACAAAATTTAGGTTGAGTTCAAAACTTGATATCTCAAAAAGCACTTGAGATACTCATGCTTTCTTTTATTCTCGCAAAGGTGAATACTTTCCTTTATAAATTGCAAAAAGATTCATCAAGATATCTTAAGAACTCGATTTTTTACGATTTTTCAAAAATTATTAAGCAAATTTTTAATTTTTTGAAATGCTACAAAATTTAGGTTGAGTTCAAAACTTGATATCTCAAAAACCACTTGAGATACTCATGCTTTCTTTTATTCTCGCAAAGGTGAATACTTTCCTTTATAAATTGCAAAAAGATTCATCAAGATATCTTAAGAACTCGATTTTTTACGATTTTTCAAAAATTATTAAGCAAATTTTTAATTTTTTGAAATGCTACAAAATTTAGGTTGAGTTCAAAACTTGATATCTCAAAAACCACTTGAGATACTCATGCTTTCTTTTATTCTCGCAAAGGTGAATACTTTCCTTTATAAATTGCAAAAAGATTCATCAAGATATCTTAAGAACTCGATTTTTTACGATTTTTCAAAAATTATTAAGCAAATTTTTAATTTTTTGAAATGCTACAAAATTTAGGTTGAGTTCAAAACTTGATATCTCAAAAACCACTTGAGATACTCATGCTTTGTTTTATTCTCGCAAAGGTGAATACTTTCCTTTATAAATTGCAAAAAGATTCATCAAGATATCTTAAGAACTCGATTTTTTACGATTTTTCAAAAATTATTAAGCAAATTTTTAATTTTTTGAAATGCTACAAAATTTAGGTTGAGTTCAAAACTTGATATCTCAAAAACCACTTGAGATACTCATGCTTTCTTTTATTCTCGCAAAGGTGAATACTTTCCTTTATAAATTGCAAAAAGATTCATCAAGATATCTTAAGAACTCGATTTTTTACGATTTTTCAAAAATTATTAAGCAAATTTTTAATTTTTTGAAATGCTACAAAATTTAGGTTGAGTTCAAAACTTGATATCTCAAAAACCACTTGAGATACTCATGCTTTCTTTTATTCTCGCAAAGGTGAATACTTTCCTTTATAAATTGCAAAAAGATTCATCAAGATATCTTAAGAACTCGATTTTTTACGATTTTTCAAAAATTATTAAGCAAATTTTTAATTTTTTGAAATGCTACAAAATTTAGGTTGAGTTCAAAACTTGATATCTCAAAAACCACTTGAGATACTCATGCTTTGTTTTATTCTCGCAAAGGTGAATACTTTCCTTTATAAATTGCAAAAAGATTCATCAAGATATCTTAAGAACTCGATTTTTTACGATTTTTCAAAAATTATTAAGCAAATTTTTAATTTTTTGAAATGCTACAAAATTTAGGTTGAGTTCAAAACTTGATATCTCAAAAACCACTTGAGATACTCATGCTTTGTTTTATTCTCGCAAAGGTGAATACTTTCCTTTATAAATTGCAAAAAGATTCATCAAGATATCTTAAGAACTCGATTTTTTACGATTTTTCAAAAATTATTAAGCAAATTTTTAATTTTTTGAAATGCTACAAAATTTAGGTTGAGTTCAAAACTTGATATCTCAAAAACCACTTGAGATACTCATGCTTTCTTTTATTCTCGCAAAGGTGAATACTTTCCTTTATAAATTGCAAAAAGATTCATCAAGATATCTTAAGAACTCGATTTTTTACGATTTTTCAAAAATTATTAAGCAAATTTTTAATTTTTTGAAATGCTACAAAATTTAGGTTGAGTTCAAAACTTGATATCTCAAAAACCACTTGAGATACTCATGCTTTCTTTTATTCTCGCAAAGGTGAATACTTTCCTTTATAAATTGCAAAAAGATTCATCAAGATATCTTAAGAACTCGATTTTTTACGATTTTTCAAAAATTATTAAGCAAATTTTTAATTTTTTGAAATGCTACAAAATTTAGGTTGAGTTCAAAACTTGATATCTCAAAAACCACTTGAGATACTCATGCTTTGTTTTATTCTCGCAAAGGTGAATACTTTCCTTTATAAATTGCAAAAAGATTCATCAAGATATCTTAAGAACTCGATTTTTTACGATTTTTCAAAAATTATTAAGCAAATTTTTAATTTTTTGAAATGCTACAAAATTTAGGTTGAGTTCAAAACTTGATATCTCAAAAACCACTTGAGATACTCATGCTTTCTTTTATTCTCGCAAAGGTGAATACTTTCCTTTATAAATTGCAAAAAGATTCATCAAGATATCTTAAGAACTCGATTTTTTACGATTTTTCAAAAATTATTAAGCAAATTTTTAATTTTTTGAAATGCTACAAAATTTAGGTTGAGTTCAAAACTTGATATCTCAAAAAGCACTTGAGATACTCATGCTTTCTTTTATTCTCGCAAAGGTGAATACTTTCCTTTATAAATTGCAAAAAGATTCATCAAGATATCTTAAGAACTCGATTTTTTACGATTTTTCAAAAATTATTAAGCAAATTTTTAATTTTTTGAAATGCTACAAAATTTAGGTTGAGTTCAAAACTTGATATCTCAAAAACCACTTGAGATACTCATGCTTTCTTTTATTCTCGCAAAGGTGAATACTTTCCTTTATAAATTGCAAAAAGATTCATCAAGATATCTTAAGAACTCGATTTTTTACGATTTTTCAAAAATTATTAAGCAAATTTTTAATTTTTTAAAATACTAAAAATTTAGGTTGAGTTCAAAACTTGATATCTCAAAAACCACTTGAGATACTCATGCTTTGTTTTATTCTCGCAAAGGTGAATACTTTCCTTTATAAATTGCAAAAAGATTCATCAAGATATCTTAAGAACTCGATTTTTTACGATTTTTCAAAAATTATTAAGCAAATTTTTAATTTTTTAAAATGCTAAAAATTTAGGTTGAGTTCAAAACTTGATATCTCAAAAACCACTTGAGATACTCATGCTTTCTTTTATTCTCGGAAAGGTGAATACTTTACTTTATAAATCACAAAAAGATTCATTAAAATATCTTAAGAACTCGATTTTTTACGATTTTTCAAAAATTATTAAGCAAATTTTTAATTTTTTGAAATGCTACAAAATTTAGGTTGAGTTCAAAACTTGATATCTCAAAAACCACTTGAGATACTCATGCTTTCTTTTATTCTCGCAAAGGTGAATACTTTCCTTTATAAATTGCAAAAAGATTCATCAAGATATCTTAAGAACTCGATTTTTTACGATTTTTCAAAAATTATTAAGCAAATTTTTAATTTTTTAAAATACTAAAAATTTAGGTTGAGTTCAAAACTTGATATCTCAAAAACCACTTGAGATACTCATGCTTTGTTTTATTCTCGCAAAGGTGAATACTTTCCTTTATAAATTGCAAAAAGATTCATCAAGATATCTTAAGAACTCGATTTTTTACGATTTTTCAAAAATTATTAAGCAAATTTTTAATTTTTTAAAATGCTAAAAATTTAGGTTGAGTTCAAAACTTGATATCTCAAAAACCACTTGAGATACTCATGCTTTCTTTTATTCTCGGAAAGGTGAATACTTTACTTTATAAATCACAAAAAGATTCATTAAAATATCTTAAGAACTCGATTTTTTACGATTTTTCAAAAATTATTGTGCAAATTTTTAATTTTTTGAAATGCTAAAAATGTAGGTTGAATTCAAAGCTTGATATCTCAAAAACCACTTGAGATACTCATGCTTTGTTTTATTCTCGCAAAGGTGAATACTTTCCTTTATAAATTGCAAAAAGATTCATCAAGATATCTTAAGAACTCGATTTTTTACGATTTTTCAAAAATTATTAAGCAAATTTTTAATTTTTTAAAATACTAAAAATTTAGGTTGAGTTCAAAACTTGATATCTCAAAAACCACTTGAGATACTCATGCTTTCTTTTATTCTCGCAAAGGTGAATACTTTCCTTTATAAATTGCAAAAAGATTCATCAAGATATCTTAAGAACTCGATTTTTTACGATTTTTCAAAAATTATTAAGCAAATTTTTAATTTTTTAAAATACTAAAAATTTAGGTTGAGTTCAAAACTTGATATCTCAAAAACCACTTGAGATACTCATGCTTTCTTTTATTCTCGCAAAGGTGAATACTTTCCTTTATAAATCACAAAAAGATTCATCAAGATATCTTAAGAACTCGATTTTTTACGATTTTTCAAAAATTATTAAGCAAATTTTTAATTTTTTGAAATTCTACAAATTTAGGTTGAGTTCAAAACTTGATATCTCAAAAACCACTTGAGATACTCCTGCTTTGTTTTATTCTCGCAAAGGGGAATACTTTCCTTTATAAATCACAAAAAGATTCATCAAGATATCTTAAGAACTCGATTTTTCGCGATTTTTCAAAAATTATTAAGCAAATTTTTAATTTTTTGAAATGCTACAAATTTAGGTTGAGTTCAAAACTTGATATCTCAAAAACCACTTGAGATACTCATGCTTTGTTTTATTCTCGCAAAGGTGAATACTTTCCTTTGTAAATTGCAAAAAGATTCATCAAGATATCTTAAGAACTCGATTTTTTACGATTTTTCAAAAATTATTAAGCAAATTTTTAATTTTTTAAAATGCTAAAAATTTAGGTTGAGTTCAAAACTTGATATCTCAAAAACCACTTGAGATACTCATGCTTTGTTTTATTCTCGCAAAGGTGAATACTTTCCTTTGTAAATTGCAAAAAGATTCATCAAGATATCTTAAGAACTCGATTTTTTACGATTTTTCAAAAATTATTAAGCAAATTTTTAATTTTTTAAAATGCTAAAAATTTAGGTTGAGTTCAAAACTTGATATCTCAAAAACCACTTGAGATACTCATGCTTTGTTTTATTCTCGCAAAGGTGAATACTTTCCTTTGTAAATTGCAAAAAGATTCATCAAGATATCTTAAGAACTCGATTTTTTACGATTTTTCAAAAATTATTAAGCAAATTTTTAATTTTTTAAAATGCTAAAAATTTAGGTTGAGTTCAAAACTTGATATCTCAAAAACCACTTGAGATACTCATGCTTTCTTTTATTCTCGCAAAGGTGAATACTTTCCTTTATAAATCACAAAAAGATTCATCAAGATATCTTAAGAACTCGATTTTTTACGATTTTTCAAAAATTATTAAGCAAATTTTTAATTTTTTAAAATGCTAAAAATTTAGGTTGAGTTCAAAACTTGATATCTCAAAAACCACTTGAGATACTCATGCTTTCTTTTATTCTCGCAAAGGTGAATACTTTCCTTTGTAAATTGCAAAAAGATTCATCAAGATATCTTAAGAACTCGATTTTTTACGATTTTTCAAAAATTATTAAGCAAATTTTTAATTTTTTAAAATGCTAAAAATTTAGGTTGAGTTCAAAACTTGATATCTCAAAAACCACTTGAGATACTCATGCTTTGTTTTATTCTCGCAAAGGTGAATACTTTCCTTTGTAAATTGCAAAAAGATTCATCAAGATATCTTAAGAACTCGATTTTTTACGATTTTTCAAAAATTATTAAGCAAATTTTTAATTTTTTAAAATGCTAAAAATTTAGGTTGAGTTCAAAACTTGATATCTCAAAAACCACTTGAGATACTCATGCTTTCTTTTATTCTCGCAAAGGTGAATACTTTCCTTTATAAATCACAAAAAGATTCATCAAGATATCTTAAGAACTCGATTTTTTACGATTTTTCAAAAATTATTAAGCAAATTTTTAATTTTTTAAAATGCTAAAAATTTAGGTTGAGTTCAAAACTTGATATCTCAAAAACCACTTGAGATACTCATGCTTTCTTTTATTCTCGCAAAGGTGAATACTTTCCTTTATAAATTGCAAAAAGATTCATCAAGATATCTTAAGAACTCGATTTTTTACGATTTTTCAGAAATTATTAAGCAAATTTTTAATTTTTTGAAATTCTAAAAATTTAGGTTGAATTCAAAACTTGATATCTCAAAAACCACTTGAGATACTCATGCTTTGTTTTATTCTCGGAAAAGTGTACACATTTCTTTATAAATCACAAAAATATTCATCAAGATATCTTAAGAACTCGATTTTTTACGATTTTTCAAAAATAATTAAGCAAATTTTTAATTTTATGAAATGCTAAAAATTTAGGTTGAGTTCAATACTTGATATCTCAAAAACCACTTGAGATACTAATGCTTTATTTTATTCTCACAAAAGAGTATACTTTCCTTTATAAATCACAAAAAGATTCATCAAGATATCTTAAGAACTCGATTTTTTACGATTTTTCAAAAATTATTAACCAAATTTTTTTAAATTTTTTAAATCTATAAATTTGGGTTGAGTTCAAAACTTGATATCTCAAAAACCACTTGAGATACTCATGTCTTGTTTTATTCTCACAAAAGAGTATACTTTCTTTTATAAATCACAAAAAGATTCATTAAAATATCTTAAAAACTCGATTTTTTACGATTTTTCAAAAATTATTAAGCAAATTTTTAATTTTTTGAAATGCCACAAATTTAGGTTGAGTTTAAAACTTGATATCTCAAAAACCACTTGAGATACTAATGCTTTATTTTATTCTCACAAAAGAGTATACTTTCCTTTATAAATCACAAAAAGATTTATCAAGATATCTTAAGAACTCGATTTTTTACGATTTTTCAAAAATTATTAACCAAATTTTTAATTTTTTAATTCTATAAATTTGGGTTGAGTTCAAAACTTGATATCTCAAAAACCACTTGAGATACTCATGTCTTGTTTTATTCTCAGAAAAGAGTATACTTTTTTTTATAAATCACAAAAAGATTCATTAAAATATCTTAAAAACTCGATTTTTTACGATTTTTCAAAAATTATTAAGCAAATTTTTAATTTTTTGAAATGCCACAAATTTAGGTTGAGTTCAAAACTTGATATTTCAAAAACCACTTGAGATACTAATACTTTATTTTATTCTCACAAAAGAGTATACTTTCCGTTATAAATCACAAAAAGATTCATCAAGATATCTTAAGAATTCGATTTTTCGTGATTTTTTAAATCGAGATCATTAATTTCAAAAAATCATAAGAAATTAGGTTAACTTAAATAATCTTTATCTCAAAATCTCGATAAATTTTGAATGTATCATTAAAATATTATATAATTATTTAATCGTTTGAGATTTTATAAAAAAATCTTCTCCACACTCGACTCTAGCTAATTTAGATTACAGAACCCTCTTTGAATACGTTTTGGTGAAGGGGTTGGGAAATTAACTCCCCCAACTAAGCGAAATTGAAGCAGGGGTGCGTTAATTGAAACTGGATTGTTTAACTACGCTGCAGTTGACGTTTAAAAGATAATTTAAACACGCGTGCTTAAATAAATAACACGTTTTAGATTAAATTTTGTGCAGTTAACTTCTCCTACACACCATATATTTGTTGAAAGGTGCGGTTATTTACTAAACTTTTTCTGTTATTAGATGTTTTTAGATGAAATATGAAAAATAAATATGGTTAGAGTTGTTTATTTAGACGAAATCATGAAATCAGGCGAAGTAATAAAGAATAAACATCTCGAAATGATCCAACTTCCTGTTTATTAAAAAAAATTTAGATTGGCATAGAAATATGAGACGTTGCACGGAATGATACGAATTATCGACCCTTAAATCCCTAGATACGAAGGGGAGAATCCAACTTTATCAAGATATGGATCGAGAAAATTAATATTTCATCAAACGAGTAAATAGCAATCGAAACGTTTCCGGGATATCCCTTTATAGGCGTCCCTTTTCCTGAATAATAATAACCCAACATCCTCCAGCGCAATTTTATCACATCGAAAAAGAGTAAATCACGAATACATTTTTTTTTTAATACATATCGTGCGGGGTAATAATATCGCACGGTCTGTGACGAGTTAAAACAAGTAGAGCGGTCATTTCCGGTCAACTGTACTTCCTGTCAACTCTCAACAGCACAAAAGAGAGGAGAAAAGAACGGATACGTCACAGTTTGACGATTTAAAGGGGAAAAATTAAAATTGATTCATTATTTAAATCCAATTTTTATCCCCTCGAAAAAAACGAAAAATTGAATCAACTGAGTTAGAGATTTAAATTTCCTAATTTTATTATCCTTTCTAATTGGTTACCCTTTTTTTTGATTCTTTTACACTTTCTGGACATGCAAATCTCCTCCTTAACGTGCACCTCGCAAGTTCTAATCTTTGTAATCGCCCGTTCCAATTTCACTATTCATGAGAGATCTCGAACCAATTAAAACCGTCTCTTCCTAGTTTGTAACAACACCATAACTGTGTCACGTTCTGTTTGGTAGAAAACAACTCGTAACGTAACTGTTTTAGCGATTAAACAAGACAAATTGTACGATTTTATAAGGAATGGTAAAGTAAAAATCGCATAACAACCGTAACTTCTTTCTCGACACGTCGATTTTCGAACCTTTGGGTTGTAAAATTTAAGGGGCTTGTTAAATTCTTTATAGCTAATCAGAAGTGGTTTAACGATGGAAGATTTTGTTGGTTTTGTTTTGGTACGTGATTGAAGATAGGTTTGGATTTACCTGGACTTTTTTTGTCTCACCTGGACGAAAGAAAAAAATGGCCAATGTCCAAATTTCTTTTTGTACGTGACTCGTTTAAATAGGTGATAATCTGGATGGGTGGTGCAAGATCACGTCCTTGCATTACAAGTTTTAAAAAAGTAAATTCGCTTTTTAAAAGCTATTTAACGTAGGATGCATCTCTATTAATCAAGCTTTCTTTCAAGGTATTAATCATCAAAATATCTTGATTCGATCAAAAGTTATCAAAAAAAAATGGAATTAGTAATTTTGATGATTTTTGGATGAACTTAACAGCAGATTCTAAAAATTAATCAAACTCCAATTAAAAGTGTCATATCAAAAATTAAATACGATTAATCAGGAGTCATTTTGAGATATTAATCATCAAAATATCTTGATTCGATCAAAACTTATCAAAAAAAAAAAATGGAATTAGTAATTTTGATGATTTTTGGATGAACTTAACAGCAGATTCTAAAAATTAATCAAACTCCAATTAAAAGTGTCATATCAAAAATTAAATACGATTAATCAGGAGTCATTTTGAGATATTAATCATCAAAATATCTTGATTCGATCAAAAGTTATCAAAAAAAAAATGGAATTAGTAATTTTGATGATTTTTGGATGAACTTAACAGCAGATTCTAAAAATTAATCAAACTCCAATTAAAAGTGTCATATCAAAAATTAAATACGATTAATCAGGAGTCATTTTGAGATATTAATCATCAAAATATCTTGATTCGATCAAAAGTTATCAAAAAAAAAATGGAATTAGTAATTTTGATGATTTTTGGATGAACTTAACAGCAGATTCTAAAAATTAATCAAACTCCAATTAAAAGTGTCATATCAAAAATTAAATACGATTAATCAGGAGTCATTTTGAGATATTAATCATCAAAATATCTTGATTCGATCAAAACTTATCAAAAAAAAAAAATGGAATTAGTAATTTTGATGATTTTTGGATGAACTTAACAGCAGATTCTAAAAATTAATCAAACTCCAATTAAAAGTGTCATATCAAAAATTAAATACGATTAATCAGGAGTCATTTTGAGATATTAATCATCAAAATATCTTGATTCGATCAAAACTTATCAAAAAAAAAAATGGAATTAGTAATTTTGATGATTTTTGGATGAACTTAACAGCAGATTCTAAAAATTAATCAAACTCCAATTAAAAGTGTCATATCAAAAATTAAATACGATTAATCAGGAGTCATTTTGAGATATTAATCATCAAAATATCTTGATTCGATCAAAAGTTATCAAAAAAAAAATGGAATTAGTAATTTTGATGATTTTTGGATGAACTTAACAGCAGATTCTAAAAATTAATCAAACTCCAATTAAAAGTGTCATATCAAAAATTAAATACGATTAATCAGGAGTCATTTTGAGATATTAATCATCAAAATATCTTGATTCGATCAAAACTTATCAAAAAAAAAAATGGAATTAGTAATTTTGATGATTTTTGGATGAACTTAACAGCAGATTCTAAAAATTAATCAAACTCCAATTAAAAGTGTCATATCAAAAATTAAATACGATTAATCAGGAGTCATTTTGAGATATTAATCATCAAAATATCTTGATTCGATCAAAACTTATCAAAAAAAAAAAATGGAATTAGTAATTTTGATGATTTTTGGATGAACTTAACAGCAGATTCTAAAAATTAATCAAACTCCAATTAAAAGTGTCATATCAAAAATTAAATACGATTAATCAGGAGTCATTTTGAGATATTAATCATCAAAATATCTTGATTCGATCAAAACTTATCAAAAAAAAAAAATGGAATTAGTAATTTTGATGATTTTTGGATGAACTTAACAGCAGATTCTAAAAATTAATCAAACTCCAATTAAAAGTGTCATATCAAAAATTAAATACGATTAATCAGGAGTCATTTTGAGATATTAATCATCAAAATATCTTGATTCGATCAAAACTTATCAAAAAAAAAAAATGGAATTAGTAATTTTGATGATTTTTGGATGAACTTAACAGCAGATTCTAAAAATTAATCAAACTCCAATTAAAAGTGTCATATCAAAAATTAAATACGATTAATCAGGAGTCATTTTGAGATATTAATCATCAAAATTAATTAATCAAACTCCAATTAAACGCGTCATATCGCAAATGAATTATGATTAATCAGGAGTCATTTTGAGATATTAATCATCAAAATATCTTGATTCGATCAAAACTTATCAAAAAAAAAAATGGAATTAGTAATTTTGATGATTTTTGGATGAACTTAACAGCAGATTCTAAAAATTAATCAAACTCCAATTAAACGCGTCATATCGCAAATGAATTATGATTAATCAGGAGTCATTTTGAGATATAAATCATCAAAATATCTTGATTAATTGAGAATCTATGGAAGAAAAGGTTTTAAGTTGCGTTTTGTAGCATTTTAACTTATCCTGATTAACGTAATTTTAAAAATTCCACGTACTCTTCAACAATTTAGGATATCATCGTACAATCTCTAATAATCAAGCTTTCTTTTAAGATATTAATCATCAAAATATCTTGATTCGATCAAAAGTTATCAAAAAAAAATGGAATTAGTAATTATGATGATTTTTGGATAAATTTTCAAAAATGAATTTTTGAAAAATCGTAAAAAATCGAGTTCTTAAGATATCTTGATGAATCTTTTTGTGATTTATAAAGGAAAGTATACTCTTTTGTGAGAATAAAATAAAGTATTAGTATCTCAAGTGGTTTTTGAGATATCAAGTTTTGAACTCAACCTAAATTTTTAGCATTTTAAAAAATTAAAAATTTGCTTAATAATTTTTGAAAAATCGTAAAAAATTGAGTTCTTAAGATATCTTGATGAATCTTTTTGTGATTTAGAAAGGAAAGTATACACTTTTCTGAGAATAAAACAATATATAAGTATCTCAATTCGTTCTTGAGATATCAAGTTTTGAACTAAACCTAAATTTATAGAATTTAAAAAAATTAAAAATTTGCTTAATAATTTTTGAAAAATCGTAAAAAATCGAGTTCTTAAGATATCATGATGAATCCTTTTGTAATTTATAAAGGAAAGTATTCACCTTTGCGAGAATAAAATAAAGCATGAGTATCTCAAGTGGTTTTTGAGATATCAAGTTTTGAACTCAACCTAAAATTTTAGCATTTCAAAAAATTAAAAATTTGCTTAATAATTTTTGAAAAATCGTAAAAAATCGAGTTCTTAAGATATTCTAATGAATCTTTTTGTGATTTATAAAGGAAAGTATACTCAATTGGGAGAATAAAATAAAACATTAGTATCTCAAGTGGTTTTTGAGATATCAAGTTTTGAACACAACTTAAATTTTTAGCATTTCATAAAATTAAAAATTTGCTTAATAATTTTTGAAAAATCGTAAAAAATCGAGTTCTTAAGATGTTTTAATGAATCTTTGTCTGATTTATAAAGGAAAGTATACTCTTTTGCGAGAATAAAACAATGTATAAGTATCTCAATTCGTTCTTGAGATATCAAGTTTTGAACTCAACCAACATTTTTAGCATTTCAAAAAATTAAAAATTTGCTTAATAATTTTTGAAAAATCGTAAAAAATCGAGTTCTTAAGATATCTTGATGAATCGTTTTGTGATTTATAAAGGAAAGTATTAACCTTTGCGAGAATAAAACAAAGCATGAGTATCTCAAGTGGTTTTTGAGATATCAAGTTTTGAACTCAACCTAAATTTGTAGCATTTCAAAAAATTAAAAATTTGCTTAATAATTTTTGAAAAATCGTAAAAAATCGAGTTCTTAAGATATCTTGATGAATCTTTTTGTGATTTATAAAGGAAAGTATACTCTTTTGGGAGAATAAAATAAAGCATGAGTATCTCAAGTGGTTTTTGAGATATCAAGTTTTGAACTCAACCTAAATTTGTAGAATTTCAAAAAATTAAAAATTTACTTAATAATTTTTGAAAAATCGTAAAAAATCGAGTTCTTAAGATATTTTAATGAATCTTTTTGTGATTTATAAAGGAAAGTATACTCTTTTGGGAGAATAAAATAAAGCATTAGTATCTCAAGTGGTTTTTGAGATATCAAGTTTTGAACTCAACCTAAATTTTAGCATTTCATAAAATTAAAAATTTGCTTAATAATTTTTGAAAAATTGTAAAAAATCGAGTTCTTAAGATATCTTGATGAATCTTTTTGTGATTTATAAAGGAAAGTATTCACCTTTGCGAGAATAAAACAAAGCATGACTATCTCAAGTATTTTTTTAGATATCAAGTTTTGAACTCAACCTAAATTTTTAGCATTTCAAAAAATTAAAAATTTGCTTAATAATTTTTGAAAAATCGTAAAAAATCGAATTCTTAAGATATCTTGATGAATCTTTTTGTGATTTATAAAGGAAAGTATACACCTTTGCGAGAATAAAACAAAGCATTAGTATCTCAAGTGGTTTTAGAGGTACCAAGTTTTGAACTCAACCTACATTTTTAGCATTTCAAAAAATTAAAAATTTGCTTAATAATTTTTGAAAAATCGTAAAAAATCAAGTTTTTAAGATATCTTGATGAATCTTTTTGTGAGTTATAAAGGAAAGTATTCACCTTTGCGAGAATAAAACAAAGCATGAATATCTCAAGTGGTTTATAAGATATCAAGTTTTGAACTCAACCTAAATTTGTAGCATTTCAAAAAATTAAAATTTTGCTTAATAATTTTTGAAAAATCGTAAAAAATCGAGTTCTTAAAATATCTTGATGAATCTTTTTGTGAGTTATAAAGGAAAGTATTCACCTTTGCGAGAATAAAACAAAGCATGAATATCTCAAGTGGTTTATAAGATATCAAGTTTTGAACTCAACCTAAATTTGTAGCATTTCAAAAAATTAAAAATTTGCTTAATAATTTTTGAAAAATCGTAAAAAATCGAGTTCTTAAAATATCTTGATGAATCTTTTTGTGAGTTATAAAGGAAAGTATTCACCTTTGCGAGAATAAAACAAAGCATGAATATCTCAAGTGGTTTATAAGATATCAAGTTTTGAACTCAACCTAAATTTGTAGCATTTCAAAAAATTAAAAATTTGCTTAATAATTTTTGAAAAATCGTAAAAAATCGAGTTCTTAAAATATCTTGATGAATCTTTTTGTGATTTATAAAGGAAAGTATACTCTTTTGGGAGAATAAAATAAAGCATGAGTATCTCAAGTGGTTTTTGAGATATCAAGTTTTGAACTCAACCTACATTTTTAGCATTTCAAAAAATTAAAAATTTGCTTAATAATTTTTGAAAAATCGTAAAAAATCGAATTCTTAAGATATCTTGATGAATCTTTTTGTGATTTATAAAGGAAAGTATACACCTTTGCGAGAATAAAACAAAGCATTAGTATCTCAAGTGGTTTTAGAGGTACCAAGTTTTGAACTCAACCTACATTTTTAGCATTTCAAAAAATTAAAAATTTGCTTAATAATTTTTGAAAAATCGTAAAAAATCAAGTTTTTAAGATATCTTGATGAATCTTTTTGTGAGTTATAAAGGAAAGTATTCACCTTTGCGAGAATAAAACAAAGCATGAATATCTCAAGTGGTTTATAAGATATCAAGTTTTGAACTCAACCTAAATTTGTAGCATTTCAAAAAATTAAAATTTTGCTTAATAATTTTTGAAAAATCGTAAAAAATCGAGTTCTTAAAATATCTTGATGAATCTTTTTGTGAGTTATAAAGGAAAGTATTCACCTTTGCGAGAATAAAACAAAGCATGAATATCTCAAGTGGTTTATAAGATATCAAGTTTTGAACTCAACCTAAATTTGTAGCATTTCAAAAAATTAAAAATTTGCTTAATAATTTTTGAAAAATCGTAAAAAATCGAGTTCTTAAAATATCTTGATGAATCTTTTTGTGAGTTATAAAGGAAAGTATTCACCTTTGCGAGAATAAAACAAAGCATGAATATCTCAAGTGGTTTATAAGATATCAAGTTTTGAACTCAACCTAAATTTGTAGCATTTCAAAAAATTAAAAATTTGCTTAATAATTTTTGAAAAATCGTAAAAAATCGAGTTCTTAAAATATCTTGATGAATCTTTTTGTGAGTTATAAAGGAAAGTATTCACCTTTGCGAGAATAAAACAAAGCATGAATATCTCAAGTGGTTTATAAGATATCAAGTTTTGAACTCAACCTAAATTTGTAGCATTTCAAAAAATTAAAAATTTGCTTAATAATTTTTGAAAAATCGTAAAAAATCGAGTTCTTAAAATATCTTGATGAATCTTTTTGTGAGTTATAAAGGAAAGTATTCACCTTTGCGAGAATAAAACAAAGCATGAATATCTCAAGTGGTTTATAAGATATCAAGTTTTGAACTCAACCTAAATTTGTAGCATTTCAAAAAATTAAAAATTTGCTTAATAATTTTTGAAAAATCGTAAAAAATCGAGTTCTTAAAATATCTTGATGAATCTTTTTGTGATTTATAAAGGAAAGTATACTCTTTTGGGAGAATAAAATAAAGCATGAGTATCTCAAGTGGTTTTTGAGATATCAAGTTTTGAACTCAACCTACATTTTTAGCATTTCAAAAAATTAAAAATTTGCTTAATAATTTTTGAAAAATCGTAAAAAATCGAATTCTTAAGATATCTTGATGAATCTTTTTGTGATTTATAAAGGAAAGTATACACCTTTGCGAGAATAAAACAAAGCATTAGTATCTCAAGTGGTTTTAGAGGTACCAAGTTTTGAACTCAACCTACATTTTTAGCATTTCAAAAAATTAAAAATTTGCTTAATAATTTTTGAAAAATCGTAAAAAATCAAGTTTTTAAGATATCTTGATGAATCTTTTTGTGAGTTATAAAGGAAAGTATTCACCTTTGCGAGAATAAAACAAAGCATGAATATCTCAAGTGGTTTATAAGATATCAAGTTTTGAACTCAACCTAAATTTGTAGCATTTCAAAAAATTAAAATTTTGCTTAATAATTTTTGAAAAATCGTAAAAAATCGAGTTCTTAAAATATCTTGATGAATCTTTTTGTGAGTTATAAAGGAAAGTATTCACCTTTGCGAGAATAAAACAAAGCATGAATATCTCAAGTGGTTTATAAGATATCAAGTTTTGAACTCAACCTAAATTTGTAGCATTTCAAAAAATTAAAAATTTGCTTAATAATTTTTGAAAAATCGTAAAAAATCGAGTTCTTAAAATATCTTGATGAATCTTTTTGTGAGTTATAAAGGAAAGTATTCACCTTTGCGAGAATAAAACAAAGCATGAATATCTCAAGTGGTTTATAAGATATCAAGTTTTGAACTCAACCTAAATTTGTAGCATTTCAAAAAATTAAAATTTTGCTTAATAATTTTTGAAAAATCGTAAAAAATCGAGTTCTTAAAATATCTTGATGAATCTTTTTGTGAGTTATAAAGGAAAGTATTCACCTTTGCGAGAATAAAACAAAGCATGAATATCTCAAGTGGTTTATAAGATATCAAGTTTTGAACTCAACCTAAATTTGTAGCATTTCAAAAAATTAAAAATTTGCTTAATAATTTTTGAAAAATCGTAAAAAATCGAGTTCTTAAAATATCTTGATGAATCTTTTTGTGAGTTATAAAGGAAAGTATTCACCTTTGCGAGAATAAAACAAAGCATGAATATCTCAAGTGGTTTATAAGATATCAAGTTTTGAACTCAACCTAAATTTGTAGCATTTCAAAAAATTAAAAATTTGCTTAATAATTTTTGAAAAATCGTAAAAAATCGAGTTCTTAAAATATCTTGATGAATCTTTTTGTGAGTTATAAAGGAAAGTATTCACCTTTGCGAGAATAAAACAAAGCATGAATATCTCAAGTGGTTTATAAGATATCAAGTTTTGAACTCAACCTAAATTTGTAGCATTTCAAAAAATTAAAAATTTGCTTAATAATTTTTGAAAAATCGTAAAAAATCGAGTTCTTAAAATATCTTGATGAATCTTTTTGTGATTTATAAAGGAAAGTATACTCTTTTGGGAGAATAAAATAAAGCATGAGTATCTCAAGTGGTTTTTGAGATATCAAGTTTTGAACTCAACCTAAATTTGTAGAATTTCAAAAAATTAAAAATTTACTTAATAATTTTTGAAAAATCGTAAAAAATCGAGTTCTTAAGATATTTTAATGAATCTTTTTGTGATTTATAAAGGAAAGTATACTCTTTTGGGAGAATAAAATAAAGCATTAGTATCTCAAGTGGTTTTTGAGATATCAAGTTTTGAACTCAACCTAAATTTTAGCATTTCATAAAATTAAAAATTTGCTTAATAATTTTTGAAAAATTGTAAAAAATCGAGTTCTTAAGATATCTTGATGAATCTTTTTGCAATTTATAAAGGAAAGTATTCAACTTTGCGAGAATAAAACAAAGCATGAGTATCTCAAGTGGTTTTTGAGATATCAAGTTTTGAACTCAACCTAAAATTTTAGCATTTGAAAAAATTAAAAAATTGCTTAATCATTTTTGAAAAATTGTAAAAAAATGAGATCTTAAGATATCTTGATGAATCTTTTTGTGATTTATATAGGAAATTATACTCTTTTGTGAGAATAAAATAAAGCGTTAGTATCTCAAGTGGTTTTTGAGATATTAAGTTTTGAACTCAACTTAAATTTTTAGCATTTCATAAAATTAAATATGCTTAATCATTTTTGAAAAATTGTAAAAAATCGAGTTCTTAAGATATCTTGATGAATCTTTTTGTGATTTATAAAGGAAAGTATTCACCTTTGCGAGAATAAAACAAAGCATGACTATCTCAAGTATTTTTTTAGATATCAAGTTTTGAACTCAATCTAAATTTGTAGAATTTCAAAAAATTAAAAATTTACTTAATGATTTTTGAAAAATCGTAAAAAATCGAGTTCTTAAGATATTTTAATGAATCTTTTTGTGATTTATAAAGGAAAGTATACTCTTTTGTGAGAATAAAATAAAGCGTTAGTATCTCAAGTGGCTTTTGAGATATCAAGTTTTGAACTCAACCTAAATTTTTAGCATTTCAAAAAATTAAAAATTTGCTTAATAATTTTTGAAAAATCGTAAAAAATCGAGTTCTTAAGATATCTCGATGAATCTTTTTGTGAATTATAAAGGAAAATATACACCTTTGCGAGAATAAAACAAACCATGAGTATCTCAAGTGGTTTTTGAGATATCAAGTTTTGAACTCAACCTAAATTTTTAGCATTTCAAAAAATTAAAAATTTGCTTAATAATTTTTGAAAAATCGTAAAAAATCGAATTCTTAAGATATCTTGATGAATCTTTTTGTGATTTATAAAGGAAAGTATACACCTTTGCGAGAATAAAACAAAGCATTAGTATCTCAAGTGGTTTTAGAGGTACCAAGTTTTGAACTCAACCTACATTTTTAGCATTTCAAAAAATTAAAAATTTGCTTAATAATTTTTGAAAAATCGTAAAAAATCAAGTTTTTAAGATATCTTGATGAATCTTTTTGTGAGTTATAAAGGAAAGTATTCACCTTTGCGAGAATAAAACAAAGCATGAATATCTCAAGTGGTTTATAAGATATCAAGTTTTGAACTCAACCTAAATTTGTAGCATTTCAAAAAATTAAAATTTTGCTTAATAATTTTTGAAAAATCGTAAAAAATCGAGTTCTTAAAATATCTTGATGAATCTTTTTGTGAGTTATAAAGGAAAGTATTCACCTTTGCGAGAATAAAACAAAGCATGAATATCTCAAGTGGTTTATAAGATATCAAGTTTTGAACTCAACCTAAATTTGTAGCATTTCAAAAAATTAAAAATTTGCTTAATAATTTTTGAAAAATCGTAAAAAATCGAGTTCTTAAAATATCTTGATGAATCTTTTTGTGAGTTATAAAGGAAAGTATACTCTTTTGGGAGAATAAAATAAAGCATGAGTATCTCAAGTGATTTTTGAGATATCAAGCTTTGAACTCAACCTAAATGTTTAGTATTTCATAAAATTAAAAATTTGTTTAATAATTTTTAAAAAATTGTAAAAAATCGAGTTCTTAAGATATTTTAATGAATCTTTTTGTGATTTATGAAGGAAAGTATACACCTTTGCGAGAATAAAATAAAGCATGAGTATCTCAAGTGGTTTTTGAGATATCAAGTTTTGAACTCAACCTAAATTATTAGCATTTCAAAAAATTAAAAATTTGCTTAATAATTACTGAAAAATGATTCCGTTTTTGCAAAGTTTTAATAAAAAATCATAACTCGGAGATTCAGAGATTTGAAGAAGGGATCTCAAGCACATTAAATACTAATTAAATTTGCTTCAAACCGCTCCTTATTTCAAAGTGATATCTCAATTAGTTCTTGAGATATGAATTTTTGAAAATTTCTTGATTTTTAACAAATTTATATAATTACGTTTTTGCAAAACATTAATCAAAAAATCACAACTCAGAAATTTAATGATTTGAAAAAATGGTCTTAAACACGTTAAATAGGAAGAAAATTTGCTTCATATTGCTCTTTATTTCAGAGCGATACTTCAATTAATTCTTGAGATACGATTTTTTGAATACGATTTTTCTTAAAAAAATACGATTTTGTTTAAGAATCTTTATCTCAACAATTAAAGGATACATTGAATTACGGCTTTTATCATTAAAATGCTAAGGATTTTCTCTATAATTATCACAAATTACATTGTGATATCTATTTTAAGTAACTACAGTACTTTAACATAGAGTATGTATAAATAACCACATCCGTATAATAAAGTCTTGATAGTTAATTTTAATTATTAATTTCTTTAAAGAAAGCAAATGGTGTAACAATTACACCATTTGAAATAGCAAAAATCAATTAAATACTTAAAAGAATCTTTAAAAGCATTAATAAAAACATCTACAGCGTGGGTGCAAAGTACCATTTCTCGGAAACTAATTGTAAAAATTGGCAGAAAAAAATTATCTTATGATTTTTTTAATTCATATCAATCGAAGAAAATGTTTTATCTAAAATTTTTGAGAAAAATGATCGAAATTTCTCATAAAATGTTCCTATTTAAGAACGTCAATTTAAGAATGGTATCTCAATTTTGAGATACTTGTACATTTCAGTTTTATGGGTGTCCAATCTCGGAATTTCTAGAGTCTATAAGAGACTTTATATAATTACTAAAATATTCAGGGAACGAATGAACGAACATTTTGGAAGACACAAAATCGTTCATTTTTAAATTAAATTCCAAAAATTAAATAATAACCTAGACATAAATATTTTTAAACCAATATCTTTTTTTCTTTATCACTCTTTGTTTCCCTAATAACGGAAACTCCACTTAAAAGCGCCACGGTAAAGCTTTCAAACGAAACATTTTATCTCCCCCTTTAAGCGATACGATGTCCGTTAAACTCACTTTAAAAGAACAAAAATTGTAAATGCGACGATTGTTAAAACGCAAATGAGTTATTTTGAAGCTATAAAAATGGTTAAACAAGTTTCTCAAAATTTTTTTCGTCTCGTTTCTTGTTGAGGCTCGTAAAAAGCTCGTTCGATTTCACACCCATTTACAAGGAGAGTTGTTTGAGGATTTATAGTTATACCTCCAAACAAAAAGTAACAAACAAAAATTAAAACGAATCGATTAAAATGCACGGAGCGCGTTTGGGTTACTCCGAATAACTTTAGTTAGTATGGGTATAAAGCGTTTAACCTAGAACTACTTCTTTTTGAGGCACCCAAAGAATTTTTAATGTCTTGACACGATTAAAAAATGATCCAAAACTTCCTGTCTTCGTGATCCTCTCTCAATTTCATTGTCTAAAACGGTTTTACTGAATGCACACGTGTTCAAATACAAAACCTTCTTATTAGTAATGCACTTTAAATAGGAAGGGGGAGAATTTATAATTAATCTAAATCACTCAAATAAAACTTAATGCAGAATCACGTTGAATTTGTTTGAGTTAAGTTTCTGTTTTGGATATGATAAAAATTATTTATCACCCAATTTTTGTGTCCACCTGTTCTTCTTTCTCTTGTGGTGGGTTCTTAAAAAGAACCTGGATCTTGCTCCCACATGTGGACCCTTTATAAGATTCTTTTATAACGCTCATCCGAAAAGAGGGTAGTTTTTTTGTTCGGTTAAAAAAATCTCTACCGGGGCCGGATGTACAAATTGTACGCCTCCAATATGGAAATATTACGATATATCCGCCTTCTTTTTTATCCACAACAGAAGGTGTACCAAAGAAAAAACTAAGAAGAAGAAAAAAATAAAAAGAGGAAAATCTGGAGATCTTTTTTGCTAAGAATTTTTTTAAGAGGATACGGAAGAAGGAACACGTGGTTGTAGAAAGGTATCGATAACGTTAAAAAAGAAATGAGGAAAAAATAAATATTTTAAATTAATGAGTTTGGTTCCCAAAAGAAAAAGAAAATGGGGATTGAGTCTCAAGAGAAATAAGGAAGTTCTTTCACTCCATTCAAGCAACCTAAAGTCAACAGAAACGTAATCAACCCTCGCATAAAAAATTTATAAGACGAACAAAAAAAAAAGCGAGGGGTTTGCAAAAACTCACATTTGCTTAGTTTCAAAAAGATTTTTTTTCTATTTCTACTTTTAGACTTAAAAACCACTCAATAATCCTTTTCAAGTGGGCCACACTCAATAGATTCTCATAAAATTTCTTAGCGGGTGGTCGGTTTTACCAAAACCATCGTAAAATCTAAAATTAAATCCCTTTTTGTTTGTTGATTTAAAATTTTTCAAAAAATAAGTACTTAAAATACCGTGCTTTACCATTTACAGGAAGCGGCTTATCTTTTTAGCAACAGGAAGTCCTAATTCTGATCTTCTAAACAAAACGTAGGTAATAATTAGGAACGTTGTATTCGTTTACGGTAGAAAGATTTCATTGCATGTGAATACACAATTGAACACAACCAACCTAAATACAAGATTTTTTTTACCTTCATTTTATGTTACCTTCAAAAGGAAAATTAAAATTAATAAAGTTATTGTTAATTTGATGCGAGCCCAATTTTATTTTTTAGATATAAATTTTTGTGTTAAAAAAGAACCAGTTGGTTAATGTGGCGACGTCCAACACCATCATCCCTTAATGAGATTTCGACCTTTCTCTGATTTCTACACCATCTGCCGTTCGTTCTAAACCGGAGTGGTTTAAGATTCAAAAGATACAGGTGATGATTTTTTTTTATTTCAATAAAATTATTTTGGTTCTTTAGATGCATTGATAAACTTGATAACAGTGAACGAAATCGGTTCCTGTACATTTTAGTAAATATATAAAGTCAACTATAGACGATTTTATTTTCACTCAGCCGAGGTCGCGTAGCGGGCGAGGCGCAATAAATTTCTAAAATGAACGAAATCGTTTCCTGTATATCTTAGTAAATATATAATGCCTTTTAGAGACGATTTTATTATCACTCCGCCAAGGTCGCGTAGCGGGCGAGGCGTTACAGTCTTTCAAAATGAACGAAATCATTCCCTGTATATCTTAGTAAATATGTAAAGTCTCCTATAGACGATTTTATTTTCACTCTGCCGTGGTCGCATAGCGTCCGAGGCGCTCGATTTGAAAATTCGTCCATTTTGGAAAATTGTAACGCCTCGCCCGCTACGCGACCTCGGCGGAGTGAAGATGGAATCGTCTTATAGGAATCTTTGTATGTTTACTAAGATATACAAGAAACGATTCCTCTTCACTTCGCCGAGGTCGCGTAGCGGGCGAGGCACTAGATTTTAATGTTAAGATAAAATAGCCCATTTTGGAATGTAATGCCTCGCCCGCTACGTGACCTCGGCGAAGTGAGAGTAAAATCATCTATAAGAGACTTTATATATTTACTAAGATATACAAGAAACGATTTCTCTTCACTTCGCCGAGGTCGCGTAGCGGGCGAGGCGCTCGGTTAGAAATTTCGTCCATTTTGGAAAATTGTAGCGCCTCGCCGGCTACGCGACCTCGGCGGAGTGAAGATAGAATCGTCTTATACGAGTCTGTATATTTACTAAGATATACAAGAAATGATTTCGCTTCACTTCGCCGAAGTCGCGTAGCGGGCGAGGCGCTCGATTAGAAATTTCGTCCATTTTGGCAAATTGTAGCGCCTCGCCAGCTACGCGACCTCGGTGGAGTGAAGATAGAATCGTCTTATACGAGTCTGTATATTTACTAAGATATACAAGAAATGATTTCGCTTCACTTCGCCGAGGTCGCGTAGCGGGCGAGGCGCTCGATTAGAAATTTCGTCCATTTTGGCAAATTGTAGCGCCTCGCCAGCTACGCGACCTCGGTGGAGTGAAGATAGAATCGTCTTATACGAGTCTGTATATTTACTAAGATATACAAGAAATGATTTCGCTTCACTTCGCCGAGGTCGCGTAGCGGGCGAGGCACTCGATTAGAAATTTCGTCCATTTTGGAAAATTGTAACGCCTCGCCCGCAAGTGACCTCGGCGCAGTAAGAATAAAATCGTCTTATAGAAGAGTATATGTTTACTAAGATATACAAGGACCGATATCGCCTCAAATCGCCGAGATCGCTTACAGGCGAGGCGCTGGATTTGAAATATTAACACGAAATCGTCCATTTTGGAAAATTGCAGCGCCTCGCCCGCTGCACGACCTCGGCGGAGTGAAAATTAAATCGTCTTATAGAAGACTTTATAGATTTACAGAGACATACAAGGAACGATTTTCCCCGAAATAATTGAGATGGCTTGCGCACCAGGCTGTGTGCTTGAAATATTAACACAAAGTTGTCCATTTTAGATGATGTAGCGCCTCGCCCGCTACGCGACCTCGGCGAAGTGAAGCGAAATCATTTCTTATATATCTTAGTAAATATACAGACTCGTATAAGACGATTCTATCTTCACTCCACCGAGGTCGCGTAACGGAAGAGGCGCTACACTCTTCCAAAATGAACTATTTTATGTTAATATTTCATATCTAGCGCCTCGCCCGCTACGTGACCTCGGCGAAGTCAGGCAAAATCGTTTCTTGTATATCTTAGTAAATATATAAAGTCTCTTACAGACGATTTTACTCTCACTTCGCCGAGGTCACGTAGCGGGCGAGGCATTACATTCCAAAATGGGCTATTTTATCTTAACATTAAAATCTAGCGCCTCGCCCGCTACGCGACCTCGGCGAAGTGAAGTGAAATCGTTCCTTGTATATCTTGGTAAACATACAAAGACTCCTACAAGACGGTTCCATTTTCACTCAAGCTGAGGTCGGGTAGCGAGCGAGGCGCTACACTTTTCCAAAATGAACTATTTTATGTTAATATTTCATATCCAGCGCCTCGCCCGCTACGCGACCTCGGCGAAGTGAAGCGAAATCGTTCCTTGTATATCTTGCTAAATATACAAAGACTTCTACAAGACGATACCATCTTCACTGCACCGAGGTCGCGTAACAGGCGAGACACGACACTCTTCCAAAATGAACTATTTTATGTTAATATTTCATATCCAGCGCCTCGCCCGTTACGCGACCTCGGCGAAGTAAGGCGAAATCGTTTCTTGTATATCTTAGCAAATATACAAAGACTCCTACAAGACGGTTCCATTTTCACTCAAGCTGAGGTCGGGTAGCGAGCGAGGCGCTACATTTTTCCAAAATGAACTATTTTATGTTAATATTTCATATCCAGCGCCTCGCCCGCTACGCGACCTCGGCGAAGTGAGGCAAAATCGTTTCTTGTATATCTTAGTAAATTTATAAAGTCTCTTATAGACGATTTTACTCTCACTTCGCCGAGGTCACGTAGCGGGCGAGGCATTACATTCCAAAATGGGCTATTTTATCTTAACATTAAAATCTAGCGCCTCGCCCGCTACGCGACCTCGGCGAAGTGAAGCGAAATCGTTCCTTGTATATCTTGGTAAATATACAAAGACTCCTACAAGACGGTTCCATTTTCACTCAAGCTGAGGTCGGGTAGCGAGCGAGGCGCTACACTTTTCCAAAATGAACTATTTTATGTTAATATTTCATATCCAGCGCCTCGCCCGCTACGCGACCTCGGCGAAGTGAAGCGAAATCGTTCCTTATATATCTTGGTAAATATACAAAGACTCCTACAAGACGATACCATCTTCACTGCACCGAGGTCGCGTAACAGGCGAGACACGACACTCTTCCAAAATGAACTATTTTATGTTAATATTTCATATCCAGCGCCTCGCCCGTTACGCGACCTCGGCGAAGTAAGGCGAAATCGTTTCTTGTATATCTTAGTAAATATACAAAGACTCCTACAAAACGGTTCCATTTTCACTCAGCAGGTTTTTATCATACCCCTTTTTCACTATAACCACGATATCATCCGGATTTTCCCTTCCTTAATCTTTCGTCGTACACATTACAAGAATCTACATTTATATTTCCTTCACTCTTGCTACGAGATGATCCGTGGTCCTCCTCCTTCCCATCTCTTACCACAATTTTCTCCTATTCACATATCAAAAACTGCCTTTAAATTTATAAATAGGAGGTACAATTTCCCCCTTTCTTATCCAGGTCCCTATCTGTTTTCTTTGTCGATTGATCTCCTTCAACTCCACCTCTTTCAATTTTCTCAACAGTATTTTCGTGTATATCTTGTATGCCGAATCAAGTAAGTTAATTCCCCAACAACTTCATTCTCACCATCCTTGTTGTTTCCACCATGCCTCGTTATGAATCCACAGTAACATTCTTCAATCATTTTAACACTGCTTCCATTTCCTCTTCTGCTATCTCCTTTCTCCCCCATCAAATTAGTTTTGTTTACACCTGTCAATCATGTATTGTTATACAAAGGAATGTGAAGACAGGTAGCTTATTTTCGCTTACTTATAATTCGTATCTCAAGAACTTATTGAGATATCTCTTTGAAATAAGGAGCGATTTGAAGCAAATTTAATTAGTATTTAATGCGCTTGAGATCCTTTCTTCAAATCTTTCAATCTCAGAATTATAATTTTTTTATTAAAACTTTGCATAAACATAATCTTATGTGTTTGATAAAAATGAAGAAATTTTCAAAGAATCGTATCTCAAGAACCAATTGAGATATCGCTCTGAAATAAAGAGCAACTTGAAGCAAATTTTGTTGCTATTTAACGTGCTTAAGATCGTTTTTCCAAATCATTAAATCTCTGAGTTATGATTTTTTAATTGAAGCTTTGCGAAAACATTATTATATAAATTTGTTAAAAATCAAGAAATTTTCAAAAATTCATATCTCAAGAACTAATCGAGATATCACTTTGAAATAAAAAGCAACTTGACGCAAATTTTGTAGCTATTTAACGTGTTTAAGATCGTTTTTCCAAATCATTAAATTTCTGAGTTGTGATTTTTTGATTAAAGCTTTGCAAAAACATAATTATATATATTTGTTAAAAATCAAGAAATTTTCAAAAATTCGTATCTCAAGAACTAATTGAGATATCACTTTGAAATAAAAAGCAACTTGACGCAAATTTTGTTGCTATTTAACGTGCTTAAGATCGTTTTTCCAAATCATTAAATCTCTGAGTTATGATTTTTTAATTGAAGCTTTGCGAAAACGTTATTATATAAATTTGTTAAAAATCGAGAAATTTTCAAAAATTCATATCTCAAGAACTAATTGAGATATCACTTTGAAATAAAAAGCAACTTGAAGCAAATTTTGTTTCTATTTAACGTGCTTAAGATCGTTTTTCCAAATAATTCAATATCTGAGTTGTGATTTTTTGATTAAAGCTATGCAAAAACATAATTATATATATTTGTTAAAAATCATGAATTTTTCAAAAATTCGTATCTCAAGAACTAATTGAGATATCACTTTGAAATAAAAAGCAACTTGAAGCAAATTTTGTTGCTATTTAACGTGCTTAAGATCATTTTTCCAAATAATTAAATATCTGAGTTGTGATTTTTTGATTAAAGCTATGCAAAAACATAATTATATATATTTGTTAAAAATCATGAATTTTTCAAAAATTCGTATCTCAAGAATTAATTGCGATATCATTTTGAAATAAAAAGTAACTTGACGCAAATTTTGTTGCTATTTAACGTGCTTAAGATCGTTTTTCCAAATCATTAAATCTTTGAGTTATGATTTTTTAATTGAAGCTTTGCGAAAACGTTATTATATAAATTTGTTAAAAATCGAGAAATTTTCAAAAATTCGTATCTCAAGAACTAATTGAGATATCACTTTGAAATAAAAAGCAACTTGAAGCAAATTTTGTCGTTATTTAACGTGCTTAAGATCGTTTTTCCAAATCATTAAATTTCTGAGTTGTCATTTTTTGATTAAAGCTATGCAAAAACATAATTATATATATTTGTTAAAAATCATGAATTTTTCAAAAATTCGTATCTCAAGAACTAATTGAGATATCACTTTGAAATAAAAAGCAACTTGAAGCAAATTTTGTTGCTATTTAACGTGCTTAAGATCATTTTTCCAAATAATTAAATATCTGAGTTGTGATTTTTTGATTAAAGCTATGCAAAAACATAATTATATATATTTGTTAAAAATCATGAATTTTTCAAAAATTCGTATCTCAAGAATTAATTGCGATATCATTTTGAAATAAAAAGTAACTTGACGCAAATTTTGTTGCTATTTAACGTGCTTAAGATCGTTTTTCCAAATCATTAAATCTTTGAGTTATGATTTTTTAATTGAAGCTTTGCGAAAACGTTATTATATAAATTTGTTAAAAATCGAGAAATTTTCAAAAATTCGTATCTCAAGAACTAATTGAGATATCACTTTGAAATAAAAAGCAACTTGAAGCAAATTTTGTCGTTATTTAACGTGCTTAAGATCGTTTTTCCAAATCATTAAATTTCTGAGTTGTCATTTTTTGATTAAAGCTATGCAAAAACATAATTATATATATTTGTTAAAAATCATGAATTTTTCAAAAATTCGTATCTCAAGAACTAATTGAGATATCACTTTGAAATAAAAAGCAACTTGAAGCAAATTTTGTTGCTATTTAACGTGCTTAAGATCATTTTTCCAAATAATTAAATATCTGAGTTGTGATTTTTTGATTAAAGCTATGCAAAAACATAATTATATATATTTGTTAAAAATCATGAATTTTTCAAAAATTCGTATCTCAAGAATTAATTGCGATATCATTTTGAAATAAAAAGTAACTTGACGCAAATTTTGTTGCTATTTAACGTGCTTAAGATCGTTTTTCCAAATCATTAAATCTTTGAGTTATGATTTTTTAATTGAAGCTTTGCGAAAACGTTATTATATAAATTTGTTAAAAATCGAGAAATTTTCAAAAATTCGTA
Organism: Onthophagus sagittarius; assembly: GCA_036711965.1. Classification (NCBI taxonomy): domain Eukaryota; kingdom Metazoa; phylum Arthropoda; class Insecta; order Coleoptera; family Scarabaeidae; genus Onthophagus; species Onthophagus sagittarius. Next base: position 15,402,422 of record JASERS010000008.1, read on the forward strand.
TCTCAAGAACTAATTGAGATATCACTTTGAAATAAAAAGCAACTTGAAGCAAATTTTGTCGTTATTTAACGTGCTTAAGATCGTTTTTCCAAATCATTAAATTTCTGAGTTGTCATTTTTTGATTAAAGCTATGCAAAAACATAATTATATATATTTGTTAAAAATCATGAATTTTTCAAAAATTCGTATCTCAAGAACTAATTGAGATATCACTTTGAAATAAAAAGCAACTTGAAGCAAATTTTGTTGCTATTTAACGTGCTTAAGATCATTTTTCCAAATAATTAAATATCTGAGTTGTGATTTTTTGATTAAAGCTATGCAAAAACATAATTATATATATTTGTTAAAAATCATGAATTTTTCAAAAATTCGTATCTCAAGAACTAATTGAGATATCACTTTGAAATAAAAAGCAACTTGAAGCAAATTTTGTTGCTATTTAACGTGCTTAAGATCATTTTTCCAAATAATTAAATATCTGAGTTGTGATTTTTTGATTAAAGCTATGCAAAAACATAATTATATATATTTGTTAAAAATCATGAATTTTTCAAAAATTCGTATCTCAAGAACTAATTGAGATATCACTTTGAAATAAAAAGCAACTTGAAGCAAATTTTGTTGCTATTTAACGTGCTTAAGATCGTTTTTCCAAATCATTAAATTTCTGAGTTGTGATTTTTTGATTAAAGCTGTGCAAGAACGTAATTATATAAATTTGTTAAAAATTTAGAAATTTTCAAAAATTCGTATCTCAAGAACTAATTGAGATATCACTTTGAAATAAAAAGCAGCTTGAAGCAAATTTTGTTGCTATTTAACGTGCTTAAGATCGTTTTTCCAAATCATTAAATCTCTGAGTTATGATTTTTTAATTGAAGCTTTGCGAAAACGTTATTATATAAATTTGTTAAAAATCGAGAAATTTTCAAAAATTCGTATCTCAAGAACTAATTGAGATATCACTTTGAAATAAAAAGCAACTTGAAGCAAATTTTGTCGTTATTTAACGTGCTTAAGATCGTTTTTCCAAATCATTAAATTTCTGAGTTGTCATTTTTTGATTAAAGCTGTGCAAGAACGTAAATATATAAATTTGTTAAAAATTTAGAAATTTTCAAAAATTCGTATCTCAAGAACTAATTGAGATATCACTTTGAAATAAAAAGCAACTTGAAGCAAATTTTGTTGCTATTTAACGTGCTTAAGATCGTTTTTCCAAATCATTAAATCTCTGAGTTATGATTTTTTAATTGAAGCTTTGCGAAAACGTTATTATATAAATTTGTTAAAAATCAAGAAATTTTCAAAAATTCGTATCTCAAGAACTAATTGAGATATCACTTTGAAATAAAAAGCAACTTGAAGCAAATTTTGTCGTTATTTAACGTGCTTAAGATCGTTTTTCCAAATCATTAAATTTCTGAGTTGTCATTTTTTGATTAAAGCTATGCAAAAACATAATTATATATATTTGTTAAAAATCATGAATTTTTCAAAAATTCGTATCTCAAGAACTAATTGAGATATCACTTTGAAATAAAAAGCAACTTGAAGCAAATTTTGTTGCTATTTAACGTGCTTAAGATCATTTTTCCAAATAATTAAATATCTGAGTTGTGATTTTTTGATTAAAGCTATGCAAAAACATAATTATATATATTTGTTAAAAATCATGAATTTTTCAAAAATTCGTATCTCAAGAACTAATTGAGATATCACTTTGAAATAAAAAGCAACTTGAAGCAAATTTTGTTGCTATTTAACGTGCTTAAGATCGTTTTTCCAAATCATTAAATTTCTGAGTTGTGATTTTTTGATTAAAGCTGTGCAAGAACGTAATTATATAAATTTGTTAAAAATTTAGAAATTTTCAAAAATTCGTATCTCAAGAACTAATTGAGATATCACTTTGAAATAAAAAGCAGCTTGAAGCAAATTTTGTTGCTATTTAACGTGCTTAAGATCGTTTTTCCAAATCATTAAATCTCTGAGTTATGATTTTTTAATTGAAGCTTTGCGAAAACGTTATTATATAAATTTGTTAAAAATCGAGAAATTTTCAAAAATTCGTATCTCAAGAACTAATTGAGATATCACTTTGAAATAAAAAGCAACTTGAAGCAAATTTTGTCGTTATTTAACGTGCTTAAGATCGTTTTTCCAAATCATTAAATTTCTGAGTTGTCATTTTTTGATTAAAGCTGTGCAAGAACGTAAATATATAAATTTGTTAAAAATTTAGAAATTTTCAAAAATTCGTATCTCAAGAACTAATTGAGATATCACTTTGAAATAAAAAGCAACTTGAAGCAAATTTTGTTGCTATTTAACGTGCTTAAGATCGTTTTTCCAAATCATTAAATCTCTAAATTATTTATATTATATTCTCTCTATACATTCTCATCTCACAATCACCAAGAATGTAGTTTCATTTCAAAGCATAAAATTCAACCGCTGAAAGTTCTTTTTAATCTCTGATATCTTTGCTAAATTAGTTGCATTCTGTATTCGGGGGAAGGCATTTTTATTTCCCTCTTTGCTGAAAGCACTCAGCTTTAGAGTCCTTTCAGCCCATTTTTTTGGTTATTGCCAATCTGAATATCTCCAAAAATGGAAAACTTTAATACTTAGAGAGCCACATTCGCATAGTACGTGTTGTACTGATTCTTCCTCCTCATTTTTCTTCAATGTTCCGTAGGTGCCTCTGTAGATGCTAGTGTCCATTGATTTAACCAAACATAGGTTTTTTTTGACAGTTTTATAAATTAGCTAACATACTCTTTAGTGCTTTTAACATCTTTCCACACTATCATCTAACTGTAGGCTTTAACTATTTTTACCTCTTCGTGGTAAAGTGTAATCTTCTCAATCAGTGGCAAAAATAACTTCTTCAGCGATACGATTTTTAATTAAAAAAGGATTTTAAAAAGATGATTATGAGGATGGAGATGTTACGGCTAAAGAAAGACGATAAATAAAAAAAGAAACGAGATGAGAGTGGGTGTTGTTGCTACCATGAGGAATTACGCGGCATACTCTTCTTCAAAGAGACGTGCGCTTATGGTGGGAGGCGAAAACCTTCCGCAGTTCATAGAGTTCGAACGAAACGAAACGGTTCGTCAGTCGGTCTTCTGCTAAGTTCGGTCGAGGAACGACGTCGAGCGTCCTCCAGCAGTCCTCAACAGAGCGTGACTACAACGTCCGGTATCGCGGGGTTTTGTTGAATGTATGGTACAAGTTACCACGACAACAACCAACGTGATCGATACAATAAACTCGATTTTGTGTGACCAAAATAAAACGATTTGTGCCCGAAAAATTGGAATGTTTTAATCAAAAAGAAAATTGACTCAATTTAAGAAGACGAGAAGCAAAAAGATCAGGAGAAATGGAAGGATTCAAAATTTTCTTAATAATTTTAATCACCTATTCAGTTCGAATCGATTCTTTGGAATTAAAATCGGGGGCTTATGAAGATTTAGTCATCACGATTTCCGATGAAGTGCCAGCGAATAGATGCAAAGATATTCTTTTAAACCTTGAGGTAAGAAATTTCCCATCAATTCTAATGATGCAAAATGAATCACGATTTATTTAAAAATAACTAAATAACCAACATTGCAAATGACTTAGTAAATAAATTTCGTAACCATTGGAAATTGAGGACGCAAACATCGAATTACAATCGATACGAAAAAAAAATTACGTAATTGTGTTGCAAAATTCGACGAATTTATAATGAATCATCGTTTTTTCACCCCAAAATGTAACATACACCAATTACACCAACTCATTTATTGATTAACGAAGCCTTAAAACAAAAAATAAAATTAAAATTGAGATGATTTTCAAGGTTACCAATAAACAATTACGTTTTGCGCAATTTGTGAAGCGTTTAACGTGACGTAACGTTGTTTTGTTGAATTTAAAAATGATTTTAAAATTAAATCATCGCAACGTGAGAACACAAACTCAAACTTTTAACTGAGTTTGAGTGAGAAGAAGAATAAAGCGGTTTAAAACGGCTTCGTGACTTCAACGCCGGCACATTTCCAAGTCGAATCGAAATTGCCGCTTTTCGCAATCCGCAATCATCATCAAAACGTAATTCGATTAAAAATTACTTAAAATGATTAATTTCAAGGTCCAAATTTTCTTAATTTTTAGAAAAAAATTTGTGTAGATTTTTCTTTTAACCCTTTAATCAAGAATTTGCTTTGAAAGGACGAGAATTTAGAAGATTTTTAATTATTAAGATTATTTAATATTTTGGCAGTTTTGAAGATTTATTTTGAAGATTCCTCTTTTTCATTTAAATCGTTTCCCAAAAATCGACCATATCTCAAAAAATAAGTTTCAAAAAGCCCTTTTAAACGAATATTCTTTAATAAATGTTATTTTTTTTTATTCTTTAATAGTTAGTGAACCAGAAAATCAGTTACAACCTAGATACGAGAAGATTGCGGGAATAAAAAGAAAATTTTCGAAATACACACTAAAAATCCAAAATTTTGTTATAACAGTTTAACGTCAAAATCTCTAAAAAACCTCGTTTTTATTGCAAAACTTTTTCATAATTCAAAAATGAAAATGGATAATCAAAGAGCTCATTCGTAAAAATTGTTCTTAATGGTGTCGAAAAGCATAATCCATAACGCGAAAATAAAGAATTTGCAAAAATACAGCAAATATCTTCAAAATATAACAATTTCGGATTTTCAGTACAAAAATTAATCACGATTCAAAATCTAAAATGGATAGAAAGATACTTTTTGCATAAATATTGTTGATAATGAACTATAAACGCTTAATTCATAACCAGATGTAACCAAAACCAACTGGGGGATTGTCTAAAAAATCTACAAAAGTGCCATCATTTAAGAGTTTTTAAAAGAAAATTGTTTAATATTACATAATTGTGTTTTTTAAATTATCGACATATTTTTGATTCATTTCTAATATTTCACTGATTTTAAATTTACGTATTTTGTTTAATTAAATAATAAAAATCAAAACACGTTTCTTTCACAATCAATATTAAGAAAGGAGTACATAATAGAAGATAAATTAAATTGATTCAACTTCTAAGGCTCATTTACTACCTTTACTATCTTTTGCTTAATAATTGAAAGTAATTTTATAACAATTTTTCAAAAAATCGATTTTTCAGGAATTTTTAAATTTATATTTAAATTTAAAAATTGTTATGAGATTACTTTGAATTACTAATTGAAGCATCTACTTTCTAAAAGTGAAGTCAATTTGAAAACATCTCACTAAGTTCTTGAGATATTAGCTGTTGAACTTTATTGGGATTTTTCCAATATTTTGAATAAGTTTAAAAATTCTTGAAAAATTGATTTCTTGGAAAATTGTTACAAAATTACTTTCAATTACCAACTGAAGCATCTACTTTCCAAAAGTGAAGTCAATTTGAAAATATCTCACTTAGCTCTTGAGATATTAGCTGTTGAACTTAATTGGGATTTTTCCAATATTTTGAATAAGTTTAAAAATTCTTGAAAAATTGATTTTTTGAAAAATTGTTACGAAATTAATTTCAAGTACTAATTGAAGTATCTACTTTCCAAAAGTGAAGTCAGTTTGAAAATATCTCACTTAGTTCTTGAGATATTAGCTGTTGAACTTAATTTGGATTTTTCCAATATTTTGAATAAGTTTAAAAATTCTTGAAAAATTGATTTTTTGGAAAATTGTTACGAAATTACTTTGAATTACCAATTGAAGCATCTACTTTCCAAAAGTAAAGTCAATTTGAAAACATCTCACTTAGTTCTTGAGATATAAACTGCTGAACTTAATTGGGATTTTTCCAATATTTTGAATAAATTTAAAAATTCCTGAAAAATCGATTTTTTGGAAAATTGTTACGAAATTAATTTCAAGTACTAATTAAAGCATCTACTTTCTAAAAGTGAAGTCAATTTAAAAATATCTCACTTAGTTCTTGAGATATAAACTGCTGAACTTAATTGGGATTTTTCCAATATTTTGAATAAATTTAAAAATTCTTGAAAAATCGATTTTTTGAAAAATTGTTACGAAATTAATTTCAAGTACTAATTGAAGTATCTACTTTCTAAAAGTGAAGTCAGTTTAAAAATATCTCACTTAGTTCTTGAGATATTAGCTGTTGAACTTAATGGAGATTTTTCCAATATTTTGAATAAATTTAAAAATTCCTGAAAAATCGATTTTTTGGAAAATTGTTACGAAATTAATTTCAAGTACTAATTGAAGCATCTACTTTCTAAAAGTGAAGTCAATTTGACAATATCTCCCTTAGTTCTTGAGATATAAGCTGTTGAACTTAATTGGGATTTTTCCAATATTTTGAATAAATTTAAAAATTCTTGAAAAATCGATTTTTTGGAAAATTGTTTACAATATATGAAATATTAACATAAAATAGTTCATTTTGGAAGAGTGTCGTGTCTCGCCTGTTACGCGACCTCGGTGCAGTGAAGATGATATCGTCTTGTAGTCTTTGTATATTTATCAAGATGTACAAGGAACGATTTCGCTTCACTTCGCCGAGGTCGCGTAGCGGGCGAGGCGCTGGATATGAAATATTAACATAAAATAGTTCATTTTGGAAAAGTGTAGCGCCTCGCTCGCTACCCGACCTCAGCTTGAGTGAAAATGGAACCGTCTTGTAGGAGTCTTTGTATATTTACCAAGATATACAAGGAACGATTTCGCTTCACTTCGCCGAGGTCGCGTAGCGGGCGAGGCGCTGGATATGAAATATTAACATAAAATAGTTCATTTTGGAAAAGTGTAGCGCCTCGCTCGCTACCCGACCTCAGCTTGAGTGAAAATGGAACCGTCTTGTAGGAGTCTTTGTATATTTACCAAGATATACAAGGAACGATTTCGCTTCACTTCGCCGAGGTCGCGTAGCGGGCGAGGCGCTAGATTTTAATGTTAAGATAAAATAGCCCATTTTGGAATGTAATGCCTCGCCCGCTACGTGACCTCGGCGAAGTGAGAGTAAAATCGTCTATAAGAGACTTTATATATTTACTAAGATATACAAGAAACGATTTTGCCTCACTTCGCCGAGGTCGCGTAGCGGGCGAGGCGCTGGATTTTAATATTAACATAAAATAGTCCATTTTGGAAGATTGCAGCGCATAAAATCGTTTATTATGAAAGATTCTAGCGCCTCGCCCGCTACGCGACCTCGGCGAAGTGGGAATAAAATCGTCTTATAGAAGACTTTTAAGGATTTTTCTCAATTCAAAAAAATAAATTTCTCTTAAATAGCCCATTTTGGAATGTAATGCCTCGCCCGCTACGTGACCTCGGCGAAGTGAGAGTAAAATCGTCTATAAGAGACTTTATATATTTACTAAGATATACAAGAAACGATTTTACCTCACTTCGCCGAGGTCGCGTAGCGGGCGAGGCGCTGGATTTTAATATTAACATAAAATAGTCCATTTTGGAAGATTGCAGCGCATAAAATCGTTTATTATGAAAGATTCTAGCGCCTCGCCCGCTACGCGACCTCGGCGAAGTGGGAATAAAATCGTCTTATAGAAGACTTTTAAGGATTTTTCTCAATTCAAAAAAATAAATTTCTCTTAAATAGCCCATTTTGGAATGTAATGCCTCGCCCGCTACGTGACCTCGGCGAAGTGAGAGTAAAATCGTCTATAAGAGACTTTATATATTTACTAAGATATACAAGAAACGATTTTGCCTCACTTCGCCGAGGTCGCGTAGCGGGCGAGGCGCTAGATATGAAATATTAACATAAAATAGTTCATTTTGGAAGAGTGTAGCGCCTCTTCCGCTACGCGACCTCGGTGGAGTGAAGATAGAATCGTCTTATACGAGTCTGTATATTTACTAAGATATACAAGAAATGATTTCGCTTCACTTCGCCGAGGTCGCGTAGCGGGCGAGGCGCTACATCATCCAAAATGGACAACTTTGTGTTAATATTTCAAGCACACAGCCTGGTGCGCAAGCCATCTCAATTATTTCGGGGAAAATCGTTCCTTGTATGTCTCTGTAAATCTATAAAGTTTTCCATAAGACGATTTAATTTTCACTCCGCCGAGGTCGCGTAGCGGGCGAGGCGCTGCAATTTTCCAAAATGGACGATTTCGTGTTAATATTTCAAATCCAGCGCCTCGCCTGTAAGCGATCTCGGCGATTTGAGGCGATATCGTTCCTTGTATATCTTAGTAAACATATACTCTTCTATAAGACGATTTTATTCTTACTGCGCCGAGGTCACTTGCGGGCGAGGCGTTACAATTTTTCAAAATGGACGAAATTTCTAATCGAACGCCTCGCCCGCTACGCGACCTCGGCGAAGTGAAGCGAAATCATTTCTTGTATATCTTAGTAAATATACAGACTCGTATAAGACGATTCTATCTTCACTCCGCCGAGGTCGCGTAGCCGGCGAGGCGCTACAATTTGCCAAAATGGACGAAATTTCTAATCGAGCGCCTCGCCCGCTACGCGACCTCGGCGAAGTGAAGCGAAATCATTTCTTGTATATCTTAGTAAATATACAGACTCGTATAAGACGATTCTATCTTCACTCCGCCGAGGTCGCGTAGCCGGCGAGGCGCTACAATTTTCCAAAATGGACGAAATTTCTGATCGAGCGCCTCGCCCGCTACGCGACCTCGGCGAAGATAAGCGAAATCATTTCTTGTATATCTTAGTAAATATACAGACTCGTATAAGACGATTCTATCTTCACTCCGCCGAGGTCGCGTAGCCGGCGAGGCGCTACAATTTTCCAAAATGGACGAAATTTCTAATCGAGCGCCTCGCCCGCTACGCGACCTCGGCGAAGTGAAGCGAAGTGAAGCGAAATCATTTCTTGTATATCTTAGTAAATATACAGACTCGTATAAGACGATTCTATCTTCACTCCGCCGAGGTCGCGTAGCCGGCGAGGCGCTACAATTTTCCAAAATGGACGAAATTTCTAATCGAGCGCCTCGCCCGCTACGCGACCTCGGCGAAGTGAAGCGAAGTGAAGCGAAATCATTTCTTGTATATCTTAGTAAATATACAGACTCGTATAAGACGATTCTATCTTCACTCCGCCGAGGTCGCGTAGCCGGCGAGGCGCTACAATTTTCCAAAATGGACGAAATTTCTAATCGAGCGCCTCGCCCGCTACGCGACCTCGGCGAAGTGAAGCGAAATCATTTCTTGTATATCTTAGTAAATATACAGACTCGTATAAGACGATTCTATCTTCACTCCGCCGAGGTCGCGTAGCCGGCGAGGCGCTACAATTTTCCAAAATGGACGAAATTTCTAATCGAGCGCCTCGCCCGCTACGCGACCTCGGCGAAGTGAGGCAAAATCGTTTCTTGTATATCTTAGTAAATATATAAAGTCTCTTATAGACGATTTTACTCTCACTTCGCCGAGGTCACGTAGCGGGCGAGGCATTACATTCCAAAATGGGCTATTTTATCTTAACATTAAAATCTAGCGCCTCGCCCGCTACGCGACCTCGGCGAAGTGAAGCGAAATCATTTCTTGTATATCTTAGTAAATATACAGACTCGTATAAGACGATTCTATCTTCACTCCGCCGAGGTCGCGTAGCCGGCGAGGCGTTACAATTTTCCAAAATGGACGAAATTTCTAATCGAGCGCCTCGCCCGCTACGCGACCTCGGCGAAGTGAAGAGAAATCGTTTCTTGTATATCTTAGTAAATATATAAAGTCTCTTATAGACAATATTTTGAATAAGTTTAAAAATTCTTGAAAAATTGATTTTTTAGAAAAATTGTTATGAATTTTTTTTTTTTTTTTGGCAAATTCATCGTAAGGTTAATTAAAGAAAAGAGACGATTATACCGCGACTTTAGAATGTCTGAGATCCCCGACCTAAAAAGGAAATTTAATGAACTTAATAAACATATTCAAGCCTTAATAAAACAATTCAAAAGCGAAAAGTACATCGAAGCCTGTGATAAAATCAACAAATCAAAAGGCAAAAAATACTGGCAAGAAGTTCGGAAATTATCCAGGTATCAAAAGTCCCCTGAAACCAACCAACTCATTGACCCCTCAGATGGCACATCACACACCGATCCTGAGGAAATTGGTAACATCCACGGGGATTACCTCCAGCGTGTGTTTTCATTCTCCGAGGATGCTTCCTTCTGCTCCGTCAACAAAGCAGTAATAGATGACTGGTATAAATCTGCTTTCACCACCCAGGCCGACACTCCCGAAGATGCTCGCATCCACGAGGACGAATACTACTTAATTCTAAGTAAAGGAACAAGCACCGCCCATGTCACAAAAAACATCCTGAGAAAGCTAAATCCTCCCTCTCATGAATACATCATGAAAATCCTCAACTACTGCCTCATGAACCAATATTTCCCCGAAGATTGGAAGTCATCCATAATAATTTGCGTTCCCAAAAAAGAAGCATCTCTATCTGACCCATCCAACTATCGTCCTATCTCCCTTCTTCCCGTCATTGGCAAGATCCTCGAAACACACATTAAGAACAAACTATTGGAAGTAATGTCTCATAAAATACCGAATTACCAGTTTGGCTTTCAATCTGGTAGATCTACGTCCCATGCTCTGGCAGTGCTAATCTCCAACTTTCAAGTGACACGCCTCCAAAAACGCCACTCTGCGGCAGTCTTCTTGGATATACGTAAAGCGTTCGATTCAGTATGGCATCGGGGACTCCTATACAAACTTAGCAAATTGGATATCCCGCCTTACCTCCTTAATCTACTCAACCAATTCCTTTCCAACCGCTCCTCAGTAGTCAGATTAAAAAACTACTTCTCCCGCAAATTCTCCCCTCAGCAAGGCCTCCCGCAAGGGTCGCCCCTCTCTCCAACACTTTATAACTTGTTTTCCTGTGACATCTACGATCAACATCTACGCTGACGACACTACCTTGGTAACACACGGCAAAACCATCTCATCCGCAGTCCAAAGGTTACAGTCGCTGATACAATCCACTGAGAGTTGGCTACAAAAATGGAGAATTCAAATTAATCCTTCTAAAACCCAATTCTTCATTCCATTTCTTCCCATCCATGCTCCTTCCCCTACCGTAACTATCCAATCCACGATAATATCTTCCGTTACAATATCCAAATACCTAGGAATCTCGATAGACCGGAAACTAAAATTTTCAGACCATGCCATAAAGGTAAAAATGAAAGTGACGAATTGGGCGAAGCACTTTAGATCCCTTACATACCAAGGACGCGGCATATCAACCAAATGCGCTGCCCACATCTACAAGACTATCTGTAGACTATATCTGTAGACTGTATCCTCTTCGAAGCATCCAGAGGAGCAAGGTACCACCTCGAAGTAGCGGAGAGATTTGCACTTAGATGCGTCTCGCGAATCCGACACCCCGAAAATCCACTTTTCAATCCCAGCAACGAACTCCTCTACAACCTTACCGAAATCCCTCCAATTCATATCCGTCTACAAATTTTATCCCATAATGCTGCCATCAACTTCCCCATTGACCCCTTAAAAAACCTATTCATCGCTTCCCAATCTTCCCACCACTCCCTTCATATCCTACGCAAACTACGAAACTAGTTTCAAGCACCAAGTATCAAGAATTTCTATCCCGGGCAGAAAGACCACGGTCGATAGCCCTTTTAAGGTAATTGAGGTAATATGAGCATGTGTTGGAAGGCGTTGATAGGTAGTTTTTGCATGGATTTTTCCGAAAAAGATTGAAGGCGAGTACCGATAGGGGGGATGATATCGGTAAGTTCGTATAGCAATTCATTGCTTGGGTTAAAGAGCGGATTCCAGGGTTCCTAATCCGTGTAATGGATCTCAGTGCAGATCTTTCCGCCACTTCCAGGTGGTTCTTCGTTCTTCTTGGTGCCTCGTTTAGTAGTATTGATCCATATTCTATGATGGGTCTGCAAATGGTCTTGAGATGTGTGATGCACATGAGGTAGAAATTCCGCATTTTTAGTATGTTCAACTTAAATAGCAATCCTTATGCCACACGGAGTCAAAAGCCTTCCGAACATTCAGAAATACTGCTGCGGATTTAAGCTTTTCAAAATGTGCCGCCTGGAAGTTTGAGACCAGGATAGTTAGTGGCTGGGATGTTGACTTTCCGGATTGGAAGCCAAATTGGTAAAGCGGAATTTTCTTTGATATATCAGTTTATATCTCAAGAACTAAGTGAGATATTTTCAAATTGACTTCATCTTTCGAAAATAGATTCTTCAATTAATAATTGAAAGTAATTTCGTAACAATTTTCCAAAAATCCGATTTTTCATGAATTTTTAAATTTATACAAAATATTAGAAAAATCTCGATTAAGTCATTTATGGTCAAAATTAGTTAAAATATCAAAATATTAGGACTATATGGTTTCCAATTTAAAAATTGAACCCAAATATCATTAAAATCTTTGGATATCTCAGAGATTTTCAAGATATCCAAGGACTTATTACCATGGTTATGACCATTTTACGCATTCTGATTGGATCAATTTAAAAAAAATAAGGTTATGTCGGGACAAAAAACGAAAAAATGTGATGTTAAATTAAATTAATCATCATCAAAACGTAATCCGATTAAAAATTACTCAAAATGATCAATTAAAAAAAAATGAGGCAAAAAGCGAAAAAATGCGGATGTTAATTAAAATTCAAACAACATTTTTAAATACATACCAAAGCGTGGGGACGACTCTTAATCGAATTCTTCTCGAATCTTGAAATTTAAATCGTTATATAATTAATTTAATTAAATTAATTAAATTAACTAAATTAATTTTTAGGTTATGCGATGTGTCAACGTCAAATTTGATTTGGCTCCGCCCCCCATTTTTTGCGTAACCTAGCAACGAAAAAGTTAGGTTAACAAATATTAAAAATTATTTATTTAAAAATAATAAAAAAACATCTAATTGTTGCAAAAATCCTCTTTATTGTTGAAACTTAACTGTACTTACCCGCGCAAAGCGAGAAATTGAGGTCGCCGAAGAAGTCTTCTTTAGAAAGCCTCGCAGATTCATCTCGGGCTCGCTTCTTTTGCGGTACATCACCGTACCGTGTGAAAGTCGTATTTTTTAGCGCATAGAGATCACATTCTTGGGACGATCCGCTTTAATCGGGTGTTAAATTCGCTTCTTTTCAACTAAAAATGTGTTAAGGCGACGTTGAGGCGTTGTTGTGGTTGTTGTTGCGTCGTTGTCATGGTAACCGGTTTGACTTAAATTGCTACCAACTTATTTATTTTTTTTTTTTATTTTATTTATTTATTAATTTTTTTTTGGGGGGTTTTAATCGATTTTTTTTAATAAAATTGATTTAATTTAATCAATAAAATTGATTAATTTGAAAAAGGAGAATAAATATGAAAGAAATTAAAAAATAATTTTGATGCGTTGGTATTGATTCTGTCAAAATCGTTTCTGTCAAAAAATCGTTTCTGTCAGATGTGAAAATTAATTAATTTCCTTTTTCTCGATTTTAAGGTAAGAAAAACTTTCTAAATAAGCGAAAAAAGCTTTCACTTCTCTATTTTCCTTTCCATTAACATTTCTAAATCATTTTCTTAAAATTTTTTGTATTTTTTAAGGTTATATAAGATTGACTTGAAAATAACGATTTAATCGATTTAATCTTCAAACAAGAACCTTTTTAGTATAAATAAACCTTAATTTATTCGAAACTTCATCCCAATTCGACCAAAAAAGTAAAAAATGTGGATGAATCGAATCAATTTAACCTCAAAAATCGACCCCCATTCACCGAAGATAATTAATTAATTAATTAATTAATTAAATAACCGATCAAAAGTATCATTTTTCGTTTAGTTTTAAGAAAATCGTGATTCACGAGAGTATCTTGTAAAAAAGGAAGATTGGACGCCTCCGAACCGGGAAAAGAGAAAGGTAAAGATCTCTTAGAAGCACGTTTTCAGATGCATCTTCATGAAAAGGTCAAAAAGGAAAGGTTACGAAGCTTTGAGAACCTTTTAAAACATAAAGAAACTAAATTCTTCCTTATCTCCCAAGATAACTCGACTCAAAAGACTTTTAGACCACATTAAACCAAAAAAAATAAAAATCTTGTAAAGAGAAGAATTCTCTCTTTGTTTGAATCGTTATCTTAATGGGTTTTCTTTTTAAGAATCACTTCCTGGCCGAGTCTATAACGCGCTTTGTGTTTATTAATTAATTGCGTAAACGTTTTATTCACGGTCTTTGATCGGGGTTATATTACGATGTGTTGTGGTTTTTGTCTCGTGCTGGAGGAGCAAAGCGGTTTTAAAAATGATGGGGAAATAGTAGTGGAGTAGGTAAAGGGAAGCCAAAAAACTACGGATGAATCTCGTAACTTGATAGGTAAGAAAAAAGGCTTATGGTTCAACGACAGCTGGTTAACGAATATTTTCGAAGACCTTATGGTGTTCTTTTTGAATAAAAAATGTTAAAAACAGGTGCTTCAGTTTAAATTATCTTAACTACATCTTTATCTACTTTGTTTGAGTTAAAATTGGTTTAAGATTAACTCGAATATTATTTGTTTATTGATCAACATTTTTTCAAAGGATGATGTCTCAAAAACGGATTGAGATATTAACTTGAAATAAACATTATTTTATCACAAATTTAATGTAGTTTTAGCCCTCCAAAAATTATTTCTTCGATTCTAAAATTATGGGAGATGCGATTTTTTTAAATCAACCATGCGATTTTTTTTGCCAAATTTTTAACCATTTTTTCAAAGGATGATATATCAAAAACAGATTGAGATATTAACTTGAAATAAACATTATTTTATCGTAAATTTAATGTAGGTTTAGCACACCAAAAATTATTTCTTCGATACAATACTTTAAATAACTTTTCGATGATACTAAAGAAAGCATGTCTAAAAATACTTCAAATTTGATAAAGAGGATGTCTGTTACATGACAGAAAAGATCATAACAATGATGAGTATGGGAATTAAGAAATTATCTCATTCAATATTTATTAATTTTGTCACAAAATGCTTAATAATATATCTTAATAATATATCTCAATTAGTTCTTGAGATACGATTTTTTAACCTAAACTTTTTCAAATCATCATTAACGATTAATAAGACAAATTGTCATGCATTAATGAGCATAAAATGGTCATATAGAATGTTCAGAAGCATTTTGAACTCGTTGTACATACATATCTATACAATGACATAGCAGCTCATGCTGCCAACAAGTTGGTAGTCTTCAAACTGATGAGCAGGACCTTGTAGACATAACAGCTCATGCTGCCAACAAGTTGGCAGTCTTAAATATTATATACAGTGCTTGAGACAGTAATCGCTCATGCTGCCAACAAGTTGGCAGTCTTCAAACTGATAAGCAGGATTTTGTAGATATAGCAGCTCATGCTGCCAACAAGTTGGCAGTCTTAAATGTCATATACAGTGTTTGAGACAGTAACAACTCATTCTGCCAACAAGTTGGCAGTCCTAAATATCATATACAATGTTTGAGACAGTAATACCTCGTGCTGCCAACAAGTTGGCAGTCTTCAAACTGACGAGCAGGATTTTGTAAATATAGCAGCTCATGCTGCCAACAAGTTGGCAGTCTTAAATGTCATATACAGTGTTTGAGACAGTAACAACTCATTCTGCCAACAAGTTGGCAGTCTTAAATATCATATACAATGTTTGAGACAGTAATACCTCATGCTGCCAACAAGTTGGCAGTCTTAAATGTTATATACAGTGCTTGAGACAGTAATAGCTCATGCTGCCAACAAGTTGGCAGTCTTCAAACTGATGAGCAGGATTTTGTAGATATAGCAGCTCATCCTGCCAACAAGTTGGCAGTCTTAAATGTCATATACAGTGTTTGAGACAGTAACAACTCATTCTGCCAACAAGTTGGCAGTCTTAAATATCATATACAGTGTGTGGAACAGTAATAACTCATGCTGCCAACAAGTTGGCAGTCTTCAAACTGACGAGCAGGATTTTGTAGATATAGCAGCTCATGCTGCCAACAAGTTGGCAGTCTTAAATGTCATATACAGTGTTTGAGACAGTAACAACTCATTCTGCCAACAAGTTGGCAGTCTTAAATATCATATACAATGTTTGAGACAGTAATACCTCATGCTGCCAACAAGTTGGCAGTCTTAAATGTCATGTACAGTGCTTGAGACAGTAATAGCTCATGCTGCCAACAAGTTGGCAGTCTTCAAACTGATGAGCAGGATTTTGTAGATATAGCAGCTCATGCTGCCAACAAGTTGGCAGTCTTAAATGTCATATACAGTGCTTGAGACAGTAATAGCTCATGCTGCCAACAAGTTGGCAGTCTTCAAACTGATGAGCAGGATTTTGTAGATATAGCAGCTCATGCTGTCAACAAGTTGGCAGTCTTACATATCATATATAGTATTTGAGACAGTAATAGATCATGCTGCCAACAAGTTGGCAGTCTTAAATATCATATACAGTATTTGAGATAGTAATAACTCATGCTGTAAACAAGTTGACGCAGACGAGAGTAAAGCTCATTAATGACCATAAAATATGACCATATAAAATGCGCAGAAGCATTTTGAACTTGTTTCTGATCAAATCAAGATTATGACACCTCCAGAAATGCTTCAAATTTGATTTTGAAAGAGATGAAAAGGTGACAAAATCATTAAAAGTGATTAATCGTATTTGAATATACTCCAAAAATATCTTAGACGTGATTTTGAATACACCACAGCAATTTGGATCTTCAAAATTATGTGTTAAAAAGTTACCAAAACATGGCATAACAAAAAAAAGTGATTAATCATGTTGGGACAATGTCCAAAAATATTTTAAATGACTTTTTGATAACACCAATAAAGAAAGCGCGTTAAAACACTTCAAATTTGATATAGGAGATGTCTGGGACATGACGGAAAAGATCATAACAGTAAAGATTATGGGAATTAAGAAACTATCTCGTTCTCGTTAAATCTTTATTAAATTTGCCACAAGATGCTTTTTATCTCAATAAAATATCTCAATTAGTTCATGAGATACGATTTTTTAAACTTAATCCTTTTCAAATCTACATTAATACTTAATAAAATTAATTTTTATGCATTAATGACCATAAAGTGGCAATAGAGAATGTCCAGAAGAATGAGCAAGACTTTGTACGCATAGCAGTTCATGCTGCCAACAAGTTGGCAGTCTTAAAAATCATATACAGCGTTTGAGACAGTAATAGCTCATGCTGCCAACAAGTTGGCAGTTCTAAACATCATATACAATGTTTGAGACAGCAATAACTCATGCTGCCAACAAGTTGGCAGTCTTAAATGTCATATACAGTGGTTGAGACAGTAACAGCTCTTGCTGCCAACAAGTTGGCAGTCTTAAATATCATACACAATGTTTGAGACAGTAATACCTCATGCTGCCAACAAGTTGGCAGTCTTAAATATCATATACAGTGTTTGAGACAGTAATAGCTCATGCTGCCAACAAGTTGGCAGTTTTAAACATCATATACAGTGTTTGAGACAGCAATAACTCATGCTGCCAACAAGTTGGCAGTCTTAAATATCATATACAGTGCTTGAGACAGTAACAGCTCTTGCTGCCAACAAGTTGGCAGTCTTAAATATCATACACAATGTTTGAGACAGTGATACCTCATGCTACCAACAAGTTGGCAGTCTTAAACATCATATACAGTGTTTGAGACAGTAATAGCTCCGGCTGCCAACAAGTTGGCAGTCTTAAATATCATATACAGTGTTTGAGACAGCAATAACTCATACTGCCAACAAGCTGGCAGTCTTAAATGTCATATACAGTACTTGAGATAGTAACAGCTCATGCTGCCAACAAGTTGGCAGTCTTAAATATCATATACAATGTTTGAGACAGTAATACCTCATGCTGCCAACAAGTTGGCAGTTTTAAATATCATATACAATGTTTGAGACAGTAATACCACATGCTGCCAACAAGTTGGCAGTCTTAAATGTCATATACAGTGCTTGAGACAGTAACAGCTCATGCTGCCAACAAGTTGGCAGTCTTAAATGTCATATACAGTGCTTGAGACAGTAACAGCTCATGCTGCCAACAAGTTGGCAGTCTTAAATATCATATACAATGTTTGAGACAGTAATACCTCATGCTGCCAACAAGTTGGCAGTTTTAAATATCATATACAATGTTTGAGACAGTAATACCACATGCTGCCAACAAGTTGGCAGTCTTAAATGTTATATACAGTGCTTGAGATAGTAACAGCTCATGCTGCCAACAAGTTGGCAGTCTTAAATGTCATATACAGTGCTTGAGACAGTAACAGCTCATGCTGCCAACAAGTTGGCAGTCTTAAATATCATATACAATGTTTGAGACAGTAATACCTCATGCTGCCAACAAGTTGGCAGTTTTAAATATCATATACAATGTTTGAGACAGTAATACCACATGCTGCCAACAAGTTGGCAGTCTTAAATGTCATATACAGTGCTTGAGACAGTAACAGCTCATGCTGCCAACAAGTTGGCAGTTTTAAATGTTATATACAATGTTTGAGACAGTAATACCTCATGCTGCCAACAAGTTGGCAGTCTTAAAAATCATATACAGTGTTTGTGACAGTAATAGCTCATGCTGCCAACAAGTTGGCAGTCTTAAATGTCATATACAGTGCTTGAGACAGTAACAGCTCATGCTGCCAACAAGTTGGCAGTTTTAAATGTTATATACAATGTTTGAGATAGTAATACCTCATGCTGCCAACAAGTTGGCAGTCTTAAAAATCATATACAGTGTTTGGGACAGTAATAGCTCATGCTGCCAACAAGTTGGCAGTCTTACATGTCATATACAGTGTTTGAGATAGTAATAGCTCATGCTGCCAACAAGTTGGCAGTCTTAAATGTCATATACAGTGCTTGAGACAGTAACAGCTCATGCTGCCAACAAGTTGGCAGTTTTAAATGCTATATACAATGTTTGAGACAGTAATACCTCATGCTGCCAACAAGTTGGCAGTCTTAAAAATCATATACAGTGTTTGGGACAGTAATAGCTCATGCTGCCAACAAGTTGGCAGTCTTAAATGTTATATACAGTGCTTGAGATAGTAACAGCTCATGCTGCCAACAAGTTGGCAGTTTTAAATATCATATACAATGTTTGAGACAGTAATACCACATGCTGCCAACAAGTTGGCAGTCTTAAATGTTATATACAGTGCTTGAGATAGTAACAGCTCATGCTGCCAACAAGTTGGCAGTCTTAAATGTCATATACAGTGCTTGAGACAGTAACAGCTCATGCTGCCAACAAGTTGGCAGTCTTAAATATCATATACAATGTTTGAGACAGTAATACCTCATGCTGCCAACAAGTTGGCAGTTTTAAATATCATATACAATGTTTGAGACAGTAATACCACATGCTGCCAACAAGTTGGCAGTCTTAAATGTCATATACAGTGCTTGAGACAGTAACAGCTCATGCTGCCAACAAGTTGGCAGTTTTAAATGTTATATACAATGTTTGAGACAGTAATACCTCATGCTGCCAACAAGTTGGCAGTCTTAAAAATCATATACAGTGTTTGTGACAGTAATAGCTCATGCTGCCAACAAGTTGGCAGTCTTAAATGTCATATACAGTGCTTGAGACAGTAACAGCTCATGCTGCCAACAAGTTGGCAGTTTTAAATGTTATATACAATGTTTGAGATAGTAATACCTCATGCTGCCAACAAGTTGGCAGTCTTAAAAATCATATACAGTGTTTGGGACAGTAATAGCTCATGCTGCCAACAAGTTGGCAGTCTTACATGTCATATACAGTGTTTGAGATAGTAATAGCTCATGCTGCCAACAAGTTGGCAGTCTTAAATGTCATATACAGTGCTTGAGACAGTAACAGCTCATGCTGCCAACAAGTTGGCAGTTTTAAATGCTATATACAATGTTTGAGACAGTAATACCTCATGCTGCCAACAAGTTGGCAGTCTTAAAAATCATATACAGTGTTTGGGACAGTAATAGCTCATGCTGCCAACAAGTTGGCAGTCTTAAATGTTATATACAGTGCTTGAGATAGTAACAGCTCATGCTGCCAACAAGTTGGCAGTCTTAAATGTCATATACAGTGCTTGAGACAGTAACAGCTCATGCTGCCAACAAGTTGGCAGTCTTAAATATCATATACAGTGTTTGGGACAGTAATAGCTCATGCTGCCAACAAGTTGGCAGTCTTAAATGTCATATACAGTGCTTGAGACAGTAACAGCTCATGCTGCCAACAAGTTGGCAGTCTTAAATATCATATACAATGTTTGAGACAGTAATACCTCATGCTGCCAACAAGTTGGCAGTTTTAAATATCATATACAATGTTTGAGACAGTAATACCACATGCTGCCAACAAGTTGGCAGTCTTAAATGTTATATACAGTGCTTGAGATAGTAACAGCTCATGCTGCCAACAAGTTGGCAGTCTTAAATGTCATATACAGTGCTTGAGACAGTAACAGCTCATGCTGCCAACAAGTTGGCAGTCTTAAATATCATATACAGTGTTTGGGACAGTAATAGCTCATGCTGCCAACAAGTTGGCAGTCTTAAATGTCATATACAGTGCTTGAGACAGTAACAGCTCATGCTGCCAACAAGTTGGCAGTCTTAAATATCATATACAATGTTTGAGACAGTAATACCTCATGCTGCCAACAAGTTGGCAGTTTTAAATATCATATACAATGTTTGAGACAGTAATACCACATGCTGCCAACAAGTTGGCAGTCTTAAATGTCATATACAGTGCTTGAGACAGTAACAGCTCATGCTGCCAACAAGTTGGCAGTTTTAAATGTTATATACAATGTTTGAGACAGTAATACCTCATGCTGCCAACAAGTTGGCAGTCTTAAAAATCATATACAGTGTTTGGGACAGTAATAGCTCATGCTGCCAACAAGTTGGCAGTCTTAAATGTTATATACAGTGCTTGAGATAGTAACAGCTCATGCTGCCAACAAGTTGGCAGTCTTAAATGTCATATACAGTGCTTGAGACAGTAACAGCTCATGCTGCCAACAAGTTGGCAGTCTTAAATATCATATACAGTGTTTGGGACAGTAATAGCTCATGCTGCCAACAAGTTGGCAGTCTTAAATGTCATATACAGTGCTTGAGACAGTAACAGCTCATGCTGCCAACAAGTTGGCAGTCTTAAATATCATATACAATGTTTGAGACAGTAATACCTCATGCTGCCAACAAGTTGGCAGTTTTAAATATCATATACAATGTTTGAGACAGTAATACCACATGCTGCCAACAAGTTGGCAGTCTTAAATGTTATATACAGTGCTTGAGATAGTAACAGCTCATGCTGCCAACAAGTTGGCAGTCTTAAATGTCATATACAGTGCTTGAGACAGTAACAGCTCATGCTGCCAACAAGTTGGCAGTCTTAAATATCATATACAGTGTTTGGGACAGTAATAGCTCATGCTGCCAACAAGTTGGCAGTCTTAAATGTCATATACAGTGCTTGAGACAGTAACAGCTCATGCTGCCAACAAGTTGGCAGTCTTAAATATCATATACAATGTTTGAGACAGTAATACCTCATGCTGCCAACAAGTTGGCAGTTTTAAATATCATATACAATGTTTGAGACAGTAATACCACATGCTGCCAACAAGTTGGCAGTCTTAAATGTCATATACAGTGCTTGAGACAGTAACAGCTCATGCTGCCAACAAGTTGGCAGTTTTAAATGTTATATACAATGTTTGAGACAGTAATACCTCATGCTGCCAACAAGTTGGCAGTCTTAAAAATCATATACAGTGTTTGGGACAGTAATAGCTCATGCTGCCAACAAGTTGGCAGTCTTAAATGTCATATACAGTGCTTGAGACAGTAACAGCTCATGCTGCCAACAAGTTGGCAGTCTTAAATATCATATACAATGTTTGAGACAGTAATACCTCATGCTGCCAACAAGTTGGCAGTTTTAAATATCATATACAATGTTTGAGACAGTAATACCACATGCTGCCAACAAGTTGGCAGTCTTAAATGTCATATACAGTGCTTGAGACAGTAACAGCTCATGCTGCCAACAAGTTGGCAGTTTTAAATGTTATATACAATGTTTGAGACAGTAATACCTCATGCTGCCAACAAGTTGGCAGTCTTAAAAATCATATACAGTGTTTGGGACAGTAATAGCTCATGCTGCCAACAAGTTGGCAGTCTTAAATGTCATATACAGTGCTTGAGACAGTAACAGCTCATGCTGCCAACAAGTTGGCAGTCTTAAATGTCATATACAGTGCTTGAGACAGTAACAGCTCATGCTGCCAACAAGTTGGCAGTCTTAAATGTCATATACAGTGCTTGAGACAGTAACAGCTCATGCTGCCAACAAGTTGGCAGTCTTAAATGTCATATACAGTGCTTGAGACAGTAACAGCTCATGCTGCCAACAAGTTGGCAGTTTTAAATGTTATATACAATGTTTGAGACAGTAATACCTCATGCTGCCAACAAGTTGGCAGTCTTAAAAATCATATACAGTGTTTGGGACAGTAATAGCTCATGCTGCCAACAAGTTGGCAGTCTTAAATGTCATATACAGTGCTTGAGACAGTAACAGCTCATGCTGCCAACAAGTTGGCAGTTTTAAATGTTATATACAATGTTTGAGACAGTAATACCTCATGCTGCCAACAAGTTGGCAGTCTTAAAAATCATATACAGTGTTTGGGACAGTAATAGCTCATGCTGCCAACAAGTTGGCAGTCTTACATGTCATATACAGTGTTTGAGATAGTAATAGCTCATGCTGCCAACAAGTTGGCAGTCTTAAATGTCATATACAGTGCTTGAGACAGTAACAGCTCATGCTGCCAACATGTTGGCAGTCTTAAAAATCATATACAGTGTTTGAGATAGTAATAGCTCATGCTGCCAACAAGTTGGCAGTCTTAAATGTCATATACAGTGCTTGAGACAGTAACAGCTCATGCTGCCAACATGTTGGCAGTCTTAAAAATCATATACAGTGTTTGAGATAGTAATAGCTCATGCTGCCAACAAGTTGGCAGTCTTAAATGTCATATACAGTGCTTGAGACAGTAACAGCTCATGCTGCCAACAAGTTGGCAGTCTTAAATGTCATATACAGTGCTTGAGACAGTAACAGCTCATGCTGCCAACAAGTTGGCAGTCTTAAATGTCATATACAGTGCTTGAGACAGTAACAGCTCATGCTGCCAACAAGTTGGCAGTTTTAAATGTTATATACAATGTTTGAGACAGTAATACCTCATGCTGCCAACAAGTTGGCAGTCTTAAAAATCATATACAGTGTTTGGGACAGTAATAGCTCATGCTGCCAACAAGTTGGCAGTCTTAAATGTCATATACAGTGCTTGAGACAGTAACAGCTCATGCTGCCAACAAGTTGGCAGTTTTAAATGTTATATACAATGTTTGAGACAGTAATACCTCATGCTGCCAACAAGTTGGCAGTCTTAAAAATCATATACAGTGTTTGGGACAGTAATAGCTCATGCTGCCAACAAGTTGGCAGTCTTACATGTCATATACAGTGTTTGAGATAGTAATAGCTCATGCTGCCAACAAGTTGGCAGTCTTAAATGTCATATACAGTGCTTGAGACAGTAACAGCTCATGCTGCCAACATGTTGGCAGTCTTAAAAATCATATACAGTGTTTGAGATAGTAATAGCTCATGCTGCCAACAAGTTGGCAGTCTTAAATGTCATATACAGTGTTTGAGACAGTAATAGCTCATGCTGCCAACAAGTTGGCAGTCTTAAATGTCATATACAGTGTTTGAGACAGTAATAGCTCATGCTGCCAACAAGTTGACAGACTTCAAACTTATGAGCAGAATTTGTCATCGTCCAAATCATGTCAAAATCATTTTAAATAATAAATTCATCATTTTTAACACTTCTCCGATTGATTTTAATCGATTAAAACAATTTTGACTCATACCAATCAACTATGTCATATTCAAGGATTTTTTCCACAATTTTTTTCATTTTTTCCCCTTCCAAATCATGTCAAAATCATTTCAATCAATAAATTCATCGTTTTTAACACTTTTACGATTAGTTTTAATTAATTAGGATCATTTGGACTTATACCAATAAACTTTTTTCACATTCAAAAATTTTTCTCAATCTCAAAATCATGTCAAAATCGTTTTAGTTAATAAATTGATCGTTTTTAATATTTCTATGATTGGTTTTAATCAATCAGGACGATTTAGACTCGTACCAATGAAATATTCTCATATTCAAAATTTTTTATCAATGTCTAAATTATGTCTAAATCATTTTAGTTGATGAATTCATCGTTTTTAACATTTCTATGATTTGTTTTGAATTAATTAGAATCATTTGGACTTATTCCAATGAAATATTCTCATATTCAAAAATTTTTATCAATGTCCAAATCATGTCAAAATCATTTTAGTCAACAAATTCATCATTTTTAACACTCTTATAATTGATTTGAATCGATTAAAGCAATTTTGACTCACACCAATCAACTTAAATCAATTTTTTATATTTTCTTCATATCCATATTTATCAAAATCATTTTAACATAAATTTTTTTAATTTTTTTTTCAGTCCGTTTTATCAAGCGCTTCAAACTACTTATTCTCAGCCCTCCACGGCCGCGCCTTCATCCGATCATCAACGGTGATCCTCCCAACATCTTGGCCAAATTCTTGCTCCCCCAACAAAGTGGTCGCAGCTTCCGGGGAAGAACCCGACATCACGATTTTACCCGGGGATGCATCGAAAGGAAAAATGTGGACCCAACAATCCGGGGGGTGCGGAAAAAGCGGGGATCAAATTTATTTGGGTTATAAATCTTTGGAAAATAAAGATTCGTCTTTGGGGCATTTATTGGTGAAGGAATTTGCGATGTATCGGTACGGGGTTTTTGAGGAGAGGGGGTATAAAAATGATCCGATTCATCCGATTTGTTTTTATGATAAAAATGGTGAAGTTAAAGTGACGGGGTGTTCCGATTTTTTGATTAAAGATGATGGGGTTTGTTCGGGGGAGAGTTATAATATTACGAATATGGTTGATTTAAAAGCGAGAACTTCGATTATGTTCGCACCGGAAGTTGAGACAATTTCGATGTTTTGCGATGATGGGAATCACGATGTTTATGCCCCGACGAAACATAATTTGCTTTGTAATCGTCGTAATACTTTCGATGTTATCCTCCAACATAAAGATTTTCATTCTTATTCGGTTGATAACTCGAGGATAATCGCGAATACTTCCTCGAAAATAACTTACAAGAAACATTTCTCAACTCGATACGTTTTCGTGATTGAGAACACGAAGAACATGGCGGTGAGGGAATCTTGGAACTTTTTGCGCGCCGCGATTCGGAAATGGGTCAATTTCGATTTGCCCGATAACTCGGAAGTGGGGCTCGTTTTAACGAACGATTCTGAGGCGGTTGTTGCAACCCCGATTAAACGATTTAAAAGTGAAGATAAATATTTGATTGATTCGGCTTTGCCTTATTACACTTCGGAGACGAGCCAATCTCCGTGTTTGAGTTGCGCGATTTTGAAGGGGGTGGAGATGTTTGATGAGGTGGGATCCCCCGCGACGAAAATTATGATTGTTATTTCCGCCGGGGTTAATAACGACTCAAAATTGAATGATGTTGTTAAAAAAGTTGTTGAGAGAAAGATTAGGATCGCTTCAATTACTTATCCGAATCAGATTCGCGCGAGGAATTTAGATTTTTTGGGTGATTCAACGAAAGGGGTTTCTTACATAATCAACGAGGAAAAGCAAAATGTCGTTCATAGCATGATTTCGACTTATTTCGAGTTATCCAACGTACTTTATAACATCATTGAGCGATATTACGCCGGGAATAAAAACGAAATTGCGTTTGAAATACATCGAAGGGAGGTTAAAAGCGATCGAGCCTCGATTACGGGGAGTTTTTACGTCGATGAGAACATCGCGGGTTCGATTAAATTTATGTTGTTCACCCACAATCCGAGCCCGTTGATTCGAAGCATGGAGTTGGTAAGCCCGAGTCAACAAATTTTCCGCCAACGCGCCGATTTTTTGGACGTAAAAATTATTTCGATTCGGCCGAATATCACGGAAACGGGGACTTGGACCTACAACATTGAGCCGGTTACGGGGAACCCCCAATCGCACTTTTTGCAAGTTACGACATCCCCGAGGAATCGCACCTCGGAAATTGTTAGATCGAAATTTTGGGTTTCAAAGTCGAATTTGATCCCCCCAATTTTATACGTTGAGGCGAAAATGGGGAATAACCCGATCATTTCGGCTAAAGTCGAGGTTAAAATTACCAAGTATGAAGAGAATGGGTCGATTTTGCATCAAGAGATGCTCCAACTCTTCGATACAGGCTCCGGGGATCCCGATATTAACAAAAATGATGGGATTTATTCGAGATATCATAACCCGTATTTAATCGGGGGAGGGATTTATAAATACGAAGTCGTCGTTAACGACAACGGAAATACGGCTTATATTTACGAAAAAACCCCTTTTGGATTCGAGCCAAAACCAAAACGAGCCATAACTATCCCCCCTTTCGAACGATTCCTCCCCCCAATTACCTTAGAAATATCTCATTCTCAAATTAATTTCTCCCCCCAAAATCAATTGGGGAAAATCCTCGATTTAATCGGCACCGTTAAAGAGGAAAAGGCGATTTTATCTTGGACCTCCCCCGATATGGGGGGGCAAGAAGTTTCGTTCTACGAAATCAAATTCGCCGAAAACATCCAAGATATCACTGACAATTTCGAAATGAAAGCGAAAATTTGGGAGGGAACCCCCCTTCCTTTAAGCATAGGATCCGACTCCTCATTTTCGTTGGATTTCTCCCCAAGAAAAGACCTCCAAGATAAACCGTTATATTTCGCGATCAAATCAACGTCGAAAATCTCAACAACGATTTCAAACTACGTAAGAATTTTTATTAAATCCCCTCCTCCCCCATCGACGATTTCCCCAACTTTCCCCACGAATTCGGTATCTCCGAACGAAATCGACGATTATTTAAGTATTAACCCAAATTTGGAGAAAGAATCGGGATTCGGGAACGAAATTATTTTCGTGGTGATCGGGGTTGTTTTATTATTAATAATAATATTGATGATTTATTACTGTTTTTGTATAAAACGCAAAAATCGGATTGTTAAATCCAAAAATGAGTCATTAAAATCCGACAAATTAACAACAACGATTACGATCGTTCCGAATTCCCCGCAACAAAATCAAAATTGTTACTCAAATCACCAAATAAGCGATAATGATCATACAATCGGAGTCCCGGTTAGTTATCCGTTTGAGGATGAGCCAAAAAAAAGATATTCTTTGGTGCAACAACAAGAACAACAATTAATCGAAGAATTAAAACAACAACACCTTCAAAATCCGCAAAATTATTCCGGGTTAAGCGTAATCTCAAACGGATCGTTACAACGAAATCCGCAATCTCAAAACGTTAATCATATTCAACCGACTTTATCCCCGTTTAATTCTTGGAGTGCCTCTCAACTCCTTCATGAGCATGAACGAAGACATAGTCCGGATGAGCAAATTTTGACTCAACACCAAGAAATTATGAATCAATTGGATCATATGTCCATAAACGGGCAAAATGTTGATCATGTAAGTTTGAGTAGTCACCATCAAATGGGGAATTTGGATCATTATAATAACGGAGGAGTAAATGGGGTTGTCCCACCCCCGGTTCCCCCACTTCCCGTTTTTAACGGATACCCCCCTGTTAAATACATTTACGGAGTACCGAATCAAATTTACCAATCGATGCCGCGAAATCCCGAGAATTATTCGAGTTTGCAAGGGTCGATGAATTCGGTGAATAGCGGCGAGAAGAAACGAAGAAATGTTACGATGGTTTAACGGTACGTTATCGTGGATAGAGTGACGCACATTTCCGAGACTATTACTTAATTATTATTAAGTTATAAGATAAGAATCAAAAATTTGATTGTATATTTTTTGTACAATATTTGTATGTAATTTGTAATAATTTAATTTAAGGAAAAATGAAGAAAAGGAATCGTTTTTGCATAAAACTAGTCATTAATGTTAATTTTTCTTATAATTAGATCAAATTAATTTGATAATTAATTAATTAATTAATTTAAAAAAAAGTGTGCTTGATCAAAGAAACAGAAATAAATGAGCCAGTATAAATTGTTTTTCGAGAATTCGAAAAAAGACTGAATTTGAATTTTGTTTAGGGTTTAATTGATTGCATAAAAATTAATATATTAATGTAATTAATTCTCTTTAGGGTAAAAAGATTAGATTTTGTACTTATTCGTTGTAAATATAACCGTATTGATTAATAAATTTTCATGAAAAAAATTATTTTTATTTAATTTCACCATTTTATATTGAATTTTTAAATATCTTTAACTGCTATACTTTGCAGACCTTTGCAGCAACAAGTTGGCAGTCTTAAACATCATATACAGTGTTTGAGACAGAAATGACTCATGCTGACAACAAGTTAGCAGTCTTAAATCTCATACACAATGTTTGAGACAGTAATAGCTCATGCTGCCAACAAGTTGGCAGTTTTAAATATCATATACAGTGTTTGAGACAATAATAGCTCATGCTGCCAACAAGTTGGCAGTCTTCAAACTGATGAGCAGGACTTTGTAGACATAGCACCTCATGCTGCCAACAAGTTGGCAGTCTTAAATGTTATATACAGTGTTTGAGGCAGTAATAGCTCATGCTGCCAACAAGTTGGCAGCCTTAAATATCGCGTACAGTGTTTGAGACAGTAATAACTCATGCTGCCAACAAGTTGGCAGTCTTAAATCTCATATACAGTGTTTGAGACAGTAATAGCTCATGCTGCCAACAAGTTGGCAGTCTTCAAACTGATGAGCAGGACTTTGTAGACATAGCACCTCATGCTGCCAACAAGTTGGCAGTCTTAAATGTTATATACAGTGTTTGAGGCAGTAATAGCTCATGCTGCCAACAAGTTGGCAGCCTTAAATATCGCGTACAGTGTTTGAGACAGTAATAACTCATGCTGCCAACAAGTTGGCAGTCTTAAATATCATATACAGTGTTTGAGACAGTAATAGCTCATGCTGCCAACAAGTTGGCAGTCTTAAATATCATATACAGTGTTTGAGACAGTAATAGCTCATGCTGCCAACAAGTTAGCAGTCTTAAATCTCATACACAATGTTTGAGACAGTAATAGCTCATGCTGCCAACAAGTTGGCAGTTTTAAATATCATATACAGTGTTTGAGACAATAATAGCTCATGCTGCCAACAAGTTGGCAGTCTTCAAACTGATGAGCAGGACTTTGTAGACATAGCACCTCATGCTGCCAACAAGTTGGCAGTCTTAAATGTTATATACAGTGTTTGAGGCAGTAATAGCTCATGCTGCCAACAAGTTGGCAGTTTTAAATATCATATACAGTGTTTGAGACAGTAATAGCTCATGCTGCCAACAAGTTGGCAGTTTTAAATATCATATACAGTGTTTGAGACAATAATAGCTCATGCTGCCAACAAGTTGGCAGTCTTAAATATCGCGTACAGTGTTTGAGACAGTAATAGCTCATGCTGCCAACAAGTTGGCAGTTTTAAATATCATATACAGTGTTTGAGACAATAATAGCTCATGCTGCCAACAAGTTGGCAGTCTTCAAACTGATGAGCAGGACTTTGTAGACATAGCACCTCATGCTGCCAACAAGTTGGCAGTCTTAAATGTTATATACAGTGTTTGAGGCAGTAATAGCTCATGCTGCCAACAAGTTGGCAGTCTTAAATATCGCGTACAAGGTTTGAGACAGTAATAACTCATGCTGCCAACAAGTTGGCAGTCTTAAATCTCATATACAGTGTTTGAGACAGTAATAGCTCATGCTGCCAACAAGTTGGCAGTTTTAAATATCATATACAGTGTTTGAGACAATAATAGCTCATGCTGCCAACAAGTTGGCAGTCTTCAAACTGATGAGCAGGACTTTGTAGACATAGCACCTCATGCTGCCAACAAGTTGGCAGTCTTAAATGTTATATACAGTGTTTGAGGCAGTAATAGCTCATGCTGCCAACAAGTTGGCAGTCTTAAATATCGCGTACAAGGTTTGAGACAGTAATAACTCATGCTGCCAACAAGTTGGCAGTCTTAAATCTCATATACAGTGTTTGAGACAGTAATAGCTCATGCTGCCAACAAGTTGGCAGTTTTAAATATCATATACAGTGTTTGAGACAATAATAGCTCATGCTGCCAACAAGTTGGCAGTCTTCAAACTGATGAGCAGGACTTTGTAGACATAGCACCTCATGCTGCCAACAAGTTGGCAGTCTTAAATGTTATATACAGTGTTTGAGGCAGTAATAGCTCATGCTGCCAACAAGTTGGCAGTTTTAAATATCATATACAGTGTTTGAGACAGTAATAGCTCATGCTGCCAACAAGTTGGCAGTTTTAAATATCATATACAGTGTTTGAGACAATAATAGCTCATGCTGCCAACAAGTTGGCAGTCTTCAAACTGATGAGCAGGACTTTGTAGACATAGCACCTCATGCTGCCAACAAGTTGGCAGTCTTAAATGTTATATACAGTGTTTGAGGCAGTAATAGCTCATGCTGCCAACAAGTTGGCAGCCTTAAATATCGCGTACAGTGTTTGAGACAGTAATAACTCATGCTGCCAACAAGTTGGCAGTCTTAAATCTCATATACAGTGTTTGAGACAGTAATAGCTCATGCTGCCAACAAGTTGGCAGTCTTCAAACTGATGAGCAGGACTTTGTAGACATAGCACCTCATGCTGCCAACAAGTTGGCAGTCTTAAATGTTATATACAGTGTTTGAGGCAGTAATAGCTCATGCTGCCAACAAGTTGGCAGCCTTAAATATCGCGTACAGTGTTTGAGACAGTAATAACTCATGCTGCCAACAAGTTGGCAGTCTTAAATATCATATACAGTGTTTGAGACAGTAATAGCTCATGCTGCCAACAAGTTGGCAGTCTTCAATCTGATGAGCAGGACTTTGTAGACATAGCAGCTCATGCTGCCAACAAGTTGGCAGTTTTAATTATCATATACAGTGTTTGAGAGGGTAATAGCTTATGCTGCCAACAAGTTGACAGTCTTCAATGTCATATATAGTGCTTGAGACAGTAATAACTCATGCTGCCAACAAGTTGGCAGTCTTAAGCATCATACACAATGTTTGAGACAGTAATAACTCATACTGCCAACAAGTTTTCATGGATTTTTCCGTTATTAGCTCATCATAGTTTAACAGTTTTTCTTGTAATCCTGTATCTATATACAGATGTATTAGGAATATGCGACAAAACATGTCAATTTTATAAATTGACATGTTTTAACTAGTTTTCGTAACTCTTGTACAAAATTGTCAAAAAGTTCTCTTCCATTTGCTTTTTCTTATAAAATCGGAAATTTTTTGTATTTTATTGTAACTTATATTACCAATCTTGTTTTACATCTTGAATTACTTCTGTATCAACAACTATTATTAACGCCATCTATCTTATTATAGCCCTTAGAAGAGATGGAGGACAAAGGTCTCTACTATGAATAGATTACTTTACAAACTAATTTGACCAACCTGTATATTTGAACTGAAGTGAAACTAAAACTGACACTAGACTTAGTAAGTGGAAAGATTAGGGTTTAGCCGTACATCTATATAACCTATGGAGGAGTAATAACTTATACTGCCAACAAGTTGGCAGTCTTAAATATCATATACAATGTTTGAGGCAGTAATAACTCATGCTGCCAACAAGTTGGCAGTCTTAAATATCATATACAGTGTGTGGGACAGTAATAGCTCATGCTGCCAACAAGTTGGCAGTCCCAAATATCATATACAGTGTTTGAGACAGTAATAGCTCATGCTGCCAACAAGTTGGCAGTCTCAAATATCATATACAGTGTTTGAGACAGTAATAGCTCATGCTGCCAACAAGTTGACAGTCCCAAATATCATATACAGTGTGTGGGACAGTAATAGCTCATGCTGCCAACAAGTTGGCAGTCTTAAATATCATATACAGTGTGTGGGACAGTAATAGCTCATGCTGCCAACAAGTTGGCAGTCTTAAAAATCATATACAGTGTGTGGGACAGTAATAGCTCATGCTGCCAACAAGTTGGCAGTCTTAAATCTCATATACAGTGTTTGAGACAGTAATAGCTCACGCTGCCAACAAGTTGGCAGTCTTAAATATCATATACCATGTTTGGGACAGTAATAGCTCATGCTGCCAACAAGTTGGCAGTCTTAAATATCATATACCATGTTTGGGACAGTAATAGCTCATGCTGCCAACAAGTTGGCAGTCTTAAATATCATATACAGTGTTTGGGACAGTAATAGCTCATGCTGCCAACAAGTTGGCAGTCTTAAATATCATATACAGTGTGTGGGACAGTAATAGCTCATGCTGCCAACAAGTTGGCAGTCTTAAATATCTTATACAGTGTTTGGGACAGTAATAGCTCATGCTGCCAACAAGTTGGCAGTCTTAAATGTCGTATACAGTGCTTGAGACAACAATACCTCATGCTGCCAACAAGTTGGCAGTCTTAGATATCGTATAAAGTGTTTCAGACAGTAATAGCTCATGCTGCCAACAAGTTGGCAGTTTTAAATATCATATAGAGTGTTTGTGACAGTAATAGCTCATGCTGCCAACAAGTTGGCAGTCTTAAATATCATATACAGTGTTTGGGACAGTAATAGCTCATGCTGCCAACAAGTTGGCAGTCTTAAATATCATATACAATGTTTGAGGCAGTAATAACTCATGCTGCCAACAAGTTGGCAGTCTTAAATATCATATACAGTGTGTGGGACAGTAATAGCTCATGCTGCCAACAAGTTGGCAGTCCCAAATATCATATACAGTGTTTGAGACAGTAATAGCTCATGCTGCCAACAAGTTGGCAGTCTCAAATATCATATACAGTGTTTGAGACAGTAATAGCTCATGCTGCCAACAAGTTGGCAGTCCCAAATATCATATACAGTGTGTGGGACAGTAATAGCTCATGCTGCCAACAAGTTGGCAGTCTTAAATATCATATACAGTGTGTGGGACAGTAATAGCTCATGCTGCCAACAAGTTGGCAGTCTTAAAAATCATATACAGTGTGTGGGACAGTAATAGCTCATGCTGCCAACAAGTTGGCAGTCTTAAATCTCATATACAGTGTTTGAGACAGTAATAGCTCATGCTGCCAACAAGTTGGCAGTCTTAAATATCATATACCATGTTTGGGACAGTAATAGCTCATGCTGCCAACAAGTTGGCAGTCTTAAATATCATATACCATGTTTGGGACAGTAATAGCTCATGCTGCCAACAAGTTGGCAGTCTTAAATATCATATACAGTGTTTGGGACAGTAATAGCTCATGCTGCCAACAAGTTGGCAGTCTTAAATATCATATACAGTGTGTGGGACAGTAATAGCTCATGCTGCCAACAAGTTGGCAGTCTTAAATATCTTATACAGTGTTTGGGACAGTAATAGCTCATGCTGCCAACAAGTTGGCAGTCTTAAATGTCGTATACAGTGCTTGAGACAACAATACCTCATGCTGCCAACAAGTTGGCAGTCTTAGATATCGTATAAAGTGTTTCAGACAGTAATAGCTCATGCTGCCAACAAGTTGGCAGTTTTAAATATCATATAGAGTGTTTGTGACAGTAATAGCTCATGCTGCCAACAAGTTGGCAGTCTTAAATATCATATACAGTGTTTGGGACAGTAATAGCTCATGCTGCCAACAAGTTGGCAGTCTTAAATATCTTATACAGTGTTTGGGACAGTAATAGCTCATGCTGCCAACAAGTTGGCAGTCTTAGATATCGTATAAAGTGTTTCAGACAGTAATAGCTCATGCTGCCAACAAGTTGGCAGTCTTAAATGTCATATACAGTGCTTGAGGCAGTAACAGCTCATGCTGCCAACAAGTTGGCAGTTTTAAACATCATATTCAGTATTTGAGATAGTAATAGCTCATGCTGCCAACAAGTTGGCAGTTTTAAATATCATATAGAGTGTTTGTGACAGTAATAGCTCATGCTGCCAACAAGTTGGCAGTCTTAAATATCATATACAGTGTTTGGGACAGTAATAGCTCATGCTGCCAACAAGTTGGCAGTCTTAAATATCTTATACAGTGTTTGGGACAGTAATAGCTCATGCTGCCAACAAGTTGGCAGTCTTAGATATCGTATAAAGTGTTTCAGACAGTAATAGCTCATGCTGCCAACAAGTTGGCAGTCTTAAATGTCATATACAGTGCTTGAGGCAGTAACAGCTCATGCTGCCAACAAGTTGGCAGTTTTAAACATCATATTTAGTATTTGAGATAGTAATAGCTCATGCTGCCAACAAGTTGGCAGTTTTAAATCTCATATACAGTGTTTGAGACAGTAACAGCTCATGCTGCTAACAAGTTGGCTGTCTTAAATATCATTCGAGATTCATATAATGTCAAATTTTGAAACATTTTTTCAAAGAACGATATCTCAAAAACGAATTGAGATATTAACTTGAAATAAACATTATCTTATTGTAAATTTAATGTAGTTTTAGCCCACCAAAAATTATTTCTTCGATTCAATAATTATCGGAGATGCGATTTTTTGAAATTAACCATGCGATCTTTTTTATCAAATTTTTAATCATCTTTTTCAAAGGATGATATCTCAAGAACGGATTGAGTTATTAACTTGAAATAAACATTATTTTATCGCAAATTTAATGTAGTTTTAGCCCTCCAAAAATTATTTCTTCGATTCAATAATTATCGGAGATGCGATTTTTTGAAATTAACCATGCGATCTTTTTTATCAAATTTTTAATCATCTTTTTCAAAGGATGATATCTCAAGAACGGATTGAGTTATTAACTTGAAATAAACATTATTTTATCGCAAATTTAATGTAGTTTTAGCCCTCCAAAAATTATTTCTTCGATTCAATAATTATCGGAGATGCGATTTTTTGAAATTAACCATGCGATCTTTTTTATCAAATTTTTAATCATCTTTTTCAAAGGATGATATCTCAAGAACGGATTGAGATATTAACTTGAAATAAATTTTATTTTATCGCAAATTTAATGTAGTTTTAGCCCTCCAAAAATTATTTCTTCGATTCAATAATTATGAGAGATGCGATTTTTTTAAATCAACCATGCGATTTTTTTAATCAAATTTTTAACCATTTTTTCAAAGGATGATATCTCACGAACGGATTGAGATATTAACTTGAAGTAAACATTATTTTATCGCAAATTTAACGCAGTTTTAGCCCACCAAAAATTATTTCTTCGATTCTAAAATTATGGGAGATGCGATTTTTTTAAATCAACCATGCGATTTTTATACTCAAATTTTTAACCATTTTTTTCAAAGGATGATATCTCAGAACTGATTAATTCTTTATTAATTCTCTTTTGTGTAAAAAGATTACTCATTCATTGTATTGATTAATAAATTTTCATGAAAAAAATAATTTTTATTTTCGCATTTTCAAAAATTTAAATTAGTACTATACGCAACGAAGAGATGGCGCGATTTCTATTTTTAAATTAATTATTTCCAATTAACAAATTAAAATATTAAATCAAATTCGTTCTAATTAAACGAAAACAAATAAAATTATTTAGTTTTAAACAATCAATAATTTGTTGCAATAAAAATAATTCAATTCAATTATTACAGGTTTCTACACTTCATTTTCAATTCTATTTTGTAATCGTTTATTAAAAATTGATTATTTATGTTACATTTTAACGAGAATTCAATTTAAATTTAATCAATATTAAGATAATAAATAATAAAATAATAAATAATAAAATAAATTATTAAACTGTCCCGGTTTCACGTCAAATTATTTAACCTCAATTTATCGACAACTGTCAAAAAATTGCTCCTTAATAAATCGGCCTTTTTTCGTGCCGTTCCAAATTTCGTGAGTAAATTTTACTTAAAAATCCTTTTTTTTAATCGATTTAATCGTAATTAATCGTTATCGGGTTCCCCCCGATTATTTTAATAAAAAAAAATGGAAATGCCATGCACCTCCGATATCGTCATTTTAAGCGGAAATTCCCACCCGGAATTGGCCCTTTTAATCGCGAATAAATTGGGGTTTAAACTCGGGGAATGCGCCGTTTATCACAAAACGAACCGGGAGACCATGGTGGAGATCGGAGACTCAGTTCGAGGCAAAAACATCTTCATCATTCAAACGGGTTCTAAGTAAAATGATCGATATGATTGAGAAATAATGATTTAATGAATGTTTTTTGTTACAGGGATGTTAATAATAGCATTATGGAGCTCCTCATTATGGCTTATGCGTGCAAAACTTCCTCCGCAAGATCAATCGTTGCTGTTATTCCTTATTTACCGTATAGTAAACAATGCAAAATGAGGAAACGGGGGAGTATCGTGACTAAATTGATCGCAAAAATGATGTGTAATTCGGGTTTGACTCATATCATCA
Organism: Onthophagus sagittarius; assembly: GCA_036711965.1. Classification (NCBI taxonomy): domain Eukaryota; kingdom Metazoa; phylum Arthropoda; class Insecta; order Coleoptera; family Scarabaeidae; genus Onthophagus; species Onthophagus sagittarius. The sequence goes on from JASERS010000008.1 coordinate 15,439,120, forward strand.
CCATGGATTTGCACCAAAAAGAGATACAAGGATTTTTCGATTGCCCCGTTGATAATTTACGAGCCAGCCCGTTTTTGTTACAATACATCCAAGAAAGTGTAATTATCTCAAACCTTTTAATACAAAAATTTATTATTAACAATTAATTTAGATTCCAGATTATCGCAACTCGATTATCGTAGCGAGAAACCCGGGATCGGCCAAAAAAGCAACATCATACGCTGAACGATTAAGGCTAGGAATTGCAGTAATTCACGGAGAACAAAAAGAAGCCGACTCGGATATGGTGGATGGGAGATATTCCCCCCCAACGATCCCCCGATCTCGAACCATGGACGCAGGAGTTGGGGTTCCGGCCCATCCGGCCAAAGAAAAACCCCCAATTAATGTTGTTGGTGATGTCGGGGGGCGAATTGCGATTATGGTTGTAAGTATTAAATATGAAATAAATTTCGAATTATTTTTAGTTAAAATTTTTGGTTTAAAGGATGATTTAATCGATGATGTCCAATCGTTCGTCGCCGCTGCAGAAATTTTGAAAGAACGTGGGGCCTATAAAATTTACGTTTTAGCCACTCATGGGTTGTTAAGTTCGGATGCTCCCCGTTTAATTGAAGACTCCCCCATCGATGAAGTCGTCGTTACAAACACGATCCCCCACGAATTGCAAAAAATGCAATGCCACAAGATTAAGACGGTCGATATCTCAACTTTGCTTTCCGAGGCGATTCGTCGCATCCATAATAAGGAATCTATGTCGTATTTATTCAAGAATGTAACGTTAGAGGATTAAATGGAAGAATCACGATAAGTACAATTAAGAATTTTTAATTTTTTATTTTTTCGTTGCTCTATATTAACTTGGTACGTAGAAAAGCAACGTGTTACTTTATTTTCTTTATACATCAAGTAATTTAATAACCCCTTTATTAAGTTGTAATCAATAAAATTTATTAATTAAATTAAAAAATGATTTTAAATTTTCAGCGCCATCTATCGGATCCTGACACTATCATTATTAATTTTTGTTCAAATTTTAATATTAATTAATTTAATTGAAGATATATCTTATTATTTTGAGATTATTTCGAAAGTTTAGTAAAAGAAAAATTATTTCTTCGATTCTAAAATTATTATTGAGACATCATCCTTTGAAAAAATGGTTAAAAATTTGATTAAAAAAATCGCATGGTTGATTTAAAAAAATCGCATCTCCCATAATTTTTGAATCGAAGAAATAATTTTTGGAGGGTTAAAACTACATTAAATTTACGATAAAATGATGTTTATTTCAAGTTAATATCTCAATTCGTTTTTGAGATATCATCCTTTGAAAAAATGGTTAAAAATTTGATTAAAAAAATCGCATCTCCCATAATTATTGAATCGAAGAAATAATTTTTGGAGGGTTAAAACTACATTAAATTTGCGATAAAATAATGTTTATTTCAAGTTAATATCTCAATCCGTTCTTGAGATATCATTCTTTGAAAAAAATAGATAAAAATTTGATTAAAAAAATCGCATGGTTGATTTAAAAAAATCGCATCTCCCATAATTATTGAATCGAAAAATAATTTTTGATGGGCTAAAACTACATTAAATTTGCGATAAAATAATGTTTATTTCAAGTTAATATCTCAATTCGTTCTTGAGATATCATCCTTTGAAAAAATGGTTAAAAATTTGATTAAAAAAATCGCATGGTTGATTTAAAAAAATCGTATCTCCAATAAATATTGAATCGAAGAAATAATTTTTGGTGGGCTAAAACTACATTAAATTTACGATAAAATAATGTTTATTTCAAGTTAATATCTCAATCCGTTCTTGAGATATCATCCTTTGAAAAAATGGTTAAAAATTTGATTAAAAAAATCGCATGGTTGATTTAAAAAAATCGCATCTCCCATAATTATTGAATCGAAGAAATAATTTTTGGTGGGCTAAAACTGCGTTAAATTTGCGATAAAATAATGTTTACTTCAAGTTAATATCTCAATCCGTTCGTGAGATATCATCCTTTGAAAAAATGGTTAAAAATTTGATTAAAAAAATCGCATGGTTGATTTAAAAAAATCGCATCTCTCATAATTATTGAATCGAAGAAATAATTTTTGGAGGGCTAAAACTACATTAAATTTGCGATAAAATAAAATTTATTTCAAGTTAATATCTCAATCCGTTCTTGAGATATCATCCTTTGAAAAAGATGATTAAAAATTTGATAAAAAAGATCGCATGGTTAATTTCAAAAAATCGCATCTCCGATAATTATTGAATCGAAGAAATAATTTTTGGAGGGTTAAAACTACATTAAATTCACGATAAAATGATGTTTATTTCAAGTTAATATCTCAATCCGTTCTTGAGATATCATCCTTTGAAAAAATGGTTAAAAATTTGATTAAAAAAATCGCATGGTTGATTTAAAAAAATCGCATCTCCCATAATTATTGAATCGAAAAATAATTTTTGATGGGCTAAAACTACATTAAATTTGCGATAAAATAATGTTTATTTCAAGTTAATATCTCAATTCGTTCTTGAGATATCATCCTTTGAAAAAATGGTTAAAAATTTGATTAAAAAAATCGCATGGTTGATTTAAAAAAATCGTATCTCCAATAAATATTGAATCGAAGAAATAATTTTTGGTGGGCTAAAACTACATTAAATTTACGATAAAATAATGTTTATTTCAAGTTAATATCTCAATCCGTTCTTGAGATATCATCCTTTGAAAAAATGGTTAAAAATTTGATTAAAAAAATCGCATGGTTGATTTAAAAAAATCGCATCTCCCATAATTATTGAATCGAAGAAATAATTTTTGGTGGGCTAAAACTGCGTTAAATTTGCGATAAAATAATGTTTACTTCAAGTTAATATCTCAATCCGTTCGTGAGATATCATCCTTTGAAAAAATGGTTAAAAATTTGATTAAAAAAATCGCATGGTTGATTTAAAAAAATCGCATCTCTCATAATTATTGAATCGAAGAAATAATTTTTGGAGGGCTAAAACTACATTAAATTTGCGATAAAATAAAATTTATTTCAAGTTAATATCTCAATCCGTTCTTGAGATATCATCCTTTGAAAAAGATGATTAAAAATTTGATAAAAAAGATCGCATGGTTAATTTCAAAAAATCGCATCTCCGATAATTATTGAATCGAAGAAATAATTTTTGGAGGGTTAAAACTACATTAAATTCACGATAAAATGATGTTTATTTCAAGTTAATATCTCAATCCGTTCTTGAGATATCATCCTTTGAAAAAATGGTTAAAAATTTGATTAAAAAAATCGCATGGTTGATTTAAAAAAATCGCATCTCCCATAATTATTGAATCGAAGAAATAATTTTTGGAGGGCTAAAACTGCGTTAAATTTGCGATAAAATAATGTTTACTTCAAGTTAATATCTCAATCCGTTCGTGAGATATCATCCTTTGAAAAAATGGTTAAAAATTTGATTAAAAAAATCGCATGGTTGATTTAAAAAAATCGCATCTCTCATAATTATTGAATCGAAGAAATAATTTTTGGAGGGCTAAAACTACATTAAATTTGCGATAAAATAAAATTTATTTCAAGTTAATATCTCAATCCGTTCTTGAGATATCATCCTTTGAAAAAGATGATTAAAAATTTGATAAAAAAGATCGCATGGTTAATTTCAAAAAATCGCATCTCCGATAATTATTGAATCGAAGAAATAATTTTTGGAGGGTTAAAACTACATTAAATTCACGATAAAATGATGTTTATTTCAAGTTAATATCTCAATCCGTTCTTGAGATATCATCCTTTGAAAAAATGGTTAAAAATTTGATTAAAAAAATCGCATGGTTGATTTAAAAAAATCGCATCTCCCATAATTATTGAATCGAAGAAATAATTTTTGGAGGGCTAAAACTACATTAAATTTGCGATAAAATGATGTTTATTTCAAGTTAATATCTCAATCCGTTCTTGAGATATCATCCTTTGAAGAAAATGGTTAAAAATTTGATTAAAAAAATCGCATGGTTGATTTAAAAAAATCGCATCTCCGATAATTATTGAATCGAAGAAATAATTTTTGGTGGGATAAAACTACATTAAATTTACGATAAAGTAATGTTTATTTCAAATTAATATCTCAATCCGTTCTTGAGATATCATCCTTTGAAAAAATGGTTAAAAATTTGATTAAAAAGATCGCATGGTTGATTTAAAAAAATCGCATCTCCCATAATTTTAGAATCAAAGAAATAATTTTTGGAGGGTTAAAACTCCATTAAATTTGCGATAAGATAAAGTTTATTTCAAGTTAATATCTCAATTCGTTTTTGAGATATCATCCTTTGAAAAAATGGTTAAAAATTTGATTAACAAAATCGCATGGTTGATTTAAAAAAATCGCATCTCCCATAATTATTGAATCGAAGAAATAATTTTTGGAGGGTTAAAACTACATTAAATTCACGATAAAATGATGTTTATTTCAAGTTAATATCTCAATCCGTTCTTGAGATATCATCCTTTGAAAAAATGGTTAAAAATTTGATTAAAAAAATCGCATGGTTGATTTTAAAAAATCGCATCTCCGATAATTATTGAACCGAAGAAATAATTTTTGGGGGGTTAAAACTACATTAAATTCACGATAAGATAAAGTTTATTTCAAGTTAATATCTCAATTCGTTTTTGAGATATCATCCTTTGAAAAAAATGGAAAAAAATTTGATTAAAAAAATCGCATGGTTGATTTAAAAAATCGCATCTCTCATAATTATTGAATCGAAGAAATAATTTTTGGAGGGTTAAAACTACATTAAATTTGCGATAAGATAAAGTTTATTTCAAGTTAATATCTCAATCCGTTCTTGAGATATCATTCTTTGAAAAAAATAGATAAAAATTTGATTAAAAAAATCGCATGGTTGATTTAAAAAAATCGCATCTCCCATAATTATTGAATCGAAGAAATAATTTTTGGGGGGTTAAAACTACATTAAATTCACGATAAGATAAAGTTTATTTCAAGTTAATATCTCAATTCGTTTTTGAGATATCATCCTTTGAAAAAAATGGAAAAAAATTTGATTAAAAAAATCGCATGGTTGATTTAAAAAATCGCATCTCTCATAATTATTGAATCGAAGAAATAATTTTTGGAGGGTTAAAACTACATTAAATTTGCGATAAGATAAAGTTTATTTCAAGTTAATATCTCAATCCGTTCTTGAGATATCATCCTTTGAAAAAATGGTTAAAAATTTGATTAACAAAATCGCATGGTTGATTTAAAAAAATCGCATCTCCCATAATTATTGAATCGAAGAAATAATTTTTGGGGGGTTAAAACTACATTAAATTCACGATAAGATAAAGTTTATTTCAAGTTAATATCTCAATTCGTTTTTGAGATATCATCCTTTGAAAAAAATGGAAAAAAATTTGATTAAAAAAATCGCATGGTTGATTTAAAAAATCGCATCTCTCATAATTATTGAATCGAAGAAATAATTTTTGGAGGGTTAAAACTACATTAAATTTGCGATAAGATAAAGTTTATTTCAAGTTAATATCTCAATCCGTTCTTGAGATATCATTCTTTGAAAAAAATAGATAAAAATTTGATTAAAAAAATCGCATGGTTGATTTAAAAAAATCGCATCTCCCATAATTATTGAATCGAAGAAATAATTTTTGATGGGCTAAAACTACATTAAATTTGCGATAAAATAATGTTTATTTCAAGTTAATATCTCAATTCGTTCTTGAGATATCATCCTTTGAAAAAATGGTTAAAAATTTGATTAAAAAAATCGCATGGTTGATTTAAAAAAATCGCATCTCCCATAATTATTGAATCGAAGAAATAATTTTTGGAGGGTTAAAACTACATTAAATTCACGATAAAATGATGTTTATTTCAAGTTAATATCTCAATCCGTTCTTGAGATATCATCCTTTGAAAAAAATTGAAAAAAATTTGATTAAAAAAATCGCATGGTTGATTTAAAAAATCGCATCTCTCATAATTATTGAATCGAAGAAATAATTTTTGGTGGGCTAAAACTACATTAAATTTACGATAAAATAATGTTTATTTCAAGTTAATATCTCAATCCGTTCTTGAGATATCATCCTTTGAAAAAATGGTTAAAAATTTGATTAACAAAATCGCATGGTTGATTTAAAAAAATCGCATCTCCCATAATTATTGAATCGTAGAAATAATTTTTGATGGGCTAAAACTACATTAAATTTGCGATAAAATAATGTTTACTTCAAGTTAATATCTCAATCCGTTCTTGAGATATCATCCTTTGAAAAAATGGTTAAAAATTTGATTAAAAAAATTGCATGGTTGATTTAAAAAAATCGCATCTCCCATAATTATTGAATCGTAGAAATAATTTTTGATGGGCTAAAACTACATTAAATTTGCGATAAAATAATGTTTACTTCAAGTTAATATCTCAATCCGTTCTAGAGATATCATCCTTTGAAAAAAATTGAAAAAAATTTGATTAAAAAAATCGCATGGTTGATTTAAAAAAATCGCATCTCCCATAATTATTGAATCGAAGAAATAATTTTTGGAGGGTTAAAACTACATTAAATTTACGATAAAATAATGTTTATTTCAAGTTAATATCTCAATCCGATATTTAAGACTGCCAACTTGTTGACAGCATGAGTTGCTATGTCTACAAAGTCCTGCTCATCAGTTTGAAGACTGCCAACTTGTTGGCAGCATGAGCTATTACTATCTCAAGCACTGTATATAACATTTAAGACTGCCAACTTGTTGGCAGCATGAGCTATTACTATCTCAAGCACTGTATATAACATTTAAGACTGCCAACTTGTTGGCAGCATGGACTATTACCCTTCCACAAAGTATATATTATTTTATATTTTTTGATACTTTTAGACGAAATACCTCCTCGATTTTATGCTCTCCTAGTAGAAATTGTAATTTAACTCTTCAAAATCAGAAATTGAGAATTTTAGCAGGAGCACCTCTTAGCGAAAACGCGAACCACTTCGACGAGGAGGTAATAGTTTCGATAAATCTTCTTAGTTAATAATAAAACCAAGAAAATTTATCTTATTAATATTTAATTACTTAATTTTGTAATTAATTTTCCCTAAATAATTAATTTTAATCCCTAAAAAAGTAACATCTTTTGACAATTGACCGAAACGTTGTTTGTAAATGATTGTTGATTTTAAAAATTGTCCCTTTTTTTATTTATCATTGAAAAAATAAGAAAATTAAAAATCAAATTAAACGTTATTAATTTAATTTTAAACGTTCGTTAATAAAGTAAGTTGGTAGTTTTAAATATCATATACAATGTTTGAGACTGTATATAATAGCTCATGCTGCCAACAAGTTAGCAGTCTTCAAACTGATGAGCAGGACTTTTTAGACATAACAGCTCATGCTGCCAACAAGTTGGCAGTCTTAAATATCATATACAGTGTTTGAGACAGTAATAGCTCATGCTGCCAACAAGTTGACAGTATTAAATATCATATACAGTGTTTGAGACAGTAATAGCTCATGCTGCCAACAAGTTGGCAGTCTCAAATATCATATACAGTGTCTGAAATAGTAATAGCTCATGCTGCCAACAAGTTGGCAATGTTAAATATCATATACAGTGTTTGAAACAGTAATAGCTCATGCTGCCAACAAGTTGGCAGTCTTAAATACCAAATACAGTGTTTGAGACAGTAATAGCTCATGCTGCCAACAAGTTGGCAGTCTTAAGTATCATATACAGTGTTTGAGGCAGTAACAGCTCATGCTGCCAACAAGTTGGCAGTCTTAAATATCATATACAGTGTTTGAGGCAGTAACAGCTCATGCTGCCAACAAGTTGGCAGTCTTAAATGTCATATACAGTGTTTGAGGCAGTAACAGCTCATGCTGCCAACAAGTTGGCAGTCTTAAATGTCATATACAGTGTTTGAGACAGTAATAGCTCATGCTGCCAACAAGTTGGCAGTCTCAAATATCATATACAGTGTCTGAGATAGTAATAGCTCATGCTGCCAACAAGTTGGCAGTGTTAAATATCATATACAGTGTTTGAGACAGTAATAGCTCATGCTGCCAACAAGTTGGCAGTCTTAGATACCAAATACAGTGTTTGAGACAGTAATAACTCATGCTGCCAACAAGTTGGCAGTCTCAAATATCATATACAGTGTTTGAGACAGTAATAGCTCATGCTGCCAACAAGTTGGCAGTCTCAAATATCATATACAGTGTCTGAGATAGTAATAGCTCATGCTGCCAACAAGTTGGCTATGTTAAATATCATATACAGTGTTTGAAACAGTAATAGCTCATGCTGCCAACAAGTTGACAGTATTAAATATCATATACAGTGTTTGAGACAGTAATAGCTCATGCTGCCAACAAGTTGGCAGTCTCAAATATCATATACAGTGTCTGAGATAGTAATAGCTCATGCTGCCAACAAGTTGGCAATGTTAAATATCATATACAGTGTTTGAAACAGTAATAGCTCATGCTGCCAACAAGTTGGCAGTCTTAAATACCAAATACAGTGTTTGAGACAGTAATAGCTCATGCTGCCAACAAGTTGGCAGTCTTAAATGTCATATACAGTGTTTGAGGCAGTAACAGCTCATGCTGCCAACAAGTTGGCAGTCTTAAATACCAAATACAGTGTTTGAGACAGTAATAGCTCATGCTGCCAACAAGTTGGCAGTCTTAAGTATCATATACAGTGTTTGAGGCAGTAACAGCTCATGCTGCCAACAAGTTGGCAGTCTTAAATGTCATATACAGTGTTTGAGGCAGTAACAGCTCATGCTGCCAACAAGTTGGCAGTCTTAAATGTCATATACAGTGTTTGAGGCAGTAACAGCTCATGCTGCCAACAAGTTGGCAGTCTTAAATACCAAATACAGTGTTTGAGACAGTAATAACTCATGCTGCCAACAAGTTGGCAGTCTCAAATATCATATACAGTGTTTGAGACAGTAATAGCTCATGCTGCCAACAAGTTGGCAGTCTCAAATATCATATACAGTGTCTGAGATAGTAATAGCTCATGCTGCCAACAAGTTGGCTATGTTAAATATCATATACAGTGTTTGAAACAGTAATAGCTCATGCTGCCAACAAGTTGGCAGTCTCAAATATCATATACAGTGTCTGAGATAGTAATAGCTCATGCTGCCAACAAGTTGGCTATGTTAAATATCATATACAGTGTTTGAAACAGTAATAGCTCATGCTGCCAACAAGTTGGCAGTCTTAAATACCAAATACAGTGTTTGAGACAGTAATAGCTCATGCTGCCAACAAGTTGGCAGTCTTAAATATCATATACAGTGTTTGAGGCAGTAACAGCTCATGCTGCCAACAAGTTGGCAGTCTTAAATGTCATATACAGTGTTTGAGGCAGTAACAGCTCATGCTGCCAACAAGTTGGCAGTCTTAAATGTCATATACAGTGTTTGAGACAGTAATAGCTCATGCTGCCAACAAGTTGGCAGTCTCAAATATCATATACAGTGTCTGAGATAGTAATAGCTCATGCTGCCAACAAGTTGGCACTGTTAAATATCATATACAGTGTTTGAGACAGTAATAGCTCATGCTGCCAACAAGTTGGCAGTCTTAAATACCAAATACAGTGTTTGAGACAGTAATAACTCATGCTGCCAACAAGTTGGCAGTCTCAAATATCATATACAGTGTTTGAGACAGTAATAGCTCATGCTGCCAACAAGTTGGCAGTCTTAAGTATCATATACAGTGTTTGAGGCAGTAACAGCTCATGCTGCCAACAAGTTGGCAGTCTTAAATATCATATACAGTGTTTGAAGCAGTAACAGCTCATGCTGCCAACAAGTTGGCAGTCTTAAATGTCATATACAGTGTTTGAGACAGTAATAGCTCATGCTGCCAACAAGTTGGCAGTCTCAAATATCATATACAGTGTCTGAGATAGTAATAGCTCATGCTGCCAACAAGTTGGCAGTGTTAAATATCATATACAATGTTTGAGACAGTAATAGCTCATGCTGCCAACAAGTTGGCAGTCTTAAATACCAAATACAGTGTTTGAGACAGTAATAACTCATGCTGCCAACAAGTTGGCAGTCTCAAATATCATATACAGTGTTTGAGACAGTAATAGCTCATGCTGCCAACAAGTTGGCAGTCTTAAGTATCATATACAGTGTTTGAGGCAGTAACAGCTCATGCTGCCAACAAGTTGGCAGTCTTAAATATCATATACAGTGTTTGAAGCAGTAACAGCTCATGCTGCCAACAAGTTGGCAGTCTTAAATATCATATACAGTGTTTGAGGCAGTAACAGCTCATGCTGCCAACAAGTTGGCAGTCTTAAATATCATATACAGTGTTTGAAGCAGTAACAGCTCATGCTGCCAACAAGTTGGCAGTCTTAAGTATCATATACAGTGTTTGAGGCAGTAGTAGCTCATGCTGTCAACAAGTTGGCAGTCTTAAGTATCATATACAGTGTTTGAGGCAGTAACAGCTCATGCTGCCAACAAGTTGGCAGTCTTAAATATCATATACAGTGTTTGAAGCAGTAACAGCTCATGCTGCCAACAAGTTGGCAGTCTTAAATATCATATACAGTGTTTGAGGCAGTAACAGCTCATGCTGCCAACAAGTTGGCAGTCTTAAATATCATATACAGTGTTTGAGGCAGTAACAGCTCATGCTGCCAACAAGTTGGCAGTCTTAAGTATCATATACAGTGTTTGAGGCAGTAATAGCTCATGCTGCCAACATGTTGGCAGTCTTAAGTATCATATACAGTGTTTGAGGCAGTAACAGCTCATGCTGCCAACAAGTTGGCAGTCTTAAATATCATATACAGTGTTTGAAGCAGTAACAGCTCATGCTGCCAACAAGTTGGCAGTCTTAAATATCATATACAGTGTTTGAGGCAGTAACAGCTCATGCTGCCAACAAGTTGGCAGTCTTAAATATCATATACAGTGTTTGAGGCAGTAACAGCTCATGCTGCCAACAAGTTGGCAGTCTTAAGTATCATATACAGTGTTTGAGGCAGTAGTAGCTCATGCTGTCAACAAGTTGGCAATCTTAAATATCATATACAGTGTTTGAGGCAGTAACAGCTCATGCTGCCAACAAGTTGGCAGTCTTAAATATCACATACAGTGTTTGAGACAGTAATAGCTCATGTCTTAAATATCATTCGAAGTTCACATAATGTCAAATTTTGAAACATTTTTTCAAAGGATGATATCTTAAGAACGGGTTGAGATATTAACTTGAAATAAACATTATTTTATCGCAAATTTAATGTAGTTTTAGCCCACCAAAAATTATTTCTTCGATTCAATAATTATGGAAGATGCGATTTTTTTAAATCAACCATGTGATTTTTTTTATCATATTTGTAATCATTTCTTCAAAGGATGATATCTCACGAACGAATTGAGATATTAACTTGAAATAAACATTATTTTATCGCAAATTTAATGTAGTTTTAGCCCATTAAAAATTATTTCTACGATTCAATAATTATGGAAAATGCGATTTTTTTAATTAAATTTTTAACCATTTTTTCAAAGGATGATATCTCAAGAACGGATTGAGATATTAACTTGAAATAAACATTATTTTATCGCAAATTGGTACTTAGAAAAGGAATTTTCTTTATACATCAAGTAATTACCCCTTTATTAAGTTGTAATCAATAAAATTTATTAATTAATTTAAAAAATATTTTTAAATTTTTAGCGCCATCTATATCCGGATCCTTCCACTATCATTATTAATTAAGAATTAATTTTTAATTAAATTTTTTTAATTAAATTAAATCAAAAACTGAATTTGTAATATTCAAATTTTAATATTAATTATTTTAATTATTATTTTGAAATCATTTTGAAAATTTATCAAAAAGAATTGGGGGCATAAAAAATCGATAAAGTAGATTCCTATAAAACCCAACCTGCAAAATAATAATGGCGTGACAGCTAAAAGAGGAAGATTTTTTGAAAAAAAAATGGTGTTTAATTCCTCGTGGAAGCGATTATTCGAGCGAGGGGCGCGTTAACCCAACGGGGGACCTTCAGCCAATCGTAAAAGGACCGCGGTTTCGCCCCAAAATGATTGACATCCGACGAAACGGCGAGGACGACGGTGGAAAGTCGCAAATCGAAGATCGCAATTTACCCCTCGTTTTCGCGAAGCCCGTCCACACGGATGTTATTGAGGGTGTGGAAGGAATCCAACAGAACTGGCGCATGAAAGAGCGCGTAAGAAAATTACTAAAAAAGATTTTAAATCGGTTCGAATGGGTGACATAACCTTACATTTTTCCAGATGAAAACTGTCAGTGTAGCTTTGGTTTTGTGTTTAAACGTCGGTGTGGACCCCCCGGATGTTGTTAAAACGCAGCCGTGCGCCCGATTGGAGTGCTGGATAGGTTTGTTGATTAACCAAAATTTGTTACGATTTATTCAAATAATTTTGGCGTAGATCCATCGTCGATGTCCCCATCGAAAGCTTTACAAAACATTGGTGCGAATCTTCAAAAACAGTACGAAAGGTGGCAACCGAGAGCTAGATATAAGCAGTCTTTAGACCCTACATCGGATGATATTAAAAAATTATGTTCATCGTTACGGAGAAACGCAAAAGAAGAGAGAGTACTTTTTCATTATAACGGACACGGAGTTCCTAAACCTACGAGTAACGGCGAAATTTGGGTCTTTAACAGGGTGAGTAAATTTTTTCCCAACATTTTCATTTATATTCTTATATTCGATCCAAAGCAATACACCCAATATATTCCATTATCGATATACGACCTTCAAAAATGGATGGGGGCGCCATCGATTTACGTTTACGATTGCTCGAACGCTGGGATTATCGTGGAATCGTTTAAGCAATTCGCTTCGCAGCACGAAACGGAAACCGAAGTAAACCGATTTTGTACCTTTTTTGGGTTTAAGATAATTTTGGGAAATTTTAGGCTGCCATTTCGAAACAGAAGGTGGCGGTTATGGCCCCCTCGTTTAAAAATTGTATTCAGTTGGCGGCGTGCAGTGCAAATCAGGTTCTTCCGATGAATCCTTCGTTGCCCGCCGATTTATTTACGTCGTGTTTGACGACTCCGATCAAAGTTGTGTTAAGGTGGTACGTTTTGCAGTCGAATTCGATTTTGGTGCCGAAAATTAACCCGGATTTGTTGGATAAGTAAGTTAAAAGTAGAAATTTATGCCTTTAATGACTATCAAAAAAAATAATATATATTTAATAATATATATTTATAACAATTAAAACTAGAACTGTCACTAAACTTTGAAACATTCTGTAATAATCGTATTTAAGCAGGAATTAACTTTAATTTATAATTATTTGTTAAAAATTAAAAAAAATGTTTGAAGATTTAGTGACATTTCAAAATGTAAAAATTAAATTTTACGATTTAAAATCAATTTTATTGATAGATATATCAAATTTGATTTTCCCTTTTGAAATATTTACGTAAAATCGAAATTAATTAATTAAAAAACGTGAAATAATTCGATTGATTACTTAAATTTTATTATGTAGTAATTTAATTTTTCGAAGTTGGCAGTAAAAAAGATTCAAGATCAACACGTAAATGTCAAAGATTGTTTAAACGTTATAAATACGTTTTTTTACTTAAAATAACCAAAAAGAAACCGATTCTACTACGAAAATGAGTTAAAGTAAGTTAAATGCACTTATTTAACGACTTTTTTTAGTTTAAAACATTATTTTATTAATGAGCAAAAATCAACTTTGAGGTTATGTTTACATTTTAAAATTTTTTATTCAACCCAAATTCTTTAATACATCTTTCTAAATATATAGTCTCCTATAAGGCGATTTTATTCCACCTTCGCCGAGGTCGCTTGCAGGCTAGGCTCTACATTATTCCAATTTTATGTAAACATTTCAAATCCAGGGCCTCAAAATAAACGATTTCGCCTCAAATCGCCGAGGTCGCGAAGCGGGCGAGGCGCAACATCTTCCAAAATTGACGATTTTATGTAAATATTTTAAATGCAGCGCCTCGCCCGCTACGCGACCTCGGCGATTTAAAGCGAAATCGTTCTTTGCATATCTCAGTCAATATACAAAGACTCATATAAGCCGATTTTATCTTCACTTAGCCGAGGTCGCGAAGTGGGCGAGGCGCTACATCTTCCAAAATTGACGATTTTATGTAAATATTTTAAATCCAGCGCCTCGCCCGCTACACAATTTGAGACGAAATCGTTCCTTGCATATCTTAGAAAATATACAAAGTCACATATAAGACAATCTTATTCTCACTCTGCCGAGGTCGCGAAGCGGGCGAGGCGCTAGAATCTTCCAAAATTGATGATTTTATATCAAAATTTCAACTCCAGCGCCTCGCCCGCTTCGCGACCTCGGCTATTTGAAGTAAAATCGTTCCTTGTATATCTTAATAAATATATAAAATGTCTTATAAGATGATCTTATTTGTACTTCGCCGAGATCGCGAAGCGGGCGAGACCCTACAATTTTCCAAAATGAACGTTTTTATACAAATATTAAAAATCCAGCGCCTCGGCTGCAAGCGACCTCGGCGATTTGAGACAAAATCGTTCCTTGCATATCTTAGTAAATATACAAAGCCTCATATAAGATGATTTCATTCTCATTCTGCCGAGGTCGCGAGCGGGCGAGGCACTAGAATCTTCCAAAATTAACGATTTTATATCAAAATTTCATCTCTAGCGCCTCGCCCGCTTCGCGACCTCGGCGATTTGAAGTAAAATCGATATGAACGATTTCGTGTTAATGTTTCAATTCCAGCGTTTCGCCCGCTACGCGACCTCGGCGGAGTGAGAATAAAATCGTTGTATAAGAGACATTATACATTTATTATGATATACAAGAAACGATTTTGTATTATATCGCCAAGGTCGCGTAGCGGGTGAGGCGCAGGATTTAAAATTTTTACATAAAATCGTTTATTTTGGAAGATGTAGCGCCTCGCCCGCTTCGCGACCTCGGCGAAGTACAAGTAAGATTGTTTTATAAGAAACTTTATATATTTACTAAGATATGCAAGGAACGATTTCGCCTCACTTCGCCGAGCTCGCGTAGCGGGCGAGGCGCTATAATTTTCCAAAAAAGAAGATTTTATATCAAAGTTTCAACTCCAGCGCCTCGCCCGCTTCGCGACCTCGGCGATTTGAGGTAAAATCGTTCTTTGTATATCTTAGTAAATATATAAAGTCCCTTATAAAACGATTTTACTCCAATTCCGCCGAAGTCGCGTAGCGGGCAAGACGCTACAATCTTGCAAAATGGACGATTTAATGTAAAAATTTCACTCCAGCGCCTCGCCCGCTTCGCGACCTCAGCGATTTGAGATAAAATCGTTCCTTATATATCTTAATAAATATATAAAATGTCTTATAAGATGATCTTACTTGTACTTCGCCGTGGTCGCGAAGCGAGCGAGGCCCTACAATTTTCCAAAATGAACGATTTTATACAAATATTAAAATTCTCGTGCCTCACCCGCAAGCGACTTCGGCGATTTGAGGCGAAATCGTTCCTTGCATATCTCAGTAAATATACAAAGCCTCATATAAGATGATTTCATTCTCATTCTGCCGAGGTCGGTTTTATTGTCACTCTGCCGAGGTCGCGAAGCGGGCGAGGCACTACATATTCCAGAATGTGAACGATTTCGTGTTAATGTTTCAATTCCAGCGTTTCGCCCGCTACGCGACCTCGGCGGAGTGAGAATAAAATCGTTGTATAAGAGACATTATACATTTATTATGATATAAAAGAAACGATTTTGTATTATATCGCCGAGATCGCGTAGCGGGTGAGGCGCAGGATTTAAAATTTTTACATAAAATCGTTCATTTTGGAAAATGTTGTGCCTCGCCCGCTTCGCGACCTCGGCAGAATGAGAATCAAATCGTCTTGTATGAGTCTTTGTATATTTACTAAGATATGTAAGGAACGATTTCGCCTCACTTCGCCGAGGTCGCGTAGCGAGCGAGGCGCTATAATTTTTTAAAAAAGAAGATTTTATATCAAAGTTTTAACTCCAGCGCCTCGCCCGCTTTGCGACCTCGGCGATTTGAGGTAAAATCGTTCTTTGTATATCTTAGTAAATATATAAAGTCCCTTATAAAACGATTTTACTCTAATTTCGCCGAAGTCGCGTAGCGGGCAAGGCGCTACAATCTTGCAAAATGGATGATTTGATGTAAAAATTTCACTCCAGCGCCTCGCCCGCTTCGCGACCTCGGCGAAGTGAGAATAAAATCGTCTTATATGTGGCTTTGTATATTTACTAAGATATACAATGAACGATTTCGCCTCAAATCGCCGAGGTCGCGTAGCGGGCGAGGCACTGGAGTTATAATTTTTACCAAAATCGTCCACTTTGGAAGATTTCGGCGCCTCCAATCTTGCAAAATGGACGATTTGATGTAAAAATTTCATTCCAGCGCCTCGTCCGCTACGCGACCTCGGCGGAGTCGAAATAATATTGTTTCTTATGTGTCTCAGTAAATATATAAAGTATCTATATTATAAAATATTCTATAAGACTATTATTGAAATTTTAACATGAAGTCGTATGTTAAAATTTTAAATCCAGCGCCTCGCCCGCTACGCGACCTCGGCGAAGTGGGAATAAAATCGTCTTATAGAAGACTTTTAAGGATTTTTCTCAATTCAAAAATTAAATTTCTCTTATTTACGCATTTACCTAAGTAGTTGCAATAAAAAATATAATAATAAAATCATATATGAAGACTTCAATACAACATCAGTTATTATCACGCTGGTAACATCGAAAATTGATGGCAATGACATCAACTTGAAAATTTTCCAAGTTCTCATATGAATTAAGTTTTATCGTAGAATAGATATTTTAAAAACAAACAACTTTTGTTTGCATCTATACAATCTTAGTATCCATCAATCAGGCTCTTGCTGGATAAGATTTTGAAAGAATGAATTTTGAAAGGATGGCTATTTGCAATTGGATTTTGGATCAAGACGACGATTTTCCTGGATGTGTTCTTTGCAGCAATGATTCGTTTTTTAAAAGTAATGGACTGATACATCTTCATAAAATCCATAGTTGGGCAAGAGAAAATCTGCTCTAAGCGAGATATGTTGACAATAAATGTTTATGTACTCTCAACACATGATGTGGTGTTATAAAAGAGTAGATAATTGGTCCATCATTGATCTGTATTTATTGAGATGTATAATAAATGATGTAAAACATTAACACGAAGTCGTTCATTTTGGAAGATGTAGTGCCTCGTCCGCTTCGCGACCTCGGCGGAGTAAGAATAGAATCGTCTTATATGTGGCTTTGTATATTTTCTAAGATATACAAGAAACGATTTCGTCTTAAATCGCCGAGGTCGCGTAGCGGATGAGGCGCAGGATTTAACATTTTTCATAAAATCGTTCATTTTGGAAAATGTAGCGCCTCGCCCGCTTCGCGACCTCGGCGATTTGAGGTAAAATTGTTCTTTGTATATCTTAGTAAATATATAAAGTCCCTTATAAAACGATTTTACTCCAATTCTGCCGAAGTCGCGTAGCGGGCAAGGCGCTACAATCTTGCAAAATGGACGATTTGATGTACAAATTTCACTCCAGCGCCTCGCCCGCTTCGCGACCTCGGCGATTTGAGGTAAAATCGTTCCTTGTATATCTTAATAAATATATAAAATGTCTTATAAGACGATCTTATTTGTACTTCGCCGAGGTCGCGAAGCGGGCGAGGCCCTACAATTTTCCAAAATGAACGATTTTATATCAAAATTTCAACTCCAGCGCCTCGCCCGCTACACAACCTCGGCGATTTGAGCCGATATCGTTCCTTGTATATCTTAGTAAATATAATACGATTTTATTCTCATTTCGTCGACATCGCTTGCAAGCTAAACTCTACATTATTCCAATTTTATATAAACTTTTCAAATCGGCCGCAAGGCGTTTTAAAACATAATCGTTCTTTGTATATCTTAGTAAGTATACAGGGTGATTCATATAAATAAAGTTGACTTTTACTGATGGTCATTAAAGGGTTAAAAAATTTGTGTAGGATATTATAATAAAGCAGATTTTGTAGCGTTCCTGGTCAAATAACCGATCGTAGAACGATGTTGGGCGAATTAAATTGGATATTTACCGCAATAACCGACACAATCGCGTGGAACACGCTCCCCCGAGATTTATTTCAAAAATTATTCCGACAAGATCTCTTGGTGGCCAGTTTATTTAGAAATTTTTTATTAGCCGAGCGAATAATGAGATCGTACGATTGCACCCCGATCAGCGACCCCCCTTTACCTCCAACTTACCAACACCACATGTGGCAAACTTGGGACTTAATGCTCGATTTAAGCTTACTCCAATTACGGAAAATTTTGGACCACAACGCACCTTACGAGCATTTACCGTTTTTCGAGGAACAGCTACTCGCGTTCGAAGTTTGGCTTAAGTTGGGTTAGTTTATTTAAAAATATTTTTAGTACCAAGTATTTAGTTTTTAATGGGTATTTAGGGAATCATTTAGGTTCGGAAAATAGGAAACCTCCGGAGCAGTTGCCGATTGTGCTTCAAGTGTTGCTTAGTCAGGTGCATCGGATGAAAGCGTTGGAGTTGTTGGGGAAATTTTTGGATTTAGGACCGTGGGCGGTTAATTTGGCTCTTTCAGTTGGGATATTTCCGTACGTTTTGAAGTTATTACAGAGTAGTGCGAAAGAATTGAGGCCGTTGTTGGTGTTTATTTGGGCGAAAATTTTAGCTGTTGATGATGTGAGATGGTTTTATTACAACTTATTTATTATATTAATTAATTTTTTTATTTTAGTCGTGTCAATCAGATTTGGTTCGGGATAACGGCCATAGATATTTCATCGCCGTTTTGCAAGATCTCAACATTTCCGTAATTTTTAATCATTTTTTTTTATTAAGTATTATTGATTAATAATTTTTATTTTTAGTCTGAAACTCGCATGCAAGCCGCTTTCGTTCTAGCTTCTATCGTCAATAAAAATCCGGATGGGCAAGAAATAACCGTTCAAAATAACCTCGTCAGCACCTGTTTGGAGCAATTATCCGACCCAAATCCGAAACTTCGCCAATGGCTCGCTTTATGTCTCGGGAGACTTTGGGATAAATTCGAAAAAGCTCGCTGGACGGGCGTCCGGGACACCGCCCACGAAAAACTTTACACCCTCCTCACCGATCGATGCCCGGAAGTTCGCGCTTCCGCCGTTTACGCACTCGGCACCTTCATTAATTCCGTACAAAAACGCACCGAGCACGCCAACAACATCGACCATTCGGTCATAATGACTCTAATCAACACTTTGGGGGGCGATATGAGCGCCATCGTTCGTAAAGAACTCGTTGTCGCGATTCAATGGATCGTTTTGGCGTTCGAAAATACTTTTATTAACATTGCGTCGCAAGAAGCTTCGTTGCACGTAGGTCCTAAGGAGCATACCCCATTGCCCGGGAGATGGGGGTCAGAATCGGGGGGAGGTGTTAAAACGGGTTATGATGTGACGGATTGCGCGTTGCTTAGAATGACGAGGGTGGGCTCGTTGACGGCGATTAGTTCGATGGGGAGCATTTCATGGTCGATTTATACGAAAGTTTGGGCCGGGTTGTGCGCTTTAAACACCGATCCCCATCCGGAAGTTGCTAAAATGGCGAATGCGGTGATTTGTTATGTTAGGAATCAAACAACGGTGAGTAAAAAAAATCGTTTTTTTTTTATCTTCTTCACAAAACGGGGCAAACATTTTTCTACCTGTTTTTGTAGTATCCCCGGTTAAGTAGCCCTAAAACGAATAGTATACGAATTGTTTGAATGAAAATAAAACTCTCAGAAGGGGGAATGATCCTTCCTTGCAGTATTAATAAAGCAACAGCAACCCAAACCAAAGTTAGCCAAAGTTAACCCCTCGAAAGGAAATGCATCCACCAAACAGATTGTCATGCCTTAACTACACAAACAGAAAGCTCTCCATAAAAGCATTCTTAGAACTTATAATTTATTTCCCAAAACCAAATTTGAGTTTTTATATATTGACTAAGATATAGAGGGAATGATTTCACCTCAAATCAATAAATGATTTTTAATATTTGTATAAAATCGTTCATTTTGGAAAATTGTAGGGCCTCGCTCGCTTCGCGACCTCGGCGAAGTACAAATAGGAACATCTTATAAGACATTTTATATATTTATTAAGATATACAAGGAACGATTTTATCTCAAATCGCCGAGGTCGCGAAGCGGGCGAGGCGCTGAAGTTGAAATTTTGATAAAATCGTCAATTTTGGGCGAATGTAGCGCCTCGCCCGCAAGCAATCTCGGCGAAATGAGAATAAAATCGTGTTATAAGACATTTTTTATATTTATTAAGATATACAAGAAACGATTTTGTCTTAAATTGCCGAGGTCGCGTAGCGGGCGAGGCGCTGGAGTTGAAATTTTGATATAAAATCGTCAATTTTGGAAGATTCTAGCGCCTCGCCCGCTTCGCGACCTCGGCGGAATGAGAATCAAATCGTTTTGTATGAGTCTTTGTATATTTACTAAGATATGCAAGGAACGATTTCGCCTTAAATCGCCGAGGTCGCGTAGCGGGCGAGACACTGGATTTGAAACATTAACACGAAGTCGTTCATTTTGGAAGATTCTAGCGCCTCGCCCGCTACGCGACCTCGGTGATTTAAGACGAAATCGTTTCTTGTATATCTTAATAAATATAGAAAATGTCTTATAACACGATTTTATTCTCATTTCGCCGAGGTCGCGAAGCGGGCGAGGCGCTACATCTTCCAAAATAAACGATATTATGTAAATATTTTAAATCCAGCGCCTCGCCCGCTACGCGACCTCGGCGATTTAAGACGATATCGTTTCTTGTATATCTTAGAAAATATACAAAGCCTCATATAAGACGATTTTATTCTCACTCCGCCGAGGTCGCGAAGCGGGCGAGGCGCTAGAATCTTCCAAAATTGACGATTTTATATCAAAATTTCAACTCCAACGCCTCGCCCGCTTCGCGACCTCGGCAAAATGAAAATAAAATCGTCTTGTATGAGGCTTTGTATATTTTCTAAGATATGTAAGGAACGATTTCGTCTCAAATCGGCGAGGTCGCGCAACGGGAGAGACACTGGATTTGAAACATTAACACGAAGTCGTTAATTTTGGGAGATTCTAGCGCCTCGCCCGCTACGCGACCTCGGCGATTTAAGACGAAATCGTTTCTTGTATATCTTAATAAATATAGAAAATGTCTTATAACACGATTTTATTCTCATTTCGCCGAGGTCGCGAAGCGGGCGAGGCGCTACATCTTCCAAAATAAACGATATTATGTAAATATTTTAAATCCAGCGCCTCGCCCGCTACGCGACCTCGGCGATTTAAGACGATATCGTTTCTTGTATATCTTAGAAAATATACAAAGCCTCATATAAGACGATTTTATTCTCACTCCGCCGAGGTCGCGAAGCGGGCGAGGCACTAGAATCTTCCAAAATTGTCGATTTTATATCAAAATTTCAACTCCAACGCCTCGCCCGCTTCGCGACCTCGGCAAAGTGAGAATAAAATCGTCCTATTTGAGGCTTTGTATATTTTCTAAGATATGTAAGGAACGATTTCGTCTCAAATTGGCGAGGTCGCGTAGCGGGCGAGGCGCTGGATTTAAAATATTTGCATAAAATTGTTCATTTTGGAAGATGTAGCGCCTCGCCTGCAAGCGACCTCGGCGAAGTACAAATAAGATCGTTTTATAAGACACTTTATATATTTACTAAGATATACAAGGAACGATTTCGCCTCAAATTGCCGAAGTCGCCTGCGGCCGAGGCGCTGAATTTGAAATGTTGACAAAAACATTCATTTTGGAAGATTCTAACGCCTCGGCAATTTGAGGTAAAATCGTTCATTTTAGAAGATCTTAGTGCCTCGCCCGCAAGCGACTTGGGCAATATGAGGTAAAATCGTTCATTTTGAAAGATTCTAGCGCCTCGGTCGCAAGCGACCTCGGCGAAGTGCAAATAAAATCATCTTATAGGACATTTTATATATTTATTAAGATATATAAGGAACGACTTTACCTCAAATCGACGAGGTCGCGAAGCGGGCGAGGTGCTAGTTTTAATATATCAATACAAAATCGTCAGTTTTGAGGTTCCAGTGCCTCGCCCGCAGGCGACCTCGGCGATTTAAGAGGATATTGAGCCTAAATATCGTAGCAGAAATGGAAATTGTCTCATAACAAGATATTTAGCATTAAACCGCCGAGGTCGCTTGCGGCCGAGGCGCTGGTTTTAATATATTAATACAAAACTGTTAGTTTTGAGGTTTTTAAGCGGCAATTTAAGAAGAAATTGGACCTAAATGTCTTGGTAGAGATGCAAAAGCTATCTCATAATAACATACTTAGCATGAAATTGCCGAGGTCGTCTGCTTGCTGATGAGGCGTTAGAGTCTTCTAAAACTGACAATTTTGATTTATATATCAAAACCAGCGCCTCGCCCGCAAGCGGCCTCGGCGATTTGATGTTAAATACGTTGTTATGAGACAGTTTGCATCTTTACCAAGGTATTTAGGCCCAATTTCTTCTTAAATCGTTAAGGTAGCTTGTGGACGAGGCTCTAAAATCCTCAGAACTGTCGATTTTGTATTAATATATCAAAACCAATGCCTTGGCCGCAAGCGACCTCAGTGATTTGATGCTAAATACGTTGTTATGAGATAGTTTGCATCATTACCAAGATATTTAGACCCAATTTCTTCTTAAATCGTCAAGGTAACTTGTGGGCGAGGCGCTGAGAACCTCAGAACTGTCGATTTTGTATTAATATATCAAAACCAATGCCTCGGCCGCAAGCGACCTCGGCGGAGTGACAATAAAATCGCCTTATATGAGGCTTTGTATATTTTATAACATATACAAGAAACGATTTCGCCTCAAATCGCCGAAGTCGCGTAGCGGGCGAGGCGCTGAATTTAAAATTTTTACATAAAATCGTTCATTTTGGAAGATGTAGCGCCTCGCCCGTTTCGCGACCTCGGCGGAGTGACAATAAAATCGCCTTATATGAGGCTTTGTATATTTACTAAGATATACAAGGAACGATTTCGCCTCAAATCGCCGAGGTCGCGTAGCGGGCGAGGCGCTGGATTTAAAATATTTACATAAAATCGTTCATTTCGGAAGATATAGCGCCTCGCCCGCTTCGCGACCTCGGCGGAATGAGAATAAAATCGTCTTGTATGAGTCTTTGTATATTTACTAAGATATACAAGGAACGATTTCCCCTCAAATCGCCGAGGTCGCGAAGCGGGCGAGGCGCTGAATTTAAAATTTTTACATAAAATCGTTCATTTTGGAAGATGTGGCGCCTCGCCCGCTTCGCGACCTCGGCGGTGTGGCAATAAAATCGTCTTATATGAGGCTTTGTATATTTACTAAGATATACAAGGAACGATTTCGCCTCAAATCGCCGAGGTCGCGTAACGGGCGAGGTGCTACATTTTCCAAAATAAACGATTTTATATAAAAATTTTAAATCCTGCGTCTTACCCGCTACGCGACCTCGGCGATATAATACAAAATCGTTCCTTGTATATCTTAGTAAATATACAAAGCCTCATATAAGACGATTTTATTCTCACTTCGCCGAGGTCGCGTAGCGGGCGAGGCGCTGAAGTTGAAACATTAACACGACATCGTTCATTTTGGAAGATGTAATGCCTCGCCCGCTTCGCGACCTCGGCAAAGTGAGAATAAAATCGTCTTATATGAGGCTTTGTATACTTACTATGATATACAAGGAACGATTTCGCCTCAAATCGCCGAGGTCGCGTAGCGGGCGAGGCGCAAGATTTAAAATATTTACATAAAATCGTTCATTTTGGAAGATGTAGCGCCTCGCCCGCTTCGCGACCTCGGCGGAGTGAGAATAAAAACGCCTTATATGAGGCTTTGTATATTTTCTAAGATATACAAGGAACGATTTCGTCTCAAATTGCCGAGGTCGCTTGCGGCCGAGGCGCTGGATTTGAAATGTTGACAAAATCGTTCATTTTGGAAGATTCTAGCGCCTCACCCGCAAGCGACCTCGGCGATTTAAGACGAAATCGTTTCTTGTGTATCTTAATAAATATAAAAAATGTCTTATAAGACGATTTTCTTCTCATTTCACCGAGATCGCTTGCGGGCGAGGCGCTACATTTTTCCAAAATTGACGATTTTGTCAAAATTTTAACTCTAGCGCCTTGCCCGCTTCGCGACCTCGGCGATTTGAGGCAAAATCATTCCTTGTATATCTTAGTAAATATATATAATGTCTTATAAAACGATCTTATTTGTACTTCGCCGAGATCGCGAAGCGAGCGAGGCGCTAGAATCTTCCAAAATTGACGATTTTGTCAAAATTTCAACTCCAGCGCCTCGCCCGCTTCGCGACCTCGGCGATTTGAGGTAAAATCGTTCCTTGTATATCTTAATAAATATATAAAATGATCTTATTTATACTTCGCCAAAAGTTAAAAGTTCTTCTTAAGCCATGTTTCACATATGATTATTATATCCTGGTGGTAGTCTGCGATAAAATTATATAAATCAGCCTTATTTCTGCTTAAACTACATGAATTCCATAACATGTGTGAACCTGTATTATCCATTAAATTGTTTTGATTTATTATCGGAGAAAGAACGCGGGATACTATGGTAGATGGAGTCTCGAATTTCACGATCTTGGGGATTCATTAAGTTTCCATCACACGATTTTTCGATGTTAGTTCCAATCTGGGCTCTATCAAAATTTTCCTCGGTTGGTAGGATTTTTTTAATGAATGCTTCTGGAGTTCTTCCGTTTTGAAATAACATGAGCTCTGGGGGTGTTCCGCTTCTTCGTTTTGGAGAACCGCCCGAGCCATTTGATTTGACTACTCTCTTATATGTAAAATTTTTCTTAAATTGTGGGGTCATTTTGTTTCCGTTCGCATTTGAACCCGTATTAATCTGATTATTTAAGGAAAATTTATGTCGTCATTTAGTAAATTGCTTATGGGATGTATTGCTTACTGCCATCATTGCTTCATAAGCCGAAATATTTTAGATTGCCATAAGTTTTTTGATTTTGGTTTGTTTGAGGAATTCAGGATATAATCTTTCAGCAAAAGGTGTCGATAAATGATTACCCTTACAAAAAATGCAGCTAGGGTTTGTTTTATTGGTGCGTTGTTTAAGATCATGTTCTTCTGCACATCCTGGACATCTTATTTTTGATTTGCAAATCTTCTTTGTATGCCCATATCGACAGCATTTGTGGCATTTACTACTGGTGCTATATATACTTCGGTTTTCCTGACGTTGAAAAAAAGTTTAACATAATTAGGTAATGTGGTTCATGCAAAAGTCACCAGAATTTTTGTCAAGTCACCACAGGGCTACCGAAGAACCCTTCTTAATACGACAGAAGTTGATTAAAATTAATCTTTTTAGAAACCCCCCCAATTAAGAGATTCCGAAAAAATCGGGGCAAGTGTTAGTTTACCACCAAGTCCAAACACAAGACCTTTATATTTACCGGAAAGCCCACCGACTCTTCACCCAGATCATACCGGAAATAGGTTCGTTTTAACTAAAAAGATTAATTAATTAATTAAATTTTATTAAATCTTATTAATTTAGTAGAACCCTCCCAACGGCAAGTCGAAGTCGTTATCACCCCAACACGATAAGCGAGCGCGAAGTTAAAGATTACACGAAAAAAGTGTTAGTATCGACCCAATTCGTTCAATGGTCTTGCAAAAGATTCGTACAACCGATGATGAAACAATCCCCGTTGGATGATATCGAATCCCGGCCATATCACGAAAGAGAATGGAGATTCATTCGAAACGACGCGATCCGAAAAGAGGCCCAAGAAGAACGAAGAAAAGCGACATCGGCTAAAATTGAAACTCAAATTTTTAACGCCCGTAATCCCGGGCAATGCCCCCCAACCGTTTTGCAATTTCATCCGTACGATCAACATGTTGCCGTTGTAATTTCTGATAGTGTTATGTAAGATAATTTAGTTTTTTTATTTTATTTATTTATTTTAAATTAAATTAATTATTTTAAATTAAATTAATTTAGAGTATGGGATTGGGGAACTGGAGCGAAATTATCCTACAGCAATTATAAAACGTTAAAAAACCCTTTAACTTATATAACATCGTTTGAATGGGTCAATTCGGTCGATGTGAGCTTGATGATGTTGGCGGCTAATGATGGGAGCGTGAAAATTTGGAAACCAGCCGTTAATAATAAGGATCCTACGTTGATTGGGGCATGGCAGGCTTTTACCGATGCTTCAATCCCTAAGAAGTTATATATGAGTGAGTAAAAAAAATTAATTAATAATGATTTAACTCTGTTATTCAACGTTATGTTAGAGTTGTAAGTGTAATGTTAGTTCTACGATTTTTACCATTATGACCATTATTTGTGCGGTTTCAGTCGAGTTGAACAAATCCAACAAAGCATTCAATAACAATTAAAACTAGAAATTTGATTTTCCCATTTGAAATATTTACGTAAAATCGTAATTAAATAATTAAAAACATAAAATAATTTAATTAATTACTTAAATTTGATTATGTAGTCATTTAATTTTTCAATGTTGGCAGTAAAAAAGTTTCAACATCAACACATAAATAAGTCTTCAAAATCTGATTTTATGTATTTAAGTTCAGTGTTATTTTTTTTGGTATTGCCAAAATTGAAATCTGTGTATTAGCCGTGTTACCTATGACATTTTGTTTTATTTAAAAGAAAAAATTTTTCGAAAATGTAAAATTGCTAATTTAAAGCTAAAAGAACAACTTTTAAGCTTCTCGTAATTTTTTTAACAACTGCCAAATTTGAATTGTGGGTACTCATTGTGTTCCTTTAACAATTTAGAACATCATACAAACAAAAATTGAAAATTTCAAAATAAGAGACCAAGTTTTTGGCATTGCCAAAATTGAAATCTATGTATAAGTTGTGCTATCATCCATATTTTGCCTAATTTAAATGTTAGGGATCCTTTAATTGTGTCAAATTTGAATTGTTTGTGTTCATTGTGTTCCTTAGATCATTTGGAACATCATAGAAATAAAAATTGGGAATGTGGAAAATGAGGACCGAATTTTTTTGGTATTGCCAAAATTGAAATCTGTGTATTAGCCGTGTTACCTATGACATTTTGTCTGATTTAAAGGAAAAAAATTTTCGAAAATGTAAAATTGCTAATTTAAAGCTAAAAGAACAACTTTTAAGCTTCTCGTAATTTTTTTAGCAACTGCCAAATTTGAATTGTGGGTACTCATTGTGTTCCTTGAACAATTTGGAACATCATACAAACAAAAATTGAAAATTTCAAAATAAGAGACCAAGTTTTTGGCATTGCCAAAATTGAAATCTATGTATAAGTTGTGCTATCATCCATATTTTGCCTAATTTAAATGTAAGGGATGATTTAATTGTGTCAAATTTGAATTGTTTGTGTTCATTGTGTTCCTTAGATCATTTGGAACATCATAGAAATAAAAATTGGGAATGTGGAAAATGAGGACCGAATTTTTTTGGTATTGCCAAAATTGAAATCTGTGTATTAGTCGTGTTACCTATGACATTTTGTTTTATTTAAAAGAAAAAATTTTTGGAAAATGTTAAATTGCTAATTTAAAGCTAAAAGAACAACTTTTAAGCTTCTCGTAATTTTTTTAGCAACTGCCAAATTTGAATTGTGGGTACTCGTTGTGTTCCTTGAACAATTTGGAACATCATACAAACAAAAATTGAAAATTTCAAAATAAGAGACCAAGTTTTTGGCATTGCCAAAATTGAAATCTATGTATAAGTTGTGCTATCATCCATATTTTGCCTAATTTAAATGTAAGGGATGATTTAATTGTGTCAAATTTGAATTGTTTGTGTTCATTGTGTTCCTTAGATCATTTGAAACATCATAGAAATAAAAATTGGGAATGTGGAAAATGAGGACCGAATTTTTTTGGTATTGCCAAAATTGAAATCTGTGTATTAGCCGTGTTACCTATGACATTTTGTTTTATTTAAAAGAAAAAATTTTTCGAAAATGTAAAATTGCTAATTTAAAGCTAAAAGAACAACTTTTAAGCTTCTCGTAATTTTTTTATCAACTGCCAAATTTAAATTATGGATACTCATTGTGTTCCTTGAACAATTTGGAACATCATACAAACAAAAATTGAAAATTTCAAAATAAGAAACCAAGTTTTTGGCAATGCCAAAATTGAAATCTATGTATAAGTTGTGCTATCATCCACATTTTGCCTAATTTAAATGTAAGGGATGATTTAATTGTGTCAAATTTGAATTGTTTGTGTTCATTGTGTTCCTTATATCATTTGGAACATCATAGAAATAAAAATTGGGAATGTGGAAAATGAGGACCGAATTTTTTTGGTATTGCCAAAATTGAAATCTGTGTATTAGCCGTGTTACCTATGACATTTTGTTTTATTTAAAAGAAAAAATTTTTCGAAAATGTAAAATTGCTAATTTAAAGCTAAAAGAACAACTTTTAAGCTTCTCGTAATTTTTTTAGCAACTGCCAAATTTGAATTGTGGGTACTCATTGTGTTCCTTGAACAATTTGGAACATCATACAAACAAAAATTGAAAATTTCAAAATAAGAAACCAAGTTTTTGGCATTGCCAAAATTGAAATCTATGTATAAGTTGTGCTATCATCCACATTTTGCCTAATTTAAATGTAAGGGATGATTTAATTGTGTCAAATTTGAATTGTTTGTGTTCATTGTGTTCCTTAGATCATTTGGAACATCATAGAAATAAAAATTGGGATTGTGGAAAATGAGGACCGAATTTTTTTGGTATTGCCAAAATTGAAATCTGTGTATTAGCCGTGTTACCTATGACATTTTGTTTTATTTAAAAGAAAAAATTTTTCGAAAATGTTAAATTGCTAATTTAAAGCTAAAAGAACAACTTTTAAGCTTCTCGTAATTTTTTTAGCAACTGCCAAATTTGAATTGTGAGTACTCGTTGTGTTCCTTGAACAATTTGGAACATCATACAAACAAAAATTGAAAATTTCAAAATAAGAGACCAAGTTTTTGGCATTGCCAAAATTGAAATCTATGTATAAGTTGTGCTATCATTCATATTTTGCCTAATTTAAATGTAAGGGATGATTTAATTGTGTCAAATTTGAATTGTTTGTGTTCATTGTGTTCCTTAGATCATTTGGAACATCATAGAAATAAAAATTGGGAATGTGGAAAATGAGGACCGAATTTTTTTGGTATTGCCAAAATTGAAATCTGTGTATTAGTCGTGTTACCAATAATATTTTGTCTGATTTAAAAGAAAAAATTTTTCGAAAATGTAAAATTGCTAATTTATAGCTAAAAGAACAACTTTTAAGCTTCTCGTAATTTTTTTAGCACCTGCCAAATTTGAATTGTGGGTACTCGTTGTGTTCCTTGAACAATTTGGAACATCATACAAACAAAAATTGAAAATTTCAAAATAAGAGACCAAGTTTTTGGCATTGCCAAAATTGAAATCTATGTATAAGTTGTGCTATCATCCATATTTTGCCTAATTTAAATGTAAGGGATGATTTAATTGTGTCAAATTTGAATTGTTTGTGTTCATTGTGTTTCTTAGATCATTTGGAACATCATAGAAATAAAAATTGGGAATGTGGAAAATGAGGACCGAATTTTTTTGATATTGCCAAAATTGAAATCTGTGTATTAGCCGTGTTACCTATGACATTTTGTTTTATTTAAAAGAAAAAATTTTTCGAAAATGTAAAATTGCTAATTTAAAGCTAAAAGAACAACTTTTAAGCTTCTCGTAATTTTTTTATCAACTGCCAAATTTAAATTATGGATACTCATTGTGTTCCTTGAACAATTTGGAACATCATACAAACAAAAATTGAAAATTTCAAAATAAGAAACCAAGTTTTTGGCAATGCCAAAATTGAAATCTATGTATAAGTTGTGCTATCATCCACATTTTGCCTAATTTAAATGTAAGGGATGATTTAATTGTGTCAAATTTGAATTGTTTGTGTTCATTGTGTTCCTTATATCATTTGGAACATCATAGAAATAAAAATTGGGAATGTGGAAAATGAGGACCGAATTTTTTTGGTATTGCCAAAATTGAAATCTGTGTATTAGCCGTGTTACCTATGACATTTTGTTTTATTTAAAAGAAAAAATTTTTCGAAAATGTAAAATTGCTAATTTAAAGCTAAAAGAACAACTTTTAAGCTTCTCGTAATTTTTTTAGCAACTGCCAAATTTGAATTGTGGGTACTCGTTGTGTTCCTTGAACAATTTGGAACATCATACAAACAAAAATTGAAAATTTCAAAATAAGAGACCAAGTTTTTGGCATTGCCAAAATTGAAATCTATGTATAAGTTGTGCTATCATCCATATTTTGCCTAATTTAAATGTAAGGGATGATTTAATTGTGTCAAATTTGAATTGTTTGTGTTCATTGTGTTCCTTAGATCATTTGAAACATCATAGAAATAAAAATTGGGAATGTGGAAAATGAGGACCGAATTTTTTTGGTATTGCCAAAATTGAAATCTGTGTATTAGCCGTGTTACCTATGACATTTTGTTTTATTTAAAAGAAAAAATTTTTCGAAAATGAAAAATTGCTAATTTAAAGCTAAAAGAACAACTTTTAAGCTTCTCGTAATTTTTTTAGCAACTGCCAAATTTAAATTATGGATACTCATTGTGTTCCTTGAACAATTTGGAACATCATACAAACAAAAATTGAAAATTTCAAAATAAGAAACCAAGTTTTTGGCAATGCCAAAATTGAAATCTATGTATAAGTTGTGCTATCATCCACATTTTGCCTAATTTAAATGTAAGGGATGATTTAATTGTGTCAAATTTGAATTGTTTGTGTTCATTGTGTTCCTTAGATCATTTGGAACATCATAGAAATAAAAACTGGGAATGTGGAAAATGAGGACCGAATTTTTTTGGTATTGCCAAAATTGAAATCTGTGTATTAGCCGTGTTACCTATGACATTTTGTTTTATTTAAAAGAAAAAATTTTTCGAAAATGTAAAATTGCTAATTTAAAGCTAAAAGAACAACTTTTAAGCTTCTCGTAATTTTTTTAGCAACTGCCAAATTTGAATTGTGGGTACTCATTGTGTTCCTTGAACAATTTGGAACATCATACAAACAAAAATTGAAAATTTCAAAATAAGAGACCAAGTTTTTGGCATTGCCAAAATTGAAATCTATGTATAAGTTGTGCTATCATCCATATTTTGCCTAATTTAAATGTAAGGGATGATTTAATTGTGTCAAATTTGAATTGTTTGTGTTCATTGTGTTCCTTAGATCATTTGGAACATCATAGAAATAAAAATTGGGAATGTGGAAAATGAGGACCGAATTTTTTTGGTATTGCCAAAATTGAAATCTGTGTATTAGCCGTGTTACCTATGACATTTTGTTTTATTTAAAAGAAAAAATTTTTCGAAAATGTAAAATTGCTAATTTAAAGCTAAAAGAACAACTTTTAAGCTTCTCGTAATTTTTTTAGCACCTGCCAAATTTGAATTGTGGGTACTCGTTGTGTTCCTTGAACAATTTGGAACATCATACAAACAAAAATTGAAAATTTCAAAATAAGAGACCAAGTTTTTGGCATTGCCAAAATTGAAATCTATGTATAAGTTGTGCTATCATCCATATTTTGTCTAATTTAAATGTAAGGGATGATTTAATTGTGTCAAATTTGAATTGTTTGTGTTCATTGTGTTCCTTAGATCATTTGGAACATCATAGAAATAAAAATTGGGAATGTGGAAAATGAGGACCGAATTTTTTTGGTATTGCCAAAATTGAAATCTGTGTATTAGCCGTGTTACCTATGACATTTTGTTTTATTTAAAAGAAAAAATTTTTCGAAAATGTAAAATTGCTAATTTAAAGCTAAAAGAACAACTTTTAAGCTTCTCGTAATTTTTTTAGCACCTGCCAAATTTGAATTGTGGGTACTCGTTGTGTTCCTTGAACAATTTGGAACATCATACAAACAAAAATTGAAAATTTCAAAATAAGAGACCAAGTTTTTGGCATTGCCAAAATTGAAATCTATGTATAAGTTGTGCTATCATCCATATTTTGTCTAATTTAAATGTAAGGGATGATTTAATTGTGTCAAATTTGAATTGTTTGTGTTCATTGTGTTCCTTAGATCATTTGGAACATCATAGAAATAAAAATTGGGAATGTGGAAAATGAGGACCGAATTTTTTTGGTATTGCCAAAATTGAAATCTGTGTATTAGCCGTGTTACCTATGACATTTTGTTTTATTTAAAAGAAAAAATTTTTCGAAAATGTAAAATTGCTAATTTAAAGCTAAAAGAACAACTTTTAAGCTTCTCGTAATTTTTTTAACAACTGCCAAATTTGAATTGTGGGTACTCATTGTGTTCCTTTAACAATTTAGAACATCATACAAACAAAAATTGAAAATTTCAAAATAAGAGACCAAGTTTTTGGCATTGCCAAAATTGAAATCTATGTATAAGTTGTGCTATCATCCATATTTTGCCTAATTTAAATGTTAGGGATCCTTTAATTGTGTCAAATTTGAATTGTTTGTGTTCATTGTGTTCCTTAGATCATTTGGAACATCATAGAAATAAAAATTGGGAATGTGGAAAATGAGGACCGAATTTTTTTGGTATTGCCAAAATTGAAATCTGTGTATTAGCCGTGTTACCTATGACATTTTGTCTGATTTAAAGGAAAAAAATTTTCGAAAATGTAAAATTGCTAATTTAAAGCTAAAAGAACAACTTTTAAGCTTCTCGTAATTTTTTTAGCAACTGCCAAATTTGAATTGTGGGTACTCATTGTGTTCCTTGAACAATTTGGAACATCATACAAACAAAAATTGAAAATTTCAAAATAAGAGACCAAGTTTTTGGCATTGCCAAAATTGAAATCTATGTATAAGTTGTGCTATCATCCATATTTTGCCTAATTTAAATGTAAGGGATGATTTAATTGTGTCAAATTTGAATTGTTTGTGTTCATTGTGTTCCTTAGATCATTTGGAACATCATAGAAATAAAAATTGGGAATGTGGAAAATGAGGACCGAATTTTTTTGGTATTGCCAAAATTGAAATCTGTGTATTAGTCGTGTTACCTATGACATTTTGTTTTATTTAAAAGAAAAAATTTTTGGAAAATGTTAAATTGCTAATTTAAAGCTAAAAGAACAACTTTTAAGCTTCTCGTAATTTTTTT
Organism: Onthophagus sagittarius; assembly: GCA_036711965.1. Taxonomy (NCBI): domain Eukaryota; kingdom Metazoa; phylum Arthropoda; class Insecta; order Coleoptera; family Scarabaeidae; genus Onthophagus; species Onthophagus sagittarius. The sequence goes on from JASERS010000008.1 coordinate 15,472,588, forward strand.
AGCAACTGCCAAATTTGAATTGTGGGTACTCGTTGTGTTCCTTGAACAATTTGGAACATCATACAAACAAAAATTGAAAATTTCAAAATAAGAGACCAAGTTTTTGGCATTGCCAAAATTGAAATCTATGTATAAGTTGTGCTATCATCCATATTTTGCCTAATTTAAATGTAAGGGATGATTTAATTGTGTCAAATTTGAATTGTTTGTGTTCATTGTGTTCCTTAGATCATTTGAAACATCATAGAAATAAAAATTGGGAATGTGGAAAATGAGGACCGAATTTTTTTGGTATTGCCAAAATTGAAATCTGTGTATTAGCCGTGTTACCTATGACATTTTGTTTTATTTAAAAGAAAAAATTTTTCGAAAATGTAAAATTGCTAATTTAAAGCTAAAAGAACAACTTTTAAGCTTCTCGTAATTTTTTTATCAACTGCCAAATTTAAATTATGGATACTCATTGTGTTCCTTGAACAATTTGGAACATCATACAAACAAAAATTGAAAATTTGAAAATAAGAGACCAAGTTTTTGGCATTGCCAAAATTGAAATCTATGTATAAGTTGTGCTATCATCCATATTTTGCCTAATTTAAATGTAAGGGATGATTTAATTGTGTCAAATTTGAATTGTTTGTGTTCATTGTGTTCCTTAGATCATTTGGAACATCATAGAAATAAAAATTGGGAATGTGGAAAATGAGGACCGAATTTTTTTGGTATTGCCAAAATTGAAATCTGTGTATTAGCCGTGTTACCTATGACATTTTGTTTTATTTAAAAGAAAAAATTTTTCGAAAATGTTAAATTGCTAATTTAAAGCTAAAAGAACAACTTTTAAGCTTCTCGTAATTTTTTTAGCACCTGCCAAATTTGAATTGTGGGTACTCGTTGTGTTCCTTGAACAATTTGGAACATCATACAAACAAAAATTGAAAATTTCAAAATAAGAGACCAAGTTTTTGGCATTGCCAAAATTGAAATCTATGTATAAGTTGTGCTATCATCCACATTTTGCCTAATTTAAATGTAAGGGATGATTTAATTGTGTCAAATTTGAATTGTTTGTGTTCATTGTGTTCCTTAGATCATTTGGAACATCATAGAAATAAAAATTGGGAATGTGGAAAATGAGGACCGAATTTTTTTGGTATTGCCAAAATTGAAATCTGTGTATTAGCCGTGTTACCTATGACATTTTGTTTTATTTAAAAGAAAAAATTTTTCGAAAATGTTAAATTGCTAATTTAAAGCTAAAAGAACAACTTTTAAGCTTCTCGTAATTTTTTTAGCAACTGCCAAATTTGAATTGTGGGTACTCATTGTGTTCCTTGAACAATTTGGAACATCATACAAACAAAAATTGAAAATTTCAAAATAAGAAACCAAGTTTTTGGCATTGCCAAAATTGAAATCTATGTATAAGTTGTGCTATCATCCACATTTTGCCTAATTTAAATGTAAGGGATGATTTAATTGTGTCAAATTTGAATTGTTTGTGTTCATTGTGTTCCTTAGATCATTTGGAACATCATAGAAATAAAAATTGGGAATGTGGAAAATGAGGACCGAATTTTTTTGGTATTGCCAAAATTGAAATCTGTGTATTAGCCGTGTTACCTATGACATTTTGTTTTATTTAAAAGAAAAAATTTTTCGAAAATGTTAAATTGCTAATTTAAAGCTAAAAGAACAACTTTTAAGCTTCTCGTAATTTTTTTAGCAACTGCCAAATTTGAATTGTGAGTACTCGTTGTGTTCCTTGAACAATTTGGAACATCATACAAACAAAAATTGAAAATTTCAAAATAAGAGACCAAGTTTTTGGCATTGCCAAAATTGAAATCTATGTATAAGTTGTGCTATCATCCATATTTTGCCTAATTTAAATGTTAGGGATCCTTTAATTGTGTCAAATTTGAATTGTTTGTGTTCATTGTGTTCCTTAGATCATTTGGAACATCATAAAAATAAAAATTGAGAACGTAGATATTCTTTAATATTCATAATTACATAAAGCGTATTTGCTTTAAAATCATATTTAAACAAGAATTAACCTCAATTTATAATTTTTTGTTACAAATCAATTAAATAAATCCAAAAAGAATCAAGATTTAGTGACATTTCAAAAGGTAAAAATAAAATTTCACGATTTAAAATCAATTTTATTGATAGATATATCAAATTTGATTTTCTCATTTGAAATATTTACGTACAATCGTAAATAATTAATTAAAAACGTGAAATAATTCGATTAATTACTTAAATTTTATTATGTAGTAATTTAATTATTCGAAGTTGGCAGTAAAAAAGTTTCAACATCAACACATAAAAAGACAAGAAACTGTTAAATAAAGGTTGATTTTGCTTTCGAAATACCAAATAATGTTTGCAAAATACAAAATCTTCTGGTCAGAAGTTCCAAAACTACCATTTAAAGTCTATATACTGCTGGAAGAAGATATTTGTATTGCAAAAAACAAGAAGCTGTTAAATAAAGGTTGATTTTACTTTCAAAATACCAAATGATGTTGGCAAAATCCCAAATAATGTTGGCAAAACATAAAATTATCTGGTCTGAAGTTCAAAAGCTGCCATATAAAGACTAGATACTGCTTGAAGAAGACATTTGTATTGCAAAAGACAAATAACTGTTAAATATAGGTAGATTTTTTTTCAAAATACCAAGTAATGTTGGCAAAATACAAAATCTTCTGGTTACATGTTCAAAAAGTACCATTTTAAGACTAGATGCTGCTAGAGGATGATGTTTGTATTGCAAAAGACAAGAAGCTGTTAAATAAAGGTTGATTTTGCTTTCAAAATACCAAATGATGTTGGCAAAATACCAAATAATGTTGGCAAAACATAAAATTATTTGGTCTAAAGTTCAAAAACTGCCATATAAAGACTAAATACTGCTTGAAGTAAATATTTGTATTGCAAAAGACAAAAAACTGTTAAATATAGGTTGATTTTGCTTTCAAAATACCAAATAATGTTGGCAAAATACAAAATCTTCTGGTCACATGTTCAAAAAGTACCATTTAAAGACTAGATACTGCTAGAAGATGATGTTTGTATTGCAAATGACAAAAAGCTGTTAAATAAAGGTTGATTTTGCTTTCAAAATACCAATTAATGTTGGCAAAATACCAAATAATGTTGGCAAAACATAAAATTATCTGGTCTGAAGTTCAAAAGCTACCATATAAAGACTAAATACTGCTTGAAATAGACATTTGTATTGCAAAAGACAAAAAACTGTTAAATATAGGTTGATTTTGCTTTCAAAATACCAAATAATGTTGGCAAAATACAAAATCTTCTGGTCACATGTTCAAAAAGTACCATTTAAAGACTAGATACTGCTAGAAGATGATGTTTGTATTGCAAATGACAAAAAGCTATTAAATAAAGGTTGATTTTGCTTTCAAAATACCAAATAAAGTTGGCAAAATACCAAATAATGTTGGCAAAACATAAAATCATCTGGTCTGAAGTTCAAAAGCTACCATATAAAGACTAAATACTGTTTGAAGTAAACATTTGTATTGCAAAAGACAAAAATCTGTTAAATATAGGTTGATTTTGCTTTCAAAATACCAAATAATGTTGGCAGAGTACAAAATCTTCTGGTCACATGTTCAAAAAGTATAATTTTAAGACTAGATACTGCTAGAAGATGATGTTTGTATTGCAAAAGACAAGAAGCTGTTAAATAAAAGTTGATTTTGCTTTCAAAATACCAAATGATGTTGGCAAAATACCAAATAATGTTGGCAAAACATAAAATCATCTGGTCTGAAGTTCAAAAGCTACCATATAAAGACTAAATACTGTTTGAAGTAAACATTTGTATTGCAAAAGACAAAAATCTGTTAAATATAGGTTGATTTTGCTTTCAAAATACCAAATAATGTTGGCAGAGTACAAAATCTTCTGGTCACATGTTCAAAAAGTATAATTTTAAGACTAGATACTGCTAGAAGATGATGTTTGTATTGCAAAAGACAAGAAGCTGTTAAATAAAAGTTGATTTTGCTTTCAAAATACCAAATGATGTTGGCAAAATACCAAATAATGTTGGCAAAACATAAAATCATCTGGTCTGAAGTTCAAAAGCTACCATATAAAGACTAGATACTGCTTGAAGTAGACATTTGTATTGCAAAAGACAAAAACCTGTCAAATATAGGTTGATTTTGCTTTCAAAATACCAAATAATATTGGCAAAACACAAAATCTTCTGGTCACCTGTTCAAAAAGTACCATTTTAAGATTAGATGCTGCTAGAAGATGATGTTTGTATTGCAAAAGACAAGAAGCTGTTAAATATAGGTTGATTTTGCTTTCAAAATATCAAATAATGTTGGCAAAATACCAAATAATGTTGGCAAGACATAAAATCATCTGATCTGAAGTTCAAAAGCTGCCATATAAAGACTAGATACTGCTTGAAGTAGACATTTGTATTGCAAAAGACAAAAAACTGTTAAATATAGGTTGATTTTGCTTTCAAAATACCAAATAATGTTGGCAAAATACAAAATCTTCTGGTCACATGTTCAAAAAGTACCATTTAAAGACTAGATACTGCTAGAAGATGGTGTTTGTATTGCAAAAGACAAGAAGCTGTTAAATAAAGGTTGATTTTGCTTTCAAAATACCAAATAATGTTGGCAAAATACCAAATAATGTTGGCAAAACATAAAATCATCTGGTCTGAAGTTCAAAAGGTGCCATATAAAGACTAGATACTGCTTGAAGTGGACATTTGCATTGCAAAAGACAAAAAACTGTTAAATATAGGTTGATTTTGTTTTCAAAATACCAAATAATGTTGGCAAAATACAAAATCTTCTGGTCACATGCTCAAAAAGTACTATTTTAAGACTAGATACTGCTAGAAGATGTTTGTATTGCAAAAGACAGGAAGCTGTTAAATAAACGTTGATTTTACTTTCAAAATATCAAATAATGTTGGCAAAATACCAAATAATGTTGGCAAGACATAAAATCATCTGATCTGAAGTTCAAAAGCTGCCATATAAAGACTAGATACTGCTTGAAGTAGACATTTGTATTGCAAAAGACAAAAAACTGTTAAATATAGGTTGATTTTGCTTTCAAAATACCAAATAATGTTGGCAAAATACAAAATCTTCTGGTCACATGTTCAAAAAGTACCATTTAAAGACTAGATACTGCTAGAAGATGGTGTTTGTATTGCAAAAGACAAGAAGCTGTTAAATAAAGGTTGATTTTGCTTTCAAAATACCAAATAATGTTGGCAAAATACCAAATAATGTTGGCAAAACATAAAATCATCTGGTCTGAAGTTCAAAAGGTGCCATATAAAGACTAGATACTGCTTGAAGTGGACATTTGCATTGCAAAAGACAAAAAACTGTTAAATATAGGTTGATTTTGTTTTCAAAATACCAAATAATGTTGGCAAAATACAAAATCTTCTGGTCACATGCTCAAAAAGTACTATTTTAAGACTAGATACTGCTAGAAGATGTTTGTATTGCAAAAGACAGGAAGCTGTTAAATAAAGGTTGATTTTACTTTCAAAATATCAAATAATGTTGGCAAAATACCAAATAATGTTGGCAAAACATAAAATCATCTGGTCTGAAGTTCAAAAACTGTCATATAAAGACTAAATACTGCTTGAAGAAGACATTTGTATTGCAAAAGACAAATAACTGTTAAATATAGATTGATTTTGCTTTCAAAATACCAAATAATGTTGGCAAAATACAAAATCTTCTGGTCACATGTTCAAAAAGTACCATTTTAAGACTAGATACTGCTAGAAGATGATGTTTGTATTGCAAAAGCAAGAAGCTGTTAAATAAAGGTTTATTTTGCTTTCAAAATACCCAATAATGTTGGTAAAATACCAAATAATGTTGGCAAAACATAAAATCATCTGGTCTGAAGTTCAAAAGCTGCCATATAAAGATTAAATACTGCTTGAAGTAAACATTTGTATTGCAAAAGACAAAAAACTGTAAATATAGGTTGATTTTGCTTTCAAAATACCAAATAATGTTGGCAAAGTACAAAATCTTCTGGTCATATGTTCAAAAAGTACCATTTTAAGACTAGATACTGCTACAAGATGATGTTTGTATTGCAAAAGACAAGAAGCTGTTAAATAAAGGTTGATTTTGCTTTCAAAATACCAAATGATGTTGGCAAAATACCAAATAATGTTGGCAAAACAAAATCATCTGGTCTGAAGTTCAAAAACTGCCATATAAAGACTAGATACTGCTTGAAGTAGACATTTGTATTGCAAAAGACAAAAAACTGTTAAATATAGGTTGATTTTGCTTTCAAAATACCAAATAATGTTGGCAATATACAAAATCTTCTGGTCACATGTTCAAAAAGTACCATTTTAAGACTAGATACTGCTAGAAGATGATGTTTGTATTGCAAAAGACAAGAAGCTGTTAAATAAAGGTTGATTTTGCTTTCAAAGTACCAAATGATGTTGGCAAAATACCAAATAATGTTGGCAAAACATAAAATTATCTGGTCTGAAGTTCAAAAACTGCCATATAAAGACTAGATACTGCTTGAAGTTAGACATTTGTATTGCAAAAGACAAAAACTTGTTAAATATAGGTTGATTTTGCTTTCAAAATACCAAATAATGTTGGCAAAATATCAAATAATGTTGGCAAAATACCAAATAATGTTGGCAAAATAAAAAAATCTTCTGGTCAGAAGTTCAAAAACTGCCATTTAAATTCTAGATACTGCAGGAATAAGATATTTGTATTGCAAAAGACAAGAAGGTGTTAAATAAAGGTTGATTTTGCTTTCAAAATACCAAATAAAGTTGGCAAAATACAAAATCATCTGGTTAGATGGTCAATTATTGTTTCAAATTACATAACCTAAAGATTTGATAACACGATTTTAATACAATTATTTTTCAGAGATTTTATTGATGTGGGAGCAATACACCCAAACCGTGATAACAGCGGGGGAATCAAAATTACTCCGATTATGGGATGCGCAACAAGAAACCCATCTTTACGATATTCCCACCGGATCGGAGCGAACGATTCATTGCATCGATTCAACTTATTCCGGAGTCGGCCACGAACGCGAATTATCCCAAGAAAAAGAATTCGTTGACGATGAGATGGAAACGGAAGAAAACGGGCTTGTGATGAATTACGATGAAGTCGACACGTTCTTCCCAACGAAACAAAGTGGTTTAATTGCGGCGGGATTCACCGACGGATCCGTTAGGATTTATGATAGGAGGTGTGGCCCGAACGAGGCGAAATTACGGACGTGGATGGAGCATGATTGTACGGTTTTAGGGGTTCAAATGAGGGATGAGAAAGTTGTGATGGGGAGGTAAAGATGCGTTGATTATTTTTTATTTTTTAATTAATTCGATTTCTTTTTATTTCTAGTGCAAAAGGTGAAATAAAAATTTTTGATATTCGAGGACACGATAAGCCATTAAAATCGATGCAAATCGGGCAACAAATGTCCGCGTTCGCTATCCACAGAACGGCCGATATTTATTCGTGGTAAGTACGCAAATAACTCAATTAATTATTTTTGAGTCATAACTGTTTTAATTTTTAAGTGCAACGGGCCAAAACATCACTCAATACACTTTAGACGGTAATCTAATCAACACAATCCGTTCATCAGAAAGTTTCATAGGGTACCGAACTGGTTCGAACGTAATGTCGTTATCGTATCACCCTTACAAAATGGCTTTAGCCGCATCCACGGTCGACGTGGTTTGCGTTTACGCCGCGGAAAACCGGCAGAGATGACTATCGTCACTGCCCTAGAGTCTACTCTCGGGCCTCTTCTGTTATTATATGTCTACAAGTAGCTAAATGATTTTGAGGCGACTAAAATGAGGATAAAAATTTTGAAATTCGGAGCTTCTTTATGGGTTAAAAATAAGATGTAAATAGGTTATGTTGTTGTCCGGTTCCTTTTCTCGGAGAGACAAGAATTGTACATAAAGCGATTTCTTTTAATTTAAGCGCCTTAAAAAGAATTTGAACGTTTAATTCTTGTTAAAAATTTTGCGAATGATGAAAGATGCCTTCACGACGTTGTTACGACAACTTTTAAATAGTAATAATTAAAGAATAACGCTAAATTGAGATTGAATTTGCTAAGAAAAAAAAAAAAAAAAAAGTCGATTTGTTTCTTTTTGATAACTTTTTTTATTACGAAAATTTAATATATTTCATTTTTTTTTATACCGTTGACGATTTTTGTTACTTTTTCTTTGATTTAAAGTGGAAATATCTTACTTAGGTGAAATATACAAATACAAGAAATTGTAGAGTTGGCTTCGATGCAATACATTTGTACGAAATAATGTGATTTTTTATGATTAATCCTGTATTATCAAAATATACATTTTTGAGCCAACCTAAAATATCCTTTAACATAACATTCCTCCAAGAAGCAACCTCAGCGGAGTGAGAATAAAATCGTCTTTAGGAATATTTATTAAGATATACAAGGAACGATTTCATCTCAAACCGCCGAGGTCGCGCAGCGGGCGAGGCGCAGGAGTTAAAATTTTTATACAAAATCGTCTATTTTGGAAGATTGGAGTCAAAATAACATCGTCTTATATAAGACGGTGCTAAAATCTTCCAAAATGAACGAAATCGTTTCCTGTATATCTTAGTAAATATATAAAGTCTCCTAAAGACGATTTTAATTATACTCCGCCGAGATCGCGAAGCGGGCGAGGCGCAGGAGTTGAAATTTTGGTATAAAATCGTCAATTTTGGAAGATTCTAGCGCCTCGCCCGCTTCGCGACCTCGGCGCAATGAGTATAAAATCATCTTATATGGGGTTTTGTGTATTTACTAAGATATACAAGGAACGATTTCACCTCAAATTGCCGAGGTCGCGTAGCGGGCGAGGCTCTACAATCTTCCAAAATAGAGGATTTTATATAAAAATTTCAACTCCTGCGCCTCGCCCGCTGCGCGACCTCGGCGATTTGAGATGAAATCATTTCTTATATATCTTAGTAAATATATAAAATCTCCTAAAGATGATTTTAATCACACTCCGCCGAGGTCGCGTAGTAGGCGAGGCGCTACAATCATTCAAAAGGAATGATTTTAAGTAAAAATTTCAACTTCGGCATTTTACCTATAAGCAATCTCAACGATTTGAGGTGAAATGGTTCCTTGTATATCTTAGTAAATATATAAAGCCTTATAGAAGACGATTTTATTCTCACTCCGCCGAGGTCGCGAAGCGGGCGAGGCGCAGGAGTTGAAATTTTGGTACAAAATCGTCAATTTTGGAAGATTCTAGCGCCTCGCCCGCTTCGCGACCTCGGCGAAATGAGTATAAAATCGTCTTATATGAGGTTTTGTGTATTTACTAAGATATACAAGGAACGATTTCACCTCAAATTGCCGAGGTCGCGTAGCGGGCGAGGCACTACAATCTTCCAAAATAGAGGATTTTAAGTAAAAATTTCAACTGCTGCGCCTCGCCCGCTGCGCGACCTCGGCGATTTGAGATGAAATTGTTCCTTGTATATCTTAGTAAATATATAAAGTCTCGTAAAGACAATTTTAATCATACTCCGCCGAGGTCGCGCAGCGGGCGAGGCGCTACAATCATTCAAAAGAAATAATTTTAAGTAAAAATTTCAACATCAGCGCCTTACCTATAAGCAACCTCAACGATTTGAGGCGAAATGGTTCCTTGTATATCTTAGTAAATATATAAAGCCTTCTACAGACGATTTTATTCTCATTCCGCCGAGGTCGCGAAGCGGGCGAGGCGCAGGAGTTGAAATTTTGGTACAAAATCGTCAATTTTGGAAGATTCTAGCGCCTCGTCCGCTTCGCGACCTCGGCGAAATGAGTATAAAATCGTCTTATATGAGGTTTTGTGTATTTACTAAGATATATAAGGAACGATTTCATCTCAAATTGCCGAGATCACGTAATGGGCGAGGCTCTACAATCTTCTAAAATAGAGGATTTTGTATAAAAATTTCAACTCCTGCGCCTCGCCCGCTGCGCGACCTCGGCGGTTTGAGATGAAATCGTTCGTTGTATATCTTAGTAAATATATAAAGTCTCGTAAAGACGATTTTAATCACACTCCGCCGAGGTCGCGCAGCGGGCGAGGCGCTACAATTATTCAAAAGAAATAATTTTAAGTAAAAATTTCAACATCAGCGCCTTACCTATAAGCAACCTCGACGATTTGAGGCGAAATGGTTCCTTGTGTATTTTAGTAAATATATAAAGCCTTATAGAAGACGATTTTATTCTCACTCCGCCGAGGTCGCGAAGCGGGCGAGGCGCAGGAGTTGAAATTTTGGTACAAAATCGTCAATTTTGGAAGATTCTAGCGCCTCGTCCGCTTCGCGACCTCGGCGAAATGAGTATAAAATCGTCTTATATGAGGTTTTGTGTATTTACTAAGATATATAAGGAACGATTTCATCTCAAATTGCCGAGATCACGTAACGGGCGAGGCTCTACAATCTTCTAAAATAGAGGATTTTGTATAAAAATTTCAACTCCTGCGCCTCGCCCGCTGCGCGACCTCGGCGGTTTGAGATGAAATCATTTCTTATATATCTTAGTAAATATATAAAGTCTCGTAAAGACGATTTTAATCACACTCCGCCGAGGTCGCGTAGCAGGCGAGGCGCTGCAATCATTCAAAAGGAATAATTTTAAGTAAAAATTTCAACTTCAGCATCTTACCTATAAGCAACCTCGACGATTTGAGGTGAAATGGTTCCTTGTGTATCTTAGTAAACATATAAACTCTCGTAAAGACGATTTTAATCACACTCTGCCAAGGTCGCGAAGCGGGCGAGGCGCTGGAGTTGAAATTTTGGTATAAAATCGTCAATTTTGGGAGATTCTAGCACCTCGCCTGCTTCGCGACCTCGGTAGAGTGTGATTAAAATCGTTTGTAGGAAACTTTATATATTTATTAAGATATACAGGAAACGATTTCGTTCATTTTGGAATATTGTAGCGCCTCGCCCGCTTCGCGACCTCGGCAGAGTGAGAATAAAATCGTCTTATATGAGGCTTTGTATATTTTCTAAGATATGCAAGAAACGATTTCGCCTCAAATCGCCGAGGTCGCGTAGCGGGAGAGGCGCTATAATCTTTTAAAAGGGATGATTTTAAGTAAAAATTTCAACTTCAGCGCCTCGCCCGCTTCGCGACCTCGGCGATTTGAGATAAAATCGTTCCTTGATTATCTTAATAAATATATAAAATGTCTTATAAGATGATTTTATTCTCACTTCGCCGAGGTCGCTTACGAGCAAAATCATTACAATAATTGTTTTTTTTGACATTTTGGTACATTACTAATCTAGATTAGTAGCAATTTGGATAATTTGAATATTTCATACAATATCATTATTGACAATTTAGACATAGTGTATTCCAACAATTGGTCTTTTTACCAATTCAGTTGCTTGATTTAATAAGAACAACACATTTTTACATTTGATATATCATAAAACATCATTGACAATTTATACCTATTATATCAGAGAAATCGCTCTTTTTGACATTTTAGGATATCACTAATCTTAGTTGGTAGCAATTTGGATGCTTTAAATACCAACAATGAGATGTTTTATCACTTATTACCATATCATTAATGACAATTAGTCTTTGCGATATTTTAGTCACAAATCTTCAAATAATCAAATTAAAATCATTTCAATTTCGAACTTTAATTTTTTTAGTACAAATTTTAAAATAAAATTATGAGATTTAAAAATAAAAATATGATTACTTTTAAAATTTCTTCGAACGATAATTTCGTTAAAGTTGAGTGATATAAATTTTGGATTAAATTCGAGTTCTAAAAACCAAAAATTAACCAATTTTTTTAATTAAACGAAAACTTTTTACCTTTTCACGAAGATCTTCAACAACCCCCAAGAAAATCATCGCCACCCCTCCGTCGATAATCCAAAACACAAACAACACAAATAAAGGGAGGTCGAAATTAGTTTTAATCATTTCATTAACACCGCAAAGACCGAGTATCACAAACATCGAAGCGAGGGGGACGTACGTATACAAAATAAGAGATAAGATTTTGTTAAAAACAGTTTGATTTTCGTAAATGCTTTTATAAAGAAACCTAATTTGGGGAAAATTGAAATCAAAATTTTCATTTTGGCGCATTTTTGCGTTAATTTTCGAGGTGATATTTTCGTATAAATAAGAAGTAGCCACGACATGGGCATTTTCGTAAGATATTCCCGGGATGAGGATAACTTGAAGTATAAAATCGACCAAGACGATTATTAAAGAAAGTTGGAGATTTCCCATTGTCGCGAAAGAGATTAAAGCGCTTATTGGTGCTAATGTTGTTATTAAAATCACGAAAAACAACGATTTCTTTCTTGTATTTTTTATGAGATTCATCGAACTTTTTGATTTTATAAAACAAATATGAAGACATATTAACGATTTTATTACCAATGAGGAAACTTTTCGGTGAGAAATAACAATGAGGCAATACGTAATTAATAAGCACCATTGAAAGATCACGAAACCAAATGATATCATTATTTCGAATGTATTTGTTTGTTGGAGGATGTGAATCGTCTCATTTATCGCTGCTAATAAATTGGAATAAAACTAAAATGATCGCTGTTATGATGCTCTATTTGGATTTTTCGTGGGTGAATCGAGTTTCAGAGGGGTTATTATGGTTGCAGCGAAAAATGACCGGAATTAGGCCAATTAAGCGACAAATTTTGAATATCGGTTTGTAAGCACAACAAATACAATCAGAATTCATTGTAACTAATGAAATATTTTGTGTATTCGTGTCGTTTGGGGTGAATAATTTAGATTTCATATCTAGCGCCTCGCCCGCTACGCGACCTCGGCGATTTGAGATGAAATCGTTTCTTGTATATCTTAATAAATATATAAAGTCTCCTATAAAACTATTTTATATTTACTACGCCGAGGTCGCGTAACGGGCGAGGCGCTCCAATCTTCTAAAATAGACGATTTTGTATAAAAATTTCAACTCCTGCGCCTCGCCCGCTGCGCGACCTCGGCGATTTGAGGTAAAATCGTTTCCTGTATATCTTAGTAAATATGCAAAATCTCATAGAGGACGATTTTATTGTTACTCCGCCGAGGTCGCGAAGCGGGCGAGGCGCTACATCTTTCAAAATGAACGACTTTGTATTAATGTTTCAAATCCAGCGCCTCGCCCGCTACGCGACCTCGGCGATTTGAAGTAAAATCGTTCCTTGTATATCATAGTAAAAATACAAAGCCTCATATAAGACGATTTTATTATATGTCTACAAGTAGCTAATGATTTTGAGGTGACTAAAATGAGGATAAAAATTTTGAAATTTGGAGCTTCTTTATGGGTTAAAAATAAGATGTAAATAGTTTATGTTGTTGTCCGATTCCTTTTCTCGGAGAGACAAGAATTGTACATAAAGCGATTTCTTTTAATTTAAGCGCCTTAAAAAGAATTTGAACGTTTAATTCTTGTTAAAAATTTTGCGAATGATGAAAGATGCCTTCACGACGTTGTTACGACAACTTTTAAATAGTAATAATTAAAGAATAACGCTAAATTGAGATTGAATTTGCTAAGAAAAAAAAAAAAAAAGTCGATTTGTTTCTTTTTGATAACTTTTTTTATTACGAAAATTTAATATATTTCATTTTTTTTATACCGTTGACGATTTTTGTTACTTTTTCTTTGATTTAAAGTGGAAATATCTTACTTAGGTGAAATATACAAATACAAGAAATTGTAGAGTTGGCTTCGATGCAATACATTTGTACGAAATAATGTGATTTTTTATGATTAATCCTGTATTATCAAAATATACATTTTTGAGCCAACCTAAAATATCCTTTAACATAACATTCCTCCAAGAAGCAACCTCAGCGGAGTGAGAATAAAATCGTCTTTAGGAATATTTATTAAGATATACAAGGAACGATTTCATCTCAAACCGCCGAGGTCGCGCAGCGGGCGAGGCGCAGGAGTTAAAATTTTTATACAAAATCGTCTATTTTGGAAGATTGGAGTCAAAATAACATCGTCTTATATAAGACGGTGCTACAATTTTCTAAAATGAACGAAATCGTTTCCTGTATATCTTAGTAAATATATAAAGTCTCCTAAAGACGATTTTAATTACACTCCGCCGAGGTCGCGTAGCGGGCGAGGCACTAAATTTGAAACATTAACACGAACGAAGTCGTTCATTTTGGAAGATGTAGCGCCTCGTCCTCTACGCGATCTTGGCGAAGTGAGGATAAATTCGTCTTATATGAGGCTTTGTATATTTTCTAAGATATGCAAGGAACGATTTCGCCTTAATTCCCCGAAGTCGCGTAGCGGGCGAGGCGCTGGATTTAAAATATTTACATAAAATCGTTCATTTTGGAAGATGTTGCGCCTCGCCCGCTTCGCGACCTCGGCAGAGTGAGAATAAAATCGTCTTTAAGAGACTTTATATATTTACTAAGATATACAAGGAACGATTTCATCTCAAACCGCCGAGGTCGCGCAGCGGGCGAGGCGCAGGAATTGAAATTTTTATACAAAATCGTTTATTTTGGAAGATTGGAGCGCCTCGCCCGCTACGCGACCTCGGCGGAGTGAATATAAGATGGTCTTATAGAAGACTTTATATATTTAATAAAATATACAAAAAACGATTTCATCTCAAATCGCCGAGGTCGCGCAGCGGACGAGGCGCAAGAGTTGAAATTTTTACTTAAAATCATCCCTTTTAAATGATTATAGCGGCTCGCCTGCTACGCAACCTCGGCGATTTGAGGTGAAATCGTTCCTTGTATATCTTAGTAAATATATAAAGTCTCCTAAAGACGATTTTATTCTCACTCTGCCGAGGTCGCGAAGCGGGCGAGGCACTAAATTTGAAACATTAACACGAACGAAGTCGTTCATTTTGGAAGATGTAGCGCCTCGCCCTCTAAGCGACCTCGACGAAATGAGGATAAATTCATCTTATATGGGGTTTTGTATATTTACTAAAATATACAAGGAACGATTTCGTCTTAAATCGCCGAGGTCGCGAAGCGGGCGAGGCGCTGGAGTTGAAATTTTGATATAAAATCGTTCATTTTAGAAGATGTAGCGCCTCGCTCGCTTCGCGACCTCGGCAGAGTGAGAATAAAATCGCCTTATATGAGGTTTTGTGTATATACTAAGATATATAAGGAACGATTTCACCTCAAATTGCCGAGGTCGCGTAGCGGGCGAGGCACTACAATCTTCCAAAATAGAGGATTTTGTATAAAAATTTCAACTCCTGCGCCTCGCCCGCTGCGTGACCTCGGCGGTTTGAGATGAAATCGTTCCTTGTATATCTTAGTAAATATATAAAGTCTCGTAAAGACGATTTTAATCACACTCCGCCGAGGTCGCGCAGCGGGCGAGGCGCAGGAGTTAAAATTTTTATACAAAATCGTCTATTTTGGAAGATTGGAGTCAAAATAACATCGTCTTATATAAGACGGTGCTAAAATCTTCCAAAATGAACGAAATCGTTACCTGTATATCTTAGTAAATATATAAAGTCTCCTAAAGACGATTTTAATTATACTCCGCCGAGATCGCGAAGCGGGCGAGGCGCAGGAGTTGAAATTTTGGTATAAAATCGTCAATTTTGGAAGATTCTAGCGCCTCGCCCGCTTCGCGACCTCGGCGGAATGGGTATAAAATCGTCTAATATGAGGTTTTGTGTATTTACAAAGATATACAAGAAACGATTTCACCTCAAATTGCCGAGGTCGCGTAGCGGGCGAGGCACTAAATTTGAAATATTAACACGAACGAAGTCGTTTATTTTGGAAGATGTAGCGCCTTGCCCTCTACGCGACCTCGGCGAAGTGAGGATAAATTCGTCTTATATGAGGTTTTGTGTATATACTAAGATATATAAGGAACGATTTCACCTCAAATTGCCGAGATCGCGTAGCGGGCGAGGCACTACAATCTTCCAAAATAGAGGATTTTATATAAAAATTTCTACTCCTGCGCCTCGCCCGCTGCGCGACCTCGGCGATTTGAGATGAAATCATTTCTTATATATCTTAGTAAATATATAAAATCTCCTAAAGATGATTTTAATCACACTCCGCCGAGGTCGCGTAGTAGGCGAGGCGCTACAATCATTCAAAAGGAATGATTTTAAGTAAAAATTTCAACTTCGGCATTTTACCTATAAGCAATCTCAACGATTTGAGGTGAAATGGTTCCTTGTATATCTTAGTAAATATATAAAGCCTTATAGAAGACGATTTTATTCTCACTCCGCCGAGGTCGCGAAGCGGGCGAGGCGCAGGAGTTGAAATTTTGGTACTAAATCGTCAATTTTGGAAGATTCTAGCGCCTCGCCCGCTTCGCGACCTCGGCGAAATGAGTATAAAATCGTCTTATATGAGGTTTTGTGTATTTACTAAGATATACAAGGAACGATTTCACCTCAAATTGCCGAGGTCGCGTAGCGGGCGAGGCACTACAATCTTCCAAAATAGAGGATTTTAAGTAAAAATTTCAACTGCTGCTGATTTGAGATGAAATTGTTCCTTGTATATCTTAGTAAATATATAAAGTCTCGTAAAGACAATTTTAATCATACTCCGCCGAGGTCGCGCAGCGGGCGAGGCGCTACAATCATTCAAAAGAAATAATTTTAAGTAAAAATTTCAACATCAGCGCCTTACCTATAAGCAACCTCGACAATTTGAGGCGAAATGGTTCCTTGTGTATTTTAGTAAATATGTAAAGCCTCATAGAAGACGGTTTTAATGTCACTCTGCCAAAGTCGCAAAGCGAGCAAGGCGCTGGAGTTGAAATTTTGGTATAAAATCGTCAATTTTGGAAGATTCTAGCGCCTCGCCCGCTTCGCGACCTCGGCGCAATGAGTATAAAATCGTTTTATATGGGGTTTTGTGTATTTACTAAGATATACAAGGAACGATTTCGTCTCAAATCGCGGAGGTCGCGTAGCGGGCGAGGCGCTGAAGTTGAAATTTTGATATAAAATCGTTAATTTTGGAAGATTCTAGCGCCTCGCCCGCTTCGCGACCTCGGCGGAGTGTGATTAAAATCGTCTGTAGGAAACTTTATATATTTACTAAGATATACAGGAAACGATTTCGTTCATTTTGGAATATTGTAGCGCCTCGCCCGCTTCGCGACCTCGGCGGAGTGAGAATAAAATCGTCTTATATGAGACTTTGTATATTTACTAAAATATACAAGGAACGATTTCGTCTCAAATCGGGGAGGTCGCGTAGCGGGCGAGGCGCTGAAGTTGAAATTTTGATATAAAATCGTTAATTTTGGAAGATTCTAGCGCCTCGCTCGCTACGCGACCTCGGCGGAGTGAGAATAAAATCGTCTTATATGAGACTTTGTATATTTTCTAAGATATGCAAGGAACGATTTCGCCTCAAATCGCCGAGGTCGCGCAGCGGGCGAGGCGCAGGAGTTGAAATTCTTATACAAAATCATCTATTTTGGAAGATTGGAGCGCCTCGCCCGCTACGCGACCTCGGTGGAATGAATATAAAATAGTCTTATAGGAGACTTTATATATTTATTAAGATATACAAGAAACGATTTCATCTCAAATCGCCGAGGTCGCGCAGCGGGCGAGGCGCTCTATATAAAATATAAATTATTCACTCCTAACGACACGAACACACAAAATATTTCATTAGTTACAATGGATTCTGATTGTATTTGTTGTGCTTATAAAGCGATATTCAAAATTTGTTGCTTAATCGGCCTAATTCAGGTCACTTTCCGCTGCAACCATAATAACTCCCCCGAAACTCGATTCACTCACGAAAAATCCAAATCGAGCATCATAACAGCGATCATTTTAGTTTTATCCCAATTATTAGCAGCGATAAATGAGACGATTCACATCCTCCAACAAAGAAATACATTCGAAATAATGATATCATTTGGTTTCGTGATCTTTCAATGGTGCTTATTAATTACGTATTGCCTCATTGTGATTTCTCACCGAAAAGTTTCCTCATTGGTAATAAAATCGTTAATATGCCTTCATATTTGTTTTATAAAACCAAAAAGTTCGATAAATCTCATAAAAAATACAAGAAAGAAATCGTTGTTTTTCGTGATTTTAATAACAACATTAGCACCAATAAGCGCTTTAATCTCTTTCGCGACAATGGGAAATCTCCAACGTTCTTTAATAATCGTCTTGGTCGATTTTATACTTCAAGTTATCCTCATCACGGGAATATCTTACGAAAATGCCCATGTCGTGGCTACTTCTTATTTATACGAAAATATCATCTCGAAAATTAACGCAAAAATGAGCCAAAATGAAAATTTTGATTTCAATTTTCCCCAAATTAGGTTTCTTTATAAAAGCATTTACGACAATCAAACCGTTTTTAACAAAATCTTATCTCTTATTTTGTATACGTACGTCCCCCTCGCTTCGATGTTTGTGATACTCGGTCTTTGTGGTCTTAATGAAATGATTAAAACTAATTTCGACCTCCCTTTATTTGTGTTGTTTGTGTTTTGGATTATCGACGAAGGGGTGGCGATGATTTTCTTGGGGGTTGCTGAAGATCTTCGTGGAAAGGTAAAAAGTTTTCGTTTAATTAAAAAAATTGGTTGATTTTTGGTTTTTAGAACTCGAATTTAATCCAAAATTTATATCACTCAACTCTAACGAAACTATCGTTCGAAGAAACTTTAAAAGTAATCATATTTTTATTTTTAAATCTCATAATTTAATTTTAAAATTTGTACTAAAAAAATTAAAGTTCGAAATTGAAATGATTTTAATTTGATTATTTGAAGATTTGTGACTAAAATGTCGCAAAGACTAATTGTTATTAATGATATGGTAATAAATGATAAAACATCTCATTGTTGGTATTTAAAGCATCCAAATTGCTATCAACTAAGATTAGTGATATCCTAAAATGTCAAAAAGAGCGATTTCTCTGATATAATAGGTATAAATTGTCAATGATGATGTTCTACGATATATTAAATGTAAAAATGTGTCGTTCTTATTAAATCAAGCAACTGAATTGGTAAAAAGACCAATTGTTAGAATACACTATGTCTAAATTGTCAATAATGATATTGTATGAAATATTCAATGTTAAATTGTCTCATTATTAGTTAGTCAAACATCCAAATTGCTACTAATCTAGATTAGTAATGTACCAAAATGTCAAAAAAACCAATTATTGTAATGATTTTGCTCGCAAGCGACCTCGGCGAAGTGAGAATAAAATCATCTTATAAGACATTTTATATATTTATTAAAATAATCAAGAAACGATTTTACCTCAAATCGCCGAGGTCGCAAAGCGGGCGAGGCGCTGAAGTTGAAATTTTTACTTAAAATCATCCCTTTTAAAATATTGTAGCGCTTCGTGACCTCGGCGATTTGAGGCGAAATCGTTCCTTGCATATCTTTGAAAATATACAAAACCTCATATGAGACGATCTTATTCTCACTCTGCCGAGGTCGCGAAGCGAGCGAGGCGCTGCAATATTCCAAAGTGAACGAAATCGTTTTCTGTATATCTTAATAAATATATAAAGTTTCCTACAGACGATTTTAATCACACTCCACCGAGGTCTAGAAGTGGGCGAGGTGCTAGAATCTTCCAAAATTGACGATTTTATATCAAAATTTCAACTCCAGCGCCTCGCCCGCTTCGCGACCTTGGCAGAGTGACATTAAAATCGTCTTCTATGAGGCTTTACATAATTACTAAGATGATATACAAGGAACCATTTCGCCTCAAATCGTCGAGGTTGTTTATAGGTAAGGCGCTGAAGTTGAAATTTTTACTTAAAATTATTCCTTTTGAATGATTGTAGCGCCTCGCCCGCTACGCGACCTCGGCGGAGTGTGATTAAAATCGTCTTTACGAGACTTTATACATTTACTAAGATATACAAGGAACGATTTCATTTTAAACCGCCGAGGTCGCGCAGCGGGCGAGGCGCAGGAGTTAAAATTTTTATACAAAATCGTCTATTTTGGAAGATTGGAATCAAAATAACATCGTTTTATATAAGACGGTGCTACAATTTTCCAAAATGAACGAAATCGTTTCCTGTATATCTTAGTAAATATATAAAGTCTCCTAAAGATGATTTTAATCACACTCCGCCGAGGTCGCGTAGCGGGCGAGGCACTAAATTTGAAACATTAACACGAACGAAGTCGTTCATTTTGGAAGATGTAGCGCCTCGCCCTCTACGCGACCTCGGCGAAGTGAGGATAAATTCATCTTATACGGGGTTTTGTATATTTACTAAAATATACAAGGAACGGTTTCGTCTCAAATCGCTGAGGTCGCGTAGCGGGCGAGGCACTGAAATTGAAATATTTACATAAAATCGTTCATTTTAGAAGATGTAGCGCCTCGCCCGCTTCGCGACCTCGGCGGAGTGTGATTAAAATCGTCTGTAGGAAACTTTATATATTTACTAAGATATACAGGAAACGATTTCATTCATTTTGGAATATTGTAGCGCACCGCCCGCTTCGCGACCTCGGCAGAGTGAGAATAAAATCATCTTATATGAGGCTTTGTATATTTTCTAAGATATGCAAGAAACGATTTTGCCTCAAATCGCTGAGGTCGCGTAACGGGCAAGGCGCTCCAATCTATCAAAATAGACGATTTTGTATAAAAATTTCAACTCCTGCGCCTCGCCCGCTGCGCAACCTCGGCGATTTGAGATGAAATCATTTCTTATATATCTTAGTAAATATATAAAATCTCCTAAAGATGATTTTAATCACACTCCGCCGAGGTCGCGTAGTAGGCGAGGCGCTACAATCATTCAAAAGGAATGATTTTAAGTAAAAATTTCAACTTCGGCATTTTACCTATAAGCAATCTCAACGATTTGATGTGAAATGGTTCCTTGTATATCTTAGTAAATATATAAAGCCTTATAGAAGACGATTTTATTCTCACTCCGCCGAGGTCGCGAAGCGGGCGAGGCGCAGGAGTTGAAATTTTGGTACAAAATCGTCAATTTTGGAAGATTCTAGCGCCTCGCCCGCTTCGCGACCTCGGCGCAATGAGTATAAAATCATCTTATATGGGGTTTTGTGTATTTACTAAGATATACAAGGAACGATTTCATCTCAAATTGCCGAGATCGCGTAGCGGGCGAGGCTCTACAATCTTCTAAAATAGAGGATTTTGTATAAAAATTTCAACTCCTGCGCCTCGCCCGCTGCGCGACCTCGGCGGTTTGAGATGAAATCGTTCGTTGTATATCTTAGTAAATATATAAAGTCTCGTAAAGACGATTTTAATCACACTCCGCCGAGGTCGCGTAGCAGGCGAGGCGCTGCAATCATTCAAAAGGAATGATTTTAAGTAAAAATTTCAACTTCAGCATCTTACCTATAAGCAACCTCGACGATTTGAGGTGAAATGGTTCCTTGTGTATCTTAGTAAACATATAAACTCTCGTAAAGACGATTTTAATCACACTCTGCCAAGGTCGCGAAGCGGGCGAGGCGCTGGAGTTGAAATTTTGGTATAAAATCGTCAATTTTGGAAGATTGGGGCGCCTCGCCCGCTTCGCGACCTCGGCGGAATGAGTATAAAATCGTCTTATATGAGGTTTTGTGTATATACTAAGATATATAAGGAACGATTTCACCTCCAATTGCCGAGATCGCGTAACGGGCGAGGCACTACAATCTTCCAAAATAGAGGATTTTGTATAAAAAATAATAATAGTAATAAAGAAAGTAATAAAAAGATAGTAATAAAAATTTCAACTCCTGCGCTTCGCTCGCTGCGCGACCTCGGCGGTTTGAGATGA
The DNA here is from genome assembly GCA_036711965.1 of Onthophagus sagittarius. Classification (NCBI taxonomy): domain Eukaryota; kingdom Metazoa; phylum Arthropoda; class Insecta; order Coleoptera; family Scarabaeidae; genus Onthophagus; species Onthophagus sagittarius. Next base: position 15,494,525 of record JASERS010000008.1, read on the forward strand.
AATCGGTCCTTGTATATCTTAGTAAATGTATAAAGTCTCGTAAAGACGATTTTAATCACACTCTGCCAAGGTTGCGAAGCGGGCGAGGCGCTTCAGTTGAAATTTTGACAAAATCGTCAATTTTAGAAGAATGTAGCGCCTCGCCCGCAAGCCATCTCGGCGAAATGAGAATAAAATCGTGTTATAAGACATTTTTTATATTTATTAAGATATACAAGAAACGATTTTGTCTTAAATTGCCGAGGTCGCGAAGCGCGCGAGGCGCAGAAGTTGAAATTTTGGTATGAAATCGTCAATTTTGGAAGATTCTAGCGCCTCGCCCGCTTCGCGACCTCGGCGCAATGAGTATAAAATCGTCTTATATGGGGTTTTGTGTATTTACTAAGATATACAAGGAACGATTTCACCTCAAATTGCCGAGATCGCGTAGCGGGCGAGGCATTACAATCTTCTAAAATAGAGGATTTTGTATAAAAATTTCAACTCCTGCGCCTCGCCCGCTACGCGATCTCGGCGGTTTGAGATGAAATCGTTCGTTGTATATCTTAGTAAATATATAAAGTCTCGTAAAGACGATTTTAATCACACTTCGCCGAGATCACGTAGCAGGCGAGGCGCTACAATCATTCAAAAGGAATGATTTTAAGTAAAAATTTCAACTTCAGCATCTTACCTATAAGAAACCTCGACGATTTGAGGTGAAATGGTTCCTTGTATATCTTAGTAAATATATAAAGCCTTATAGAAGACGATTTTATTCTCACTCCGCCGAGGTCGCGAAGCGGGCGAGGCGCAGAAGTTGAAATTTTGGTATAAAATCGTCAATTTTGGAAGATTCTAGCACCTCGCCCGCTTCGCGACCTCGGCGGAATGAAAATAAATCGTCGTATATGAGGCTTTGTATATTTTCTAAGATATGCAAGAAACGATTTCGCCTCAAATCGCCGAGGTCGCGTAGCGGGCGAGGCACTGGATTTAAAATATTTCCATAAAATCGTTCATTTTGGAAGATGTTGTGCCTCACCCGCTTCGCGACCTCGGCGGAGTCAAAATAACATCGTTATATAATCTATTATATAAGACGTTGCTACAATCTTCCAAAATGAACGAAATCGTTTCCTGTATATCTTAGTAAATATATAAAGTCTCTTAAAGACGATTTTAATCACACTCCGCCGAGGTCGCGTAGCGGGCGAGGCGCTAGAATCATTCAAAAGGAATGATTTTAAGTAAAAATTTTAACTTTAGCGCCTTACCTATAAACAACCTCGACGATTTGAGGCGAAATGGTTCCTTGTATATCTTAATAAATATGTAAAGTCTCATAGAAGACGATTTTAATGTCACTCTGCCAAGGTCGCGAAGCGGGCGAGACGCTCCAATCTTCCAAAATTGACAATTTTATGTCAAAATTTCAACTTCAGCGCCTTGCCCGCTTCGCGACCTCTTCGGAATGAGAATAAAATTGTCTTATATGAGGTTTTGTGTATATACAAAGGAATGATTTCACCTCACTTCGCCGAGGTCGCGTAGCGGGTGAAACGCTCCAATTTTCCAAAATAGACGATTTTGTATAAAAATTTCAACTCCTGCGCCTCGCCCGCTGCGCGACCTCGGCGGATTGAGATGAAATCGTTCGTTGTATATCTTAGTAAATATATAAAGTCTCGTAAAGACGATTTTAATCACACTCCGCCGAGGTCGCGTAGCGGGCGAGGCGCTACAATCATTCAAAAGAGATGATTTTAAGTAAAAATTTCAACTTCAGCATCTTACCTATAAGCAACCTCGACGATTTGAGATGAAATGGTTCCTTATATATCTTAGTATATACACAAAACCTCATATAAGACGATTTTATTCTCACTCCGCCGAGGTCGCGAAGCGGGCGAGGCGCTGGAGTTGAAATATTGATATAAAATCGTCAATTTTGGAAGATTCTAGCGCCTCGCTTGCTTCGCGACCTCGGCAGAGTGTGATTAAAATCGTTTGTAGGAAACTTTATATATTTACTAAGATATACAGGAAACGATTTCGTTCATTTTGGAATATTGTAGCGCCTCGCCCGCTTCGCGACTTCGGCGGAGTGAGAATAAAATCGCCATATATGAGTTTTTGTATATTTACCAAGATATACAACGTGGTAAAAAAGATTCAAGATCAACACATAAATATCAAAGATTGTTTAAACGTTATAAATACGTTTTTTTACTTAAAATAACCAAAAAGAACCCGTTTTTACAAAAGGAATAAGTAAACGTTGCGATTAAAACTTACCTTTAGCTTTATGTTAGTTTCCGCTTTGATGCAAGCGATCTCGGCGAATTGAGACTAAAATTGTCTTGCTAGAATTGACGCTTTAGCAGAAAACAAATCTAACCTAATATTCTATTTTCTGTAGTTTTTAGGGTTCCATGATCCCTCTTACAAGAAATAAAACTACAAACTTTGAAGAAGGGCAAACCCCGGAAGTTTCTAGTTTTAGTTTTATTTCTGAATTTGGCGTTTTAACTTTACCTATACAAAGTTTTAATGAGGTAAATTTATTAGGTTTGATATATTAATACGAAATCGCTCGTTTTGGTTCGATTACGTTTAAATTTTAAATAACCAAAAATCAAGATGAGATCAAAATTTAGTTTGAAAACGACAAAGTTGCTTTCAATCAAAATAAATTAATTAAAATCGTCATCAATGTAGGTTCGAAATGGTTGAGAAAATCTACAAATTAAAAACATAAATAATAATACTTTGTTAGGAAATAATTCGGGTTAATAATCACAATACTTAAGTAATAATAACAAATTAATTAATTAATTGATTTACACTTTGGTGTTGTCTTCCTTAGAATCGAAAGCGGGATTTTCAACGCCGCTTTTTTGGGTGTCGTCCAAATTTGGGGGAACCGAATTAACGTAATTCCAAGGTTGGGTTTGCCCCGAACCCAAAAAGCAAAATACAACTCCCGATCCGATATAAACGGAGGCCCCGATCCAAAATATGATGTGCCATTCATCCAATCCATTCTAAAATTCCCCAAAAAAAAATAATTATTTAATTAATTTTAATTAATTAAAAGTTATTTAATTATTACATGTTCCTTTGTCAAATACCCCGTCAACATCGGGGTAATAAATCCGGTGGTTCCCCCGATGCAATTAACAACGCCGTATAAAGTCCCCGCGAAATTCGGGGCTAAATCTTGCGAGTTTTGCAGGTTGGTTAAAGTGGAGGCTCCGTTCATGCCGAGGGCTAAAGTTAAAAAAATTACGGCTAAGGTTGTGTCGCATCCGGTTAAAGTTTGCGCGAATAAAAATACTCCGGGTATAAAATGAGCTGTAATTAATAATTAATTAATAGAAATGATTTATAATTTTGGGTTTGAGGGCAACTTACAAAATAAAACGAAACTTTTCCGTATCACCGTAACGCTCATCCAAGATTTTTTCCGAATAAAATCCCCAACGTATCCAAACAAGAACCCCAACAACATCCGAGCCAAATAAGGTAACGACGCCAAAATCCCCGAATGCCCCAAATTGAACCCCAACACCTCCGACATAAACTTAGGCCCCGCCGTTAACAACAAATAAAGACCCCAAAGATTTCCAAAGTGCAAAACTGTGTACGCCCAAAACGGAATTGACAAAAACATCTCTTTATACGGTGGCAAAGTTTTTTCTTTCGTTATCACGTCCCCGACGGATTTCGCGATGTATTTCTTTTCTTCCTCCGAAATTCTCGGATGGTCCTCGGGGGTGTCTGAGACTAAGAGGAACCATAAAACGCACCAAAGTAGCACGATTATTCCCGGGATAAAAAACGCCCAAGACCATCCCATCGATTCTAGGATTGCCCCCAAAAGCGGCCACGTTATGACCGTGCCTAAGGTGCCGCCTAAAAGGGCCCCCGTGAATTTGCCTTTTTCGATCGGGGGTGCCCAACGGGATATTAAGCAGTGGAGGCTTGGGTAAACAACTCCCTAAAAAAATTAAAAATTAACAAAATATATTCAGATAATTTTATTTAATCTACTCAGCGGAACTTTATATTATAAGATATACAAGAAACGATTTTTAAGGCACTGGGTTTGGAATGTTTACATAAAATCCTGACTTGTATATCTAAGTAAATATATAAAAACTCCAATAGACGATTTTATTTTCATTTTGCCGAGGTCGCGTAGCGGGCGAGGCGCTGGCTTTAAAAAATTTATATAAAATCATTCATTTTGTAAGATGTATTGAACGATATTATATAAAATTTTAACTCCAGCGCCTCGCCCGCTACGCGACCTCGGCGATTTGAGATGAAATCGTTTCTTGTACATCTTAATAAATATAAAAAATGTCTTATAAGACGATTTTATTTTCATTTCTCCGAGATGGCTTGCGGGCGAGGCGCTACATTCTTCTAAAATTGACGATTTTGTCAAAATTTCAACTCCAGCGCCTCACCCGCTTCGCGACCTCGGCGATTTAAAGTAAAATCGTTCCTTGTATATTTTAATAAATATATAAAATTTTTTATAAGACGATTTTATTGTCACTTCGCCGAAGTCGCGAAGCGGGCAAGGCGCTACATCTTCCAAAATAAATGATTTTATGTAAATATTTTAAATCCAGCGCCTCGCCCGCTACGCGACCTCGGCGATTTGAGGCGAAATCGTTCCTTGTATATCTTAGTTAATATACAAAGACTCATACAAAACGATTTTATTATCACACCGCCGAGATCGCGTAGCGGGCGAGGCGCTACAATGTTTCAAAAGGAATGATTTTAAGTAAAAATTTCAACTTCAGCGCCTTACCTATAAGCAACCTCGACGATTTGAAGCGAAATGGTTCCTTGTATATCTTAGTAAATATGTAAAGCCTCATAGAAGACGATTTTATTCTCACTCCGCCGAGGTCGCGAAGCGGGCGAGGCGCAGGAGTTGAAATTTTGGTATAAAATCGTTAATTTTGGAAGATTCTAGCGCTTCGCCCGCTTCGCGACCTCGGCGCAATGAGTATAAAATCGTCTTATATGAGGTTTTGTGTATTTACTAAGATATACAAGGAACGATTTCGCCTCAAATTGCCGAGGTCGCGTAGTGGGCGAGACACTAAATTTGGAACATTAACACGAACGAAGTCGTTTATTTTGGAAGATGTAGCGCCTCGCCCGCTACGCGACCTCGGCGGTGTGATAATAAAATCGTTTTGTACGAAACTTTGTATATTTACTAAAATATACAAGGAACGATTTCGTCTCAAATCGCCGAGGTCGCGTAGCGGGCGAGGCGCTGGCTTTAAAAAATGTATATAAAATCGTTCATTTTGGAAGATATAGCGCCTCGCTCGCTTCGTGATCTCGGCGGAATAAAAATAAAACCGTCTTGTATAAGTCTTTGCATATTTGCTAAGATATGCAAAGAACGAATTAGCTTCAAACCGCCGAGGTCGCGTAGCGGGCAAGACGCTGGATTCAAAATATTTATGTAAAATCGTTCATTACATTTTCCAAAATGAACGATTTTATATAAAATTTTAACTCCAGCGCCTCGACCGCTACGCAATCTCGGCGATTTGAGGCGAAATCGTTCCTTGTATATCTTAGTTAATATACAAAGATTCATACAAAACGATTTTATTATCACACCGCCGAGGTCGCGTAGCGGGCGAGGCACTCGAATCTTCCAAAATGGACGATTTTAACGAATCGATCTCGGCGATTTGAGACGACACCGTTTCCTGTATTCCATAGAGACGATTTTATACTCACTCCGCCGAGGTCGCGAAGCGGGCGAGGCGTTACATCTTCCAAAGTGAACGATTTCATGTTAATGTTTCAAATCTAGTACCTCGCCCGCTACGCGACCTCAGCGATTTGAGGTAAAATCGTTCCTTGTATATCTTAGTAAATATATAAGTCACTTTTAAGACGATTTATTTTCACTCCGCCGAGGTCGCGTAGCGGGCGAGGCGCTACAATCTTCCAAAATGAATAATTATGAGGAATCTAGGGTCTCGGCTGCAAACGATCTGAGATGATTTGAGATGAAATCGTTTCTTATATATCTTAATACATATATATATAGTCTCTTACAGATGATTTTGTTTATACTTCGCCAAGGTCATGTAGCGGGCGAGGCGCTACAATTTTTCAAAAGGGACGATTTTATGTAAAAATTTCAACTCCAGTGCCTCGCCCGCTGCGCGACCTCGGCGATTTGAGATGAAATCGTTTCTTGTACATCTTAATAAATATAAAAAATGTCTTATAAGACGATTTTATTCTCATTTCGCCGAGATGGCTTGCGGGTGAGGCGCTACATTCTTCTAAAATTGACGATTTTGTCAAAATTTCAACCCCAGCGCCTCGCCCGCTTCGCGACCTCGACGATTTAAAGTAAAATCGTTCCTTGTATATTTTAATAAATATATAAAATTTCTTATAAGACGATTTTATTGTCATTTCGCCGAAGTCGCAAAGCGGGCAAGGCGTTATATCTTCGAAAATAAATGATTTTATGTAAATATTTTAAATCCAGCGCCTCGCCCGCTACGCGACCTCGGCGATTTGAGACGAAATCGTTCCTTGTATATCTTAGTAAACATACAAAGTCTCATATAAGGCAATTTTATTCTTACTCTGCCGAAGTTGCGAAGCGGGCGAGGCGCTACATTCTTCCAAAAGTGGACGATTTTGTCAAAATTTCAACTCCAGCGCCTCACTCGCTTCGCGACCTCGGTCATTTGAGGTAAAATCGTTCATTGTATATCTTAATAAATGTATAAAATCTCCTATAAGATCATTTTATATTCATTCCGGCGGATGAGGCGTTCCAATTTTCTAAAATAGACCATTTTGTATAGAAATTTCAACTCCAGAAGAAAGAAATCGTTCCTTGTATATCTCAGTAAATATACAAAGCCACATTAAGACGATTTTATTTTCACTCCACCGAGGTCGCGAAGCGGGCGAGGAGCTACAATCTTCCAAAATGAACGATGTTATGTAAACTTTTGAAAACCAAGGCCTCGGCCGCAAGCGACCTCGGCGATTTGAAGCGAAATCGTTGTTTGTATATCTTAGTAAATATACAAAGTCTCCTAAAAACGATTTTACTTTCACTTCGCCGAGGTCCCTTGCGGCCGAGACGTTACAATTTTCCAAAATGAACGATTTCTTTCCTTCAATGTACAATTTTCCAAGATGAACGAAATCGTTCCCTGTGTATCTTTATAAATGTATAAATTCTCCTATAATGGATGATTTTACGTTCGCTGTGCCGAGGTTGCTTATGGACAAAACGTTACAATCTTTTAAGATGAACGAAATTATTGCCTGTATATCTTTGTAAATATACAGGGTGCGAAAAAATTCGTTTAAGAATTTTAAACTCAAGAATATGTTAATGAATTTTGAAAAATGAGTTCTTAGGTTCAATCAACGTGTTTTGATGGTTTTGAATAAAATTTTAAAAATACGGAAATCATCAAAAAATACAACTTTAAATGACATAAATCAGACTCGCGTACAACTTTATGATATATCTTTAATAAAATTTATAAAATTTGATTTATGCAGACCGACATTTATGGTTATTTCAAATGATATATATCTACTTTTGATGATATTAATTAAAATTAATAAATTTTATGTCGCGTATTGCTCATATTTTATAGTATATCACTATTTTGATTAAAATAAAGCGGTTTCATGAGGATTTAGAATGGTGTATATCGGTCTTAACAATTTTCAATGATATTTATTACTATTTCAAATGATATACATCCATTTTTGACAATCTTAAATAAAATCGAATTGATTCGAATTTTAATAATAATTAGCAGTGTGTTATCATATTGAATGAGATCAACTTGTTTTATGATGACTTAAAACAATATTTATGATTGTTTAGCAATGTTTGAATGATATGCATCAATTGCATTTATATTTTTAGTGACACTTATTAATATTACTATGATTTTGAATCAATTTGACCCAACTTCAACTGATAATTACGAAATTTCTATCATATATAATGATATATTTCACTATTACATATTATGTACATTTAATTTTGACGATATTAGATAAAATCAATCATTTTTATGTCGAATTTTGATAACATCCACTAAAATATTATCCTCCTAGAGACGATTTTATTCTTACTCCGCCGAGGTCGCGAAGCGGGCGAGGCGCTGGAGTTGAAATTTTTATATAAAATCGTCCATTTTGGAAGATTCGAGCGCCTCGCCCACTACGCGACCTCGGCGATTTGAGGCGAATTCGTTCTTTGCATATCTTAGTAAATACATAAAAACTCATACAAGACGATTTTACTCTTATTCCGCCAAGATCGCGAAGCGAGCGAGGCGCTATATCTTCCAAAATGAACGATTTTGTGTTAATGTTTCAACTCCAGCGCCTCGCCTGCAAGCGACCTCGGCTATTTGAGGCGAAATCGTTTCTTGTAATATCTTAGTAAATACATAAAGCTCCTATAGACGATTTTATTCTCACTCTGCTGAAGTCGCGTAGCGGGCGAGGCGCTAGAATCTTCCATAATCGACGATTTTATGTAAAAATTTCAACTCCAGTACCTCGCCCGCTACGCGACCTCGGTGGAGTGAAGGTGAAGTAAAAATATTTTTCACTCACTTTAATTTTCTTCATCCACTATTAGCGAAATTTAAACCTTTAAAGGTACAACTCTTTGTTTAAACGTAACGGATGTGAACTAAAAACCGGTAGAGAGCACACAAAGAAAATTAAATGAATAAATTATTAATCTTAATTAATTTGCGTAATGATGACAATTAACAATTTGACACAATTGGTTGTTTATCAATCAATGACGAGATAACAATGTCAAAAAGTGTCGTCTCCGACATATCGGCATAGCATTAGCCAAGAATTAACGAATTTTAAGACCGAATTTTATCTAAATAGTAGGATTGAAAAAAACGCTATACAGCACACGTGAGAAACTAATATTTTCCACTCACTTGTATGTCTTTCCATACACTTGTATCTGACATACGCGTGAGTGAAAAAACCTTCGTTTCCTCACTTGTATTGTAATATACTAACACAAAATCGTTAATTTTGGCAATTTGTACCGTCTCGCCCGCTACGCGACCTTGGCGAAGTGAGAATAAAATCGTCTTATATGAGGCTTTGTATATTTACTAAGATATACAAAGAACAATTTTACCTCAAATCACCGAGGTCGCGTAGCGGGCGAGGCACTAAATTTAAAACATTAATACGAAGTCGTTCATTTTGGAAGATTGTAGGGCCTCGCCCGCTACGCGACCTCGGCGAAGTGAGAATAAAATCGTCTTTGAGAGTTTTTATACAGGTGTCCCATTGGTTGTGGTATTGGTTTTTTTGACGTCTAATTTTCAGGATACAAACTTCAAATTTGGTTTGTATTAAACCACCCTACTTAGCAACGATTGATTACATATATATAATTATAATTATGTTTTTCATTGCACGGTTTGCGAATAATTTGCAAAAATGTCAAAATTTATGGCATTGTTTTTTAACAGTTCATATGCCATATTGTGTGGGAGTAATAATAAAGTAATTTCACACAAAATAATTTGAGATTCCTTCATTATTTTGGCTAAAAAATTAAGAAAAATGAAATGACAGTTAAATTTATGGTACCATGGTTCGAGACTACTACCCTTACCAGGAGCCGCTTGTTTGTTACCTGGAAGGGTAATAAACCAACCGATCAACTCAATGAAGATTTTTTGGTTTTTGGTAAAGTGAGGATAAAATCATTTTATATGAAGCTTTATCTATTTACTAAGATATACAAGGAACGATTTCATCTCAAATCGCCGAGGTCGTGTAGCGGGCGACGCGCTGGACATAAAATATTAACATGAAATCGTTCATTTTGGAAGATGTTGTGCCTCACCCGTTTCGCGACCTCGGCGGAGTCAAAATAACATCGTCTTATATACAATCTTCCAAAATGAACGAAATCGTTTCCTGTATATTTTAGTAAATATATAAAGTATTTTATAAGACCATTTTATATTTACTCCGCCGAAGTCGCGTAGCGAGCGAGGCGCTACAATTTTCTAAAATTAACAATTTTATGTATTACAACTTCAGCGCCTTAGTAAATATATAAAGTCTCCTATAAACGATTTTAATCACACTCCGCCGAGGTCACGAAGTGGGCGAGGCGCTGGAGTTGAAATTTTGATATAAAATCGTCAATTTTAGAAGATTCTAACGCCTCGCCCGCTTTATGGTCTCGGCGAAATGAAACTAAAATCGTCTTATATGAGGCTTTGTATATTTTCTAAGATATACAAGGAACGATTTCGCCCCAAATCGCCGAGGTAGTGTAGCGGGCGAGACGCTACAATCTTTTAAAAGGGATGATTTTAAGTAAAAATTTCAACTCCTACGTTTCGCCCGCTGCGTGACCTCGGCGATTTAAGATGAAATCATTCCTTGAATATCTTAGTAAATATATAAAATCTCCTAAAGATGATTTTAATCACACTCCGCCGAGGTCGCGTAGCGGGCGAGGCGCTACAATCTTTCAAAAGAGATGATTTTAAGTAAAAATTTCAACTTCAGCACCTTACCAGATTTGAGGCGAAATGGTTCCTTATATATCTCAATAAATATGTAAAGCTTCATAGAAGACGATTTTAATGTCACTCTGGTCGCCAAGGTCTTGAAATCACCAAGGTCGCTACGCGGGCGAAGCACTGGAGTTGAAATTTTGATATAAAATCGTTAATTTTGGAAGATTCTAGCGCCTCGCCCGCGTCGCGACCTTGGCGGAATGAGAATAAAATAGTCTTGTATGAGTCTTTGTATATTAACTAAGATATATACAAAGAACGATTTTACCTCAAATCGCCGAGGTTGCGTACCGGATGAGTCGCTGGACATAAAATATTAACATGAAATCATTCATTTTGGAAGATGTAGCGCCTCGCCCGCTTCGCGACCTCGGCGGAGTGAGTATAAAATCGTCTTGTATGAAGCTTTATATATTTACTAAGATATATAAGAAACGATTTCGCCTCAAATCGCCGAGGTCGCATAGCGGACGAGGCGCTGGACATAAAATATTAACATGAAATCGTTCATTTTGGAAGATGTAGCGCCTCGCCCGCTTCGCGACCTCGGCGGAGTGATATTAAAATCATCTTTAAGAGGCTTTACTATGATATACAGGAAACGACGTTTAAATTAAATAAAATCGTTCATTTTGCAAGATGTAGCGCCTCGCCCGCTTCGCGACCTCGGCGGAGTGAGTATAAAATCGTCTTGTATGAGTCTTTGTATATTAACTAAAATATACAAGGAACGATTTTACCTCAAATCGCTAAGGTTGCGTACCGGGTGAGTCGCTAGACATAAAATATTAACATAAAATCGTTCATTTTCGATTATTATAAGACCTCGCCCGCTTCGCGACCTCGGTGGAGTTATAATAAAATCGTCTTTAAGAGGCTTTACTATGATATTCAGGAAACGATATCGCTTCAAAACCGCCGAGATTCTTTGCGAACGCCTCGTCGCTGGCTTTAAATTGTTTAAATTAAATAAAATCATTCATTTTGCAAGATGTAGCGCCTCGCCCGCTTCGCGACCTCGGCAGAGTGAGTATAAAATCGTCTTCTATGAGTCTTGGTATATTAACTAAGATATACAAGGAACGATTTTACCTCAAATCGCTGAGGTTACGTACCGGGTGAGGCGCTGGACATAAAATATTAACATGAAATCATTCATTTTGGAAGATGTAGCGCCTCGCCCGCTTCGCGACCTCGGCGGAGTGAGTATAAAATCGTCTTGTATGAAGCTTTATATATTTACTAAGATATATAAGAAACGATTTCGCCTCAAATCGCCGAGGTCGCATAGCGGACGAGGCGCTGGACATAAAATATTAACATGAAATCGTTCATTTTGGAAGATGTAGCGCCTCGCCCGCTTCGCGACCTCGGCGGAGTGATATTAAAATCATCTTTAAGAGGCTTTACTATGATATACAGGAAACGACGTTTAAATTAAATAAAATCGTTCATTTTGCAAGATGTAGCGCCTCGCCCGCTTCGCGACCTCGGCGGAGTGAGTATAAAATCGTCTTGTATGAGTCTTTGTATATTAACTAAAATATACAAGGAACGATTTTACCTCAAATCGCTAAGGTTGCGTACCGGGTGAGTCGCTAGACATAAAATATTAACATAAAATCGTTCATTTTCGATTATTATAAGACCTCGCCCGCTTCGCGACCTCGGTGGAGTTATAATAAAATCGTCTTTAAGAGGCTTTACTATGATATTCAGGAAACGATATCGCTTCAAAACCGCCGAGATTCTTTGCGAACGCCTCGTCGCTGGCTTTAAATTGTTTAAATTAAATAAAATCATTCATTTTGCAAGATGTAGCGCCTCGCCCGCTTCGCGACCTCGGCAGAGTGAGTATAAAATCGTCTTCTATGAGTCTTGGTATATTAACTAAGATATACAAGGAACGATTTTACCTCAAATCGCTGAGGTTACGTACCGGGTGAGGCGCTGGACATAAAATATTAACATGAAATCATTCATTTTGGAAGATGTAGCGCCTCGCCCGCTTCGCGACCTCGGCGGAGTGAGTATAAAATCGTCTTGTATGAAGCTTTATATATTTACTAAGATATATAAGAAACGATTTCGCCTCAAATCGCCGAGGTCGCATAGCGGACGAGGCGCTGGACATAAAATATTAACATGAAATCGTTCATTTTGGAAGATGTAGCGCCTCGCCCGCTTCGCGACCTCGGCGGAGTGATATTAAAATCATCTTTAAGAGGCTTTACTATGATATACAGGAAACGACGTTTAAATTAAATAAAATCGTTCATTTTGCAAGATGTAGCGCCTCGCCCGCTTCGCGACCTCGGCGGAGTGAGTATAAAATCGTCTTGTATGAGTCTTTGTATATTAACTAAAATATACAAGGAACGATTTTACCTCAAATCGCTAAGGTTGCGTACCGGGTGAGTCGCTAGACATAAAATATTAACATAAAATCGTTCATTTTCGATTATTATAAGACCTCGTCCGCTTCGCGACCTCGGTGGAGTTATAATAAAATCGTCTTTAAGAGGCTTTACTATGATATTCAGGAAACGATATCGCTTCAAAACCGCCGAGATTCTTTGCGAACGCCTCGTCGCTGGCTTTAAATTGTTTAAATTAAATAAAATCATTCATTTTGCAAGATGTAGCGCCTCGCCCGCTTCGCGACCTCGGCAGAGTGAGTATAAAATCGTCTTCTATGAGTCTTGGTATATTAACTAAGATATACAAGGAACGATTTTACCTCAAATCGCTGAGGTTACGTACCGGGTGAGGCGCTGGACATAAAATATTAACATGAAATCATTCATTTTGGAAGATGTAGCGCCTCGCCCGCTTCGCGACCTCGGCGGAGTGAGTATAAAATCGTCTTGTATGAAGCTTTATATATTTACTAAGATATATAAGAAACGATTTCGCCTCAAATCGCCGAGGTCGCATAGCGGACGAGGCGCTGGACATAAAATATTAACATGAAATCGTTCATTTTGGAAGATGTAGCGCCTCGCCCGCTTCGCGACCTCGGCGGAGTGATATTAAAATCATCTTTAAGAGGCTTTACTATGATATACAGGAAACGACGTTTAAATTAAATAAAATCGTTCATTTTGCAAGATGTAGCGCCTCGCCCGCTTCGCGACCTCGGCGGAGTGAGTATAAAATCGTCTTGTATGAGTCTTTGTATATTAACTAAAATATACAAGGAACGATTTTACCTCAAATCGCTAAGGTTGCGTACCGGGTGAGTCGCTAGACATAAAATATTAACATAAAATCGTTCATTTTCGATTATTATAAGACCTCGTCCGCTTCGCGACCTCGGTGGAGTTATAATAAAATCGTCTTTAAGAGGCTTTACTATGATATTCAGGAAACGATATCGCTTCAAAACCGCCGAGATTCTTTGCGAACGCCTCGTCGCTGGCTTTAAATTGTTTAAATTAAATAAAATCATTCATTTTGCAAGATGTAGCGCCTCGCCCGCTTCGCGACCTCGGCAGAGTGAGTATAAAATCGTCTTCTATGAGTCTTGGTATATTAACTAAGATATACAAGGAACGATTTTACCTCAAATCGCTGAGGTTACGTACCGGGTGAGGCGCTGGACATAAAATATTAACATGAAATCGTTAATTTTAGAAGATGTAGCGCCTCGTCCGCTTCGCGACCTCGGCGGAGTGATAATAAAATCGTCTCTAAGAGGCTTTACTATGATATACAGGAAACGATGTCCTCAAAACCGTCGAAGTCCTTTACGGACGAAGCGCTGGCTTTAAAATATTTAAATTAAATAAAATCATTCATTTTGCAAGATGTAGCGCCTCGCCCGCTTCGCGACCTCGGCAGAGTGAGTATAAAATCGTCTTGTATGAGTTTTTGTATATTAACTAAGATATACAAGAAACGATTTTACCTCAAATCGCTGAGGTTGCGTACCGTGCGAGACGCTGGACATAAAATATTAACATGAAATCGTTCATTTTGGAAGATGTAGCGCCTCGCCCGCTTCGCGACCTCGGCGGTGTGATAATAAAATCGTTTTGTATGAATCTTTGTATATTAACTAAGATATACAAGGAACGATTTCACCTCAAATTGCCGAGGTCGCGTAGCGGGCGAGGCACTAAATTTGGAACATTAACACGAACGAAGTCGTTTATTTTAGAAGATGTAGCGCCTCGCCCGCTACGCGACCTCGGCGATTTGAGGTGAAATCGTTCCTTGTATATCTTAGTTAATATACAAAGATTCATACAAAACGATTTTATTATCACACCGCCGAGGTCGCGTAGCGAGTGAAGCGCTCGAATCTTCCAAAATGGACGATTTTAACGAATCGATGTCGGCGATTTGAGACGACACCATTTCCTGTATTTCATAGAGACGATTTTATTCTCACTCCGCCGAGGTCGCGAAGCGGGTGAGGCGCTACAATTTTTCAAAAGGGACGATTTTATGTAATAATTTTAACTCCTGCGCCTCGCCCGCTGCGCGACCTCGGCGATTTGAGATGAAATCGTTTCTTGTACATCTTAATAAATATAAAAAATGTCTTATAAGACGATTTTATTCTCATTTCTCCGAGGTAGCTTGCGGGCGAGGCGCTACATTCTTCTAAAATTGACGATTTTGTCAAAATTTCAACCCCAGCGCCTCGCCCGCTTCGCGACCTCGGCGAAGTGATAATAAAATCGTCTTTAAGAGGCTTTACTATGATATTCAGGAAACGATGTCGCCTCAAACCCGCCGAGATCCTTTGCGGACGCCTCATCACTGGCTTTAAAATGTTTAAATTAAATAAAATCGTTCATTTTGCAAGATGTAGCGCCTCGCCCGCTTCGCGACCTCGGCGGAGTGACTATAAAATCGTCTTGTATGAGTCTTTGTATATTAACTAAGATATACAAGGAACGATTTTACCTCAAATCGCTGAGGTTGCGTACCGGGCGAGACGCTGGACATAAAATATTAACATGAAATCGTTCATTTTGGAAGATGTAGCGCCTCGCCCGCTTCGCGACCTCGGCGAAGTGATAATAAAATCGTCTCTAAGAGGCTTTACTATGATATACAGGAAACGATATCCTCAAAACCGTCGAAATCCTTTGCGGACGAAGCGCTGGCTTTAAAATATTTAAATTAAATAAAATCGTTCATTTTGGAAGTTGTAGCGCCTCGCCCGCTTCGCGACCTCGACGAAGTGATAATAAAATCGTCTTTAAGAGGCTTTACTATGATATTTAAGAAACGATGTCGCCACAAAACCGCCGAGATCCTTTGCGGACGCCTCGTCGTTGGCTTTAAAATGTTTAAATTAAATAAAATCGTCCATTTTGGAAGATGTAGCAATCTCGGCGGAGCGAGAATAAAATCATTGCATGAATGTGAATTGTAAACACTCACCACCGTGGTGATCATGATAGTGATAAAGATATTTAGTTGATTGAGATAAAATATCACAATTATTATTAAATTCTTTGTATAACTTGATAAATTCATAAACAAAACTAAAATGTTAATAAAATTTTGGTAGCAAAGAATCTTACCCCCAACATTCCTGTTAAAAATCGAGCCGTAATCACAAAAGCATAATGCCAAGAAGCACAAAGTGGCACTAAAAGGGTCAAAGCGGCCGATAAGATAGTACTCAAACCGATCGTCTTAACAGGCCCGAATCTTTCGGCGAGTAAACCCCCGGGAATCGAGGTTAATATGTACCCCCAAAAGTACGATCC
Source organism: Onthophagus sagittarius (assembly GCA_036711965.1). Classification (NCBI taxonomy): domain Eukaryota; kingdom Metazoa; phylum Arthropoda; class Insecta; order Coleoptera; family Scarabaeidae; genus Onthophagus; species Onthophagus sagittarius. Next base: position 15,510,873 of record JASERS010000008.1, read on the forward strand.
CAGAATTAAACCTTGAATTTCGCCGTTCCACGAATATCTTGCCCCATACTAAAAATATTATTAAAGAAATATATTGCAACGAAAATGGAGCGATATTAAAATAGTTGAATACATAGTTAACGATGTGTAATGTAATAAAAACGTTTCTCGATGATGAATAAGCAGGTATAAAGTAAGAAAAATGAATAATAATAAAAAAATGACATTGAATCGTGTTGATTATGCATAAACCGGGTCTTTTCCATTATTTGTTCTAATCAAATTAAAAGATAAATCGAAATGTCCATTATTTAAACATCGAATTAGTGGAGGTGCGCGAACCGACCTCGGATGACGCATTAAAAAAAACTTTCAAAAATTATCTATTTCTCAGAAAAGGAATAATACAAAATCGTACAAATTAGAAATTAATTTGGTTTAGAAAATAAAAAAAAAACGATTCCGGGTATATGAGAATGAGAAAAAGTGATTATCGTTGAATAAGCACGATTATAAAAATATTTCTATTGAAACTCACGTTTATTGTGGTCGTTAATTTCTGTAAAGTTTCCGTTTGATTTTCGTTTTCTTCGTCGTTTCTGGAACATTCGGCGACGTGATGGCCGGATTTCGAGCCGATTGGCTCGACCATTGCGATTAAATTAATCGACATATTCACCCTTACCACGTAGCACATGAAACAAGCCGAAAAAATCATCGTGCCAACGATGGCCCTCGTTGGTATTAACTTATTAATTTTTGACATTTTAATTAATTTCGATTAAATTTTCATTCTTTTAAGGATCAATCTGAAACGAAAAAACAAAAACAAAATTACGACCTTGCCATTGATTTCGGTGTAAACACAAACCAATAATTTATAGCGTGCAAAAAAAAATTTAACTCGTTTAATTCTGCTTACCTCGCAACCAAATTCGATTTGGATTGAATTGGATTATTTTTTTTTATTCGAGTAAAATAAAAACACACGTTAATAAAAGAGAGTATTAGAAATTAGATTACGAAATTAAATTTTCACTTTTATCAGCTTTCTTTTGCTCAAGACTTACAACAAATTCATTTTATTCTCATCACGTACTCATAACTTAGTCATAAAATTTTTGAAACTCCTCAAATTACTTTTACGCAACATAACTATCAAATTAAAAAAAAAAAGGTAATAAAAGGAGTTGTAAAAAAATGATTTATCGCCCGCGAAGATAACCAAATATTGGGTTTTCGATTCGTTTCTGTATCGATCGATTAAAACTAGAACTCACTCACCTTAAATGGCAAACCTAAACCTGCCAAGTTGGGCTGCGAATTGAAACTAAATAGTTTTTCGGTAAAATCCCGTTTCGAAATGTACCGAAACGTGCGCGTTAAATTAAATTGAACTGAACCGTTCGAGCGGGTTCCGCCGTTGATATGAACAACATAACATTCGAAAGGTAGTGTAGTAGTACCTAGAACGACGAGAGTTACGTTAAATCGCTAAAATTCAAACAAAATCGAAACAATCCGATTTCTTTGTTATTTCAATTGAAATCGACATTTTAAAACAAAAAATATATTCAAGGTCGAATCAATTTCAACCCACCCTAAAAATTAATTTCCTAATTTATTTATTTAAAATTTCTTTTGTAATATAAAAGAGACATTGACTCGGAATTTAGCGGAAAAAGTGCAAATTAAATTAGCAAATTTTTTTTAAATTAGCATGAACGGAAACGGGCCAAGATTTTTTGTGGTGTGTAAAGAAAAAAAAACAAAAAAAAAGTGGAGGGATTTTTTTGCCCAAGTTGTTGTTCGGTTTTAACGATCGGCCCGAAGGAATGCTAATCAAGCCGAGGTAGGTGGTAATCAAGCCGTTTCTAAAAGGAATTTTGCTCTGAAGAGAAAACCAGTTACAAATTAGCGGTTATAAGTTTTTTTTTCTCCAATTTCTTTAATAAATAAGTTTTATTCCTTTTCAATTTAGATTGATGTTAGTATATTCGCATAAATGTCAATTTGATTTTGATGAGATTTTATTATTATTATGATTATTTCGGCCAATATTATAGCTATAAAAATAATGATTTAAAAAAAATCATTTTTATTATAAGCGATATCTATCTGTGAATAACCCAACTAATCGAAACAGTTTTCTTGCTTGAAATTTCATTTTAAATCTTAAGTTGCATTTAAAACTTTAACCAATTTCAAATTTTTCCTCGATTGAACGATTATAATAAGATCTATAAACGATTTTACCTTCATTCTGTTGAGATCGTTTGCGACCGAGACGCTGCAATATTCCAAAATGAACGAAATCATTCCCTGTATATCTTTGTAAATATCTAAAATCTTCTATAGACGATTTTATCTTCACTCCGCGGAGATCGCGTAGCGGGCGAGGCGCTACAATTTTCTAAAATTGACTATTTTATATTAACATTAAAATACAGCGGAGAGAGAGTAAAATCGTTGTATATGAGACTTTGTATATTTAGTAAGATATACAAGAAACGATTTGGCCTCAAATAGCCGAGGTCGCGTAGCGGGCGAGGCACTGGGTTTGTAACATTAACACGAAGTCGTTCATTTGGGAAGATGAAGTGCCTCGCCCGCTTCGCGACCTCGGCGTAGTGAGAATAAAATTGTCTTATATGAGTCTTTGTATACTTACTAAGATATACAAAGAACGATTTTACCTCAAATCGCCAAGGTTGCGTAGCGGGCGAGGCTTTGGAGTTGAAATTTTGACATAAAAGCGTCTATTATGGAAAATTCTAGCGCCTCACTCGCTACGCGATCTCGGCGGAGTGAGAGTAAAATCACCTTATAAACTTTGTATATTTACTAAAATATATAAGAAACGATTTGGCCTCAAATAGCCGAGGTCGCGCAGCGGACGAGACGCTACAATTTTCCAAAATGGACTATTTTATGTTAACATTAAAATCCAGCGCCTCGCCCGCTACGCGACCTCGGCGATTTGAGACGAAGTCGTTCCTTGCATATCTTAGAAAATATACAAAGCCTCATATAAGACGATTTTATTCTCACCCCGCCGAGATCGCGAAGCGGACGAAACGCAACATTTTCCAAAATGAACGATTTTATGTAAATATTTTAAATCCTGTGCCTCGCCCGCTACGCGACCTCGGCGATTTGAAACGAAATCGTTCCTTATATATCTTAATAAATATACAAAACCTCATATAAAGCGATTTTATGCTCACTCCGCCGAGGTCGCGAAGCGGGCGAGGCACTACATCTTCCAAAATGAACGATTTCGTGTTAATGTTTCAACTCCAGCGCCTCGCCCGCTACGTGACCTCCGCGGAGTGAGAATAAAATCGTTGTATAAGAGACATTGTACATTTATTATGATATACAACAAACGATTTTGTATTATATCACCAAGGTCGTGTAGCGGATGAGTCGTAAAATTTAAAATTTTTACATAAAATCGTTCACTTTTAAAAATATTGCGCCTCGCCCTCTTCACGACCTCGGCGGAATGAGAATTAAATCATCTTATAAGGAGACTTTGTATATTTACTAAAATATATAAGAAACGATTTGGCCTCAAATAGCCGAGGTCGCGCAGCGGACGAGACGCTACAATTTTCCAAAATGGACTATTTTATGTTAACATTAAAATCCAGCGCCTCGCCCGCTACGCGACCTCGGCGATTTGAGACAAAGTCGTTCCTTGCATATCTTAGAAAATATACAAAGCCTCATATAAGACGATTTTATTCTCACTCCGCCGAGGTCGCGAAGCGGGCGAGGCGTAACATTTTCCAAAATGAACGATTTTACGTAAATATTTTAAATCCTGTGCCTCGCCCGCTACGCGACCTCGGCGATTTGAAACGAAATCGTTCCTTGTATATCTTAATAAATATACAAAACCTCATATAAAGCGATTTTATTCTCACTCAGCCGAGGTCGCGAAGCGGGCGAGGCACTACATCTTCCAAAATGAACGATTTCGTGTTAATGTTTCAACTCCAGCGCCTCACTCGCTACGCGATCTCGACGGAGTGAGAGCAAAATCATCTTATAAACAAACATTGTATATTTACTAAAATATATAAGAAACGATTTGGCCTCAAATAGCCGAGGTCGCGTAGCGGACGAGGCGCTACAATTTTCCAAAATGGACTATTTTATGTTAACATTAAAATCCAGCGCCTCGCCCGCTACGCGACCTCGGCGATTTGAGACGAAGTCGTTCCTTGCATATCTTAGAAAATATTCAAAGCCTCATATAAGACGATTTTATTCTCACCCCGCCGAGATCGCGAAGCGGACGAAACGCAACATTTTCCAAAATGAACAATTTTATGTAAATATTTTAAATCCTGTGCCTCGCCCGCTACGCGACCTCGGCGATTTGAAACGAAATCGTTCCTTGTATATCTTAATAAATATACAAAACCTCATATAAAGCGATTTTATTCTCACTCAGCCGAGGTCGCGAAGCGGGCGAGGCACTACATCTTCCAAAATGAACGATTTCGTGTTAATGTTTCAACTCCAGCGCCTCACTCGCTACGCGATCTCGACGGAGTGAGAGCAAAATCATCTTATAAACAAACATTGTATATTTACTAAAATATATAAGAAACGATTTGGCCTCAAATAGCCGAGGTCGCGTAGCGGACGAGGCGCTACAATTTTCCAAAATGGACTATTTTATGTTAACATTAAAATCCAGCGCCTCGCCCGCTACGCGACCTCGGCGATTTGAGACGAAGTCGTTCCTTGCATATCTTAGAAAATATTCAAAGCCTCATATAAGACGATTTTATTCTCACCCCGCCGAGATCGCGAAGCGGACGAAACGCAACATTTTCCAAAATGAACAATTTTATGTAAATATTTTAAATCCTGTGCCTCGCCCGCTACGCGACCTCGGCGATTTGAAACGAAATCGTTCCTTGTATATCTTAATAAATATACAAAACCTCATATAAAGCGATTTTATTCTCACTCAGCCGAGGTCGCGAAGCGGGCGAGGCACTACATCTTCCAAAATGAACGATTTCGTGTTAATGTTTCAACTCCAGCGCCTCACTCGCTACGCGATCTCGACGGAGTGAGAGCAAAATCATCTTATAAACAAACATTGTATATTTACTAAAATATATAAGAAACGATTTGGCCTCAAATAGCCGAGGTCGCGTAGCGGACGAGGCGCTACAATTTTCCAAAATGGACTATTTTATGTTAACATTAAAATCCAGCGCCTCGCCCGCTACGCGACCTCGGCGATTTGAGACGAAGTCGTTCCTTGCATATCTTAGAAAATATTCAAAGCCTCATATAAGACGATTTTATTCTCACCCCGCCGAGATCGCGAAGCGGACGAAACGCAACATTTTCCAAAATGAACAATTTTATGTAAATATTTTAAATCCTGTGCCTCGCCCGCTACGCGACCTCGGCGATTTGAAACGAAATCGTTCCTTGTATATCTTAATAAATATACAAAACCTCATATAAAGCGATTTTATTCTCACTCAGCCGAGGTCGCGAAGCGGGCGAGGCACTACATCTTCCAAAATGAACGATTTCGTGTTAATGTTTCAACTCCAGCGCCTCACTCGCTACGCGATCTCGACGGAGTGAGAGCAAAATCATCTTATAAACAAACATTGTATATTTACTAAAATATATAAGAAACGATTTGGCCTCAAATAGCCGAGGTCGCGTAGCGGACGAGGCGCTACAATTTTCCAAAATGGACTATTTTATGTTAACATTAAAATCCAGCGCCTCGCCCGCTACGCGACCTCGGCGATTTGAGACGAAGTCGTTCCTTGCATATCTTAGAAAATATTCAAAGCCTCATATAAGACGATTTTATTCTCACCCCGCCGAGATCGCGAAGCGGACGAAACGCAACATTTTCCAAAATGAACAATTTTATGTAAATATTTTAAATCCTGTGCCTCGCCCGCTACGCGACCTCGGCGATTTGAAACGAAATCGTTCCTTGTATATCTTAATAAATATACAAAACCTCATATAAAGCGATTTTATTTTCACTCCGCCGAGGTCGCGAAGCGGGCGAGGCACTACATCTTCCAAAATGAACGATTTCGTGTTAATGTTTCAACTCCAGCGCCTCACTCGCTACGCGATCTCGACGGAGTGAGAGCAAAATCATCTTATAAACAAACATTGTATATTTACTAAAATATATAAGAAACGATTTGGCCTCAAATAGCCGAGGTCGCGTAGCGGGCAAGACGCTACAATTTTCCAAAATGGACTATTTTATGTTAACATTAAAATCCAGCGCCTCGCCCGCTACGCGACCTCGGCGATTTGAGACAAAGTCGTTCCTTGCATATTTTAGAAAATATACAAAGCCTCATATAAGACGATTTTATTCTCACTCCGCCGAGGTCGCGAAGCGGGCGAGGCACTACATCTTCCAAAATGAACGATTTCGTGTTAATGTTTCAACTTCAGCGCCTCGCCCGCTACGCGACCTCGGCGATTTGAAACGAAATCGATCCTTGCATATCTTAGAAAATATACAAAGCCTCATATAAGACGATTTTATTCTCACTCCGCCGAGGTCGCGAAGCGGGCGAGGCGTAACATTTTCCAAAATGAACGATTTTACGTAAATATTTTAAATCCTGTGCCTCGCCCGCTACGCGACCTCGGCGATTTGAAACGAAATCGTTCCTTGTATATCTTAATAAATATACAAAACCTCATATAAAGCGATTTTATTCTCACTCAGCCGAGGTCGCGAAGCGGGCGAGGCACTACATCTTCCAAAATGAACGATTTCGTGTTAATGTTTCAACTCCAGCGCCTCACTCGCTACGCGATCTCGACGGAGTGAGAGCAAAATCATCTTATAAACAAACATTGTATATTTACTAAAATATATAAGAAACGATTTGGCCTCAAATAGCCGAGGTCGCGTAGCGGACGAGGCGCTACAATTTTCCAAAATGGACTATTTTATGTTAACATTAAAATCCAGCGCCTCGCCCGCTACGCGACCTCGGCGATTTGAGACGAAGTCGTTCCTTGCATATCTTAGAAAATATTCAAAGCCTCATATAAGACGATTTTATTCTCACCCCGCCGAGATCGCGAAGCGGACGAAACGCAACATTTTCCAAAATGAACAATTTTATGTAAATATTTTAAATCCTGTGCCTCGCCCGCTACGCGACCTCGGCGATTTGAAACGAAATCGTTCCTTGTATATCTTAATAAATATACAAAACCTCATATAAAGCGATTTTATTCTCACTCAGCCGAGGTCGCGAAGCGGGCGAGGCACTACATCTTCCAAAATGAACGATTTCGTGTTAATGTTTCAACTCCAGCGCCTCACTCGCTACGCGATCTCGACGGAGTGAGAGCAAAATCATCTTATAAACAAACATTGTATATTTACTAAAATATATAAGAAACGATTTGGCCTCAAATAGCCGAGGTCGCGTAGCGGACGAGGCGCTACAATTTTCCAAAATGGACTATTTTATGTTAACATTAAAATCCAGCGCCTCGCCCGCTACGCGACCTCGGCGATTTGAGACGAAGTCGTTCCTTGCATATCTTAGAAAATATTCAAAGCCTCATATAAGACGATTTTATTCTCACCCCGCCGAGATCGCGAAGCGGACGAAACGCAACATTTTCCAAAATGAACAATTTTATGTAAATATTTTAAATCCTGTGCCTCGCCCGCTACGCGACCTCGGCGATTTGAAACGAAATCGTTCCTTGTATATCTTAATAAATATACAAAACCTCATATAAAGCGATTTTATTCTCACTCAGCCGAGGTCGCGAAGCGGGCGAGGCACTACATCTTCCAAAATGAACGATTTCGTGTTAATGTTTCAACTTCAGCGCCTCGCCCGCTACGCGACCTCGGCGATTTGAAACGAAATCGATCCTTGCATATCTTAGAAAATATACAAAGCCTCATATAAGACGATTTTATTCTCACTCCGCCGAGGTCGCGAAGCGGGCGAGGCGTAACATTTTCCAAAATGAACGATTTTACGTAAATATTTTAAATCCTGTGCCTCGCCCGCTACGCGACCTCGGCGATTTGAAACGAAATCGTTCCTTGTATATCTTAATAAATATACAAAACCTCATATAAAGCGATTTTATTTTCACTCCGCCGAGGTCGCGAAGCGGGCGAGGCACTACATCTTCCAAAATGAACGATTTCGTGTTAATGTTTCAACTCCAGCGCCTCACTCGAAAAATGAACGATTTCTTTTCTTCAATGTACAATTTTCCAAGATGAACGAAATCGTTCCCTGTGTATCTTTATAAATGTATAAATTCTCCTATAATGGATGATTTTACGTTCGCTGTGCCGAGGTTGCTTATGGACAAAACGTTACAATCTTTTAAGATGAACGAAATTATTGCCTGTATATCTTTGTAAATATACAGGATGTGAAAAAATTCGTTTAAGAATTTTAAACTCAAGAATATGTTAATGAATTTTGAAAAATGAGTTCTTAGGTTCAATGAACGTGTTTTGATGGTTTTGAATAAAATTTTAAAAACACGGAAATGATCGAGAGATACAACTTTAAATGACATAAATCAGACTCGCGTACAACTTTATGATATATCTTTAATATTACCGCGATTTTCGAAAATTTGATTTATGCAGACCGACATTTATGGTTATTGCAAATGATATACAGGGTGTCTCACGTAACTGGTTCATTAGAACTTTTTTGGGTTACACTATTCGTAGAGGCTTGAAATTTTGGTATCATGGGTTGTTCATTCCGATCTATTAATCTAAAATATTTTCAAGATGGCCACCATTTCCGGTCTACCGGAAGTAGACCTCAACTTCGTTATTTTAAATGGAATGCTATAGTTTTTATTACACCATTCAATTACACGTAAGAAAATATATTGACTTTGATACCAGTTATTGGTACCTATCGTTTTTTGTTTTCGAGTCATTTTGATTTTAAGTGTTTTTTGGCAAATATCACCATGGTCTTTACAAGCCATATCTCAGCCAACGTTAATTCAAAAACGTTTTGCATTGGTACAATAACTCGTCATATGCTGTTAAATAGATTGTCACTTGTTATATCAATGTACCTTATACAGCGTGGTCAAAAATTGAATTAACATTTCGCTGTATTCAATTGCGAGAAAGTCGAAAATTTTAAATGGAACGCACCATATTCTTTTAGCCTATCTAAAGGGGAATTTAATTCTCTACAAATTATCTATAAATATTGCTATACCTATTTAGTATAGTTTTCTTCATATTGAGTATTTTATCAAAATCCTACACAAAATGCTGGAAGCCGGTCGTGTTTTTATTAGAAGGCTATGATATTTTGACAGTTTATTGTTTAATTTATTTAAATTATCATTGGTATTATTTCTAGAATGATTTCCCATTGAATAAACTTCAGTTTGTTAGCTATTATTTGCCAAAAATAACCAGCAGAAGAACGCATAAATGAAACAATGAAAAACAATGATATGGCGTAATATTCGACGTAATTATGCGCGAGATGTTCCTAGAGAGTTCAGTTTATTTATTTACGGTGCTTTTTTGTAAAATATTATTCATCTAAATCGACCGAAGCACCTCTTACCGAAGAATTTGGTAAAGCAATAAAATATGACAAAACATTTATTCTATTATCTTAAGCTGCTGGTGATAGAAATTTATGTTTTCTTGTTATTTTGATCTTTCCAAAACTAAGAGATACGTATCTTATCCTATCCAAAACTTTATTACACCCGCCATGAATATAAGACGAATTTAAAATGTTGGCGTGGGAATAATTCGCCATGATATTCAAAGACATTAACAGCAGTAAGTGATGACACAACTAAGTAATGACAACAATAACATAAATATGGTTGAAAAGCTACCAAAACTCCATGGCTTTCTAACATAAAAACAAGAAGCTTCCAGCATTGCATGCGTCCATTAATTTCCAAATATGAGGGCAACTACAACAAATAGGTGCAGGAAAGTATCTAAATAGTTTGTAGAGAATTAAATTCCCATAATATATTTTTGTAATTTTCAGTTTTTCATTCTTTTATGTTATTGATTTTAAATTCTATCATTAAATTGTTATTTTTCATTGTTTCATTTATTCGGTTTTCTTTTGGTTATTTTTGGTAAATTACAGCTAGCAATCTAAAGTTTATTCAATTACAGTTCATTGTAGAAATAATACTAATAATAATTTAAATAAATTAAACAAAAAACTGTCAAAATGTCATGGCCTGCTAACAAAAACACGGATGGTTTCTAGCATTTTACCTATGATTGTGATAAGTTCCTCAATAGCAAAAAAACTATAATAAATAGGTATAGGAATATTTATAGATAATTTGTAGAGAATTAAATTTCCTTTCTGATAGGACATGAAAATATGGGACGTTCCATTTAAAATTTTCGACTTTCACGCAATTGAATACAGAGAAACGGTACCTCAATTTTTGATCAGCCTGTATAAGATATACTGATGTAACAAATGACAATCTATTTAGCAGTATATGAAGAGTTATCGCACCAATGCAAAACGTTTTTGAGTTAACGTTGGCTGAGATATGGGCTTGTAAAGAGCATGGTGATATTTGCCAAAATAACAATAAATTCCATTTAAAATAACGAAGTTGAAGTCTACTTCCGATAGACCGGAATTGGCGGCCATCTTGAAAATATTTTAGATTAATAGATCGGAATGAACAACCCTTGTTACCAAAATTTCAAGTCTCTACGAATAGTGGAACCTAAGAAAGTTCTAATGAACCAGTTACGTGAGACACTCTGTATAAGAAACGATTTGGCCTCAAATAGCCGAGGTCGCGCAGCGGACGAGGCGCTACAATTTTCCAAAATGGACTATTTTATGTTAGCATTAAAATCCAGCGCCTCGCCCGCTACGCGACCTCGGCGATTTCAGACGAAGTCGTTCCTTGCATATCTTAGAAAATATACAAAGCCTCATATAAGACGATTTTATTCTCACCCCGCCGAGATCGCGAAGCGGACGAAACGCAACATTTTCCAAAATGAACGATTTTATGTAAATATTTTAAATCCTGTGCCTCGCCCGCTACGCGACCTCGGCGATTTGAAACGAAATCGTTCCTTATATATCTTAATAAATATACAAAACCTCATATAAAGCGATTTTATTCTCACTCCGCCGAGGTCGCGAAGCGGGCGAGGCACTACATCTTCCAAAATGAACGATTTCGTGTTAATGTTTCAACTTCAGCGCCTCGCCCGCTACGCGACCTCGGCGGAATGAGAATTAAATCATCTTATAAGGAGACTTTGTATATTTACTAAAATATATAAGAAACGATTTGGCCTCAAATAGCCGAGGTCGCGCAGCGGGCGAGGCGCTACAATTTTCCAAAATAGACTATTTTATGTTAACATTAAAATCCAGCGCCTCGCCCGCTACGCGACCTCGGCGATTTGAGACAAAGTCGTTCCTTGCATATCTTAGAAAATATACAAAGCCTCATATAAGACGATTTTATTCTCACTCCGCCGAGGTCGCGTAGCGGGCGAGGCGCTAGAATCTTCCATAATCGACGATTTTATGTAAAAATTTTAACTCCAGTGCCTCGCCCGCTACGCGACCTCGGCGGAGTGAAGGTGGAGTAAAAATATTTTTCACTCACTTTAATTTTCTTCATCCACTATTAGCGAAATTTAAACCTTTAAAGGTATAACTCTATATATTTATATAAATATATATTTATATAAATATATTTATTAAAGTATACAAGGATTGATTTTGTCTCAGATCGCTTGCCGATGTGGAGCTGAATTTGTCACACATACAGCTTCGGTGTCAAAAAATGTTTATTTGGCTTATATTTATAGATAAAAAATATCATGTGATTTCTTGAACAGATTTTTTCTTCTTTGATCCTAAATAATTATTTCATATTATGTCAAAATGATATACGGTATAGAATGTATCTATTTTCATATAAATTTCAGACAAAATTGATATACTTGACTACTTTTTTATAACAAAAATTGCTTCAATTTATTTAACAGCCGCATCTGAGCTTAATTGATGAACAATAACGTTGAATTTGTAACTCTGAAAAACATTGACAGGTAAAGGTGCTGAAGCAACCGCAAGATAATATGGCTGTCTTAACACTTCCGGTCTACTTCGTTCCCTATATATCTTAGTAAATATACAAAGCCTCATAGAAAACGATTTTAATCTCACTCCGCCGAGGTCGCGAAGCGGGCGAGGCGCTGGAGTTGAAATTTTGATATAAAATTGTTCATTTTGGAAGATTGGAGCGCTTCGCCTGCTTCGCGACCTCGGCGGAGTGAGTATAAAATCGTCTTGTATGAGTCTTGGTATATTAACTAAGATATATAAGGAACGATTTTACCTCAAATTGCCGAGGTCGCGTAGCGGGCGAGGCGCAGAAGTTGAAATTTTTATACAAAATCATGTATTTTGGAAGGTTGGGGCGCCTCGCCCGCTACGCGACCTCGGCGGAGAGAATATAAAATGGTCTTATAAAAGACTTTGTATATTTATTAAGATATACAAGAAACGATTTCATCTCAAATCGCCGAGGTCGCGCAGCGGACGAGGCGCAGGAGTTGAAATTTGTACTTAAAATCATCCCTTTTAAAAGATTGGAGCGCCTCGCCCGCTTCGCGACTTCGGCGGAATGAGTATAAAATCGTCTTATATGAAGTTTTGTGTATATACTAAGATATATAAGGAACGATTTCACCTCAAATTGCCGAGGTCGCGTAGCGGGCGAGGCACAGAAGTTGAAATTTTTATACAAAATCATGTATTTTGGAAGGTTGGGGCGCCTCGCCCGCTACGCGACCTCGGCGGAGAGAGAATAAAATCGTCTTATATGAGGCTTTGTATATTTTCTAAGATATGCAAGGAACGACTTTGTCTCAAATCGCCGAGGTCGCGTAGCGGGCGAGGCGCTGGATTTTAATGTTAACATAAAATAGTCCATTTTGGAAAATTGTAGTGCCTCGCCCGCTACGCGACCTCGGCTATTTGAGGCCAAATCGTTTCTTATATATTTTAGTAAATATACAATGTTTGTTTATAAGATGATTTTGCTCTCACTCCGTCGAGATCGCGTAGCGAGTGAGGCGCTGGAGTTGAAACATTAACACGAAATCGTTCATTTTGGAAGATGTAGTGCCTCGCCCGCTTCGCGACCTCGGCGGAGTGAAAATAAAATCGCTTTATATGAGGTTTTGTATATTTATTAAGATATACAAGGAACGATTTCGTTTCAAATCGCCGAGGTCGCGTAGCGGGCGAGGCACAGGATTTAAAATATTTACGTAAAATCGTTCATTTTGGAAAATGTTACGCCTCGCCCGCTTCGCGACCTCGGCGGAGTGAGAATAAAATCGTCTTATATGAGGCTTTGTATATTTTCTAAGATATGCAAGGAACGATTTCGCCTCAAATTGCCGAGGTCGCTTGCGGGCGAGGCGCTAGATTAAAAATATTTACATAAAATCGTTCATTTCGGAAAATGTAGCGCTTCGCCCGCTTTGCAACCTCGGCGGAATGATAACAAAAGCGTCTTGCATGAGGCTTTGTATATTTTCTAAGATATGCAAGGAACGATTTCGCCTCAAAAGGCTGAGGTCGCGCAGCGGGCGAGGCGATACAATCTTTTAAAAGGGATGATTTTAAGTAAAAATTTCAACTCCTGCGCCTCGTCCGCTGCGCGACCTCGGCGATTTGAGATGAAATCGTTTCTTGTATATCTTAATAAATATATAAAGTCTTCTATAAGACCATTTTATATTCTCTCCGCCGAGGTCGCGTAGCGGGCGAGGCGCCCCAACCTTCCAAAATACATGATTTTGTATAAAAATTTCAACTTCTGTGCCTCGCCCGCTACGCGACCTCGGCAATTTGAGGTGAAATCGTTCCTTATATATCTTAGTATATACACAAAACCTCATATAAGACGATTTTATACTCACTCCGCCGAGATCGCAAAGCGGGCGAGGCGCTTCAATCTTTTAAAAGGGATGATTTTAAGTAAAAATTTCAACTCCTGCGCCTCGTCCGCTGCGCGACCTCGGCGATTTGAGATGAAATCGTTTCTTGTATATCTTAATAAATATATAAAGTCTTCTATAAGACCATTTTATATTCTCTCCGCCGAGGTCGCGTAGCGGGCGAGGCGCCCCAATCTTCCAAAATACACGATTTTGTATAAAAATTTCAACTTCTGCGCCTCGCCCGCTGCGCGACCTCGGTGGTTTGAGATGAAATCGTTCCTTGTATATCTTAGTAAATATATAGTCTCTTAAAAACAATTTTAATCACACTCCGTCGAGGTCGCGTAGCGGGCGAGACGCTGAAGTTAAAATTTTTACTTAAAATCATCCCTTTTGAAAGATTGTAGCGCCTCGCCCGCTACGCGACCTCGACAGAGTGTGATTAAAATCGTTTGTAGGAGACTTTATATATTTACTAAGATATACAGGAAACGATTTCGTTCATTTTGGAACATTGTAGTGCTTCGCCCCCTACTTTTGAAACACCCAAACAATCCAAACAGTTTCCTCTTTTTCAATTCCAATTTAACTTATGATTTAACATTAAGATTAATCGCTTTTTTTAATACAATAACAAATAATACTTGAAGATAACGAAGATTTGATTGATTAACGTCAATGAAAAAGATTTTTTTTTTTTACCTTGAATTATCAAAATCAGATTTAGCCAAAAAATGAAGAGGTGACAAAACGACTTTTCTCCGCCGTTATCTGAAGTATCCAGGGAAAGAACCTATAACTTAAAAATAGAGAGATCGAAAGATTATTTTTTTAATCAACGATCTTGATGTCCTTTAATATGGTATATAAACGGGAAAAAAATGCGAGCAACTTTATCGTTTTTCTATTTCTGCCGTCATGAAGATCGTTTTGGTGCTCGCCGCGGTTTTGGGTTGCGCTTTAGGTAGGTGTTAATTTAATTTTTTTTCGCGATTCATATATTTTGATTAATTTTTAAAGCATACCCGGCTGCTGAAGATGGAACAAAGGTCGTTGGTGGATCAAACGCCGCCAGAAACCAATTCCCATACCAAGTCTCCATGCAATGGGGACTTTTGGGAATCTGGCAACACATTTGTGGTGGCACCGTCCTCAGTGGTAGAACCGTTCTCACCGCCGCTCACTGCATCACCGAAGTTCCAAATATCGGCAGCTTTAGAATCCGCGCTGGTATCCTTAATCTTAATGATGCAACAACTATTGGTCAAATTATCACCGTTTCAAGCAACATCATCCACCCGGATTATCAAGGGTATAATATACATACTGCAAGAAATAACAAGATAATAATAATTGTTAATTAAATGAAATGATTGAAATTTGCAGAGGAGTTAACCCACATGACGTTGCTTTATTACGCTTGGCGAACGGTTTAACTTTCGGAGAGAGCATCGCCGCCGCCCCTCTTCCAGTCGCAGGATCCGTTCCATCTGGAATCGCCACCTTATCCGGATGGGGATCAACCTCCAGCACTCAAATTCCCAGCATGCCAAACACCTTACAATTCGTCAACACCCCACTCATCACCATCGCAGGTAAGTTCTATAAAAAATTAAAAAAATTAAATAATTTTGAAAATGATTGGATTTTGAATTAGCATGCAGAAGCAGTTTGATCAGCCTTTTGGGTAACGCCGGCCCCCTTCACGACAACAACGTTTGCACCTTGGGTGCCGGACAAAGTGCTTGTTCCGGAGACTCCGGTGGCCCACTGACCCTTAACGGCCAAATCATTGGTATCGTTTCTTGGGGAATTATGCCTTGCGCCACTGCTGGTGCTCCGAGCGTTTACGGAAGAGTTAGCGCTTACAACGCATGGATAAACAGCAATTTATTGTAAATAATTAGAATTTGAAAATGTTTTGCGACTAAAATAAATGTTTTAACTTTAAATAATTTCGTTAACACATTTTGTTCCTTTAATTAATTGTTTATACAAGGTATGGTACCTTCCGGATTAGGACGTTATAAATTCGTGTTTATCTGCTCCGATTAAGCTCCGATTTTCGAAGCTCAATTTAAGATATTGGATTGGACCCCTTTTCATACAAAATTTTAAAAAAAGATTCTAGTGTTAGTTGGCAGTCTTTAAAATAATTTATAGTGTAACTATAAATTATTTTAATTAACTAATTAACTAATGGGCAAATGTTTGGAGTAGTGATAGCTCATGCTGCCGACAAGTTGGCAGTCTTTAAGGTAATGCATAGTGTTTGAAATAGTGATAACTCATGCTGCCAACAAGTTGGCAGACTTCAAAAGACTTGAAATACTCTCAAAAGACTTGAAATGCTCCCAGAAGACTTGCCTCTATTTCTAGAAAACTTGAAATTCTTTTAGAAGACTAGATACGGCTTTTAGAAGATTTGAAATGCGTCAAGTAAACTTGATGTTGTTTCTAGTAGAATTTAAGTGTTTCCAGAAAACTTGGTACGGCTTCTAAAAGACTTGAAATGCTTCCGGAAGGCTTAGTATTGCTTCTAGACAATTTTACATAGCTTCCCAAAGACTTTAATGTTTCCAGAAGACTTGATATTGTCTCTAGAAGAATTGAATTGCTTCCTGAAGATTTGCTACTGCTTATAGAAGATTTCAAGTGCATCCAGGAAACTTATTTAAAGACTGCCAACTTGTTGGCAGCATGAGCTATCACTATTCCAAACACTATAGATTATCTTAGAAACTGCCAACTTGTTGGCAGCATGAGCTATTATGCCTCCAAACACCTGCGTCTTAATTTGAGGTCTGCCAACTTGTTGGCAGCATGAGCTATCACTACTCCAAAACTATACATTATCTTAAAAACTGCCAACTTGTTGGCAGCATGAGCTATTATGCTTCCAAACACCTACGTCTCAATTTGAGGTCTGTCAACTTGTTGGCAGCATGAGCTATCACTACTCCAAAACTATACATTATCTTAAAAACTGCCAACTTGTTGGCAGCATGAGCTATTATGCCTCCAAACACCTGCGTCTTAATTTGAGGTATGCCAACTTGTTGGCAGCATGAGCTATCACTACTCCAAAACTATACATTATCTTAAAAACTGCCAACTTGTTGGCAGCATGAGCTATTATGCCTCCAAACACCTGCGTCTCAATTTGAGGTCTGTCAACTTGTTGGCAGCATGAGCTATCACTACTCCAAAACTATACATTATCTTAAAAACTGCCAACTTGTTGGCAGCATGAGCTATCACTACTCCAAAACTATACATTATCTTAAAAACTGCCAACTTGTTGGCAGCATGAGCTATCACTACTCCAAAACTATACATTATCTTAAAAACTGCCAACTTGTTGGCAGCATGAGCTATTATGCCTCCAAACACCTGCGTCTCAATTTGAGGTCTGCCAACTTGTTGGCAGCATGAGCTATCACTACTCCAAAACTATACATTATCTTAAAAACTGCCAACTTGTTGGCAGCATGAGCTATTATGCCTCCAAACACCTGCGTCTCAATTTGAGGTCTGTCAACTTGTTGGCAGCATGAGCTATCACTACTCCAAAACTATACATTATCTTAAAAACTGCCAACTTGTTGGCAGCATGAGCTATCACTACTCCAAAACTATACATTATCTTAAAAACTGCCAACTTGTTGGCAGCATGAGCTATTATGCCTCCAAACACCTGCGTCTCAATTTGAGGTCTGCCAACTTGTTGGCAGCATGAGCTATCACTACTCCAAAACTATACATTATCTTAAAAACTGCCAACTTGTTGGCAGCATGAGCTATTATGCCTCCAAACACCTGCGTCTCAATTTGAGGTCTGTCAACTTGTTGGCAGCATGAGCTATCACTACTCCAAAACTATACATTATCTTAAAAACTGCCAACTTGTTGGCAGCATGAGCTATCACTACTCCAAAACTATACATTATCTTAAAAACTGCCAACTTGTTGGCAGCATGAGCTATTATGCCTCCAAACACCTGCGTCTCAATTTGAGGTCTGCCAACTTGTTGGCAGCATGAGCTATCACTACTCCAAAACTATACATTATCTTAAAAACTGCCAACTTGTTGGCAGCATGAGCTATTATGCCTCCAAACACCTGCGTCTCAATTTGAGGTCTGTCAACTTGTTGGCAGCATGAGCTATCACTACTCCAAAACTATACATTATCTTAAAAACTGCCAACTTGTTGGCAGCATGAGCTATTATGCCTCCAAACACCTGCGTCTCAATTTGAGGTCTGTCAACTTGTTGGCAGCATGAGCTATCACTACTCCAAAACTATACATTATCTTAAAAACTGCCAACTTGTTGGCAGCATGAGCTATTATGCCTCCAAACACCTGCGTCTCAATTTGAGGTCTGCCAACTTGTTGGCAGCATGAGCTATCACTACTCCAAAACTATACATTATCTTAAAAACTGCCAACTTGTTGGCAACATGAGCTATTATGCCTCCAAACACCTGCGTCTCAATTTGAGATCTGCCAACTTGTTGGCAGCATGAGCTATTACTACTCCAAAAATAGTTTTGGACAAGTTTTGAACAAGTTGGCAGACTTCAGATTGAGACGCAGGTGTTTGGAGCCATAATAGCTCATGCTGCCAACAAGTTGGCAGCTTCTAAGATAATGTATAGTGTTTGAAGTAGTGATAACTCATGCTGCCAACAAGTTGGCAGTTTTTAAGATAATCTATAGTGTTTGGAATAGTGGTAGCTCATGCTGCTAACAAGTTGGCAGATTTTAAGCTAATGGGTAAGTGTTTGGAGCCATAATAGCTCATGCTGCCAACAAGTTGGCAGACTTCAAACTGAGGCGCAGGTGTTTGAAGCCATAATAGCTCATGCTGCCAACAAGTTGGCAGACTTCAGATTGAGACGCAAGAGTTTGGAGCCATAATAGCTCATGCTGCCAACAAGTTGGCAGACTTCAGATTGAGACGCAGGTGTTTGGAGCCATAATAGCTCATGCTGCCAACAAGTTGGCAGACTTCAGATTGAGACGCAAGTGTTTGGAGCCATAATAGCTCATGCTGCCAACAAGTTGGCAGACTTCAAACTGAGGCGCAGGTGTTTGGAGCCATAATAGCTCATGCTGCCAACAAGTTGGCAGACTTCAGATTGAGACGCAGGTGTTTGGAGCCATAATAGCTCATGCTGCCAACAAGTTGGCAGACTTCAGATTGAGACGCAAGTGTTTGGAGCCATAATAGCTCATGCTGCCAACAAGTTGGCAGACTTCAAACTGAGGCGCAGGTGTTTGGAGCCATAATAGCTCATGCTGCCAACAAGTTGGCAGACTTCAGATTGAGACGCAGGTGTTTGGAGCCATAATAGCTCATGCTGCCAACAAGTTGGCAGACTTCAGATTGAGACGCAAGTGTTTGGAGCCATAATAGCTCATGCTGCCAACAAGTTGGCAGACTTCAAACTGAGGCGCAGGTGTTTGGAGCCATAATAGCTCATGCTGCCAACAAGTTGGCAGACTTCAGATTGAGACGCAGGTGTTTGGAGCCATAATAGCTCATGCTGCCAACAAGTTGGCAGACTTCAAACTGAGGCGCAGGTGTTTGGAGCCATAATAGCTCATGCTGCCAACAAGTTGGCAGCTTCTAAGATAATGTATAGTGTTTGAAGTAGTGATAACTCATGCTGCCAACAAGTTGGCAGTTTTTAAGATAATCTATAGTGTTTGGAATAGTGGTAGCTCATGCTGCTAACAAGTTGGCAGATTTTAAGCTAATGGGTAAGTGTTTGGAGCCATAATAGCTCATGCTGCCAACAAGTTGGCAGACTTCAAACTGAGGCGCAGGTGTTTGAAGCCATAATAGCTCATGCTGCCAACAAGTTGGCAGACTTCAGATTGAGACGCAAGAGTTTGGAGCCATAATAGCTCATGCTGCCAACAAGTTGGCAGACTTCAGATTGAGACGCAAGAGTTTGGAGCCATAATAGCTCATGCTGCCAACAAGTTGGCAGACTTCAGATTGAGACGCAAGTGTTTGGAGCCATAATAGCTCATGCTGCCAACAAGTTGGCAGACTTCAAACTGAGGCGCAGGTGTTTGGAGCCATAATAGCTCATGCTGCCAACAAGTTGGCAGACTTCAGATTGAGACGCAAGAGTTTGGAGCCATAATAGCTCATGCTGCCAACAAGTTGGCAGACTTCAGATTGAGACGCAAGTGTTTGGAGCCATAATAGCTCATGCTGCCAACAAGTTGGCAGACTTCAAACTGAGGCGCAGGTGTTTGGAGCCATAATAGCTCATGCTGCCAACAAGTTGGCAGACTTCAGATTGAGACGCAAGAGTTTGGAGCCATAATAGCTCATGCTGCCAACAAGTTGGCAGATTTTAAACTGGTGTGCAGTACGTTGGAGATAAAATATCTCATACTGCCAACAAGTTTGCAGAACTGAAACTAATGAGCAGGACTGTGGAGACAAGATAGCTCATGCTGCCAACAAGTTGGCAGCCTTTAAGATGAAATGCAGTATTCGAAACAGCAGTAACTCATGCTGCCAACAAGTTGGCAGATTTCAAAGTGATGTGCAGTACGTTGGAGACAAAATAGATCATGCTGCCAACAAGTTGGCAGTTTTTAAGATAATCTATAGTGTTTGGAATAATGATAGCTCATGCTACCAACAAGTTGGCAGACTTCAGATTGAGACGCAGATGTTTGGAGCCATAATAGCTCATGCTGCCCACAAATTGGCAGTTTCTAAGATAATGTATAGTGTTTGAAGTAGTGATAACTCATGCTGCCAACAAGTTGGCAGTTTTTAAGATAATCTATAGTGTTTGGAGTAGTGATAGCTCATGCTACCAACAAGTTGGCAAATTTTAAGCTAATGGGTAGGTGTTTGGAGGCATAATAACTCATGCTGCCAACAAATTGACAGTTTCTAAAATAATGTATAGTGCTTGAAATAGTGATAGGTCATGCTGTTTGAGAATATTCTCAACCCAACCTCAAATCAGGGCATCGTTAATAACAAAAAAAGTTGTTTTATCAAAAGCTCTCTCTATATCTATGAAAACACCCAGGGCGAACTCCTTCGAGTCCAGCACCCCACCAACAAAGCTATTCACTGAGTGAAGAGCCATTAGCGTAGACTTGCCCTAAGTTTAGGCATATTGATTAGGATTTACTGGTCTATTTGGAAGACGAAAATCCTTAATGGATAGGTTTAAGCGATTTCGGTGTGAAATAATCTAACTTACCCGGTTTTACCCGGGATGCTGATCCTCCAAGTTCCATTGCAAAAGGGCTGATATAATTTCATCTAATCCTGATATTTTGAATGGCTGGAAAGTCCATTGAATCATTTGCATTAGATTGAGTCAAATTGTATTTAAGTACTCCTCAACTTCAAAGCTCTCAGTTGGGTTATATCTTTGTCTTAAGATATTCGATAAACGAAACGAAAATAGACATCAACAATCTATCAATCCTAATAAACTTATCTTGATCTAATCAATTTAGTTTCTCTCAATCTTCAAGTTACGTCTCGTAACATTCTAGAAAATAAAAAAATTATTTTAACATTTATTAAATAATCTAAATACAATAAAAAAAAAACAGATCTCTTCAAACAATAAAAGATCAATTCGATTAAAAAAAAAAAAGATTTAAAAATAAGATTTTTTTTATCTTTAATCTTAAATCAATCATTAAACACTCTTAATAACTCAATTTTTATCAACTACTTCATTCGTAATAATTTTTAGGTGCCATGAAGACTTTTCTCCTGATATCTACGATTATTGGATTAAGCTTAGGTATTAAGGAATTATTTTTAACAATTAATTAATTTTTTTTAATTAATTTTTTAGCTTATCCATCGGATAATGATGATGTTAAAGTCGTCGGGGGAGCCAACGCGGCTAGGAATCAATTTCCTTACCAAGTCTCGATGCAATGGGGACTTTTGGGTATTTGGCAGCACATTTGCGGGGGCTCGGTAATCGCCGCAAGAACCGTTTTAACGGCGGCTCATTGTATCACGGAGGTTCCGAATATCGGGAGTTTTAGGATTCGGGCGGGAATTTTGCTTCTTAATGATCCCATAGGGACTTTCCCCGTTACCAGTGTTAGTACGGCCATAATCCATCCGGATTATCATGGGTAAAAATTTGCGATTTCGATTAATTTTTTTTTTTATTAAACATTTTCGATTCTATTTTAGGGGAGTTAACCCCCACGATATCGCTTTATTACGTTTAAGCACCGCTTTAGCCTTCGGTGCTAGCATTTCTCCGATTCCTCTTCCACAACCGGGTTCCATGCCCACCGGAAACGGCGTTTTATCCGGATGGGGGTCCACTTCCAACACGGAAACCCCAAGCATGCCGAATCACATGCAATTCGTTAGCACCCCAATCATTGGATTAAACGGTGATTGAAGCAAATTGATCTAATTTTGAATTAATTCGGGTTTTTTGGTAGTTTGTAGGAGCAGATTGATTGAGTTGTTTGGTAATGCGGATCCGGTTCATGATACCAGCACTTTATGTACCATGGCAGCTGGGCAAAGTGGGTGCTCGGGGGATAGTGGTGGCCCCTTAACTAATAATGGTACGGTTGTTGGGGTCGCTTCTTGGGCTGTTATACCATGCGGGGCTATAACCGCCCCGACAGGGTTTGCAAGAGTTAGTAGCTACATCGATTTTATAAACGATAACATTTTATAATCAAACATAACCTCAACAAATTCGTTATAAACAAAAATAACAATTTTAAACGATGATATCAATGATGGAGTATAAATTGCATTAAATGATTAATAAAAACGACGTTTCGTTTTATTTTAATTACATTTTATGGCTAAATTATTAAAAAAAGAAATAAAATAGAGTAAACATAACCTCAAAAAAACTAAGATTGAAACTAACCTTATTTGACGATTTTAGTCCGCGAATCGCACCAAAATGGGTCCAAAAATGTGTTTGGAACGAGTTTTGGGTTAATTTGAGTTAACACAATGAGTTTTTTCCGATAATTTTTGAATAAAATCGCGAACTAAGTCGAAAAAAATTTGAGCTGTCAATGGAATGATTTTTCAGGGGTGCCACAACACTTTTTTTTTCTTTATTTATTTAACCCAAATATAATTTTATTTAAACAATTAATTTTAGGTTAAATAAGAAAAATTAAAAGGCGAATTAATCGAGAATTGATACTTATTATTATAATTAATTAATTAATTAAAAAATTTTATTTTTGATGTCTAAAAAAGAATCATTTTAAATGATTATATCAATGATATTAGATAAATTGAATTAAAATATTAATCAAAAACGATGTTTCGTTCTATTTTGATTAAAATTTAAGGCTAAATTATTTTAAAAAAGGAAATAAAATAGCGTAAACATAACCTCAAAAAAACTTAGATTGAAACTAACCTTATTTGACGATTTTAATCCGCGAATCGCACCAAAATGGGTCCAAAAATGTGTTTGGAACGAGTTTTGGGTTAATTTGAGCTAACACAATGAGTATTTTTCGATAATTTTTGAATAAAATCGCGAACTAAGTCGAAAAAAATTTGAGCTGTCAATGGAATGATTTTTCAGGGGTGCCACAACACTTTTTTTTGTTTATTTATTTAACCCAAATATAATTTTATTTAAATAATTAATTTTAGGTTAAATAAGAAAAATTAAAAGGCGAGTTAATCGAAAATTGATACTTATCATCATAATTAATTAATTAATAAAAAAATTTTATTTTTGATGTCTAAAAAGAATCATTTTAAACGATTATATCAATGATATTAGATAAATTGAATTAAAATATTAATAAAAAACGATGTTTCGTTTTATTTTGATTAAAATTTAAGGCTAAATTATTTTAAAAAAGGAAATAAAATAGCGTAAACATAACCTCAAAAAAACTTAGATTGAAACTAACCTTATTTGACGATTTTAATCCGCGAATCGCACCAAAATGGGTCCAAAAATGTGTTTGGAACGAGTTTTGGGTTAATTTGAGTTAACACAATGAGTTTTTTCCGATAATTTTTGAATAAAATCGCGAACTAAGTCGAAAAAAATTTGAGCTGTCAATGGAATGATTTTTCAGGGGTGCCACAACACTTTTTTTTTCTTTATTTATTTAACCCAAATATAATTTTATTTAAACAATTAATTTTAGGTTAAATAAGAAAAATTAAAAGGCGAATTAATCGAGAATTGATACTTATCATCATAATTAATTAATTAATTAAAAATTTTTATTTTTGATGTCTAAAAAGAATCATTTTAAACGATTATATCAATGGTACTGGATAAATTGAATTAAAATATTAATAAAAAACGATGTTTCGTTTTATTTTGATTAAAATTTAAGGCTAAATTATTAAAAAAAAGAAATAAAATAGAGTAAACATAACCTCAAAAAAACTTAAGATTGAAACTAACCTTATTTGACGATTTTAATCCACGAATCGCACCGAAATGGGTCCAAAAATGTGTTTGGAACGAGTTTTGGGTTAATTTGAGTTAACACAATGAGATTTTTCCGATAATTTTTGAATAAAATCGCGAACTAAGTCGAAAAAAATTTGAGCTGTCAATGGAATGATTTTTCAGGGGTGCCACAACACTTTTTTTTTCTTTATTTATTTAACCCAAATATAATTTTAATTAAATGATTAAGTTTAGGTTAAATAAGAATAATTAAAAGGCAAATTAATCGAGAATTGATACTTATTATTATAATTAATTAATTAATTAAAAAATTTTATTTTTGATGTCTAAAAAGAATCATTTTAAATGATTATATCAATGATATTAGATAAATTGAATTAAAATATTAATCAAAAACGATGTTTCGTTCTATTTTGATTAAAATTTAAGGCTAAATTATTTTAAAAAAGGAAATAAAATAGCGTAAACATAACCTCAAAAAAACTTAGATTGAAACTAACCTTATTTGACGATTTTAATCCGCGAATCGCACCAAAATGGGTCCAAAAATGTGTTTGGAACGAGTTTTGGGTTAATTTGAGCTAACACAATGAGTTTTTTTCGATAATTTTTGAATAAAATCGCGAACTAAGTCGAAAAAAATTTGAGCTGTCAATGGAATGATTTTTCAGGGGTGCCACAACACTTTTTTTTGTTTATTTATTTAACCCAAATATAATTTTATTTAAATAATTAATTTTAGGTTAAATAAGAAAAATTAAAAGGCGAGTTAATCGAAAATTGATACTTATCATCATAATTAATTAATTAATAAAAAAATTTTATTTTTGATGTCTAAAAAGAATCATTTTAAACGATTATATCAATGATATTAGATAAATTGAATTAAAATATTAATAAAAAACGATGTTTCGTTTTATTTTGATTAAAATTTAAGGCTAAATTATTTTAAAAAAGGAAATAAAATAGCGTAAACATAACCTCAAAAAAACTTAGATTGAAACTAACCTTATTTGACGATTTTAATCCGCGAATCGCACCAAAATGGGTCCAAAAATGTGTTTGGAACGAGTTTTGGGTTAATTTGAGTTAACACAATGAGTTTTTTCCGATAATTTTTGAATAAAATCGCGAACTAAGTCGAAAAAAATTTGAGCTGTCAATGGAATGATTTTTCAGGGGTGCCACAACACTTTTTTTTTCTTTATTTATTTAACCCAAATATAATTTTATTTAAACAATTAATTTTAGGTTAAATAAGAAAAATTAAAAGGCGAATTAATCGAGAATTGATACTTATCATCATAATTAATTAATTAATTAAAAATTTTTATTTTTGATGTCTAAAAAGAATCATTTTAAACGATTATATCAATGGTACTGGATAAATTGAATTAAAATATTAATAAAAAACGATGTTTCGTTTTATTTTGATTAAAATTTAAGGCTAAATTATTAAAAAAAAGAAATAAAATAGAGTAAACATAACCTCAAAAAAACTTAAGATTGAAACTAACCTTATTTGACGATTTTAATCCACGAATCGCACCGAAATGGGTCCAAAAATGTGTTTGGAACGAGTTTTGGGTTAATTTGAGTTAACACAATGAGATTTTTCCGATAATTTTTGAATAAAATCGCGAACTAAGTCGAAAAAAATTTGAGCTGTCAATGGAATGATTTTTCAGGGGTGCCACAACACTTTTTTTTTCTTTATTTATTTAACCCAAATATAATTTTAATTAAATGATTAAGTTTAGGTTAAATAAGAATAATTAAAAGGCAAATTAATCGAGAATTGATACTTATTATTATAATTAATTAATTAATTAAAAAATTTTATTTTTGATGTCTAAAAAGAATCATTTTAAATGATTATATCAATGATATTAGATAAATTGAATTAAAATATTAATCAAAAACGATGTTTCGTTCTATTTTGATTAAAATTTAAGGCTAAATTATTTTAAAAAAGGAAATAAAATAGCGTAAACATAACCTCAAAAAAACTTAGATTGAAACTAACCTTATTTGACGATTTTAATCCGCGAATCGCACCGAAATGGGTCCAAAAATGTGTTTGGAACGAGTTCTGGGTTAATTTGAGTTAACACAATGAGTTTTTTCCGATAATTTTTGAATAAAATCGCGAACTAAGTCGAAAAAAATTTGAGCTGTCAATGGAATGATTTTTCAGGGGTGCCACAACACTTTTTTTTTTGTTTATTTATTTAACCCAAATATAATTTTATTTAAATAATTAATTTTAGGTTAAATAAGAAAAATTAAAAGGCGAATTAATCGAAAATTGATACTTATCATCATAATTAATTAATTAATTAAAAAATTTTATTTTTGATGTCTAAAAAGAATCATTTTAAACGATTATATCAATGATACTGGATAAATTGAATTATAATATTAATAAAAAACGATGTTTCGTTTTATTTTGATTAAAATTTAAGGCTAAATTATTTTAAAAAAGGAAATAAAATAGCGTAAACATAACCTCAAAAAAACTTAGATTGAAACTAACCTTATTTGACGATTTTAATCCGCGAATCGCACCGAAATGGGTCCAAAAATGTGTTTGGAACGAGTTTTGGGTTAATTTGAGTTAACACAATGAGTTTTTTTCGATAATTTTTGAATAAAATCGCGAACTAAGTCGAAAAAAATTTGAGCTGTCAATGGAATGATTTTTCAGGGGTGCCACAACACTTTTTTTTTTGTTTATTTATTTAACCCAAATATAATTTTATTTAAATAATTAATTTTAGGTTAAATAAGAAAAATTAAAAGGCGAATTAATCGAAAATTGATACTTATCATCATAATTAATTAATTAATTAAAAAATTTTATTTTTGATGTCTAAAAAGAATCATTTTAAACGATTATATCAATGATACTGGATAAATTGAATTATAATATTAATAAAAAACGATGTTTCGTTTTATTTTGATTAAAATTTAAGGCTAAATTATTTTAAAAAAGGAAATAAAATAGCGTAAACATAACCTCAAAAAAACTTAGATTGAAACTAACCTTATTTGACGATTTTAATCCGCGAATCGCACCGAAATGGGTCCAAAAATGTGTTTGGAACGAGTTTTGGGTTAATTTGAGCTAACACAATGAGTTTTTTCCGATAATTTTTGAATAAAATCGCGAACTAAGTCGAAAAAATTTTGAGCTGTCAATGGAATGATTTTTCAGGGGTGCCACAACACTTTTTTTTTCTTTATTTATTTAACCCAAATATAATTTTAATTAAACAATTAATTTTAGGTTAAATAAGAAAAATTAAAAGGCGAGTTAATCGAAAATTGATACTTATCATCATAATTAATTAATTAATAAAAAAATTTTATTTTTGATGTCTAAAAAGAATCATTTTAAACGATTATATCAATGATATTAGATAAATTGAATTAAAATATTAATAAAAAACGATGTTTCGTTTTATTTTGATTAAAATTTAAGGCTAAATTATTTTAAAAAAGGAAATAAAATAGCGTAAACATAACCTCAAAAAAACTTAGATTGAAACTAACCTTATTTGACGATTTTAATCCGCGAATCGCACCAAAATGGGTCCAAAAATGTGTTTGGAACGAGTTTTGGGTTAATTTGAGTTAACACAATGAGTTTTTTCCGATAATTTTTGAATAAAATCGCGAACTAAGTCGAAAAAAATTTGAGCTGTCAATGGAATGATTTTTCAGGGGTGCCACAACACTTTTTTTTTCTTTATTTATTTAACCCAAATATAATTTTATTTAAACAATTAATTTTAGGTTAAATAAGAAAAATTAAAAGGCGAATTAATCGAGAATTGATACTTATCATCATAATTAATTAATTAATTAAAAATTTTTATTTTTGATGTCTAAAAAGAATCATTTTAAACGATTATATCAATGGTACTGGATAAATTGAATTAAAATATTAATAAAAAACGATGTTTCGTTTTATTTTGATTAAAATTTAAGGCTAAATTATTAAAAAAAAGAAATAAAATAGAGTAAACATAACCTCAAAAAAACTTAAGATTGAAACTAACCTTATTTGACGATTTTAATCCACGAATCGCACCGAAATGGGTCCAAAAATGTGTTTGGAACGAGTTTTGGGTTAATTTGAGTTAACACAATGAGATTTTTCCGATAATTTTTGAATAAAATCGCGAACTAAGTCGAAAAAAATTTGAGCTGTCAATGGAATGATTTTTCAGGGGTGCCACAACACTTTTTTTTTCTTTATTTATTTAACCCAAATATAATTTTAATTAAATGATTAAGTTTAGGTTAAATAAGAATAATTAAAAGGCAAATTAATCGAGAATTGATACTTATTATTATAATTAATTAATTAATTAAAAAATTTTATTTTTGATGTCTAAAAAGAATCATTTTAAATGATTATATCAATGATATTAGATAAATTGAATTAAAATATTAATCAAAAACGATGTTTCGTTCTATTTTGATTAAAATTTAAGGCTAAATTATTTTAAAAAAGGAAATAAAATAGCGTAAACATAACCTCAAAAAAACTTAGATTGAAACTAACCTTATTTGACGATTTTAATCCGCGAATCGCACCGAAATGGGTCCAAAAATGTGTTTGGAACGAGTTCTGGGTTAATTTGAGTTAACACAATGAGTTTTTTCCGATAATTTTTGAATAAAATCGCGAACTAAGTCGAAAAAAATTTGAGCTGTCAATGGAATGATTTTTCAGGGGTGCCACAACACTTTTTTTTTTGTTTATTTATTTAACCCAAATATAATTTTATTTAAATAATTAATTTTAGGTTAAATAAGAAAAATTAAAAGGCGAATTAATCGAAAATTGATACTTATCATCATAATTAATTAATTAATTAAAAAATTTTATTTTTGATGTCTAAAAAGAATCATTTTAAACGATTATATCAATGATACTGGATAAATTGAATTATAATATTAATAAAAAACGATGTTTCGTTTTATTTTGATTAAAATTTAAGGCTAAATTATTTTAAAAAAGGAAATAAAATAGCGTAAACATAACCTCAAAAAAACTTAGATTGAAACTAACCTTATTTGACGATTTTAATCCGCGAATCGCACCGAAATGGGTCCAAAAATGTGTTTGGAACGAGTTTTGGGTTAATTTGAGTTAACACAATGAGTTTTTTTCGATAATTTTTGAATAAAATCGCGAACTAAGTCGAAAAAAATTTGAGCTGTCAATGGAATGATTTTTCAGGGGTGCCACAACACTTTTTTTTTTGTTTATTTATTTAACCCAAATATAATTTTATTTAAATAATTAATTTTAGGTTAAATAAGAAAAATTAAAAGGCGAATTAATCGAAAATTGATACTTATCATCATAATTAATTAATTAATTAAAAAATTTTATTTTTGATGTCTAAAAAGAATCATTTTAAACGATTATATCAATGATACTGGATAAATTGAATTATAATATTAATAAAAAACGATGTTTCGTTTTATTTTGATTAAAATTTAAGGCTAAATTATTTTAAAAAAGGAAATAAAATAGCGTAAACATAACCTCAAAAAAACTTAGATTGAAACTAACCTTATTTGACGATTTTAATCCGCGAATCGCACCGAAATGGGTCCAAAAATGTGTTTGGAACGAGTTTTGGGTTAATTTGAGTTAACACAATGAGTTTTTTTCGATAATTTTTGAATAAAATCGCGAACTAAGTCGAAAAAAATTTGAGCTGTCAATGGAATGATTTTTCAGGGGTGCCACAACACTTTTTTTTTTCTTTATTTATTTAACCCAAATATAATTTTAATTAAACAATTAATTTTAGGTTAAATAAGAAAAATTAAAAGGCGAATTAATCGAAAATTGATACTTATCATCATAATTAATTAATTAATTAAAAAATTTTATTTTTGATGTCTAAAAAAGAATCATTTTAAACGATTATATCAATGATACTGGATAAATTGAATTATAATATTAATAAAAAACGATGTTTCGTTCTATTTTGATTAAAATTTAAGGCTAAATTATTTTAAAAAAGGAAATAAAATAGAGTAAACATAACCTCAAAAAAACTTAGATTGAAACTAACCTTATTTGACGATTTTAATCCGCGAATCGCACCAAAATGGGTCCAAAAATGTGTTTGGAACGAGTTTTGGGTTAATTTGAGCTAACACAATGAGTTTTTTCCGATAATTTTTGAATAAAATCGCGAACTAAGTCGAAAAAAATTTGAGCTGTCAATGGAATGATTTTTCAGGGGTGCCATAACACTTTTTTTTTCTTTATTTATTTAACCCAAATATAATTTTATTTAAATAATTAATTTTAGGTTAAATAAGAAAAATTAAAAGGCGAATTAATCGAAAATTGATACTTATCATCATAATTAATTAATTAATTAAAAAATTTTATTTTTGATGTCTAAAAAGAATCATTTTAAACGATTATATCAATGATACTGGATAAATTGAATTAAAATATTAATCAAAAACGATGTTTCGTTCTATTTTGATTAAAATTTAAGGCTAAATTATTTTAAAAAAGGAAATAAAATAGCGTAAACATAACCTCAAAAAAACTTAGATTGAAACTAACCTTATTTGACGATTTTAATCCGCGTATCGCACCAAAATGGGTCTAAAAATGTGTTTGGAACGAGTTTTGGGTTAATTTGAGTTAACACAATGAGTTTTTTCCGATAATTTTTGATTAAAATCGCGAATTAAGTCGAAAAAAATCTGAGCTGTCAATGGAACGATTTTTCAGGGGTGCCACAACACTTTTTTTTTTCTTTATTTATTTAACCCAAATATAATTTTAATTAAACAATTAATTTTAGGTTAAATAAGAAAAATTAAAACGCGAATTAATCGAGAATTGATACTTATCATCATAATTAATTAATTAATTAAAAATTTTTATTTTTGATGTCTAAAAAGAATCATTTTAAACGATTATATCAATGGTACTTGATAAATTGAATTAAAATATTAATAAAAAACGATGTTTCGTTTTATTTTGATTAAAATTTAAGGCTAAATTATTTTAAAAAAGGAAATAAAATAGAGTAAACATAACCTCAAAAAAACTTAGATTGAAACTAACCTTATTTGACGATTTTAATCCGCGAATCGCACCAAAATGGGTTCAAAAATGTGTTTGGAACGAGTTTTGGGTTAATTTGAGCTAGCACAATGAGTTTTTTCCGATAATTTTTGAATAAAATCGCGAACTAAGTCGAAAAAATCTGAGCTGTCAATCGAATGATTTTTCAGGGATGCCACAACACTTTTTTTTTCTTTATTTATTTAACCCAAATATAATTTTATTTAAACAATTAATTTTAGGTTAAATAAGAAAAATTAAAAGGCGAGTTAATCGAAAATTGATATTTATCATCATAATTAATTAATTAATTAAAAAATTTTATTTTTGATGTCTAAAAAGAATCATTTTAAACGATTATATCAATGGTACTTGATAAATTGAATTAAAATATTAATAAAAAACGATGTTTCGTTCTATTTTGATTAAAATTTAAGGCTAAATTATTTTAAAAAAGGAAATAAAATAGAGTAAACATAACCTCAAAAAAACTTAGATTGAAACTAACCTTATTTGACGATTTTAATCCGCGAATCGCACCGAAATGGGTCCAAAAATGTGTTTGGAACGAGTTTTGGGTTAATTTGAGTTAACACAATGAGTTTTTTCCGATAATTTTTGAATAAAATCGCGAACTAAGTCGAAAAAAATTTGAGCTGTCAATGGAATGATTTTTCAGGAGTGCCACAACACTTTTTTTTTCTTTATTTATTTAACCCAAATATAATTTTATTTAAACAATTAATTTTAGGTTAAATAAGAAAAATTAAAAGGCGAATTAAGCGAGAATTGATACTTATTATTATAATTAATTAATTAATTAAAAAATTTTATTTTTAATGTCTAAAAAAGAATCACTTTAAATGATTATATCAATGATATTAGATAAATTAAATTAAAATATTAATAAAAAACGATGTTTCGTTTTATTTTGATTAAAATTTAAGGCTAAATTATTAAAAAAAAAGAAATAAAATAGAGTAAACATAACCTCAAAAAAACTTAAGATTGAAACTAACCTTATTTGACGATTTTAATCCACGAATCGCACCGAAATGGGTCCAAAAATGTGTTTGGAACGAGTTTTGGGTTAATTTGAGTTAACACAATGAGATTTTTCCGATAATTTTTGAATAAAATCGCGAACTAAGTCGAAAAAAATTTGAGCTGTCAATGGAATGATTTTTCAGGGGTGCCACAACACTTTTTTTTTCTTTATTTATTTAACCCAAATATAATTTTAATTAAATGATTAAGTTTAGGTTAAATAAGAATAATTAAAAGGCAAATTAATCGAGAATTGATACTTATTATTATAATTAATTAATTAATTAAAAAATTTTATTTTTGATGTCTAAAAAGAATCATTTTAAATGATTATATCAATGATATTAGATAAATTGAATTAAAATATTAATCAAAAACGATGTTTCGTTCTATTTTGATTAAAATTTAAGGCTAAATTATTTTAAAAAAGGAAATAAAATAGCGTAAACATAACCTCAAAAAAACTTAGATTGAAACTAACCTTATTTGACGATTTTAATCCGCGAATCGCACCGAAATGGGTCCAAAAATGTGTTTGGAACGAGTTCTGGGTTAATTTGAGTTAACACAATGAGTTTTTTCCGATAATTTTTGAATAAAATCGCGAACTAAGTCGAAAAAAATTTGAGCTGTCAATGGAATGATTTTTCAGGGGTGCCACAACACTTTTTTTTTTGTTTATTTATTTAACCCAAATATAATTTTATTTAAATAATTAATTTTAGGTTAAATAAGAAAAATTAAAAGGCGAATTAATCGAAAATTGATACTTATCATCATAATTAATTAATTAATTAAAAAATTTTATTTTTGATGTCTAAAAAGAATCATTTTAAACGATTATATCAATGATACTGGATAAATTGAATTATAATATTAATAAAAAACGATGTTTCGTTTTATTTTGATTAAAATTTAAGGCTAAATTATTTTAAAAAAGGAAATAAAATAGCGTAAACATAACCTCAAAAAAACTTAGATTGAAACTAACCTTATTTGACGATTTTAATCCGCGAATCGCACCGAAATGGGTCCAAAAATGTGTTTGGAACGAGTTTTGGGTTAATTTGAGTTAACACAATGAGTTTTTTTCGATAATTTTTGAATAAAATCGCGAACTAAGTCGAAAAAAATTTGAGCTGTCAATGGAATGATTTTTCAGGGGTGCCACAACACTTTTTTTTTTGTTTATTTATTTAACCCAAATATAATTTTATTTAAATAATTAATTTTAGGTTAAATAAGAAAAATTAAAAGGCGAATTAATCGAAAATTGATACTTATCATCATAATTAATTAATTAATTAAAAAATTTTATTTTTGATGTCTAAAAAGAATCATTTTAAACGATTATATCAATGATACTGGATAAATTGAATTATAATATTAATAAAAAACGATGTTTCGTTTTATTTTGATTAAAATTTAAGGCTAAATTATTTTAAAAAAGGAAATAAAATAGCGTAAACATAACCTCAAAAAAACTTAGATTGAAACTAACCTTATTTGACGATTTTAATCCGCGAATCGCACCGAAATGGGTCCAAAAATGTGTTTGGAACGAGTTTTGGGTTAATTTGAGTTAACACAATGAGTTTTTTTCGATAATTTTTGAATAAAATCGCGAACTAAGTCGAAAAAAATTTGAGCTGTCAATGGAATGATTTTTCAGGGGTGCCACAACACTTTTTTTTTTCTTTATTTATTTAACCCAAATATAATTTTAATTAAACAATTAATTTTAGGTTAAATAAGAAAAATTAAAAGGCGAATTAATCGAAAATTGATACTTATCATCATAATTAATTAATTAATTAAAAAATTTTATTTTTGATGTCTAAAAAAGAATCATTTTAAACGATTATATCAATGATACTGGATAAATTGAATTATAATATTAATAAAAAACGATGTTTCGTTCTATTTTGATTAAAATTTAAGGCTAAATTATTTTAAAAAAGGAAATAAAATAGAGTAAACATAACCTCAAAAAAACTTAGATTGAAACTAACCTTATTTGACGATTTTAATCCGCGAATCGCACCAAAATGGGTCCAAAAATGTGTTTGGAACGAGTTTTGGGTTAATTTGAGCTAACACAATGAGTTTTTTCCGATAATTTTTGAATAAAATCGCGAACTAAGTCGAAAAAAATTTGAGCTGTCAATGGAATGATTTTTCAGGGGTGCCATAACACTTTTTTTTTCTTTATTTATTTAACCCAAATATAATTTTATTTAAATAATTAATTTTAGGTTAAATAAGAAAAATTAAAAGGCGAATTAATCGAAAATTGATACTTATCATCATAATTAATTAATTAATTAAAAAATTTTATTTTTGATGTCTAAAAAGAATCATTTTAAACGATTATATCAATGATACTGGATAAATTGAATTAAAATATTAATCAAAAACGATGTTTCGTTCTATTTTGATTAAAATTTAAGGCTAAATTATTTTAAAAAAGGAAATAAAATAGCGTAAACATAACCTCAAAAAAACTTAGATTGAAACTAACCTTATTTGACGATTTTAATCCGCGTATCGCACCAAAATGGGTCTAAAAATGTGTTTGGAACGAGTTTTGGGTTAATTTGAGTTAACACAATGAGTTTTTTCCGATAATTTTTGATTAAAATCGCGAATTAAGTCGAAAAAAATCTGAGCTGTCAATGGAACGATTTTTCAGGGGTGCCACAACACTTTTTTTTTTCTTTATTTATTTAACCCAAATATAATTTTAATTAAACAATTAATTTTAGGTTAAATAAGAAAAATTAAAACGCGAATTAATCGAGAATTGATACTTATCATCATAATTAATTAATTAATTAAAAATTTTTATTTTTGATGTCTAAAAAGAATCATTTTAAACGATTATATCAATGGTACTTGATAAATTGAATTAAAATATTAATAAAAAACGATGTTTCGTTTTATTTTGATTAAAATTTAAGGCTAAATTATTTTAAAAAAGGAAATAAAATAGAGTAAACATAACCTCAAAAAAACTTAGATTGAAACTAACCTTATTTGACGATTTTAATCCGCGAATCGCACCAAAATGGGTTCAAAAATGTGTTTGGAACGAGTTTTGGGTTAATTTGAGCTAGCACAATGAGTTTTTTCCGATAATTTTTGAATAAAATCGCGAACTAAGTCGAAAAAATCTGAGCTGTCAATCGAATGATTTTTCAGGGATGCCACAACACTTTTTTTTTCTTTATTTATTTAACCCAAATATAATTTTATTTAAACAATTAATTTTAGGTTAAATAAGAAAAATTAAAAGGCGAGTTAATCGAAAATTGATATTTATCATCATAATTAATTAATTAATTAAAAAATTTTATTTTTGATGTCTAAAAAGAATCATTTTAAACGATTATATCAATGGTACTTGATAAATTGAATTAAAATATTAATAAAAAACGATGTTTCGTTCTATTTTGATTAAAATTTAAGGCTAAATTATTTTAAAAAAGGAAATAAAATAGAGTAAACATAACCTCAAAAAAACTTAGATTGAAACTAACCTTATTTGACGATTTTAATCCGCGAATCGCACCGAAATGGGTCCAAAAATGTGTTTGGAACGAGTTTTGGGTTAATTTGAGTTAACACAATGAGTTTTTTCCGATAATTTTTGAATAAAATCGCGAACTAAGTCGAAAAAAATTTGAGCTGTCAATGGAATGATTTTTCAGGAGTGCCACAACACTTTTTTTTTCTTTATTTATTTAACCCAAATATAATTTTATTTAAACAATTAATTTTAGGTTAAATAAGAAAAATTAAAAGGCGAATTAAGCGAGAATTGATACTTATTATTATAATTAATTAATTAATTAAAAAATTTTATTTTTAATGTCTAAAAAAGAATCACTTTAAATGATTATATCAATGATATTAGATAAATTAAATTAAAATATTAATAAAAAACGATGTTTCGTTTTATTTTGATTAAAATTTAAGGCTAAATTATTAAAAAAAAAGAAATAAAATAGAGTAAACATAACCTCAAAAAAACTTAAGATTGAAACTAACCTTATTTGACGATTTTAATCCACGAATCGCACCGAAATGGGTCCAAAAATGTGTTTGGAACGAGTTTTGGGTTAATTTGAGTTAACACAATGAGATTTTTCCGATAATTTTTGAATAAAATCGCGAACTAAGTCGAAAAAAATTTGAGCTGTCAATGGAATGATTTTTCAGGGGTGCCACAACACTTTTTTTTTCTTTATTTATTTAACCCAAATATAATTTTAATTAAATGATTAAGTTTAGGTTAAATAAGAATAATTAAAAGGCAAATTAATCGAGAATTGATACTTATTATTATAATTAATTAATTAATTAAAAAATTTTATTTTTGATGTCTAAAAAGAATCATTTTAAATGATTATATCAATGATATTAGATAAATTGAATTAAAATATTAATCAAAAACGATGTTTCGTTCTATTTTGATTAAAATTTAAGGCTAAATTATTTTAAAAAAGGAAATAAAATAGCGTAAACATAACCTCAAAAAAACTTAGATTGAAACTAACCTTATTTGACGATTTTAATCCGCGAATCGCACCGAAATGGGTCCAAAAATGTGTTTGGAACGAGTTCTGGGTTAATTTGAGTTAACACAATGAGTTTTTTCCGATAATTTTTGAATAAAATCGCGAACTAAGTCGAAAAAAATTTGAGCTGTCAATGGAATGATTTTTCAGGGGTGCCACAACACTTTTTTTTTTGTTTATTTATTTAACCCAAATATAATTTTATTTAAATAATTAATTTTAGGTTAAATAAGAAAAATTAAAAGGCGAATTAATCGAAAATTGATACTTATCATCATAATTAATTAATTAATTAAAAAATTTTATTTTTGATGTCTAAAAAGAATCATTTTAAACGATTATATCAATGATACTGGATAAATTGAATTATAATATTAATAAAAAACGATGTTTCGTTTTATTTTGATTAAAATTTAAGGCTAAATTATTTTAAAAAAGGAAATAAAATAGCGTAAACATAACCTCAAAAAAACTTAGATTGAAACTAACCTTATTTGACGATTTTAATCCGCGAATCGCACCGAAATGGGTCCAAAAATGTGTTTGGAACGAGTTTTGGGTTAATTTGAGTTAACACAATGAGTTTTTTTCGATAATTTTTGAATAAAATCGCGAACTAAGTCGAAAAAAATTTGAGCTGTCAATGGAATGATTTTTCAGGGGTGCCACAACACTTTTTTTTTTGTTTATTTATTTAACCCAAATATAATTTTATTTAAATAATTAATTTTAGGTTAAATAAGAAAAATTAAAAGGCGAATTAATCGAAAATTGATACTTATCATCATAATTAATTAATTAATTAAAAAATTTTATTTTTGATGTCTAAAAAGAATCATTTTAAACGATTATATCAATGATACTGGATAAATTGAATTATAATATTAATAAAAAACGATGTTTCGTTTTATTTTGATTAAAATTTAAGGCTAAATTATTTTAAAAAAGGAAATAAAATAGCGTAAACATAACCTCAAAAAAACTTAGATTGAAACTAACCTTATTTGACGATTTTAATCCGCGAATCGCACCGAAATGGGTCCAAAAATGTGTTTGGAACGAGTTTTGGGTTAATTTGAGTTAACACAATGAGTTTTTTTCGATAATTTTTGAATAAAATCGCGAACTAAGTCGAAAAAAATTTGAGCTGTCAATGGAATGATTTTTCAGGGGTGCCACAACACTTTTTTTTTTCTTTATTTATTTAACCCAAATATAATTTTAATTAAACAATTAATTTTAGGTTAAATAAGAAAAATTAAAAGGCGAATTAATCGAAAATTGATACTTATCATCATAATTAATTAATTAATTAAAAAATTTTATTTTTGATGTCTAAAAAAGAATCATTTTAAACGATTATATCAATGATACTGGATAAATTGAATTATAATATTAATAAAAAACGATGTTTCGTTCTATTTTGATTAAAATTTAAGGCTAAATTATTTTAAAAAAGGAAATAAAATAGAGTAAACATAACCTCAAAAAAACTTAGATTGAAACTAACCTTATTTGACGATTTTAATCCGCGAATCGCACCAAAATGGGTCCAAAAATGTGTTTGGAACGAGTTTTGGGTTAATTTGAGCTAACACAATGAGTTTTTTCCGATAATTTTTGAATAAAATCGCGAACTAAGTCGAAAAAAATTTGAGCTGTCAATGGAATGATTTTTCAGGGGTGCCATAACACTTTTTTTTTCTTTATTTATTTAACCCAAATATAATTTTATTTAAATAATTAATTTTAGGTTAAATAAGAAAAATTAAAAGGCGAATTAATCGAAAATTGATACTTATCATCATAATTAATTAATTAATTAAAAAATTTTATTTTTGATGTCTAAAAAGAATCATTTTAAACGATTATATCAATGATACTGGATAAATTGAATTAAAATATTAATCAAAAACGATGTTTCGTTCTATTTTGATTAAAATTTAAGGCTAAATTATTTTAAAAAAGGAAATAAAATAGCGTAAACATAACCTCAAAAAAACTTAGATTGAAACTAACCTTATTTGACGATTTTAATCCGCGTATCGCACCAAAATGGGTCTAAAAATGTGTTTGGAACGAGTTTTGGGTTAATTTGAGTTAACACAATGAGTTTTTTCCGATAATTTTTGATTAAAATCGCGAATTAAGTCGAAAAAAATCTGAGCTGTCAATGGAACGATTTTTCAGGGGTGCCACAACACTTTTTTTTTTCTTTATTTATTTAACCCAAATATAATTTTAATTAAACAATTAATTTTAGGTTAAATAAGAAAAATTAAAACGCGAATTAATCGAGAATTGATACTTATCATCATAATTAATTAATTAATTAAAAATTTTTATTTTTGATGTCTAAAAAGAATCATTTTAAACGATTATATCAATGGTACTTGATAAATTGAATTAAAATATTAATAAAAAACGATGTTTCGTTTTATTTTGATTAAAATTTAAGGCTAAATTATTTTAAAAAAGGAAATAAAATAGAGTAAACATAACCTCAAAAAAACTTAGATTGAAACTAACCTTATTTGACGATTTTAATCCGCGAATCGCACCAAAATGGGTTCAAAAATGTGTTTGGAACGAGTTTTGGGTTAATTTGAGCTAGCACAATGAGTTTTTTCCGATAATTTTTGAATAAAATCGCGAACTAAGTCGAAAAAATCTGAGCTGTCAATCGAATGATTTTTCAGGGATGCCACAACACTTTTTTTTTCTTTATTTATTTAACCCAAATATAATTTTATTTAAACAATTAATTTTAGGTTAAATAAGAAAAATTAAAAGGCGAGTTAATCGAAAATTGATATTTATCATCATAATTAATTAATTAATTAAAAAATTTTATTTTTGATGTCTAAAAAGAATCATTTTAAACGATTATATCAATGGTACTTGATAAATTGAATTAAAATATTAATAAAAAACGATGTTTCGTTCTATTTTGATTAAAATTTAAGGCTAAATTATTTTAAAAAAGGAAATAAAATAGAGTAAACATAACCTCAAAAAAACTTAGATTGAAACTAACCTTATTTGACGATTTTAATCCGCGAATCGCACCGAAATGGGTCCAAAAATGTGTTTGGAACGAGTTTTGGGTTAATTTGAGTTAACACAATGAGTTTTTTCCGATAATTTTTGAATAAAATCGCGAACTAAGTCGAAAAAAATTTGAGCTGTCAATGGAATGATTTTTCAGGAGTGCCACAACACTTTTTTTTTCTTTATTTATTTAACCCAAATATAATTTTATTTAAACAATTAATTTTAGGTTAAATAAGAAAAATTAAAAGGCGAATTAAGCGAGAATTGATACTTATTATTATAATTAATTAATTAATTAAAAAATTTTATTTTTAATGTCTAAAAAAGAATCACTTTAAATGATTATATCAATGATATTAGATAAATTAAATTAAAATATTAATAAAAAACGATGTTTCGTTTTATTTTGATTAAAATTTAAGGCTAAATTATTAAAAAAAAAGAAATAAAATAGAGTAAACATAACCTCAAAAAAACTTAAGATTGAAACTAACCTTAT
Source organism: Onthophagus sagittarius (assembly GCA_036711965.1). Lineage (NCBI taxonomy): Eukaryota > Metazoa > Arthropoda > Insecta > Coleoptera > Scarabaeidae > Onthophagus > Onthophagus sagittarius. The sequence continues at coordinate 15,551,661 of JASERS010000008.1, forward strand.
TTGACGATTTTAATCCACGAATCGCACCGAAATGGGTCCAAAAATGTGTTTGGAACGAGTTTTGGGTTAATTTGAGTTAACACAATGAGATTTTTCCGATAATTTTTGAATAAAATCGCGAACTAAGTCGAAAAAAATTTGAGCTGTCAATGGAATGATTTTTCAGGGGTGCCACAACACTTTTTTTTTCTTTATTTATTTAACCCAAATATAATTTTAATTAAATGATTAAGTTTAGGTTAAATAAGAATAATTAAAAGGCAAATTAATCGAGAATTGATACTTATTATTATAATTAATTAATTAATTAAAAAATTTTATTTTTGATGTCTAAAAAGAATCATTTTAAATGATTATATCAATGATATTAGATAAATTGAATTAAAATATTAATCAAAAACGATGTTTCGTTCTATTTTGATTAAAATTTAAGGCTAAATTATTTTAAAAAAGGAAATAAAATAGCGTAAACATAACCTCAAAAAAACTTAGATTGAAACTAACCTTATTTGACGATTTTAATCCGCGAATCGCACCGAAATGGGTCCAAAAATGTGTTTGGAACGAGTTCTGGGTTAATTTGAGTTAACACAATGAGTTTTTTCCGATAATTTTTGAATAAAATCGCGAACTAAGTCGAAAAAAATTTGAGCTGTCAATGGAATGATTTTTCAGGGGTGCCACAACACTTTTTTTTTTGTTTATTTATTTAACCCAAATATAATTTTATTTAAATAATTAATTTTAGGTTAAATAAGAAAAATTAAAAGGCGAATTAATCGAAAATTGATACTTATCATCATAATTAATTAATTAATTAAAAAATTTTATTTTTGATGTCTAAAAAGAATCATTTTAAACGATTATATCAATGATACTGGATAAATTGAATTATAATATTAATAAAAAACGATGTTTCGTTTTATTTTGATTAAAATTTAAGGCTAAATTATTTTAAAAAAGGAAATAAAATAGCGTAAACATAACCTCAAAAAAACTTAGATTGAAACTAACCTTATTTGACGATTTTAATCCGCGAATCGCACCGAAATGGGTCCAAAAATGTGTTTGGAACGAGTTTTGGGTTAATTTGAGTTAACACAATGAGTTTTTTTCGATAATTTTTGAATAAAATCGCGAACTAAGTCGAAAAAAATTTGAGCTGTCAATGGAATGATTTTTCAGGGGTGCCACAACACTTTTTTTTTTGTTTATTTATTTAACCCAAATATAATTTTATTTAAATAATTAATTTTAGGTTAAATAAGAAAAATTAAAAGGCGAATTAATCGAAAATTGATACTTATCATCATAATTAATTAATTAATTAAAAAATTTTATTTTTGATGTCTAAAAAGAATCATTTTAAACGATTATATCAATGATACTGGATAAATTGAATTATAATATTAATAAAAAACGATGTTTCGTTTTATTTTGATTAAAATTTAAGGCTAAATTATTTTAAAAAAGGAAATAAAATAGCGTAAACATAACCTCAAAAAAACTTAGATTGAAACTAACCTTATTTGACGATTTTAATCCGCGAATCGCACCGAAATGGGTCCAAAAATGTGTTTGGAACGAGTTTTGGGTTAATTTGAGTTAACACAATGAGTTTTTTTCGATAATTTTTGAATAAAATCGCGAACTAAGTCGAAAAAAATTTGAGCTGTCAATGGAATGATTTTTCAGGGGTGCCACAACACTTTTTTTTTTCTTTATTTATTTAACCCAAATATAATTTTAATTAAACAATTAATTTTAGGTTAAATAAGAAAAATTAAAAGGCGAATTAATCGAAAATTGATACTTATCATCATAATTAATTAATTAATTAAAAAATTTTATTTTTGATGTCTAAAAAAGAATCATTTTAAACGATTATATCAATGATACTGGATAAATTGAATTATAATATTAATAAAAAACGATGTTTCGTTCTATTTTGATTAAAATTTAAGGCTAAATTATTTTAAAAAAGGAAATAAAATAGAGTAAACATAACCTCAAAAAAACTTAGATTGAAACTAACCTTATTTGACGATTTTAATCCGCGAATCGCACCAAAATGGGTCCAAAAATGTGTTTGGAACGAGTTTTGGGTTAATTTGAGCTAACACAATGAGTTTTTTCCGATAATTTTTGAATAAAATCGCGAACTAAGTCGAAAAAAATTTGAGCTGTCAATGGAATGATTTTTCAGGGGTGCCATAACACTTTTTTTTTCTTTATTTATTTAACCCAAATATAATTTTATTTAAATAATTAATTTTAGGTTAAATAAGAAAAATTAAAAGGCGAATTAATCGAAAATTGATACTTATCATCATAATTAATTAATTAATTAAAAAATTTTATTTTTGATGTCTAAAAAGAATCATTTTAAACGATTATATCAATGATACTGGATAAATTGAATTAAAATATTAATCAAAAACGATGTTTCGTTCTATTTTGATTAAAATTTAAGGCTAAATTATTTTAAAAAAGGAAATAAAATAGCGTAAACATAACCTCAAAAAAACTTAGATTGAAACTAACCTTATTTGACGATTTTAATCCGCGTATCGCACCAAAATGGGTCTAAAAATGTGTTTGGAACGAGTTTTGGGTTAATTTGAGTTAACACAATGAGTTTTTTCCGATAATTTTTGATTAAAATCGCGAATTAAGTCGAAAAAAATCTGAGCTGTCAATGGAACGATTTTTCAGGGGTGCCACAACACTTTTTTTTTTCTTTATTTATTTAACCCAAATATAATTTTAATTAAACAATTAATTTTAGGTTAAATAAGAAAAATTAAAACGCGAATTAATCGAGAATTGATACTTATCATCATAATTAATTAATTAATTAAAAATTTTTATTTTTGATGTCTAAAAAGAATCATTTTAAACGATTATATCAATGGTACTTGATAAATTGAATTAAAATATTAATAAAAAACGATGTTTCGTTTTATTTTGATTAAAATTTAAGGCTAAATTATTTTAAAAAAGGAAATAAAATAGAGTAAACATAACCTCAAAAAAACTTAGATTGAAACTAACCTTATTTGACGATTTTAATCCGCGAATCGCACCAAAATGGGTTCAAAAATGTGTTTGGAACGAGTTTTGGGTTAATTTGAGCTAGCACAATGAGTTTTTTCCGATAATTTTTGAATAAAATCGCGAACTAAGTCGAAAAAATCTGAGCTGTCAATCGAATGATTTTTCAGGGATGCCACAACACTTTTTTTTTCTTTATTTATTTAACCCAAATATAATTTTATTTAAACAATTAATTTTAGGTTAAATAAGAAAAATTAAAAGGCGAGTTAATCGAAAATTGATATTTATCATCATAATTAATTAATTAATTAAAAAATTTTATTTTTGATGTCTAAAAAGAATCATTTTAAACGATTATATCAATGGTACTTGATAAATTGAATTAAAATATTAATAAAAAACGATGTTTCGTTCTATTTTGATTAAAATTTAAGGCTAAATTATTTTAAAAAAGGAAATAAAATAGAGTAAACATAACCTCAAAAAAACTTAGATTGAAACTAACCTTATTTGACGATTTTAATCCGCGAATCGCACCGAAATGGGTCCAAAAATGTGTTTGGAACGAGTTTTGGGTTAATTTGAGTTAACACAATGAGTTTTTTCCGATAATTTTTGAATAAAATCGCGAACTAAGTCGAAAAAAATTTGAGCTGTCAATGGAATGATTTTTCAGGAGTGCCACAACACTTTTTTTTTCTTTATTTATTTAACCCAAATATAATTTTATTTAAACAATTAATTTTAGGTTAAATAAGAAAAATTAAAAGGCGAATTAAGCGAGAATTGATACTTATTATTATAATTAATTAATTAATTAAAAAATTTTATTTTTAATGTCTAAAAAAGAATCACTTTAAATGATTATATCAATGATATTAGATAAATTAAATTAAAATATTAATAAAAAACGATGTTTCGTTTTATTTTGATTAAAATTTAAGGCTAAATTATTAAAAAAAAAGAAATAAAATAGAGTAAACATAACCTCAAAAAAACTTAAGATTGAAACTAACCTTATTTGACGATTTTAATCCACGAATCGCACCGAAATGGGTCCAAAAATGTGTTTGGAACGAGTTTTGGGTTAATTTGAGTTAACACAATGAGATTTTTCCGATAATTTTTGAATAAAATCGCGAACTAAGTCGAAAAAAATTTGAGCTGTCAATGGAATGATTTTTCAGGGGTGCCACAACACTTTTTTTTTCTTTATATATTTAACCCAAATATAATTTTAATTAAATGATTAAGTTTAGGTTAAATAAGAATAATTAAAAGGCAAATTAATCGAGAATTGATACTTATTATTATAATTAATTAATTAATTAAAAAATTTTATTTTTGATGTCTAAAAAGAATCATTTTAAATGATTATATCAATGATATTAGATAAATTGAATTAAAATATTAATCAAAAACGATGTTTCGTTCTATTTTGATTAAAATTTAAGGCTAAATTATTTTAAAAAAGGAAATAAAATAGCGTAAACATAACCTCAAAAAAACTTAGATTGAAACTAACCTTATTTGACGATTTTAATCCGCGAATCGCACCGAAATGGGTCCAAAAATGTGTTTGGAACGAGTTCTGGGTTAATTTGAGTTAACACAATGAGTTTTTTCCGATAATTTTTGAATAAAATCGCGAACTAAGTCGAAAAAAATTTGAGCTGTCAATGGAATGATTTTTCAGGGGTGCCACAACACTTTTTTTTTTGTTTATTTATTTAACCCAAATATAATTTTATTTAAATAATTAATTTTAGGTTAAATAAGAAAAATTAAAAGGCGAATTAATCGAAAATTGATACTTATCATCATAATTAATTAATTAATTAAAAAATTTTATTTTTGATGTCTAAAAAGAATCATTTTAAACGATTATATCAATGATACTGGATAAATTGAATTAAAATATTAATCAAAAACGATGTTTCGTTCTATTTTGATTAAAATTTAAGGCTAAATTATTTTAAAAAAGGAAATAAAATAGCGTAAACATAACCTCAAAAAAACTTAGATTGAAACTAACCTTATTTGACGATTTTAATCCGCGTATCGCACCAAAATGGGTCTAAAAATGTGTTTGGAACGAGTTTTGGGTTAATTTGAGTTAACACAATGAGTTTTTTCCGATAATTTTTGATTAAAATCGCGAATTAAGTCGAAAAAAATCTGAGCTGTCAATGGAACGATTTTTCAGGGGTGCCACAACACTTTTTTTTTTCTTTATTTATTTAACCCAAATATAATTTTAATTAAACAATTAATTTTAGGTTAAATAAGAAAAATTAAAACGCGAATTAATCGAGAATTGATACTTATCATCATAATTAATTAATTAATTAAAAATTTTTATTTTTGATGTCTAAAAAGAATCATTTTAAACGATTATATCAATGGTACTTGATAAATTGAATTAAAATATTAATCAAAAACGATGTTTCGTTCTATTTTGATTAAAATTTATGGCTAAATTATTAAAAAAAAGAAATAAAATAGAGTAAACATAACCTCAAAAAAACTTAGATTGAAACTAACCTTATTTGACGATTTTAATCCGCGAATCGCACCGAAATGGGTCCAAAAATGTGTTTGGAACGAGTTTTGGGTTAATTTGAGTTAACACAATGAGTTTTTTCCGATAATTTTTGAATAAAATCGCGAACTAAGTCGAAAAAAATTTGAGCTGTCAATGGAACGATTTTTCAGGGGTGCCACAACACTTTTTTTTTGTTTATTTATTTAACCCAAATATAATTTTATTTAAATAATTAATTTTAGGTTAAATAAGAAAAATTAAAAGGCGAATTAATCGAGAATTGATACTTATCATCATAATTAATTAATTAATTAAAAAATTTTATTTTTGATGTCTAAAAAAGAATCATTTTAAATGATTATATCAATGATACTGGATAAATTGAATTAAAATATTAATAAAAAACGATGTTTCGTTTTATTTTGATTAAAATTTAAGGCTAAATTATTTTAAAAAAGGAAATAAAATAGTGTAAACATAACCTCAAAAAAACTTAGATTGAAACTAACCTTATTTGACGATTTTAATCCGCGAATCGCACCAAAATGGGTCCAAAAATGTGTTTGGAACGAGTTTTGGGTTAATTTGAGCTAACACAATGAGTTTTTTCCGATAATTTTTGAATAAAATCGCGAACTAAGTCGAAAAAAATTTGAGCTGTCAATGGAATGATTTTTCAGGGGTGCCACAACACTTTTTTTTTATTTATTTATTTAACCCAAATATAATTTTATTTAAATAATTAATTTTAGGTTAAATAAAAAAAATTAAAAGGCGAATTAATCGAGAATTGATACTTATTATTATAATTAATTAATTAATTAAAAAATTTTATTTTTGATGTCTAAAAAAGAATCATTTTAAATGATTATATCAATGATATTAGATAAATTGAATTAAAATATTAATCAAAAACGATGTTTCGTTCTATTTTGATTAAAATTTAAGGCTAAATTATTTTAAAAAAGGAAATAAAATAGCGTAAACATAACCTCAAAAAAACTTAGATTGAAACTAACCTTATTTGACGATTTTAATCCGCGAATCGCACCAAAATGGGTCCAAAAATGTGTTTAGAACGAGTTTTGGGTTAATTTGAGTTAACACAATGAGTTTTTTCCGATAATTTTTGAATAAAATCGCGAACTAAGTCGAAAAAAATTTGAGCTGTCAATCGAATGATTTTTCAGGGGTGCCACAACACTTTTTTTTCTTTATTTATTTAACCCAAATATAATTTTAATTAAATAATTAATTTTAGGTTAAATAAGAAAAATTAAAAGGCGAATTAATCGAAAATTTATACTTATCATCATAATTAATTAATTAATTAAAAAATTTTATTTTTGATGTCTAAAAAGAATCATTTTAAACGATTATATCAATGATACTGGATAAATTGAATTAAAATATTAATCAAAAACGATGTTTCGTTTTATTTTAATTACATTTTATGGCTAAATTATTTAAAGAAAAAAATTAAAATAAACATAACCTCAAAAAAACTTAGATTGAAACTAACGTTATTTGACGATTTTAATCCGCGAATCGCACCGAAATGGGTCCAAAAATGTGTTTGGAACGAGTTTTGGGTTAATTTGAGCTAACACAATGAGTTTTTTCCGATAATTTTTGAATAAAATCGCGAACTAAGTCGAAAAAAAATTTAAGCTGTCAATGGAATGATTTTTCAGGGGTGCCACAACACTTTTTTTTTCTTTATTTATTTAACCCAAATATAATTTTATTTAAATAATTAATTTTAGGTTAAATAAGAAAAATTAAAAGGTGAATTAATCGAGAATTGATACTTATTATTATAATTAATTAATTAATTAAAAAATTTTATTTTTGATGTCTAAAAAGAATCATTTTAAACGATTATATCAATGATATTAGATAAATTAAATTAAAATATTAATAAAAAACGATGTTTCGTTTTATTTTGATTAAAATTTAAGGCTAAATTATTTAAAAAAAGGAAATAAAATAGAATAAACATAACCTCAAAAAAACTTAGATTGAAACTAACCTTATTTGACGATTTTAATCCGCGAATCGCACCGAAATGGGTCCAAAAATGTGTTTGGAACGAGTTTTGGGTTAATTTGAGTTAACACAATGAGTTTTTTCCGATAATTTTTGAATAAAATCGCGAACTAAGTCGAAAAAAATTTGAGCTGTCAATGGAATGATTTTTCAGGGGTGCCACAACACTTTTTTTTTTCTTTATTTATTTAACCCAAATATAATTTTATTTAAACAATTAATTTTAGGTTAAATAAGAAAAATTAAAAGGCGAATTAATCGAGAATTGATACTTATCATCATAATTAATTAATTAATTAAAAAATTTTATTTTTGATGTCTAAAAAGAATCATTTTAAACGATTATATCAATGATACTGGATAAATTGAATTAAAATATTAATCAAAAACGATGTTTCGTTCTATTTTGATTAAAATTTATGGCTAAATTATTAAAAAAAAGAAATAAAATAGAGTAAACATAACCTTAAAAAAAACTTAGATTGAAACTAACCTTATTTGACGATTTTAGTCCGCGAATCGCACCAAAATGGGTCCAAAAATGGGTTTGGAACGAGCTTTGGGTTAATTTGAGCTAACACAATGAGCTTTATTCAATAATTTTTGAATAAAATCGCGAACTAAGTCGAGAAAAATCTGAGCTGTCAATGGAACGATTTTTCAGGGGTGCCACAACACTTTTTTTTTCTTTATTTATTTAACCCAAATATAATTTTAATTAAACAATTAATTTTAGGTTAAATAAGAAAAATTAAAAGGCGAGTTAATCGAAAATTGATACTTATTATCATAATTAATTAATTAATTAAAAAATTTTATTTTTGATGTTTAAAAAGAATCATTTTAAACGATTATATCAATGATACTGGATAAATTGAATTAAAATGTTAATAAAAAACGATGTTTCGTTCTATTTTGATTAAAATTTAAGGCTAAATTATTTTAAAAAAGGAAATAAAATAGAGTAAACATAACCTCAAAAAAACTTAGATTGAGACTAACCTTATTTGACGATTTTAATCCGCGAATCGCACCAAAATGGGTCCAAAAATGTGTTTGGAACAAGTTTTGGGTTAATTTGAGCTAACACAATGAGTTTTTTCCGATAATTTTTGAATAAAATCGCGAACTAAGTCGAAAAAAATTTGAGCTGTCAATGGAATGATTTTTCAGGGGTGCCACAACACTTTTTTTTTGTTTATTTATTTAACCCAAATATATTTTTAATTAAATAATTAATTTATCAATTTTAAATTGAATGATAAAAATTAAAAGTAGAATTAACCCAAAATTGATACTCATTATCATAATTAATTAAATTAATTGATTAAAAAATTTTATTTTTGATGTCTAAAAAGAATTATTTTGAACGATTATATCAATGATACTGGATAAATTGAATTAAAATATTAATCAAAAACGATGTTTCGTTCTATTTTGATTAAAATTTAAGGCTAAATTATTAAAAAAAAGAAATAAAATAGAGTAAACATAACCTCAAAAAAACTTAGATTGAAACTAACTTTATTTGACGATTTTAATGCGCGAATCGCACCAAAATGGGTTCAAAAATGTGTTTGGAACGAGTTTTGGGTTAATTTGAGTTAACACAATGAGTTTTTTCCGATAATTTTTGAATAAAATCGCGAACTAAGTCGAAAAAAATTTGAGCTGTCAATGGAACGATTTTTCAGGGGTGCCATAACACTTTTTTTTTCTTTATTTATTTAACCCAAATATAATTTTATTTAAATAATTAATTTTAGGTTAAATAAGAAAAATTAAAAGGCGAGTTAATCGAGAATTGATACTTATCATCATAATTAATTAATTAATTAAAAAATTTTATTTTTGATGTCTAAAAAGAATCATTTTAAATGATTATATCAATGATATTAGATAAATTAAATTAAAATATTAATAAAAAACGATGTTTCGTTTTATTTTGATTAAAATTTAAGGCTAAATTGTTAAAAGAAAAAAAAATTAATTAAACATAACCTCAAAAAAAAAAATTAAGTTAAAACTAACCTTATTTTGAGGCTTTTAATCGGCAAATCGCACCAAAATGGGTCCAAAAATGTGCTTGGAATTTTATTTTGATTAAATTTTCAGGCTAAATTGTTAAAAGAAAAAAAATTAATCAAACATAACCTCAAAAAAAAAAAAATTTAAGTTAAAACTAACCTTATTTTGAGGCTTTTAATCGACGAATTGTACCAAAATTGGTCCAAAAATGTATTTGGAACGAGTTTTGAGTTAATTTAAGTTAACACAAATTAAATTTGAGTTTAAATGGAAAAAAATCAATTTGATACTGCCAACCTAAATTAAAAGTAGTAAAACCTAAAAATAAAAAATAAATTTAATTAAATTTCGATATTTAATAATTAATAATGGTTTTTTATCGAAATGCGATTTGTGTTAATTTAAGCTAAAACTAAATTTTAAAAAAATTAAATTTGAGGTTAAATAGAGATAAATCTGATTTGATACTGCCAACCTAAACTAAAAGTAGAACCTAAAAATAAAAAAAGTCTCCAAATTTTAATCAAATTTCGATATCTAATAATTAAATTAATTATAATTATATAATTAATTAAAAATGAAATCAAAATTTTAAAATTCGTAGCCTAAAAAAAAATTTATTTTTACTCATCCACTAAAAAAAAGAAATTTGACATTATTTATTCGCTTTCGCGGCTTTTTTCGCTTCTTTAGCGGCTTTTTTCTCGGCTTTTTTCTTCGCTTTTTCCTCTTTGTACTCTTTAACTTCCTCATCGTTCATGTCCCAAACTCTCCGGGACGCCACCGCCCAAATTACATAGATTACATTCGTAACGGAAGCGATTGTAAACATTAACCACATAATTATTTTCCATTGCGCGAAAGTGTTCTAATAATAAATAATTTAGTTTCGGGGGAAATTAATTAAAAAGGAAATTTACTTGCGTGGCGACGTAACCGATTATGGGGGGATTCATAACACCGGAAAGGGCGCCCAATCCGTTTACAACGGCCATTAATAACCCCGCGTAATTATGGCAAATATCCATCACGTTTACTTTTAGCCCGGAAAAGAAGGGGCCCATCGTTAATAAAGAGATACAGACTAATCCTATTACTAAGGTGCTGTGACACTCAACGTAGGGGATCATTAAGAGGCAAATACTTGGGATTACTGAAGCTGAAAATGATTTTTTTTTATGATGAGTTTGGGATTAAAAAAATGTTACCTATGGTGGTGTAAACTTTTCTTATAACAGCGACATTCGCCCCTTTTTTGATGATTTTATCGGCGATTAATCCCGAGATTGAGCTCGAAAACCACATGAAAGTGTAAGGAATTGATGAGGCCCACATATTATCCTTCATTTCCATGTTGTGAACGTCCGAATAAAATTTAGGCATGCTCGTGGCTAAGAAAAATAACAAATAATCGTGCCCGAATTGCCCCATGATTAAGGCCCAAACCGCGGGGTCAATTAGCATTCTTAAAACGTTTAAACGAAGCCCCTCTTCTCGGGGTACTAAAAAGAAATTAAGTAACAATAAAAAAGTTGATATTAAAAAAAAAATTACTGATCCACTCTTTAAGATCGCCCAATTCTTTATCGCTGATGAAAGGGTGCGTATCAGGGCCCGAATACATATAAATAAAAGCAAGACCGCACCATACGAGTCCAATAATCCCCCAAATATAAAAAACCCATCTCCAATCATCTCCCAGCATCACATAAACCAACCCGCTTATTAATTGCCCTAAAATGATTCCTAAAGATCCCGCAGCAAAAGTTATCCCCCCGATTGAGGCGCGCTCATGAGGCGGAACCCATCGTGCCATTAACGTGGTTACGTTTGGAAAAAGTCCCGCTTGGGCTAATCCGACGATAACTCGAGATGTAACCACAGCTTCATACGGTAATAAATCGACGGTTAATGGAAATAAAACGGTTAATACGGAAGAAATTGCGAGGGCGATAATCAACATCCATCTCCCCCCGAAATAATCCCCTAAAATCCCGGCGGGAACTTGCATTATCATATAACCAACGAAAAATCCCGAGAGGAGGATCCCTTGTTGTTCTTGAGTCCACCCAGTTTCACTCTAAACGTAAATTAATAAATAAATTTTTCAAAATCACCTTTATCTTACAGCTTGGTCATCATCGGCGGATTTTCTGTCTTTGTTACATTGCACGCTTGAGTTGTCCCTGGGCGGTTTTGACCCCATTTCCGCTATAACCATACTTATATTTACTCTTTGCCCGTAAGCTAGGATTATGGCCAATGAGATAAATATCACCAAAACGTATCGTTGCGGGAAGATGTAACCTGAAAAAAAATTAATTAATAATTTTTTTTTGAAAAATTCCTTATTTTTTTGCCTACTCCCGCAAATGCATTTACAAGGATTACAAGGCATCGTAAATTTGATCTAGATTAATTTTGATTTTATTTTCGATTTTTAGTTGGGGATGTCAACATGGCGTAATCTTTCAAATTTCGATGTTTTTATGATGTTTTTGATATTTTTTATGACTCTGACTGCGAGAGAAAGAGAAAACGCAAAAAGAAAGATGGGAAAGGAAAGGGAAAAAGGGAGAAAAAGGAAGGAAGATATCCGAATCAAGAGGATGAGTCAAAGAGAATTGAAGGAAGGAAAGAAGATGGAAGAAAAAGTGCCGAAAAGAAAAGAACGTTGTAATAACGAAAGGGAAACAAATAAAAAATTTTTTAAAAAAGGATATTTTAGGGAAATAAAATCGTAGAGATGATTAGAATATAAAAGAAAAAATGAAAAAAATGTAGGAAATCGACATAACTAAAAATAACTTATTAAAATAACTTATCTTCGCTAGTTTAAGCTATTTCGGAAATACTCCCTTCGCTAAATATTAGATATTAATAATTAATTATTATTAACACCTTAGTGGACAGTTCACAAACTATCCATGTATCATTAAAACTCGTGGTAGAAGCAATAAAAGTATTAAACTCCTTCTTTGTATATTTTAAATACAGCGACCTCGGAGATTTGAGTTTGATTTATACAATCTTCTATAAGACGATATTATTCTCACTTCGCCGAGGTCGCGTAGCGGGCGAGGTCCTACAATTTTAATAAAATGAACGATTTCATGTAAACACTTCCAATCCAGCGTCTCGGCCGTACGTGACCTCGGCGATTTAAGGTGATATCATTTCCTTTATATCATAGTAAAGCCTCCTAGAGACGATTTTATTCTCACTCCGCCGAGGTCGCGAAGCGGGCGAGGCGCTACATCTTCGAAAAGGAACGATTTTATGTAAATATTTTAAATCTAGCGCCTCGCTCGCTACGCGACCTCGGCGATTTGAGGCGAAATCGTTCCTTGTGTATTTTAGTAAATATACAAAGCCACATATAAGACGATTTTATTCTCACTCCGCCAAGGTTGCGAAGCGGGCGAGGCACTATATCTTCCAAAATGAACAATTTTAACGAATCCAAGGCATCAGCCGCAAGCGATCTCGGCGATTTGAGGCGACATCATTTCCTGTATATCATAGTAAAGCCTCCTAGAGATGATTTTATACTCACTCATACATCTTCCAAAATGAACGACTTCGTGTTAATGTTTCTAATCCAGTGTCTCGCCCGCTGCGCGACCTCGGCGATTTGAGGCGAAATCGTTCTTTGCATATCTTAGTAAATATATAAAGTTATCTTCAAGACGATTTTGTTTTCACTCCGCCGAGGTCGCGTAGCGGGCGAGGCGCTACATCTTCCAAAATGAACAATTTTATGTAAACACATCCAAACCAGTGCCTCGCCCGCAAACGACCTCGGCTATTTGAGGCAAAATCGTTTCTTGCATATCTTAGTAAATATACAAAGCCTGATACAAGACAATTTTGTTCTCATACCGTTGAGGTCGCGAAGCGGGCGAGGCGCTATATCTTCCAAAATGAACGATTTCGTGTTCATTGTTTCGATGTTTCTAATCCAATGCCTCGCCCGCAACGCGACCTCGGCTATTTGAGGCGACATCGTTTCCTGTATATCATAGTAAAGTCTCCGAGAGACGATTTTATTGTCACTCCGCCGAGGTCGCGAAGCGGGCGAGGCATTACATCTTACAAAATGAACGATTTTATGTAAATATTTTAAATCCAGCGCCTCGCCCGCTACGCGACCTCGGCAATTTGAGGCGAAATCGTTCCTTGTGTATCTTAGTAAATATACAAAGCCACATATAAGACGATTTTATTTTCACTCCGCCGGGGTCGCGAAGCGGGCGAGGCACTATATCTTCCAAAATGAACAATTTTAACGAATCCAAGGCCTCAGCCGCAAGCGATCTCGGTGATTTGAGGCGACATCATTTCCTGTATATCATAGTAAAGCCTCCTAAAGACGATTTTATTCTCACTCCGCCGAGGTCGCGAAGCGGGCGAGGCGTTACATCTTCCAAAATGAACGACTTCGTGTTAATGTTTTTAATCCAGTGCCTCGCCCGCTGCGCGATCTCGGCGATTTGAGGCGAAATCGTTCTTTGCATATCTTAGTAAATATATAAAGTTATCTTCAAGACGATTTTGTTTTCACTCCGCCGAGGTCGCGTAGCGGGCGAGGCGCTACATCTTCCAAAATGAACAATTTTATGTAAACACATCCAAACCAGTGCCTCGCTCGCAAACGACCTCGGCTATTTGAGGCAAAATCGTTTCTTGCATATATTAGTAAATATACAAAGCCTGATACAAGACAATTTTGTTCTCATACCGTCAAGGTCGCGAAGCGGGAGAGGCGCTATATCTTCCAAAATGAACGACTTCGTGTTAATGTTTCTAATTCAGTGCCTCGCCCGCTGCGCGACCTCGGCTATTTGAGGCGACATCGTTTCCTGTATATCATAGTAAAGCCTCCTAGAGACGATTTTATTCTCACTCCGCCGAGGTCGCGAAGCGGGCGAGGCGCTACATCTTCGAAAAGGAACGATTTTATGTAAATATTTTAAATCTAGCGCCTCGCTCGCTACGCGACCTCGGCGATTTGAGGCGAAATCGTTTCTTGTGTATCTTAGTAAATATACAAAGCCACATATAAGACGATTTTATTTTCACTCCGCCAAGGTCGCGAAGCGGGCGAGGCACTATATCTTCCAAAATGAACAATTTTAACGAATCTAAGGCCTCAGCCGCAAGCGATCTCGGCGATTTGAGGCGATATCATTTCCTGTATATCATAGTAAAGCCTCCTAGAGACGATTTTATTCTCACTCCGCCGAGGTCGCGAAGCGGGCGAGGCATTACATCTTCCAAAATGAACGATTTTATGTAAATATTTTAAATCTAGCGCCTCGCCCGCTACGCGACCTCGGCAATTTGAGACGAAATCGTTCCTTGTGTATCTTAGTAAATATACAAAGCCATATATAAGACGATTTTATTCCCACTCCGCCAAGGTCGCGAAGCGGGCGAAGCACTATATCTTCCAAAATGAACAATTTTAACGAATCCAAGGCCTCAGCCGCAAGCGATCTCGGCGATTTGAGGCGACATCATTTTTTGTATATCATAGTAAAGCCTCCTAGAGACGATTTTATACTCACTCCGCCGAGGTCGCGAAGCGGGCGAGGCGTTACATCTTCCAAAATGAACGACTTCGTGTTAATGTTTCTAATCCAGTGCCTCGCCCGCTGCGCGACCTCGGCGATTTGAGGCGAAATCGTTCTTTGCATATCTTAGTAAATATATAAAGTTACCTTCAAGACGATTTTGTTTTCACTCCGCCGAGGTCGCGTAGCGGGCGAGGCGCTACATCTTCCAAAATGAACAATTTTATGTAAACACATCCAAACCAGTGCCTCGCCCGCAAGCGACCTCGGCTATTTGAGGCGACATCGTTTCCTGTATATCATAGTAAATATACAAAGTCTGATACAAGACAATTTTGTTCTCATACCGTCGAGGTCGCGAAGCGGGCGAGGCGCTATATCTTCCAAAATGAACGACTTCGTGTTAATGTTTCTAATTCGATGCCTCGCCCGCTACGCGACCTCGGCTATTTGAGGCGACATCGTTTCCTGTATATCATAGTAAAGCCTCCTAGAGACGATTTTATTCTCACTCCGCCGAGGTCGCGAAGCGGGCGAGGCGCTACATCTTCGAAAAGGAACGATTTTATGTAAATATTTTAAAGCCAGCGCCTCGCCCGCTTCGCGATCTCGGCAATTTGAGGCGAAATCGTTCCTTGTATATCTTAGTAAATACACAAAGCCTCATATAAGGCGATTTTATTGTCACTTCGCCGAGGTTGCGAAGCGGTCGAGGCGCTACATCTTCCAAAATGAACGATTTTATATAAATATTTTAAATCCAGCGCCTCGCCCGCTACGCGACCTCGGCGAAGTGAGGTGAAATCGTTTCTTGTATATCTTGTTAAATATACAAAGCCTCATATAAAACGATTTCATTCTCACTCCGCCGAAGTCGCGAAGCGGACGAGGCGCTACATTTTCCAAAATGAACAATTTTATGTAAATATTTTAAATCCAGCGCCTCGCCCGCTACGCGACCTCGGCAATTTGAGGTGAAATCATTCCTTGCATATCTTAGTAAATATACAAAACCTCATAGAAGGTGATTTTATTGTCACTTCGCTGAGGTCGCGAAATGGGCGAAGCGCTACATCTTTCTGTATGAACGACTTCGTATTAATGTTTCAAATCCTGTGCCTCACCCGCTACGCGACTTCGGCGAAGTGATAATAAAATCGTTTTTAATGGTTTTTATATATTGTCTAAGATACACAAGGAATGATTTTACCTTAAATCGCCGAGGTCGCTTGCGAGCGAGGCACTGGATTTCTAATATTTGTATAAAATTGTTCATCTTGGAAGATTGTAGGGAGCCTCGCCCTCTACGCGACCTCGGCAAAGTAATAAAAAAATCATCTTTAAGTGTTTCTACATATTGACTAGATATACGATTTCGCCTCAAATCGCCGAGGTTGCGTAGCGGACGAGGCACTGGAATTTTAATATTTGTGTAAAATCGTTCATTTTCGATGATTGTAGAGCCTAGTCTGCTATGCCACCTCAGCGAAGTGATAATAAAATCCAATAAGATAAATATCACCAAAACGTATCGTTGCGGAAAGATGTAACCTAAAAAATTAATAAATTTTTTTAAAATTTTTTGGAAGAATTAATTATTTTTTGCTTACTCCCGCAAATGCATTTACAAGGATTATAAGGCATTGCAAATTTTAATTAGATAAATTTGAATTTTGACGAATCCAGGGTCTGGCGACCTCGGCGATTTAAGATCAAAACGTTGATAAAGATATAAAGTCTCCTATAGGACGATTTCGCTCTTATTCCGCCGAGGTCGCGAAGCGGGCGAGGCGCTACATCCTCCAAAATGAACGATTTTATGTAAAAATTTCACTCCGCCGAGGTCGCGTAGCGGGCGAAGCGCTCCAATTTTCCAAAATGGACGATTTTATATAAAAATTTCAACTCCAGCGCCTCGCCCGCTTCGCGACCTCGGCGATTTGAGGTGAAATCGTTCGTTGTATATCTTAGTAAATATATAAAGTCTCGTAAAGACAATTTTAATCACACTCCGCCGAGGTCGCGTAGCGGGTGAGGCGTGACAATCTTTTTAAATGAACGATTTTATGTAAATACTTCCAAACCAGCGCCTCGCCCGCTACGCGACCTCGGCGATGTGAGGCGAAATCGTTCCTTGTATATCTTAGTAAATATATACTCTTCTATAAGACAATTTAATACCTACTCCGCCGAGGTCGCGAAACGGGCGAGGCGCTACAAATCTTCCTAAATGAAGGATTTTATGTAAACATTTCTAAATCAGCGCCTCGCCCGCTACGCGACCTCGGCGATGTGAGGCGAAATCGTTCCTTGTATATCTAAGTAAATATATATTTTTCTATAAGATAATTTAATATCCACTCCGCCGAGGTCGCGAAGCGGGCGAGGCGCTACAAATCTTCTTAAATGAACGATTTTATGTAAATACTTCCAAACCAGCGCCTCGCCCGCTACGCGACCTCGGCGATGTGAGGCGAAATCGTTCCTTGTATATCTTAGTAAATATATACTCTTCTATAAGACAATTTAATACCTACTCCGCCGAGGTCGCGAAGCGGGCGAGGCGCTACAAATCTTCCTAAATGAAGGATTTTATATAAACATTTCTAAACCAGCGCCTCGCCCGCTACGCGACCTCGGCGATGTGAGGCGAAATCGTTCCTTGTATATCTAAGTAAATATATATTTTTCTATAAGATAATTTAATATTCACTCCGCCGAGGTCGCGAAGCGGGCGAGGCGCTACAAATCTTCTTAAATGAACGATTTTATGTAAATACCTCGCCCGCTACGCGACCTCGGCGATGTGAGGCGAAATCTTGATGTAAACACTACCAATTCAGCGCCTCGGCGTCGTTTACGTAAATATTATACATAAATCACGTGACTCACGCGTGGGTCACGCCAATTCACGTGACTCACGTGAATCACTACGTGATCCCCGTAATTGTTCTAAATTCGATTTCTAAATCAAATAATAAATTTTTAAAATTATCTGAAGGAATGGTTAGACCATCAACCATCAAGGCGCACGATATTTATCATCGCATTTCCGCTTATGAAAATTTTTCCAATCCAACATCCTAAATAAGGATTTCCATCCGTTTCACACTCCAATCATTCAATTAAATTAATTTTTCCAGAATATTTTTGTGACAAAATCTTAATTAAATGATTAAAGTTTAAAAAAACGTAACTTGTATTGTATCCCTTAAAAATAGGCAACAATTTTTACATATTAAATGAATATTGAAATTTAATTCATTTATTGAAAATGCTAAAAAAGAAAAACGTCGTCCTCGTTTAATCATTAGAATGTAAATTGAACCTTGGATGCTTTGGACGAATTGAACTTGGGTTTAATTAAAAAAATTAAACTTATTTAAACGTCATTTTTGAAAGATTTCATAAAATGAGTCAATTTAAAAGTTGCTTAACTTTTTGTTCTAATTATTCAGCAAAAAAATGTTAATGCAACGAGTATTGTCTTCAATAATGTTGAGGTATTTTTTTAATTATAATTAATAATAATTAATAATAATAATCTTGTTATTGTATAATCACCCAGAATGAGACGACGAGTTCTTATCGTCACTCTTAAGGTTCCTTTTATAAGAATTTTTTCGTGATAACTCGACCATTTCAAGTACGCAAACTCAATTTTATCTAATTATAGCTGCGCACTAACGCATAAATGGCCAGTTTGGTTCGAGTTCACATTTGACTTGGTCGGGTCGGTTCTTTTATTCCAGAAAATCCAATTTGAGAGTGGTCTTAAAGGCGAGTCTCCACTTAGAGCGATTTGGAAGCGTCGTCATCGAGGATAAGGAGATTTTGGGACGAATTGAGGAGTTCATTCCATCAATAAGTAATATAACAGCGGGAACAAAATCGTTTAAAAACATTAATTTTTTTCGTTCAATTTAATTTTAAGTAAATATGACGAAGACGCCGCAAGAAATCGTAAAATCCGCCAGAGCGGCTTTTGATTCTGGTAAAACGATCCCGTTGGAGTTCCGTGAGAAGCAATTAAGGAGTTTATTGAGGATGTACGAAGAGAACGAGGAGGGGATTTTGGAGGCGCTAAAAAAGGATTTAAATAAAAGTCGGATGGAGGCGACTTTAACGGAAATAAGCATCTTAAAGATGGATATAAAGGAGCAAATCGCGAATTTGAAGGAGTGGGCGAAGCCGGAGAAGCCCTCAAAACCCGTCGCGAATATAATGGACGAAGCTTTGATTTACAAAGATCCTTACGGCGTCGTTCTCGTGATGAGCGCTTGGAATTATCCGATTAATTTGGCATTTCTCCCGGTTACGGGCGCAATCGCCGCCGGAAACTGCGTCATCTTAAAACCATCGGAAATATCCCCGGCTTCGGCCGAATTTGTGCGAAAAACCCTTCCAAAATACTTAGATAACGAGTGTTATCAAGTCATGTGCGGTGGGGTACCCGAAACGACCCAACTTTTAAAAGAAAAATTCGACTACATCTTCTTCACGGGAAGTACTCACATCGGAAAGATAATTTACGCCGCGGCCAACGAAAATTTAACCCCCGTCACTTTAGAATTGGGCGGAAAAAGCCCGGTTTTTATCGACGACGACGCAAATATCGACGTGGCAACTCGAAGAATTTTATGGGGGAAATGCGTGAACGCGGGACAAACTTGCATAGCCCCCGATTATATTTTATGCTCAAAAAAGACTCGGGATAAATTCGTGGACACCTCTAAAAAAATTTTGAAAGAATGGTACGGGGATGACCCGCAAAAATCCGACGATCTTTGCAGGATCGTAAGCGACCAACACTTTAAGAGAGTTTCGAAATACTTAAAAGATAACGGAAAAATTGCGATCGGGGGGAAATTCGACGCCGACGATAAATTCGTCGAACCGACGATTTTAATCGATGTTAAACCGGACGATCTTATCATGCAAGACGAAATTTTCGCCCCAATTCTCCCCATTTTAACCGTAAACGATTCGAAAGAAGCGATCGATTTCATCAGGAAAAGAGAAAAACCCCTCGCGATGTACATTTTCTCGGAAAATCGCCCAACGATCGATACATTCCTTCGAAACACTTCCTCCGGGGGGGTTTGCGTCAACGACACCTTAATGCATCTGGGCCTTTCAACGCTTCCATTCGGAGGGGTGGGTTCGAGCGGAATGGGCCATTACCACGGAAAATACACTTTCGATACGTTCGTACACAGAAAAAGTATCTTGGTCAAAAATTTAAACATGATCGGGGAGAAAATCTTAAGCAGCAGATACCCGCCCTATTCAAATTCGAAATTGAAACGACTCCAAGTCGCTTTGGAGAAGACCCAATTCGAAATCAATTTAAAATACGTTCCTTATATGTTCATTTTTGGATTGGGGCTGATCACTTCGTTTTTGGCGAGGTATTTTGTTGAAAAACAGAAATTACGTTATTAATAGTGTTGATTTCATGCATTTAGATTATTTTGTAACCAAAAAATATAGGTCTATGTTTGTAATTTTCTTTTTAATTACCCATTTACTTTGTGCCAACCTTGACTTGGGATTAATTGCGAATCATGAATAACAACGGAAATGTTGATGTATTCACGCATTCCAATTGTGCCATTACTCAGCAATTTTATTAATGATAACAGTTTAAAAAACGATTAAATTAAAAAGATAACGATGTTTATATTGATTTATTTATAGCCATAACGACAATGTTTGTTGAAATTAAAATAAATTCTCTTTATCTTTTTCGCGATTAATTTGCATTAAATTTAATAATATTTCGAGTGTAACAATCCTCAAATGTTGGCAACCCAAATTACTGCATTGTTTAAGTTGAGTAATTTTTGATTATTTAAGATTGTTTTACAATTAATTACGGTACAAAATAAGCTTTTTTGTTTTAATTAAAATACAAAAATCGCCATCATAAACCTAAGGGCTAATAGCCTTGTTTATAGATATACATAGTTATCCAAAGAATTTAGTTGGTGGTCGCGATGCCTAGATGCCTCAATCTTAAATGATATGTATTATATGTTTAATTTTATTGTTACTAATAAAAATTAAACATAAAATGCTGTTAAGATAAAAGACATTTTTAAAAACCTGCATACAAAATTAATTGATTATAAAATATAAAAATTACTACCTATTATATATTTAGTCTGTATTATTATCATGTCACCCAGTATTTTGAATATACTCTGAATAAAATGAGAATAAAATCGTTTATAGGAAGCTTTATATATTTACTAAGATATACAAAGAACGATTTCGCCTTACATTGACGAGATCGCTTCTACAATCTTTCAAAATAAACGATTCAGTGCTTAGATTTCATATTCAATCCCTAAACCACAAGCGACCTCGGTGATTTGAGGAGAAATCCTTGTATATTTTAGTAAATATATAAATTCTTACAAGACGATTTTATTCTCACTTCGCCGAGGTCGCGTAGCGGGCGAGGCGCTACATCTTCCAAAATGAACGATTTTATACAAATGTTAGAAATTCAGCGCCTCACCCGCAAGTGACATCGGCGATTAGAGGTGAAATCATTCCCTGTATATCTTAGTCAATATATAAAAACTCCCAAAAATGATTTTATTATCACTTCGCAGAGATCGCATAGCGGACGAGGCCCTACAAATTCCCAAAATTAACGATTTTGGGTAAATATTTTATTTGTAGTGCCTCACATTTTATACAAATATTATAAATCCAGTGTCTCGCCCGCAAGCGACCTCGGCGATTAGAGGTGAAATCATTCCCTGTATATCTTAGTAAGTATACAAAAACTCCTAAAAACGATTTTATTATCACTTTGCCGAAGTCACGTAGCGGGCAAGACACTGGATTTGAAACATTAATATGAAGTCCTTCATTTTGGAAGATGTAGTGCCTCGCCCATTTTGCGATCTCGGCGGAATAAGAATAAAATCGTCTATGAGAGGCTTTATATATTTACTAAGTTATACAAGAAACGATTTCGCCTAAAAAAGCCGAGGTCGCGTAGCGGGCGAGGCGCTGGATTTAAAATATTTACATAAAAGCTTTCTTTTTGGAAGATGTAGCACCTCGCCCGCTACGCGACTTTAGCGGAATGAGAATAAAATCGTCTCTAAATGGTTTTACTATGATATACAGGAAACGATGTCGCCTCAAAACCGTCGAGGTCCTTTGCGGACGAGGCGCTGGCTTTAAAATATTTAAATTAAATAAAATCATGCACTTTGAAAGATTGTAGCGCCTCGCCCGCTACGCGACCTCGGCGGAGTAAGGATAAAGTCGTCTGTACGAAGCTTTATATATTTACTGTGATATATAAAGAACGATTTCGCCTCAAAATGCCGAGGTCGCTTGCGGGCGAGGCACTGGATATGAAATATTTACATGAAATCATTCATTTTAGAAGATTCTAGGACCTCGCCCGCTACGCGACCTCGGCGGAGTGAGAATAAAATCGTCTGTAAGAGGCTTTATATATTTACTATGATGTATAAGGAACGATTTCGCCTCAAATTGCTGAAGTCGCTTGCGGGCGAGGCATTGGATATAAAACATTAATAGGAAGCCTTTCATTTTGGAAGCTGTAGCGCCTCGCCCGCTTCGTGATCTTAGCAGAGTGACAATAAAAGCATTTTCTATGAGGCTTTGTATATTTACTGAGATATGCAACAAACGATTTCGTCTCAAATCGCCGAGGTCGCGTAGCGGGCGAGGCGCTGGAGTTGAAATGTTAAAGAATAAAATCGTCTTGTATGAGGTTTTGTATATTTACTAAGATATACCAGGAACGATTTCGTCTCAAATCGCCGAGGTCGCTAGCTTGGATTTGAAACGTTAACAAAATAATAAGAAATAAATAAATAAAGAGCTAGACTCTTTATTTTCGTTTGTTAGTTCAAAATTAATAAGAGTCGATACTCGTCATGGTATCATAAGGTACTGGTTTAGAAGTGTTTACATAAAATTGTTCATTTTGGAAGATGTAGCGCCTCGCCCGCTACGCGACCTCGGCGGAGTGAAAACAAGATTATCTTAAAGGTGACTTTATATATTTTGCTAAGATATACAAGAAACGATTTCGCCTAAAAACGCCGAGGTCGCGTAGCGGGCGAGGCGCTGGATTTAAAATATTTACATAAAATCTTTCTTTTTGGAAGATGTAACACCTCGCCCGCTACGTGACTTCGGCGGAATAAGAATAAAATCGTCTCTAAGTAGCTTTACTATGATATACAGGAAACGATATCGTCTCAAAACAGTCGAGGTCCTTTGCGGACGAGGCGCTGGCTTTAAAATATTTAAATTAAATAAAATCATTCACTTTGAAAGATTGTAGCGCCTCGCCCGCTCCGCAACCTCGGCGAAGTAAGAATAAAGTCGTCTATAGGAGGCTTTATATATTTACTATGATGTGTAAAAAACGATTTCGTCTTAAATTGCCGAGGTCGCTTGCGGCCGATGCACTGAATATGAAACATTAATACGAAGCCGTTCATTTTGGAAGCTGTAGCGCCTCGCCTGCTTCGTGACCTCAGCGGAGTAACAATAAAATTACCTTCTATGAGGCTTTGTATATTTACTAAGATATGTAAGGAACGATTTCGTCTGAAATCGCCAAGGTCGCGTAGCGGGCGAGGCGTTGGTGTTGAAATTTTTATACAAAATCGTCTATTTTGGAAGATTGGAACGCATCGCCCGTTATACGACCTCGACGGAGTGATAGTAAAATCGTCTATAGAAGACCTTGTATATTTACTAAGATATACAAAGAACGATTTCGCCTCAAATCGCCGAGGTCGCGTAGCGGGCAAGGTACTGGATTTGAAACATTAACATAAAGTCGTTCATTTTGGAAGATGTAGCGCCTCGTCCGCTTCGCGACCTCGTCGGAGTGACAATAAAATCACCTTTTATAAAGCTTTGTATATTTACTAAGATATGCAAGGAACGATTTCACCTCAAATCGTCGAGGTCGCGTAGCGGGCGAGACACTGGATTTATAATATTTATATAAAATCGTTCATTTTGGAAGATGTAGCGCCTCGCCCGCTTCGTAACCTCAGCGAAGTGACAATAAAATCACCTTCTATGAGGCTTTGTATATTTACTAAGATATGCAAGGAACGATTTCGTCTCAAATCGCCGAGGTCGCGTAGCGGGCGAGGCGCTGGAGTTGCAATTTTTATACAAAATCGTCTATTTTGGAAAATGTTGCGCCTCGCCCGCTTCGCGACCTCGGCGTAGTGAGAATAAAATCGTCTATGAAAGGCTTTATATATTTACTAAGTCATACAAGGAACGATTTCGTCTCAAATCGCCGAGGTCGCTTGTGACCGAGACATTAGACTTGAAATGTTTGCATAAAACGACCAATTTTGGAAGATTGTAGCGCCTCGCCCGCTACGCGACCTCGGCGAAGTAAGAATAAAGTCGTCTATAGGAGGTTGTATATATTTACTATGATGTGTAAAGAACGATTTCGTCTTAAATTGCCGAGGTCGCGAAGCGGGTGAGGCGCTACATTTTCCAAAATAGACGATTTTGTATAAAAATTGCAACTCCAGCGGCTCGCCCCCTACGCGACCTCGGCGATTTGAGTCGAAATCGTTCCTTATATAACTTAGTAAATATATAAAGCCTTTCATAGACGATTTTATTTTCACTCCGCCGAGGTCGCGAAGCGGGCGAGGCGCAACATTTTCCAAAATAGACGATTTTGTATAAAAATTGCAACTCCAGCGCCTCACCCGCTACGCGACCTCGGCGATTTGAGGCGAAATCGGTCCTTATATAACTTAGTAAATATATAAAGCCTTTCATAGACAATTTTATTCTCACTCCGCCGAGGTCGCGAAGCGGGCGAGGCGTTACATTTTCCAAAATAGACGATTTTGTATAAAAATTTCAACTCCAGCGCCTCGCCCGCTACGCGACCTCGGCGGAGTGAGAATAAAATCGTCTCTAAGAGGCTTTACTATGATATACAAGAAACAATTTCGCCTCAGATCGCCGGGATCGCTTGTGGGCGAGGCACTGGATATGAAATATTTATATGAAATCGTTCATTTTGGAAGATTCTATGGCCTCGCCCGCTACGCGACCTCGGCGGAGTAAGAATAAAGTCATCTGTACGAGGCTTTATGTATTTACTGTGATGTATAAGGAACGATTTCGCCTCAAATCGCCGAGATCGCTTGCGGGCGAGGCACTGGATATGAAATATTAATACGAAATCGTTCATTTTGGAAAATTTTAGTGCCTCGCCTGCTACGCGACCTCGTCGGAGTGACAATAAGATCACCTTTTATAAAGCTTTGTATATTTACTAAGATATGCAAGGAACGATTTCGCCTCAAATCGCCGAGGTCGCGTAGCGGGCGAGGCGCTGGAGTTGAAATTTTTATACAAAATCGTCTATTTTGGAAAATGTAACGCCTCGCCCGCTTTGCGACCTCGGCGGAGTGAGAATAAAATCGTCTATGAAAGGCTTTATATATTTACTAAGTTATACAAGAAACGATTTCGTCTCAAATCGCCGAGGTCGCGTAGCGGGCGAGGCATTGGAGTTGAAATTTTTATACAAAATTGTCTATTTTGGAAGATTGGAACACATCGCCCGTTACACGACCTTGACGGAGTGAAAGTAAAATCGTCTATAGAAGACTTTGTATATTTACTAAGATATACAAGGAATGATTTCGCCTCAAATCGCCGAGGTCCCGTAGCGAGCGATGCACTGGATTTGAAACATTAACATAAAGTCGTTCATTTTGAAAGATGTAGTGCCTCGTCCGCTTCGCGACCTCGGCGAAGTGAGAATAAAATCGTCTTGTATAAGGCTTTGTATATTTACCAAGATATATAAGGAACGATTTCGCCTCAAATCGCCGAGGTCGCGTAGCGGGCGAGGCGTTGGATTTAAAATATTTATGTAAAATCGTTCATTTTGGAAGATGTAGCGCCTCGCCCGCTACGCGACCTCGGCGAAGTGAGAATAAAATCCTCTATGAGAGGCTTTATATATTTACTAAGTTATACAAGGAACGATTTCGTCTCAAATCGCCGAGGTTGTTTGTGACCGAGGCACTAGACCTAAAATGTTTGTATAAAATGGACCATTTTAGAAGATTGTAGCGCCTCGCCCGCTACGCGACTTCGGCGGAGTAAGAATAAAATCGTTTGTAGGAGGCTTTATATATTTACTATGATGTATAAGGAACGATTTCGCCTCAAATTGCTGAGACCGCTTGCGGGCGAGGCACTGGATATGAAACATTAACACGAATTTGTTCATTTTAGAAGATGTAACGCCTCGCCCGCTACGCGACCTCAGCGGAGTAAGAATAAAATCGTCTCTAAGAGGTTTTACTATGATATACAAGAAACAATTTCGCCTCAGATCGCTTGCGGGCGAGGCACTGGTTATGAAATATTTATATGAAATCGTTCATTTTGGAAGATTCTAGGGCCTCGCCCGCTACGCGACCTCGGCGGAGTAAGATTAAAATCGTCTGTAGGAGGCTTTATATATTTACTAAAATATACAAGAAACAATTTCGTCTCAAATCACCAAGATCGCTTGCGGCCAAGGCACTGGATATGAAATATTAATACAAAATCGTTCATTTTGAAAAACAACCTTGGCAAAATGAAAATAAAATCGTTTTATACATTTACTAAGTTATACAAGGAACGATTTCGTCTCATATCGTCGAGATCGCCGTAAATATGAAATATTAATAAACATATAAATAATAAATCGTTCATTTTGAAAGATTCTTAATCTTCCACATTCTAATAAAATCGTCTTATAAAAGATTTGTATCTTTACAAGATATACAAAGAGCGATTTTTCCTTCAATGCGTAAATTTGATCATTGTTGCCTACATCTAAGGGGTTTCAAAATCGATTTTTTTTTCAAAATTAAAACGTAACTTTATCATTTTAACGTACAAATACTTATGTACGGACCGTTATAGATAAGAATTTATCTAAAAAAGTAAAACATTTTAAACTAATAATAATAATTAATGACTAACTCATTAAAAGTTAAACGCATAATTTGCATGTTAAATAGTTTAACGATTTTTTTTTGGGTTTTTTGTTAAAATAATTTAAAAATTTCATTTCAATTTAAACGAAATTTCGTATCTTTTAACCTCCTTCTTCACCTCACTCCCAAAAAAAGAACAAGGCGCAGACATCAACAAACCAATGACCTTTAATTTAACACGAACCCAATTGATTCGTTTAAATTAAATTTAATTTCATTTATTTGGTATTGTTCAACGATTCGGTATTTATTTAGAAATTCTTATCTATCCGACGTAATATTTTACAAAGTGCCTTTGGGTTTTTAGATAGAAAGCGATACTCGTTCAAGTTACACGTATTATTAAGGTATTTATCGATTTTTGCCAGCTGTTTCGTTCTTATTCATGCATTATTCGTAGATAACTCAAGATGTCTTACAAAGAATTAGTCGAGTCAACAAGAAAAGTCTTCGAAAACGGAAAAACGAAACCGATTTCGTTCCGAATTAAAGCCTTAAAAGGACTCTTAAGATTATACGAAGAGAATACCGAGGAAATTTTGGAGGCCCTTAAAAAGGATTTATCAAAATGTAAACAAGAATCGCTTACGGGAGAGATTAACGTCGTTACGAATGAGATAAAAGAGTTTTTGATGAACATTGAGAATTGGGCGAAACCGGACACCCCAAAAAAAGATGTTGCGAATTTATTCGATGGGGTTTATATTTATAAGGAGCCTTACGGGGTCGTTTTGATTGTGGGGACTTGGAATTATCCGATGCAACTTTTGGGGGCCCCCGCGATTGGGGCTATCGCAGCGGGAAATTGCGTTATTTTAAAACCTTCCGAAGTGGCGGTCGAATCGGCTAAAATCTTCGAGAGATTGATCCCGAAATATCTCGATTATGAGTGTTATAAAGTCGTTTGTGGGGGTATCCCCGAAACGACGGCTCTTTTAGAGGAGAGATTTGATTACATTTTTTATACGGGGTCCACGGTTGTTGGTCGAATCGTTCATGCAGCCGCAAATAAGCACTTAACCCCTGTTACTTTAGAATTGGGGGGAAAAAGTCCTGTTTATATTGATGATACGGTTAATATGGAGTTAACGGTTAAAAGGATTTTGTGGGGGAAATGCGTTAATGCGGGGCAAACTTGTATAGCCCCCGATTATGTGTTGTGTAATAAAGAGGTTGAAAAGGAGTTTTTGGAGCGTTCTAAGAAAGTTTTGAAAGAGTTTTACGGGGAATCTCCGAAAAAATCGCCCGATTATTGCAGGATAATTAATAATAAGCAGTTCGAGAGGCTCGCAAATTTGATTAAAAACGCAAACGTCGTTGTTGGGGGTGAAATAGACCCCGCAGAAAATTTTATATCCCCCACGATTATCACCGAGGTGAAACCAACGGACCCTATCATGCAAGAAGAAATTTTCGGTCCAATCCTCCCAATTCTCGCCGTTGGGACCCACGAGGAAGCAATCAGATTCATAAAATCCCGCGAAAAACCTTTAGCTTTATACATTTTTTCCTCCCACCAAAAAATTATTGATCACTTCTTGGAGGAAATTTCCGCGGGGGGGGTTGTAATAAACGACACGTTAATGCATTTTCTTACCCCTTCGCTGCCTTTCGGAGGAGTCGGATACTCAGGAATGGGACATTACCACGGGAAATACTCCTTCGATACTTTCACACATAAAAAAAGTTGTCTCCAAAAAGGTTTTAACCCCATCGTGGAGAACATTTCTTCGGCTAGATATCCGCCCTACAACGATTTCAAATTAAACTTTTTAACGGCTTTATTAAAAAAAAGGAATTACGCACCTTTGAAGAGGTTGGTTTGTATTTCCGTTGTTGTTTTTATTGGGATCGCTGCTAAATATTTCGCCAATAAGCATTATTATAAAATTTAAGAGTTATTTATTAAGTTGTTTATAAAAATTCAAATTAATTAATCCATTAAATGTCAAAATAATTTTTTTGGGTTGGTATCAATTTTTAGTAAAAAATTTTTGAGGTTAAGTCCTAAAAAAAATTTATTTTTAATTAATTTAATTTTAATGATAAAAAGAAAGGAATTGAATAAATTACCTTTTTAATGCCGAGTATTTAAGTATCCAACATCATCTCGTATTGTGATTATTAAATTGAAATGAATTAAAAAAATTGGGCTAATTTCCCTCCGAAATTGGAGTCTTCGGAATTTCCGAGGTTTATGATGAATTATGTTATTATATCGCGCCAGTTTTCGCTAAATTAAAAGAAAAATCTTTTAATTTCGTCAATTTTACTTTAAAACACGAAAGATCAAACAAACGTCAATTACATTACGTCAAAACATGATAAAGCAAAATTCCCTAATAATTCATTAATTACCAACTTAATCAAAAATTTTTGCTATTATATTAATTAATTATACGTAATTATGAATTAATTAATCAAATTTGTTGTAATAAGCGGTCCAAAATAAATAAGATATAATATAATGGGATATGTCAAATAAATTTTTTGTTGTAACGTAACAATTAATAAATATTTATTTTATTAAAAAAAATCTATAATTATCGATTTAAAACCCCTTTAAAACCCCTCCCCAAAAAATAAATCTCACTCGAATCTTTCCTGCTCGATTTCGGCTTAATTATCTTAACATCATCATAAAACTTTAAAACATCACTCTCGAACGTTTTCGATTTCTCGCATTGCCACATTTTAACCAAAATACTCCCCCCTTCCTTCCCGTTTATTATCGCAAACCTCAAAACGCTATAACACAACTTTAACATATTCTCATCGTCCATTTCTTTAATCCCGGTAGCATTCGGGGCCATATCCGATAAAACAACGTCCACTTTTTCCCCTTTGAGAGCGTTTAAAACATTTCGTTGAGTTTCAGGGGTGGTAAAATCGGAATTTTCGAATATAATCGCTCCTTTAATTGGGTAAATTTGTTGTTTGTCGATAGCAATTACAACTCCTTCGTTTGATTTAACTTTTTGGGTAGCGACTTGGGTCCAAGATCCCGGGGATGCCCCACAATCGATTATTACACTTTTTGGATGAATTAAATCGTATTTATCGTCGATTTCGATCAATTTAAAAGCACTTCTACATCTAGAATTAAAAAAATTATTATTAAATTAATGCACACAAAGATTTTAACCTATAATTTAAGATTTTCGCTTTTTGCACGTAAGGATCGTTTAATTGGCGAATTAACCATTGTTGGGAACTCGGCTTTTTTCCTTTTAAATTATTTGGTACAATTTTCTTTTTAATTAAAGTTTTTGTGATATTTTTAAACATTTTTATTTAATTTAAAAAAAATTATGCAACCATCGAAGCACAACATAACCTTAAAATTATAATCGTGACGTTAAACGTCAATTATATTTATGTCTAAATGTGATAAAAAAAAATTCCCTGTTAATTTCACCAAAATTTTTTTTAAATTCAAAAATTTATTTTATTATTTATTAATTATGAATTAATTTGTTGTAATAAGCGACTTTAATTAAATATAATTAAACATGTATTGTTTATTATATAAGAATTAATAAACATTTATTTTATTAAATTGATTATCGAAAAAATAAATCTCACCCGAATCTTTCCTTCTCGATTTCGGCTTAATAACCTTAACATCATCATAAAACTTTAAAACACAACTTTAACATATTCTCATCGTCCATTTCTTTAATCCCGGTAGCATTCAGGGCCATATCCGATAAAACAACGTCCACTTTTCCCCCTTTGAGAGCGTTTAAGATGTTTCGTTGAGTTTCAGGGGTGGTAAAATCGGAATTTTCGAATATAATCGCTCCTTTAATTGGGTAAATTTGTCGTTTATCGATAGCAATTACAACCCCTTCGTTTAATTTAACTTTTCACGTTCATTTCTTTAATCCCGGTAGCATTCAGGGCCATATCCGATAAAACAACGTCCACTTTTTCCCCTTTGAGAGCGTTTAAGATGTTTCGTTGGGTTTCAGGGGTGGTAAAATCGGAATTTTCGAATATAATCGCTCCTTTAATTGGGTAAATTTGTTATTTGTCAATAGCAATTACAACCCCTTCGTTTAATTTAACTTTTAACGTTCATTTCTTTAATCCTGGTAGCATTCCGGGCCATATCCGATAAAACAACGTCCACTTTTTCCACTTTGAGAGCGTTTAAAACATTTCGTTGAGTTTCAGGGGTGGTAAAATCGGAATTTCCGAATATAATCGCTCCTTTAACTGGGTAAATTTGTTGTTTGTCGATAGCAATTACAACTCCTTCGTTTGATTTAACTTTTTGGGTAGCGACTTGGGTCCAAGATCCCGGGGATGCCCCACAATCGATTATTACACTTTTTGGATGAATTAAATCGTATTTATCGTTGATTTCGATCAATTTAAAAGCACTTCTACATCTAGAATTAAAAAAATTATTATAAAATTAATGCACACAAAGATTTTAACCTATAATTTAAGATTTTCGCTTTTTGCACGTAAGGATCGTTTAATTGGCGAATTAACCATTGTTGCGAACTCGGCTTTTTTCCTTTTAAATTATTTGGTACAATTTTCTTTTTAATTAAAGTTTTTGTGATATTTTTAAACATTTTTATTTAATTAAAAAAATTATGCAACCATAGAAGCACAACATAACCTTAAAATTATAATCGTGACGTTAAACGTCAATTATATTTATGTCAAAATGTGATAAAAAAAAATTCCCTGTTAATTTCACCAAAATTTTTTTTAAATTCAAAAATTTATTTTATTATTTATTAATTATGAATTAATTTGTTGTAATAAGCGACTTTAATTAAATATAATTAAACATGTATTGTTTATTATATAAGAATTAATAAACATTTATTTTATTAAATTGATTATCGAAAAAATAAATCTCACCCGAATCTTTCCTTCTCGATTTCAGCTTAATAACCTTAACATCATCATAAAACTTTAAAACACAACTTTAACATATTCTCATCGTCCATTTCTTTAATCCCGGTAGCATTCGGGGCCATATCCAATAAAACAACATCCACTTTTTCCCCTTTGAGAGCGTTTAAGATGTTTCGTTGGGTTTCAGGGGTGGTAAAATCGGAATTTCTGAATATAATCGCTCCTTTAATTGGGTAAATTTGTTGTTTATCGATAGCAATTATAACTCCTTCGTTTAATTTAACTTTTAATGTTCATTTCTTTAATCCCGGTAGCATTCAGGGCCATATCCGATAAAACAACGTCCATTTTTCCCCCTTTGAGAGCGTTTAAGATGTTTCGTTGGGTTTCAGGGGTGCTAAAATCGGAATTTTCGAATATAATCACTCCTTTAATTGGGTAAATTTTTTGTTTATCGATAGCAATTATAACTTTTTCGTTTAATTTAACTTTTAACGTTCATTTCTTTAATCCCGGTAGCATTCAGGGCCATATCCGATAAAACAACGTCCACTTTTTCCCCTTTGAGAGCGTTTAAGATGTTTCGTTGGGTTTCAGGGGTGGTAAAATCGGAATTTCTGAATATAATCGCTCCTTTAATTGGGTAAATTTGTTGTTTATCGATAGCAATTACAACTCCTTCGTTTGATTTAACTTTTTCGGTAGCGACTTGGGTCCAAGATCCCGGGGATGCCCCACAATCGATTATTACACTTTTTGGATGAATTAAATCGTATTTATCGTCGATTTCGATCAATTTAAAAGCACTTCTACATCTAGAATTAAAAAAATTATTATTAAATTAATGCACACAAAGATTTTAACCTATAATTTAAGATTTTCGCTTTTTGCACGTAAGGATCGTTTAATTGGCGAATTAACCATTGTTGGGAACTCGGCTTTTTTCCTTTTAAATTATTTGGTACAATTTTCTTTTTAATTAAAGTTTTTGTGATATTTTTAAACATTTTTATTTAATTAAAAAAATTATGCAACCATAGAAGCACAACATAACCTTAAAATTATAATCGTGACGTTAAATGTCAATTATATTTATGTCAAAATGTGATAAAAAAAAATTCCCTGTTAATTTCACCAAAATTTTTTTTAAATTCAAAAATTTATTTTATTATTTATTAATTATGAATGAATTTGTTGTAATAAGCGACTTTAATTAAATATAATTAAACATGTATTGTTTATTATATAAGAATTAATAAACATTAATTTTATTAAATTGATTATCGAAAAAATAAATCTCACCCGAATCTTTCCTTCTCGATTTCGGCTTCATAACCTTAACATCATCATAAAACTTTAAAACACAACTTTAACATATTCTCATCGTCCATTTCTTTAATCCCGGTAGCATTCGGGGCCATATCCGATAAAACAACATCCACTTTTCCCCCTTTGAGAGCGTTTAAGATGATTCATTGAGTTTCAGGGGTGGTAAAATCGGAATTTTCGAATATAATCGCTCCTTTAATTGGGTAAATTTGTCGTTTATCGATATCAATTACAACCCCTTCATTTAATTTAACTTTTAACGTTCATTTCTTTAATCCCGGTAGCATTCAGGGCCATATCCGATAAAACAACGTCCACTTTTCCCCCTTTGAGAGTGTTTAAGATATTTCGTTGGGTTTCAGGGGTGCTAAAATCGGAATTTTTGAATATAATCGCTCCTTTAATTGGGTAAATTTGTCGTTTATCGATAGCAATTACAACTCCTTCGTTTAATTTAACTTTTAACGTTCATTTCTTTAATCCCGGTAGCATTTGGGGCCATATCCGATAAAACAACATCCACTTTTTCCCCCTTTGAGAACGTTTAAGATGTTTCGTTGAGTTTCAGGGGTGCTAAAATCGGAATTTTTGAATATAATCGCTCCTTTAATTGGGTAAATTTGTTGTTTATCGATAGCAATTACAACCCCTTCGTTTAATTTAACTTTTTGGGTAGCGACTTGGGTCCAAGATCCTGGGGATGCCCCACAATCGATTATTACACTTTTTGGATGAATTAAATTGTATTTATCGTTGATTTCGATCAATTTAAAAGCACTTCTACATCTAGAATTAAAAAAATTATTATAAAATTAATGCACACAAAGATTTTAACCTATAATTTAAGATTTTCGCTTTTTGCACGTAAGGATCGTTTAATTGCCGAATTAACCATTGTTGGGAACTCGGCTTTTTTCCTTTTAAATTATTCGGTACAATTTTCTTTTTAATTAAAGTTTTTGTGATATTTTTAAACATTTTTATTTAATTAAATAAATAAATAACCTCAAAATTATAATCGTGACGTTAACGTCAATTACATTTACGTCAAAATGTGATTAAAATAAAATTCCCTGTTAATTTCACCAAAATTTTTTTTAAATTCAAAAATTTATTTTATTATTTATTAATTATGAATTAATTTGTTGTAATAAACGTACAATTTTCTTTTTCATTAAAATTTTTGTTACATTTTTAAACATTTTTATTTAATTAAAACGAAATTATGCAACCATCGAAGCACAACATAACCTCAAAATCATAATCGTGACGTTAAACGTCAATTTAGATTTTTTTAAAGAAAAATCTTATTTAATTATTAATAATATAATATAAATCGGTTTGAAATGAAGATTTTCATTAAGGTGATACGGGGCGACGGTTGCATAATGGAGGTGCACGAAAACACGAAAATCCGCGAGGTTAAGAGGCAAATCGAGGCCGACTTGAAGGTCCCCACGGCGCAACAAACCCTCATTTTGTACGGGAAGCCGCTCCTGGACGAGAAAACGATCGGTTTTTACCCCTTAATTAAAGACGGGACTAAGCTGCATTTGGTGATTAAGAAGCCCGAGTCGCTCAACGTCGTTTTGGCGAGGTTCTTCAAAAATTATTACACCGAGGATCAAACGAACGTGATCATCGAGGAGTTCATGAAGGATTTTCAGGAGAAAGTGCGCAGTTTGAGTTTGGACGATCTCGAGAGAATAGCCACGTCTTATTTGAACGATGAGGGAGTTTAATTTATTCTCAATTTTTACGGTTAAGACTTTAAATGTATCTAACGATAACAATAATAATAATAATAATAATGATAAAAACGTGATTAATTTTTATTTTTATTATCAATTAATAAAGTTGTACATTTACAAATATATATATAGACTTTGTTACACAAATTAATTAATAATACACATAGATATCTTACAACGTAGTTACAAAAAAAGACGTGATGTGATTTTTGGCACTCTCTGTGGGATAAGTTTATGGTAAATACGTAAATAGTAAGTACACGAAATACTGGAGATGACGATGATATGTACAATAATAACATAAAACGGGGCGTAATTATTTAATTTTAATTTATCCCGTATGCGTATAGATCCGATCCAATCCGATCTAATCAAATAAATAAATAAATACAGACAAATTATAACATTTGTAATAATAATAATAATAATTAATAGTAATCAATAGCGAATATTTACACACGATAATCTATTTTAGCGTTATCATCTATTCTTTCGAAGGAGATACGATAATTGTTGGTGTAATTGGTCGTAATTTCGTTTCGGAATTAAAACGACGGTGTTATCGGGCGTTTCCCGCCACGGGGGGTTAAATCTCCACAAATTTTTATCCCTATTCCGGTGGTTAAAGTATCGGTGATCCCTTTCCGGTCTACTGTACGAAGCAAAAACATCACGATATTCATCGAATAAACCTCCTTTTTCATCTCCATAAATCAACGGAATCGTGAACGAGTCGATTTCTCGGGGTATTTCTGTCGTAGTAGAATCTGTTGTTGTTGTTATCGTCGTTTCCGGATCTTTCGTTGTGTAAATCGGATCCGTGGTGGTTTCTTTCTCGGTTGTGAACCACTCTGTGGTCGTAGGAGTGTTGGTTGTGGTCGATTCTTGTTGTTGAAGCGTCGTGGTGGTGATGTCGGTTGTTGTGGCGAGCTCCGTTGTTGTGATTTGGGAAAGTGTTGATCGTTCCGTGGTCTCTGAAAACAAATTTTCATATCTTATAGGATGTTTTTTGTTAAATCTTTAAAAAACTTACCGGAATTTAACGCCTCATCCTGAGTTTCTCGGGGTATTGGGATATGAAATTGTGCCGGCCCCCCGGGAAAATCGATTTTCTCCTCTTCGTTTAAGGGCCCGATTTGCGATTGTATCTTTTGGAACAAAAAGAATAATTGCCCCTCGGTGTCCAGTTCCTGAAACTTTATGCATTTCCCGTTGACTCGTTCCATCCCGTTCGGGCAGGGTCGATCGAAATGGGGCGCGATAAACACCGATTTTGGGACGACTCTTCGTCTTGGGCCGTTATCGGTTTCGTTGTTTTGGACGAGAATGAGCCATGCAAGCTCGGTGCTTCGCTCATCCAGCGGTTTCGTCGGATGACCGGGGATTGAGGATGTCACCGAGAGAAGGACCAGAGCCAAATGAGCCAATTGCATCTTGAATTGAATAAACCTTTTTATTGTTGTGATTTGAACCGCGTGGCTCCGGAGTCGGTCGCTGACTGCGTCTGCTCTCGTCCGGTTCCTGCAAAATATAAGGGAGCGGTTATTAAAAAAATGTTTTTTTGGAAAGGTGCCAAATAACACCTGGAAAGGTAACGAGAGATCTTTTTGTTTTTAAATCTCAACATATTCTAATACAAATTGAAAATTTGTTATATCGAGAACACGCTTCCAAATTCTCATTGACCAGAATCCAAATGGATTCCGAAAATGGAGGTGACGAAGTAAATTTTACTGAAACTGAACGTTTAATTTAATCATTTTTAATCGAAACACGCGAATTATTAAAAATGGGTTTCTTTTATGAGAAAAAAGGTAATAAATATGACGGAAGAAGAAGTTTTGGCTCGGTTTGAAACGGAAGATGGTCCAAAGTATATCAATACAACAACAACTGCCTTAGATACGGCCACACGAAAAA
Organism: Onthophagus sagittarius; assembly: GCA_036711965.1. Lineage (NCBI taxonomy): Eukaryota > Metazoa > Arthropoda > Insecta > Coleoptera > Scarabaeidae > Onthophagus > Onthophagus sagittarius. Next base: position 15,588,862 of record JASERS010000008.1, read on the forward strand.
GCTATGTAAATCTAAAAGTAGATGTCCTGCTTGTTCCGAAGACCACTTACTAGAAGAAGAATGTCCTAATAAAGATCCTAATAGAGCAAGATGCATATTTTGCAACAAAAACCATTTAAGTAACGAGAGGGGAACCCCAGCGAAAGATAGGAAGAGACTACGACAAGATTTAACTGCTCAGCATATGAGGCATCTCAAAAAGTTGGCATAGATTTAAACCAACAACAACGCTCTTTAATATCAGAAGTAATTATCGATCCGAAGAACTTCCAATTAGAAGAAATCAATCACCGCAAAACCGGAATGAAGGAACGTTTATACAACAGAGAGATAATAAAAAATCCTATAGAAAAACAGTCCTTTCTCCAAAAAAAAACAAAATATTCCCGAAAAAAGACGTAAAAGTGAGATTATTTCGACTTTAATTGTGACAGACGCTCTCCAGATCTGAGGTTGAAGAATACTCCTTCTTCACCGATGGAATCCGACAGCATGACGAGTATCGGCTCTTATTAATTTTGAACTAACAAACGAAAATAAAGAGTCTAGCTCTTTATTTATTTATTTCTTATTATTTTGTTAACATTTCAAATCCAGCGCCTCGGCTGCAGAGTGACAATAAAATCGTTTTATATGGCTTTGTATATTTACTAAGATATGCAAGGAACGATTTCGTCTCAAATCGCCGAGGTCGCGAAGCGGGCGAGGCGCTAGAATCTTCCAAAATTGACGATTTTATATCAAAATTTCAACTCCAGCGCCTCGCCCGCTTCGCGACCTCGGTGATTTGAGGCAAAATTATTCCTTACATATCTTAGTAAATATACAAAGACTCATACAAGACGGTTTTATTCTCATTCCGCCGAGGTCGCAAAATGGGCAACGCACAACATTTTCCAAAATGAACGATTTTATGTAAAAATTTTAAATCCTGCGTCTCACCCGCTACGCGACCTTGGCGATATAATACAAAATCGTTTCTTGTATATCATAATAAATGTATAATGTCTCATACAACGATTTTATTCTCACTCCGCCGAGGTCGCGTAGCGGGCGAGGCGCTGGAGTTGAAACATTAACACGAAATCGTTCATTTTGGAAGATGTAGTGCCTCGCCCGCTTCGCGACCTCGGCAGAGTGACAGTAAAATCGTCTTATATGAGGCTTTGTATATTTACTAAGATATAAAAGGAACAATTTCGCCTCAAATTCCCGAGGTCGCGTAGCGGGCGAGGCGCTAGAATCTTCCAAAATTGACGATTTTATATAAAAATTTCAACTCCAGCGCCTCGCCCGCTTCACGACCTCGGCGATTTAAAGTAAAATCGTTCCTTGTATATCTTAATAAATATATAAAATGTCTTATAAGATGATCTTATTTGTACTTCGCCGAGGTCGCGAAGCGAGCGAGGCCCTACAATCTTCCAAAATGGACGATATTAACTAAAATCGTCTTTATTATTCTCACTCCGCCGAGGTCGCGAAGCGGGCGAGGCGCTGGAGTTGAAATTTTTATATAAAAGTGTCCATTTTGGAAGATTCTAGCGCCTCGCCCGCTACGCGACCTCGGCGGTGTGATAATAAAATCGTCTTGTATGAGTCTTTGTATATTAACTAAGATATACAAGGAACGATTTCGCCTCACTTCGCCGAGGTCGCGTAGCGGGCGAGGCGCTAAAATCTTCCAAAATTGACGATTTTATATCAAAATTTCAGCTCCAGCGCCTCGCCCGCTTCGCGACCTCGGTGATTTGAGGCAAAATCATTCCTTACATATCTTAGTAAATATACAAAGACTCATACAAGACGATTTTATTCTCATTCCGCCGAGGTCGCAAAACAGGCGACGCACAACATTTTCCAAAATGAACGATTTTATGTAAAAATTTTAAATCCTGCGTCCCACCCGCTACGCGACCTCGACGATATAATACAAAATCGTTTCTTGTATATCATAATAAATGTATAATGTCTCTTATACAACAATTTTATTCTCACTCCGCCGAGGTCGCGTAGCGGGCGAGGCGCTGGAGTTGAAACATTAACACGAAATCGTTCATTTTGGAAGATGTAGTGCCTCGCCCGCTTCGCGACCTCGGCAGAGTGACAGTAAAATCGTCTTAAATGAGGCTTTGTATATTTACTAAGATATACAAGGAACGATTTCGCTTCAAATTGCCAAAGTTGCTTGCGAGTGAGGCATTGGATTTGAAACATTAACACGAAGTCGTTCATTTTGGAAAATGTAGCGCCTCGACCGCAAGTGACCTCCGCGAAGTACAAATAATATCGTCTTATAAGATATTTTTTATATTTATTAAGATATACAAGAAACGATTTTGTCTTAAATCGCCGAGGTCGCGAAGCGGGCGAGGCGCTGGGTTTAAAATATTTACATAAAATCGTTCATTTTGGAAGATGTAGCACCTCGCCCGTTATGCGACCTCGGCGATTTGAAGCGAAATCGTTCCTTGCATATCTTAGTAAATATACAAAATCTCATACAAGACGATTTGATTCTCTTTCGGCCGAGGTCGCGAGGCGCTACATTTTCTAAAATGAACGATTTTATGTAAAAATTTTAAATCCTGCGCCTCACCCGCTACGCGACCTCGGCAGAGTGAGAATAAAATCGTTGTATAAGAGACATTATACATTTATTCTGATATACAACAAACGATTTTGTATTATATCGCTGAGGTCGCGAAGCGGGCGAGGCACTGGAGTTGAAATTTTGATATAAAATCGTCAATTTTGGAAAATTCTGGCGCCTCGCCCGCTACGCGACCTCGGCGCAGTGAGAATAAAATCGTCTTATATGAGGCTTTGTATATTTACTAAGATATGCAAGGAACGATTTCATCTCAAATCGCCGAGGTCGCGAAGCGGGCGAGGCGCTAGAATCTTCCAAAATTGATGATTTTATATCAAAATTTCAACTCCAGCGCCTCGCCCGCTTCGCGACCTCGGCGATTTAAGGTAAGATCTTTCCTTGTATATCTTAATAAATATATAAAACGTCTTATAAGATGATCTTATTTGTACTTCGCCGAGGTCGCGAAGCGAGCGAGGCCCTACAATTTTCTAAAATGAACGATTTTATACAAATATTAAAAATCCAGTGCCTCGCCCGCAAGCGATTTCTGAGATTTGAGGCGAAATCGTTCCTTGTATATCTTAGTAAATATACAAAGCCTCATATAAGACGATTTCATTCTCACTCCGCCGAGGTCGCGAAGCGGGCGAGGCGCTAGAATCTTCCAAAATTGACGATTTTATATCAAAATTTCAACTCCAGCGCCTCGCCCGCTTCGCGACCTCGGCGATTTAAGGTAAGATCTTTCCTTGTATATCTTAATAAATATATAAAACGTCTTATAAGATGATCTTATTTGTACTTCGCCGAGGTCGCGAAGCGAGCGAGGCCCTACAATTTTCTAAAATGAACGATTTTATACAAATATTAAAAATCCAGTGCCTCGCCCGCAAGCGATTTCTGAGATTTGAGGCGAAATCGTTCCTTGTATATCTTAGTAAATATACAAAGCCTCATATAAGACGATTTCATTCTCACTCCGCCGAGGTCGCGAAGCGGGCGAGGCGCTAGAATCTTCCAAAATTGACGATTTTATATCAAAATTTCAACTCCAGCGCCTCGCCCGCTTCGCGACCTCGGCGATTTAAGGTAAGATCTTTCCTTGTATATCTTAATAAATATATAAAACGTCTTATAAGATGATCTTATTTGTACTTCGCCGAGGTCGCGAAGCGAGCGAGGCCCTACAATTTTCTAAAATGAACGATTTTATACAAATATTAAAAATCCAGTGCCTCGCCCGCAAGCGATTTCTGAGATTTGAGGCGAAATCGTTCCTTGTATATCTTAGTAAATATACAAAGCCTCATATAAGACGATTTCATTCTCACTCCGCCGAGGTCGCGAAGCAGGCGAGGCGCTAGAATCTTCCAAAATTGACGATTTTATATCAAAATTTCAACTCCAGCGCCTCGCCCGCTTCGCGACCTCGGCGATTTAAGGTAAAATCGTTCCTTGTATATCTTAATAAATATATAAAATGTCTTATAAGATGATCTTATTTGTACTTCGCCGAGGTTGCGAAGCGAGCGAGGCCCTACAATCTTCCAAAATGGACGATTTTAACTAAAATCGTCTTTATTATTCTCACTCCGTCGAGGTCGCGAAGCGGGCAAGGCGCTGGAGTTGAAATTTTTATATAAAAGCGTCCATTTTGGAAGATTCGAGCGCCTCGCCCGCTACGCGACCTCGGCGGTGTGATATAAAATCGTCTTGTATGAGTCTTTGTATATTAACTAAGATATACAAGGAACGATTTCGCCTCAAATCGCCGAGGTCGCGTAGCGGGCAAGGCGCTGGAGTTAAAATTTTATATAAAATCGTTCATTACATCTTCCAAAATGAACGATTTTATATAAATATTTTAAATCCAACGCCTCGCCTGCTACGCGACCTCGGCGAAGTGAGGTGAAATCGTTTCTTGCATATCTTGTAAAATATACAAAACCTCATATAAGACGATTTTATTCTCACTCCGCCGAGGTTGCGAAGCGGGCGAGGTGCTGGTTTTGATATATAAATCAAAATTGTCAGTTTTAGAAGACTCTAACGCCTTATCAGCAAGCAGACGATCTCAGCAATTTCATGCTAAGTATGTTATCATGAGATAGCTTTTGCATCTCTACCAAGACAATTAGGTCCAATTTCTTCTTAAATTGCCGCTGAAAACCTCAAAACTAACAGTTTTGTATTAATATATTAAAACCAGCGCTTCGGCCGCAAGCGACCTCGACGGTTTAATGCTGAATATCTTGTTATGAGACAGTTTAAATCTCTGCTATAATATTTAGGCTCAATATCCTCTGGCAATTTAAGGCGAAATCATTCCTTGTATATCTTAGTAAATATATAAAGTGTCTCATAAAACGATCTTATTTGTACTTCGCCGAGGTCGCTTGCGGGCGAGGCGCTACATCTTCCAAAATGAACGGTTTTATGCAAATATTTTAAATCCAGCGCCTCGCCCGTTACGCGACCTCATCGATTTAAAGTAAAATCGTTTATTTTGAAAGATTCGAGGCGTTGGGGTTGAAATTTTGATATAAAATCGTCAATTTTGGAAGATTCTAACGCCTTGCCCGCTTCACGACCTCGGCGGAGTGAGAATAAAATCGTCTTATATGAATCTTTGTATATTTTCTAAGATGTACAAGAAACGATTTCGTCTTAAATCGCCGAGGTCGCGTAGCGGGCGAGGCGCTAGAATCTTCCAAAATTGATGATTTTATATCAAAATTTCAACTCCAGCGCCTCGCCCGCTACGCGACCTCGGCGATTTGAGGCAAAATCGTTCTTCCTCCGAGGTCGCGAAGCGGGCGAGGCGCTGGAGTTGAATTTTTATATAAAAGCGTCTATTTTGGAAGATTCGAGCGCCTCGCCCGCTACGCGACCTCGGCGGTGTGATAATAAAATCGTCTTGTATGAGTCTTTGTATATTAACTAAGATATACAAGGAACGATTTCGCCTCAAATCGCCGAGGTCGCGTAGCGGGCGAGGCGCTGGAGTTAAAATTTTATATAAAATCGTTCAATTACATCTTCCAAAATGAACGATTTTATATAAATGTTTCAACTCCAGCGTCTCGCCCGTTACGCGACCTCGGCGGAGTGAGAATAAAATCGTTGTATAAGAGACATTATACATTTATTCTGATATACAACAAACGATTTTGTATTATATCGCCGAGGTCGCGAAGCGGGCGAGGCACTGGAGTTGAAATTTTGATATAAAATCGTCAATTTTGGAAAATTCTGGCGCCTCGCCCGCTACGCGACCTCGGCGGAGTGAGAATAAAATCATCTTATATGAGGCTTTGTATATTTTCTAAGATATGCAAGGAACGATTTCGTCTCAAATCGCCGAGGTCGCGTAGCGAGCGAGGCGCTGGATTTAAAATATTTATATAAAATCGTTCATTTTGGAAGATGTAATGAACGATTTTATATAAAATTTTAACTCCAGCGCCTCGCCCGCTACGCGACCTCGGCAATTTGAGGCGAAATCGTTCCTTGTATATCTTAATTAATATACAAAAACTCATACAAGACGATTTTATTATCACACCGCCAAGGTCGCGTAGCGGGCGAGGCGCTCGAATCTTCCAAAATGGACGGTTTTATATAAAAATTTCAACTCCAACGTTTCGCCCGCTTCACGACCTCGGCGGAGTGAGAATAATAGAAACGATTTTAGTTAAAATCGTCCATTTTGGAAGATTGTAAGGCCTCGCTCGCTTCGCGACCTCGGCGAAGTACAAATAAGATCATCTTATAAGACATTTTATATATTTATTAAGATGTACAAGGAACGATTTTACCTTAAATCACCGAGGTCGCGAAGCGGGCGAGGCGCTGGAGTTGAAATATTAACACGAAATCGTTCATTTTGGAAGATGTAGTGCCTCGCCCGCTTCGCAACCTCAGCAGAGTGACAGTAAAATCGTCTTATATGAGGCTTTGTATATTTACTAAGATATAAAAGGAACGATTTCGCCTCAAATCACCGAGGTCGCGTAGCGGGCGAGGCGCTAGAATCTTCCAAAATTGACGATTTTATATCAAAATTTCAACTCCAGCGCCTCGCCCGCTTCGCGACCTCGGCGATATAATACAAAATCGTTTGTTGTATATCAGAATAAATGTATAATGTCTCTTATACAACGATTTTATTCTCACTCTGCCGAGGTCGCGTAGCGGGCGAGGCGCAGGATTTCAAATTTTTGCATAAAATCGTTCATTTTGGAAAATGTAACGCCTCGCGATCTCGGCTGAAAGAGAATCAAATCGTCTTGTATGAGTCTTTGTATATTTACTAAGATATGTAAGGAATGATTTTGCCGAAATTTGGTCGAAATGAACGACTTTATGTAGATATTTTAAATCCAGCGCCTCGCCCGCTTCGCGACCTCGGCGATTTAAAACGAAATCGTTTCTTGTATATCTTAATAAATATAAGAAATGTCTTATAAAACGATTTTATTCTCATTTCGCCGAGATCGCTTGCGGGCGAGGCGCTACATTCTTCCAAAATTGACGATTTTGTCAAAATTTCAACTCCAGCGCCGCGCCCGCTTCGAGATCTCGGCGATTTGATGTAAAATCGTTCCTTGTATATCCTAATAAATATATAAAATGTCTTATAAGACGATACTTCGCCGAGGTCGCGAAGCGGGCGAGGCACTAGAATCTTCCAAAATGAACGATTTCATTTTAAATCGCCGAGGTTGCTTGCGACCAAGGCGCTAGAATCTTCCAAAATGTACAATTTTGTCAACATTTTCAATCAAATGCCTCGGCCACAAGCGACCTCGACAATTTGAAGCAAAATCGTTCTTTGTGTATCTTAATAAATACATAAAATGTTTTATAAGATTATCTTATTTGTACTTCGCCGAGGTCGCGAAGCGAGCGAGGCGCTGGAGTTGAAATTTTGATATAAAATCGTTAATTTTGAACAACTTTGTGTTAATGTTTCAACTCCAGCGCCTCCCGCTATGCGACCTTGGCGATTTGAGATGAAATCGTTTCTTGTATATCAAAGTAAATATATAAAGTCTCCTATAAACGATTTTATTCTTATTTCGCCGAGATAATTTTTTAAAATAATTTTAATATAATAGCATCCAAAGAGATAAAAAAAGATCAATCAAAGATTTTGCATTTTGTCTAATAGTATTTAATATTTTCGAAGAAAACTCAAACAGTTTATTAACAATATCGTGTTTTTTTGCAATGAAAATGTTCTGCCAGAAGTTTTAAAAACAATATCAAATCTTCCGGAAGCAGAATCAAGATTGTTGGAAGCATTTCAATTTTTCTAAAACCAGTATCAAGTTTTTCAGAGGCTATATGCGCTTTTCTAGAAGAAATGGCTTTTAGAAGCATTTTAAGTCTTCCAAGCATATCAAGTTTTCTGAAAGAACTTCAAGAAGCAGTATTAAATCTTTTAAAGCATTAACAAGTATTTTGAACATTTCACTTCTCTTTGAAGCAATATCAGGTTCTTTAGAAACAGCATTAAATCTGCCATGGGCATATCAAATTTTCTGGAAGCAGTTTAACTCTTTTGTCACTATTGCAAGTCATTACACGTTTTCTGGTAGCTACATTAAATCTTCTAAAAGCATTTCATATCGTCTGGGAGCAAGATCAAGCCTTTTCAAATGGCTTCTAGAAGCATTATTAAGTTTTTTATGGACAGTATCAAGTCTTTTGAAAGCATTGACAGCCTATGCTTATAGATAATTCATATCTAATTGTACCCGATTAATATTTGCTCCTCAAAATCAACGTTTTAGTATATCGTCATTTCTAAACGGTCTAAAAAGAAAAGATGTTTTTCCAGCTTTGATTTTAATGGAATCAAATTGATTCAAAATTAATGGAATTAATCTTAGAATAGATCATAAAAATAAATTAATTTTTATGTTTTGAAGAGAGGAAAAATCGAAAGAAACTTTGATATGAACGAAAGTTCCAACTCCAAAACTCAACCAGTATCATTACTACTACTACTATAACAAAAAAAAAAATGTTTTTTAATTAAAAAAATCATTAAAAATGAATAACAAGATCCGGTTAATACCAAAATCCGGTGTTTATGCGACCCCGATTTAATTACTGTTAATTAATATAACCCAGGTTCCCTAAAACCCAAACAAACTCACCAATTATTATCCAGTTAATCATCGATTTTGAGCCAAACCAGGTCCCGGTTTATTATTATTGCTTATATTACTTTTTAATTAACTCCTTCATAAATATAAATAATTTTGATTAACGGCGTTTTAGTTTACTAAATAGTTTCTTTAGAGGTAAAGTTGCAACGGTATCAGGAAGAAACCGATTCGTTGTTGCCGGACCGAGACGGAAAAATTTCTCTTTTCAAGTTTTACTTTTTAAGAGAGAAATCGATTCCGCTTCCTTCTTGTTCCCAACTCATTGTCGTCATACCGATTAACGGGTTCTTATTTTAACTCGAAATAACTCCACATTCCGATCCGATTCTATTTAAAAATAAAGAAATTCAGATTTATTATTTAAAGATTTCTTCGTTTATGTAACGATGATGACGCGTGCGAGTATCGCAATCAAACAATGAGCCGTAAAAAACGGTAAACTCGAGGAAAAACCGTTCTTACAAAATCGCCAATTAAGGATTTAATTCTTTTTTATGTTTCTTTCTTCTCGGCTCATTTTGAATTCGCTTAAGCTGGTTCTAAAACAGTTTCTTGATCGCCGATTTCTTGTTAACTTTGCAACGGTGTACTTACAACGAGATTTTAGCTTCTTATTTTGAGAGCGACTCCGAGGTAGGAGACGAAGAAGATGAAGAAAAACACGTACAGTTGCCCATAAATATTTATCAGATGATTTAGACGTTGCTCTAATTGAAGAAAACCTTGTTTTCTATTTCTAACCTTGCTTCAAGTGGACGACGATAAATCGGCCTTTATTCGATCGGAAAAGACTTTTAATTTCTCGGTGACCTCAAACGAAACAAATAGATTTTAATTTTGACCCACTTCCTCCAAATATTCTCTTCAATTTCAATTTTAGTTTTAATCAACATTTTCTTCGTCACACTTTAAACGTCAATTTGACATTTGACATTAACGACTCATTTTGACGTTTAAAAAAAAATTAAAATAATAATTTATTTAATAATATAACTTATATAAATAAGCACGGCTTTTTAATTTAAACTAATAATTAATGATAATGTTTAAATAAATAAATTAACTAAATAAAATAAAAACCGAATTCTAGTGCTTCCATCTATGAGCACTGACAAAAACGTAGTTGGTAGCCAACTTCGCGATTGTTGTTGAGTACTTGTAAACGAATTACAAATTAATCGTGGATTAATTATTTAATTAATTAATTAAGCAATTAATTCAGTTTAAGCGATTATGGTGTGAAAGAGGAATCAAAATTTATTTTAGTTAATCTTAATTGGGTAAGTTAATTTATAAATTAATCCAACATAACCTAAAAATCGTTATCGAATTCTGTAGGGTAAAGATAAACATAATCAATTTGATTGGAAATGAAAGGGAAATAAAGAAAATCCAATTTGAAGCAATATTGCACGAAAAACATCTGGGTCTTTACTTAATTTGGTAAGTTAATTTAAAAATTAGTCCAACATAACCTAAAAATCGTTCAAATTAACGTTAAATTGATGTAAATTTTGAGGGATAAAGATAAATATTTGATTGGAAATGAAAGGGAAATAAGAAAATCCAATGTTGTACGGAAAAGATGTGGGTCTACTACAGCGTTACGGCCTGCAGAGCCTTGAAGAGCATAGAAGATTGCTGTCTGCGAGGTTTGTGATGTTGCATCGGAAATTTTAGCTCAATTAAATATTAGGGTGTTAGTTCATAGTGCCTACACGCCCAATCGCGCTAACACTAATATGGGTCTAAACTCACCAATAAACAAACTAATTCCTGCGGCAAATTCAGTTGGGTCACACTTTATTCTTGTTTTCTTTTTTCCTTTTTTCTTTTTGTTAGAATCGATCGTTTTTCTGTTATTTTTATATGATTATCTCTACACTGGATTGTAATCCATTGGGATAATAAAGATTATTATTATTATATCGTCAATTTTGGAAAACCCTGATGCCTCGGTCGCAAGCGACCGAGGCGAAGTTACAATGAGTTACTACTACAGACGATTTTATTCTCACTCTGCCGAGGTCGCGAAGCGGGCGAAGCGCTAGAATCTTCCAAAATTCACGATTTTATATCAAAATTTCAACTCCAGCGCCTCGCCCGCTTCGCGACGTTGGCGATTTAAGGTGAAATCATTCCTTGTATATCTTAATAAATATATAAAATGTCTTATAAGATGATCTTATTTGTACTTCGCCGAGGTCGCAAAACGAGCGAGGCCCTACAATCTTCCAAAGTGGACGATTTTATTTAATTTAAATATTTTAAAGCCAGCACCTCGTCCGCAAAGGACCTCGGCGGTTTTGAAGCGACATCGTTTCTTATATATCATAGTAAATTTTCTTAGAGACGATTTTATTCTCACTCCGCCGAGATCGCTTGCGGGCGAGGCGCTACATCTTCCAAAATGAACGACTTCATGTTAATGTTTCAAATCCAGTGCCTCGCCCACAAACGATCTCGGCAATTTGAGGCGAAATCGTTCTTTATATATCATAGTAAATATATAAACCCTCCTACAGACGATCTTATTCTTACTCCGCCGAGGTCGCGTAGCGGGCGAGGCCCCAGAATCTTCTAAAATGAACGATTTCATATAAATATTTCATACCCAGTGCCTCGCCCGCAAGCGACCACGGCAATTTGAGGCGAAATCGTTCTTTACATATCATAGTAAATATATAATGCCTCCTGTAGACCATTTTATTCATACTCTACTACAAGCTCTGCTACAATCTTCCAAAATGGGTAGTTTTATGCAAACATTCCTTGTGTATCTTAGTAAATATACAAAGCCAGATATAAGACGATTTTATTCTCACTCCGCCGAGGTCGCGAAGCGAGCGAGGCGCTACATCTTCCAAAATAAAAGATTTTATATAAATATTTTAAATCCAGCGCCTCGCCTGCTACGTGACCTCGGCGATTTGAGGGGAAATCGTTCCTTGTATATCTTAGTAAATATACAAAGCCATGTATAAGACGATTTTATTTTCACTCCGCCGAGGTCGCGAAGCGAGCGAGGCACTACATCTTCCAAAATGAACGATATCGTGCTAATGTATCAACTCAAGCGCCTCGCCCGCTACGCGACCTCGACGGAATGAGAATAAAATCGTCTTATATGTGGCTTTGTATATTTACTAAGATACACAAGGAACGATTTGGCCTCAAATCGCCGAGGTCGCGTAGCGGGCGAGGCACTACATCTTCCAAAATGAATGACTTCGTGTTAATGTTTCAAATCCAGTGCCTCGCCCGCTACACGACCACGGCGATTTGAGGCGAAATCGTCCCTTGCATATCTTAGTAAATATACAAAAACTCATAGAAGATGATTTGATTTTCATTCTGCCGACATCGCGAAGCGGGCGAGGCGCTACATCTTCCAAAATGAACGATTTTATGTAAATATTTTAAATCCAGCGCCTCGCCCGCTACACGACGTCGGCGATTTGAGGGGAAATCGTTCCTTGTATATCTTAGTAAATATACAAAGCCATGTATAAGACGATTTTATTCTCACTCCGCCGAGGTCGCGAAGCGGGCGAGGCGCTACATCTTTTAAAATAAACGATTTTATGTAAATATTTTAAATCCAGCGCCTCGCCCGCTACGCGACCTCGGCGATTTGAGGGGAAATCGTTCCTTGTATATCTTAGTAAATATACAAAGCCATGTATAAGACGATTTTATTCTCACTCCGCCGAGGTCGCGAAGCGGGCGAGGCGCTACATCTTTTAAAATAAGCGATTTTATGTAAATATTTTAAATCCAGCGCCTCGCCCGCTACGCGACCTCGGCGATTTGAGACGAAATCGTTCCTTGCATATCTTAGTAAATATACAAAGCTTTATAAAAGGTGATTTTATTGTCACTCCGACGAGGTCACGTAGCGAGCGAGGCACTAAATTTTTTTAAAATGAACGATTTTGTATTAATATTTTATATCCAGTGCCTCGGCCGCAAGCGACCTCGACGATGTATTTCGTTCATTTGATGTCTTGGAACGTATATCGCCTAGTTTGGAAAACGCTGATGCATCAACGAGGTATATCATTCATTTGATGTCTTGGACTATATATCGTCTAATTTAAAAAATCGCCTGTTACGCGACCTCGGCGATGTACATAGTTCATTTGATACCTTGGAATATATATCGTCCAATTTGATAAATGCTAAAGCCTCGGTCGCTACGCGACCTCGGCGATGTATGTCGTTCATTTAATATCTTGGAAAATATGTCATATATTTTGAAAAACTCTGGGGCCTCGCTCGCAAGCGACCTAGGCAATGTATATCGTTCATTTGATATCTTAGAAAGTATATCGTCTAGTTTGGAAAATGCTAATGCCTCGCCCGCTACGCGACCTCGGCGATGTACATAGTTCATTTGATATCTTGGAATGTATATCGTCCAATTTGAAAAATGCTAATTCCTCGGCCGCAAGCGACCTCAGCGATATATATCGTTCATTTGAAATCTTGGAATGTATATCATCCAATTTGAAAAATGCTAATTCCTCGGCCGCAAGCGACCTCGGCGATATATATCGTTCATTTGAAATCTTGGAATGTATATCGTCCAATTTGAAAAATGCTAATGCCTCGGCCGCTACGCGACCTCGGCGATGTATATCGTTCATTTGATGTCTTAGAATGTATATCGTCCAATTTGGAAAATGCTAATTCCTCGGCCGCAAGCGACCTCAGCGATATATATCGTTCATTTGAAATCTTGGAATGTATATCATCCAATTTGAAAAATGCTAATTCCTCGGCCGCAAGCGACCTCGGCGATATATATCGTTCATTTGATATCTTGGAATGTATATCGTCCAATTTGAAAAATGCTAATTCCTCGGCCGCAAGCGATCTCAGCGATATATATCGTTCATTTGAAATCTTGGAATGTATATCGTCCAATTTGAAAAATGCTAATGCCTCGGCCGCTACGCGACCTCGGCGATGTATATCGTTCATTTGATGTCTTAGAATGTATATCGTCCAATTTGAAAAATGCTAAAGCCTCGGCCGCTACGCGACCTCGGCGATGTATATCGTTCATTTGATGTCTTAGAATGTATATCGTCCAATTTGGAAAATGCTAATTCCTCGGCCGCAAGCGACCTCAGCGATATATATCGTTCATTTGAAATCTTGGAATGTATATCGTCCAATTTGAAAAATGCTAATGCCTCGGCCGCTACGCGACCTCGGCGATGTATATCGTTCATTTGATGTCTTAGAATGTATATCGTCCAATTTGGAAAATGCTAATTCCTCGGCCGCAAGCGACCTCAGCGATATATATCGTTCATTTGAAATCTTGGAATGTATATCATCCAATTTGAAAAATGCTAATTCCTCGGCCGCAAGCGACCTCGGCGATATATATCGTTCATTTGATATCTTGGAATGTATATCGTCCAATTTGAAAAATGCTAATTCCTCGGCCGCAAGCGATCTCAGCGATATATATCGTTCATTTGAAATCTTGGAATGTATATCGTCCAATTTGAAAAATGCTAATGCCTCGGCCGCTACGCGACCTCGGCGATGTATATCGTTCATTTGATGTCTTAGAATGTATATCGTCCAATTTGAAAAATGCTAAAGCCTCGGCCGCTACGCGACCTCGGCGATGTATATCGTTCATTTGATGTCTTAGAATGTATATCGTCCAATTTGGAAAATGCTAATTCCTCGGCCGCAAGCGACCTCGGCGATATATATCGTTCATTTGAAATCTTGGAATGTATATCGTCCAATTTGAAAAATGCTAATGCCTCGGCCGCTACGCGACCTCGGCGATGTATATCGTTCATTTGATGTTTTGGAATGTATATCGTCCAATTTGGAAAATTTTGATACCTCGGCCGCAAGCGACCTCGGCGAAATGAGAATAAGTTAGTATATTTCCAGGATATTATCATCGAGCTTGCTTACAGGCAAAACGCCTCATCTCATTAACAAAAAATTGTTCTGTATTAGCCTAAAAATAAACCTAAAAATCGTTAGCATCAACATCAAATTGATATAAATTTTGTGGGATAAAGGTAAATATAATCAAGTTGATTGGAAATTTCCCAAAGGAAATAAGAAAATCGAATATCGTAGGAAAACATGTGGGTCTTTGTTTGATTTAATTTGAACGGTTCCCCTTAAACGGATTTGAGACCGAGCAGAAAAGTTCCTCTAAGTAGTTGTGCAACTAACGACAAAGTAAAGTAGCCACAAAGCAGTGTGTTAATGACCTCATCGGTGTGTAAACAGTCTACTTCTTCGCCATTCGTGTGTCGTACCGAAAGCGCGCCCAGCATGCGCCCAGTTGGCATCATTCCGTTCACGCTCGAGACGTTCTAAATAGAACCGGAGGATGTTAAAGTTGGCTCGGAGCTACATCTACATCTGGGTCTTAAGAACATTTTCAAACGAAGCCTAAAAAGATACTAATAAGCATCGTTTTGAGTAAATAAAAGAGGATTTCTTTTTTCGAAAGAAATGGTAAATACCCGGATGTTGTTGTCCTCCGGGGAATGCCAAAGTGTCGCAATCGCAATCCCAATCCCCGGAGGAGTGAAATTCGATTGGCGTCTCTTCGGCGGAAACCGGGCTTGTTAAACCCACGGAGGCTAAATATAAAACACGAACTGATCGAACTGAATCGAGATGAAGAAGAGGGAGGGGTAAAAAAGAAAAAGGAGCTGTTGGTAAACAGCTTCTTCTTAGTTAACTTGTTCTTCTGGGTTCTCGGTTTTCCACTTCCTGGCGCCCACCGTTCAATACTTAAATAGATAATAAATTCGTCTCCTCCTTGGCGAAAGATATGGAGACGCCGTGGCCTTGTTTATTGCGGCGAGATCGTAAATGTCAGATGGGTGTTTTCGAAACCAAGGTCGATACTACTCGTTTACGTTCTACAGGAGATATTCGAAGCAATTACGCCGAAGAAAGAGATTATAATTATTAATCGAAAAAGAATTTCTTTCTCTTTATTTATTTAAATGACAACAAACATTTCCGACATTATTTACAACTATTTTAAGAAATCCCTTTATTTCACTTTTTACCTGGTCAAATTCCAGACTTCCAGACGACTCCACAACTTTAAATGGGTCATTTCTTTACCCACAATCGACCATTGTTTATTAACATAGTAACAGTTAGAAACTGCAAGAATCGCGAAGGTTAAGTGGCGATTGTGAAGAAAATAGAGTCGCAAAACACGTGATTTTGAAATAAAGAAAAGAGAATTGAATTGAAATAACGTTACAATTTAGGAACGGGGAGGGAGGAGGGAACGTATGGATCTTTTCGGTTCAAACGTAAATATTTGGACTCGAGTCGCGTAGTGTTTAGGATTTGGATTTGGTCGAAGGCGTAGGAAACGTTTCAAGGTTCTCCGTATCCGTACTTGTCCGTAATTTAATAAAACGACCCATCGAAACATCCATTTCTTATTTTATTTTGTATTCTCGTATCAAAAAGGTCGCCGGTTTATCGCGACATTGACTCGGCTAATTCAATAACCGCCGATTAAGTTCAATAACTGCGACATTTTCCATAACGTCACGTGCGTAACCATTTATTTGTAAACAGAAACGTTTTATGATTCACCTGTTTAACTATTTATACTACTTTTTTGTTTAAACTTCATCTAAACAATTAACATAAAGAAAGGTTCCTAACATCATTAATATACGAGATTTTATTTTAATCATTTTGGACAGATAATTTTTATTTAATAACTAAACGAATTCATTCATAAAAATCGAGGCAAAAAACGAACAATTATAAGAATCTGCCAAAATTAACAATTTTTTGTTGATTAGATGAGGCGTCTCGCCTACATACAGGCTCGGTGATTTATATCATTCATTTAATATCTTGGAAAAAATTGACGATATACTTTCCAAGACATCAAAAAATGAACGATATATATCGTCGAGGTCGCTTGCGGCCGAGGATTGAGGACCACGACGGAGTGACAATAAAATCGCCTTATATGAGGCTTTGTATATTTACTAAGATATACAAGAAACGATTTCGCCTCAAATCGCCGAGGTCGCGTAGCGGGCGAGGCGCTGGATATAAAATATTTACATCAAATCGTTCATATTAGAAGATGTAGCGCCTCGCCCGCTTCGCAACCTCGGCAGAATGAGAATCAAACCGTCTTGTATGAGTCTTTGTATATTTACTAAGATATGCAAGGGACGATTTCGCCTCAAATCGCCGAAGACGCGTAGCGGGCGAGGCACTGGATTTGAAACATTAACACGAAGTCGTTCATTTTGGAAGATGTAGCGCCTCGCCCGCTACGCGACCTTGGCGATTTGAGGCGAAATCGTTCCTAGTGTATCTTAGTAAATACACAAAGCCACATATAAGACCATTTTATTCTCATCCCGCCGAGGTCGCGAAGCGGGCGAGGCGCTACATTTTCCAAAATAAATGATTTAATGTAAAAATTTTAAATCCTGCGCCTCACCCGTTACGCGACCTCGACGATATTATACAAAATCGTTTCTTGTATATCATAATAAATGTATAATGTCTCTTGGCTTTGTATATGGCTTTGTATATTTACTAAGATATACAAGGAACGACTTCGCCTCAAATCGCCGAGGTCGCAAAGCGGACGAGGCGCGGGAATTGAAATTTTGATATAAAACCGTCAATTTTGAAAGATTGTAGCGTCTCACCCGTAAACGATCTCGGCAGAGTGAATATAAAATGGTCTTATAGGAGACTTTAAGAGAGATCTTATAGAAGATATATAAGAAACGATTTCATCTCAAATCACCGAGGTCGCGAAGCGGACGAAGCGCGGGAATCTTCTAAAGTGAACAATTTTGTGTAAAAATTTCAACTCCAGCGTCATAATAAATGTATAATGTCTCTTGGCTTTGTATATGGCTTTGTATATTTACTAAGATATACAAGGAACGACTTCGCCTCAAATCGCCGAGGTCGCGTAGCGGGCGAGGCCCCAGAATCTTCTAAAATGAACGATTTCATATAAATATTTCATATCCAGTGCCTCGCCCGCAAGCGACCACGGCAATTTGAGGCGAAATCCTTCTTTACACATCATAGTAAATATATAAAGCCTCCTGTAGACCATTTTATTCATACTCCGCCGAGGTCGCGTAGCGGGCGAGGCGCTACAATCTTCCAAAATAAACGATTTTATATAAATATTTTAAATCCAGCGCCTCGCCCGCTACGCGACCTCGGCGATTTGAGGGGAAATCGTTCCTTGTATATCTTAGTAAATATACAAAGCCATGTATAAGACGATTTTATTCTCACTCCGCCGAGGTCGCGTAGCGGGCGAGGCGCTACAATCTTCCAAAATAAACGATTTTATATAAATATTTTAAATCCAGCGCCTCGCCCGCTACGCGACCTCGGCGATTTGAGGGGAAATCGTTCCTTGTATATCTTAGTAAATATACAAAGCCATGTATAAGACGATTTTATTCTCACTCCGCCGAGGTCGCGTAGCGGGCGAGGCGCTACAATCTTCCAAAATAAACGATTTTATATAAATATTTTAAATCCAGCGCCTCGCCCGCTACGCGACCTCGGCGATTTGAGGGGAAATCGTTCCTTGTATATCTTAGTAAATATACAAAGCCATGTATAAGACGATTTTATTCTCACTCCGCCGAGGTCGCGTAGCGGGCGAGGCGCTACAATCTTCCAAAATAAACGATTTTATATAAATATTTTAAATCCAGCGCCTCGCCCGCTACGCGACCTCGGCGATTTGAGGGGAAATCGTTCCTTGTATATCTTAGTAAATATACAAAGCCATGTATAAGACGATTTTATTCTCACTCCGCCGAGGTCGCGTAGCGGGCGAGGCGCTACAATCTTCCAAAATAAACGATTTTATATAAATATTTTAAATCCAGCGCCTCGCCCGCTACGCGACCTCGGCGATTTGAGGGGAAATCGTTCCTTGTATATCTTAGTAAATATACAAAGCCATGTATAAGACGATTTTATTCTCACTCCGCCGAGGTCGCGTAGCGGGCGAGGCGCTACAATCTTCCAAAATAAACGATTTTATATAAATATTTTAAATCCAGCGCCTCGCCCGCTACGCGACCTCGGCGATTTGAGGGGAAATCGTTCCTTGTATATCTTAGTAAATATACAAAGCCATGTATAAGACGATTTTATTCTCACTCCGCCGAGGTCGCGTAGCGGGCGAGGCGCTACAATCTTCCAAAATAAACGATTTTATATAAATATTTTAAATCCAGCGCCTCGCCCGCTACGCGACCTCGGCGATTTGAGGGGAAATCGTTCCTTGTATATCTTAGTAAATATACAAAGCCATGTATAAGACGATTTTATTCTCACTCCGCCGAGGTCGCGTAGCGGGCGAGGCGCTACAATCTTCCAAAATAAACGATTTTATATAAATATTTTAAATCCAGCGCCTCGCCCGCTACGCGACCTCGGCGAAGTGAGGCGAAATCGTTCCTTGTATATCTCAGTAAATAAACAAAGACTCCTATAAGACCATTCCATCTTCACTTCGCCGAGGTCGCGTAGCGGGCGAGGCGCTACAATCTTTCAAAATGGACTATTTTATGTTAACATTAAAATCCAGCGCCTCGCCCGCTACGCGACCTCGGCGATATAATACAAAATCGTTTCTTGTATATCATAATAAATGTATAATGTCTCTTATACATCGATTTTATTCTCACTCCGCCGAGGTCGCGTAACAGGCGAGACGCTGGAGTTGAAATATTTATATAAAATCGTTCATTTTGGAAGATGTAATGAACGATTTTATATAAAATTTTAATTCCAGCGCCTCGCCCGCTACGCGACCTCGGCGATTTGAGGTGAAATCGTTCCTTGT
The DNA here is from genome assembly GCA_036711965.1 of Onthophagus sagittarius. Taxonomy (NCBI): domain Eukaryota; kingdom Metazoa; phylum Arthropoda; class Insecta; order Coleoptera; family Scarabaeidae; genus Onthophagus; species Onthophagus sagittarius. The sequence continues at coordinate 15,608,531 of JASERS010000008.1, forward strand.
ATATCTTAGTTAATATACAAAGACTCATACAAGACGATTTTATTATCACACCGCCGAGGTCGCGTAGCGGGCGAGGCGCTCGAATCTTCCAAAATGGACGCTTTTATATAAAAATTTCAACTCCAGCGCCTCGCTCGCTTCGCGACCTCGGCGAAGTACAAATAAGATCATCTTATAAGACATTTTATATATTTATTAAGATATACAAGGAATGATTTTACCTTAAATCGCCAAGGTCGCGAAGCGGGCGAGGCGTTGGAGTTGAAATTTTTATATAAAATCGTCAATTTTGGAAGATTCTAGCGCCTCGCCCGCTTCGCGACCTCGGCGATTTAAGATAAAATCGTTCCTTGTATATCTTAGTTAATATACAAAGACTCATACAAGACGATTTTATTCTCATTCCGCCGAGGTAAAAATTTTAAATCCTGTGCCTCACCCGCTACGCGACCTCGACGATATAATACAAAATCGTTTCTTGTATATCATAATAAATGTATAATATCTCTTATACAACGATTTTATTCTCACTCCACCGAGGTCGCGTAGCAGGAGAGGCGCTGGAGTTGAAACATTAACACGATATCGTTCATTTTGGAAGATGTAGTGCCCCGCTCGCTTTGCAACCTCGGCGGAGTGAAAATAAAGTCGTCTTATATATGGCTTTGTATATTTACTAAGATATACAAGGAACGATTTCGCCTCAAATAGCCGAGGTCGCGTAGCGGGCGAGGCACTGGATTTAAAATATTTACATAAAATCGTTCATTTTGGAAGATGTAGCGCCTCGCCCGCTTCGCGACCTCGAAGGAGTGACAATAAAATCGCCTTATATGAGGCTTTGTATATTTACTAAGATATACAAAGAACCGTTTCGCCTCAAATCGTCGAGGTCGCGTAGCGAGCGAGGCACTACATCTACCAAAATTAATGACTTCGTGTTAATGCTACAAATCCACTGCCTCGCCCGCTACGCGACCTCGGCGATTTGAGGCGAAATCATCCCTTGCATATCTTAGTAAATATACAAAGATTCATACAAAACAATTTGATTCTTATTCCGCCGAGGTCGCGAAGCGGGCGAGGCGATACATCTTTCAAAATGAACGATTTAATGTAAAAATTTTAAATCCTGCGCCTCACCCGCTACGCGAACTCGGCGATATAATACAAAATCGTTTCTTGTATATCATAATAAATGTATAATGTCTCTTATACAATGATTTTATTCTCACTCCGCCGAGGTCGCGCAGCGAGCGAGGCGCTAGAGTTGAAACATTAACATGATATCGTTCATTTTGGAAGATGTTGTGCCTCGCCCGCTTCACGACCTCGGCGGAGTGAGAATAAAATCGTCTTATACATGGCTTTGTATATTTACTAAGATATATAAGGAACGATTTCGCCGCAAATCGCCGAGGTCGCGTAGCGGACGAGGCAAGAGATTTTTCCAAGGAATCAAATGAATGATGTACATCGCCGAGGCCGCTTGCGGGCGAAGCGCTAGAATCTACTAAGTTAAACTATTTCATGTTGGTAAATATTAATGTAGATTATGTATTTAATATCTTGAAAAGTAACCAATTTGTATAATACAGTAACTTATCCTCACTTCGCCGAGGTCGCTTGCGACCGAGGTATGAGGTTCTTCAAAATTAACGAGATATTTTCCATAACATCAAATGGACGATATTCATCGCCGAGGTCGCTTGCGGGCGAGGCGCCAGATGTTTTCAAAATTTATGATATACTTTCTAAGACATCAAAAAATGAACAATATACATCGCCGAGGTTGCTTGCGGCCGAGGCATACCTTCATGATACTTCATATTAAGAATTTGTCATTTCTTCAATTTTTTAGAGACTAAAGCCGAGGTCGCTTGCGGGCGAGGCGCCAGATGTTTTCAAAATTTATGATATACTTTCTAAGACATCAAAAAATGAACAATATACATCGCCGAGGTTGCTTGCGGCCGAGGCATACCTTCATGATACTTCATATTAAGAATTTGTCATTTCTTCAATTTTTTAGAGACTAAAGCCGAGGTCGCTTGCGGCCGAGGCCTAGCTTTATGACTTTTTATATTAAAGGCTTGTCATTATCTTCAACTTTTTAGAGAAAGAAGCCGAGGTCGCTTGCGGGCGAGGCGCCAGATTTTTTCAAAATTGATGATATACTTTCCAAGACTTCAGAAAATGAACAATATACATCATCGAGGTCGCTTGCAGCCGAGGATTGCGGTATATTCAAAATTAACGATATATTTTCCATAACATCAAATGGGCGATATTCATCGCCGAGGTCGCTTGCTGGCGAGGCGCCAAAGTCTGCTAAGATAAACGATTTTGTATTGGTAAATATTGATGTATATTATGCATTTAATAGTAGTAATAGTAGTAACCAATTTGTACAATGTAGTAAGTTATGTTCACTTTGCTGCGGTCGCTTGCGGCCGAAGCAAAAGAACTTTCCAAAATTTGAGGGCGAGGCACCTCACTTAATCAACAACAAATCGCCCATTTTGGAAGAATCTGGCGCCTCGCCCGCAATCGACCTCGGCGATGAATATCGTTCATTTAATGTCTTGGAAAGTATATCATCAATTTTGAAAAAATCTCTTGCCTCGGCCGCAAGCGACCTCGGCGAAGTGAGGATAAGTTACTATATTGGTTACTTTTTAAGATATTAAATACATAATCTACATCAATATTTACCAACATGAAATAGTTTAACTGAACAGAATCTAGCGGTTCGGCCTCAAGCGGCCTCGGCGATTTGAGGCGAAATCGTTCCTTGTATATTTTAATAAATACACAAAGCCTTATATAAGACCATTTTATTTCCATATGTTTCAACTCTAGCGCCTCGCCCGCTACGCGACCTCAGCGAAGTGAGAATAAAATCGTTGTATAAGAGACATTATACATTTATTATGATATAAAAGAAACGATTTTGTATTATATCGCCGAGGTCGCGTAGAGGGTGAGGCGCAGGATTCAAAATTTTTACATTAAATCGTTCATTTTGGAAAATGTAGCGCCTCGCCCGCTTCGCGACCTCGGCGGAATGAGAATAAAATCATCTTGTATGAGTCTTTGTATATTTACTAAAATATGCAAGGGACGATTTCACTTCAAATCGCCGAGGTCGCGTAGCGGGCGAGGCACTGGATTTATAACATTAACACGAAGTCGTTCATTTTGGAAGATGTAGTGCCTCGCCCGCTTCGCGACCTCGGCGGAATGAGAATAAAATCGTCTTGTATGAGTCTTTGTATATTTATTAAAATATGCAAGGGACGATTTCACTTCAAATCGCCGAGGTCGCGTAGCGGGCGAGGCACTGGATTTATAACATTAACACGAAGTCGTTCATTTTGGAAGATGTAGTGCCTCGCCCGCTTCGCGACCTCGGCGGAATGAGAATAAAATCGTCTTGTATGAGTCTTTGTATATTTATTAAAATATGCAAGGGACGATTTCACTTCAAATCGCCGAGGTCGCGTAGCGGGCGAGGCACTGGATTTATAACATTAACACGAAGTCGTTCATTTTGGAAGATGTAGTGCCTCGCCCGCTTCGCGACCTCGGCGGAATGAGAATAAAATCGTCTTGTATGAGTCTTTGTATATTTATTAAAATATGCAAGGGACGATTTCACTTCAAATCGCCGAGGTCGCGTAGCGGGCGAAGCACTGGATTTATAACATTAACACGAAGTCGTTTATTTTGGAAGATGTAGTGCCTCGCCCGCTTCGCGACCTCGGCGGAATGAGAATAAAATCGTCTTGTATGAGTCTTTGTATATTTATTAAAATATGCAAGGGACGATTTCACTTCAAATCGCCGAGGTCGCGTAGCGGGCGAGGCACTGGATTTATAACATTAACACGAAGTCGTTCATTTTGGAAGATGTAGTGCCTCGCCCGCTTCGCGACCTCGGCGGAATGAGAATAAAATCGTCTTGTATGAGTCTTTGTATATTTATTAAAATATGCAAGGGACGATTTCACTTCAAATCGCCGAGGTCGCGTAGCGGGCGAGGCACTGGATTTATAACATTAACACGAAGTCGTTCATTTTGGAAGATGTAGTGCCTCGCCCGCTTCGCGACCTCGGCGGAATGAGAATAAAATCGTCTTGTATGAGTCTTTGTATATTTATTAAAATATGCAAGGGACGATTTCACTTCAAATCGCCGAGGTCGCGTAGCGGGCGAAGCACTGGATTTATAACATTAACACGAAGTCGTTCATTTTGGAAGATGTAGTGCCTCGCCCGCTACGCGACCTCGGCGATCTGAGGCGAAATCGTTCCTTGTGTATCTTCGTAAACATACAAAGCCACATATAAGACGATTTTATTCTCACTCCGCCGAGGTCGCGAAGCGGGCGAGGCACAACATTTTCCAAAATGAACGATTTTATGTAAATATTTTAAATCCAGTGTCTCGCCCGCTACGCGACCTCGGCGATTTGAAGCGAAATCGTTTCTTGTATACCTTAGTAAATATACAAAGCCTCATATAAGGCGATTTTATTGTCACTCCGTCGAGGTCGCAAAACGGGCGAGGCGCTACATCTTCCAAAATGAACGATTTTATGTAAAAATTTTAAATCAAGCGCCTCGCCCGCTACGCGACCTCGGCGATTTGAGGCGAAATCGTCCCTTGTGTATCTTAGTAAATATACAAAGCCACATATAAGACGATTTTATTCTCACTCCGCCGAGGTCGCGAAGCGGACGAGGCACTACATCTTCCAAAACGAACGATTTCGTGTTAATGTTTCAACTCCAGCGCCTCGGCCCCTACGCGACCTCGGCGATGTATATCGTTCATTTGATGTCTCGGAAAGTATATCGTCTATTTTGAAAAATTCTTTTGCCTCGGCTGCAAGCAGAAACGAAGTGAAAATAACTATTTTACGTGCTTGATTTACTTTCCAAGACATTAAATGAACGATTAGGAAGATTGTACCGTCTCGCCTGCAGACGACCTTGGTAATTTGAGTCTACTTATTACGAAATTAAGGAAACCAAAAAAATCCCTATTTCAAAGTGGGATAATTCCGATTAATTTGAACCGATTGTTAGCTAACGTGCAAAGTTGGCTTTCTATTCGTTTATTTCGTAACCGGTCGATTTCCGTTTTCGAATCGATTATAGCCGTCTGGCGACAATTAGAAGTTTGCTCGTTGCATAAAGTTCTTCGGCTACAGCCAGCAACTGCGGCGGTTTTGCGACCCAGTTTTAGTGAGAGGGCGAAAATCGAAACGGCAAAAATCTGGGTTATGTAAATCTTAGAACGCATATTAATAAAGAATATTTCTTTCTCTATATCAATATATATAAGAAAAATAAGTTACGATATTTTTTGTAATAACTCTTTATGTTTTTTTTATTTTTCTTGTTTATCTCCGCGTTATTTTTGCGTCCGCTTTATTTATTTCGTAATTTTCAAGTTTGTGGTGTTCTCTTTTGATAAGAAACCTCTTAAAAGGCAACAACTCACCGTCTTTCGTGCTATATTTAAATTGTTTTCCGAGAAATTCTATACATTTAAAACAAGTTTAAAAAATAACGAGTTTTTAAAAAAATACTTTGTGCTTTTTTCTGAGGACTCGATAAGTTATCGTCTTATTCTTGCTAAGGTTCAAAACGTGATCGATGCGATGCGCCCGTTTTCGAATGATGAAACAAAAACTATTATTTCTAACTTATTTTATTTAGTTCTAGAAACAGAATCGAATGTCCAGCAGCAGAACAGGATTTCCGGTTGTGCACATCCTTTTTCCAGTCGCTGATTCTCTGTACTCATTTGCATAACACAAGTGTGGTGATAAAATGAAATTAAAATGGAACAAGGAATCCTAAATCTTCATCTCCTCATTAGAAATTGATTCTTACTTAATTTTGAGCGTTTAAGCCTAAAAGGTTTCCCATCGATTTCCAAGAAGGTTCATCCTCAAAATATTTCGAATATTTAGGTTAAAGATGGGTTTGGTTTACGTTTAATTTTTGGGTTTCCCATTTTTTTTTCGTTTAAAATTAATGAGATAATTACTTACGTTATCTATGAACGAAAGATATCATTGTGTAGCTCCGTCGTGTCCTTTGCCGCATTTATCGTAGGATTTCTTTGGCCTAGCACCGTTACTATACTTTAAAAGCAGTTTCTAACACTCCCGTTTAAAAAGAAAAAGAAACACAATCACTCCAATTTAATTAATTAATACTAATTGGGAATAGTACCAAAACCAAAAACAACACAAAAAACGATTGCTTGTTAAAATGAACCAAGTTTTGATTTAGATTCAGCAAGAATCACAAACTAATCACTTTAAAGTCACTCTCAATTTGAGACGATTATAAAGGAGTTGTTATAAAGAGGAGAATTCGGAATTCGGATTTCGGATTTCGGCAAAGCAAAAGGAAATTGGATAGGATATAAACGTGTCCGTGCACCTTCGAAGGCGGTTGACAACTGCGTGGCCCCGGAGCGGTCACATTCTGTGGGTACAGGTGATGAAGTGGGGGAGGACGACGGACAATTTCTGTCTCCGTTTTACCAACACGCAAGAAGTAGGAAGCGAAATGGAAGAAGAATTGCTTTTAATCAATAACGATTTTTACTTTTTTTTGTCCCTTTAAAACAAACCTCCCAAAAATTTCATCTACGAATCGGAACGAATGACACATTAAAGATAGAAATTTAAAATGATTAACAAAAAATGATTAAATTTTTACCAAGAATGACAAGATGATATTGAAGAATGAAGATTCGTTTTTATTTATTATTTGTAGAAATCAAGTTATTGTGTTGGAAGAAATTGTCTGATTTTGTCTGCCTTATTTAAAGTCTTGGAAAGTTACCCAAGCAATGCGCTATCTTCACTTCGCCGAGGTTGCCTGAATATGTCAAGATTGATGATTTTTGTGGATTAAGTGGTGCCTCACATGCAACTTACAAGAGGCTTATGCTCACTTCGCCGAGGTCCTTCCAAAATTGACAAATTGTCTTGGAAAGTATCCAAGACATCAAATGAACGAGATACATCGCCGAGGTCGCGTAGCGGGCGAGGCGCTGGAGTTGAAACATTAACACGAAATCGTTCATTTTGGAAGATGTAGTGCCTCGCCCGCTTCGCGACCTCGGCAGAATGAAAATAAAATCGTCTTATATGTGGCTTTGTATATTTAATAAGATATGCAAGGGACGATTTTGCCTCAAATCGCCGAGGTCGCGAAGCGGGCGAGGCGCTACATTTTCCAAAATGAATGATTTAATGTAAAAATTTTAAATCCTGCGCCTCACCCGCTACGCGACCTCGGCGATGTAATACAAAATCGTTTCTTGTATATCATAAGAAATGTATAATGTTTCTTATACAACGATTTTATTTTCACTCCGTCGAGGTTGCGTAGCGGGCGAGGCGCTGGAATTGAAACATTTACACGATATCATTTAAAAAACATTTACGCGATATCGGCGGAGTGAGAATAAAATCATCTTATATGTAACTTTATATATTTACTAAGATATACAAGGAACGATTTTACCTCAAATCGCCGAGGTCGCGAAGCGAGCGAGGCGCAGAAGTTGAAATTTTGATATAAAATCCTCAATTTTAGAAGATTGTAGCGCCTCGCTCATTACGCGACCTCGGCGGAGTGAGTACAAAATCATCTTGTATGAGTCTTTGTATATTAACTAAAATATACAAGGCACGATTTCGCCTCAAATCGCCGAGGTCGCGAAGCGGGCGAGGCGCAGGAGTTGAAATTTTGATATAAAATTCTGAATTTTGGAAGATTGTAGCGCCTCGCCCACTACGCGACCTCGGCGAAGTGAGTACAAAATCATCTTGTATGAGTCTTTGAATATTAACTAAGATATATAAGGAACGATTTCGCCTCAAATCGCCGAGGTCGCGAAGCGGGCGAGGCGCAGGAGTTGAAATTTTGATATAAAATCCTGAATTTTGGAAGATTGTAGCGCCTCGTCCACTACGCGACCTTGGCGAAGTGAGTACAAAATCATCTTGTATGAGTCTTTGTATATTAACTAAGATATACAAGGAACGATTGCACCTCAAATCGCCGAGGTCGCGTAGCGGGCGAGGCACTATATCTTCCAAAATGAACGACTTCGTATTAATGTTTTAAATCCAGTGCCTCGTCCGCTACGCGACCTCGGCAATTTGAGGAGAAATCGTTCCTTCCATATCTTAGTAAATATACAAAACCACATATATAAAGCCTGATACAAAACGATTTGATTTTCATCCCGCCGAGGTCGCGAAGCGGGCGAGGCACTACATTTTCCAAAATGAACGGTTTTATGTAAAAATTTTAAATCCTGTGACTCACCCGCTACGCGATTTCGGCGATATAATACAAAATCGTTTCTTGTATATCATAATAAATGTATAATGTCTCCTATACAATGATTTTATTCTCATTCCGTCGAGGTCGCTTACGGGCGAGGCATCGGCCATACGAAATCACCCATTTTGGCAAACCCTGGCGCCTCGCCCGCAAGCAACCTCGGCGATGTATATCGTTCAATTAATGCTTTGGAAAGTACTTCATCAATTCTGAAAAATTCTGATGCCTCGGTCGCAAGCGACCTCGGTGATGTATATCATTCATTTTTTGATGTCTTGGAATGCACATCGTCAATTTTGAAAAACTCCGGCCCTCGCCCGCTTCGCGACCTCGGCGAAGTGCAAATAAAATCGTCTTATAAGATATTTTATATATTTATTAAGATTACGCTTATTATTATCGCGATTTCGATTAATATTAAGATTTTGCGGCCTCAAATCGCCGCGAAATCGTTCCTTATATATCATAGTAAATATATAAAGCCTCCTATAGTCGATTTTATTTTCACTCCGCCGAGGTCACGTAGCGAACGAGACGCTACAATCTTCCAAAGCGGACGATTTTATTTAATTTAAATATTTTAAAGCCAGCCTCATCCGCAAAGGACCTCGGCGGTTTTGAGGCGACATCGTTTCCTGTATATCATAGTAAAGCCTCCTAGAGACGATTTTATTTTCACTCTGCCGAGGTCGCGTAGCGGGCGAGGCGCTATATCTTCCAAAATGAACGACTTCGTGTTAATGTTTCAAATCCAATGCCTCGCCCGCTACGCGACCTCGGCAATTTGAGGCGAAATCGTTCCTTGTATATCTTAGTTATTATACAAAGACTCATACAAAACGATTTTATACTCACTTCGCCGAGGTGGCGAAGCGGGCGAGGCGCAACATTTTCCAAAATGAACGATTTAATGTAAAAATTTTAAATCCTGCGCCTCACCCGCTACGCGACCTCGGCGATGTAATACAAAATCGTTTCTTGTATATCATAATAAATGTATAATGTTTCTTATACAACGATTTTATTTTCACTCCGCCGAGGTCGCGTAGCGGGCGAGGCGTTGGAATTGAAACATTTACACGATATCATTTAAAAAACATTTACGAAACATTTACGCGATATCGGCGGAGTGAGAATAAAATCATCTTATATGTAACTTTATATATTTACTAAGATATACAAGGAACGATTTCGCCTCAAATCGCCGAGGTCGCGAAGCGGGCGAGGCGCAAGAGTTGAAATTTTTACATAAAATCGTTCATTTTGGAAGATTGGTGCGCCTCGCCCGCTACGCGACCTCGGCGGAGTGAGGATAAAATCGTCTTACAGAAAACTGTATATTTACTAAGATATACAAGGAACGATTTCGCTTCAAATCGTCGAGGTCGCGTAGCGGGCGAGGCGCTACATTCTTCCAAAATGGACGATTTTATGTAAAAATTTCAATTCCAGCGCTTCGCCCGTTATGCGACCTCGGCGATTTGAAGCGAAATCGTTCTTTGTATATCTTAGTAAATATATAAAATGTTTTATAAGATGATCTTATTTGTACTTCGCCGAGGTCGCTTGCGGGCAAGGCGTTGGAGTTGAAATTTTGACATAAAATCGCTTATTTTGGAAGATTCTAACACCTCGCCCGTAAGCAATCTCGGCGGAGTGAGTATAACATCATCTTATACGAGACTTTGTATATTTACTAAGATATACAAGGAATAATTTTGTCTCAAATCGCCGAGATCGTGTAGCGAGCGAGGCGCTACAATTTTCCAAAATGAATGATTTTATATTAATATTTCATATCTAGTGCCTCGCCCGTAAGCGACCTTGGCAAGTTAAGGCGAAACCGTTCCTTATACATCATAGTAAATATATAAAGCCTCTTATAAATGATTTTATTCTCACTCCGCCGAGGTTGCGTAGCGGGCGAGGCGCTACATCTTCCAAAATGAACGACTTCGTGTTAATGTTTCAAATCCAATGCCTCGCCCGCTACGCGACCTCGGCAATTTGAGGTGAAATCGTTCCTTGTATATCTTAGTTATTATACAAAGACTCATACAAAACGATTTTATACTCACTCTGCCGAGGTCGCGCAGCGGGCGAGGCGCTACATCTTCCAAAATGAACGACTTCGTGTTAATGTTTCAAATCCAATGCCTCGCCCGCTACGCGACCTCGGCAATTTGAGGCGAAATCGTTCCTTGTATATCTTAGTTATTATACAAAGACTCATACAAAACGATTTTATGCTCACTCCGCCAAGGTCGCGTAGTGAGCGAGGCGCTAGAATCTTCCAAAATTGTAGATTTTATATCAAAATTTCAACTCCTGCGCCTCGCCCGCTTCGCGACCTCGGCGATTTAAAACGAAATCGTTTCTTGTATATCTTAATAAATATATAAAATGTCTTATAAGACGACTTTATTTTCACTCCGCCGAGGTCGCGTAGCGAGCGAGGCGTTACATCTTCCAAAATGAACGATTTCATATTAATATTTCATATCCAGAGTTTCGACCGCAAGCGACTTCGGCGATGTATATCGTTCATTTGATATCTTGACAAATAAATCGTCAATTTTGGAAAATTCGGCGATATATCGGCCGATATATCGTAATAAGGATAATCGTTTATTTGATATCTAAAATTTCTTTTACTTTTGTGCCATTGCATATTTTAAACGAAAAAGATGTAAAGTTGTTACACAACATCAACCCTTCGATAATTAGAATAAAAAATTTTTAATTTAAAGGTTACGGAATAAGACGTAATATGAAAGTATAAAGTATGATAAAAGAATACAAGTTCACACACGTACTTACTGTTATATGATTCGCTTTCCCACTCTTGTATTATGAACTGAAAACGTGACCTGTACTTTACATATGTTCATCGAACGTGATCGGGATTATTAAAATAGGATCTCGCCTATATTCTCGTTCCATTTTCGAACAAAACGAACACCACGTATACATATTGTAAATATACGAATATTCCGAAAATATTTATCCTCTAAAACAACCGTTTATTTTTCTTGTCAACTTCGAAGCGGACCAAAAACAAACTTTGTCCTGATTAATAATCGCGTTATATTTCCACGAGGAAAATTATCGTCTTCTTACGCATTTCTCCAACATTCGTAAAAATTAACTTTCATTTCATCTTAAAACTCTTTTAAATCCGACTGTTTTTCGTGTAAATATTTATTACTTGGATTTCGAAGACGTTTTATTTGTTTACTCAAGATTAGAAATCAATCTTTTTTTCTTCTTCTTCTTTAGATAAGCTATTTTTCGACTATTTCAATAATTTCTTCTTTAATCAAAAACAAAATTATACACTTTTTTATAATTAATCATATTCTTCTTAATATATAATTACAAAAGAAGGATACAAAATTAACATAGAAATGATTTCAATCCACAAATTAACAATCACTCATTTTTATTGCGTTTTATTTCGATTTATTTATAGAGACTAATTTAAGTAGCTTTAAAAAAGCTTTCACTATATCTTTTGAATCCGTCCTAATTATTTTTTCTTTCTCATCTTTAACACCTAAACTAGCAATTTTTCCTTTATCATTAGTGGACGTTGAAGGAATCTGATAATTTATAACATACTCATTTAAAATTTTCTTTTTATCATCTTTTCGAAATCTACTTTTATCTTTTTTAATTTTCTTCTCATCCTCGTCAATTTCAATTTTCGGCAATCCATCTAACAACTCCAAAATTTTCTTCCTCCTTCTTTCGCGTTGACCAGGAGTCAAATTCGGTTTTTTCTTCAACAACTTTCTTTCGAGACTTTTCCTCTTCCGTTCGATTCGTTCAAAATCCGTTTTACATTTTTTTAATTTCAATTCTTTCTTCTTTAACAAATCTTCACTTGAAACGTGCTCGATTTTTTCACGTTCAAAAGCGATTTGAACCCCACGCGATTCTTCGAATTTCGTGTGCACACTTCCTTTAATACAAACCCCATTATCGAATACATCTTCATCGAAAATATCCAAGTTTATTGGGAATGTGTAATCGCTTCCTGCTTGGACCGTTGAATCTTTATAATATTCTTCGTCAACGTAATAATATTTTAAACCTCCCGCCAATTCGATTACGTCATCGCGATTACCGATTGAACACCTAGATGGAGCTAATGCACTTAATGATAATTTTCGATTTCCCGTTAAAGTTTTATGGGCTTCCCCGTAATTCATATAAGAAGTTGTTAATACATTTATTCTCTCCGTCTTTCCATAATTATTATCCTTCATTTTTTGATTCATTTCTTTCGTTATTAATGTACAAGATTTTTTTAGGTTAGCTGTCACTTTTGAATCATTAATTTTTGCATTTGATTTAGAAACATCTTCAATTTTCTTTATTTTACTCAAATCATTTACGTTTTTAGTCAGAATTGGTGGATTTTGTTGTAAATCTTCCAATACTTTAAGAAGAAGATTATGTTTATACATCATTTCTACAAATTCTTTTGGATATTCACTACTTATTCCATCTTTATCTTTTTTAGATTCTACTTGCAATTCTTCGTCAGTTTCATCCTCAAATTCATCTTCAAATTCATTTTCTAATTCATTTTCAAATTCATCTTTACCTTTATCTTTAGCGCCATCTCGTGATTTATTTTCTAACAAATCTCGAGATTTCTTTTTAAATTGCGTCATTTTTAAGTTCTTCTCTTTATCTTGGATATTACGTTGGGATTTTTCTTCGCATTTATCTCGCGATGCCTCTTCAGAGTTTCCTTCAAATTTTAATTTAATAATTATTTACATAATTAATTAAATTGACAATTGAACCTGACACTAATAGATGGCGCTGGTAGCGCCTTTTTTTTAACATTAATTTCATCAAAATTATTTTAATAATTACTTTAAAACTAACATTTTAATCGTTTTCTTACCCCTTGATTTTATTTTCTTAACAGATAAACTCTCAGAGTCTTCTTTTTGTTCTCCTCCACAACATTTATCTCTTGATTTTTGAGAATTTCCTTTCGACGATATTTTCAAAGATTCTTGTAAAGATTTATCGTCAGATTGATGAAGTCCAGTTTGAGAGGTTTTTTCAGACTTTCCAGGTAGCACTTCCTTGGATATTCTTCGGGATTTTAACTCGGAATTATCTCGAATATGTCCGTATTTAGATCCATTTTGAGATTTATCCTTAGAATCGGTTTCAGATTTATCTCGAGATATCTCTTGAAGATTTCCTTAAAATAATATTTAATTATTAATTACACGAAATTATTGGCACAATTAAATTATTTTTTATATTGACAACTGACAACTTTTATATAAAATTTGACGTGCACTCATAGATGGCACCACTTTACATTGATTTTATCGAATCATTTTAAATATAAATTAATCTTTGTTATGATTAATTAAAAACAATATGAAGAAAGCAAGAAAATTTTGGATTCAAATCACATTAAATTTTTTGATTTTATAACTTTTTAATATTTTTATAAAAAATTAGTTCGAAGTTCCCCCGATAGCGTCAGATGGCGCTTTAATCTTTGTTGTGGTTGCGTTATTATTTATTAATTCTTATTTTATCAATAATTATTGTTAATTAATCATAAATCTTTATTCGTAAGTGCTAACAATTTCCTTAATTTATTTATAATCTCATTATATTAGCCTATTTTATTTTTCTTATCGTTTTAGATCCACAATCAATTTTGAGGTTATGTTATGAAGATACAAAATTTCATTTAATAATTACTTAATTCTCAAAAATAATGGATATGTAAGTATATCTTGGATCATTCTTAATGATCATCGTAAATTTAAAGCATAAATCATCGAAATCAATCAAAATATTAATAACAATAATTTAAATCGGAAAAAAAATTTTTGAATCGGAAAAGAAAATTTTAATCCCTCCCATTTAAACTTTAATTCCTAATTACTAACAATTTCCTTAATTTATTTATAATCTTATTATATTAGCCTATTTTATTTTTTTTATCGTTTTAGATCCACAATCAATTTTGAGGTTATGTTATGGAGATACAAAATTTCATTTAATAATTACTTAATTCCCAAAAATTAAGGATAAGTAAGTATATCTTGTATCATTCTTAATGATCATCATAAATTTAAAGCATAAATCATCAAAATCAATCAAAATATTAATAACAATAATTTAAATCGGAAAAAAAAATTTTGAATCGGAAAAGAAAATTTTAATCCCTCCCATTTAAACTTTAATTCGTAATTACTAACAATTTCCTTAATTTATTTATAATCTTATTATATTAGCCTATTTTATTTTTTTTATCGTTTTAGATCCACAATCAATTTTGAGGTTATGTTATGGAGATACAAAATTTCATTTAATAATTACTTAATTCCCAAAAATAACGGATATGTAAGTATATCTTGGATCATTCTTAATGATCATCGTAAATTTAAAGCATAAATGATCAAAATCAATCAAAATATTAATAACAATAATTTAAATCGGAAAAAAAATTTTTGAATCGGAAAAGAAAATTTTAATCCCTCCCATTTAAACTTTAATTTTAATTACTAACAATTTCCTTAATTTATTTATAATCTTATTATATTAGCCTATTTTATTTTTCTTATCGTTTTAGATCCACAATCAATTTTGAGGTTATGTTATGGAGATACAAAATTTCATTTAATAATTACTTAATTCCCAAAAATAACGGATATGTAAGTATATCTTGTATCATTCTTAATGATCATCGTAAATTTAAAGCATAAATCATCAATATCAATCAAAATATTAATAACAATAATTTAAATCGGAAAAAAAATTTTTGAATCGGAAAAGAAAATTTTAATCCCTCCCATTTAAACTTTAATTCCTAATTACTAACAATTTCCTTAATTTATTTATAATCTTATTATATTAGCCTATTTTATTTTTCTTATCGTTTTAGATCCACAATCAATTTTGAGGTTATGTTATGAAGATACAAAATTTCATTTAATAATTACTTAATTCTCAAAAATAATGGATATGTAAGTATATCTTGTACCATTCTTAATGATCATCGTAAATTTAAAGCATAAATCATCAAAATCAATCAAAATATTAATAACAATAATTTAAATCGGAAAAAAACTTTTTGAATCGGAAAAGAAAATTTTAATCCCTCCCATTTAAACTTTAATTTTAATTACTAACAATTTCCTTAATTTATTTATAATCTTATTATATTAGTTATTTTATTTTTCTTATCGTTTTAGATCCACAATCAATTTTGAGGTTATGTTATGGAGATACAAAATTTCATTTAATAATTACTTAATTCCCAAAAATAACGGATATGTAAGTATATCTTGTATCATTCTTAATGATCATCGTAAATTTAAAGCATAAATCATCAATATCAATCAAAATATTAATAACAATAATTTAAATCGGAAAAAAAATTTTTGAATCGGAAAAGAAAATTTTAATCCCTCCCATTTAAACTTTAATTCCTAATTACTAACAATTTCCTTAATTTATTTATAATCTTATTATATTAGCCTATTTTATTTTTCTTATCGTTTTAGATCCACAATCAATTTTGAGGTTATGTTATGAAGATACAAAATTTCATTTAATAATTACTTAATTCTCAAAAATAATGGATATGTAAGTATATCTTGTACCATTCTTAATGATCATCGTAAATTTAAAGCATAAATCATCAAAATCAATCAAAATATTAATAACAATAATTTAAATCGGAAAAAAACTTTTTGAATCGGAAAAGAAAATTTTAATCCCTCCCATTTAAACTTTAATTTTAATTACTAACAATTTCCTTAATTTATTTATAATCTTATTATATTAGTTATTTTATTTTTCTTATCGTTTTAGATCCACAATCAATTTTGAGGTTATGTTATGGAGATACAAAATTTCATTTAATAATTACTTAATTCCCAAAAATAACGGATATGTAAGTATATCTTGTATCATTCTTAATGATCATCGTAAATTTAAAGCATAAATCATCAAAATCAATCAAAATATTAATAACAATAATTTAAATCGGAAAAAAAATTTTTGAATCGGAAAAGAAAATTTTAATCCCTCCCATTTAAACTTTAATTCGTAATTACTAACAATTTCCTTAATTTATTTATAATCTAATTATATTAGTTATTTTATTTTTTTTATCGTTTTAGATCCACAATCAATTTTGAGGTTATGTTATGAAGATATAAAATTTCATTTAATAATTACTTAATTCCCAAAAATTAAGGATATGTAAGTATATCTTGTATCATTCTTAATGATCATCGTAAATTTAAAGCATAAATCATCAAAATCAATCAAAATATTAATAACAATAATTTAAATCGGAAAAAAAATTTTTGAATCGGAAAAGAAAATTTTAATCCCTCCCATTTAAACTTTAATTCATAATTACTAACAATTTCCTTAATTTATTTATAATCTTATTATATTAGCCTATTTTATTTTTCTTATCGTTTTAGATCCACAATCAATTTTGAGGTTATGTTATGGAGATACAAAATTTCATTTAATAATTACTTAATTCTCAAAAATAATGGATATGTAAGTATATCTTGGATCATTCTTAATGATCATCGTAAATTTAAAGCATAAATCATCGAAATCAATCAAAATATTAATAACAATAATTTAAATCGGAAAAAAAATTTTTGAATCGGAAAAGAAAATTTTAATCCCTCCCATTTAAACTTTAATTCCTAATTACTAACAATTTCCTTAATTTATTTATAATCTTATTATATTAGCCTATTTTATTTTTCTTATCGTTTTAGATCCACAATCAATTTTGAGGTTATGTTATGAAGATACAAAATTTCATTTAATAATTACTTAATTCTCAAAAATAATGGATATGTAAGTATATCTTGTACCATTCTTAATGATCATCGTAAATTTAAAGCATAAATCATCAAAATCAATCAAAATATTAATAACAATAATTTAAATCGGAAAAAAACTTTTTGAATCGGAAAAGAAAATTTTAATCCCTCCCATTTAAACTTTAATTTTAATTACTAACAATTTCCTTAATTTATTTATAATCTTATTATATTAGTTATTTTATTTTTCTTATCGTTTTAGATCCACAATCAATTTTGAGGTTATGTTATGGAGATACAAAATTTCATTTAATAATTACTTAATTCCCAAAAATAACGGATATGTAAGTATATCTTGTATCATTCTTAATGATCATCGTAAATTTAAAGCATAAATCATCAATATCAATCAAAATATTAATAACAATAATTTAAATCGGAAAAAAAATTTTTGAATCGGAAAAGAAAATTTTAATCCCTCCCATTTAAACTTTAATTCCTAATTACTAACAATTTCCTTAATTTATTTATAATCTTATTATATTAGCCTATTTTATTTTTCTTATCGTTTTAGATCCACAATCAATTTTGAGGTTATGTTATGAAGATACAAAATTTCATTTAATAATTACTTAATTCTCAAAAATAATGGATATGTAAGTATATCTTGTACCATTCTTAATGATCATCGTAAATTTAAAGCATAAATCATCAAAATCAATCAAAATATTAATAACAATAATTTAAATCGGAAAAAAACTTTTTGAATCGGAAAAGAAAATTTTAATCCCTCCCATTTAAACTTTAATTTTAATTACTAACAATTTCCTTAATTTATTTATAATCTTATTATATTAGTTATTTTATTTTTCTTATCGTTTTAGATCCACAATCAATTTTGAGGTTATGTTATGGAGATACAAAATTTCATTTAATAATTACTTAATTCCCAAAAATAACGGATATGTAAGTATATCTTGTATCATTCTTAATGATCATCGTAAATTTAAAGCATAAATCATCAAAATCAATCAAAATATTAATAACAATAATTTAAATCGGAAAAAAAATTTTTGAATCGGAAAAGAAAATTTTAATCCCTCCCATTTAAACTTTAATTCGTAATTACTAACAATTTCCTTAATTTATTTATAATCTAATTATATTAGTTATTTTATTTTTTTTATCGTTTTAGATCCACAATCAATTTTGAGGTTATGTTATGAAGATATAAAATTTCATTTAATAATTACTTAATTCCCAAAAATTAAGGATATGTAAGTATATCTTGTATCATTCTTAATGATCATCGTAAATTTAAAGCATAAATCATCAAAATCAATCAAAATATTAATAACAATAATTTAAATCGGAAAAAAAATTTTTGAATCGGAAAAGAAAATTTTAATCCCTCCCATTTAAACTTTAATTCATAATTACTAACAATTTCCTTAATTTATTTATAATCTTATTATATTAGCCTATTTTATTTTTCTTATCGTTTTAGATCCACAATCAATTTTGAGGTTATGTTATGGAGATACAAAATTTCATTTAATAATTACTTAATTCTCAAAAATAATGGATATGTAAGTATATCTTGGATCATTCTTAATGATCATCGTAAATTTAAAGCATAAATCATCGAAATCAATCAAAATATTAATAACAATAATTTAAATCGGAAAAAAAATTTTTGAATCGGAAAAGAAAATTTTAATCCCTCCCATTTAAACTTTAATTCCTAATTACTAACAATTTCCTTAATTTATTTATAATCTTATTATATTAGCCTATTTTATTTTTCTTATCGTTTTAGATCCACAATCAATTTTGAGGTTATGTTATGGAGATACAAAATTTCATTTAATAATTACTTAATTCTCAAAAATAATGGATATGTAAGTATATCTTGTATCATTCTTAATGATCATCGTAAATTTAAAGCATAAATCATCAAAATCAATCAAAATATTAATAACAATAATTTAAATCGGAAAAAAAATTTTTGAATCGGAAAAGAAAATTTTAATCCCTCCCATTTAAACTTTAATTCCTAATTACTAACAATTTCCTTAATTTATTTATAATCTTATTATATTAGCATATTTTATTTTTCTTATCGTTTTAGATCCACAATCAATTTTGAGGTTATGTTATGGAGATACAAAATTTCATTTAATAATTACTTAATTCTCAAAAATAATGGATATGTAAGTATATCTTGGATCATTCTTAATGATCATCGTAAATTTAAAGCATAAATCATCAAAATCAATCAAAATATTAATAACAATAATTTAAATCGGAAAAAAAATTTTTGAATCAGAAAAGAAAATTTTAATCCCTCCCATTTAAACTTTAATTTTAATTACTAACAATTTCCTTAATTTATTTATAATCTTATTATATTAGTTATTTTATTTTTCTTATCGTTTTAGATCCACAATCAATTTTGAGGTTATGTTATGGAGATACAAAATTTCATTTAATAATTACTTAATTCCCAAAAATAACGGATATGTAAGTATATCTTGGATCATTCTTAATGATCATCGTAAATTTAAAGCATAAATCATCAAAATCAATCAAAATATTAATAACAATAATTTAAATCGGAAAAAAAAATTTTGAATCGGAAAAGAAAATTTTAATCCCTCCCATTTAAACTTTAATTCGTAATTACTAACAATTTCCTTAATTTATTTATAATCTAATTATATTAGTTATTTTATTTTTTTTATCGTTTTAGATCCACAATCAATTTTGAGGTTATGTTATGGAGATACAAAATTTCATTTAATAATTACTTAATTCCCAAAAATAACGGATATGTAAGTATATCTTGGATCATTCTTAATGATCATCGTAAATTTAAAGCATAAATCATCAAAATCAATCAAAATATTAATAACAATAATTTAAATCGGAAAAAAAAATTTTGAATCGGAAAAGAAAATTTTAATCCCTCCCATTTAAACTTTAATTCGTAATTACTAACAATTTCCTTAATTTATTTATAATCTAATTATATTAGTTATTTTATTTTTTTTATCGTTTTAGATCCACAATCAATTTTGAGGTTATGTTATGGAGATACAAAATTTCATTTAATAATTACTTAATTCCCAAAAATAACGGATATGTAAGTATATCTTGGATCATTCTTAATGATCATCGTAAATTTAAAGCATAAATCATCAAAATCAATCAAAATATTAATAACAATAATTTAAATCGGAAAAAAAAATTTTGAATCGGAAAAGAAAATTTTAATCCCTCCCATTTAAACTTTAATTCGTAATTACTAACAATTTCCTTAATTTATTTATAATCTAATTATATTAGTTATTTTATTTTTTTTATCGTTTTAGATCCACAATCAATTTTGAGGTTATGTTATGGAGATACAAAATTTCATTTAATAATTACTTAATTCCCAAAAATAACGGATATGTAAGTATATCTTGGATCATTCTTAATGATCATCGTAAATTTAAAGCATAAATCATCAAAATCAATCAAAATATTAATAACAATAATTTAAATCGGAAAAAAAAATTTTGAATCGGAAAAGAAAATTTTAATCCCTCCCATTTAAACTTTAATTCGTAATTACTAACAATTTCCTTAATTTATTTATAATCTTATTATATTAGCCTATTTTATTTTTCTTATCGTTTTAGATCCACAATCAATTTTGAGGTTATGTTATGGAGATACAAAATTTCATTTAATAATTACTTAATTCTCAAAAATAATGGATATGTAAGTATATCTTGGATCATTCTTAATGATCATCGTAAATTTAAAGCATAAATCATCGAAATCAATCAAAATATTAATAACAATAATTTAAATCGGAAAAAAAATTTTTGAATCGGAAAAGAAAATTTTAATCCCTCCCATTTAAACTTTAATTCGTAATTACTAACAATTTCCTTAATTTATTTATAATCTAATTATATTAGTTATTTTATTTTTTTTATCGTTTTAGATCCACAATCAATTTTGAGGTTATGTTATGGAGATACAAAATTTCATTTAATAATTACTTAATTCCCAAAAATAACGGATATGTAAGTATATCTTGGATCATTCTTAATGATCATCGTAAATTTAAAGCATAAATCATCAAAATCAATCAAAATATTAATAACAATAATTTAAATCGGAAAAAAAAATTTTGAATCGGAAAAGAAAATTTTAATCCCTCCCATTTAAACTTTAATTCGTAATTACTAACAATTTCCTTAATTTATTTATAATCTAATTATATTAGTTATTTTATTTTTTTTATCGTTTTAGATCCACAATCAATTTTGAGGTTATGTTATGGAGATACAAAATTTCATTTAATAATTACTTAATTCCCAAAAATAACGGATATGTAAGTATATCTTGGATCATTCTTAATGATCATCGTAAATTTAAAGCATAAATCATCAAAATCAATCAAAATATTAATAACAATAATTTAAATCGGAAAAAAAAATTTTGAATCGGAAAAGAAAATTTTAATCCCTCCCATTTAAACTTTAATTCGTAATTACTAACAATTTCCTTAATTTATTTATAATCTAATTATATTAGTTATTTTATTTTTTTTATCGTTTTAGATCCACAATCAATTTTGAGGTTATGTTATGGAGATACAAAATTTCATTTAATAATTACTTAATTCCCAAAAATAACGGATATGTAAGTATATCTTGGATCATTCTTAATGATCATCGTAAATTTAAAGCATAAATCATCAAAATCAATCAAAATATTAATAACAATAATTTAAATCGGAAAAAAAAATTTTGAATCGGAAAAGAAAATTTTAATCCCTCCCATTTAAACTTTAATTCGTAATTACTAACAATTTCCTTAATTTATTTATAATCTAATTATATTAGTTATTTTATTTTTTTTATCGTTTTAGATCCACAATCAATTTTGAGGTTATGTTATGGAGATACAAAATTTCATTTAATAATTACTTAATTCCCAAAAATAACGGATATGTAAGTATATCTTGGATCATTCTTAATGATCATCGTAAATTTAAAGCATAAATCATCAAAATCAATCAAAATATTAATAACAATAATTTAAATCGGAAAAAAAAATTTTGAATCGGAAAAGAAAATTTTAATCCCTCCCATTTAAACTTTAATTCGTAATTACTAACAATTTCCTTAATTTATTTATAATCTTATTATATTAGCCTATTTTATTTTTCTTATCGTTTTAGATCCACAATCAATTTTGAGGTTATGTTATGGAGATACAAAATTTCATTTAATAATTACTTAATTCTCAAAAATAATGGATATGTAAGTATATCTTGGATCATTCTTAATGATCATCGTAAATTTAAAGCATAAATCATCGAAATCAATCAAAATATTAATAACAATAATTTAAATCGGAAAAAAAATTTTTGAATCGGAAAAGAAAATTTTAATCCCTCCCATTTAAACTTTAATTCGTAATTACTAACAATTTCCTTAATTTATTTATAATCTAATTATATTAGTTATTTTATTTTTTTTATCGTTTTAGATCCACAATCAATTTTGAGGTTATGTTATGGAGATACAAAATTTCATTTAATAATTACTTAATTCCCAAAAATAACGGATATGTAAGTATATCTTGGATCATTCTTAATGATCATCGTAAATTTAAAGCATAAATCATCAAAATCAATCAAAATATTAATAACAATAATTTAAATCGGAAAAAAAAATTTTGAATCGGAAAAGAAAATTTTAATCCCTCCCATTTAAACTTTAATTCGTAATTACTAACAATTTCCTTAATTTATTTATAATCTAATTATATTAGTTATTTTATTTTTTTTATCGTTTTAGATCCACAATCAATTTTGAGGTTATGTTATGGAGATACAAAATTTCATTTAATAATTACTTAATTCCCAAAAATAACGGATATGTAAGTATATCTTGGATCATTCTTAATGATCATCGTAAATTTAAAGCATAAATCATCAAAATCAATCAAAATATTAATAACAATAATTTAAATCGGAAAAAAAAATTTTGAATCGGAAAAGAAAATTTTAATCCCTCCCATTTAAACTTTAATTCGTAATTACTAACAATTTCCTTAATTTATTTATAATCTAATTATATTAGTTATTTTATTTTTTTTATCGTTTTAGATCCACAATCAATTTTGAGGTTATGTTATGGAGATACAAAATTTCATTTAATAATTACTTAATTCCCAAAAATAACGGATATGTAAGTATATCTTGGATCATTCTTAATGATCATCGTAAATTTAAAGCATAAATCATCAAAATCAATCAAAATATTAATAACAATAATTTAAATCGGAAAAAAAAATTTTGAATCGGAAAAGAAAATTTTAATCCCTCCCATTTAAACTTTAATTCGTAATTACTAACAATTTCCTTAATTTATTTATAATCTTATTATATTAGCCTATTTTATTTTTCTTATCGTTTTAGATCCACAATCAATTTTGAGGTTATGTTATGGAGATACAAAATTTCATTTAATAATTACTTAATTCTCAAAAATAATGGATATGTAAGTATATCTTGGATCATTCTTAATGATCATCGTAAATTTAAAGCATAAATCATCGAAATCAATCAAAATATTAATAACAATAATTTAAATCGGAAAAAAAATTTTTGAATCGGAAAAGAAAATTTTAATCCCTCCCATTTAAACTTTAATTCGTAATTACTAACAATTTCCTTAATTTATTTATAATCTAATTATATTAGTTATTTTATTTTTTTTATCGTTTTAGATCCACAATCAATTTTGAGGTTATGTTATGGAGATACAAAATTTCATTTAATAATTACTTAATTCCCAAAAATAACGGATATGTAAGTATATCTTGGATCATTCTTAATGATCATCGTAAATTTAAAGCATAAATCATCAAAATCAATCAAAATATTAATAACAATAATTTAAATCGGAAAAAAAAATTTTGAATCGGAAAAGAAAATTTTAATCCCTCCCATTTAAACTTTAATTCGTAATTACTAACAATTTCCTTAATTTATTTATAATCTTATTATATTAGCCTATTTTATTTTTCTTATCGTTTTAGATCCACAATCAATTTTGAGGTTATGTTATGGAGATACAAAATTTCATTTAATAATTACTTAATTCTCAAAAATAATGGATATGTAAGTATATCTTGGATCATTCTTAATGATCATCGTAAATTTAAAGCATAAATCATCGAAATCAATCAAAATATTAATAACAATAATTTAAATCGGAAAAAAAATTTTTGAATCGGAAAAGAAAATTTTAATCCCTCCCATTTAAACTTTAATTCGTAATTACTAACAATTTCCTTAATTTATTTATAATCTAATTATATTAGTTATTTTATTTTTTTTATCGTTTTAGATCCACAATCAATTTTGAGGTTATGTTATGGAGATACAAAATTTCATTTAATAATTACTTAATTCCCAAAAATAACGGATATGTAAGTATATCTTGGATCATTCTTAATGATCATCGTAAATTTAAAGCATAAATCATCAAAATCAATCAAAATATTAATAACAATAATTTAAATCGGAAAAAAAAATTTTGAATCGGAAAAGAAAATTTTAATCCCTCCCATTTAAACTTTAATTCGTAATTACTAACAATTTCCTTAATTTATTTATAATCTTATTATATTAGCCTATTTTATTTTTCTTATCGTTTTAGATCCACAATCAATTTTGAGGTTATGTTATGGAGATACAAAATTTCATTTAATAATTACTTAATTCTCAAAAATAATGGATATGTAAGTATATCTTGGATCATTCTTAATGATCATCGTAAATTTAAAGCATAAATCATCGAAATCAATCAAAATATTAATAACAATAATTTAAATCGGAAAAAAAATTTTTGAATCGGAAAAGAAAATTTTAATCCCTCCCATTTAAACTTTAATTCGTAATTACTAACAATTTCCTTAATTTATTTATAATCTAATTATATTAGTTATTTTATTTTTTTTATCGTTTTAGATCCACAATCAATTTTGAGGTTATGTTATGGAGATACAAAATTTCATTTAATAATTACTTAATTCCCAAAAATAACGGATATGTAAGTATATCTTGGATCATTCTTAATGATCATCGTAAATTTAAAGCATAAATCATCAAAATCAATCAAAATATTAATAACAATAATTTAAATCGGAAAAAAAAATTTTGAATCGGAAAAGAAAATTTTAATCCCTCCCATTTAAACTTTAATTCGTAATTACTAACAATTTCCTTAATTTATTTATAATCTTATTATATTAGCCTATTTTATTTTTCTTATCGTTTTAGATCCACAATCAATTTTGAGGTTATGTTATGGAGATACAAAATTTCATTTAATAATTACTTAATTCTCAAAAATAATGGATATGTAAGTATATCTTGGATCATTCTTAATGATCATCGTAAATTTAAAGCATAAATCATCGAAATCAATCAAAATATTAATAACAATAATTTAAATCGGAAAAAAAAATTTTGAATCGGAAAAGAAAATTTTAATCCCTCCCATTTAAACTTTAATTCGTAATTACTAACAATTTCCTTAATTTATTTATAATCTAATTATATTAGTTATTTTATTTTTTTTATCGTTTTAGATCCACAATCAATTTTGAGGTTATGTTATGGAGATACAAAATTTCATTTAATAATTACTTAATTCCCAAAAATAACGGATATGTAAGTATATCTTGGATCATTCTTAATGATCATCGTAAATTTAAAGCATAAATCATCAAAATCAATCAAAATATTAATAACAATAATTTAAATCGGAAAAAAAAATTTTGAATCGGAAAAGAAAATTTTAATCCCTCCCATTTAAACTTTAATTCGTAATTACTAACAATTTCCTTAATTTATTTATAATCTTATTATATTAGCCTATTTTATTTTTCTTATCGTTTTAGATCCACAATCAATTTTGAGGTTATGTTATGGAGATACAAAATTTCATTTAATAATTACTTAATTCTCAAAAATAATGGATATGTAAGTATATCTTGGATCATTCTTAATGATCATCGTAAATTTAAAGCATAAATCATCGAAATCAATCAAAATATTAATAACAATAATTTAAATCGGAAAAAAAATTTTTGAATCGGAAAAGAAAATTTTAATCCCTCCCATTTAAACTTTAATTCGTAATTACTAACAATTTCCTTAATTTATTTATAATCTAATTATATTAGTTATTTTATTTTTTTTATCGTTTTAGATCCACAATCAATTTTGAGGTTATGTTATGGAGATACAAAATTTCATTTAATAATTACTTAATTCCCAAAAATAACGGATATGTAAGTATATCTTGGATCATTCTTAATGATCATCGTAAATTTAAAGCATAAATCATCAAAATCAATCAAAATATTAATAACAATAATTTAAATCGGAAAAAAAAATTTTGAATCGGAAAAGAAAATTTTAATCCCTCCCATTTAAACTTTAATTCGTAATTACTAACAATTTCCTTAATTTATTTATAATCTTATTATATTAGCCTATTTTATTTTTCTTATCGTTTTAGATCCACAATCAATTTTGAGGTTATGTTATGGAGATACAAAATTTCATTTAATAATTACTTAATTCTCAAAAATAATGGATATGTAAGTATATCTTGGATCATTCTTAATGATCATCGTAAATTTAAAGCATAAATCATCGAAATCAATCAAAATATTAATAACAATAATTTAAATCGGAAAAAAAATTTTTGAATCGGAAAAGAAAATTTTAATCCCTCCCATTTAAACTTTAATTCGTAATTACTAACAATTTCCTTAATTTATTTATAATCTAATTATATTAGTTATTTTATTTTTTTTATCGTTTTAGATCCACAATCAATTTTGAGGTTATGTTATGGAGATACAAAATTTCATTTAATAATTACTTAATTCCCAAAAATAACGGATATGTAAGTATATCTTGGATCATTCTTAATGATCATCGTAAATTTAAAGCATAAATCATCAAAATCAATCAAAATATTAATAACAATAATTTAAATCGGAAAAAAAAATTTTGAATCGGAAAAGAAAATTTTAATCCCTCCCATTTAAACTTTAATTCGTAATTACTAACAATTTCCTTAATTTATTTATAATCTAATTATATTAGTTATTTTATTTTTTTTATCGTTTTAGATCCACAATCAATTTTGAGGTTATGTTATGGAGATACAAAATTTCATTTAATAATTACTTAATTCCCAAAAATAACGGATATGTAAGTATATCTTGTATCATTCTTAATGATCATCGTAAATTTAAAGCATAAATCATCAAAATCAATCAAAATATTAATAACAATAATTTAAATCGGAAAAAAAATTTTTGAATCGGAAAAGAAAATTTTAATCCCTCCCATTTAAACTTTAATTTTAATTACTAACAATTTCCTTAATTTATTTATAATCTTATTATATTAGCCTATTTTATTTTTCTTATCGTTTTAGATCCACAATCAATTTTGAGGTTATGTTATGAAGATACAAAATTTCATTTAATAATTACTTAATTCCCAAAAATAACGGATATGTAAGTATATCTTGGATCATTCTTAATGATCATCGTAAATTTAAAGCATAAATCATCAAAATCAATCAAAATATTAATAACAATAATTTAAATCGGAAAATAAAATTTTGAATCGGAAAAGAAAATTTTAAATCGGAGATAAAAATCTCCTTTTTAATGAGTCATTTTAATGAGTCATTTTAATAAAAATTTACTTCCTTACCGTTTGATTTTAATTTTTCAGCGGATAAACTCCCATAATCATCTTTTCGCTCTTTCCCATGACATTTTTCCTCCACTTTTTGAGACGATTTATCTTTATACAATATTTTATGAGATTCTCGCTCAGATTTACCATCTTCAATTTTCTCGGATAACATTTCTTTAGAAATTATTCCCGATTTTCTATCATTTTGATCCTCACTTTGTGATTTTTCTTTAATAATTTTTTTCACTTCATCATGATTTATCCGTTTAGATTCATCCCCAAATTTTTTTTTATTTAAATCATCTTCAGATTCACTGAAAGAATCATCTTCAGAATCATCATTAGAATCATTAAGCGATTCAGCTTCAGAATCATGAGACATTTCTGAAGATTTTTTTGATATAATTTCGTTTGAAATTCGTTGAGAGATAACTTTTAATCTTAATTGAGATATTTTTCGGAGTTTATCTCCTTCAAGGTTAACATTTTCGTTGGATTTTGATTGTTTTTGAGATAATTTATTCGTTCTAAACCCCCGATACATATCGTAATATCCCGTTTCGGGTTTCTTTGGATAAAATTTTTTTTGAAGTACCGGAATTTTTGATTCAACATAATTCTTTGTGTTCAAATCTTTATGGCCACTCCCCAACGGCGACTCCAACAATTTTTTAACATAATTTAATTCCTCAACGGTAAATTCCCCCGATTTCGTTTTATTTTCTTCAATTTCCTGCATCGAACTCGATTTATCCACAAATTTAACCGAAGATGTAGCAATGAAAGCATCTTTTTGTTGGATCAATTCGATCGTGTTAACCTCCACGTCTTTTAAAACGGGATTAACGTCTTTAATCGGCAACGGAATTCTATCCATAAGAGAAAATAAAATTTCTTTAACCATATCAACATCAAATTCATATTTCGGGTGGATAAAATCCTCGGAATCAACCGAAGAAGATAGCTCAGGCGATTGGGGGATACGAATTATCGAGTAAATACTCGAATTTGATTTTAAATTGGATTTTTTTGGGGGTTTCGTCGGCTCGGTTGAGGCGTCCATTCGTTTTTTCCGTTTTAATATCGGAATCGAACGTTTTATTTTTTTGAAATAATTTGAATTGTTATGAAAATATTGAATTTGGCAATCATTAATTGATATCATTTTCGATGTTGACTCAGTTTCGATGTTACTCCAAGATGAGTCGTTTGAATTCCCAAAAATCGAATTTGTTATAATCGTATAAGATGATTTAAAAAATTTTTCATCATTCAAACTCGATTTGCCCCTTAATTGAGTAAAATTCTCGATTATATTAACGAATTGGTTTGATTTTTGAAATGGGAAAAGAACTTCCAGTTCGATTTTGGATGGTTTGGGGTGTTGCATATCAATTGATGTACTTTTATTAACGCATTTTTTCATCTTTTTCATTTTATTTTCATCAATTTGAAAATTTTTATTAACACATTTTGTGCCATTTAGTTTGAATTTTTCGTCTACGTTGCAAATAAACGTGCAACATTTTTCATCTTTATTTGAAATATTTCCACAACAAATCTCTTCATTCTTTGTTTTGTTATCATTTTTTAAATCGCCTTGAACGCCGGCTTCGCTCACCTCTTTAATTTCTTTCTTCCTCCTTTCATTTTTCTTAAATTTATTGACTAATATTGAAACGTCGATTGGAATTTTTTTCCTCCTCATCTTTTTCTTCAACAATTTCATTCTTTTCCTAACCAATTCTTCCTTTTCCCATTCGATGTCTTCCTGTTTTATTTGCTTTTCTTGTTTCCTCCATTGCGCGTCTTGTTTCTTCAGGGACCGTTCCAATCGAGCCACTCTTTTCGTTTTGCACTCTGCTTTACAACTTTTTGGCGACTTTTTTAATATTTTATCGACCGCCTTTTCCTCTTGCCTCCTCTTTTTATCCTCTAAAACGCCAATTTTTTCCCTCAGCCTCCCATCATCTCTCGGATAAGTCCTATTTAACCTAATTTTTTTACTTTTCTCGTCATCATCTCCGGAAACTTCCGATAAAAACTCTTCGCAACATTTCGGATAAGTAACATTACTCCTTTTAAATTTCCTTCTTTTCACCCTCCCCGACCCAATACTTTCCAAAGCTCTTTTCAAGGCCGATGGTGGGGCAAAATCCATCCGGTTTTTGCGGTACGAAATCTTCAATTGACTAACAGCTTCTTTATTGCTCACCGATTTTAAAGTAGAACTAAATCGGACGCAATCGCAAAACTCATCCTCAGCACTTAACAAGTTCCTTTTACTCCTCGGAAGATAAATAATATGTTGTAACGGCTCACTCAAAGGAATCGGGACCGGGAAAATCGGCGAAAGCTCGGGGAAAGGTTGAAAATCGGGCAAAGATTCCCACTCCCGAACCGCTCGTTCATCAATATCCGAATCAACCGATTGCAAAGAGTCCGTATGTAGCGATATATCGGAAAAACTCGGTTCTATTAAAAGCTTTCGTCTTCGTTTCGTGCCAGTTCCATCATCTGATTCTTCTTCTTGGATTGAATGGGTCGTTTTTAACAAATCGTCCGGCTCGCTTAATTTTTCTTCTTCAATCGGGGCGGGAATAAAAGCATCCTCGGTCATATCTTTAATTAATCGTTGTTCCCTCGGGCTTATCTCGATTATATATTTATCACAAGCCCAACAATGAAGAATTTTTTCAAATTTTTGAGGGTCCAAATGCCCCTCATCCAATGTGTCATCGTTTAAATATTCTAATTCTCTCATACAAACCTCACGGTCAGGAATATCCATTTGTAACTAAAATTTTAACTTAAAAAAAATTAAATTTATTATTTTTTTAAATAATACATACCACTGAACTATCTCGATAAACTTTAATCCCAACGTTAGTTTGCAACGTTGGAATTCCGGGCGGTTTTAATCTTCGACACCAATCCAACATTGGTATTAAAGGGGTGATTTTTTCTTTGGGCGCAGCTCTTCTCAACCCTCCCCTCAACGCCATATACCTTTTATAAGCCAAAAAGAGCCGATCAGAATAAATATGCGAATTAGGATACATCTGCTTCGGGTCCGTAACCCCATCTCGATCTTTAAGATTATCCAATTCTTCATTGACGTTATAAACTTGCAAAGTCGTTTGAAACGGGGTGTAATGAGTGTCCGGGAATAAATTCTCATTTTTCTTCGAGTACAATTCGATCAATTCGGTTAAAGATAATTTGCTGTTCGGTTCTTGTTGATGGAAAGTCTCAAATTTTTGTTTAAACCAAAATTGATTTTTCAACGAGTTATTTTGGATTCCTTTCGTTTTTGATTTTATAAATTTCGGGATTACTCTCAATTTATTTTTTATTGCGTTAAAAGCTGATGTTAATTCTAAAATTAAAATTAATATTCAGTTGGATTTAATATAAAACAACGGCAAAAGATGATGAAGTGAGTTCAATTAGACAGGATGGAATGTTAAATGGGACATACAAAAAAGAATAATCATAGAAAAGGTTCTTATTGTGCTTGCCAAAAATATTGATTACTATTTTGAGAACGTAGAGATCATGCGTATTTTGTAAATTGCAAAGGTTAAATTTTAACCTTTGCAATTTGTTGAATGTGGCAAGAATATGCAATAATAATTTGGTTTGAAAGAGACGAAAAAAAGCGAAAAAAGCTCAAAGAAATAAGTATCTATAATTTTTCAGATGAGCTTCGATAAAAGAAGATTAATATAGGTTGGATTGCATAACGTGATCCAACCTAATCATGATGACGATCAAGGTATTGATGAGGTTTTAACCCAACCCATCTTCTTGTTCGTGGTTCACTTGAAAAATTGTACTTTTGGTTCCTCATCATCCTCATCAAGTTTTGGTTGGGTTGGATCCTTACTTTGATGAGGATTGAGGTATTGTTGAGGTTTTGTCCAACCCAATCTAATTAAATCTTGATGAGGATCAAGATAATGATGAGGTTTTATCCAACCCAACCCAACCAATCTTCGTTTATCGTGGTTTAACTGAAAAATTGTACTTTTGGTTGGATAAAACCTCATCAATTCCTTGATCCTCATCAAGTGAGGAGCCTCATCAAGATTTGATTAGGTTGGATCGTTACTTTGATGAGGATTGAGGTATTGTTGAGGTTTTATCCAACCCAATCCAACTAAATCCTGATGAGAATCAAGATATTGACGAGGTTTTATCCAACCCAACCAAACTTCTTTTATCGTGATTCAATTGAAAAATTGTACTTTTGGTTAGATAAAACCTCATCAATTCTTTGATTCTCATCAAGATTTGATTGGGTTGGATCATTACTTTGATGAGGATTGAGGTTTTGTTGGCGTTTTATCCAACCCAATCCAATCAAATCTTGATGAGGATCAAGATATTGATGAGGTTTTATCCAACGCAACCCAACCAATCTTCTTTTATCGTGGTTTAACTGAAAAATTGTACTTTTGGTTGGATAAAACCTGATCAATTCCTTGATCCTCATCAAGTGAGGAGCCTCATTAAGGTTTGATTGGGTTGGATCGTTACTTTGATGAGGATTGAGGTTTTGTTGAGGTTTAATCCAACCCAATCCAATCAAATCTTGATGAGGATCAAGATATTGATGAGGTTTTATCCAACCCAACCCAACCAAACTTCTTTTATCGTGGTTCAATTG
Organism: Onthophagus sagittarius; assembly: GCA_036711965.1. Taxonomy (NCBI): domain Eukaryota; kingdom Metazoa; phylum Arthropoda; class Insecta; order Coleoptera; family Scarabaeidae; genus Onthophagus; species Onthophagus sagittarius. Next base: position 15,641,247 of record JASERS010000008.1, read on the forward strand.
AAAAATTGTACTTTTGGTTGGATAAAACCTCATCAATACCTTGATCCTCATCAAGTGAGGAGCCTCATCAAGGTGTGGTTGGATTGGATTGTTACTTTGATGAGGATTAAGGTTTTACCCAACCCAATCTAATCAAATCTTGATGAGGATCAAGATATTGATGAGGTTTTATCCAAACCAACCCAACCCAACCAATCTTCTTTTATCGTGGTTCAACTGAAAAATTGTACTTTTGGTTGGATAAAACCTCATCAATACCTTGATCCTCATCAAGTGAGGAGCCTCATCAAGGTTTGATTGGGTTGGATCGTTACTTTGATGAGGATTGAGGTTTTGTTGAGGTTTTATCCAACACAATCCAACCAAATCTTGATGAGGGTCAAGATATTCATGAGGTTTTATCCAACCCAACTCAACCAATCTTCCTTTATCGTGGTTTAACTGAAAAATTGTACTTTTGGTTGGATAAAACCTCATCAATACCTTGATCTTCATCAAGTGAGGAGCCTCATCAAGGTTTGATTGGGTTGGATCGTTACTTTGATGAGGATTGAGGTTTTGTTGAGGTATTATCCAACCCAATCCAATCAAATCTTGATGAGGATCAAGATATTGATCAGGTTTTATCCAACGCAACCCAACCAATCTTCTTTTATCGTGGTTTAACTGAAAAATTGTACTTTTGGTTGGATAAAACCTCATCAATTCCTTGATCCTCATCAAGTGAGGAGTCTCATCAAATCTTGGTTGGCTTGGATATTTACTTTGATGAGGATTGAAGTATTGTTGAGGTTTTATCCAAACCAATCCAATCAAATCTTGATGAGGATCAAGATATTGATGAGGTTTTATCCAACCCAACTCAACCAATCTTCTTTTATCATGGTTCAACTGAAAAATTGTACTTTTGGTTGGATAAAACCTCATCAATACCTTGATTCTCATCAAGTGAGGAGCCTCATCAAGGTTTGATTGGGTTGGATCGTTACTTTGATGAGGATTGAGGTTTTATCCAACCCAATCCAATCAAATCTTGATGAGGATCAAGATATTGATGAGGTTTTATCCAAACCAACCCAACCCAACCAAACTTCTTTTATCGTGGTTCAACTGAAAAATTGTACTTTTGGTTGGATAAAACCTCATCAATACCTTGATCTTCATCAAGTGAGGAGCCTCATCAAGGTTTGATTGGGTTGGATCGTTACTTTGATGAGGATTGAAGTTTTGTTGAGGTTTTATCCAACCCAATCCAACTAAATCTTGATGAGGATCAAGATATTGACGAGGTTTTATCCAACGCAACCTAACCAATCTTCCTTTATCGTGGTTTAACTGAAAAATTGTACTTTTGGTTGGATAAAACCTCATCAATTCCTTGATTCTCATCAAGGTTTGATTGAGTTGGATCGTTACTTTGATGAGGATTGAGGCATTGTTGACGTTTTATCCAACCAAATCTTGATGAGGATCAAGATATTGATGAGGTTTTATCCAACGCAACCCAACCAATGTTCCTTTATCGTGATTCAACTGAAAAATTGTACTTTTGGTTGGATAAAACCTCATCAATACCTTGATCCTCATCAAGTGAGGAGCCTCATCAAGGTTTGATTGGATTGGATCGTTACTTTGATGAGGATTGAGGTTTTGTTGTGGTTTTATCCAACCCAATCCAATTAAATCTTGATGAGGATCAAGATATTGATGAGGTTTTATCCAACCTAACCCAACCAATCTTCTTTTATCGTGGTTCAACTAAAAAATTGTACTTTTGGTTGGATAAAACCTGATCAATTCCCTGATCCTCATCAAGTGAGGAGCCTCATCAAGATTTGATTAGGTTGGATTGTTACTTTGATGAGGATTGAGGTATTGTTGAGGTTTTATCCAACCCAATCCAACTAAATCCTGATGAGAATCAAGATATTGATGAGGTTTTATCCAACCCAACCCAACCAAACTTCTTTTATCGTGGTTCAATTGAAAAATTGTACTTTTGGTTGGATAAAACCTCATCAATTCTTTGATTCTCATCAAGATTTGGTTGGGTTGGATCGTTACTTTGATGAGGATTGAAGTATTGTTGAGGTTTTATCCTACCCAATCCAACCAAATCTTCGTTTATCGTGGTTTAACTGAAAAATTGTACTTTTGGTTGGATAAAACCTCATCAATACCTTGATCCCCATCAAGTGAGGAGCCTCATCAAGGTTTGGTTGGGTTGGATCGTTACTTTGATGAGGATTGAGGTTTTGTTGAGGTTTTATCCAACCCAATCCAATCAAATCTTGATGAGGATCAAGATATTGATGAGGTTTTATCCAACCCAACCCAACCAAACTTCTTTTATCGTGGTTCAATTGAAAAATTGTACTTTTGGTTGGATAAAACCTCATCAATACCTTGATCCTCATCAAGTGAGGAGCCTCATCAAGGTGTGGTTGGATTGGATTGTTACTTTGATGAGGATTAAGGTTTTACCCAACCCAATCTAATCAAATCTTGATGAGGATCAAGATATTGATGAGGTTTTATCCAAACCAACCCAACCCAACCAATCTTCTTTTATCGTGGTTCAACTGAAAAATTGTACTTTTGGTTGGATAAAACCTCATCAATACCTTGATCCTCATCAAGTGAGGAGCCTCATCAAGGTTTGATTGGGTTGGATCGTTACTTTGATGAGGATTGAGGTTTTGTTGAGGTTTTATCCAACACAATCCAACCAAATCTTGATGAGGGTCAAGATATTCATGAGGTTTTATCCAACCCAACTCAACCAATCTTCCTTTATCGTGGTTTAACTGAAAAATTGTACTTTTGGTTGGATAAAACCTCATCAATACCTTGATCTTCATCAAGTGAGGAGCCTCATCAAGGTTTGATTGGGTTGGATCGTTACTTTGATGAGGATTGAGGTTTTGTTGAGGTATTATCCAACCCAATCCAATCAAATCTTGATGAGGATCAAGATATTGATCAGGTTTTATCCAACGCAACCCAACCAATCTTCTTTTATCGTGGTTTAACTGAAAAATTGTACTTTTGGTTGGATAAAACCTCATCAATTCCTTGATCCTCATCAAGTGAGGAGTCTCATCAAATCTTGGTTGGCTTGGATATTTACTTTGATGAGGATTGAAGTATTGTTGAGGTTTTATCCAAACCAATCCAATCAAATCTTGATGAGGATCAAGATATTGATGAGGTTTTATCCAACCCAACTCAACCAATCTTCTTTTATCATGGTTCAACTGAAAAATTGTACTTTTGGTTGGATAAAACCTCATCAATACCTTGATTCTCATCAAGTGAGGAGCCTCATCAAGGTTTGATTGGGTTGGATCGTTACTTTGATGAGGATTGAGGTTTTATCCAACCCAATCCAATCAAATCTTGATGAGGATCAAGATATTGATGAGGTTTTATCCAAACCAACCCAACCCAACCAAACTTCTTTTATCGTGGTTCAACTGAAAAATTGTACTTTTGGTTGGATAAAACCTCATCAATACCTTGATCTTCATCAAGTGAGGAGCCTCATCAAGGTTTGATTGGGTTGGATCGTTACTTTGATGAGGATTGAAGTTTTGTTGAGGTTTTATCCAACCCAATCCAACTAAATCTTGATGAGGATCAAGATATTGACGAGGTTTTATCCAACGCAACCTAACCAATCTTCCTTTATCGTGGTTTAACTGAAAAATTGTACTTTTGGTTGGATAAAACCTCATCAATTCCTTGATTCTCATCAAGGTTTGATTGAGTTGGATCGTTACTTTGATGAGGATTGAGGCATTGTTGACGTTTTATCCAACCAAATCTTGATGAGGATCAAGATATTGATGAGGTTTTATCCAACGCAACCCAACCAATGTTCCTTTATCGTGATTCAACTGAAAAATTGTACTTTTGGTTGGATAAAACCTCATCAATACCTTGATCCTCATCAAGTGAGGAGCCTCATCAAGGTTTGATTGGATTGGATCGTTACTTTGATGAGGATTGAGGTTTTGTTGTGGTTTTATCCAACCCAATCCAATTAAATCTTGATGAGGATCAAGATATTGATGAGGTTTTATCCAACCTAACCCAACCAATCTTCTTTTATCGTGGTTCAACTAAAAAATTGTACTTTTGGTTGGATAAAACCTGATCAATTCCCTGATCCTCATCAAGTGAGGAGCCTCATCAAGATTTGATTAGGTTGGATTGTTACTTTGATGAGGATTGAGGTATTGTTGAGGTTTTATCCAACCCAATCCAACTAAATCCTGATGAGAATCAAGATATTGATGAGGTTTTATCCAACCCAACCCAACCAAACTTCTTTTATCGTGGTTCAATTGAAAAATTGTACTTTTGGTTGGATAAAACCTCATCAATTCTTTGATTCTCATCAAGATTTGGTTGGGTTGGATCGTTACTTTGATGAGGATTGAAGTATTGTTGAGGTTTTATCCTACCCAATCCAACCAAATCTTCGTTTATCGTGGTTTAACTGAAAAATTGTACTTTTGGTTGGATAAAACCTCATCAATACCTTGATCCCCATCAAGTGAGGAGCCTCATCAAGGTTTGGTTGGGTTGGATCGTTACTTTGATGAGGATTGAGGTTTTGTTGAGGTTTTATCCAACCCAATCCAATCAAATCTTGATGAGGATCAAGATATTGATGAGGTTTTATCCAACCCAACCCAACCAAACTTCTTTTATCGTGGTTCAATTGAAAAATTGTACTTTTGGTTGGATAAAACCTCATCAATACCTTGATCCTCATCAAGTGAGGAGCCTCATCAAGGTGTGGTTGGATTGGATCGTTACTTTGATGAGGATTGAGGTTTTATCCAACCCAATCCAACCAAATCTTGATGAGGATCAAGATATTGATGAGGTTTTATCCAACGCAACCCAACCAATCTTCTTTTATCGTGGTTTAACTGAAAAATTGTACTTTTGGTTGGATAAAACCTCATCAATTCCTTGATTCTCATCAAGTGAGGAGCCTCATCAAGGTTTGGTTGGGTTGGATCGTTACTTTGATGAGGATTGAGGTTTTGTTGAGGTTTTATCCAACCAAATCTTCGTTTATCGTGGTTTAACTGAAAAATTGTACTTTTGGTTGGATAAAACCTCATCAATACCTTGATCCCCATCAAGTGAGGAGCCTCATCAAGGTTTGGTTGGGTTGGATCGTTACTTTGATGAGGATTGAGGTTTTGTTGAGGTTTTATCCAACCAAATCTTCGTTTATCGTGGTTTAACTGAAAAATTGTACTTTTGGTTGGATAAAACCTCATCAATACCTTGATCCCCATCAAGTGAGGAGCCTCATCAAGGTTTGGTTGGGTTGGATCGTTACTTTGATGAGGATTGAAGTTTTGTTGAGGTTTTATCCAACCCAATCCAATCAAATCTTGATGAGGATCAAGATATTGATGAGGTTTTATCCAACGCAACCCAACCAATCTTCCTTTATCGTGATTCAACTGAAAAATTGTACTTTTGGTTGGATAAAATCAATTCCTTGATCCTCATCAAGTGAGGAGCCTCATCAAGGTTTGATTGGGTTGGATCATTACTTTGATGAGGATTGAGGTTTTGTCCAACCCAATCTAATCAAATCTTGATGAGGATCAAGATATTGATGAGGTTTTATCCAACGCAACCCAACCAATCTTCTTTTATCGTGGTTTAACTCAAAAATTGTACTTTTGGTTGGATAAAACCTCATCAATTTCTTGATTCTCATCAAGGTTTGATTGGGTTGGATCGTTACTTTGATGAGGATTGTTGATGTTTTATCCAACCCAATCCAATCAAATCTTGATGAGGATCAAGATATTGATGAGGTTTTATCCAACCCAACCCAACCAATCTTCTTTTATCGTGGTTCAACTGAAAAATTGTACTTTTGGTTGGATAAAACCTCATCAATACCTTGATCCTCATCAAGTGAGGAGCCTCATCAAGGTTTGATTGGGTTGGATCGTTATTTTAATGAGGATTGAGGTATTGTTGAGGTTTTATCCAACCCAATCCAACTAAATCTTGATGAGGATCAAGATATTGATGAGGTTTTATCCAACCCAACCCAACCAATCTTCTTTTATCGTGGTTCAACTGAAAGATTGTACTTTTGGTTGGATAAAACCTCATCAATTCCTTGATCCTCATCAAGTGAGGAGCTTCATCAAGGTTTGGTTGGGTTTTAAATCATTTTTTTTCTCAAATCCTTTTTATTTATTACGAATTTTCTCGATGAATATAATTGATAACAATATGACTCATTTGGGACATAATTTTCTTTCAAAACATTTAAAATTAATGAAATTTCTACATAGAATTAAACGTTTCTATTATTGAGAGGGTTGAGTTGAGTTGGGTTGGGTTGGGTTTGGCTTTAAATCATTTTTTTTTTAATCCTTTTTATTTATTACGAATTTTCTCAACGAATATAATTGAGGTTGGGTTATTACTCAAATTTAATTTTTAAGATTTTTTTAACGAGTTTTTTTCAATTCATTTTGATTATATAAATTTCTAAATTCCTAAATTTTGATTTATTTTTTTAATAAAGTTGATTTTAATTCTAAAATTAATTTTGATTAAAAAAAAAACATAACATTTTGTGAATCAATTTTATTATTTTTTTTTTTGCAGGATTCAATCGGATTTAATAATTCGAATTTGGGATCAAAATCAAAACGAAGAAATAATAAATAAATCAAACGAGTTTTCTTTCAAAGGTGAGCAACAACAATTAATTTACCAATCAATCAACACAAATTAGGTTTTAGCCTTAATTTCTTAGCCTTAATTAATTGTTATAAATAACACATATAATGATAAAAACGAAATACGTACTCACTTTGTTCATCAAATCACTCTCATCATCGAATTTCTCATCCCCATCTTTAATCTTTCCCTTATTTTTATCCTTAAATTCATTTTTGTTTTTCTTTTTCGATTTGTTCTTCATCCTCTCCTTAGATTTACCCCCGCATTTCTCCGAGCTAGTTTTAATCGTAATTTCGGTCGATAATAAAGTCGATAAATCGCTAACGATCGGCGATTCTAAAATGGAATCGTTTTTTACCGCAACAGCCGCATTAGACACTTTAATACACATCAAAAACTTTTTAATAAACGAATAAACCGACGTGCTCGGTCCCGTTTCGTCTTTATCGTTGTTGAATCGAAATTTTTTCATAATATCGAAATGTCTTTTACATTCCCTATCTTCCATCGTTTGAGAAGAAGTCGATATGGTTTTCGAGATATCTTTTAATTCCGATTCGGTGGAGTTATTAATTTCTAAGTTGGAATTAAAAAAGATCGGTACGATTCGTCTCGTTTCGCTCGATCGGTTTGAAGAATATTTTAATATTTGGTTTTGTAAATTTTTTTCTTCCCCGTTTATTCGCTCGTGGAGTTTATCCAGTAAAATTAAACGTTCCCAGTAACTCCAATCTTTTTCGAACTGTTTCAAAATAAAATCACTCGTTATATTATTTACGTTTGAGACTTTCGAAAGAAGCGACACCAATTTTGTTAATTCCCCATTATATTTTGATAATGAGGATGATGGTGAGGATGATGGTGAGGATGATGGTGAAGTCGATGAAGTCGGTGTTAACGATGATACCAACGAATTAGAATTATCGGTGTTTTGGGCTGAATCAATTTTATTTTTATTTCTTCTCTTAACCAAAACCAACTTGTCTTCTTTCAAATTTTTAATGAAAACTTTTTTGCTACTTTGAACGTTTTCTTGACTCTTTATCGACCCAACGTCCCTTTTTAAATCGATTTTCCTTTCGCATCCTTGGCTTTTAATTTGCCTCCTTTCCACGATAAATTCTTTTTGATTTTTACCAAGAAAACAAGTCGGATGTTGTTTTCCGATTTCTTCAATGCTCTTTAAATTCGAATTTATTTTTTCTTTTAATTTTACAAATTCGGCTTGTTTAAATCTCTCGCAATAAGATTGCGACCTCTTTAAATACTTTGATGGAGTTTCTTTGAGTTTGTAACAACTTTTTGGTTCCACCAAGCTTTTTGATGAACTAAACGTTTTCTTTTCTTTCGATATCGTTAATTCATCCGTTTTTAAACTTTCTACATTATTCGTTGTCGATTTACAACTCGATATAGCCGATGAATTCTTGGATAAATCATATTTTGAATAACCGCTACTTTTTGATCTTTGTTTCTTTTTTATTTTAGCTTTATCATCGTCTCTTTGATGCATATCCGTTGATTTATTAACCATCTTAATATTGATCTCCCTCGTATCAACCTCGGCATCTTTTTGAAAAATTTTTTTCCCTTCATTTTTTATCCCTTCATTTTTTTTATCTTCATTTTTTTTATCTTCATTTTTTCTTCCTTCATTTTTTCTCCCTTCATTTTTTTTCCAACATTTTTTGTGCGGTTTAAAATCGTAGCTAACAAAACTAGGATATCTTTGCATCTCTTTAGAGCTTGAATACGATTTATTTTCTGATGTAGTAGCCGTTGAAAAATCGGTGTTTGATACTTCCGGGGTTTCATCGTTATCAGGGATTGGTTTAATTTTGCCGAAAAATTGAAAATTTTGTTTTAAACTTGTTTGATTTTGTTTTAAAAACTTGTACCACTCAACGAAAATGGGGTACATCTCTTTCGCCATACACAAAGTGCCGCTGTTGCTTATATAACATTGTTGGTTTAAGTTATTTTCTTTTCTTGCACATATTCTTTTGACTTCGTCATCCCGGACATCATCCGTGCTATCCGATGATTTACAATTATTGCTGAAAAGTAACTTTGTGTCTTTCTTTTCATCGTAAACTTTTATAGGGAACGTGAAAGCATTGGTTGGTTTAGGTTTAAAAAAGTCGTTCGACGTAAAGCGATTCAAAATCGATTTTTTGTGACAGTTTTCCTTTAACTTTGAGCATCTTCTTTTGATCAAACTTTTCTTTATCATTTCTTTGGGATTCAGTAAGCGAGACAACTGCTTTTTTAAAGCTTTTTTCTTCTTTTTCCTCTTTGATCTTAAATAACGCGTATCTCCCATTCTTATTTATGTTAATCTTTACCGTTTTTGACAAGAATTTTGAATATTTTGAGACAAGAATTTTGACAGCGAAAAATTACTAATGGAAACCAGCTTGTTTTGTTTAAAAAAAATCATAATCATTATTATTAAACAATATATTATTATATAGATAGGCAACTTTAAATTTTTGGTTGGAATGCGTAAATAGTTTTGGGTATTATCATCTATAGGCGCTCTATTTAAGTTGGTGAGAATAAAATCGTCTTAAAATCTACTTTATATAGTTACTAAGATATACAAGGAACGATTTCGCCTCAAATCGCCGAGGTCGCGTAGCGGGCGAGGCGCAGGAGTTAAAATATTAACACGAAGTCGTTCATTTTGGAAGATGTAGCGCCTCGCCCGCTTCGCGATCTCGGCGGAATGAGGATAAAATCGTCTTTTATGAGTCTTTGTATATTTACTAAGATATGCAAGAAACGATTTCGCTTCAAATCGCCGAGGTCGCGTAGCGGGCGAGGCGCAGGAGTTGAAATTTTTACATAAAATCGTCTATTTTGGAAAATTTTAGCTTCTCGTCCGCAAATGTCCTTCGGGAACTAAGATATACCAGGAACGATTTCGCCTCAAATCGTCGAGGTCGCTTGCGGACGAAGCGCTGGAGTTAAAATATTAACACGAAGTCGTTCATTTTGGAAGATGTAGCGCCTCGCCCGCTTCGCGACCTCGGCGGAATGAGGATAAAATCGTCTTTTATGAGTCTTTGTATATTTACTAAGATATGCAAGAAACGATTTCGCTTCAAATCGCCGAGGTCGCGTAGCGGGCGAGGCGCAGGAGTTGAAATTTTTACATAAAATCGTCTATTTTGGAAAATTTTAGCTTCTCGTCCGCAAATGTCCTTCGGGAACTAAGATATACCAGGAACGATTTCGCCTCAAATCGTCGAGGTCGCTTGCGGACGAAGCGCTGGAGTTAAAATATTAACACGAAGTCGTTCATTTTGGAAGATGTAGCGCCTCGCCCGCTTCGCGACCTCGGCGGAATGAGGATAAAATCGTCTTTTATGAGTCTTTGTATATTTACTAAGATATGCAAGAAACGATTTCGCTTCAAATCGCCGAGGTCGCGTAGCGGGCGAGGCGCAGGAGTTGAAATTTTTACATAAAATCGTCTATTTTGGAAAATTTTAGCTTCTCGTCCGCAAATGTCCTTCGGGAACTAAGATATACCAGGAACGATTTCGCCTCAAATCGTCGAGGTCGCTTGCGGACGAAGCGCTGGAGTTAAAATATTAACACGAAGTCGTTCATTTTGGAAGATGTAGCGCCTCGCCCGCTTCGCGACCTCGGCGGAATGAGGATAAAATCGTCTTTTATGAGTCTTTGTATATTTAACAAGATATGCAAGAAACGATTTCGCCTCAAACCGCCGAGGTCGCGTAGCGGGCGAGGCGCTGGATTCAAAATATTTATATAAAATCGTTCGTTTTGGAAGATATAGTGCCTCGCCCGCTTCGCGACCTCGGCGAAGTGGGAATAAAATCGTCTTATATGAGACTTTATATTTACTAAGATATACAAGGAACGATTTCGCTTCAAATCGCCGAGGTCGCGTAGCTGGCGAGGCGCTGGATTTGAAACATTAAGACGAAGTCGTTCATTTTGGAAGATACAGCGCCTCGCCCGCTTCGCGATCTCGGCGGAATGAAAATAAAATCGTCTTATATGAAGCTTTGTATATTTACTAAGATATACAAGGAACGATTTCGCCTCACATCGCCGAGGTCGCGTAGCGGGCGAGGCGCTAGAGTTGAAATTTTTACAAAAATCGTCCACTTTGGAAGATTTCGGCGCCTCGCCCGCAAGCGACCTCAGCGGAGTGGGAATAAAATCGTCTTATATGAAGCTTTGTATATTTATTAAGATATACAAGAAACGATTTCGTCTCAAACCGCCGAGGTTGCGTAGCAGGCGAGGCGCTGGATTTAAAATATTTATATAAAATCGTTCATTTTGGAAGATGTTGCGCCTCGCCCGCTTCGCGACCTCGGCGAAGTGAGAATAAAATCGTCTTGTATGAGGCTTTGTATATTTACTAAGATATACAAGGAACGATTTTGCCTCAAATCGCTGAAGTCGCGTAGTGAGCGAGGCGCTGGAGTTGAAATTTTTACATAAAATCATCCATTTTGGAAGATGTAGCGCCTCGCCCGCTTCGCGACCTCGGCGAAGTGAGAATAAAATCGTCTTGTATAAGTCTTTGTATATTTACTAAGATATGCAAGAAACGAATTCGCTTCAAATCGCCGAGGTCGCGTAGCGGGCGAGGCGCAGGAGTTGAAATTTTTACATAAAATCGTCTATTTTGGAAAATTTTAGCGTCTCGTCCGCAAATGTCCTTCGGAAACTAAGATATACCAGGAACGATTTCGCCTCAAATCGTCGAGGTCGCTTGCGGACGAAGCGCTGGAGTTAAAATATTAACACGAAGTCGTTCATTTTGGAAGATGTAGCGCCTCGCCCGCTTCGCGACCTCGGCGGAATGAGGATAAAATCGTCTTTTATGAGTCTTTGTATATTTAACAAGATATGCAAGAAACGATTTCGCCTCAAACCGCCGAGGTCGCGTAGCGGGCGAGGCGCTGGATTCAAAATATTTATATAAAATCGTTCGTTTTGGAAGATATAGTGCCTCGCCCGCTTCGCGACCTCGGCGAAGTGGGAATAAAATCGTCTTATATGAGACTTTATATTTACTAAGATATACAAGGAACGATTTCGCTTCAAATCGCCGAGGTCGCGTAGCTGGCGAGGCGCTGGATTTGAAACATTAAGACGAAGTCGTTCATTTTGGAAGATACAGCGCCTCGCCCGCTTCGCGATCTCGGCGGAATGAAAATAAAATCGTCTTATATGAAGCTTTGTATATTTACTAAGATATGCAAGAAACGATTTCGTCTCAAATCGCCGAGGTCGCGTAGCGGGCGAGGCGCAGGAGTTGAAATTTTTACATAAAATCGTCTATTTTGGAAAATTTTAGCGTCTCGTCCGCAAATGTCCTTCGGGAACTAAGATATACCAGGAACGATTTCGCCTCAAATCGTCGAGGTCGCTTGCGGACGAAGCGCTGGAGTTAAAATATTAACACGAAGTCGTTCATTTTGGAAGATGTAGCGCCTCGCCCGCTTCGCGACCTCGGCGGAATGAGGATAAAATCGTCTTTTATGAGTCTTTGTATATTTAACAAGATATGCAAGAAACGATTTCGCCTCAAACCGCCGAGGTCGCGTAGCGGGCGAGGCGCTGGATTCAAAATATTTATATAAAATCGTTCGTTTTGGAAGATATAGTGCCTCGCCCGCTTCGCGACCTCGGCGAAGTGGGAATAAAATCGTCTTATATGAGACTTTATATTTACTAAGATATACAAGGAACGATTTCGCTTCAAATCGCCGAGGTCGCGTAGCTGGCGAGGCGCTGGATTTAAAACATTAAGACGAAGTCGTTCATTTTGGAAGATACAGCGCCTCGCCCGCTTCGCGATCTCGGCGGAATGAAAATAAAATCGTCTTATATGAAGCTTTGTATATTTACTAAGATATACAAGGAACGATTTCGCCTCACATCGCCGAGGTCGCGTAGCGGGCGAGGCGCTAGAGTTGAAATTTTTACAAAAATCGTCCACTTTGGAAGATTTCGGCGCCTCGCCCGCAAGCGACCTCAGCGGAGTGGGAATAAAATCGTCTTATATGAGGCTTTGTATATTTAACAAGATATACAAGAAACGATTTCGTCTCAAACCGCCGAGGTTGCGTAGCAGGCGAGGGGCTGGATTTAAAATATTTATATAAAATCGTTCATTTTGGAAGAAGTTGCGCCTCGGCCGCTTCGCGACCTCGGCGGAGTGAGAATAAAATCGTCTTGTATGAGTCTATATATTTACTAAGATATACAAGGAACGATTTTACCTGAACTCGATGAGGTCGCGTAGCGGGCGAGGGGCTAGAGTTGAAATTTTTACATAAAATCATCCATTTTGGAAGATTCGAGCGCCTCGTCCGCTACGCGACCTCGGCGGTGTGATAATAAAATCGTCTTTGTATATTTAGTAAGATATACAAGGAACGATTTCGTCTCAAATCGCCGAGGTCGTCTGCGAGCGAGGCGTATTTCGCACAATTGTCTATTTTGAAAGTTTGGACTCTCACTCCATCGAGGATAAGATATAAGGAGTATGATAGAAAAAAAATTAATAACAACAAAACGTAATTAAATTAATTTTATTATTTTTCTTACATTTTAACATCTAAACTTTCTTCTTCAACGCTTAACCCCGGTCCTAAAGCATTCCTCAATTTCCCCCAAAATTCTTTTTGCTTATTTTCCGCGGAATCCCATTGCAAATAAATCCTGGTTTTCATTAAATACTTCAACATCGGGCTTATATTCCCACTCGAAATATTCCCCAACTTAATCATAATCAACGAATCGTTGACGCATTCCCCTCGCTCGTTCTCAAAAAATAACCGATGATTTTCGGCAACCTGCGCTTCCCAAGTGCACCATTGCGATTTTATGTACGAATTGCTGATAATCAGCAAGGTTTTTCTACTTCTCGACAAGCACTCCAAAACGGACTCGGATATTATGGTGCCGAGTTCGAAATCTCTTTCGTAGACGCATAATTTAAGAAAAGGTTCGTAATTTTCTAACATGCTAACTAATCTTATTACGAAATTCCGGTCTTCGGTGCTGTAAGAAACGAAAGCGTCGTATAAATAATTTGTATGACCGCTATCTCGTTTCTTATTATTATTATTATTAAATTGAGTTCTTTGCGCGATTGATAGTTTCGTTAAGAAGATCCAATATCGGATGTGCCATCGATAAATATAACAAAGAATCAAAGTTATTAAAAGAATCATCCCACAAATTATCGAGGGTACTAAATATCTTGTAATTTTTATTTCTTTTTCTATATGACACGCTTTATAATTATTTTGGTAATATTCAACGATCGTTGTGTTTTCGGCCGATTCGGGGAGTAAACAAAAAGTGCTCGTTTCGTTTAATAGATTTAAAATGTGATTGATTTTCGGGTGGGGTAACGAAATAAACGGCTCGATTAATTGGTCGCATTCGCAATGAAAGGGATTATTTGAGAAATCGACCGCTTTGAGATGATAGATATCTTCTAGCATAGCTTGGGTTAGAAACGTAAATGGGTTTCTCGAGATCGTTAAATTTTCCATTGATGTTTTAATAAATAATTGAGTGTGCCACGTTTTTAACCGATTATCGGCTAAATTTAAAATTTTTAATGTTCGCAAAGAAAATATAAAATCGGGGGTTATCTCGGAAAGGAAATTTTTTTTCAGATTTAATCTCTCTAAAGATATTAATTCTCCGAAAATGTCGTTACTAGGGAAGTATTCGATTTTGCAGCTTTCTAATGATAAATATTTCAAGTTAATTAACCCGGCGAAAATTTCTTTAACCCAAGATCTTTGTGGGAAATGATTTTCCCCCAAATCTAAATATTCCAAATTTGAGAGTTCATAAAAAGCATTGTCGGCTATTAACATGATGTTTGAATGGAAAAGATTTAATTTTTTTAGGTTTATTGGCCCGAATAAACTGCGATTATAAATCCTCCTCACGTTGTTGTAGCTCAAATCGAGCGATTTTAGCGAAGTTAAGTTGTCGAATTTTCTCCGATTTACTTCTAATATAAAATAAGATTTTCCGGGTTTTGTGTTTCCCGAGATATCGAGCACCTCCAACGTTGGTATTAAAACGCCTTTAGGGGCCGTAACCATTTTATTTTCTTTTAAATGCAATTCCTTTAAATTCTTGAATTTAATAAAGGCGTCCTCTTTAACATCAGCGATCATGCACTCCTCCAAAATTAAACTTTCGATTTTAGGCATCTCGGGAAAAGTGTTTTCATCGATCGTGTGGAATTGATTTCTGTTTAAAATTAGCTCCGTTATCGTCGTATTCGCGATCACGTTAAAAAGTTTGTTGGGGACCCGCGTCTTAAACCCCCATCCCTTTAAATTTAGCGATATCAACGGGATTTTGTGTTGGCCGATTTTTTTTAAAACATCAATTACGTTTGTTTCCTCCACCAAAGTTTCGCTGACGCTCAAATTTCTTAAATTATTTAAATGGATGAACGCTTCGGGGTGGATATAATCGATTTGGGAGTCGTCAAAAAATATATTTCTCACATTACTTCCGTTTAAATTGGCAAAATCGTCTTTTTCGACCCTCCGACAATCCAATTCCGATAAAAAAATCGTTGTTAATTTGGGCATAAACGCAGCTTTAAGCGCTATCGAAGCATCTTTGATTTCGTTAAACCCGTTATGAATTAATCGCAACGTCACTAAGCTCGTTAATCCTTCAAATACGTCTTCATCGAAACTCCTCAATGAGGGGTTAAAAGAAATCGATAAGGTCTCCAATTTCTTTAAATCTTTCAAAGCCCCAACTTGAATTGACTCCAACTTCATGTTATTTTCGAGGTATAACCCGGTTAAGTGCAATAAATGATCGAAATCGCCGGGGAAAATCTCCTTAATCCCGGATTCGTTTATTTTGAAGCATTTAAGCGATGTCCGGAAGTATTTGGGGAACGTTTCGCATCTAAAATAATAACAAATTGCGTAGGCATCGATGTATTCCCTACATTTGCATTGGCCCCGATAAAAAGTCCTCTGTTTTATCCCACTATCATCTTCGGATCCGCACGATCCCCCCGATTGAAACAACAAAGAGACGAAAAATGTTGTTAAGATCCACATAATTAGCCCCCATCTACAAGAAAAAATTAACATACTCAATTAAAGCATATTAAAAAAAGAAATCCTCGTTGAACATGTGGTACACGGTTTAATTATGGAATTAGTCCCCGTAACATCTGTTTAAATAAATGTTTGTGTTATTAAAAGAGATGGATTGATATTGATCGTATATGGGACATCAACCTGGACTTTTTTTTCTAATAATAATTTTTTTTTTATTATCATTAACGAGGTTATAGTTTTTTAACCGATAACGAATAACATATTCTAAATTCCACAATACGTTGATTCCGTAAGAAAAGAAAATTTATTTATTTTTAAAACTTAAAATAACTCACCTAACAAATAGAAGTCTTCATTTCCAAATTAAAACAGATTTATTTATGAAGCGTGAAATGAACCATCTAAGCTCTTCGCCGCTCGCTTACTGTTTATGCTTAGATTCCTACATTTTCAAAACTCGCGAATGCAACCTCAAAGCTAAACTTCGTGCGTCATGCGCGTTAAAAGTTGGTCATAACTTAAGTTGGTAACAATTTTTTTTAAATTAAACAATAAATTATGTTTTAATGAAATGAAACGATGATTATTGAAATTTAAACTGCAAAGAAGCTATAAAATAAGTAAATCCATAGGAGATGACCTAAAAATGAATAATATTATTTATCATTAATTTATGGAAATTCGAAATATTTCGATCTCACGATAACGATCAATTTCCTTGATACTAAAAGTCGTTCGAAGTAATAAGTTTCGATCGGTTGATGGTTTATGGTGGTAATTAATTGTTCCAACTAAAATTTTTAATACACTGCCTTAATAAAGTCTCCATACGAATTCAATTTTAAAACTTGTACGAAAAAAATTAACGATTTATGCTTCAACATAAGAATACAGCTTCTATTTAAAATTATATATGATGTGTAGGATATCTAATATTTTTAAAACTTTTAAGATGTTTAGCACCTCGTTGAAACTGAAATCTGATAAGAAATTGTATATTTATTAAGATATACAAGGAACGATTTCATCTCAAATCGCCGAGGTCGCGTAGCGGGAGAGGCGCTAGAGTTGAAATTTTTACATAAAATCGTCCATTTTGGAAGATTCAGCGCCTCGCCCGCTTCGCGACCTCGGCGGAGTGATAATAAAATCGTCTTGTATGAGTCTTTGTATATTAACTAAGATATACAAGGAACGATTTTGCCTCAAATCGCCGAGGTCGCGTAGCGGGCGAGGCGCTGGTTTTAAAATATTTACACAAAATCGTTCATTTTGGAATATGTTGCGCCTCGCCCGCTTCGCGACCTTGGCGATGTGATAATAAAATCGTTTTGTATGAGTCTTTGTATATTAACTAAGATATACAAGGAACGATTTTGTCTTAAATCGCCGAGGTCGCGTAGCGGGCGAGGCGCTGGAGATGAAACATTAACACGAAGTCATTCATTTTGGAAGATGTAGCGCCTCGTCCGCTTCGCGACCTCGGCGAAGTGAGAATTAAATCGTCTTGTATGAGTCTTTATATATTTACTAAGATATACAAGGAACGATTTTACCTCAAATCGCCGAGGTCGCATAGCGGGCGAGGCACTAGAGTTGAAATTTTTATATAAAATTGTCCATTTTGAAAGATTGTAGCGCCTCGCCCGCTACGCGACCTCGGCGGAGTGAGGATAAAATCGTCTTAAATGAGTCTTTGTATATTAACTAAGATATACAAGGAACGATTTTGCCTCAAATCGCCGAGGTCGCGTAGCGGGCGAGGCGCTGGTTTTAAAATATTTACACAAAATCGTTCATTTTGGAAGATGTTGCGCCTCGCCCGCTTCGCGACCTTGGCGATGTGATAATAAAATCGTTTTGTATGAGTCTGTATATTAACTAAGATATACAAGGAACGATTTTGTCTTAAATCGCCGAGGTCGCGTAGCGGGCGAGGCGCTGGAGATGAAACATTAACACGAAGTCATTCATTTTGGAAGATGTAGCGCCTCGCCCGTTTCGCGACCTCGGCGAAGTGAGAATAAAATCGTCTTGTATGAGTCTTTATATATTTACTAAGATATACAAGGAACGATTTTACCTCAAATCGCCGAAGTCGTATAGCGGGCGAGGCACTAGAGTTGAAATTTTTATATAAAATTGTCCATTTTGAAAGATTGTAGCGCCTCGCCCGCTACGCGACCTTGGCGGAGTGAGGATCAAATCGTCTTACAGGAGACTGTATATTTACTAAGATATTCAAGGAACGATTTTACCTCAAATCGCCGAGGTCGCGTAGCGGGTGAGGCGCTGGAGTTGAAACAATAACATAAAGTCATTAATTTTGGAAGATGTAGCGCCTCGCTCACTTCGTGACCTCAGCAGAGTGATAATAAAATCGTCTTGTATGAACCTTTGTATATTAACTAAGCTATATCAGTAGCGGGCGAAGCGCTGGAGTTGAAACATTAACACGAAGTCGTTCATTTTGGAAGATGTAGTGCCTCGTCCGCTTCGCGACCTCGGCAGGGTGAGAACAATATCGTCTTATGTAAGATTTTATATATTAATTAAGATATACAAGGAACGATTTTATCTCAAATCGCCAAGGTATTATAATATTTTAAGTCCGGCGCCTCGCCCGCTACGCAACCTCGGCGATTTCAGGCGAAATCATTCCTTATATATCTTAGTGAATACACAAAGCCTCATACAAGACGATTTTGTTATCATTCCGCCAAGGTCGTGAAGCGAGCGAGGTGCTACATCTTCCAAAATGAATGATTTTAGGTAAATACTTTAAATCCAGCGCCTCGCCCGCTACGCGACCTCGGTGGTTTGAGGTGAAATCGTTCCTTGTATATCTTAGTAAATATACAAAACCTCATATAAGATGATTTTATAATCACTCCGCCGAGGTTGCGTAGCGGATGAGAACGCTACATTCTTCAAAAATGGACGATTTTGTCAACATTTCAAAGCTAATGCCTCGGTCGCAAGCGACCTCGGTGATTTGAGATCTAATCGTTCCTTGTATATCTTAATAAATATATAAAATCTCACATAAGACGATATTGTTCTCACTACGCCAAGGTCGCTTGCGGGCGACCTTGGCAATCTTTCAAAAGAGACGATTCTAAGTAAAAATTTCAATTCCTGCACCTCGCTCGCTACGCGACCTCGGCGATTTGAGACAAAATGGTTCCTTGTATATCTTAGTAAATATATAGCCTCATATGAGACGATGTTATTCTCACTCCGCCGAGGTCGCGTAGCGGGCGAGGCATTACAATCTTCCAAAATTGACAATTTTATGTAAAAATTTTAACTCCAGCGCCTCGCCCGCAAGCGACCTCGGCGATATGAGACAAAAACCGTTTCTTGTATATCATAATAAATGTATAATGTCTCTTATACAATGATTTTATTCTCACTCCGCCGAGATTGCTTGCGGGCGAGGCACTACAATTTTTCAAAATGAACAATTTTATGTAAATATTTTAAATCCAGTGCCTCGCCTGCAAGCGACCTCGGCAATTTGAGGTGAAATCGTTCGTTGTATACTTTAGTAAATATGCAGTTTCCTGTAAGACGATTTTATTCTCACTCCGCCGAGGTCGCGAAACGGACGAGGCGCTACATCTTCCAAAATGAATGACTTCGTGTTAATGTTTCAACTCCAGCGCCTCGCCTGCTACGCGACCTCGGCAATTTGAGGTGAAATCGTTCCTTGTATATCTTAGTTAATATACAAAGACTCATACAAAACGATTTTATTATCACATCGTCAAGGTCGCGAAGCAGGCGAAGCGCAACATCTTCCAAAATGAACAATTTTGTGTAAACAATTTTGTGTCGGCGATTTGAGGCAAAATCGTTCCTTGTATATCTTAGTTAATATACAAAGACTCATACAAAACGATTTTATTATCACACCGTCAAGGTCGCGAAGCAGGCGAAGCGCAACATCTTCCAAAATGAACAATTTTGTGTAAACAATTTTGTGTCGGCGATTTGAGGCAAAATCGTTCCTTGTATATCTTAGTTAATATACAAAGACTCATACAAGACGATTTTATTATCACATCGCCAAGGTCGCGAAGCGGTCGAGGCGCTACATCTTCCAAAGTGAACGACTTCGTGTTAATGTTTCAACTCCAGCGCCTCGCCCGCTACGCGACCTCAGCGATTTGAAGTAAAATCGTTCCTTGTATATCTTAGTAAATATACAAGGACGATTTTATTATTACAACGCCGAGGTCGCGTAGCGGGCGAGGCGCTTGAATCTTCCAAAATGGATGATTTTATGTAAAAATTTCAACTCTAGCACCTCGCCCGCTACGCGACCTCATCGATTTGAAGTAAAATCGTTCCTTGTATATCTTGTTAAATATACAAAGCCTCATATAAGATGATTTTATAATCACTCCGCCGAGGTTGCGTAGCGGACGAGACGCTACATTCTTCAAAAATGGACGATTTTATTTCAAAGCTAATGCCTCGGTCGCAAGCGACCTCGGTGATTTGAGGCAAAATCGTTTCTTGTATATCTTAGTAAATATACAATTTTCTACAAGACAAAATAAGATTTAGCAAGAACGACACATTTTTACATTTGATATATCATAAAACATCATTGACAATTTATACCTATTATATCAGAGAAATCGCTCTTTTTGACATTTTAAGGTATCACTAATCTTAGTTGGTAGCAATTTGGATGCTTTAAATACCAACAATGAGATGTTTTATCATTTATTACCATATCATTAATAACAATTAGTCTTTGCGACATTTTAGTCACAAATCTTCAAATAATCAAATTAAAATCATTTCAATTTCGAACTTTAATTTTTTTAGTACAAATTTTAAAATTAAATTATGAGATTTAAAAATAAAAATATGATTACTTTTAAAGTTTCTTCGAACGATAGTTTCGTTAAAGATGAGTGATATATATTTTGGATTAAATTCGAGTTCTAAAAACAAAAAATTAACTAATTTTTTTAATTAAACGAAAACTTTTTACCTTTCCACGAAGATCTTCAGCAACCCCCAAGAAAATCATCGCCACCACTCCGTCGATAATCCAAAACACAAACAACACAAATAAAGGGAGGTCGAAATTAGTTTTAATCATTTCATTAAGACCACAAAGACCGAGTATCACAAACATCGAAGCGAGGGGGACGTACGTATACAAAATAAGAGATAAGATTTTGTTAAAAACGGTTTGATTGTCGTAAATGCTTTTATAAAGAAACCTAATTTGGGGAAAATTGAAATCAAAATTTTCATTTTGGCTCATTTTTGCGTTAATTTTCGAGATGATATTTTCGTATAAATAAGAAGTAGCCACGACATGGGCATTTTCGTAAGATATTCCCGTGATGAGGATAACTTGAAGTATAAAATCGACCAAGACGATTATTAAAGAACGTTGGAGATTTCCCATTGTCGCGAAAGAGATTAAAGCGCTTATTGGTGCTAATGTTGTTATTAAAATCACGAAAAACAACGATTTCTTTCTTGTATTTTTTATGAGATTTATCGAACTTTTTGATTCTATAAAACAAATATGAATACATATTAACGATTTTATTACCAACGAGGAAACTTTTCGGTGAGAAATCACAATGAAGCAATACGTAATTAATAAGCACCATTGAAAGATCACGAAACCGAATGATATCATTATTTCGAATGTATTTCTTGGTTGGAGGATATGGATCGTCTCATTTATCGCTGTTAATAATTGGGATAAAATTAAGATTATCGCTGTTATGATGCTCGATTTGGATTCTTCGTGGGTGAATCGAGTTTCGGGGGGGTTATTATGGTTGCAGCGGAAAATGACCGGAACTAGGCCGATTAAGCGACAAATTTTGAATATCGGTTTGTAAGCACAACAAATACAATCAGAATTCATTGTAACTAATGAAATATTTTGTGTGTTCGTGTCGTTTGGGGTGAATATTTTATTTCACGGACCTTGGGAATTAATATTTAATAAAAAATCGTAATAAACCGTATCATCTTTAAATACTTAAAAAGTATTTAAATACTTTAAAGAATTTTTTAGTGGCAAATAAATTATTATCAATCATTTAATGCGAAGCATTTTATCTACAAGGTACTTTTAATTTTCAATGAGTAGTAAAATCGTAACACTTTTCCTTCCGTTCTTATTTACAATAAAAACCAAGATGTTTTTTCGGGGGAGTATAAATGCAAAGAATACATAGGTGTTTACGCAGTTTGTTATAATTATTTATAACAAAATATAATTTTATAATTTGTTATAAGTTGGAGTCAATTCGAGACTTAAAAATTTAAAGAAATTGGAGACCTCATTGATTTCTTTTAACCCCTCATTGATGAGTTTCGATGAAAACGTATTTGAAAGATTAACGAGTTTAGTGACGTTGCGATTAATTCATAACGGGTTTAACGAAATCAAAAATGCTTCAATAGCGCTTAAAGTTACGTTTATGCCCAAATCAACAACGATTTTTTATCGGAATTATATTGTGGAAGGGTCGAAAAAGACGATTTTGCCAATTTAAACCGAAATAATGTGAGAGATATTTTTTTTGATGACTCCGAAATAAATTACATCCACCCCGAGGTGTTTCTTCATTTAAAAAATTTGAGGAATTTGAGATTTAGCGAAACTTTCATGGAGGAGTCAAACTTGATCGATGTTTTAAAAAAGGCCGCGTTAAACGTTGAACGTTCTCGAGATGACTTCTTAATCTCGAGATCGCTTTGACTCGAGATCTTGTCGTTAATAGATGTCGCGCCACGCCAGATTTGAAGAAATAAATAAAATTCGTATCTTTAAGCGATTCTTTCCCCACCATTAATTGTATCAAGCTAGATACGAGACTATTTAATCAGTCGTGATATGCCCAAATAATTTTTTTAATCAAATACATACATGATTAAGTTTTAATCAAAAAATCGTAACTTTGAGATTTAACGGATTGAGATATTGACTTGAAATAAACATTATTTTATCGCAAATTTAACGTAATTTTAGCCCACCAAAAATGATTTCTTCGATTCAATAATTATGGGAGATGCGATTTTTTTAAATCAACCATGCGATTTTTTTTGTCAAATTTTTAACAATTTTTTCAAAGTATGATATCTCAAGAACTGATTAATTCTTTATTAATTCTCTTTTGGGTAAAAAGATTACTTATTCATCGTATTGATTAATCGTATTAATTTTCATGAAAAAAATAATTTTTCAAAAATTTAAATTAGTACTATACGTAACGAAGAGATGGCGCGATTTGTATTTTTAAATCAATTATTTCCAATTAATAAATTAAAATGTTAAAGCAAATTCGTTCTAATTAAACGAAAACAAATAAAATGATTTATTTTTAAACAATCAATGATTTGTTATAATAAAAATAATTCAATTGAATTATTAATTACAGGTTTCTACACTTCATTTTCAATTCAATTTTGCAATCATTTTTTAAAAATTAATTATTTATGTTACATTTTAACGAGAATTCATTTTAAATTTAATCAATATTAAAATAATAAATAATAAAACAATATATAATAAAATAAATTATTAAACTGCCCTGGTTTCACATCAAATTATGAGCAATAATGGGGCGAAACTCATCATTGGGGAGATTTCAATAAATTTCTTAGGTAAAATTGATTTCACACCGACGATTTATGATGTTATATACTAAATAAGTTGTTTATTATTTAAATAATAAGTTTATTTATAGGTATCGAGTCATTGACATAATTTTCGCATAAAAATTTATGTTGATGCTTAAACGTTTACATTTTAACATTGCTACATATCTTATTATTTAATTATTTATTTAATAAACTAAACGACTCGTTTATTATATAAATAATAAACAATTTTATAAAAATTTAAAATTGAAATTTATTATTTTACAGCTTCCCCTACCCGCCGATAGATGGCCGATGATTAAATGACGTTTCGACAGTGCAAGTTCAAAAGATTTTTAAAAAGCGCAAAAATTGGATTATTGGGAGGAATTCGGCGTAAAAGTGAGTTATTTAGGTTGTAAATAATTAGTTTATTTAAGATTAAGTGATGTGGTCGTTTAAAAATTAATTTGACTCGATTTTTAGGATTTAAGGTTATGTTTTGATCTGAGAATGTTGTTAAAATGGGACGAAACTCATCGTTGGGGAGATTTCAACGGATTTCTTAGGTAAAATTGATTTCATACCGACGATTTATGATGTTATATACTAAATAAGTTGTTTATTATTTAAATAATAAGTTTATTTAGGAGTATCAAGTCATTGACATAATTTTCGCATAAAAAATTATGTTGATCCTTAAACGTTTACATTTTAACATTGCTACATATCTTATTATTTAATTAATAAACTAAATAACTTGTTTATTATATAAATAATAAATAATTTTATAAACATTTAAAATTAAAATTTATTATTTTACAGCTTCCCCTACCCGCCGATAGATGGCCGATGATTAAATGACGTTTCGCCAGTGCAAGTTTAAAAGATTTTTAAAACGCGCAAAAATTGGATTATTGGAAGGAATTCGATGTAAAAGTAAGTTATTTAGGTTGTAAATAATAAGTTTATTTAAGATTAAATGATGTAGTTGTTTAAAAATTAATTCGACGCAATTTTTAGGATTTGAGGTTATGTTATTGGGTTTTTGTTGAATTTGAAGCTTTTAAACAAACTGGTTGTTTAAAAAATGGGTGTTTGCAACATTTATGGTCAGCGACGCAATCAAAATCGATGTAACACTCATATTCAATCAAGTAATATTAATCTGCACTCGAAAGGAGTTGGACAAGTTCCGTTATGGCCTAAAAATCGTACGAATTACTAAATGAGATGATTCCGATTCGAATTAAACCTCCTCAACACTTCTTTTATTCGCCTCAATCCTCATTTTATCAACATCTCATTCGTGGTCTTTGTTCCCGTTTTATTATCATCATCAATCATAACTCACCTCCGTTCTTGGGTTATTTACACATCAATTATCAAATTACCAATTATTTCGTATCAAGTAAGGAAAATCATTAAAAATCGGGCAAAATAAACTCAATCAAAGTTTTTTTTTATCGATTTGAGTACGTTTTTTAACCTCACTTTTACTTTTCGCTTCATATTTCCCTTTAAATAGATCAAATAGTTAATGTTTGTGTTTATTTTTATTGCAGAGGATGATTTGTGTCGTAATAAGGCTCAATCTTCGCCTTTATATCCTTTAATTATAGAACGGAATAAATTGGAAATTGAAACAACTACGAATAATGATGTAATAATAACGAATAAAGAAGAAACAACAACAAGCAATGTATTGGATTCGTGTAGAAGCAAATGTGGTTGAAAGAAGTAAGGTAAATGCGAGTTTGTTATCGAGAAAATCGCTAAAATGAGCAATAATGGGACGAAACTCATTGTTGGGGAGATTTCAACGGATTTCTTGGGTAAAATTGATTTCACACCGACGATTTATGATGTTATATGCTAAATAAGTTGTTTATTATTTAAATAATAAGTTTATTTAGGGGTATCGAGTCATTGACATAATTTTCGCATAAAAATTTATGTTGATGCTTAAACGTTTACATTGCTACATATCTTATTATTTAATTATTTATTTAATAAACTAAATAACTTGTTTATTATATAAATAATAAATAATTTTATAAAAATTTTAAATTGAAATTTATTATTTTACAGCTTCCCCTACCCGCCGATAGATGGCCGATGATTAAATGACGTTTCGCCAGTGCAAGTTCAAAAGATTTTTAAAAAGCGCAAAAATTGGATTATTGGGAGGAATTCGGCGTAAAAGTGAGTTATTTAGGTTGTAAATAATTAGTTTATTTAAGATTAAGTGATGTAGTCGTTTAAAAATTAATTTGACTCGATTTTTAGGATTTGAGGTTATGTTTTGATCTGAGAATGTTGTTAAAATGGGACGAAACTCATCGTTGGGGAGATTTCAACGGATTTCTTAGGTAAAATTGATTTCATACCGATGATTTATGATGTTATATACTAAATAAGTTGTTTATTATTTAAATAATAAGTTTATTTAGGGGTATCGAGTCATTGACATAATTTTCGCATAAAAAATTATGTTGATGCTTAAACGTTTACATTTTAACATTGCTACATATCTTATTATTTAATTAATAAACTAAATAACTTTTTTATTATATAAATAATAAATAATTTTATAAAAATTTAAAATTGAAATTTATTATTTTACAGCTTCCCTTACCCGCCGATAGATGGCCGATGATTAAATGACGTTTCGCCAGTGCAAGTTCAAAAGATTTTTAAAACGCGCAAAAATTGGATTATTGGGAGGAATTCGGCGTAAAAGTGAGTTATTTAGGTTGTAAATAATAAGTTTATTTAAGATTAAGTGATGTGGTCGTTTAAAAATTAATTCGACTCAATTTTTAGGATTTGAGGTTATGTTATTGGGTTTTTGTTGAATTTGAAGCTTTTAAACAAACTGGTTGTTTAAAAAATGGGTGTTTGCAACATTTATGGTCAGCGGCGCAATCAAAATCGATGTAACACTCATATTCAATCGAATAATGTTAACCCGCACTCGAAAGGAGTTGGACAAGTTCCGTTATGCCCTAAAAATCGTATGAATTACTAAATGAGATGATTCCGATTCGAATTAAACCTCCTCAACATTTCTTTTATTCGCCTCAATCCTCATTTTATCAACATCTCATTCGTGGTCTTTGTTCCCGTTTTATTATCATCATCAATCATAACTCACCTCCGTTCTTGGGTTATTTACACATCAATTATCAAATTACCAATTATTTCGTATCAGGTAAGGAAAATCATTAAAAATCGGGCAAAATAAACTCAATCAAAGTTTTTTTTTATCGATTTGAGTACGTTTTTTAACCTCACTTTTACTTTTCGCTTCATATTTCCCTTTAAATAGATCAAATAGTTAATGTTTGTGTTTATTTTTATTGCAGAGGATGATTTGTGTCTTAATAAGGCTCAATCTTCGCCTTTATATCCTTTAATTATAGAACGGAATAAATTGGAAATTGAAACAACTACGAATAATGATGTAATAATAACGAATAAAGAAGAAACAACAACAAGCAATGTATTGGATTCGTGTAGAAGCAAATGTGGTTGAAAGAAGTAAGGTAAATGTGAGTTTGTTATCGAGAAAATCGCTAAAACGAGCAATAATGGTACGAAACTCATTGTTGGGGAGATTTCAACGGATTTCTTGGGTAAAATTGATTTCACACCGACGATTTATGATGTTATATGCTAAATAAGTTGTTTATTATTTAAATAATAAGTTTATTTAGGGGTATCGAGTCATTGACATAATTTTCGCATAAAAATTTATGTTGATGCTTAAACATTTACATTGCTACATATCTTATTATTTAATTATTTATTTAATAAACTAAATAACTTGTTTATTATATAAATAATAAATAATTTTATAAAAATTTTAAATTGAAATTTATTATTTTACAGCTTCCCCTACCCGCCGATAGATGGCCGATGATTAAATGACGTTTCGCCAGTGCAAGTTCAAAAGATTTTTAAAAAGCGCAAAAATTGGATTATTGGAAGGAATTCGATGTAAAAGTAAGTTATTTAGGTTGTAAATAATTAGTTTATTTAAGATTAAGTGATGTTGTCGTTTAAAAATGAATCTGAGTTAATTTTTGAATTTGAGGTTATGTTATCGAGTTTTAGTTAAATTTGAAGCTTTTAAACAAACTTGGTGTTGAAAGCAGGGGTGTTTGCAACATTTATGGTCAGCTTCGCAATCAAAGTCGATGTAACACTCATATCCAATCGAAAAATGTGTTGGGTACTGAAACCCGCACTCTAAAGGAGTTGGGCAAGTTCCGTTGTGGCCTAAAAATCGTACGAATTACTAAATGGGCTGATTCCGATTCAAATTATACCTTTATAAGGGCAAGTTCCAAGAACTAATCCTTGCTTGGTGGGCAAAAGACACCCATACTGATTGTTGGAGTGAATTAATTTACACAAAATTAATAAAAACACGATTTTACCCAACATCTTTTCAGCGATAGAAATATTCGTAAACTGAAATTAAATTAATCTAAATTAATTGAAGAAAAGATGGGGTTATCGTAAGGTTACATCCTTGAAGTAATTTGATTAAAATGTAGGTTGGAAATGATATAGGCTTAATAATCGAGTTAAGATTTATTAAATTTCAAAAACAACACAAAATAGATTTCGTAATTAACCGAAATTAAAGAGGAGGTTCCTTTTAACGTAAAAGCTTCAGTGAGTTTCTAGAAGAAAAAAAATTAATCTAAAAATAATCTTAGCCAATAAAAAAAGCGTGAAATGATTAAAAAAAATTCAATAAATTCAGTCTTATTTAACGAAAAAATAAAATGAAAGGGAAAAATACTTTTAATTTATAATAAAAATGAAAAATTGGTTTAAAAACGTTATGTCGTTAACGTGCAATTTTGGGCTTTAACGCACGTGTACCCCGTCCGTTCAAAGTTGCACTGACAACGGTTACAGTCGAAGAAAAAAGTGTCGCTCGGGGAGCAAGGGACGTTCTTCAAATCGGCCAAAACCTTCGTCGGGACATCTAATTCGAAATAAATCTGTTTAAAGTTGGGGTTAAATTATTGATGCGTTCATTCGACCAAGTATTTGTTGATTCCTTTCCTTCCGAAAACCGAAATTGTTTTATTTCTTCGTTAAAAATTAACCCAAATTAAATAAAAAGGAATGATAATAATAAAGTGAAACAAAAAAAAAAAAAAAATGAGATGATTATGATTAACAAATACTTTGCGGAATGAGAAATTGATGAAATGATGAGTTAATTACCTCTTTTTTGTTTTAAACAGGCCCTCAAGGTGCAAACCCAAGCGCCGTTGGCGCAAAAACATTTATTGCAATCGAGTTGTTTCGTTTCTCCTTTTTCGCATTCGTTGATTTCTAAAAAGAAAATCGTTTTAATAAGAAATGGTAATAAAAATGATTTGGGGTACCTCGTTTTGATAAGCAAGCTTTTCTCGAACAAGCCCAATGCCCCTGGATGCATTTGCAATGATTACACGAGATTTGCTTGGTTTCTCCGGCCGAGCACTCGGGGGCTAATCATAAAATTTGGTTAATTAATTAATTAATTAATCGATAAATTAAGGTCGTTCTTACCGTCTCGTTTAAGCTGGATATGAGTGTCTAAAAAAATTGAATGAATTAATTAAAAATGTATTAATTCATTTAATTAATAATTACCTCCACAAAGTTTTAAAGTACAAGCCCAATTTCCGTTGGCACAAAAGCAATCGTTGCATCCATCATCGTCTTTCCTGGTATCACCGTCGTTGCAACTGCTTCCGGCTTCTATTTTGAAACGGAAAAATAATAATTATTTTATCAGGATTGAGTCTATATTTAAACGAAGATACAAAGAAACGATTTTTACGTAATGATAATTACGTAAATAATCTAATAATAATTATTACAAGATGATAAATAATAATTTTTGGTACAAAGGTCTTTAATGAAGATAACCTTTACGATTCTTAACAAGTTGGAAATAAATAAAATTGGTTTAACTTACGTGCGAAAGTTTGGCTGATAAAAATGGTTAATAAAAGGGCGGCGAATAAAATGAAATTCTTCATCTCGACGAAGTTTGCTTAATAAAAGTGGAAGAATGAGGAACGTAGTCGATACGATACCCGAACAAAACGGACGTGAGTTTTATAATAAATTGATAACAGATGTGAGATATCTTTTATAAAAGAGCGACTCTGCGGACTCTGCGAAGACGAGTATCATTGGAGGAACGAAACCAGACCGGATACAACGAAGAAGAATGAGGGAGGAGTGGGGCTTTTCGGCGGTCCCTTTGTTCCTCTACGTCTCTTCTTCCTCGAAATGCGCTCGAAATGAACTCATCGGAATGCAAACAGTTTTTTTTTTTTTTTTTTTTTTGTCGACGACTCAACTCTTTTTTTTTCTTTTTTTTTTTTTGAAGGAAAAAGAATCTTTTTTTAATAAGAAATTTATTAATTGATTAATTTAATTTGACTTTTTAGAAATTTATTTATTTAGTTTAGGGATTTTGATAATGCCTTTGATTTAAAAGGTGTCGTTTATTAATTTGATTCATTAATTTAATAAATTAAATCGTTGATTTGATTTCGATTGATGGGAAAATTCGATTATTGTTGATGATTTGATGATTTTCTCAAATTACGATTTTGTGTGATCAAAATGGTAATTCATTAATTAAGTAAATTAAATTAATGATTTGATTTAAAATGTTTTAATACATGTTATCATCATTTGGGCGATTTTATTCTTACTTAGCCGAGGTCGCGAAGCGGGCGAGGCACTACAATTTTCCAAAATGAACGATTTTGAGGAATCTAGGGCCTCAGCTGCAAGCGACCTCGGCGATTTGAGGCGTTATCGTTCATTGTACACTTTATTAAATGTATAAAGTGTTGTATAAGACGATTTTATTCTCACTTAGCCGAGGTCGCGAAGCGGGCGAGGCACTACAATTTTCCAAAATGAACGATTTTGAGGAATCTAGGGCCTCGGCTGCAAGCGACCTCGGCGATTTGAGGTGAAATCGTTCATTGTACACTTTAGTAAATGTATAAAGTATCGTATAAGACGATTTTATTCTCACTTAGCCGAGGTCGCGAAGCGGGCGAGGCACTACAATCTTCCAAAATGAACGATTTTGAGGAATCTAGGGCCTCGGCTGCAAGCGACCTCGGCGATTTGAGGTGAAATCGTTCATTGTACACTTTAGTAAATGTATAAAGTATCGTATAAGACGATTTTATTCTCACTTAGCCGAGGTCGCGAAGCGGGCGAGGCACTACAATTTTCCAAAATGAACGATTTTGAGGAATCTAGGGCCTCGGCTGCAAGCGACCTCGGCGATTTGAGGTGAAATCGTTCATTGTACACTTTAGTAAATGTATAAAGTATCGTATAAGACGATTTTATTCTCACTTAGCCGAGGTCGCGAAGCGGGCGAGGCACTACAATCTTCCAAAATGAACGATTTTGAGGAATCTAGGGCCTCGGCTGCAAGCGACCTCGGCGATTTGAGGTGAAATCGTTCATTGTACACTTTAGTAAATGTATAAAGTATCGTATAAGACGATTTTATTCTCACTTAGCCGAGGTCGCAAAGCGAGCGAGGCACTACAATTTTCCAAAATGAACGATTTTGAGGAATCTAGGGCCTCGGCTGCAAGCGACCTCGGCGATTTGAGGCGTTATCGTTCATTGTACACTTTATTAAATGTATAAAGTGTTGTATAAGACGATTTTATTCTCACTTAGCCGAGGTCGCGAAGCGGGCGAGGCACTACAATTTTCCAAAATGAACGATTTTGAGGAATCTAGGGCCTCGGCTGCAAGCGACCTCGGCGATTTGAGGTGAAATCGTTCATTGTACACTTTAGTAAATGTATAAAGTATCGTATAAGACGATTTTATTCTCACTTAGCCGAGGTCGCGAAGCGGGCGAGGCACTACAATTTTCCAAAATGAACGATTTTGAGGAATCTAGGGCCTCGGCTGCAAGCGACCTCGGCGATTTGAGGTGAAATCGTTCATTGTACACTTTAGTAAATGTATAAAGTATCGTATAAGACGATTTTATTCTCACTTAGCCGAGGTCGCGAAGCGGGCGAGGCACTACAATCTTCCAAAATGAACGATTTTGAGGAATCTAGGGCCTCGGCTGCAAGCGACCTCGGCGATTTGAGGTGAAATCGTTCATTGTACACTTTAGTAAATGTATAAAGTATCGTATAAGACGATTTTATTCTCACTTAGCCGAGGTCGCAAAGCGAGCGAGGCACTACAATTTTCCAAAATGAACGATTTTGAGGAATCTAGGGCCTCGGCTGCAAGCGACCTCGGCGATTTGAGGCGTTATCGTTCATTGTACACTTTATTAAATGTATAAAGTGTTGTATAAGACGATTTTATTCTCACTTAGCCGAGGTCGCGAAGCGGGCGAGGCACTACAATTTTCCAAAATGAACGATTTTGAGGAATCTAGGGCCTCGGCTGCAAGCGACCTCGGCGATTTGAGGTGAAATCGTTCATTGTACACTTTAGTAAATGTATAAAGTATCGTATAAGACGATTTTATTCTCACTTAGCCGAGGTCGCGAAGCGGGCGAGGCACTACAATTTTCCAAAATGAACGATTTTGAGGAATCTAGGGCCTCGGCTGCAAGCGACCTCGGCGATTTGAGGTGAAATCGTTCATTGTACACTTTAGTAAATGTATAAAGTATCGTATAAGACGATTTTATTCTCACTTAGCCGAGGTCGCAAAGCGAGCGAGGCACTACAATTTTCCAAAATGAACGATTTTGAGGAATCTAGGGCCTCGGCTGCAAGCGACCTCGGCGATTTGAGGCGTTATCGTTCATTGTACACTTTATTAAATGTATAAAGTGTTGTATAAGACGATTTTATTCTCACTTAGCCGAGGTCGCGAAGCGGGCGAGGCACTACAATTTTCCAAAATGAACGATTTTGAGGAATCTAGGGCCTCGGCTGCAAGCGACCTCGGCGATTTGAGGCGTTATCGTTCATTGTACACTTTATTAAATGTATAAAGTGTTGTATAAGACGATTTTATTCTTACTTAGCCGAGGTCGCGAAGCGGGCGAGGCACTACAATCTTCCAAAATGAACGATTTTGAGGAATCTAGGGCCTCGGCTGCAAGCGACCTCGGCGATTTGAGGCGTTATCGTTCATTGTACACTTTATGAAATGTATAAAGTGCTGTATAAGACGATTTTATTCTCACTTAGCCGAGGTCGCGAAGCGGGCGAGGCACTACAATTTTCCAAAATGAACGATTTTGAGGAATCTAGGGCCTCGGCTGCAAGCGACCTCGGCGATTTGAGGCGTTATCGTTCATTGTACACTTTATTAAATGTATAAAGTGCTGTATAAGATGATTTTATTCTCACTTAGCCGAGGTCGCGAAGCGGGCGAGGCACTACAATTTTCCAAAATGAACGATTTTGAGGAATCCAGGGCCTCAGCTGCAAGCAACCTCGGCGATTTGAGGTGAAATCGTTCATTGTACACTTTAGTAAATGTATAAAGTATCGTATAAGACGATTTTATTCTCACTTAGCCGAGGTCGCGAAGCGAGCGAGGCACTACAATTTTCCAAAATGAACGATTTTGAGGAATCCAGGGCCTCAGCTGCAAGCAACCTCGGCGATTTGAGGTGAAATCGTTCATTGTACACTTTATTAAATGTATAAAGTGTTGTATAAGACGATTTTATTCTCACTTAGCCGAGGTCGCGAAGCGGGCGAGGCACTACAATTTTCCAAAATGAACGATTTTGAGGAATCTAGGGCCTCAGCTGCAAGCGACCTCGGCGATTTGAGGCGTTATCGTTCATTGTACACTTTATTAAATGTATAAAGTGTTGTATAAGACGATTTTATTCTTACTTAGCCGAGGTCGCGAAGCGGGCGAGGCACTACAATTTTCCAAAATGAACGATTTTGAGGAATCTAGGGCCTCGGCTGCAAGCGACCTCGGCGATTTGAGGTGAAATCGTTCATTGTACACTTTAGTAAATGTATAAAGTATCGTATAAGACGATTTTATTCTCACTTAGCCGAGGTCGCGAAGCGGGCGAGGCACTACAATCTTCCAAAATGAACGATTTTGAGGAATCTAGGGCCTCGGCTGCAAGCGACCTCGGCGATTTGAGGTGAAATCGTTCATTGTACACTTTAGTAAATGTATAAAGTATCGTATAAGACGATTTTATTCTCACTTAGCCGAGGTCGCAAAGCGAGCGAGGCACTACAATTTTCCAAAATGAACGATTTTGAGGAATCTAGGGCCTCGGCTGCAAGCGACCTCGGCGATTTGAGGCGTTATCGTTCATTGTACACTTTATTAAATGTATAAAGTGTTGTATAAGACGATTTTATTCTCACTTAGCCGAGGTCGCGAAGCGGGCGAGGCACTACAATTTTCCAAAATGAACGATTTTGAGGAATCTAGGGCCTCGGCTGCAAGCGACCTCGGCGATTTGAGGCGTTATCGTTCATTGTACACTTTATTAAATGTATAAAGTGTTGTATAAGACGATTTTATTCTTACTTAGCCGAGGTCGCGAAGCGGGCGAGGCACTACAATCTTCCAAAATGAACGATTTTGAGGAATCTAGGGCCTCGGCTGCAAGCGACCTCGGCGATTTGAGGCGTTATCGTTCATTGTACACTTTATGAAATGTATAAAGTGCTGTATAAGACGATTTTATTCTCACTTAGCCGAGGTCGCGAAGCGGGCGAGGCACTACAATTTTCCAAAATGAACGATTTTGAGGAATCTAGGGCCTCGGCTGCAAGCGACCTCGGCGATTTGAGGCGTTATCGTTCATTGTACACTTTATTAAATGTATAAAGTGCTGTATAAGACGATTTTATTCTCACTTAGCCGAGGTCGCGAAGCGGGCGAGGCACTACAATCTTCCAAAATGAACGATTTTGAGGAATCTAGGGCCTCGGCTGCAAGCGACCTCGGCGATTTGAGGCGTTATCGTTCATTGTACACTTTATTAAATGTATAAAGTGCTGTATAAGATGATTTTATTCTCACTTAGCCGAGGTCGCGAAGCGGGCGAGGCACTACAATTTTCCAAAATGAACGATTTTGAGGAATCCAGGGCCTCAGCTGCAAGCAACCTCGGCGATTTGAGGTGAAATCGTTCATTGTACACTTTAGTAAATGTATAAAGTATCGTATAAGACGATTTTATTCTCACTTAGCCGAGGTCGCGAAGCGAGCGAGGCACTACAATTTTCCAAAATGAACGATTT
Source organism: Onthophagus sagittarius (assembly GCA_036711965.1). NCBI lineage: Eukaryota > Metazoa > Arthropoda > Insecta > Coleoptera > Scarabaeidae > Onthophagus > Onthophagus sagittarius. The sequence continues at coordinate 15,676,025 of JASERS010000008.1, forward strand.
TGAGGAATCCAGGGCCTCAGCTGCAAGCAACCTCGGCGATTTGAGGTGAAATCGTTCATTGTACACTTTATTAAATGTATAAAGTGTTGTATAAGACGATTTTATTCTCACTTAGCCGAGGTCGCGAAGCGGGCGAGGCACTACAATTTTCCAAAATGAACGATTTTGAGGAATCTAGGGCCTCGGCTGCAAGCGACCTCGGCGATTTGAGGCGTTATCGTTCATTGTACACTTTATTAAATGTATAAAGTGCTGTATAAGATGATTTTATTCTCACTTAGCCGAGGTCGCGAAGCGGGCGAGGCACTACAATTTTCCAAAATGAACGATTTTGAGGAATCCAGGGCCTCAGCTGCAAGCAACCTCGGCGATTTGAGGTGAAATCGTTCATTGTACACTTTAGTAAATGTATAAAGTATCGTATAAGACGATTTTATTCTCACTTAGCCGAGGTCGCGAAGCGGGCGAGGCACTACAATCTTCCAAAATGAACGATTTTGAGGAATCTAGGGCCTCGGCTGCAAGCGACCTCGGCGATTTGAGGTGAAATCGTTCATTGTACACTTTAGTAAATGTATAAAGTATCGTATAAGACGATTTTATTCTCACTTAGCCGAGGTCGCAAAGCGAGCGAGGCACTACAATTTTCCAAAATGAACGATTTTGAGGAATCTAGGGCCTCGGCTGCAAGCGACCTCGGCGATTTGAGGTGAAATCGTTCATTGTACACTTTAGTAAATGTATAAAGTATCGTATAAGACGATTTTATTCTCACTTAGCCGAGGTCGCGAAGCGGGCGAGGCACTACAATCTTCCAAAATGAACGATTTTGAGGAATCTAGGGCCTCGGCTGCAAGCGACCTCGGCGATTTGAGGTGAAATCGTTCATTGTACACTTTAGTAAATGTATAAAGTATCGTATAAGACGATTTTATTCTCACTTAGCCGAGGTCGCAAAGCGAGCGAGGCACTACAATTTTCCAAAATGAACGATTTTGAGGAATCTAGGGCCTCGGCTGCAAGCGACCTCGGCGATTTGAGGCGTTATCGTTCATTGTACACTTTATGAAATGTATAAAGTGCTGTATAAGACGATTTTATTCTCACTTAGCCGAGGTCGCGAAGCGGGCGAGGCACTACAATTTTCCAAAATGAACGATTTTGAGGAATCTAGGGCCTCGGCTGCAAGCGACCTCGGCGATTTGAGGCGTTATCGTTCATTGTACACTTTATTAAATGTATAAAGTGCTGTATAAGACGATTTTATTCTCACTTAGCCGAGGTCGCGAAGCGGGCGAGGCACTACAATCTTCCAAAATGAACGATTTTGAGGAATCTAGGGCCTCGGCTGCAAGCGACCTCGGCGATTTGAGGCGTTATCGTTCATTGTACACTTTATTAAATGTATAAAGTGCTGTATAAGATGATTTTATTCTCACTTAGCCGAGGTCGCGAAGCGGGCGAGGCACTACAATTTTCCAAAATGAACGATTTTGAGGAATCCAGGGCCTCAGCTGCAAGCAACCTCGGCGATTTGAGGTGAAATCGTTCATTGTACACTTTAGTAAATGTATAAAGTATCGTATAAGACGATTTTATTCTCACTTAGCCGAGGTCGCAAAGCGAGCGAGGCACTACAATTTTCCAAAATGAACGATTTTGAGGAATCTAGGGCCTCGGCTGCAAGCGACCTCGGCGATTTGAGGCGTTATCGTTCATTGTACACTTTATGAAATGTATAAAGTGCTGTATAAGACGATTTTATTCTCACTTAGCCGAGGTCGCGAAGCGGGCGAGGCACTACAATTTTCCAAAATGAACGATTTTGAGGAATCTAGGGCCTCGGCTGCAAGCGACCTCGGCGATTTGAGGCGTTATCGTTCATTGTACACTTTATTAAATGTATAAAGTGTTGTATAAGACGATTTTATTCTCACTTAGCCGAGGTCGCGAAGCGGGCGAGGCACTACAATTTTCCAAAATGAACGATTTTGAGGAATCTAGGGCCTCGGCTGCAAGCGACCTCGGCGATTTGAGGCGTTATCGTTCATTGTACACTTTATTAAATGTATAAAGTGTTGTATAAGACGATTTTATTCTCACTTAGCCGAGGTCGCGAAGCGGGCGAGGCACTACAATTTTCCAAAATGAACGATTTTGAGGAATCTAGGGCCTCGGCTGCAAGCGACCTCGGCGATTTGAGGCGTTATCGTTCATTGTACACTTTATTAAATGTATAAAGTGTTGTATAAGACGATTTTATTCTTACTTAGCCGAGGTCGCGAAGCGGGCGAGGCACTACAATCTTCCAAAATGAACGATTTTGAGGAATCTAGGGCCTCGGCTGCAAGCGACCTCGGCGATTTGAGGCGTTATCGTTCATTGTACACTTTATGAAATGTATAAAGTGCTGTATAAGACGATTTTATTCTCACTTAGCCGAGGTCGCGAAGCGGGCGAGGCACTACAATTTTCCAAAATGAACGATTTTGAGGAATCTAGGGCCTCGGCTGCAAGCGACCTCGGCGATTTGAGGCGTTATCGTTCATTGTACACTTTATTAAATGTATAAAGTGCTGTATAAGACGATTTTATTCTCACTTAGCCGAGGTCGCGAAGCGGGCGAGGCACTACAATCTTCCAAAATGAACGATTTTGAGGAATCTAGGGCCTCGGCTGCAAGCGACCTCGGCGATTTGAGGCGTTATCGTTCATTGTACACTTTATTAAATGTATAAAGTGCTGTATAAGATGATTTTATTCTCACTTAGCCGAGGTCGCGAAGCGGGCGAGGCACTACAATTTTCCAAAATGAACGATTTTGAGGAATCCAGGGCCTCAGCTGCAAGCAACCTCGGCGATTTGAGGTGAAATCGTTCATTGTACACTTTAGTAAATGTATAAAGTATCGTATAAGACGATTTTATTCTCACTTAGCCGAGGTCGCGAAGCGAGCGAGGCACTACAATTTTCCAAAATGAACGATTTTGAGGAATCCAGGGCCTCAGCTGCAAGCAACCTCGGCGATTTGAGGTGAAATCGTTCATTGTACACTTTATTAAATGTATAAAGTGTTGTATAAGACGATTTTATTCTCACTTAGCCGAGGTCGCGAAGCGGGCGAGGCACTACAATTTTCCAAAATGAACGATTTTGAGGAATCTAGGGCCTCGGCTGCAAGCGACCTCGGCGATTTGAGGCGTTATCGTTCATTGTACACTTTATTAAATGTATAAAGTGCTGTATAAGATGATTTTATTCTCACTTAGCCGAGGTCGCGAAGCGGGCGAGGCACTACAATTTTCCAAAATGAACGATTTTGAGGAATCCAGGGCCTCAGCTGCAAGCAACCTCGGCGATTTGAGGTGAAATCGTTCATTGTACACTTTATTAAATGTATAAAGTGTTGTATAAGATGATTTTATTCTCACTTAGCCGAGGTCGCGAAGCGGGCGAGGCACTACAATTTTCCAAAATGAACGATTTTGAGGAATCTAGGGCCTCAGCTGCAAGCGACCTCGGCGATTTGAGGCGTTATCGTTCATTGTACACTTTATTAAATGTATAAAGTGTTGTATAAGACGATTTTATTCTCACTTAGCCGAGGTCGCGAAGCGAGCGAGGCACTACAATCTTCCAAAATGAACGATTTTGAGGAATCTAGGGCCTCGGCTGCAAGCGACCTCGGCGATTTGAGGCGTTATCGTTCATTGTACACTTTATTAAATGTATAAAGTGTTGTATAAGACGATTTTATTCTCACTTAGCCGAGGTCGCGAAGCGGGCGAGGCACTACAATTTTCCAAAATGAACGATTTTGAGGAATCCAGGGCCTCAGCTGCAAGCAACCTCGGCGATTTGAGGTGAAATCGTTCATTGTACACTTTATTAAATGTATAAAGTGTTGTATAAGACGATTTTATTCTCACTTAGCCGAGGTCGCGAAGCGGGCGAGGCACTACAATTTTCCAAAATGAACGATTTTGAGGAATCCAGGGCCTCAGCTGCAAGCAACCTCGGCGATTTGAGGTGAAATCGTTCATTGTACACTTTATTAAATGTATAAAGTGTTGTATAAGACGATTTTATTCTCACTTAGCCGAGGTCGCGAAGCGGGCGAGGCACTACAATTTTCCAAAATGAACGATTTTGAGGAATCTAGGGCCTCGGCTGCAAGCGACCTCGGCGATTTGAGGCGTTATCGTTCATTGTACACTTTATTAAATGTATAAAGTGCTGTATAAGACGATTTTATTCTCACTTAGCCGAGGTCGCGAAGCGGGCGAGGCACTACAATCTTCCAAAATGAACGATTTTGAGGAATCTAGGGCCTCGGCTGCAAGCGACCTCGGCGATTTGAGGCGTTATCGTTCATTGTACACTTTATGAAATGTATAAAGTGCTGTATAAGACGATTTTATTCTCACTTAGCCGAGGTCGCGAAGCGGGCGAGGCACTACAATTTTCCAAAATGAACGATTTTGAGGAATCTAGGGCCTCGGCTGCAAGCGACCTCGGCGATTTGAGGCGTTATCGTTCATTGTACACTTTATTAAATGTATAAAGTGCTGTATAAGACGATTTTATTCTCACTTAGCCGAGGTCGCGAAGCGGGCGAGGCATTACAATTTTCCAAAATGAACGATTTTGAGGAATCCAGGGCCTCAGCTGCAAGCAACCTCGGCGATTTGAGGTGAAATCGTTCATTGTACACTTTAGTAAATGTATAAAGTATCGTATAAGACGATTTTATTCTCACTTAGCCGAGGTCGCGAAGCGAGCGAGGCACTACAATTTTCCAAAATGAACGATTTTGAGGAATCCAGGGCCTCAGCTGCAAGCAACCTCGGCGATTTGAGGTGAAATCGTTCATTGTACACTTTATTAAATGTATAAAGTGTTGTATAAGACGATTTTATTCTCACTTAGCCGAGGTCGCGAAGCGGGCGAGGCACTACAATTTTCCAAAATGAACGATTTTGAGGAATCCAGGGCCTCAGCTGCAAGCAACCTCGGCGATTTGAGGTGAAATCGTTCATTGTACACTTTATTAAATGTATAAAGTGTTGTATAAGACGATTTTATTCTCACTTAGCCGAGGTCGCGAAGCGGGCGAGGCACTACAATTTTCCAAAATGAACGATTTTGAGGAATCCAGGGCCTCAGCTGCAAGCAACCTCGGCGATTTGAGGTGAAATCGTTCATTGTACACTTTATTAAATGTATAAAGTGTTGTATAAGACGATTTTATTCTCACTTAGCCGAGGTCGCGAAGCGGGCGAGGCACTACAATTTTCCAAAATGAACGATTTTGAGGAATCCAGGGCCTCAGCTGCAAGCAACCTCGGCGATTTGAGGTGAAATCGTTCATTGTACACTTTATTAAATGTATAAAGTGTTGTATAAGACGATTTTATTCTCACTTAGCCGAGGTCGCGAAGCGGGCGAGGCACTACAATTTTCCAAAATGAACGATTTTGAGGAATCCAGGGCCTCAGCTGCAAGCAACCTCGGCGATTTGAGGTGAAATCGTTCATTGTACACTTTATTAAATGTATAAAGTGTTGTATAAGACGATTTTATTCTCACTTAGCCGAGGTCGCGAAGCGGGCGAGGCACTACAATTTTCCAAAATGAACGATTTTGAGGAATCCAGGGCCTCAGCTGCAAGCAACCTCGGCGATTTGAGGTGAAATCGTTCATTGTACACTTTATTAAATGTATAAAGTGTTGTATAAGACGATTTTATTCTCACTTAGCCGAGGTCGCGAAGCGGGCGAGGCACTACAATTTTCCAAAATGAACGATTTTGAGGAATCTAGGGCCTCGGCTGCAAGGTACCTCGACGATTTGAGGTGAAATCGTTCATTGTATATCTTAGTTATTATACAAAGACTCATACAAAACGATTTTATACTCACTCCGCCGAGGTCGCGTAGCGGGCGAGGCGCTAGAATCTTCCAAAATTGACGATTTTATATCAAAATTTCAACTCCTGCGCCTCGCCCGCTTCGCGACCTCGGCGATTTAAAACGAAATCGTTTCTTGTATATCTTAATAAATATATAAAATGTCTTATAAGACGATTTTATTCTCACTCCGCCGAGGTCGCGCAGCGGGCGAGGCACTACATCTTCCAAAATGAACGACTTCGTGTTAATGTTTCAAATCCAATGTCTCGCCCACTACGCGACCTCGGCGATTTGAGGTGAAATCGTTCATTGTATATCTTAGTAAATGTATAAAGTCTTCTATAAGACGATTTTACTTTCACTTAGCCGAGGTCGCGAAGCAGGCGAGGCACTACAATCTTTCAAAATGAACGATTTTAACGAATCCAGAGCCTCAACCGCAAACGACTTCGGCGATTTGAGGCGAAATCGTTCATTGTACACTTTAGTAAATGTATAAAGTGGTGTATAAGACGATTTTATTCTCATTTAGCCGTGGTCGCGAAGCGGGCGAAGCACTACAATTTTCCAATGTTAACATAAAAATCCAGCGCCTCATCCGCTACGCGACCTCGGCGAAGTAAGAATAAAATCATCTTAATAAGTGATGATTGCATCTAAACATCTCAAATCCAGTGCCTCGCTCGCTCCGCGACCTCGGCAATTTGGGGTAAAATCGTTCCTTATATATCAATAAATATACAAAGCCTCATACAAGACGATTTTATACTCACTCTGCCGAGGCCGCATAGCGGGCGAGGCGCTACATCTTCTTAAATGAATTACTTCGTGTTAATGTTTCAACTCCAGCGCCTCGCCCGCTACGCGACCTCGGCGAAGTAAGAATAAAATCGTCTTAATAAATGATGATTGCATCTAAACATTTCAAATCCAGTGCCTCGCTCGCTACGCGACCTCGGCGATTTGAGGTGAAATCGTTCCTTGTATATCAGTAAATATACAAAGCTTCATACAAGACGATTTTATACTCACTCCGCCGAGGCCGCATAGCGGGCGAGGCGCTACATCTTCTTAAATGAATTACTTCGTGTTAATGTTTCAACTCCAGCGCCTCGCCCGCTACGCGACCTCGGCGAAGTAAGAATAAAATCATCTTAATAAGTGATGATTGCATCTAAACATCTCAAATCCAGTGCCTCGCTCGCTCCGCGACCTCGGCAATTTGGGGTAAAATCGTTCCTTATATATCAATAAATATACAAAGCCTCATACAAGACGATTTTATACTCACTCTGCCGAGGCCGCATAGCGGGCGAGGCGCTACATCTTCTTAAATGAATTACTTCGTGTTAATGTTTCAACTCCAGCGCCTCGCCCGCTACGCGACCTCGGCGAAGTAAGAATAAAATCATCTTAATAAGTGATGATTGCATCTAAACATCTCAAATCCAGTGCCTCGCTCGCTCCGCGACCTCGGCAATTTGGGGTAAAATCGTTCCTTATATATCAATAAATATACAAAGCCTCATACAAGACGATTTTATACTCACTCTGCCGAGGCCGCATAGCGGGCGAGGCGCTACATCTTCTTAAATGAATTACTTCGTGTTAATGTTTCAACTCCAGCGCCTCGCCCGCTACGCGACCTCGGCGAAGTAAGAATAAAATCGTCTTAATAAATGATGATTGCATCTAAACATTTCAAATCCAGTGCCTCGCTCGCTACGCGACCTCGGCGATTTGAGGTGAAATCGTTCCTTGTATATCAGTAAATATACAAAGCTTCATACAAGACGATTTTATACTCACTCCGCCGAGGCCGCATAGCGGGCGAGGCGCTACATCTTCTTAAATGAATTACTTCGTGTTAATGTTTCAACTCCAGCGCCTCGCCCGCTACGCGACCTCGGCGAAGTAAGAATAAAATCATCTTAATAAGTGATGATTGCATCTAAACATCTCAAATCCAGTGCCTCGCTCGCTCCGCGACCTCGGCAATTTGGGGTAAAATCGTTCCTTATATATCAATAAATATACAAAGCCTCATACAAGACGATTTTATACTCACTCCGCCGAGGCCGCATAGCGGGCGAGGCGCTACATCTTCTTAAATGAATTACTTCGTGTTAATGTTTCAACTCCAGCGCCTCGCCCGCTACGCGACCTCGGCGAAGTAAGAATAAAATCATCTTAATAAGTGATGATTGCATCTAAACATCTCAAATCCAGTGCCTCGCTCGCTCCGCGACCTCGGCAATTTGGGGTAAAATCGTTCCTTATATATCAATAAATATACAAAGCCTCATACAAGACGATTTTATACTCACTCTGCCGAGGCCGCATAGCGGGCGAGGCGCTACATCTTCTTAAATGAATTACTTCGTGTTAATGTTTCAACTCCAGCGCCTCGCCCGCTACGCGACCTCGGCGAAGTAAGAATAAAATCGTCTTAATAAATGATGATTGCATCTAAACATTTCAAATCCAGTGCCTCGCTCGCTACGCGACCTCGGCGATTTGAGGTGAAATCGTTCCTTGTATATCAGTAAATATACAAAGCTTCATACAAGACGATTTTATACTCACTCCGCCGAGGACGCATAGCGGGCGAGGCGCTACATCTGCTTAAATGAATTACTTCGTGTTAATGTTTCAACTCCAGCGCCTCGCCCGCTACACGACCTCGGCGATTTAAGACGAAATCGTTCATTGTATATCTTAATAATTAATACAGTCTCATATTCAAGCCAAATTCGATGCGAACGAGGCGCTACAATTTTCCAAAATGAACGATTTCCTATAAACGTTTAAAATCCAATGCCTCGGTAATTTGGAGCGAAATCGTTCCTTGTATATCTTAGTAAACATATTTCGTCGGTTTTTTGGAACGATTTGAGGCAATTTGTAATTTCCTCAAAAATGTTTAATAAAAACATTTTTAGCTAAAAGTTAGGATTTAATTTAGGTATTTTGATCCCAACCTTGACTTAAAAGATTAGGCCAGTTCCTTTGGAACGCGTTGTTATCTCGCACCGAAACGTAAATATTATGAGAACCGAAAAATTGTTTATACGAACACATTTCGTCAACAAAAAAGAAGGAAAAACCTTTGATATTGATAAAAAAATCGTAATCGCCTCAATTACGTAGTCTTTTTGTGGACGTATCAAAATTAATCATTCAAATCCATAAAAAATTCAACGAATAATCAATCGATCCCGTTTATTCATTAACCCAAATCATGTTTCGGTGGCCGAACTCGAAACGTTGCGACGACTTATTTTGCTTATTTTGCGCGTACACCCCGCTTTTAAAATTCGGATTTCTTTTCGGCTCAAATTTCGAATACAACCACAAAACTAAACAAGTTTTAATTAAACGAAACGTGATTAAAAACATTTTGGCGTTAATTATTTACGTAGTTTTTTTAATCGCGGTCGTTTTAGCAACGTTGAATGCGCCTAAAACGAATATGTTGGAGTATTTGGGCTGGTTCCAAACGATTTTCGCCGGGTGGTTGTTAGTTTTTGAGGTAGCGATCAATTTTTGGTTACGAAACAAATTAAATTTCCGATTAAAACGAGTTTTTCAAGATTATAACTTGATTATTAAGCAAAATCGTTTAAAAATTGATTCAAGTTTGCGCAAATTCGTGCTTGGGATGGCGATTTTTGTTGGATTATATGCGATTACTCCGATTTTTTCCATCAAAAATGGGGTTTTACCGACAATTTTGATTTCGTTGATGAATCTGTATTTCGGCGTTTGGTGGTTTATGATCGTCACGCAAGTTTATTTGAGCAAATTAATTTTAAGCGGGGTTTATAACTCCTTAAAGATGAAATTGGAGATTAATCGTTTGAAGAATGCGATGAAATCGCGCCGAATTATTTATTATTACCAAGAAAAAGTCAACGATTACTTTTCGATGTCGACGTTGCTTCATTTTTTGTACTTGGTCGGATGGACGATTTTAAATTTTTGCGTTATGGTCGAAATATTTAAGAGCGATTCTTTTCGATTCGAGCCGATTTATCTCGGGGAGATTATCGCGTATATTCAGGTCATTTTGGGGATTTCGGTTTTTGAGTCGATAAAAGGGCTCGATTCCGGCTTTAATTGCTACTTATACGGCTTAAAAATCGAGAATTTATCGAAATATGAACGGGAGAAGATTGGGGAATTTATGCTCGACTTCGATAATCAAGAAATTAAAATGAAATACATGAATCGGAACGAAATTTCGAGAAAATTAATTAATAACGTGAATTGACTCGATTTTATTCAACGCAATTATTAATTATTTTGTTTTAGATGTTGCAATATGGGATCACTTATTCCATCGTTTATCTCCAAATGATGAATGTATTAAACTAAACTAAATTTTTCGTCATTATTTTAATTAAATTTAGTTTAATTAAAAAAAAAAATATATAAAAATCCGCCATTTTCATCTTTTTATTAATAATTTTTTTGGTGAAAATGTCAAAATCGTAATAAGCACAAAAAATCCTTCAATTTGATACCCCACAACCCATATTTTCGAAAAAAAAAATTAATAATAAACAAAAAAATTAATAAAAATCCGCCATTTTGATTTTTTTGTTAATAATTTTTTTATGAAATTATCAAAATCGTAATAAGCCCAAAAAATCCTTCAATTTGATACCCCACAACCCATATTTCCGATTAATTAAATCAACGTCACAAATGACATTGACAGCTGTCATCTTTAATTTAATTTTTTCGTATATCTCGGTCAATTTTTAAAATAAACTCGCCGTATTTAGACTTAAATAACCGGATTTTCAATTTTAAATCGATCTAAAATAACGTTAAATCATCATTTTTTTTTAAATTCAATAATTTTGACATATGACGTTTGACAGGTGTCACTTGCAACGTTTTTATTTCGGCTTATATTAATCATTTAAGCGTAAATTTTGATACCAACCTAATCACCATATCCGGATAAAAATTAATTTTGACTTTTTGACACAAATCGTAATAATTTTGACAGCTGTCAAATTCGTTAAATAAATTTAAAAAGTATTCGATTTTTCCCTTAATTTAACCTTAATCGGTTTTAAATAAAGGATTTTTAAATCTAACGTCATTTTCAAAATGGCGGATATGACATGTGTCAAATTTTGTTTTTCTTCAATGTCAAATGTTACATTTAAACTTTTTTATGAAATAAAACAACTAATTTGTTTATTTTTTGACATTAATTAAAGGTTTTTTTTTGCGGATAATAACGAAATTATTAAATTCAAAATGGCGGATATGACATGTGTCAGTCTCAAATGTCAAATTTTATTTATTATCAATTTTTTTATTTTTTACACTCGATATTTAGAGCGAGATTCAACGATTTTCTTATAATAAACGACACTCCAAATGAAAATGGCACCTGTCAAAATAACACCTGTCAAGTGTCATATTGTCATATATTAAATGTCATTTTTTAACTTTTCTATTTAACTAATTTGGTTATATTTGGCATTAAATCGATGAATACGAATTAATTTATCAAAATCAAAATGGCGGATATGACATGTGTCAAATTTTACTTTTTCTTCAATGCCAAATGTCACATTTAAACGTTTATTTTGATTTGACATCTGTCAATGCCAAACGTCAATCTTATAATTAAAGATACCCTAATCGAGTTTGGTATCAAATTAAACGATTTTTTAAGCTTAATTAGATGGAATTATTAAAATTCAAGATGGCGTATTTGACATATGTCAATGTCACATAACTTTTTTATTATAACAGCAAAAATAGTCGAGTTTGGTGTCAAATTAAACGATTTTTAATCATCTTTTTGATCAAAATGTTAAAATTAATCGATTTTGATTCATAAAAGTAATCGAAAAAAATTAAAAATTAAACATTTTAAGCTCAAAATGAAGCGGGGAATCAAAAAATTATTCGAATCGACTCCAAACTCGACGCATTTATCTCAAATCGTTTTTAAATCGTCAATTTTATCAAAAAAAAAAAAAAACAATTGAATTTGTAATTTGACGTTTGACGCGTTTTAACCCAACTTTTTTGTTTTTTGACCGAATCGGGTCGAGTTTGGTATCAAATTAAATGATTTTTTAAGCTTAATTAAGCTTGATTATTAAAATTCAAGATGGTGCATTTGACATCTGTCAATGTTAAACGTCAATTTCCATTTCGATCAATTATGCATAAAAAATCGTTTAATTTGATACCAAACCACGACTAAATAATCTTTTATTAATAAAGGTTAACATTTTGACGTATTCCGACTATTTTGACACATGTCATATTCGCCATTTTGATATTTTATTTATTAAAACTATCAAATTCGTAATAAAGACAAAAAGTCTTTTAATTTGATACCCCACACCCCATATTTTGGATTAATTATAATAACCTTATAAATGACATTGACAGTCGCCATCTTTAATTTAATTTAACACATCTTTGTCAATTTTTAAAATAATCTCATCGTGTTTGGACTCAAATAACTCCATTTTTCATTTTGAGTCGATCGAAAATAATTTCTAATCATTATTTAAAAAAAAGAAAAAATATTGACATATGACATTGACAAATGACAGTTAAAATCGAAATTTTCTCAATAACCATTTATTCATAAATTATCATTTTGTTTTAATATCAAATTCGTTTAAATCTTCTTTTATTTGATCAAAATTAATTTTGACATTCGACATTGACAGCTGTCATATCTGCAATTTTGACATTGACAAATTTTTTTTTTTAATGAATTCAATGATATCAATGATATCAAACATGATCAAAGCATATTTATAATAATCATTTACAGATTAAAATAATTTTGACATATCGAGATGACGTTTTGCAATTTTGACACCTGTCAAATTCGAAAAATAAATTTGAAATTTATCCATTTACCCCTTAATTATCCTAAATGACATAAATTTGAGTCTTTTTTTTTTAATCAAAACGAAACTAAACGTCATTTTCAAAATGGCGATGTGACAGCTGTCATTGTCAAATGTCAAATATTATTTTTTTCGAATGATTTTATTTTTTTATGTAATTAACACTCAATATGAAGCGATTAAATGATTTTTTTCATAACAAAGTCCGAATTAAATCAAAATGGCGCCCGTTAAAATGACACCTGTCGATGTCAAATGTCATATTTTACTTTTTTCTTGAAACAAAAGAGAACTAATTTTGTTATGTTTCGAGTTATTTTTGTTATTTTTTTTTTGTTTTGATTTTTTAAATTTGTCATAATAAAAAATGGCGTCTTTGACATCTGTCAATGTGAAACGTTAAATTCTAAGTTATGATTTTATTTAACGCAACCTTCTTTGATGTCAAATTAAAGAAGTTTTAAACGCAATAAAATGGGATTCTTAAAATTCAAGATGGCGTGTTTGACATGTGTCAATCTTAAACGTCAAATTTTGACTTTTATTGAAAATCCCACCCCTCTATGATGCAATTGTAATAAAATTAATCAAATTTTTGGGGGTTAATAAGATGGTTTAGGAAGTTGACTTATTTAAATCAAAATGGCGTATTCACTTTGTGTCAATTATTAACATTCAAAATGGTGGATTTGACATCTGTCAATGTTAAACGTCAATTTTATAACAAAAGATACCCTAATCGAGTTTGGTATCAAATTGAATGATTTTTTAAGCTTAATTAGATGGAATTATTAAAATTCAAGATGGCGTATTTGACATATGTCAATGTCACATAATTTTTTTATTATAACAGCAAAAATAGTCGAGTTTGGTATCAAATTAAACGATTTTTAATCACCTTTTTGATCAAAATGTTAAAATTAATCGATTTTGATTTATAAAAATAATCGAAAAAAATTTAAAATTAAATATTTTAAGCTCAAAATGAAGCGGGGAATCAAAAAATTATTCGAATCGACTCCAAACTCGACGCATTTATCTCAAATCGTTTTTAAATTGTCAATTTTTATAAAAAAAAAAAACAATTGAATTTGTAATTTGACGTTTGACGCGTTTTAACCCAACTTTTTTTTTTTTTTATCCGAATTGGGTCGAGTTTGGTATCGAATTGAACGATTTTTAATCATCTTTTTGATAAAAATGTTAAAATTAATCGATTTTGATTCATAAAAGTAATCGAAAAAAATTAAAAATTAAACATTTTAAGCTCAAAATGAAGCCGGGAATCAAAAAATTATTCGAATCGACTCCAAACTCGACACATTTATCTCAAATCGTTTTTAAATCGTCAATTTTTATTAAAAAAAAAAAAAAACAATTGAATTTGTAATTTGACGTTTGACGCGTTTTAACCCAACTTTTTTGTTTTTTAACCGAATTGGGTCGAGTTTGGTATCGAATTGAACGATTTTTAATCATCTTTTTGATCAAAATGTTAAAATTAATCAATTTTGATTCATAAATGTAATCGAAAAAAATTAAAAATGATACATTTTAAGCTCAAAATGAAGCCGGGAATCAAAAAATTATTCGAATCGACTCCAAACTCGACACATTTATCTCAAATCGTTTTTAAATCGTCAATTTTTATTAAAAAAAAAACAATTGAATTTGTAATTTGACGTTTGATGCGTTTTTACCCAACTTTTTTTGTTTTTTGACCGAATCGGGTCGAGTTTGGTATCAAATTAAACGATTTTTAATCATCTTTTTGATCAAAATGTTCATTTTAATCAATTTTGATTCATAAAAGTAATCGAAAAAAATTTAAAATTAAATATTTTAAGCTCAAAATGAAACGGGGAATCAAAAAATTATTCGAATCGACTCCAAACTCGACGCATTTATCTCAAATCGTTTTTAAATCGTCAATTTTTATTAAAAAAAAAAACAATTGAATTTGTAATTTGACGTTTGACGCGTTTTAACCCAACTTTTTTGTTTTTTAACCGAATCGTGTCGAGTTTGGTATCGAATTAAACGATTTTTAATAATCTTTTTGACCAAAATATCAAAATTAATCAATTTTGATTCATAAAAGTAATCGAAAAAAATTAAAAATGAAACATTTTAAGCTCAAAATGAAGCGGGGAATCAAAAAATTATTCGAATCGACTCCAAACTCGACGCATTTATCTCAAATCGTTTTTAAATCGTCAATTTTTATCAAAAATAAAAAAAACAATTGAATTTGTAATTTGACGTTTGACGCGTTTTAATCCAACTTTTTTGTTTTTTGACCGAATCGGGTCGTGTTTGGTTTCGAATTAAACGATTTTTAATCATCTTTTTGACCAAAATATCAAAATTAATCAATTTTGATTCATAAAAGTAATCGAAAAAAATTAAAAATGAAACATTTTAAGCTCAAAATGAAGCGGGGAATCAAAAAATTATTCGAATCGACTCCAAACTCGACACATTCATCTCAAATCGTTTTTAAATCGTCAATTTTTATCAAAAAAAAAAAACAATTGAATTTGTAATTTGACGTTTGACGCGTTTTAACCCAACTTTTTTGTTTTTTAACCGAATCGTGTCGAGTTTGGTTTCGAATTGAACGATTTTTAATCATCTTTTTGACCAAAATATCAAAATTAATCAATTTTGATTCATAAAAGTAATCGAAAAAAATTAAAAATGAAACATTTTAAGCTCAAAATGAAGCGGGGAATCAAAAAATTATTCGAATCGACTCCAAACTCGACACATTCATCTCAAATCGTTTTTAAATCGTCAATTTTTATCAAAAAAAAAAAACAATTGAATTTGTAATTTGACGTTTGACGCGTTTTAACCCAACTTTTTGTTTTTTAACCGAATCGGGTCGAGTTTGGTATCGAATTAAACGATTTTTAATCATCTTTTTGACCAAAATATCAAAATTAATCAATTTTGATTCATAAAAGTAATCGAAAAAAATTAAAAATGAAACATTTTAAGCTCAAAATGAAGCGGGGAATCAAAAAATTATTCGAATCGACTCCAAACTCGACACATTCATCTCAAATCGTTTTTAAATCGTCAATTTTTATCAAAAAAAAAAAACAATTGAATTTGTAATTTGACGTTTGACGCGTTTTAATCCAACTTTTTTGTTTTTTGACCGAATCGGGTCGTGTTTGGTATCGAATTAAACGATTTTTAATCATCTTTTTGACCAAAATATCAAAATTAATCAATTTTGATTCATAAAAGTAATCGAAAAAAATTAAAAATGAAACATTTTAAGCTCAAAATGAAGCGGGGAATCAAAAAATTATTCGAATCGACTCCAAACTCGACACATTCATCTCAAATCGTTTTTAAATCGTCAATTTTTATCAAAAAAAAAAAACAATTGAATTTGTAATTTGACGTTTGACGCGTTTTAATCCAACTTTTTTGTTTTTTGACCGAATCGGGTCGTGTTTGGTATCGAATTAAACGATTTTTAATCATCTTTTTGACCAAAATATCAAAATTAATCAATTTTGATTCATAAAAGTAATCGAAAAAAATTAAAAATGAAACATTTTAAGCTCAAAATGAAGCGGGGAATCAAAAAATTATTCGAATCGACTCCAAACTCGACACATTCATCTCAAATCGTTTTTAAATCGTCAATTTTTATCAAAAAAAAAAACAATTGAATTTGTAATTTGACGTTTGACGCGTTTTAATCCAACTTTTTTGTTTTTTGACCGAATCGGGTCGTGTTTGGTATCGAATTAAACGATTTTTAATCATCTTTTTGACCAAAATATCAAAATTAATCAATTTTGATTCATAAAAGTAATCGAAAAAAATTAAAAATGAAACATTTTAAGCTCAAAATGAAGCGGGGAATCAAAAAATTATTCGAATCGACTCCAAACTCGACACATTCATCTCAAATCGTTTTTAAATCGTCAATTTTTATCAAAAAAAAAAAACAATTGAATTTGTAATTTGACGTTTGACGCGTTTTAATCCAACTTTTTTGTTTTTTGACCGAATCGGGTCGTGTTTGGTATCGAATTAAACGATTTTTAATCATCTTTTTGACCAAAATATCAAAATTAATCAATTTTGATTCATAAAAGTAATCGAAAAAAATTAAAAATGAAACATTTTAAGCTCAAAATGAAGCGGGGAATCAAAAAATTATTCGAATCGACTCCAAACTCGACACATTCATCTCAAATCGTTTTTAAATCGTCAATTTTTATCAAAAAAAAAAAACAATTGAATTTGTAATTTGACGTTTGACGCGTTTTAATCCAACTTTTTTGTTTTTTGACCGAATCGGGTCGTGTTTGGTATCGAATTAAACGATTTTTAATCATCTTTTTGACCAAAATATCAAAATTAATCAATTTTGATTCATAAAAGTAATCGAAAAAAATTAAAAATGAAACATTTTAAGCTCAAAATGAAGCGGGGAATCAAAAAATTATTCGAATCGACTCCAAACTCGACACATTCATCTCAAATCGTTTTTAAATCGTCAATTTTTATCAAAAAAAAAAAAACAATTGAATTTGTAATTTGACGTTTGACGCGTTTTAACCCAACTTTTTGTTTTTTAACCGAATCGGGTCGAGTTTGGTATCGAATTGAACGATTTTTAATCATCTTTTTGATCAAAATGTTAAAATTAATCAATTTTGATTCATAAAAGTAATCGAAAAAAATTAAAAATTAAACATTTTAAGCTCAAAATGAAGCGGGGAATCAAAAAATTATTCGAATCGACTCCAAACTCGACGCATTTATCTCAAATCGTTTTTAAAACGTCAATTTTTATCAAAAAAAAAAAAAACAATTGAATTTGTAATTTGACGTTTGACGCGTTTTAACCCAACTTTTTTGTTTTTTAACCGAATCGGGTCGAGTTTGGTATCGAATTAAACGATTTTTAATCATCTTTTTGACCAAAATATCAAAATTAATCAATTTTGATTCATAAAAGTAATCGAAAAAAATTAAAAATGAAACATTTTAAGCTCAAAATGAAGCGGGGAATCAAAAAATTATTCGAATCGACTCCAAACTCGACACATTCATCTCAAATCGTTTTTAAATCGTCAATTTTTATCAAAAAAAAAAACAATTGAATTTGTAATTTGACGTTTGACGCGTTTTAACCCAACTTTTTTGTTTTTTGACCGAATCGGGTCGTGTTTGGTATCAAATTAAACGATTTTTAATCATCTTTTTGATCAAAATGTTAAAATTAATCAATTTTGATTCATAAAAGTAATCGAAAAAAATTAAAAATGAAACATTTTAAGCTCAAAATGAAGCGGGGAATCAAAAAAATTATTCGAATCGACTCCAAACTCGACGCATTTATCTCAAATCGTTTTTAAAACGTCAATTTTTATCAAAAAAAAAAAAAAACAATTGAATTTGTAATTTGACGTTTGACGCGTTTTAACCCAACTTTTTTGTTTTTTAACCGAATCGTGTCGAGTTTGGTATCGAATTAAACGATTTTTAATCATCTTTTTGACCAAAATATCAAAATTAATCAATTTTGATTCATAAAAGTAATCGAAAAAAATTAAAAATGAAACATTTTAAGCTCAAAATGAAGCGGGGAATCAAAAAATTATTCGAATCGACTCCAAACTCGACGCATTTATCTCAAATCGTTTTTAAATTGTCAATTTTATCAAAAAAAAAAAATTGAATTTGTAATTTGACGTTTGACGCGTTTTAACCCAACTTTTTTGTTTTTTAACCGAATCGGGTCGAGTTTGGTATCAAATTAAACGATTTTTAATCACCTTTTTGATCAAAATGTTAAAATTAATCGATTTTGATTCATAAAAGTAATCGAAAAAAATTAAAAATGAAACATTTTAAGCTCAAAATGAAGCGGGGTATCAAAAAATTATTCGAATCGACTCCAAACTCGACGCATTTATCTCAAATCGTTTTTAAATTGTCAATTTTATCAAAAAAAAAAAACAATTGAATTTGTAATTTGACGTTTGACGCTTTTTAACCCATTTTTTTTTTGTTTTTTAACCGAATTGGGTCGAGTTTGGTATCAAATTAAACGATTTTTTAAGCTTAATTAAGTGCAATTGTTAAAATTCAAGATGGCGTATTTAACATTTTTAATTGTAATTAATTAATAAAAAAAAATAATTCGATTAATTACTTAAATTTTATTAAATAGGAATTTTCATTTTTTAGGTTGGCAGTAAAAAAGATTCAACGTCAACGCGTAAATGTCGAAGATTTTTTAAGCAAAGTTTTTTGTCAAAAATAATCAAAAGGAAACAGATTTTGCTACAAAATTAAGTAAATGTAAGTTAAATGCACTTATTTAATTAATTATTTTAGTTTGAAATTTAATCGGATTAATTTTATGAACAAAAACAAATTTGAGGTTATGTTTACATCTTAATTTTTTTAATTCAACCCAAATTCTTTAATATACTTAATTACTTGGTTTAAAACCGCATTTAAGCAGGAATTAACCTCAATTTATTACTTAAATTAATTAAATTAAAAAAAAAATTTCATATTTTATTACGTAGTAATTTAATTTTTCGAAGTTGGCAGTAAAAAAGATCCAAGATCGACACATAAATGTCAAAGATTATTTAAACGTTATTTTTTACTTAAAATAATCAAAAAGAAACCGATTTTACTACGAAAATAAGTTAAAGTAAGTTAAACGCGCTTATTTAAAGACTTTTTTTAGTTCAAAACATGATTTTATTGATGAGTAAAAACTAACTTTGAGGTTATGTTTACATCTTAAATTTTTTTAATTCAACCCAAATTCTTTAATATATTTAATTACTTGGTTTAAAACCGTAAGAATTAACCTCAATTTATTATTTAAATTAATTATATTTTTAAAAAATTAAGATAATAAAGTAAATTATTTTTCTTCGTATTTAACAAGCTCTTAAAGTGCAAGCGGCGCTTTTCCCATCGGGGGAGCACACGCAGGTGTTGCAATCTTGTTTAAAAGTCTCCCCGGGGGTACAATTCACCTCTAAAACGTTAATAATTATAACAAAAATAATCATAAAAAGGCAAATTTTTCACCTCTCTTCGCCGGGCCGCAAATTTTCTTGGTGCAAGCCCAATTTCCTTGTATACATTTACAATTATTGCAAGCAATCGTCTTCGTCTCGCCCTGTTGGCACTCATCATCTTAAAAATTAAAGGATTAAATCACTTAATTAATTATCCGAGACATCTTACCAGCATAAATTAAAGCAACGGCAACAGCCACAATCAAAATAATCGATAAATACTTCATCTTATTTCTTTCCAAAATCGATTCTCTCCTTGAAAGGCAAAAACTAAAACTGCATTTTGAGAAATTAGCTTCCTATATATACTAAAAGTGTTTGTTTATTTGAATTTATTATCTAATTGCGCAGTTATTTTCGCCAAGATCTGCTTTCAAGGCTTCTTTTCTGTTTCGAAGCAATTCCGAAGCAAAAATTGTTGTATAAAAACGATTTTTTTAAAAGATAATTAAAGACTTTGTTGAGAAAACGAATAAGATTCCTTTTAAATTAAACCTTGGAGTTGAATAAGCGGTTTAACAATAAAAACCTGTTCAACGTTTACCTAACAATGCAAATATATTACTTACATCATGAGGAAAATGTACTTCCCCGATGATGTAACTCTTTAAACGTAAAAAAATTATTCTTCCATGTTGATCAACGTCATCAAATATTTCTTAATCCCCTCCAAATTGTGATAACAACTCAAAACAAGACTTGTTTTTCATCTCACGATAACAACAACTCAATTAATTATAATCATAATTCGAAAATGAATCTTCCGATTTTAACCCTTTTCTTCCTTTGTCTTTGTATTAATTCATCTTATTCCGGTGAGTTAATCAATTAATTTAATTCGATTAAATTAATTTGTTTATTTGATTTAAGCAATTCGAATCCCGGTTAAATTGGCCCAAACCTCAATCGATGAAGGCAAATTATCTCGTTAAGATTTTCCTCAAAATCGTTAAGATTTTTTTTTTTAGGTGATTGTAAATCCGGCGATTTCAAAACGGAATCTTGCGATTATTGTTATTGTTCGAATACAAGATGGGTTTGTACCGTTTTAAACTGCAAAATTAACCGGGAATAAGAAAAAAAGTTATTGTTGATGTGTTTCGTAATGTAATTTTTAACATCTTTGTGTCGATTCCTCCAACGAGAATTACCCATTTTTGGTTATTAATCGCTGAAAATTGAAGAAATGAATTAGATTTTAACAATAAATATCACTTTTAATAAATAAATTCCTATTTTTGCAACATTTTTAAAACCGAGGAAAATGACGCAACTGTCAAATTGAGGTTAGGATTTTATTACAGGAATCTACTATTTATTTATATCTATATTAAATCTATTTATATATTTTAATAAGAGATTATTTAATATCGTTTTTTATGTTTTAATTAATCAAAATCTGTTTTAATTAATTAAAATCTTTTTTAATTAGTTAAAGCAAAAAAACATTTAACGTTAATCTAAAATAAATAGAGCCATCTATCGGTTAAAAACCGAATTAATCAACTTCATTTATTGCCCTTTATTTTATTTAAATATTAAAATAAATCATTTTTTGGTAAATTAATTTCGATTTTTCTTTCGTTTCAAATATTTGCGTAAAATCGAAATTAATTGATTAAAAATTGAAAATAATTCGATTAATTACTTAAATTTTATTAAATAGGAATTTTCATTTTTTAGGTTGGCAGTAAAAAAGATTCAACGTCAATGTGTAAATGTCGAAGATTTTTTAAGCAAAGTTTTCTATCAAAAATAATCAAAAGGAAACGGATTTTGCTACAAAATTAAGTAAATGTAAGTTAAACGCATTCATTTAATTAATTATTTTAGTTCAAAATATAATCGTATTAAAGTTATGAACAAAAACAAATTTGAGGTTATGTTTACATCTAAAATTTTTTTAATTCAACCCAAATTCTTTAATATATTTAATTATTTGGTTAAAAACCGTATTTAAGCAGGAATTAACCTCAATTTATTGCTTAAATTGTCAAAATATTTTTTAAATTATTTTTTTAGACTCATTTTAAAAGCATTTTTAATACCCAACAATTTAAAAGCAACACCAACCCGTAATCTAGAAATAATTTCGTAATCTAGATCAAAAATGCTTCAAAACGAGTCCAAACACGACCGGGTTATCTCTAAAAACAATCAAGATATGATCGATTTAAAAATGTTTTGACAGGTGATTCTCGATTGTTTTAATTCATTTTTAGTTAATAACTTTTTTGTTATTTAAGATAACCCCATCGAGTTTGGACTCATTTTAAAGCATTTTTAATCCCCAACAATTTAAAAGCAACACCAATCCAAAATAATTAATTTTTCGGCCACTTCCGGTTTGTAAATCGAAAAAATATTAAGATAAATTTTATAATTTTATTGATTATTTAATGACTAGAATATTAAATACTTAGATTTTTTCTATAAAATTAATTATGAAAAAATTAGATGTACAAATTAATCAAATTGAAATTGATTTTTTTTTAAACGTGATTAAAATTTTGTAATCTAGATCAAAAATGCTTCAAAACGAGTCTAAACACGACCGGGTTATCTCTAAAAATAATCAAGATATGATCGATTTAAAAATGTTTTGACAGGTGATTCTCGATTGTTTTAATTCATTTTTAGTTAATAACTTTTTTGTTATTTAAGATAACCGCATCGAGTTTGGACTCATTTTAAAGCATTTTTAATCCCCAACAATTTAAAAACAACACCAACCCAAAATAATTAATTTTTCGATCATTTCCGGTTTGTAAATCGAAAAAATATTAAGATAAATTTTATAATTTTATTGATTATTTAATGACTAGAATATTAAATACTTAGATTTTTTCAATAAAATTAATTATGAAAAAATTAGATGTACAAATTAATCAAATTGAAATTGATTTTTTTTTAAACGTGATTAAAATTTCGTAATCTGCATCAAAAATGCTTCAAAATGAGTCTAAACACGACCGGGTTATCTCTAAAAACAATCAAGATATGATCGATTTAAAAATGTTTTGACAGGTGATTCTCGATTGTTTTAATTCATTTTTAGTTAATAACTTTTTTGTTATTTAAGATAACCGCATCGAGTTTGGACTCATTTTAAAGCATTTTTAATCCCCAACAATTTAAAAACAACACCAACCCAAAATAATTAATTTTTCGATCATTTCCGGTTTGTAAATCGAAAAAATATTAAGATAAATTTTATGATTTTATCGATTCTTTAATGACTGGAATATTAAATACTTAGATTTTTTCAATAAAATTAATTATGAAAAAATTAGATGTACAAATTAATCAAATTGAAATTGATTTTTTTTAAGTGATTAAAATTTCGTAATCTAGATCAAAAATGCTTCAAAACGAGTCTAAACACGACCGGGTTATCTCTAAAAACAATCAAGATATGATCGATTTAAAAATGTTTTGACAGGTGATTCTCGATTGTTTTAATTCATTTTTAGTTAATAATTTTTTTGTTATTTAAGATAACCGCATCGAGTTTGGACTCATTTTAAAACATTTTTAATCCCCAACAATTTAAAAGCAACACCAACCCAAAATAATTAATTTTTCGATCACTTCCGGTTTATAAATCGAGAAATTTTTGAGATAAATACTTTTATTTTATCAATTCCTTCAATTATTGTGTTTTTGACTCATGTTAAATAATTAAAATTTTTGAATTAATTAAATAAATGATGAAAAAGTTAACCCGTTCTATCCTAAAATAAACTTAAATTTTAAAATTAATTTTAATTATTTATTTTAATACATAAATTTTGAATAAAAATTCATAATCTAGACGAAAAATGCTTTAAAATGAGCCGAAACTCGATGGAGTTATCTCTAAAAACAAGCGAGGTATTATGACTTAAAGGAGATATTGACAGTTGATCGTCAATTGTTTAAAATTCATTTTTACTGCGTAACTTTTTTGTTTATTAAAATAAGGTGTTGGTGTTTGGAGTCGTTTTAAAGGATTTTTGATTTCCTACAAAGCGGTAACCATGGCAACCCGAAATATCAATTTTTTTCGACCACTTCCGGGTTTTAGATCGAAAAATTAATCGTAAAAAAAATTTTTTTTTTAATTCTGTCTCTGCAGATTTGTTGATGTTTTAAAAAAATCGATTAAATCATGAATTAAACAGCTTATAAGAATGATTTTATTTCTAATTGAAACAAAAGAATAAAACAAAATTTATAAATTCTGAACGAGAATTCGTATCAAGACGAAAAATGCTTTAAAATGAGTCCAAACTCGATGGGGTTATCTTAAATAACAAAAAAGTTATTAACTAAAAATGAATTAAAACAATCGAGAATCACCTGTCAAAACATTTTTAAATCGATCATATCTTAATTGTTTTTAGAGATAACCCGGTCGTGTTTAGACTCGTTTTGAAGCATTTTTGATCTAGTTTACGAAATTTTAATCACGTTTTAAAAAAAATCAATTTCAATTTGATTAATTTGTACATCTAATTTTTTCATAATTAATTTTATTGAACAAATCTAAGTATTTAATATTCTAGTCATTAAAGAATCGATAAAATTATAAAATTTATCTTAATATTTTTTCGATTTACAAACCGGAAGTGACCGAAAAATTAATTATTTTGGGTTGGTGTTGCTTTTAAATTGTTGGGGATTAAAAATGCTTTAAAATGAGTCCAAACTCGATGCGGTTATCTTAAATAACAAAAAAGTTATTAACTAAAAATGGATTAAAACAATCGAGAATCACCTGTCAAAACATTTTTAAATCGATCATATTTTGATTGTTTTTAGATATAACCCGGTCGTGTTTAGACTCGTTTTGAAGCATTTTTGATCTAGATTACGAAATTTTAATCACGTTTAAAAAAAATCAATTTCAATTTGATTAATTTGTACATCTAATTTTTTCATAATTAATTTTATTGAACAAATCTAAGTATTTAATATTCTAGTCATTAAAGAATCGATAAAATTATAAAATTTATCTTAATATTTTTTCGATTTACAAACCGGAAGTGACCGAAAAATTAATTATTTTGGGTTGGTGTTGCTTTTAAATTGTTGGGGATTAAAAATGCTTTAAAATGAGTCCAAACTCGATGGGGTTATCTTAAATAACAAAAAAGTTATTAACTAAAAATGAATTAAAACAATCGAGAATCACCTGTCAAAACATTTTTAAATCGATCATATTTTGATTGTTTTTAGATATAACCCGGTCGTGTTTAGACTCGTTTTGAAGCATTTTTGATCTA
Source organism: Onthophagus sagittarius (assembly GCA_036711965.1). Classification (NCBI taxonomy): domain Eukaryota; kingdom Metazoa; phylum Arthropoda; class Insecta; order Coleoptera; family Scarabaeidae; genus Onthophagus; species Onthophagus sagittarius. Next base: position 15,701,194 of record JASERS010000008.1, read on the forward strand.
GATTACGAAATTTTAATCACGTTTTAAAAAAAATCAATTTCAATTTGATTAATTTGTACATCTAATTTTTTCATAATTAATTTTATTGAAAAAATCTAAGTATTTAATATTCCAGTCATTAAAGAATCGATCAAATTATAAAATTTATCTTAATATTTTTTCGATTTACAAACCGGAAGTGACCGAAAAATTAATTATTTTGGGTTGGTGTTGCTTTTAAATTGTTGGGGATTAAAAATGCTTTAAAATGAGTCCAAACTCGATGCGGTTATCTTAAATAACAAAAAAGTTATTAACTAAAAATGAATTAAAACAATCGAGAATCACCTGTCAAAACATTTTTAAATCGATCATATCTTGATTGTTTTTAGAGATAACCCGGTCGTGTTTAGACTCGTTTTGAAGCATTTTTGATCTAGATTACGAAATTTTAATCACGTTTTAAAAAAAATCAATTTCAATTTGATTAATTTGTACATCTAATTTTTTCATAATTAATTTTATTGAACAAATCTAAGTATTTAATATTCTAGTCATTAAAGAATCGATAAAATTATAAAATTTATCTTAATATTTTTTCGATTTACAAACCGGAAGTGACCGAAAAATTAATTATTTTGGGTTGGTGTTGCTTTTAAATTGTTGGGGATTAAAAATGCTTTAAAATGAGTCCAAACTCGATGGGGTTATCTTAAGTAACAAAAAAGTTATTAACTAAAAATGGATTAAAACAATCGAGAATCACCTGTCAAAACATTTTTAAATCGATCATATCTTGATTGTTTTTAGAGATAACCCGGTCGTGTTTAGACTCGTTTTGAAGCATTTTTGATCTAGATTACGAAATTTTAATCACGTTTAAAAAAAATCAATTTCAATTTGATTAATTTGTACATCTAATTTTTTCATAATTAATTTTATTGAACAAATCTAAGTATTTAATATTCTAGTCATTAAAGAATCGATAAAATTATAAAATTTATCTTAATATTTTTTCGATTTACAAACCGGAAGTGACCGAAAAATTAATTATTTTGGGTTGGTGTTGCTTTTAAATTGTTGGGGATTAAAAATGCTTTAAAATGAGTCCAAACTCGATGGGGTTATCTTAAGTAACAAAAAAGTTATTAACTAAAAATGGATTAAAACAATCGAGAATCACCTGTCAAAACATTTTTAAATCGATCATATCTTGATTGTTTTTAGAGATAACCCGGTCGTGTTTAGACTCGTTTTGAAGCATTTTTGATCTAGATTACGAAATTTTAATCACGTTTAAAAAAAATCAATTTCAATTTGATTAATTTGTACATCTAATTTTTTCATAATTAATTTTATTGAACAAATCTAAGTATTTAATATTCTAGTCATTAAAGAATCGATAAAATTATAAAATTTATCTTAATATTTTTTCGATTTACAAACCGGAAGTGACCGAAAAATTAATTATTTTGGGTTGGTGTTGCTTTTAAATTGTTGGGGATTAAAAATGCTTTAAAATGAGTCCAAACTCGATGCGGTTATCTTAAATAACAAAAAAGTTATTAACTAAAAATGGATTAAAACAATCGAGAATCACCTGTCAAAACATTTTTAAATCGATCATATTTTGATTGTTTTTAGATATAACCCGGTCGTGTTTAGACTCGTTTTGAAGCATTTTTGATCTAGATTACGAAATTTTAATCACGTTTAAAAAAAATCAATTTCAATTTGATTAATTTGTACATCTAATTTTTTCATAATTAATTTTATTGAACAAATCTAAGTATTTAATATTCTAGTCATTAAAGAATCGATAAAATTATAAAATTTATCTTAATATTTTTTCGATTTACAAACCGGAAGTGACCGAAAAATTAATTATTTTGGGTTGGTGTTGCTTTTAAATTGTTGGGGATTAAAAATGCTTTAAAATGAGTCCAAACTCGATGCGGTTATCTTAAATAACAAAAAAGTTATTAACTAAAAATGGATTAAAACAATCGAGAATCACCTGTCAAAACATTTTTAAATCGATCATATTTTGATTGTTTTTAGATATAACCCGGTCGTGTTTAGACTCGTTTTGAAGCATTTTTGATCTAGATTACGAAATTTTAATCACGTTTAAAAAAAATCAATTTCAATTTGATTAATTTGTACATCTAATTTTTTCATAATTAATTTTATTGAACAAATCTAAGTATTTAATATTCTAGTCATTAAAGAATCGATAAAATTATAAAATTTATCTTAATATTTTTTCGATTTACAAACCGGAAGTGACCGAAAAATTAATTATTTTGGGTTGGTGTTGCTTTTAAATTGTTGGGGATTAAAAATGCTTTAAAATGAGTCCAAACTCGATGCGGTTATCTTAAATAACAAAAAAGTTATTAACTAAAAATGGATTAAAACAATCGAGAATCACCTGTCAAAACATTTTTAAATCGATCATATTTTGATTGTTTTTAGATATAACCCGGTCGTGTTTAGACTCGTTTTGAAGCATTTTTGATCTAGATTACGAAATTTTAATCACGTTTAAAAAAAATCAATTTCAATTTGATTAATTTGTACATCTAATTTTTTCATAATTAATTTTATTGAACAAATCTAAGTATTTAATATTCTAGTCATTAAAGAATCGATAAAATTATAAAATTTATCTTAATATTTTTTCGATTTACAAACCGGAAGTGACCGAAAAATTAATTATTTTGGGTTGGTGTTGCTTTTAAATTGTTGGGGATTAAAAATGCTTTAAAATGAGTCCAAACTCGATGCGGTTATCTTAAATAACAAAAAAGTTATTAACTAAAAATGGATTAAAACAATCGAGAATCACCTGTCAAAACATTTTTAAATCGATCATATTTTGATTGTTTTTAGATATAACCCGGTCGTGTTTAGACTCGTTTTGAAGCATTTTTGATCTAGATTACGAAATTTTAATCACGTTTAAAAAAAATCAATTTCAATTTGATTAATTTATACATCTAATTTTTTCATAATTAATTTTATTGAAAAAATCTAAGTATTTAATATTCCAGTCATTAAAGAATCGATAAAATTATAAAATTTATCTTAATATTTTTTCGATTTACAAACCGGAAGTGATCGAAAAATTAATTATTTTGGGTTGGTGTTGCTTTTAAATTGTTGGGGATTAAAAATGTTTTAAAATGAGTCCAAACTCGATGGGGTTATTTTAAATAACAAAAAAGTTATTAACTAAAAATGAATTAAAACAATCGAGAATCACCTGTCAAAACATTCTTAAATCGATCATATCTTGATTGTTTTTAGAGATAACCCGGTCGTGTTTAGACTCGTTTTGAAGCATTTTTGATCTAGATTACGAAATTTTAATCATGTTTAAAAAAAATCAATTTCAATTTGATTAATTTGTACATCTAATTTTTTCATAATTAATTTTATTGAACAAATCTAAGTATTTAATATTCTAGTCATTAAAGAATCGATAAAATTATAAAATTTATCTTAATATTTTTTCGATTTACAAACCGGAAGTGACGGAAAAATTAATTATTTTGGGTTGGTGTTGTTTTTCAGTTGTTGGGGATTAAAAATGCTTCAAAATGAGTCCAAACTCGATGGGGTTATTTTAAATAACAAAAAAGTTATTAACTAAAAATGAATTAAAAATCGTCTGTCAAAATATTTTTTAAATTGACATATATCAGCTTTAATTGTCAGATTTAATGACGTTTCAAATAAGAATTAAATTTTATGATTTACGATCAATTTTATGAATGGATGTATCAAATTTGATTTTCTCATTTCTAATATTTACGTAAAATCGTAATTAATTAATTAAAAATTAAAATAATTCGAATAATTACTTAAATTTTATTAAGTAGGAATTTTCATTTTTGATGTTGGTAGTAAAAAAGATTCAACGTCAAGATTTTTTAAGCAAAGTTTTCTATCAAAAATAATCAAAAGGAAACAGATTTTGCTACAAAATTAAGTAAATGTAAGTTAAACGCACTTAATTAATTAATTATTTTAGTTCAAAATTTAATCGTATTAATGTTATGAACAAAAAACAAATTTGAGGTTATGTTTGCTTTTATTCTAATGTCTAGTTAGTTCTAATTTAAATTTAATACAAGTATATATTAAATATTTAAATTTTTTGATTCATTTAAGTAATTAATTAATTAAAAACATGAAACAAGTCGATTAATTACTCAAATTTTATTAAATAGGAATTTTAATTTTTTAGGTTGGCAGTAAAAAAGTGTCAACATCAACAGGATCATTTAATCGTTATAAATACGATTTTTTTACTTAAAAGAATCAAAAGGGAACCGATTTTGCTACAAAATTAAGTAAATGTAAGTTAAACGCACTTTTTTAGCTGAAAATATATTCGTATTAATGTTATGATAAAAAATTTTTTTTGAGGTTATGTCAACATCTTAAAAATTTTTTTAATCCAATTTTTTTTTAATACACGTAATTATTTGATGTATACTTGGTTTAAAATCGTATAATTAATCTCAATTTGTAATATTTTTAGGTCTAAATGATATGAAAATAAGAAAATACTTCTACGATTAGATCAACGTTAAAAGAATCGAGATTGGAGATTGATCGGAAAACGTTAAAGGAATAGATTTGATCTTGCTCGTCAAATTATTCTCAAGTGGAGGTGCTTAATAACGATAATCGGGGTGAGTTTTAATAAAAATTTATTTACAAAAAAATTTACATAACCTATAAGTCGAAGTAGGATATCGAACCACCTCTTCTTGTGTCAAAAATCGCGGTGATTTCTTCATCGAGGCTTGTAATTGCTGTTAAAGCCGCGAAGCCGTCGGAAGCTGGGGTTATGGTGTAATTATGCCCGATTTTTTCTAAACTATTAATACTTTTTTCATCAAATCCGCTCTCGAATTCAATCGACATTGGGAATAATTGGTGATGGAATCGTTTCATTAAAGTGGCTTCTTCTAACGGGACATTAAACCATAAATTTCTAATTGCGACTAAAGCCGTTGACGTAGTTATTTTAGTGCCTCCGGCGGCTCCGATCACCATCCGAACATCGCCGTTATCATCGATTATCACACTCGGGCACATTGAAGATAACGGCCGTTTACCGGGAATTATATAATTGGCGGGGGATGGGGGGACCCCGAATGCGTTTGTTATGTTGGGGGCTGAAAAATCGTCCATTTCGTCGTTTAAGATTATCCCGGTGCTTGTTGATCGAACTTCGGATCCAAAACTAAATTAAAATTAATTTGGGATGTAATAATTTTTTAATATCTTACTATAAATTGATGGTTCCCGTGACTGAGACGGCGTCCCCATCGGGGGAAAGGACCGAGATGTGAGCCGTACCATGATCTTCTATTAAAGAAGTGTTGGCCCCGTAATGTTTTGGATCTTGATATGTAATTTGATCCGAAATGAGTTGTCTAATATCTTTTGCGTATTCCTCGGAGGTGATGTTGGATAATAGCTGACAAAATGTATAAAATTAAAGATGAGGGGGTTAATTGATGTTTAATTACTTACATATTCGATGTCTACGAAATTTGTATCTCCCAATTCAGTTCTTTTTCCGTATCCGTACTTAAAACTTTCAACGATCCTTTGAAGATTCCTCACCGATTCTCCTTCGGATAGCTCTAAGAAATCTTTTAATATGTTGATAATGAAAGCCATAATCACCCCGGATCCGGGTAAAGGGGACGTGTACAATTTTTGATTAAACGGAAGATCCACAACAATCGGTTCTTGCCACTCAGCCCTAACAAAATTAATTTAAATAAAATTAATTTCGAATAAATTAATTCGATTTTTTACGTATAATTAATCATATCCTCCTCGGTTATGATCCCCCCAGCTTCTTGAATATCTTTAACGAATTCCCTCGTTAAAGTTCCGTTATAAAGGGCATCTGCACCTTCTTTAGCTACTAATTCGAGAGTTTCCGCCAATTTCGGCCGTTTCAACATGTGCCCCGATTTGTAAGTTTCGTTCGTTTCGGGATCGATGAATATCTCTCTTAACGAGGGGTTATCCAAAAATTTCGATTCTCTCGATTTGAAAAGTCTCGCTAAATAATCGGTCACTAAATGTCCGTTTTTGCATAAATCTATCGTCGGTTGGACGACTTTCTCCCATTCTAATAATCCGAAACGTTGATGCGCCATAAATAGTCCGCGTAATTCCCCTGGAACTGCGATTGCTAATCCGCCTACAAAAAAAATTTTTATGATTCGATTTAATTTGGTTTGAGTCAAAAACCTTTTGATGATAAAGTTGAGTTTGAATCAAACATGTCTTCATCGGCGGCTTTTGGGGCCATTTCTCGCGCGTTTAACGAGTACACTTTTCCTGTTGATTTTTTGTAGATGGTCATCAAAAATCCGCCCCCCAATCCGGTGCTTTGGGGCATTGCGACCCCTTCGCAGAGCATCGCGGCTATTGCCGCGTCAACGGCCGTTCCCCCTTCCTCCATAATCGATCTATTCATAAATTTTAATAAAAAAGATTTTGTTTTGTTAAAAAATAAGAAAAAAAAAGGAAGGCGTTAGAGGTCGATTATTATTATTGACAAATTGCGCTTAATTAAGCTTAAAAAATCGTTCAATTTGATACCAAACTCGGCTATTTTTGCTGTTATAATAAAAAGTTAGGTGACGTTGACAGATGTCAAATACGCCATTTTGAATTTTAATAATTTCATCTAATTAAGTTTAAAAAATCGTTTAATTTGATACCAAACTCGACTATTTTTGATGTTATAATAAAAAGTTATGTGACGTTGACATATGTCAAATACGCCATTTTGAATTTTAACAATTGCACTTAATTAAGCTTAAAAAATCGTTTAATTTGATACCAAACTCGACTATTTTTGATGTTATAATAAAAAGTTATGTGACGTTGACAGATGTCAAATACGCCATTTTGAATTTTAACAATTGCACTTAATTAAGCTTAAAAAATCGTTTAATTTGATACCAAACTCGACTATTTTTGATGTTATAATAAAAAGTTATGTGACGTTGACATATGTCAAATCCGCCATTTTGAATTTTAATAATTTCATCTAATTAAGCTTAAAAAATCGTTTAATTCGATACCAAACTCGACCCAATTCGGTTAAAAAACAAAAAAGTTGGGTTAAAACGCGTCAAACGTCAAATTACAAATTCAATTGTTTTTTTTTTTTTTTTTGATAAAATTGACGATTTAAAAACGATTTGAGATAAATGCGTCGAGTTTGGAGTCGATTTGAATAATTTTTTGATTTCCCGCTTCATTTTGAGCTTAAAATGTATCATTTTGAATTTTTTTCGATTACTTTTATGAATCAAAATTGATTAATTTTAACATTTTGATCAAAAAGATGATTAAAAATCGTTCAATTCGATACCAAACTCGACCCAATTCGCTTAAAAAAACAAAAAAGTTGGGTTAAAACGCGTCAAACGTCAAATTACAAATTCAATTGTTTTTTTTTTTGATAAAATTGACGATTTAAAAACGATTTGAGATAAATGCATCGAGTTTGGAGTCGATTCGAATAATTTTTTGATTCCCCGCTTCATTTTGAGCTTAAAATGTTTAATTTTTAATTTTTTTCGATTACATTTATGAATCAAAATTGATTAATTTTAACATTTTGATCAAAAAGATGATTAAAAATCGTTCAATTCGATACCAAACTCGACCCGATTCGGTTAAAAAACAAAAAAGTTGGGTTAAAACGCGTCAAACGTCAAATTACAAATTCAATTGTTTTTTTTTTTTTTGATAAAATTGACGATTTAAAAACGATTTGAGATAAATGGGTCGAGTTTGGAGTCGATTCGAATAATTTTTTGATTCCCCGCTTCATTTTGAGCTTAAAATGTTTAATTTTTAATTTTTTTCGATTACTTTTATGAATCAAAATTCATTAATTTTGATATTTTGGTCAAAAAGATGATTAAAAATCGTTTAATTCGATACCAAACTCGACCCAATTCGGTTAAAAAACAAAAAAGTTGGGTTAAAACGCGTCAAACGTCAAATTACAAATTCAATTGTTTTTTTTTTTTTTGATAAAATTGACGATTTAAAAACGATTTGAGATAAATGCGTCGAGTTTGGAGTCGATTCGAATAATTTTTTGATTCCCCGCTTCATTTTGAGCTTAAAATGTTTAATTTTTAATGTTTTTCGATTACTTTTATGAATCAAAATTGATTAATTTTGATATTTTGGTCAAAAAGATGATTAAAAATCGTTTAATTCGATACCAAACTCGACCCGATTCGGTTAAAAAACAAAAAAGTTGGGTTAAAACGCGTCAAACGTCAAATTACAAATTCAATTGTTTTTTTTTTGATAAAATTGACAATTTAAAAATGATTTGAGATAAATGCGTCGAGTTTGGAGTCGATTCGAATAATTTTTTGATTCCCCGCTTCATTTTGAGCTTAAAATGTTTAATTTTTAATTTTTTTCGATTACTTTTATGAATCAAAATTGATTAATTTTGATATTTTGGTCCAATAGATTATTAAAAATCGTTTAATTCGATACCAAACTCGACCCAATTCGGTTAAAAAACAAAAAAGTTGGGTTAAAACGCGTCAAACGTCAAATTACAAATTCAATTGTTTTTTTTTTTGATAAAATTGACGATTTAAAAACGATTTGAGATAAATGCGTCGAGTTTGGAGTCGATTCGAATAATTTTTTGATTCCCCGCTTCATTTTGAGCTTAAAATGTTTAATTTTTAATTTTTTTCGATTACTTTTATGAATCAAAATTCATTAATTTTGATATTTTGGTCAAAAAGATGATTAAAAATCGTTTAATTCGATACCAAACTCGACCCAATTCGGTTAAAAAACAAAAAAGTTGGGTTAAAACGCGTCAAACGTCAAATTACAAATTCAATTGTTTTTTTTTGATAAAATTGACGATTTAAAAACGATTTGAGATAAATGCGTCGAGTTTGGAGTCGATTCGAATAATTTTTTGATTCCCCGCTTCATTTTGAGCTTAAAATGTTTAATTTTTAATTTTTTTCGATTACTTTTATGAATCAAAATTGATTAATTTTGATATTTTGATCAAAAAGATGATTAAAAATCGTTCAATTCGATACCAAACTCGACCCAATTTGGTTAATAAACAAAAAAAGTTGGGTTAAAACGCGTCAAACGTCAAATTACAAATTCAATTGTTTTTTTTTATAAAAATTGACGATTTAAAAACGATTTGAGATAAATGCGTCGAGTTTGGAGTCGATTCGAATAATTTTTTGATTCCCCGCTTCATTTTGAGCTTAAAATATTTAATTTTTAATTTTTTTATTACTTTTATGAATCAAAATTAATTAATTTTAACATTTTGATCAAAAAGATGATTAAAAATCGTTTAATTTGATACCAAACTCGACTATTTTTGCTGTTATAATAAAAAGTTATGTGACGTTGACAGATGTCAAATACGCCACCTTGAATTTTAATAATTCCATCTAATTAAGCTTAAAAAATCATTTAATTTGATACCAAACTCGATTAGGGTATCTTTTGTTATAAAATTGACGTTTAACATTGACAGATGTCAAATCCACCATTTTGAATGTTAATAATTGACACAAAGTGAATACGCCATTTTGATTTAAATAAGTCAACTTCCTAAACCATCTTATTAACCCCCAAAAATTTGATTAATTTTATTACAATTGCATCATACAGGGGTGGGATTTTCAATAAAAGTCAAAATTTGACGTTTAAGATTGACACATGTCAAACACGCCATCTTGAATTTTAAGAATCTCATTTTATTGCGTTTAAAACTTCTTTAATTTGATATCAAAGAAGGTTGCGTTAAATAAAATCATAACTTAGAATTTAACGTTTCACATTGACAGATGTCAAAGACGCCATCTTTCATTATGACAGATTTAAAAAATCAAAACAAAAAAAAAATAACAAAAATAACCCGAAACATAACAGAATTAGTTTTCTTTTGTTTCAAGAAAAAATTAAAATATGACATTTGACATCGACAGGTGTCATTTTAACGGGCGCCATTTTGATTTAATGCGGACTTTGTTATAAAAAAAATCATTTAATCGCTTCATATTGAGTGCTAATTACATAAAAAAAATAAAATCATTCGAGAAAAATAATATTTGACAATGACAGCTGTCACATCGCCATTTTGAAAATGACATTTAGCTTCGTTTTGATTAGAAAAAAAGACTCAAATTTATGCCATTTAGGATAATTAAGGGGTAATTGGATAAATTTCAAATTTATTTATCGAATTTGACAGGTGTCAAAATTGAAAAACGTCATCTCGATATGTCAAAATTATTTTAATCTGTAAATAATTATTATAAATATGCTTTGATCACGTTTGAGTGATATCATTGAATTCATTAAAAAAAAAATTTGTCAATGTCAAAATTGCAGATATGACAGCTGTCAATGTCGAATGTCAAAATTAATTTTGATCAAATAAAAGAAGATTTAAACGAATTTGATATTAAAACAAAATGATAATTTATGAATAAATGGTTATTGAGAAAATTTCGATTTTAACTGTCATTTGTCAATGTCATATGTCAATATTTTTTCTTTTTTTTTTAAATAATGATTAGAAATTATTTTTGATCGACTTAACATGGAAAATGGAGTTATTTGAGTCCAAACACGATGATATTATTTTAAAAATTGACAAAGATGTGTTGAATTGAATTAAAGATGGCGGCTGTCAATGTCATTTGTGACGTTGATTTAATTAATCGGAAATGTGGGTTGTGGGGTATCAAATAAAAGGATTTTTTGTGTTTATTACGATTTTGATAATTTCACAAAAAAAATTATTAATAAAAAATCAAAATGGCGGATTTTTATTGATTTTTTTTTTTCATAAATGTAGGTTGTGGGGTATCAAATTAAAGGATTTTTTGTGCTTATTACGATTTTGATAATTTCACAAAAAAAATATTAATAATTTAGAATATTATTGTAAATTAAATTAAAAAATGTCACTAAAATGTACTTAAACTTCAAAATTAAAAGAGAACAAAAGAAGTTAGAAATTGAGTTGAAAGTTAAGAAATAAATGAATTAAAGTGAATTATTACCCCACACAATGGGTTATTAAATTTATTATTAGATTTATTTTATAATCGGGGATCAAATTGAACTGTTTTATGATCACTTACAATTGGTGCAAATAAAAGTTGGTATTTTATCGTGCCGCGCTAAATTTAGTCAACCTTCTCTTGGAAAGATAAGAAATATCTTTTTATAAGTATTATTATTATTATTATATAATATATTAAACTGTTTATTAAAGTTTAAAATTTAATTGAGGTTAGAATGAGGCCAAATAATCCATTAAGGTTATGTCAATTTTTTTTTAATAATTAAATATATTTATTTAGATAAATAATAATTGCTATTCTATATTTATTATTATTAAAATATTAATAATAATCCATCAGCGTCATCTATATTTAAAATTTTATTTCAGAATTTAAATTTTAAATATAGATGGCGCCACCATTTAATTTATAAAAATTGATTTAAAAATTATTTTGCTAAATAAAAATTAATTAATTCGAAATAAATTGGGATTAATTTTGTAAAATTTATTTAATTAATTCGTCGTTTTAATTTATTAATAAATTGAATAAATAAATTCGAATTAATTAAATTAAAATTTTAAATATAGGTGGCGCCACCATTTAATTTATAAAAATTGATTTAAAAATTATTTTGCTAAATAAAAATTAATTAATTCGAAATAAATTGGGATTAATTTTGTAAAATTTATTTAATTAATTCGTCGTTTTAATTTATTAATAAATTGAATAAATAAATTCGAATTAATTAAATTAAAATTTTAAATATAGGTGGCGCCACCATTTAATTTATAAAAATTGATTTAAAAATTATTTTGCTAAATACAAATTAATTAATTCGAAATAAATTGGGATTAATTTTGTAAAATTTATTTAATTAATTCGTCGTTTTAATTTATTAATAAATTGAATAAATAAATTCGAATTAATTAAATTAAAATTTTAAATATAGGTGGCGCCACCATTTAATTTATAAAAATTGATTTAAAAATTATTTTGCTAAATACAAATTAATTAATTCGAAATAAATTGGGATTAATTTTGTAAAATTTATTTAATTAATTCGTCGTTTTAATTTATTAATAAATTGAATAAATAAATTCGAATTAATTAAATTAAAATTTTAAATATAGGTGGCGCCACCATTTAATTTATAAAAATTGATTTAAAAATTATTTTGCTAAATAAAAATTAATTAATTCGAAATAAATTGGGATTAATTTTGTAAAATTTATTTAATTAATTCGTCGTTTTAATTTATTATTAATTTAAATAAATAAATTCGAATTAATTAAATTAAAATTTTAAATATAGGTGGCGCCACCATTTAATTTATAAAAATTGATTTAAAAATTATTTTGCTAAATAAAAATTAATTAATTCGAAATAAATTGGGATTAATTTTGTAAAATTTATTTAATTAATTCGTCGTTTTAATTTATTATTAATTTAAATAAATAAATTCGAATTAATTAAATTAAAATTTTAAATATGGGTGGCGCCACCATTTAATTTATAAAAATTGATTTAAGAATTATTTTGCTAAATAAAAATTAATTAATTCGAAATAAATTGGGGTTCATTTAATAAAATTTATTTAATTAATTCGTCACTTTAATTTATTATTAATTTAAATAAATAAATTCGAATTAATTAAATTAAAATTTTAAATATAGATGGCGCCACCATTTAATTTATAAAAATTGATTTAAAAATTATTTTGCTAAATAAAAATTAATTAATTCGAAATAAATTGGGATTAATTTTGTAAAATTTATTTAATTAATTCGTCGTTTTAATTTATTAATAAATTAAATAAATAAATTCGAATTAATTAAATTAAAATTTTAAATATAGATGGCGCCACCATTTAATTTATAAAAATTGATTTAAAAATTATTTTGCTAAATTAATATCACAAATTAATTAATTAATTAATCGCTTCAAATTTTTTTACAATTTACTTCAAATTAGTTTTTAGTAAAATAATTTGTTACATCCATAAAATTACGTTTTAAGCTTAAAATTAAACAACAAAGAGCTCCATATAAAGCAACAAAAACGGAATTAATGAATTCGTTTCTTATTGGGCCTCAATTAATAATTTATGCGGGCGATTGTGCAATATGTTATCATAATTTAGTTTTAGTTGTACAAAGATAACATAAAGTATTTGATTGAAACGATCCATTTGATTTAATTTCAAGGTAAAATTATTGTTTTTTTTTTTGCTATATATTTTTAGCGCAATTCATAGAATTAGTTATGTTAAAGGAATTATTTTATGATAGTACTCACATTCCGATTTCTGCGCATTCATGTCCGTTTGTTACAACGGCCCCTCTATGAATAACCTTTTCTGTTCCTAAAAATATTCCTAAACAAACTCCCAAAACGATGATTCCAGCCAATAAGATGGCACAAAGCACGGAAACTTGCACTTTTCTAATCAAAGAATAGAAAGGACGAGGTGAAATAGAAATTGTTTAAAAAAGAAAGTGAAAACTTACGTTAAAGTCCGGAACATCATCTTGAAAACGAATGATTATTAAGAAATTAAAGCCGATTTATTATTTGGTACACGTGCTTCTATTGGTACACGAGAAAGAGGTCAGATTGAGCGATATCGCAACCATTCCGTTTGAAGGTTTGGGCCTCACTCGCTGAATTCGCGGCGAATTGCGCGTTTTATTGCAAACTACACCTGGGTAATAGAAATCATAAAAAGGAATCATAAAAAGGAATCATAAAAAGGCGACTTAAGTAATAATTAAAAATGAAATTTACGTCGACAAAAATGATATTACAAGGACATTCTTGTTTATATTTTATTCACAATGTTGATGTTTTAGTTTTAAAATACGAGTTTATCTACATCGAATAGGAAAATACCATCATTCGCGTGTCATTTCGTCATTATTTTAATTTGATAAGAGTAATCGAAAAATATTATTGGCAAAAAAAAAAATAAAATAATAAAAATAAGAAAAGGTTGATTTAAAAATTAACGAGTTTTAAAACTATAGGGCAATATTTGTTGAACAAACTGGATATTGTTGGTCTACTCCGGTCAAGAATTAGTTGACATAAACAAAAGCGATTTTGGAAAATTTTAACAACATCTTTTTTGGGAGATAACAATGAATTATAATTGGTGATAATCGAAAAGAAACAGATAATCGTGAATCGCCAATTTTAAAAATACGCATTTATTTCTTAAAGATAATTCCCAAAATAAACGTTTATTTAAAGGTGTTAATAAATAAATAAATAATTTTAATTTTTGGCCAACTTCAAGTCAATCGATAATTAATTCTTATAAACGGAATTTGATTAAAAAAGTTAAATAGAATACATATTAATGACCTAATTATAGTTTAATTTATTATTATTATTTATTTTAATTAATTTATTTAAAAAGAATTTGATTGATTAATTAGTGGCGCCATCTATACTTAAAATTTTAATTTATTTTTATTTATTAATAATAATTAATTAATATTATAAATCGATAAAAAATTCAAATTAATTATTAAAATAATAACTATTTTTGATTAATTTATTAATAATATTAATTTTAATGATTAATATTATTAATTTATTAATGAAAAATGACTAACTTCAATCGAATCGATTTTAAACGTCAAAAATCAAATGTCAAATTTATTTATTAAAAAAAAAAATCTTTTAATTAAAAAATGCCGGTAATTAACGAATTAATTTATAAAAATTAATACTAAATTTATTTATTTTAGGCTAATAATGGAATAAACAACCCCGAGGATTTAGGAAAATGGGAATTTTAACGAATTCGGACGAGTTTTCACAGGAATCGTTGAAAAAGTTATGAAATGGAACTGAATTTACTCCGATTTCTGTTATTACGAAGTTATAGGTAACTAATTTAATCATTTTAATCTCAAATAAACGAAAATAATTAATTAATTAATGAATTAATTCGTTTAAAAAGAGTTTGATTGATTGATTAGTGGCGCCATCTATACTTAAAATTTTAATTTATTTTCATTTATTAATAATAATTAATTAATATTATAAATAGATAAAAGAATTCAAATTAATTATTAAAATAATAACTATTTTTGATTAATTTATTAATAATATTAATTTTAATGATTAATATTATTAATTTATTAATGAAAAATGACTAACTTCAATCGAATCGATTTTAAACGTCAAAAATCAAATGTCAAATAGATTTATTAAAAAAAAAATCTTTTAATTAAAAAATGCCGGTAATTAACGAATTAATTAATAAAAATTAATACTAAATTTATTTATTTTAGGCTAATAATGGAATAAACAACCCCGAGGATTTAGGAAAATGGAAATTTTAACGAATTCGGACGAGTTTTCACAGGAATCGTTGAAAAAGTTATGAAATGGAACTGAATTTACTCCGATTTCTGTTATTACGAAGTTATAGGTAACTAATTTAATCATTTTAATCTCAAATAAACAAAAATAATTAATTAATTAATGAATTAATTCGTTTAAAAAGAGTTTAATTGATTGATTAGTGGCGCCATCTATACTTAAAATTTTAATTTATTTTTATTTATTAATAATAATTAAATAATATTATAAATCGATAAAAAATTCAAATTAATTATTAAAATAATAACTATTTTTGATTAATTTATTAATAATATTAATTTTAATGATTAATATTATTAATTTATTAATAAAAATGACTAACTTCAATCGAATCGATTTTAAACGTCAAAAATCAAATTGATTTATTAAAAAAAAATATTTTAATTAAAAAATGCCGATAATTAACGAATTAATTAATAAAAATTAATACTAAATTTATTTATTTTAGGCTAATAATGGAATAAACAACCCCGAGGATTTAGGAAAATGGGAATTTTAACGAATTCGGACGAGTTTTCACAGGAATCGTTGAAAAAGTTATGAAATGGAACTGAATTTACTCCGATTTCTGTTATTACGAAGTTATAGGTAACTAATTTAATCATTTTAATCTCAAATAAACAAAAATAATTAATTAATTAATGAATTAATTCGTTTAAAAAGAGTTTAATTGATTGATTAGTGGCGCCATCTATACTTAAAATTTTAATTTATTTTTATTTATTAATAATAATTAATTAATATTATAAATCGATAAAAAATTCAAATTAATTATTAAAATAATAACTATTTTTGATTAATTTATTAATAATATTAATTTTAATGATTAATTTTATTAATTTATTAATGAAAAATGACTAACTTCAATCGAATCGATTTTAAACGTCAAAAATCAAATGTCAAATTGATTTATTAAAAAAAAAATCTTTTAATTAAAAAATGCCGGTAATTAACGAATTAATTAATAAAAATTAATACTAAATTTATTTATTTTAGGATAATAATGGAATAAACACGCCGAGGATTTAGGAAAATGGAAATTTTAAAGAATTCGGACGAGTTTTCACAGGAATCGTTGAAAAAGTTATGAAATGGAACTGAATTTACTCCGATTTCTGTTATTACGAAGTTATAGGTAACTAATTTAATCATTTTAATCTCAAATAAACAAAAATAATTAATTAATTAATGAATTAATTCGTTTAAAAAGAGTTTAATTGATTGATTAGTGGCGCCATCTATACTTAAAATTTTAATTTATTTTTATTTATTAATAATAATTAATTAATATTATAAATCGATAAAAAATTCAAATTAATTATTAAAATAATAACTATTTTTGATTAATTTATTAATAATATTAATTTTAATGATTAATATTATTAATTTATTAATAAAAATGACTAACTTCAATCGAATCGATTTTAAACGTCAAAAATCAAATTGATTTATTAAAAAAAAATATTTTAATTAAAAAATGCCGATAATTAACGAATTAATTAATAAAAATTAATACTAAATTTATTTATTTTAGGCTAATAATGGAATAAACAACCCCGAGGATTTAGGAAAATGGGAATTTTAACGAATTCGGACGAGTTTTCACAGGAATCGTTGAAAAAGTTATGAAATGGAACTGAATTTACTCCGATTTCTGTTATTACGAAGTTATAGGTAACTAATTTAATCATTTTAATCTCAAATAAACAAAAATAATTAATTAATTAATGAATTAATTCGTTTAAAAAGAGTTTGATTGATTGATTAGTGGCGCCATCTATACTTAAAATTTTAATTTATTTTTATTTATTAATAATAATTAATTAATATTATAAATCGATAAAAAATTCAAATTAATTATTAAAATAATAACTATTTTTGATTAATTTATTAATAATATTAATTTTAATGATTAATATTATTAATTTATTAATGAAAAATGACTAACTTCAATCGAATCGATTTTAAACGTCAAAAATCAAATGTCAAATTGATTTATTAAAAAAAAAATCTTTTAATTAAAATATGCCGGTAATTAACGAATTAATTAATAAAAATTAATACTAAGTTTATTTATTTTAGGCTTATAATGGAATAAACACCCCGAGGATTTAGGAAAATGGAAATTTTAAAGAATTCGGACGAGTTTTCACAGGAATCGTTGAAAAAGTTATGAAATGGAACTGAATTTACTCCGATTTCTGTTATTACGAAGTTATAGGTAACTAATTTAATCATTTTAATCTCAAATAAACGAAAATAATTAATTAATTAATGAATTAATTCGTTTAAAACGAGTTTGATTGATTGATTAGTGGCGCCATCTATACTTAAAATTTTAATTTATTTTTATTTATTAATAATAATTAATTAATATTATAAATAGATAAAAGAATTCAAATTAATTATTAAAATAATAACTATTTTTGATTAATTTATTAATAATATTAATTTTAATGATTAATATTATTAATTTATTAATGAAAAATGACTAACTTCAATCGAATCGATTTTAAACGTCAAAAATCAAATGTTAAATTGATTTATTAAAAAAAAAATCTTTTAATTAAAAAATGCCGGTAATTAACGAATTAATTAATAAAAATTAATACTAAATTTATTTATTTTAGGCTAATAATGGAATAAACACCCCGAGGATTTAGGAAAATGGAAATTTTAAGGAATTCGGACGAGTTTTCACAGGAATCGTTGAAAAATTTATGAAATGGAACTGAATTTACTCCGATTTCTGTTATTACGAAGTTATAGGTAACTAATTTAATCATTTTAATCTCAAATAAACGAAAATAATTAATTAATTAATGAATTAATTCGTGTAAAAAGAGTTTGATTGATTGATTAGTGGCGCCATCTATACTTAAAATTTTAATTTATTTTTATTTATTAATAATAATTAATTAATATTATAAATAGATAAAAGAATTCAAATTATTTATTAAAATAATAACTATTATTGATTAATTTATTAATAATATTAATTTTAATGATTAATATTATTAATTTATTAATGAAAAATGACTAACTTCAATCGAATCGATTTTAAACGTCAAAAATCAAATGTCAAATTGATTTATTAAAAAAAAAATCTTTTAATTAAAAAATGCCGGTAATTAACGAGTTAATTAATAAAAATTAATACTAAATTTATTTATTTTAGGCTTATAATGGAGTAAACACCCCGAGGATTTAGGAAAATGGAAATTTTAAAGAATTCGGACGAGTTTTCACAGGAATCATTGAAAAAGTTATGAAATGGAACTGAATTTACTCCTATTTCTGTTATTACGAAGTTATAGGTAACTAATTTAATCATTTTAATCTCAAATAAACAAAAATAATTAATTAATTAATGAATTAATTCGTGTAAAAAGAGTTTGATTGATTGATTAGTGGCGCCATCTATACTTAAAATTTTAATTTATTTTTATTTATTAATAATAATTAATTAATATTATAAATCGATAAAAAATTCAAATTAATTATTAAAATAATAACTATTTTTGATTAATTTATTAATAATATTAATTTTAATGATTAATATTATTAATTTATTAATGAAAAATGACTAACTTCAATCGAATCGATTTTAAACGTCAAAAATCAAATGTCAAATTGATTTATTAAAAAAAAAATCTTTTAATTAAAATATGCCGGTAATTAACGAATTAATTAATAAAAATTAATACTAAGTTTATTTATTTTAGGCTTATAATGGAATAAACACCCCGAGGATTTAGGAAAATGGAAATTTTAAAGAATTCGGACGAGTTTTCACAGGAATCGTTGAAAAAGTTATGAAATGGAACTGAATTTACTCCGATTTCTGTTATTACGAAGTTATAGGTAACTAATTTAATCATTTTAATCTCAAATAAACGAAAATAATTAATTAATTAATGAATTAATTCGTTTAAAAAGAGTTTGATTGATTGATTAGTGGCGCCATCTATACTTAAAATTTTAATTTATTTTTATTTATTAATAATAATTAATTAATATTATAAATCGATAAAAAAAATTCAAATTAATTATTAAAATAATAACTATTTTTGATTAATTTATTAATAATATTAATTTTAATGATTAATATTATTAATTTATTAATGAAAAATGACTAACTTCAATCGAATCGATTTTAAACGTCAAAAATCAAATGTCAAATAGATTTATTAAAAAAAAAATCTTTTAATTAAAAAATGCCGGTAATTAACGAATTAATTAATAAAAATTAATACTAAATTTATTTATTTTAGGATAATAATGGAATAAACACGCCGAGGATTTAGGAAAATGGAAATTTTAAAGAATTCGGACGAGTTTTCATAGGAACCGTTGAGAGGGTTATGAAATGGAATTGAATTTACTCCGATTTCTGTTATTACGAATGAATTCGTAATAAATAGGTAAATATATTTAATATATATATAGGTAAATAATATTTATTTCTTTGTTATAACTTGAATAATTGTCCCAAATTATTTTTAACAAATCATTTTAGTGCAACCAACTTCTTCACCGTTAGGGCCGCAGATGCAAGTGTTGCAATCCTTTTGATAACTTTGTCCTGGGGTGCAACCGGCTAAGATAAATCAATTATATTAATATATTTTTAATGAAATTAAGAGGTTATAAAGTCACAAATCTCCTCCGTTACAAGTTCAACTAAACGAATCATTAATTTTTGTTAAATTTGAAGCTCTTTAATAAGAAATTGAAACAATTTAGATTCAATTTAAGAGATTTACCTGGTCCACAAGCCCTTAAAGTGCAAGCCCATAATCCTCCGGCACAGAAACACGAGTTACAATCAACGGTTTTTGTTTGACCCTCTGAGCATTCATCTAAAAAGGAAATAATTGATGAAAAAAGATGATTTAATATGTTTTTTCTTACCGGCAAAAACCATTGTAGCTGCAACGGCCACAATCAAAGCAACGGTGAAGTATTTCATTTTTACTCGGTGAAGAAATTGGTTGGTACGAAAGAACCAAAACTGAAGTGAGCACGGAAATCCGCATCTTTTATACTTAAAACGACTTTTAAAAAGGCACGTTTAAGCGGTTTTCGTGAAAGATTTATTTAAATGAAATATTGCCGCGAAATAAATCTTTTGACAGAAAAGAATTTGAGGTTAAATAAATTAAACTGAGCAAGGTTCGATAAATTTAATAAAATGTATATTTGCAAAGGAAATGATTATTAAAATATAAATTATTTATGTTAAATTGATTAAAATGATCAAAAATGTATTAATTTATATTTTAATTTATTTTAAATTTCGATTACGTCAAAAATGGTTTTTATAATTTGAGGTTGGTATTAATTTTTTTTTGACATTTCAACACCCAAAATTCCATGATTGTTAAAAAAACTCAAATTTAATTTGAAAAGGGGTTGTATCTCAAAAATTAAAAATGATGGGAAGAATTTTTTTGACAAAAAAACTTTCTAAATTATCTCTGGAATGGATATCATTAATAATATTTGCATATGATTCATTGGTACCAACCCAAAATTCAATGATTGTCAAAAAGACTCAAATTTAACTTGAAAAGGGGTTGTATCTCAAAAATTAAAAATGATGGGAAGAATTTTTTTGACAAAAAAACTTTCTAAATTATCTCTGGAATGGATATCATTAATAATATTTGCATATGATTCATTGGTACCAACCCAAAATTCAATGATTGTCAAAAAAACTCAAATTTAATTTGAAAAGGGGTTGTATCTCAAAAATTAAAAATGATGGGAAGAATTTTTTTGACAAAAAAACTTTCTAAATTATCTCTGGAATGGATATCATTAATAATATTTGCATATGATTCATTGGTACCAACCCAAAATTCAATGATTGTCAAAAAAACTCAAATTTAACTTGAAAAGGGGTTGTATCTCAAAAATTAAAAATGATGGGAAGAATTTTTTGGATAAAAAAACTTTCTAAATTATCTCTAGAATGGATATCATTAATAATATTTGCATATGATTCATTGTTACCAACCCAAAATTTAATGATTCAAACATTCGATTAAGTTTTAAGAAAAAAATCGTAACTTTGAGATTTAACGATTTGAAATAACCATCTTTGGAGATCTAAATTTAGAATAAATTTGCTTCAAATTGCTTTTTATTTCATTGCGATATCTTAATTAGATCTTGAGATACGACTTTTTTAAGTCGAAAAAAAATAAAAATAGGTAAAATAAAATAAACCCTAAATATAAAAAAAAATTATTATTAAAATATAAATTATTTATATTAAATTGATTAAAATGATCAAAAATATATTAATTTATGTTTTAATTTATTTTAAATTTCGATCACGTCAAAAATAATTTTTGTAATTTGTGTTGGTATTAATTTCTTTTTGACACGAATATTTATTTCATAATTTTCATTAAAATTGTGCCAATTATTATTTAAATTAAATTCTAATTTAATCATTTTAATCTCAAATAAACAGAATCGATTAATTATTTTAATTAATTCGTTTAAAAAGATTATTATTAATTAATTAGTGGCGCCATCTATATATAATATTTCGATTTATTTTTATTTATTAACAATAATAAATTAACATCACAAATTGATAATTAAAAAAATTCAAATTAATTATTAAAATAATAACTAATTTTAATTAATTTATTAATAATATTAATTTTAATGATTAATATTATTAATGAAAAACGACTAACTTCAATCGAATCGATTTTAAACGTCAAAAATCAAATGTCAAATTGATTCGTTAAAAAAAAAATCTTTAAATCAAAAAATGCCGGTAATTAACGAATTAATTAATAAAAATTAATACTAAATTTATTTATTTTAGGCTAATAATGGAATGGACACCCCGAAGAATCGGCAATTTCGAAATTTTAAAAAATTTGGGCGAGTTTTCACAGGAACCGTTGAGAGGGTTATGAAATGGAACCGAATTTACTCCGAATTCTGTTATTACGAAGTTATAGGTAAGGATTTTATTAATTTTAATCTAATTTTTATCATTTTAATTTAAATAATCAAAATCAATTAATTAATTAATTAATCGATAAGCTTCGGTGGTTGCGTTTCAAGACGGTCCGAACAAATTCCAACGGACAATCTTATTGAGAGACCGCCAAGGTCCCATTTTGCAAGTGATGTATTATTCGAATGATCGCATCAATATCAACGATTTCTTTGTGGGGGAAACTTTGCGGTAATTAATTTTTTTTATTAATTAATCGATTAAAAATCGAATTATTCTTCCAAGATGTTTGGGGCACATGGCTTCGGCGAATACTCTTCACGCTTTGAGTATACGAGTGGCTACTAATGAGGAAATGAGCACCTTACAAAGAATGGTTTATATCTCGGAACATGCTTTAACGGCGTGTTTGGAAAAAAATTGTTTAAAAAATTAATCGTTTAATTTAATTTATTATTAATAAGTGATAATGAGTTTATTTATAAAAAAATAAAGTAATGTAACCGTTACTTGTGTGGGTTTTGTCGTATATTAAATTTAGATTAATTTGGGACTTCTTCCGTCGCATCCCCTTCGTCCAACATTTCCTATTTAATTAAATTAAATTAAATTTAATTAAATTTTTAGGTTATTCGATTTTTACCTGCAACACTTCAACGAGAGATTTAGACTCGTCCAACATTTCTTTACATATCCTATTCTCCTCCTTTAAATTTTCAATATGATCTTTTAGGTGCTCAATTTCCTGCAAACTCTCGTTGAGGGCTTCACCTCGTTTCTCAGCCAATTTCCTCCAATACACTTCCGAAGGTTCCTCCCCCGTAAGATCTTCTTCCGTAATTACAATTTCTTCCGTTTGTACACTTTTATGTAGTAATTTCCTCTTTTTTACTTCTTGATCTCTATAAATGATTCAAATTAAGTTAAATCGTTAATAAATAGAATCAAATCAAGTTAAATCGTTAAAAAAATAGAATCAAATTAAGTTAAATCGTTAAGAAAAACTTACACAGCCATTTTTGCATCTTTTATTGATCTGCAGGTTAAATTCTCTTTATCCACGGCGGATTGTTGTAAAATTCGCAATCCTTTGCGAGTATTTTTAAAATTTTCCTGAAATTAAACGAGTTTTGGTCATTTTTTGGCCGATTTTTTTTTTGGGTGAACATAACCTCGATTTTAATCAACTTTAATACTCACGTGTTCTTGAACGGCCGCTTTAACGGGGCCTTTTCCTGCACCCTCAGTTTTCATTTTGACGATTTTTATTCGATTAAAACGATTATTATCGTCGAAATTGCGATTAAAATTAACCTAAACGCTTTGGACATCAAATAACCGTTAATTCAAAAGTTCGTGTTTTCGGCGATAGATGTCCCCCCACCCCCATTACAAATTTATTTTAACATTATTAATTTAAATATTTTTACTTTTTAAATTTTATTTAATTATTAATTTCGAATTTCATTTAAATCCTTTTTTTTAAAAAGAGTTTTTAAATTAATAATTTTAATATAAAATTGATTTCAATTTTTCATCAACAGATGTCGCCCTCAATCACCCCCAATTTTTTTCTTATTAACAATTTAAAATTGGAATTTCATTCTAACAATTATTAATCATCATTATATCCAATTTTTATTATTATTATTACGTTATATTATTAATTTTTATAATAACTATTTAATTAAAATTAATTAAATTACCCACAATTCCTTTCATACACAAACAATCACAACAAACAATCTTACGTCAAATTTATATTTTGCTGAAAAAAAGTTATTTTTAACATAATTACGATGAATTCCGATAATTCTGGACTCTCCAACCTTATAATTAACACGTAAGTGATCCACCGCCCTTTTAACCCGATTCTAAAACATTTTTTTTCATTTTTTCAGATTCCAAAACGTTGTCGGACCCTCCTCCGAGTTAAAACCAATTTCGAGCATTCCAGCCCCTTATAACAGCATTTTCTCCCAATTCACTTCATTTAATACGATTCAATCAAGCATTTTCGACGATGCTTTATATTCGGGTAATTCTCTCACATTTCCTCAAATTTTTTTATTAAAAAAATCCCCTTTTAGATCGTTCTTTGGCCGTATCGGCCCCTACGGGTTCAGGAAAAACCGTCATATTCGAATTTGGGATTATAAAGTTCCTTTTAAACAACGATTTGATTAATAATCATAAAATAATTTATAGTAAGTTACGATTTTTTTGAAATCAATTTGTTAATTTATCCTTTTTATTTGTAGTTGCCCCTATGAAGGCGATTTGCGAGGAAAGATTGGTCGATTGGCACAATAAGTTTAAAAATTTTGGGGTTAATTGTGTTTCGGTAACTGGGGATTCGGAGAATGTCGATTTTCAAAGTTTGAGTCGGCACAATTTGATTATTACGACCCCCGAGAAATGGGATGCGGTTACGAGGAGGTGGCGGGATAACGATAATTTGATTAAATCGGTTAAATTGTTTTTAATCGACGAGATACATTTGCTCAACGACGAAAAGCGGGGGGCCACTTTAGAAGCGATTGTAAGAATGAATTAATTAATTTAATTTATTAAATTAATTAAACTATAAATATTTAATTTTTTTTAGGTAACGAGGATGAAAACGCTTTATAATTTGGTTAAAAATGAGTCAAAACCGTTACGATTTATCGGAGTTTCAGCCACGATTTCAAACATAATCGATATAGCCGAATGGTTTGGCTCCGGAAAACATTTTCGGTTTAAAGACGACGTCCGGCCGGTCAAATTAAACAAAATCGTCATCGGGTATCCTTTTAACTCGACAATCTCGTCCCCGTTTAAATTCGATATGATGCTCAGTTACAAATTGCACCTAATTATTTTGCAATACTCCTCCGGAAAACCAACTTTGGTTTTTTGCTCGACCAGGAAAAGCGTCGAGATGACCTCGAAGCAATTAATTCAAAATTTGACCATCACATTAAACGACGAACAAAAAAGGATACTCGTTGAGGCCGCAAATAGCATCAATAATTCGAAAGTTACCGAAGTTTTGATTCACGGAGTTGGGTGTCACCACGCCGGGATGTTACCCGAACACCGGAGATTAATCGAGAATTTATTCCGAGACTCTTATTTGCCCGTTCTTGTTACGACGAGTACGTTGGCGATGGGGGTTAATTTACCGGCCCATTTGGTCGTTGTTAAATCGACGAAATATTACACGAATAGCGAGTATAAAAGTTACGAGGAGAGTATGATTTTTCAAATGATTGGGAGAGCCGGAAGACCGCAGTTTGATAATTCTGGGACGGCCGTAATTATGACGACGAATATTGAAAAGGTTAGTTATTTAGTTAAATATTTAATTTTTTTGATTTATTTAAGTAAAATCGTAATTAATTAATTAAAAACATAAAATAATTTAATTAATTACTTAAATTTTATCACCTAGTAATTTAATTTTTCCATGTTGGTAGTAAAAAAGATCCAAGATCAACACATAAATGTCAAAGATTATTTAAACGTTATTTTTTACTTAAAATAATCAAAAAAAAACGATTTTACTACGAAAATAAGTTAAAGTAAGTTAAATGCACTTATTTAAAGACTTTTTTTAGTTCAAAACACGATTTATTGATGAGCAAAAACCAACTTTGAGGTTATGTTTACATCTTAAATTTTTTTAATTCAGCCCAAATTCTTTAATATATTTAATTACTTGGTTTAAAATCGTATTTAAACAGGAATTAACCTCAATTTGTTACTTAAATTAATTATATTTAAAAAAAATTAAGATTTAATGACATTTCAAAAGGTTAAAATTAAATTTTACGATTTACGATCAATTTTATTAATAGATGTATCAAATTTGATTTTCTCATTTCGAATATTTACGTAAAATCGTAATTAATTAATTAAAAATATAAAATAATTCGATTAATTACTTAAATTTTTTTAAGTAGGAATTTTCATTTTTGAAGTTGGTAGTAAAAAAGATTCAACGTCAACGCATAAATGTCGAAGATTTTTTAAAAAAAGTTTTTATTAAAAATAATCAAAACGGAATCGATTTTGCTACAAAATTAAGCAAATGTAAGTTAAACGCGCTTATTTAATTAATTATTTTAGTTCAAAATATAATCGTATTAAAGTTATGAACAAGAACAAATTTGAGGTTATGTTTACATCTTAAGATTTTTTTATTCAACCTAAATTCTTTAATATATTTAATTACTTTGTTTTAAATCGTATTTAAGCAGGAATTAACCTCAATTTGTTACTTAAATTAATTATATTTTTAAAAAATTAAGATTTAATGACATTTCAAAAGGTAAAAATTAAATTTTACGATTTAGGATCAATTTTATTAATAGATGTATCAAATTTGATTTTCTCATTTCGAATATTTACGTAAAATCGTAATTAATTAATTAAAAATATAAAATAATTCGATTAATTACTTAAATTTTTTTAAGTAGGAATTTTCATTTTTGATGTTGGTAGTAAAAAAGATTCAACGTCAACGCATAAATGTCGAAGATTTTTTAAACAAAGATTTTATTAAAAATAATCAAAACGGAACCGGTTTTGCTACAAAATTAAGCAAATGTAAGTTAAACGCGCTTATTTAATTAATTATTTCAGTTCAAAGTATAATCGTATTAAAGTTATGAACAAAAACAAATTTGAGGTTATGTTTACATCTTAAGATTTTTTTATTCAACCTAAATTCTTTAATATATTTAATTACTTGGTTTTAAATCGTATTTAAGCAGGAATTAACCTCAATTTGTTACTTAAATTAATTATATTTTTAAAAAATTAAGATTTAATGACATTTCAAAAGGTAAAAATTAAATTTTACGATTTAGGACCAATTTTATGAATAGATGTATCAAATTTGATTTTCTCATTCCAAATATTTACGTAAAATCGTAATTAATTAATTAAAAATATAAAATAATTCGATTAATTACTTAAATTTTTGTAAGTAGGAATTTTCATTTTTGATGTTGGTAGTAAAAAAGATTCAACGTCAACGCAGAAATGTCGAAGATTTTTTAAGCAAAGTTTTTATTAAAAATAATCAAAACGGAACCGATTTTGCTACAAAATTAAGCAAATGTAAGTTAAACGCGCTTATTTAATTAATTATTTCAGTTCAAAATATAATCGTATTAAAGTTATGAACAAAAACAAATTTGAGGTTATGTTTACATCTTAAGATTTTTTTATTCAACCTAAATTCTTTAATATATTTAATTACTTGGTTTTAAATCGTATTTAAGCAGGAATTAACCTCAATTTGTTACTTAAATTAATTATATTTTAAAAAAATTAAGATTTAATGACATTTTAAAAGGTTAAAATTAAATTTTACGATTTAGGACCAATTTTATTAATAGATGTATCAAATTTGATTTTCTCATTTCGAATATTTACGTAAAATCGTAATTAATTAATTAAAAATATAAAATAATTCGATTAATTACTTAAATTTTTTTAAGTAGGAATTTTCATTTTTGATGTTGGTAGTAAAAAAGATTCAGCGTCAACGCATAAATGTCGAAGATTTTTTAAACAAAGTTTTTATTAAAAATAATCAAAACGGAACCGGTTTTGCTACAAAATTAAGCAAATGTAAGTTAAACGCGCTTATTTAATTAATTATTTCAGTTCAAAATATAATCGTATTAAAGCTATGAACAAAAACAAATTTGAGGTTATGTTTACATCTTAAGATTTTTTTATTCAACCTAAATTCTTTAATATATTTAATTAGTTGGTTTTAAATCGTATTTAAGCAGGAATTAACCTCAATTTGTTACTTAAATTAATTATATTTTTAAAAAATTAAGATTTAATGACATTTCAAAAGGTAAAAATTAAATTTTACGATTTAGGATCAATTTTATTAATAGATGTATCAAATTTGATTTTCTCATTCCAAATATTTACGTAAAATCGTAATTAATTAATTAAAAATATAAAATAATTCGATTAATTACTTACATTTTTTTAAGTAGGAATTTTCATTTTTGATGTTGGTAGTAAAAAAGATTCAACGTCAACGCATAAATGTCGAAGATTTTTTAAGCAAAGTTTTTATTAAAAATAATCAAAGCGGAACCGGTTTTGCTACAAAATTAAGCAAATGTAAGTTAAACGCGCTTATTTAATTAATTATTTCAGTTCAAAATATAATCGTATTAAAGTTATGAACAAAAACAAATTTGAGGTTATGTTTACATCTTAAGATTTTTTTATTCAACCTAAATTCTTTAATATATTTAATTACTTGGTTTTAAATCGTATTTAAGCAGGAATTAACCTCAATTTGTTACTTAAATTAATTATATTTTTAAAAAATTAAGATTTAATGACATTGCAAAAGGTTAAAATTAAATTTTACGATTTACGATCAATTTTATTAATAGATGTATCAAATTTGATTTTCTCATTTCGAATATTTACGTAAAATCGTAATTAATTAATTAAAAATATAAAATAATTCGATTAATTACTTAAATTTTTTTAAGTAGGAATTTTCATTTTTGATGTTGGTAGTAAAAAAGATTCAACGTCAACGCATAAATGTCGAAGATTTTTTAAACAAAGTTTTTATTAAAAATAATCAAAACGGAACCGATTTTGCTACAAAATTAAGCAAATGTAAGTTAAACGCGCTTATTTAATTAATTATTTCAGTTCAAAATATAATCGTATTAAAGTTATGAACAAAAACAAATTTGAGGTTATGTTTACATCTTAAGATTTTTTTATTCAACCTAAATTCTTTAATATATTTAATTACTTGGTTTTAAATCGTATTTAAGCAGGAATTAACCTCAATTTGTTACTTAAATTAATTATATTTTTAAAAAATTAAGATTTAATGACATTGCAAAAGGTTAAAATTAAATTTTACGATTTACGATCAATTTTATTAATAGATGTATCAAATTTGATTTTCTCATTTCGAATATTTACGTAAAATCGTAATTAATTAATTAAAAATATAAAATAATTCGATTAATTACTTAAATTTTTTTAAGTAGGAATTTTCATTTTTGATGTTGGTAGTAAAAAAGATTCAACGTCAACGCATAAATGTCGAAGATTTTTTAAACAAAGTTTTTATTAAAAATAATCAAAACGGAACCGATTTTGCTACAAAATTAAGCAAATGTAAGTTAAACGCGCTTATTTAATTAATTATTTCAGTTCAAAATATAATCGTATTAAAGTTATGAACAAAAACAAATTTGAGGTTATGTTTACATCTTAAGATTTTTTTATTCAACCTAAATTCTTTAATATATTTAATTACTTGGTTTTAAATCGTATTTAAGCAGGAATTAACCTCAATTTGTTACTTAAATTAATTATATTTAAAAAAAATTAAGATTTAATGACATTTCAAAAGGTTAAAATTAAATTTTACGATTTACGATCAATTTTATTAATAGATGTATCAAATTTGATTTTCTCATTTCGAATATTTACGTAAAATCGTAATTAATTAATTAAAAATATAAAATAATTCGATTAATTACTTAAATTTTTTTAAGTAGGAATTTTCATTTTTGATGTTGGTAGTAAAAAAGATTCAGCGTCAACGCATAAATGTCGAAGATTTTTTAAGCAAAGTTTTTATTAAAAATAATCAAAACGAAACCGGTTTTGCTACAAAATTAAGCAAATGTAAGTTAAACGCGCTTATTTAATTAATTATTTCAGTTCAAAATATAATCGTATTAAAGTTATGAACAAAAACGAATTTGAGGTTATGTTTACATCTTAAGATTTTTTTATTCAACCTAAATTCTTTAATATATTTAATTACTTGGTTTTAAATCGTATTTAAGCAGGAATTAACCTCAATTTGTTACTTAAATTAATTATATTTTTAAAAAATTAAGATTTAATGACATTTCAAAAGGTTAAAATTAAATTTTACGATTTACGATCAATTTTATTAATAGATGTATCAAATTTGATTTTCTCATTTCGAATATTTACGTAAAATCGTAATTAATTAATTAAAAATATAAAATAATTCGATTAATTACTTAAATTTTTTTAAGTAGGAATTTTCATTTTTGATGTTGGTAGTAAAAAAGATTCAACGTCAACGCATAAATGTCGAAGATTTTTTAAGCAAAGTTTTTATTAAAAATAATCAAAACGGAACCGATTTTGCTACAAAATTAAGCAAATGTAAGTTAAACGCGCTTATTTAATTAATTATTTCAGTTCAAAATATAATCGTATTAAAGTTATGAACAAAAACAAATTTGAGGTTATGTTTACGTCTTAAGATTTTTTTATTCAACCTAAATTCTTTAATATATTTAATTACTTGGTTTAAAATCGTATTTAAGCAGGAATTAACCTCAATTTGTTACTTAAATTAATTATATTTTAAAAAAATTAAGATTTAATGACATTTTAAAAGGTTAAAATTAAATTTTACGATTTAGGACCAATTTTATTAATAGATGTATCAAATTTGATTTTCTCATTTCAAATATTTACGTAAAATCGTAATTAATTAATTAAAATTATGTAATAATTAATTTAATTTTACTAAATAGGAATTTTAATTTTTTAGGTTGGCACTAAAAAAACCCAACCTCAATCCGGATTGTTTACACTTTATAATTACGTTTTTTTACTTAAAATAATTACGAATGAACCGATTTTATTACAAAAGTAAGTAAACGTAAGTTAAACGCACTTATTTAATTAATTTTTTTAGTCCAAAACATAATCGTATTAACCCTAAGTACAAAAATCGAATTTGAGGTTATGTTTACATTTTTTTCATTAAATTTGAGGCAATTTTAAAATCAAAAACGATATTTTTTTTAGGATTCTTTATTAAAAATGAAGCGAAAGATGTGTTTTTATTAAGCAGGGGTTATTTTAAAACGATCTCGACGCAGAAAACGAAATTTTCGGGACATACCCCGTCGAATCGGCCCGATAATCAACGGTCATCGTTCTCCCATCCGGCAAAAGGACGTAATACGACCCCGTTTTGGTGTTGGCTTGATCCCCGCTTTCGTTTTGGCCGAAAAATGTGTTAGTCGGGGGATTTTCTACTTTATATTGGAAATTGTACTAAAAAAAATCATTTTTATTAAAAAAAAAATGATAAATTAAGATAACTCACTGGTTCGGCTGGTTCATCTTGATATCTCCCGATTTGGGGCTTTCCCAAAACAATTCCAACGAAGAGAAGGGCGAAATAAAAAGGAATCTTCATCGTTTTGATCTGAAATTGAAAGAATTATAACTTAATTTAAATTTTAAATTTAATCGTTTAAGTTAGCGGCTCTAATTGTGTGGTTACGATTTCAATGAGTGATACTTACGATGCGTGTAATTTGGCATCCGGTGAATTCTTGATGGTTTAAAGATCCCAGATGAATCTTATATACTCTTCTAAACTCAAAGTGGGAGTGATTCGTTATGGAAATAAAAATGAGGATGGTTTTAAGTGGGAGATTTTTGCTAAAAAAATTTGTTTTTAAATTTGGATCATTTTCGACACTTAATAATCGTTTATTTTAAACATTTAGTAACTTATTTAATTAATTTATTTGTTTATTTTGGTGTAACGATGTGAAAATTGGTTGAATCTTCCCACGGTGTACGCCTAATTGACCGTTTTGCAAGGTCTTGAGATGTTACTAATCATTTTGTAATCGAGATGGGATTTTTTCCCATTTTATACATAAAAATAGATTATGGGAGAGTTTAAAATTTGCGTCATAATCATTTTGGAACCAAATTGCAACATCTTAACTTAATATGCAGCTATTTCGAGTGGGTTCGGTGTGTTCTTACACATCGTACCCTTGACATTTTAATTTTTTTAATTCATTTTTGATTAATTTCTTAATTAATTTATTTCTTTTTTATTTTAGAGTAAGTACGAAAACATGATCAGCGGGGAGCACCCAATCGAATCTTATCTCCGAAAGAATTTGGTCGAATTTATCAACGCGGAAGTCGTCCTCCGAACAATAACCGATATAAATGTAGCAAAGGAATGGTTATCATCGACTTTTTTGTACATCCGAGCAAGGAAGAACCCGAAACATTACGGATTACCCTTAGACGATTTAGATAAAAAACTTTTAGGTAATTAATTGAATCAATTTTAATGAAATAATTAAATTTAAATTTTTAGAGATGTGCCAAATCGAAATTAACAAATTAAATCGATTCGGGATGTTGAAAATTGACCCAAATTCTAAGATCATCCCCACGGAAAGTGGTTCTTTGATGGCGAAATACTGCGTTAGTTTGGAAACGATGAAATTGTTTATCGGGATGACAGGAAATGAGGGGCTCGAGCAGATTTTGGGGCTAATTTCGAAATGTTACGAGTTCCAAGAGATCCGATTGAGATCGACGGATAAATCGGCTTTAAACGTTTTAAATAAATGCAGAAATAAGCAAACGATTCGGTTTCCTTTGAGTGGGAAAATAAAAACTTTGGATATGAAGATTAATTGCATCGTTCAAGCCGTTTTGGGGTGCTTAGAAATTAAGGAGTCGGGGTTATTATTGGATGCGCAAAGAATTATGAGGATCGGGGAGAGATTATTAACTTGCATTTATTAATTATTATTAATTTAATTTAATTTATTTATAATTTAATTAATTTTAGGCGTCGCCGAGTACTTAAAAAGCAAAAAAAATTGTTACCAAGGTTTATTAAGCACGATCATTTTATGTAAATGTTTTCGGGCCCGCATTTGGGAGAATTCCTTGTACGTTACTCGCCAATTAGAGGGGATTGGCTCGACTTTCTCGACAGCTTTAGCTAATGCAGGAAAAATCAGCTTTGATAGCATCTTAGAAGCGAATCCGAGGGATTTAGAGAGGGTTAATTAATTAAGTTTGATTAATTTTCGAGATAAATTTGACCCAAAATTTTTAGACGATCAATAAAAAACCCCCTTTCGGGAACGTTTTGCAAGACCAAGTCAAATTAATCCCGAAATATTCGCTAAAAACTTCGAAATTCGAGGATGGGGTCTGCGGAAATATCAGGATCGAAATCTCTTTGGAGAATGCGGCCAATTTCGAGGGGCAAAAAATGACGGTGAAACCGACGGGATTTATGCATTTAATCGTTGGGGACGAAGAGAATTTGTTGCTTTATAAAAAATTTAGGTAAAAATTTAAATCGGGGAGATTTTTTTAGGTTAATTTGAAATTTTTTTTTTTAGCCATGTAATTATGACCCAAATTGGGACGATTTGCGAAAAGGTGGAGGTTTTTTACGCCGGGGTTGAAACTAACGTCTCGATTAATTGGATTAGCGAGGATTGGGGTAAATATTTAATTAAATTAATTAATTAAAAATTAAATTTTAAATAAATACGTCAAAATTTATGTCATTTCGATTAAGTCAAGTTCGGCTATCGAAAAATAGATGTCGCCACTTATTTTGTTTATTTTTTATTTTGACAGCTGGATTTGATGTGGTCTCGAAATTGATTCTTTTTGAGGATAAATCGAAGAAAATCGCTCCAAATTCGGTGAGATTCCGATTTAGATTGATTAAATTAACTTAATTAATTAAATTGATGTTGCGTTTTAGAAAAAGGCGAAAAAAAAATCGATTCTTCTCCAACAATCGATGGATAAGTACTTCCCGAATGCTAAGCCGATTAAAAGAAAGGTAAGATTAGTTTAATTAATTAATATCGCTTAATTATTTTCGTTTAATTAGAGGGGTTCAGAAAATAATTTAAAAGAGCCCAAAAAAATCGATTTAGTAGGCTTTGAAGGTGATGTAATTGTATCGAGTCAAAATGAGGTTAATTCCGATGATACAAAGAAGATTATTTCTAAATCGATAGCTTCTTATATAAGGAGTATTAATAAAAATGAATTGATTTCGTCGAAAATTAATCCGAAGATGCTTCGAAATGATAATAAAAAAAAGATAATAAAAAAGGAGATGATTTCGAATCGGAAAGATTTTTTAAACTCAACGAAAACTTTGGAGTTTGAAGCGGGCGCATTAAAATCGAGTTTGGACCAATTTTCGATTAAAAATAAAAAGAAATTATCCCCGGAAAAGAAAGAAATCGACCCCCAAAAAAGAATAACATGGAAATATCCTTTAACGGAAAAAAATTCGCCTCAATTAGATAAACCGAAAACTAATTTCGAGTTGATTGGAAGAAAATTTAATTTTCCCCCTCACTCGGATAAAGGGAAATTAACTTATTCGTTGGCGGATAAAAATTGGGATGATAATACCAAGAAAATTGAGGAATTCGTTTCGAAACCTTTATTAGATTTATTATTTGGTGAAAAAATTGATTTGAATGGGTCGATTAAAAGTACGGTGGCTGAATCGGTGTCTTCTTATAATGGAATTAATTATGCGGATAAGATTAAATCGGCTATTACTAAGATTAACGATGAAATTAAAGAAGAAAATGTTGTTAATAAAGAAAATATTAATGAGGAGATGAATGATAAAAAAGATGATGTAAAAGAAAAATCGTGGGGATCTGATTTGTTTGAAAATTTAGATCCGGAAGAATTTTTTATGGAAATTGAGCCGGATTTGATTAAATCTGAGCCAAATTTAAACGAGGTTGATGCAAATTTAAACGAGATTGATGCAAATTTAAACGAGATTGATGCAAATTTAAACGAGATTGATGCAAATTTGACTCAAAAAGATGAAGATTTTGAACTTAACAATTACAGGTTACATCAAAACGATAATTTCGAGTTCAATTTTGATGAAAATTATAACAATCAACATCGAAATCATTACGAACTTGCAAGAAGATCGTATAAATCAAATTTCGAAAGACAAAATAATCATTACGATCACCAAATTTATCATCCCCCATTTTATCATCACCCCCCCTACGATAATCATTGTGGCTCATATCCCACAACTTGTTTAGAATTGCAAAGGAGGTTTTATGAGGATCAATTTCATCTTTATCGGAGGAGATTTGAGTCTCCGTATTTCCATCCGTTTTCTTATCCGTGTCGATTTCGGAATGAAATGGTGCGAAAGCCGAGAATAAGCCAATTTGAGACTTTTGAAGGATTCAATCAACTCGATCATTTTGATTATTTGACGCCTTTAGAACCGGAACAACGTAACGCGGATTATTTGGGGGAAAGAAGGGCTCGGTTAATTGGGCCGCGTTATCATTCGCAACAGTTAAACGATCAATTTGAACGGATGAAACGAAAATACGATCGATTTGATGAATTTTGAATTAAAATATTTATTGTTGTTATTAATTTGTTTATCTATTTGTTATTAATTTAAGAATTTTTAATAAAAATGTTTTTGTAATGGTGTGGTTATGCAACCCTAACGACATAAAACCAATATATTTAAAAAATGATCAATTTGAAGGGATTAAACGAAAATATGATCGATTTTGAATTAAATTATTTATTGTTATTAATTTGTTTATCTATTTGTTATTAATTTAAGAATTTTTAATAAAAATGTTTTTGTAATGGTGTGGTTATGCAACCCTAACGACATAAAACCAATATATTTAAAAAATGATCAATTTGAAGGGATTAAACGAAAATATGATCGATTTTGAATTAAATTATTTATTGTTATTAATTTGTTTATCTATTTGTTATTCATTTAAGAATTTTTAATAAAAATGTTTTTGTAATGGTGTGGTTATGCAACCTAAACAACATGAAGCCAATATATTTAAAAAATGATCAATTTGAAGGGATTAAACGAAAATATGATCGATTTTGAATTAAATTATTTATTGTTATTAATTTGTTTATCTATTTGTTATTAATTTAAGAATTTTTAATAAAAATGTTTTTGTAATCGTGTGGTTATGCAACCTAAATGACACTAAAACCAATATATTTAAAAAATGATCAATTTGAAGGGATTAAACGAAAATATGATCGATTTTGAATTAAATTATTTATTGTTATTAATTTGTTTATCTATTTGTTATTAATTTAAGAATTTTTAATAAAAATGTTTTTGTAATGGTGTGGTTATGCAACCCTAACGACATAAAACCAATATATTTAAAAAATGATCAATTTGAAGGGATTAAACGAAAATATGATCGATTTTGAATTAAATTATTTATTGTTATTAATTTGTTTATCTATTTGTTATTAATTTAAGAATTTTTAATAAAAATGTTTTTGTAATCGTGTGGTTATGCAACCCTAACGACATAAAACCAATATATTTAAAAAATGATCAATTTGAAGGGATTAAACGAAAATATGATCGATTTTGAATTAAATTATTTATTGTTATTAATTTGTTTATCTATTTGTTATTAATTTAAGAATTTTTAATAAAAATGTTTTTGTAATCGTGTGGTTATGCAACCCTAACGACATAAAACCAATATATTTAAAAAATGATCAATTTGAAGGGATTAAACGAAAATATGATCGATTTTGAATTAAATTATTTATTGTTATTAATTTGTTTATCTATTTGTTATTAATTTAAGAATTTTTAATAAAAATGTTTTTGTAATCGTGTGGTTATGCAACCCTAACGACATAAAACCAATATATTTAAAAAATGATCAATTTGAAGGGATTAAACGAAAATATGATCGATTTTGAATTAAATTATTTATTGTTATTAATTTGTTTATCTATTTGTTATTAATTTAAGAATTTTTAATAAAAATGTTTTTGTAATCGTGTGGTTATGCAACCCTAACGACATAAAACCAATATATTTAAAAAATTATCAATTTGAAGGGATTAAACGAAAATATGATCGATTTTGAATTAAATTATTTATTGTTATTAATTTGTTTATCTATTTGTTATTAATTTAAGAATTTTTAATAAAAATGTTTTTGTAATCGTGTGGTTATGCAACCCTAACGACATAAAACCAATATATTTAAAAAATGATCAATTTGAAGGGATTAAACGAAAATATGATCGATTTTGAATTAAATTATTTATTGTTATTAATTTGTTTATCTATTTGTTATTAATTTAAGAATTTTTAATAAAAATGTTTTTGTAATCGTGTGGTTATGCAACCCTAACGACATAAAACCAATATATTTAAAAAATGATCAATTTGAAGGGATTAAACGAAAATATGATCGATTTTGAATTAAATTATTTATTGTTATTAATTTGTTTATCTATTTGTTATTAATTTAAGAATTTTTAATAAAAATGTTTTTGTAATGGTGTGGTTATGCAACCCTAACGACATAAAACCAATATATTTAAAAAATGATCAATTTGAAGGGATTAAACGAAAATATGATCGATTTTGAATTAAATTATTTATTGTTATTAATTTGTTTATCTATTTGTTATTAATTTAAGAATTTTTAATAAAAATGTTTTTGTAATGGTGTGGTTATGCAACCCTAACGACATAAAACCAATATATTTAAAAAATGATCAATTTGAAGGGATTAAACGAAAATATGATCGATTTTGAATTAAATTATTTATTGTTATTAATTTGTTTATCTATTTGTTATTCATTTAAGAATTTTTAATAAAAATGTTTTTGTAATCGTGTGGTTATGCAACCCTAACGACATAAAACCAATATATTTAAAAAATGATCAATTTGAAGGGATTAAACGAAAATATGATCGATTTTGAATTAAATTATTTATTGTTATTAATTTGTTTATCTATTTGTTATTAATTTAAGAATTTTTAATAAAAATGTTTTTGTAATCGTGTGGTTATGCAACCCTAACGACATAAAAACCAATATATTTAAAAAATGATCAATTTGAAGGGATTAAACGAAAATATGATCGATTTTGAATTAAATTATTTATTGTTATTAATTTGTTTATCTATTCGTTATTAATTTAAGAATTTTTAATAAAAATGTTTTTGTAATCGTGTGGTTATGCAACCCTAACGACATAAAACCAATATATTTAAAAAATGATCAATTTGAAGGGATTAAACGAAAATATGATCGATTTTGAATTAAATTATTTATTGTTATTAATTTGTTTATCTATTTGTTATTAATTTAAGAATTTTTAATAAAAATGTTTTTGTAATGGTGTGGTTATGCAACCCTAACGACATAAAACCAATATATTTAAAAAATGATCAATTTGAAGGGATTAAACGAAAATATGATCGATTTTGAATTAAATTATTTATTGTTATTAATTTGTTTATCTATTTGTTATTAATTTAAGAATTTTTAATAAAAATGTTTTTGTAATCCTGTGGTTATGCAACCTAAACAACATAAAGCCAATATATTTAAAAAATGATCAATTTGAAGGGATTAAACGAAAATATGATCGATTTTGAATTAAATTATTTATTGTTATTAATTTGTTTATCTATTTGTTATTAATTTAAGAATTTTTAATAAAAATGTTTTTGTAATCGTGTGGTTATGCAACCCTAACGACATAAAACCCAATATATTTAAAAAATGATCAATTTGAAGGGATTAAACGAAAATATGATCGATTTTGAATTAAATTATTTATTGTTATTAATTTGTTTATCTATTTGTTATTAATTTAAGAATTTTTAATAAAAATGTTTTTGTAATCGTGTGGTTATGCAACCTAAACAACATAAAGGCAATATATTTAAAAAATGATCAATTTGAAGGGATTAAACGAAAATATGATCGATTTTGAATTAAATTATTTATTGTTATTAATTTGTTTATCTATTTGTTATTAATTTAAGAATTTTTAATAAAAATGTTTTTGTAATCGTGTGGTTATGCAACCTAAACAACATAAAGGCAATATATTTAAAAAATGATCAATTTGAAGGGATTAAACGAAAATATGATCGATTTTGAATTAAATTATTTATTGTTATTAATTTGTTTATCTATTTGTTATTAATTTAAGAATTTTTAATAAAAATGTTTTTGTAATCGTGTGGTTATGCAACCTAAACAACATAAAGGCAATATATTTAAAAAATGATCAATTTGAAGGGATTAAACGAAAATATGATCGATTTTGAATTAAATTATTTATTGTTATTAATTTGTTTATCTATTTGTTATTAATTTAAGAATTTTTAATAAAAATGTTTTTGTAATCGTGTGGTTATGCAACCTAAACAACATAAAGGCAATATATTTAAAAAATGATCAATTTGAAGGGATTAAACGAAAATATGATCGATTTTGAATTAAATTATTTATTGTTATTAATTTGTTTATCTATTTGTTATTAATTTAAGAATTTTTAATAAAAATGTTTTTGTAATCGTGTGGTTATGCAACCTAAACAACATAAAGGCAATATATTTAAAAAATGATCAATTTGAAGGGATTAAACGAAAATATGATCGATTTTGAATTAAATTATTTATTGTTATTAATTTGTTTATCTATTTGTTATTAATTTAAGAATTTTTAATAAAAATGTTTTTGTAATCGTGTGGTTATGCAACCTAAACAACATAAAGGCAATATATTTAAAAAATGATCAATTTGAAGGGATTAAACGAAAATATGATCGATTTTGAATTAAATTATTTATTGTTATTAATTTGTTTATCTATTTGTTATTAATTTAAGAATTTTTAATAAAAATGTTTTTGTAATCGTGTGGTTATGCAACCTAAACAACATAAAACCAATATATTTAAAAAATGATCAATTTGAAGGGATTAAACGAAAATATGATCGATTTTGAATTAAATTATTTATTGTTATTAATTTGTTTATCTATTTGTTATTAATTTAAGAATTTTTAATAAAAATGTTTTTGTAATCGTGTGGTTATGCAACCTAAACAACATAAAGGCAATATATTTAAAAAATGATCAATTTGAAGGGATTAAACGAAAATATGATCGATTTTGAATTAAATTATTTATTGTTATTAATTTGTTTATCTATTTGTTATTAATTTAAGAATTTTTAATAAAAATGTTTTTGTAATCGTGTGGTTATGCAACCTAAACAACATAAAGGCAATATATTTAAAAAATGATCAATTTGAAGGGATTAAACGAAAATATGATCGATTTTGAATTAAATTATTTATTGTTATTAATTTGTTTATCTATTTGTTATTAATTTAAGAATTTTTAATAAAAATGTTTTTGTAATCGTGTGGTTATGCAACCTAAACAACATAAAGGCAATATATTTAAAAAATGATCAATTTGAAGGGATTAAACGAAAATATGATCGATTTTGAATTAAATTATTTATTGTTATTAATTTGTTTATCTATTTGTTATTAATTTAAGAATTTTTAATAAAAATGTTTTTGTAATCGTGTGGTTATGCAACCTAAACAACATAAAGGCAATATATTTAAAAAATGATCAATTTGAAGGGATTAAACGAAAATATGATCGATTTTGAATTAAATTATTTATTGTTATTAATTTGTTTATCTATTTGTTATTAATTTAAGAATTTTTAATAAAAATGTTTTTGTAATCGTGTGGTTATGCAACCTAAACAACATAAAGGCAATATATTTAAAAAATGATCAATTTGAAGGGATTAAACGAAAATATGATCGATTTTGAATTAAATTATTTATTGTTATTAATTTGTTTATCTATTTGTTATTAATTTAAGAATTTTTAATAAAAATGTTTTTGTAATCGTGTGGTTATGCAACCTAAACAACATAAAGGCAATATATTTAAAAAATGATCAATTTGAAGGGATTAAACGAAAATATGATCGATTTTGAATTAAATTATTTATTGTTATTAATTTGTTTATCTATTTGTTATTAATTTAAGAATTTTTAATAAAAATGTTTTTGTAATCGTGTGGTTATGCAACCTAAACAACATAAAACCAATATATTTAAAAAATGATCAATTTGAAGGGATTAAACGAAAATATGATCGATTTTGAATTAAATTATTTATTGTTATTAATTTGTTTATCTATTTGTTATTAATTTAAGAATTTTTAATAAAAATGTTTTTGTAATCGTGTGGTTATGCAACCTAAACAACATAAAGGCAATATATTTAAAAAATGATCAATTTGAAGGGATTAAACGAAAATATGATCGATTTTGAATTAAATTATTTATTGTTATTAATTTGTTTATCTATTTGTTATTAATTTAAGAATTTTTAATAAAAATGTTTTTGTAATCGTGTGGTTATGCAACCTAAACAACATAAAGGCAATATATTTAAAAAATGATCAATTTGAAGGGATTAAACGAAAATATGATCGATTTTGAATTAAATTATTTATTGTTATTAATTTGTTTATCTATTTGTTATTAATTTAAGAATTTTTAATAAAAATGTTTTTGTAATGGTGTGGTTATGCAACCCTAACGACATAAAACCAATATATTTAAAAAATGATCAATTTGAAGGGATTAAACGAAAATATGATCGATTTTGAATTAAATTATTTATTGTTATTAATTTGTTTATCTATTTGTTATTAATTTAAGAATTTTTAATAAAAATGTTTTTGTAATGGTGTGGTTATGCAACCCTAACGACATAAAACCAATATATTTAAAAAATGATCAATTTGAAGGGATTAAACGAAAATATGATCGATTTTGAATTAAATTATTTATTGTTATTAATTTGTTTATCTATTTGTTATTAATTTAAGAATTTTTAATAAAAATGTTTTTGTAATCGTGTGGTTATGCAACCTAAACAACATAAAGGCAATATATTTAAAAAATGATCAATTTGAAGGGATTAAACGAAAATATGATCGATTTTGAATTAAATTATTTATTGTTATTAATTTGTTTATCTATTTGTTATTAATTTAAGAATTTTTAATAAAAATGTTTTTGTAATCGTGTGGTTATGCAACCTAAACAACATAAAGGCAATATATTTAAAAAATGATCAATTTGAAGGGATTAAACGAAAATATGATCGATTTTGAATTAAATTATTTATTGTTATTAATTTGTTTATCTATTTGTTATTAATTTAAGAATTTTTAATAAAAATGTTTTTGTAATCGTGTGGTTATGCAACCTAAACAACATAAAGGCAATATATTTAAAAAATGATCAATTTGAAGGGATTAAACGAAAATATGATCGATTTTGAATTAAATTATTTATTGTTATTAATTTGTTTATCTATTTGTTATTAATTTAAGAATTTTTAATAAAAATGTTTTTGTAATCGTGTGGTTATGCAACCTAAACAACATAAAGGCAATATATTTAAAAAATGATCAATTTGAAGGGATTAAACGAAAATATGATCGATTTTGAATTAAATTATTTATTGTTATTAATTTGTTTATCTATTTGTTATTAATTTAAGAATTTTTAATAAAAATGTTTTTGTAATCGTGTGGTTATGCAACCTAAACAACATAAAGGCAATATATTTAAAAAATGATCAATTTGAAGGGATTAAACGAAAATATGATCGATTTTGAATTAAATTATTTATTGTTATTAATTTGTTTATCTATTTGTTATTAATTTAAGAATTTTTAATAAAAATGTTTTTGTAATGGTGTGGTTATGCAACCCTAACGACATAAAACCAATATATTTAAAAAATGATCAATTTGAAGGGATTAAACGAAAATATGATCGATTTTGAATTAAATTATTTATTGTTATTAATTTGTTTATCTATTTGTTATTAATTTAAGAATTTTTAATAAAAATGTTTTTGTAATCGTGTGGTTATGCAACCTAAACAACATAAAGGCAATATATTTAAAAAATGATCAATTTGAAGGGATTAAACGAAAATATGATCGATTTTGAATTAAATTATTTATTGTTATTAATTTGTTTATCTATTTGTTATTAATTTAAGAATTTTTAATAAAAATGTTTTTGTAATCGTGTGGTTATGCAACCTAAACAACATAAAGGCAATATATTTAAAAAATGATCAATTTGAAGGGATTAAACGAAAATATGATCGATTTTGAATTAAATTATTTATTGTTATTAATTTGTTTATCTATTTGTTATTAATTTAAGAATTTTTAATAAAAATGTTTTTGTAATCGTGTGGTTATGCAACCTAAACAACATAAAGGCAAT
The DNA here is from genome assembly GCA_036711965.1 of Onthophagus sagittarius. Lineage (NCBI taxonomy): Eukaryota > Metazoa > Arthropoda > Insecta > Coleoptera > Scarabaeidae > Onthophagus > Onthophagus sagittarius. Next base: position 15,744,741 of record JASERS010000008.1, read on the forward strand.
ATATTTAAAAAATGATCAATTTGAAGGGATTAAACGAAAATATGATCGATTTTGAATTAAATTATTTATTGTTATTAATTTGTTTATCTATTTGTTATTAATTTAAGAATTTTTAATAAAAATGTTTTTGTAATGGTGTGGTTATGCAACCCTAACGACATAAAACCAATATATTTAAAAAATGATCAATTTGAAGGGATTAAACGAAAATATGATCGATTTTGAATTAAATTATTTATTGTTATTAATTTGTTTATCTATTTGTTATTAATTTAAGAATTTTTAATAAAAATGTTTTTGTAATCGTGTGGTTATGCAACCTAAATGACACTAAAACCAATATATTTAAAAAATGATCAATTTGAAGGGATTAAACGAAAATATGATCGATTTTGAATTAAATTATTTATTGTTATTAATTTGTTTATCTATTTGTTATTAATTTAAGAATTTTTAATAAAAATGTTTTTGTAATCGTGTGGTTATGCAACCTAAATGACACTAAAACCAATATATTTAAAAAATGATCAATTTGAAGGGATTAAACGAAAATATGATCGATTTTGAATTAAATTATTTATTGTTATTAATTTGTTTATCTATTTGTTATTAATTTAAGAATTTTTAATAAAAATGTTTTTGTAATCGTGTGGTTATGCAACCTAAACAACATAAAGGCAATATATTTAAAAAATGATCAATTTGAAGGGATTAAACGAAAATATGATCGATTTTGAATTAAATTATTTATTGTTATTAATTTGTTTATCTATTTGTTATTAATTTAAGAATTTTTAATAAAAATGTTTTTGTAATGGTGTGGTTATGCAACCCTAACGACATAAAACCAATATATTTAAAAAATGATCAATTTGAAGGGATTAAACGAAAATATGATCGATTTTGAATTAAATTATTTATTGTTATTAATTTGTTTATCTATTTGTTATTAATTTAAGAATTTTTAATAAAAATGTTTTTGTAATCGTGTGGTTATGCAACCTAAACAACATAAAGGCAATATATTTAAAAAATGATCAATTTGAAGGGATTAAACGAAAATATGATCGATTTTGAATTAAATTATTTATTGTTATTAATTTGTTTATCTATTTGTTATTAATTTAAGAATTTTTAATAAAAATGTTTTTGTAATCGTGTGGTTATGCAACCTAAATGACACTAAAACCAATATATTTAAAAAATGATCAATTTGAAGGGATTAAACGAAAATATGATCGATTTTGAATTAAATTATTTATTGTTATTAATTTGTTTATCTATTTGTTATTAATTTAAGAATTTTTAATAAAAATGTTTTTGTAATGGTGTGGTTATGCAACCCTAACGACATAAAACCAATATATTTAAAAAATGATCAATTTGAAGGGATTAAACGAAAATATGATCGATTTTGAATTAAATTATTTATTGTTATTAATTTGTTTATCTATTTGTTATTAATTTAAGAATTTTTAATAAAAATGTTTTTGTAATCGTGTGGTTATGCAACCTAAATGACACTAAAACCAATATATTTAAAAAATGATCAATTTGAAGGGATTAAACGAAAATATGATCGATTTTGAATTAAATTATTTATTGTTATTAATTTGTTTATCTATTTGTTATTAATTTAAGAATTTTTAATAAAAATGTTTTTGTAATCGTGTGGTTATGCAACCTAAATGACACTAAAACCAATATATTTAAAAAATGATCAATTTGAAGGGATTAAACGAAAATATGATCGATTTTGAATTAAATTATTTATTGTTATTAATTTGTTTATCTATTTGTTATTAATTTAAGAATTTTTAATAAAAATGTTTTTGTAATCGTGTGGTTATGCAACCTAAATGACACTAAAACCAATATATTTAAAAAATGATCAATTTGAAGGGATTAAAGGAAAATATGATCGATTTTGAATTAAATTATTTATTGTTATTAATTTGTTTATCTATTTGTTATTAATTTAAGAATTTTTAATAAAAATGTTTTTGTAATCGTGTGGTTATGCAACCTAAATGACACTAAAACCAATATATTTAAAAAATGATCAATTTGAAGGGATTAAAGGAAAATATGATCGATTTTGAATTAAATTATTTATTGTTATTAATTTGTTTATCTATTTGTTATTAATTTAAGAATTTTTAATAAAAATGTTTTTGTAATCGTGTGGTTATGCAACCTAAATGACACTAAAACCAATATATTTAAAAAATGATCAATTTGAAGGGATTAAAGGAAAATATGATCGATTTTGAATTAAATTATTTATTGTTATTAATTTGTTTATCTATTTGTTATTAATTTAAGAATTTTTAATAAAAATGTTTTTGTAATCGTGTGGTTATGCAACCCTAACGACATGAAGACCAATATATTTAAAAAATGATCAATTTGAAGGGATTAAAGGAAAATATGATCGATTTTGAATTAAATTATTTATTGTTATTAATTTGTTTATCTATTTGTTATTAATTTAAGAATTTTTAATAAAAATGTTTTTGTAATCGTGTGGTTATGCAACCCTAACGACATGAAGACCAATATATTTAAAAAATGATCAATTTGAAGGGATTAAAGGAAAATATGATCGATTTTGAATTAAATTATTTATTGTTATTAATTTGTTTATCTATTTGTTATTAATTTAAGAATTTTTAATAAAAATGTTTTTGTAATCGTGTGGTTATGCAACCCTAACGACATGAAGACCAATATATTTAAAAAATGATCAATTTGAAGGGATTAAACGAAAATATGATCGATTTTGAATTAAATTATTTATTGTTATTAATTTGTTTATCTATTTGTTATTAATTTAAGAATTTTTAATAAAAATGTTTTTGTAATCGTGTGGTTATGCAACCCTAACGACATGAAGACCAATATATTTAAAAAATGATCAATTTGAAGGGATTAAAGGAAAATATGATCGATTTTGAATTAAATTATTTATTGTTATTAATTTGTTTATCTATTTGTTATTAATTTAAGAATTTTTAATAAAAATGTTTTTGTAATCGTGTGGTTATGCAACCTAAATGACACTAAAACCAATATATTTAAAAAATGATCAATTTGAAGGGATTAAAGGAAAATATGATCGATTTTGAATTAAATTATTTATTGTTATTAATTTGTTTATCTATTTGTTATTAATTTAAGAATTTTTAATAAAAATGTTTTTGTAATCGTGTGGTTATGCAACCTAAATGACACTAAAACCAATATATTTAAAAAATGATCAATTTGAAGGGATTAAAGGAAAATATGATCGATTTTGAATTAAATTATTTATTGTTATTAATTTGTTTATCTATTTGTTATTAATTTAAGAATTTTTAATAAAAATGTTTTTGTAATCGTGTGGTTATGCAACCCTAACGACACGAAGACCAATATATTTAAAAAATGATCAATTTGAAGGGATTAAAGGAAAATATGATCGATTTTGAATTAAATTATTTATTGTTATTAATTTGTTTATCTATTTGTTATTAATTTAAGAATTTTTAATAAAAATGTTTTTGTAATCGTGTGGTTATGCAACCTAAACAACATAAAGCCAATATATTTAAAAAATGATCAATTTGAAGGGATTAAAGGAAAATATGATCGATTTTGAATTAAATTATTTATTGTTATTAATTTGTTTATCTATTTGTTATTAATTTAAGAATTTTTAATAAAAATGTTTTTATAAACGTGTGGTTATGCAACCCTAACGGCATAAAAACCAATATATTTAAAAAATGATCAATTTGAAGGGATTAAAGGAAAATATGATCGATTTTGAATTAAATTATTTATTGTTATTAATTTGTTTATCTATTTGTTATTAATTTAAGAATTTTTAATAAAAATGTTTTTGTAATCGTGTGGTTATGCAACCTAAATGACACTAAAACCAATATATTTAAAAAATGATCAATTTGAAGGGATTAAACGAAAATATGATCGATTTTGAATTAAATTATTTATTGTTATTAATTTGTTTATCTATTTGTTATTAATTTAAGAATTTTTAATAAAAATGTTTTTGTAATCGTGTGGTTATGCAACCCTAACGACATGAAGACCAATATATTTAAAAAATGATCAATTTGAAGGGATTAAAGGAAAATATGATCGATTTTGAATTAAATTATTTATTGTTATTAATTTGTTTATCTATTTGTTATTAATTTAAGAATTTTTAATAAAAATGTTTTTGTAATCGTGTGGTTATGCAACCTAAATGACACTAAAACCAATATATTTAAAAAATGATCAATTTGAAGGGATTAAAGGAAAATATGATCGATTTTGAATTAAATTATTTATTGTTATTAATTTGTTTATCTATTTGTTATTAATTTAAGAATTTTTAATAAAAATGTTTTTGTAATCGTGTGGTTATGCAACCCTAACGACATGAAGACCAATATATTTAAAAAATGATCAATTTGAAGGGATTAAACGAAAATATGATCGATTTTGAATTAAATTATTTATTGTTATTAATTTGTTTATCTATTTGTTATTAATTTAAGAATTTTTAATAAAAATGTTTTTGTAATCGTGTGGTTATGCAACCCTAACGACATGAAGACCAATATATTTAAAAAATGATCAATTTGAAGGGATTAAAGGAAAATATGATCGATTTTGAATTAAATTATTTATTGTTATTAATTTGTTTATCTATTTGTTATTAATTTAAGAATTTTTAATAAAAATGTTTTTGTAATCGTGTGGTTATGCAACCCTAACGACATAAAGCCAATATATTTAAAAAATGATCAATTTGAAGGGATTAAACGAAAATATGATCGATTTTGAATTAAATTATTTATTGTTATTAATTTGTTTATCTATTTGTTATTAATTTAAGAATTTTTAATAAAAATGTTTTTGTAATCGTGTGGTTATGCAACCTAAATGACACTAAAACCAATATATTTAAAAAATGATCAATTTGAAGGGATTAAACGAAAATATGATCGATTTTGAATTAAATTATTTATTGTTATTAATTTGTTTATCTATTTGTTATTAATTTAAGAATTTTTAATAAAAATGTTTTTGTAATCGTGTGGTTATGCAACCCTAACGACATAAAACCAATATATTTAAAAAATGATCAATTTGAAGGGATTAAAGGAAAATATGATCGATTTTGAATTAAATTATTTATTGTTATTAATTTGTTTATCTATTTGTTATTAATTTAAGAATTTTTAATAAAAATGTTTTTGTAATCGTGTGGTTATGCAACCTAAATGACACTAAAACCAATATATTTAAAAAATGATCAATTTGAAGGGATTAAACGAAAATATGATCGATTTTGAATTAAATTATTTATTGTTATTAATTTGTTTATCTATTTGTTATTAATTTAAGAATTTTTAATAAAAATGTTTTTGTAATCGTGTGGTTATGCAACCCTAACGACATAAAGCCAATATATTTAAAAAATGATCAATTTGAAGGGATTAAACGAAAATATGATCGATTTTGAATTAAATTATTTATTGTTATTAATTTGTTTATCTATTTGTTATTAATTTAAGAATTTTTAATAAAAATGTTTTTGTAATCGTGTGGTTATGCAACCTAAATGACACTAAAACCAATATATTTAAAAAATGATCAATTTGAAGGGATTAAAGGAAAATATGATCGATTTTGAATTAAATTATTTATTGTTATTAATTTGTTTATCTATTTGTTATTAATTTAAGAATTTTTAATAAAAATGTTTTTGTAATCGTGTGGTTATGCAACCTAAATGACACTAAAACCAATATATTTAAAAAATGATCAATTTGAAGGGATTAAACGAAAATATGATCGATTTTGAATTAAATTATTTATTGTTATTAATTTGTTTATCTATTTGTTATTAATTTAAGAATTTTTAATAAAAATGTTTTTGTAATCGTGTGGTTATGCAACCTAAATGACACTAAAACCAATATATTTAAAAAATGATCAATTTGAAGGGATTAAACGAAAATATGATCGATTTTGAATTAAATTATTTATTGTTATTAATTTGTTTATCTATTTGTTATTAATTTAAGAATTTTTAATAAAAATGTTTTTGTAATCGTGTGGTTATGCAACCTAAATGACACTAAAACCAATATATTTAAAAAATGATCAATTTGAAGGGATTAAACGAAAATATGATCGATTTTGAATTAAATTATTTATTGTTATTAATTTGTTTATCTATTTGTTATTAATTTAAGAATTTTTAATAAAAATGTTTTTGTAATCGTGTGGTTATGCAACCTAAATGACACTAAAACCAATATATTTAAAAAATGATCAATTTGAAGGGATTAAACGAAAATATGATCGATTTTGAATTAAATTATTTATTGTTATTAATTTGTTTATCTATTTGTTATTAATTTAAGAATTTTTAATAAAAATGTTTTTGTAATCGTGTGGTTATGCAACCTAAATGACACTAAAACCAATATATTTAAAAAATGATCAATTTGAAGGGATTAAACGAAAATATGATCGATTTTGAATTAAATTATTTATTGTTATTAATTTGTTTATCTATTTGTTATTAATTTAAGAATTTTTAATAAAAATGTTTTTGTAATCGTGTGGTTATGCAACCCTAACGACATGAAGACCAATATATTTAAAAAATGATCAATTTGAAGGGATTAAAGGAAAATATGATCGATTTTGAATTAAATTATTTATTGTTATTAATTTGTTTATCTATTTGTTATTAATTTAAGAATTTTTAATAAAAATGTTTTTGTAATCGTGTGGTTATGCAACCCTAACGACATAAAGCCAATATATTTAAAAAATGATCAATTTGAAGGGATTAAACGAAAATATGATCGATTTTGAATTAAATTATTTATTGTTATTAATTTGTTTATCTATTTGTTATTAATTTAAGAATTTTTAATAAAAATGTTTTTGTAATCGTGTGGTTATGCAACCCTAACGACATAAAGCCAATATATTTAAAAAATGATCAATTTGAAGGGATTAAACGAAAATATGATCGATTTTGAATTAAATTATTTATTGTTATTAATTTGTTTATCTATTTGTTATTAATTTAAGAATTTTTAATAAAAATGTTTTTGTAATCGTGTGGTTATGCAACCCTAACGACATGAAGACCAATATATTTAAAAAATGATCAATTTGAAGGGATTAAAGGAAAATATGATCGATTTTGAATTAAATTATTTATTGTTATTAATTTGTTTATCTATTTGTTATTAATTTAAGAATTTTTAATAAAAATGTTTTTGTAATCGTGTGGTTATGCAACCCTAACGACATAAAGCCAATATATTTAAAAAATGATCAATTTGAAGGGATTAAACGAAAATATGATCGATTTTGAATTAAATTATTTATTGTTATTAATTTGTTTATCTATTTGTTATTAATTTAAGAATTTTTAATAAAAATGTTTTTGTAATCGTGTGGTTATGCAACCCTAACGACATAAAGCCAATATATTTAAAAAATGATCAATTTGAAGGGATTAAACGAAAATATGATCGATTTTGAATTAAATTATTTATTGTTATTAATTTGTTTATCTATTTGTTATTAATTTAAGAATTTTTAATAAAAATGTTTTTGTAATCGTGTGGTTATGCAACCTAAATGACACTAAAACCAATATATTTAAAAAATGATCAATTTGAAGGGATTAAACGAAAATATGATCGATTTTGAATTAAATTATTTATTGTTATTAATTTGTTTATCTATTTGTTATTAATTTAAGAATTTTTAATAAAAATGTTTTTGTAATCGTGTGGTTATGCAACCTAAATGACACTAAAACCAATATATTTAAAAAATGATCAATTTGAAGGGATTAAACGAAAATATGATCGATTTTGAATTAAATTATTTATTGTTATTAATTTGTTTATCTATTTGTTATTAATTTAAGAATTTTTAATAAAAATGTTTTTGTAATCGTGTGGTTATGCAACCCTAACGACACTAAAACCAATATATTTAAAAAATGATCAATTTGAAGGGATTAAACGAAAATATGATCGATTTTGAATTAAATTATTTATTGTTATTAATTTGTTTATCTATTTGTTATTAATTTAAGAATTTTTAATAAAAATGTTTTTGTAATCGTGTGGTTATGCAACCCTAACGACACTAAAACCAATATATTTAAAAAATGATCAATTTGAAGGGATTAAACGAAAATATGATCGATTTTGAATTAAATTATTTATTGTTATTAATTTGTTTATCTATTTGTTATTAATTTAAGAATTTTTAATAAAAATGTTTTTGTAATCGTGTGGTTATGCAACCCTAACGACATAAAACCAATATATCTAAAAAATGATCAATTTGAAGGGATTAAACGAAAATATGATCGATTTTGAATTAAATTATTTATTGTTATTAATTTGTTTATCTATTTGTTATTAATTTAAGAATTTTTAATAAAAATGTTTTTGTAATCGTGTGGTTATGCAACCTAAACAACATAAAGCCAATATATTTAAAAAATGATCAATTTGAAGGGATTAAACGAAAATATGATCGATTTTGAATTAAATTATTTATTGTTATTAATTTGTTTATCTATTTGTTATTAATTTAAGAATTTTTAATAAAAATGTTTTTGTAATCGTGTGGTTATGCAACCTAAATGACACTAAAACCAATATATTTAAAAAATGATCAATTTGAAGGGATTAAACGAAAATTTGATCGATTTTGAATTAAATTGTTTATTGTTATTAATTTGTTTATCTATTTGTTATTAATTTAAGAATTTTTAATAAAAATGTTTTTGTAATCGTGTGGTTATGCAACCCTAACGACATAAAACCAATATATTTAAAAAATGATCAATTTGAAGGGATTAAACGAAAATATGATCGATTTTGAATTAAATTATTTATTGTTATTAATTTGTTTATCTATTTGTTATTAATTTAAGAATTTTTAATAAAAATGTTTTTGTAATCGTGTGGTTATGCAACCTAAACAACATAAAAACCAATATATTTAAAAAATGATCAATTTGAAGGGATTAAACGAAAATATGATCGATTTTGAATTAAATTATTTATTGTTATTAATTTGTTTATCTATTTGTTATTAATTTAAGAATTTTTAATAAAAATGTTTTTGTAATCGTGTGGTTATGCAACCTAAATGACACTAAAACCAATATATTTAAAAAATGATCAATTTGAAGGGATTAAACGAAAGTATGATCGATTTTGAATTAAATTATTTATTGTTATTAATTTGTTTATCTATTTGTTATTAATTTAAGAATTTTTAATAAAAATGTTTTTGTAATCGTGTGGTTATGCAACCTAAACAACATAAAAACCAATATATTTAAAAAATGATCAATTTGAAGGGATTAAACGAAAATATGATCGATTTTGAATTAAATTATTTATTGTTATTAATTTGTTTATCTATTTGTTATTAATTTAAGAATTTTTAATAAAAATGTTTTTGTAATCGTGTGGTTATGCAACCTAAATGACACTAAAACCAATATATTTAAAAAATGATCAATTTGAAGGGATTAAACGAAAGTATGATCGATTTTGAATTAAATTATTTATTGTTATTAATTTGTTTATCTATTTGTTATTAATTTAAGAATTTTTAATAAAAATGTTTTTGTAATCGTGTGGTGATGCAACCCTAACGACATAAAACCCAATATATTTAAAAAATGATCAATTTGAAGGGATTAAACGAAAATATGATCGATTTTGAATTAAATTATTTATTGTTATTAATTTGTTTATCTATTTGTTATTAATTTAAGAATTTTTAATAAAAATGTTTTTGTAATCCTGTGGTTATGCAACCCTAACGACATAAAACCCAATATATTTAAAAAATGATCAATTTGAAGGGATTAAACGAAAATATGATCGATTTTGAATTAAATTATTTATTGTTATTAATTTGTTTATCTATTTGTTATTAATTTAAGAATTTTTAATAAAAATGTTTTTGTAATCGTGTGGTTATGCAACCTAAATGACACTAAAACCAATATATTTAAAAAATGATCAATTTGAAGGGATTAAACGAAAATATGATCGATTTTGAATTAAATTATTTATTGTTATTAATTTGTTTATCTATTTGTTATTAATTTAAGAATTTTTAATAAAAATGTTTTTGTAATCGTGTGGTTATGCAACCTAAACAACATAAAAACCAATATATTTAAAAAATGATCAATTTGAAGGGATTAAACGAAAATATGATCGATTTTGAATTAAATTATTTATTGTTATTAATTTGTTTATCTATTTGTTATTAATTTAAGAATTTTTAATAAAAATGTTTTTGTAATCGTGTGGTTATGCAACCTAAATGACACTAAAACCAATATATTTAAAAAATGATCAATTTGAAGGGATTAAACGAAAGTATGATCGATTTTGAATTAAATTATTTATTGTTATTAATTTGTTTATCTATTTGTTATTAATTTAAGAATTTTTAATAAAAATGTTTTTGTAATCGTGTGGTGATGCAACCCTAACGACATAAAACCCAATATATTTAAAAAATGATCAATTTGAAGGGATTAAACGAAAATATGATCGATTTTGAATTAAATTATTTATTGTTATTAATTTGTTTATCTATTTGTTATTAATTTAAGAATTTTTAATAAAAATGTTTTTGTAATCCTGTGGTTATGCAACCTAAACAACATAAAGCCAATATATTTAAAAAATGATCAATTTGAAGGGATTAAACGAAAATATGATCGATTTTGAATTAAATTATTTATTGTTATTAATTTGTTTATCTATTTGTTATTAATTTAAGAATTTTTAATAAAAATGTTTTTGTAATCGTGTGGTTATGCAACCCTAACGACATAAAACCCAATATATTTAAAAAATGATCAATTTGAAGGGATTAAACGAAAATATGATCGATTTTGAATTAAATTATTTATTGTTATTAATTTGTTTATCTATTTGTTATTAATTTAAGAATTTTTAATAAAAATGTTTTTGTAATCGTGTGGTTATGCAACCTAAATGACACTAAAACCAATATATTTAAAAAATGATCAATTTGAAGGGATTAAACGAAAATATGATCGATTTTGAATTAAATTATTTATTGTTATTAATTTGTTTATCTATTTGTTATTAATTTAAGAATTTTTAATAAAAATGTTTTTGTAATCGTGTGGTTATGCAACCTAAACAACATAAAAACCAATATATTTAAAAAATGATCAATTTGAAGGGATTAAACGAAAATATGATCGATTTTGAATTAAATTATTTATTGTTATTAATTTGTTTATCTATTTGTTATTAATTTAAGAATTTTTAATAAAAATGTTTTTGTAATCGTGTGGTTATGCAACCTAAATGACACTAAAACCAATATATTTAAAAAATGATCAATTTGAAGGGATTAAACGAAAGTATGATCGATTTTGAATTAAATTATTTATTGTTATTAATTTGTTTATCTATTTGTTATTAATTTAAGAATTTTTAATAAAAATGTTTTTGTAATCGTGTGGTGATGCAACCCTAACGACATAAAACCCAATATATTTAAAAAATGATCAATTTGAAGGGATTAAACGAAAATATGATCGATTTTGAATTAAATTATTTATTGTTATTAATTTGTTTATCTATTTGTTATTAATTTAAGAATTTTTAATAAAAATGTTTTTGTAATCCTGTGGTTATGCAACCTAAACAACATAAAGCCAATATATTTAAAAAATGATCAATTTGAAGGGATTAAACGAAAATATGATCGATTTTGAATTAAATTATTTATTGTTATTAATTTGTTTATCTATTTGTTATTAATTTAAGAATTTTTAATAAAAATGTTTTTGTAATCGTGTGGTTATGCAACCCTAACGACATAAAACCCAATATATTTAAAAAATGATCAATTTGAAGGGATTAAACGAAAATATGATCGATTTTGAATTAAATTATTTATTGTTATTAATTTGTTTATCTATTTGTTATTAATTTAAGAATTTTTAATAAAAATGTTTTTGTAATCGTGTGGTTATGCAACCCTAACGACATAAAACCCAATATATTTAAAAAATGATCAATTTGAAGGGATTAAACGAAAATATGATCGATTTTGAATTAAATTATTTATTGTTATTAATTTGTTTATCTATTTGTTATTAATTTAAGAATTTTTAATAAAAATGTTTTTGTAATCCTGTGGTTATGCAACCTAAACAACATAAAGCCAATATATTTAAAAAATGATCAATTTGAAGGGATTAAACGAAAATATGATCGATTTTGAATTAAATTATTTATTGTTATTAATTTGTTTATCTATTTGTTATTAATTTAAGAATTTTTAATAAAAATGTTTTTGTAATCGTGTGGTTATGCAACCCTAACGACATAAAACCCAATATATTTAAAAAATGATCAATTTGAAGGGATTAAACGAAAATATGATCGATTTTGAATTAAATTATTTATTGTTATTAATTTGTTTATCTATTTGTTATTAATTTAAGAATTTTTAATAAAAATGTTTTTATAATCGTGTGGTTATGCAACCCTAACGACATAAAAACCAATATATTTAAAAAATGATCAATTTGAAGGGATTAAACGAAAATATGATCGATTTTGAATTAAATTATTTATTGTTATTAATTTGTTTATCTATTTGTTATTAATTTAAGAATTTTTAATAAAAATGTTTTTGTAATCGTGTGGTTATGCAACCCTAACGACATAAAACCAATATATTTAAAAAATGATCAATTTGAAGGGATTAAACGAAAATATGATCGATTTTGAATTAAATTATTTATTGTTATTAATTTGTTTATCTATTTGTTATTAATTTAAGAATTTTTAATAAAAATGTTTTTGTAATCGTGTGGTTATGCAACCTAAACAACATAAAAACCAATATATTTAAAAAATGATCAATTTGAAGGGATTAAACGAAAATATGATCGATTTTGAATTAAATTATTTATTGTTATTAATTTGTTTATCTATTTGTTATTAATTTAAGAATTTTTAATAAAAATGTTTTTGTAATCGTGTGGTTATGCAACCTAAACAACATAAAAACCAATATATTTAAAAAATGATCAATTTGAAGGGATTAAACGAAAATATGATCGATTTTGAATTAAATTATTTATTGTTATTAATTTGTTTATCTATTTGTTATTAATTTAAGAATTTTTAATAAAAATGTTTTTATAATCGTGTGGTTATGCAACCTAAACAACATGAAGCCAATATATTTAAAAAATGATCAATTTGAAGGGATTAAACGAAAATATGATCGATTTTGAATTAAATTATTTATTGTTATTAATTTGTTTATCTATTTGTTATTAATTTAAGAATTTTTAATAAAAATGTTTTTGTAATCGTGTGGTTATGCAACCCTAACGACATAAAAACCAATATATTTAAAAAATGATCAATTTGAAGGGATTAAACAAAAATATGATCGATTTTGAATTAAATTATTTATTGTTATTAATTTGTTTATCTATTTGTTATTAATTTAAGAATTTTTAATAAAAATGTTTTTGTAATCGTGTGGTTATGCAACCCTAACGACATAAAACCAATATATTTAAAAAATGATCAATTTGAAGGGATTAAACGAAAATATGATCGATTTTGAATTAAATTATTTATTGTTATTAATTTGTTTATCTATTTGTTATTAATTTAAGAATTTTTAATAAAAATGTTTTTGTAATCGTGTGGTTATGCAACCTAAACAACATAAAGCCAATATATTTAAAAAATGATCAATTTGAAGGGATTAAACGAAAATATGATCGATTTTGAATTAAATTATTTATTGTTATTAATTGGTTTATCTATTTGTTATTAATTTAAGAATTTTTAATAAAAATGTTTTTATAATCGTGTGGTTATGCAACTCAAACGACATAAAAACCAATATATTTAAGAAAATATGATCGATTTGATGAATTTTGAATTAAATTATTTATTGTTATTAATTTGTTTATCTATTTGTTATTAATTTAAGAATTTTTTAATGAAAATGTTTAAATCGTGTCGGTTATGCAACCCAAACGACATTAAATCCAAATTTATTAAAAAAAATAAAAATTTCTTTCTATCCTTTATATTTTGTTTAATCTAAATATTTCGTCTGTATTTATTGTTGTTAGTAATTTATTTATTTCTTTGTAATTAATTTAAGAATTTGTTAATAAAAATGTCTTTATAATCGTGTCGGTTATGCAACCGAAACGACATGAAAATCAAATTTATTTAAAAAATATAAAAATTCCTTTTTATACTTTATATTTAGTTTACAAATTAACACATTCACACCATATTATCATTTTAAACACAGCAATCATAGTAAAATATTGCCTCGTAAACATTTTGATTTAGTTCCTTAACAATAATTCGGTTCCCTTATTCGTAGTCTTTTTGAAGCAATTTCGCCAAAAAAATCCTAATCACTAAAAAGAAAATACCTTATCGTTATTATTATTACATCAACGTCGCTTAAAAAAATGCAAAAAAAATTATTCCTTTCTATTAAGATAGAGAGAGAGAGAGCTGAAATTAAAAAGATTTAAATATATATATATATGTACAAGATGACTGGCTTTTTACGATCTTCATGTTCATTTTTACGTATCTTTTAATATAAACATTAAAGACGTCTTTTTAAAACAAAAAAAAAAGGAAATTGTTGATTTATTAAAGTACTATCTGCGTATCGTGAATCCTTTCGTACCATCCGGACCTCGAGGTTGTCTCAAAACGTTCTCGCTTTCACTCGATTTTAATTTGTTCTGTATGCAGATTCTAAAATTAATTTCATTCATTAATTACTTAATCTAAATGGGATTTTAAGGTACTTTTCGTCATCTTTCTCGTGAGAGGAGGCTTCCCCTAATATCCGAAGCCGTGCCTTAGCGTATTCTTGTTCTCGTTCTTTTAAAGTTTTTTTCGGTTGAAAGATTTTTGCGTCGTTGTTGGTTTGATTGTTTGTGGGTCGTTTCAATATTTTGACGGTGGGTTCGGGGGGTACGTATTGTGATCTTAGGGCGTCATCTCCGGTTAAGATGATGCCTATTGTACCGTTTAATTTGTTACTAAAAGAAAAAAGATTGGTTAATTGGGTTAATTAAATGAATAAAATGAATGAAACTTACGTTTTGGTTTCGGCCAAATGTTTGGACGGGATTAGTTTGTTTAATTTCCTTTCGATTTCCTTAAAATAAAGAGAAATTGAATTCTAACCTTTAAGTATTGGGGACACATGGTGAGGTGAGGCGAGTTGTTGGAGGAGTTTGAGGGCAATTTGGGAAGGAAATGGGTTACCTAAACTGGATTATTAATGATTTACGTACTTCGGTTTCCTCAATTTGCTCCCAACTCTCAATAATATCTAATTCTTGCTGTTTGGAAGCCATTTTATGGGATTTTGACAGATTTTTTTCTGCATTACGTTAAATTTTAACACCGTCCTTTAGGAAATTTTTACGCCGTTAGGTTGTTGACGCCTCTTCCACCAGACCTTTCAAGTCATGTGACAGCTTTAATGCCAACATAAAATATTTTCATTTAAACATTCTTTTTTTAATTAATTAATCAAGAAAACCCGCATATTTAAGTAATTTCGGTTTAATTAAATAATTTGATTGTTTATTTGATTGAATAAATCGAAATTTAAATTAGATTTATTATAAATTAGATTAAATTGAAATGTCACTAAAATTTAATCAAACGTCAAAATTGAAACGTCATTTTAATTTAATCAAAATCTTTTAATAAACATTTTTTCAATAAATTATCTCCTCATTTCTTATTAAATAAACTATCAATAAACCCAAATAGAGAAGAATTATCACTTTGATTATCCAAATTATCGCTGCGATGGATCTCGGGGGTAACTTGAGTATTATTCAACCCGCTTTCCAAGATTTTCTCCGACTCCTTCATTAAATCGATCAAAAACATTTGTTTCGTCAAAACGGGCACAACCAAATTATATTTAACAATTTTTTTATTAATCGCGTCCACCAAAACTTTATGCTTCGCAATAACATCGTTCCAAACATATTTATCATCGGCACTTAAAGGAATTGGCCCAATTTGTTTCCTCTCCATCAACAAACTATCTTTTAAAACCCCCATATCTTGGCGGATCTCTTTTTGCAAAGTTATCCATTCGGGGGTGAACCCGTTCTCGATCAAAATCTCGTTTATTTTGTGCGTAACGAAATCAACGTAAGGATTTTTATCGTGGATGTTTTTAAGCGGCTTCCCACATCCGGATAAATTATTAAATTGCCCTTTTGAAATCGCTTCTTGTATTAAATCCTCGACTAATCTCTCATAACCGTATTTGGTTTTAATTTTGTGTTTTAACGAAGTTTTTTGCATCAACGCTTTCTCTTCGGCGGCCGCTTTTTGCATCCTGTGTGATAAAACGTTAACTGCCGCTTGCATTGCTTTTAATTTCGAGTATTGTTTTTCTCTTTGAAAAACAGTTCCAATTCCGAAACCTTCGTAACTTAAAAATTGTCGATGTTGGGGAGCCGTGTGCTTGATATCGGGGGAGTCTTCCACTTCAACGTCCCATCTTTCTTTTGATTTTTTATCCATTAAAGTCTTAAAGGCGATATCGATTTCTTTGAATTTATCCACGTTTCCTTCCCCTGTATCCGGGTGGTACTTTTTAACCAAATTTATGTAGGCTCTTCGAATATTTTCTTGATCGCTGTCTTCCGGGATCTCTAAAACTTTGTAACATTTCTAACACAATTTTAAGAACAAGTATATATTAAACAAACTTACTTTATAATCTAATTGAGTTAATAACGGTTTTGTTGCATAATATTTCGTACAACAAAGGTGTTTACACATTGTTATTGTTGGACTTTTATTCAAAACATAAAGAGCCATAACCTAAAAAAAATAAATTAATTTGACATTTGTCAATTATGTTTAGAACTTAATCGATAGATGGCGACTTAAAATAATAAATTAATTAATATTACTATATGATTATTTTTATAAATTAATTACTATAATTACATTTATTATTAATTAAAATATTTTTTTTTAATTAAAGAATTTGTTTAAATAAAAAAAATAAATCAATTTGTCATTTGATAATTAACCAGTAGATGGCGACTTAATTTAATTAATAAAACTTACTAATTTAATGAATCAATCAATTAATAATATGATTATTTTCATAAATTAATTATTACAATTACATTTATTATTAATTGAAATAGTTTTTTTTAATTAAATAATATGTTTAAATAAAAAATAAATCAATTTGACATTTGACAATTAACCGGTAGATGGCGACTTAATTTAATTAATAAAACTTAATAATTTAATGAATCAATCAATTAATAATATGATTATTTTCTTAAAATAATTATTATAATTACATTTATTATTAATTAAAATATTTTTTTTTAATTAAAGAATTTGTTTAAAAAAAAAAATAAATCAATTAGACTTTTGACAATTAACCGGTAGATGGCGACTTAATTTAATTAATAATTAATAATTTAATGAATCAAGCAATTAATAATATGATTATTTTCTTAAAATAATTATTATAATTACATTTATTATTAATTAAAATATTTTTTTTTAATTAAAGAATTTGTTTAAAAAAAAAAATAAATCAATTAGACTTTTGACAATTAACCGGTAGATGGCGACTTAATTTAATTAATAATTAATAATTTAATGAATCAAGCAATTAATAATATGATTATTTTCTTAAAATAATTATTATAATTACATTTATTATTAATTAAAATATTTTTTTTAATTAAAGAATTTGTTTAAAAAAAAAAATAAATCAATTAGACTTTTGACAATTAACCGGTAGATGGCGACTTAATTTAATTAATAATTAATAATTTAATGAATCAAGCAATTAATAATATGATTATTTTCTTAAATTAATTGCTATAATTGCATTTATTATTAATTAAAATATTTTTTTTAATTAAAGAATTTGTTTAAATAAAAAAACAAATCAATTAGACATTTGACAATTAACCGGTAGATGGCGATTTAATTTAATTAATAAAACTTAATAATTTAATGAATCAATCAATTAATAATATGATTATTTTCATAAATTAATTATTATAATCACATTTATTATTAATTAAAATATTTTTTTTAATTAAAGAATTTGTTTAAACAAAAAAAACAAATCAATTAGACATTTGACAATTAACCGGTAGATGGCGACTTAATTTAATTAATAAAACTTACTAATTTAATGAATCAATCAATTAATAATATGATTATTTTCATAAATTAATTATTACAATTACATTTATTATTAATTAAAATATTTTTTTTAATTAAAGAATTTGTTTAAATAAAAAAATAAATCAATTTGACATTTGACAATTAACCGGTAGATGGCGACTTAATTTAATTAATAAAACTTAATAATTTAATGAATCAATCAATTAATAATATGATTATTTTCTTAAAATAATTATTATAATTACATTTATTATTAATTAAAATATTTTTTTTTAATTAAAGAATTTGTTTAAAAAAAAAAATAAATCAATTAGACTTTTGACAATTAACCGGTAGATGGCGACTTAATTTAATTAATAATTAATAATTTAATGAATCAAGCAATTAATAATATGATTATTTTCTTAAAATAATTATTATAATTACATTTATTATTAATTAAAATATTTTTTTTTAATTAAAGAATTTGTTTAAAAAAAAAAATAAATCAATTAGACTTTTGACAATTAACCGGTAGATGGCGACTTAATTTAATTAATAATTAATAATTTAATGAATCAAGCAATTAATAATATGATTATTTTCTTAAAATAATTATTATAATTACATTTATTATTAATTAAAATATTTTTTTTAATTAAAGAATTTGTTTAAAAAAAAAAATAAATCAATTAGACTTTTGACAATTAACCGGTAGATGGCGACTTAATTTAATTAATAATTAATAATTTAATGAATCAAGCAATTAATAATATGATTATTTTCTTAAATTAATTGCTATAATTGCATTTATTATTAATTAAAATATTTTTTTTAATTAAAGAATTTGTTTAAATAAAAAAACAAATCAATTAGACATTTGACAATTAACCGGTAGATGGCGATTTAATTTAATTAATAAAACTTAATAATTTAATGAATCAATCAATTAATAATATGATTATTTTCATAAATTAATTATTATAATCACATTTATTATTAATTAAAATATTTTTTTTAATTAAAGAATTTGTTTAAACAAAAAAAACAAATCAATTAGACATTTGACAATTAACCGGTAGATGGCGACTTAATTTAATTAATAAAACTTACTAATTTAATGAATCAATCAATTAATAATATGATTATTTTCATAAATTAATTATTACAATTACATTTATTATTAATTAAAATATTTTTTTTAATTAAAGAATTTGTTTAAATAAAAAAATAAATCAATTTGACATTTGACAATTAACCGGTAGATGGCGACTTAATTTAATTAATAAAACTTAATAATTTAATGAATCAATCAATTAATAATATGATTATTTTCATAAATTAATTATTATAATTACATTTATTATTAATTAAAATATTTTTTTTAATTAAAGAATTTGTTTAAATAAAAAAACAAATCAATTAGACTTTTGACAATTAACCGGTAGATGGCGACTTAATTTAATTAATAATTTAATGAATCAAGCAATTAATAATATGATTATTTTCATAAATTAACTATTATAATTACATTTATTACTAATTAAAATATTTCTTTAATTAAAGAATTTGTTTAAATAAAAAAATAAATCAATTTGACATTTGACAATTAACCGGTAGATGGCGACTTAATATAATTAATAAAACTTAATAATTTAATGAATCAATCAATATTATAATATGGTTATTTTCATAAATTAATTATTACAATTAGATTTATTAATAGTTAAAACATTTTTTTAAATTAAAAAAGAATATGATAAAATAAAATTTAAGGTTGGTCATCATGACGTCACTTAATTGTCAACTGTCAACATGGCGGAAAAGCGTAAAGGCAAGAAACGAAAAGACGTAAGTATTACAAAAAATTAAATATATATCATTAAAATCGCATTAAAATGAGGCTGAAAAATGTACTCACCCGCGTGTTAATCAATAACCAAGTTTATGCCACGTTAAAATGGGTCAACACATGAAATATGTTACGATGAATTTTAGCTGACGTTTACAAGAAATGTCTCAAAACGGATGCACAAGTCAAAATCGTCCCAATACATAACCATAACGTAACTATCTTTATTTTAATTAATTATGTGATCACCGATCTAATTCAATGTCAAGTCCGAGACGTCAACAACCTAATCGTACATAAACTTTTCGAGAATACTCGTATGTTCTAGCAAACCTAAATCGTTATTTTAATATTTATTACCTTATTTTAACGAGATATCCCAACAAATTTCGTTTTATTTTAGGTAAAAATCACTTTAACGTTTTGACATTTGCCTTGTTTTGGTGCGCAGCGCCACCTATGTGTCATAATTAATTTATTTTTAATCGAATTATTTTTAGGATTTTGGGCCCCACGGAGACGAAAACGACCCAAAACCGTCCAAAGACGAGTATAAAGTCGCGAAATGGCTCCGCAAAAACGTCCCCATCAAAAAAACGAAATTTCTAAATCACAACGTCGAATATTTTACAGGTTAGAAAAACATAACCTCAAAAAATTAATTTTTTTTTTTATTTTAATTAATAATAATAAATAAAATTGATTTTAGGATATCGAGCGATTGATGGGTTATTAGAGTCGAAATTCGCTCAAGGGGGTGATGCTTTATTCGAAACTAGAAACGATGTTGTTAATTTTCTTCAATTATTGTTGGAACATCGATTTTATCACCGCGCTAGGAAAGTGCCGGTTTCCGAGCAAGAATTAAAATCGAAGAAGAAAGATAAAAAGGAGAAAATTGAGAGTGGGGATGAAAAGAAAAAGGAGAAAGTTGAGAAAGGGACGGACCCCGAAAGTAGCGTGGTTGAGGGGAATGCGGATATTATCGAGAAATCCAAGCGTAAACGCAAAGTTCGATTAGAAATGCACAACGATCAAAGATTCGTCGACGGATTGGACGCCTACGTTTGGATTTACGAGCCAATTCCGTTTTATTATTGGATATGTGGGACACTTTTAGTTTTAGGGGCAATCGGAATTTGTTTATTCCCGTTATGGCCCCCTTCCGTTCGATTGGGAGTTTATTATTTAAGCATAGCCGCGGCGGGATTTTTGGTCTTTATCATACTCTTAGTCGTACTCCGATTAATAATCTTTTGCCTCGTTTGGATATTCACCGTTGGAAAACATCACATATGGATCCTTCCGAATTTAACCGAAGATGTTGGATTTTTCGCCTCGTTTTGGCCCCTTTATCACGTTAGATTCAAATTAATTCATTAATTAATCAAATTTTAATTAAAAAATTCATTTTAGTACGAATATAAAGGAAAAAGCGAAATGAAAAGATCGAAAAAGAAAAAGAAAGATAAAGAATCCGATGGAGAGGATGAGGTCGATCGAAAAAATAACCAAGACGATGTTATTATTAAAAGCGATGAGACTCGGAAAGTTAATAAATTAAATGGGGATGATGAAAAGTATTAATTAGTATTTATTAATTAATTAAAGAGGTGAATTAAGCGATTTTAATTTTAGTCAACCGGATAATGGGGGAAAATTGAGTCAAGTTGAGGTTATGAACGGGGCAGGTTCGGAGAGTGAAAGCGAATCGAGTCAAAGATCGAGTACGGGGAAGGATTTTGAGATGGTCGATCAGGAGGATTTGGATGAGTCATAAAAGTTAACTATTAAAAGGGATTTTTTGGTAAAACGCACATAATTTAAAAAAATTATTAAAAATCTATCGATTTATAATTTTTTTTTTTTCGAATTCGTTGATCGTTTTAGGAAAATTTACAAAGCATAGATAATATAAGTAGGTGCAGTTTATTATTTTTATCACAAATTAAGAGGAAAATCGGAAAATTAATTAATTTGATTTGACAGAAAAAAAAAATTTTTTTTGAGGTTATGTTTTTTTTTAGAGGTTATATTTTTTTTAAAGGTTATGTTTTGTGTTTATTATTGATAAATTTTCCGATTTTTCCGTTTAAAAAGATGGGAATGAAGTCTCGATAAAAAGAGATCGGTGTAAATAACTTGTTAACGTTTTATCCATAATATATAATTAATTAAAAATTAATTATTAGTTGTTGGTGATAAAGAATATTCTTACCTTATTTTATTTTTTCTTCAGGAAGAATTTAGTCGTTTAGAAATGAGGGGATTTGTACGATTTAGATGAAAGAATCTTCGTTTTAACTCCTACTCCAATAATCTCATTTTTTCGGTCGTTTCTGACCTTTTCTTTAAAAGGAAATAAAAAAATATAGGATATATATATTTTTTTAGTTTGTTGGAAGTTATTTAACTGGGAATTCGACCAAAAATCGTTCGATTCTTCAAAATATTTCGAAAAAATTATTTTAAATTAATGACACTTCAATATTTTTTAAAACGTCAATGAAACGTCAAATGATACCAACTTAATTTAAAAAAAAAAAAATTAAAAATAAATTATTTAAATAAGAATCGAACGCGTTTTTTGGGAAATATTAAGCTAAAAATGTATAGAAAACGCATTTATAAATGTATTTAAAAAGAGAAGCTATAAATAAATGAGATATCTCAATAAAAATGTTCTCATTAAGAAACCTGTTTTTTTTCTAAGTTAAATATGCAAAAAATCGCCTCATTAATAATTTACATAACCGGAATGTGTGTAAGAAAGTTAAAAAAACATTCATTTAACCTCGAGAAATCGATAAAGCAAGTTTAATCCTTTAAAATGTCCGATTTAAGCCACCACGATAAAGCAGTTTTAAACTGCATTTTCAACCCGAGTTTACCACTTAACGAAGCATACGATGAAGAATTAAATTCAACGATTCAAGATATCGAAGAAGAAACTAACGAAATTATTACCGCAAAAGAATTGGAGATTAAATCGATTAATCGCGCCGAAAAAGGCGACTTAGAAAATTCTTTAAACATCCTCAACGAAGCGCTTAAAATCGCACCTCAAAAAGCTTCTTTATATAATAATCGCGCTCAAATTTATCAGCTTAAATTAATGGAAAATGGTGAATATAATAATTTTTAAATACTCAAATTGATTGAGTTTTTTTTAGAGGCTTTTCTCGATTTGACGAAGGCGATCGATTTGGCTCGGGACGACCAAAAAAGGACTCTTTGTCAGGCTTTGTGCCAAAGGGGGTTGTTGTATAGGAAGAGGGATCAAAACGATTTGGCTAGGAAGGATTTTGAAGAAGCCGGAAAGCTTGGAAGTCAATTTGCGAAATCCCAAGTAAAAATTGATCGATTTAAATTACAATTTTGATTGAATTGTTTCGTTTTAGTTGGTTGAAATGAATCCGTACGCTGCGTTGTGTAATCAAATGTTGAGGAAAGTTATGAACGATTTAAAATGATTAAATTTGAATTGAATTAATTTTTAAAGGTACGTTTTGAGCGCCATCTCTTATCTAATTTTAATAACTAATGTATTAATATTAATTTTATTTATTTTTTATTAAAATTATTAACGAATAAAACGAAATTAACAATAAATTGTTTTATTATTATTTATTTATGTTAAAAATGACTAAAGACAAAAAAATTTGTCTAATTTAAAACGATTAAATTTGAATTAAATTAAAGCGCCATCTCTTATCTAATTCTAATTACTAATTAATATTAATTTTATATATATTTAATTAAAAATTATTAACGATTAAACGAATAAAACGAAATTAACAATAAATTGTTTTATTATTATTTATTTATGTTAAAAATGACTAAAGACAAAAAAATTTGTCTAATTTAAAACGATTAAATTAGAATTAAATTAAAGCGCCATCTCTTATCTAATTTTAATAACTAATTAATATTAATTTTATTTATTTTTTATTAAAATTATTAACGATTAAACGAATAAAACGAAATTAACAATAAATTGTTTTATTGTTATTATTTATTTATGTTAAAAATATCTAAAGACAAAAAAATTTGTCTAATTTAAAATTATTAAATTAAAGCGCCATCTCTTATCTAATTCTAATGACTAATTAATTAAAATGAATTTTATTTTTTATTAAAATCATTAACGATTAAACGAATAAAACGAAATTAACAACAAATTAATTTATTATTATTACTTATTTATGTTAAAAATGACTAAAGACAAAAAAGTTTGTCTAATTTAAAACGATTAAATTTGAATTAAATTAAAGCGCCATCTCTTATCTAACTCTAATTACTAATTAATATTAATTTTATATATTTTTAATTAAAAATTATTAACGATTAAACGAATAAAACGAAATTAACAATAAATTGTTTTATTATTATTATTTATTTATGTTAAAAATATTTAAAGACAAAAAAAAATGTCTAATTTAAAACGATTAAATTAGAATTAAATTAAAGCGCCATCTCTTATCTAATTTTAATAACTAATTAATATTAATTTTATTTATTTTTTATTAAAATTATTAACGATTAAACGAATAAAACGAAATTAACAATAAATTGTTTTATTATTATTATTTATTTATGTTAAAAATATTTAAAGACAAAAAAAAATGTCTAATTTAAAACGATTAAATTAGAATTAAATTAAAGCGCCATCTCTTATCTAATTTTAATAACTAATTAATATTAATTTTATTTATTTTTTATTAAAATTATTAACGATTAAACGAATAAAACGAAATTAACAATAAATTGTTTTATTATTATTATTTATTTATGTTAAAAATATTTAAAGACAAAAAAAAATGTCTAATTTAAAACGATTAAATTAGAATTAAATTAAAGCGCCATCTCTTATCTAATTTTAATAACTAATTAATATTAATTTTATTTATTTTTTATTAAAATTATTAACGATTAAACGAATAAAACGAAATTAAGAATAAATTGTTTTATTATTATTATTTATTTATGTTAAAAATGTTTAAAGTCAAAAAAAATTTGTCTAATTTAAAACGATTAAATTTGAATTAAATTAAAGCGCCATCTCTTATTTAATTTTAATGACTAATTAATAAAAATTAATTTTATTTATTTTTTATTAAAATTATTAATGATTAAACGAATAAAACGAAATTAACATTTTTTATTTTTTAGAGTGATGAAAAAGAAGACCTAAATTCAACAATTTTTGTATAAATAAAAAGAAAAACTTGGTAAAAAGTTAAGTTTAGCCAATTAGGTTGGCATCCCTGAAATAACTAATTTAATAATTTGACGTTTAAGTATAAACAACCCCAATTTAAAATCAAAATCTTATTTATTATTAATTAAGATATAAATGAGCTATAATTTTGGATATAAAACGTAAGTCTTAAATATTTTTTTATTGATTCGTTAAAATTTGGGACATTTTTCGATTTAATTTAAAAATGAATAAACATAACCTAAAAAATTAAAAAAAAAAATTAATTATTTTGCATTTTCTTTTTAGCCAGAAGAAAAGTTTGAACGCACCACAACAACAACAACAACCGTCCCCGCGCGAAAAAAAGGGGGAATGCCCCCTTTTAGTGCGCAAACTCGCCCCATATTGACTGTGTTGTATTTGGGGGGATGATTTCCATTGTAGCCTCGTTCGTGGTCTTCCGGATAGAGGGCGTTAGTATTAAATTTTGAATTTTTCCACTTTTTAATTATTTATTTTTAATTTTTTAACGATACTCTCATTTTATTCCTTCATTTTTGATTTGAAAAAGTGGCACCCCGCTTTTTAAAGTTAAAAGGGTTTCGGGTCGATAACCTCCTCTTTTTCTCTCTTTTTTCTCTCTTTTCTTCGTTTTAAGTTCTAAAAATAATCATTTCACGATTCGAAGAGAACCGAAACGTTCCAAGTTTAATTCCGATTGAATTTAGTTTGAAAATTTGTAAATCTGAGGGGAAATGACCCCTGAATCGTACCCCACCCCATCGAAATGTTCGCATCGCTACGACGCAAGTCGCGACAACCCCCAGAGTTTGTAGAAATCGCAAGTTTCCGCGTCCCCGTTATTACCACCACAAAATACGGGATTGAAAGTATTTTTTTTTATTTGGCCCTCTTTTGAGGGGACGATTAAAATTGCGAATTGAGTGAGATGTGTTAGATTCGGTTAGAAGTGGACTTCCGGTTCGAGGGGTGATGAGAAGGAAACCTCGGTGTGTGTGTGGGTGTCGTGGTGGTGACAGTTTGACTCCATGTTTGAGGGGATGTTTCGATTATTTTACGTCGATTTCGAAACCTTTTCGAACGTAATGTTTAATCAAAACAACATCAATCGGAAATAGGTAATTATTCTTGATGGGGTTAACCCGATTTCCGGCTTTTTCTCCCTACATCCTATGTATACCAACGCCATTTTGACGTTAAGGCGTTCACTTGTTTCACCTACTAGATTATATTATTTATTTTATCATCGTCAAAACGAAATCGTTTTTAAATTTTTATTTCGGGACCAATTAATTTGGTTAAATTTTTTTTATAATAAAATTTTGACAATGCCCCTTCGTGTGTGTGAGTTATGCCGTCGTAAAGTTGGCGTCGCGACGCTAGATGCGATCTGGGTCACTTTTGGACCCCGTTTATTGCGTCCTTACTTCCGGGAAGAAAAACTTGCCTCTTTAAACAACAATTTAAAACCTCAAAAAATCATTTTTTCTAAAATTTCTCTTTTTTGTCGTTTTTAGATGCGTTCAAGGAACTCATGGAAACCGGAAGTTACCCCCATAACCTTGCTGGATGTGATTTTTAGTTGGTTTTATAGGTACGAATTATTTCCTTTAAATTCTTCTTAATCATTCATAACTAAGTGTTGGAATTGGTATCAGATTGAAGCTAAGAGAGGTACGGCTAAACCCAAATGTGCAAATCCTTTAATTTGATACCCCACAACCCACATTTTCGAAAAAAAAAATTAATAAAAATCGGCCATTTTGATTTCTTTATTAATAATTTTTTTTAATATCAAAATCGTAATAAGCACAAAAAATCCTGCAATTTGATACCCCACAACCCATCTTTTCGAAAAAAAATTAATAATAAACAAAAAAAAAATAATAAAAATCCCCCATTTTGATTTTTTTATTAACAATTTTTTTTGTGAAATTATCAAAATCGCAATAAGCACAAAAAATCCTTCAATTTGATACCCCACAACCCATATTTTCAGTTAATTAAATCAACGTCACAAATGACATTGACAGCTGTCATCTTTAATTTAATTTTTTCGATATCTTTGTTAATTATTAAGATAGACTCATCGAGTTTGGACTTATTTCTTATATTCTAAATGTACTTTTCGTCATTGTTCTAATTAAATTTAGTTTTAATCAAGAAAGAAAAGTGTAAATCCGCCATTTTGATTTTCTAATTATTTTTTTACTCGTAAAAACATCAAAATCGTAATAAGCCCAAAAAATCTTTCAATTTGATACCCCACAACCTACACTTCCGATTAATTAAATCAACGTCACAAATGACATTGACAGCCGCCATCGTTAATTTAATTTTTTCGCATAGCTCGGTCAATTTTTAAAATAAACTCGCCGTGTTTAGTCTTAAATAACCCGATTTTCAATTTTAAATCGATCTAAAATAACGATAAATCATTATTTTTTTTTTAATTTAACAATTTTGACATATGACGTTTGACAGGTGTCACTTGCAACGTTCTTATTTCGGCTTATATTAATCAATTAAGCGTAAATTTTAATACCAACCTAATCACCATATACGGTTAAAAATTAATTTTGACATTTTAGCGCAAATTGTAGTAATTTTGACAGCTATCAAATTCGTTAAATAAATTTAAAAAGTAGTTCCCTTAATTTAACCTTATACGATTTTAAATAAAGGACTTTTAAATCTAACGTCATTTTCAAAATGGCGGATATGACATGTGTCAAATTTTATTTTTTCTTCAATGTCAAATGTCACATTTAAACGCTTATTTTGATTTGACATCTGTCAACGCCAAATGTCAGTCTCATAATTAAAGATACCCTAATCGAGTTTGGTATCAAATTAAACGATTTTTTAAGCTTAATTAAGCAGGGTTATTAAAATCCAAGATGGTGCATTTGACATCTGTCAATGTTAAACGTCAATTTCCATTTCGATCAATTATGCATAAAAAATCGTTTAATTTGATACCAAACCACGACTAGATAATCTTTTATTAATAAAGGTTGACATTTTGACGTATTCCGACTATATTGTGACAGATGTCATATTCGCCATTTTGATATTTTATTTATTAAAGCTATCAAAATCGTAATAAAGACAAAAAGTCTTTTAATTTGATACCTCACACCCCATATTTTGGATTAATTATAATAACCTTATAAATGACATTGACAGTCGCCATCTTTAATTTAATTTAACACATCTTTGTTAATTTTTAAAATAATCTCATCGTGTTTGGACTCAAATAACTCCATTTTTCATTTTGAGTCGATCGAAAATAATTTCTAATCATTATTTAAAGAAAAAGAAAAAATATTGACATATGACATTGACAAATGACACTTAAAATCGAAATTTTCTGAATAACCATTTATTCATAAATTATCATCTTGTTTTAATATCAAATTCGTTTAAATCTTCTTTTATTTGATCAAAATTAATTTTGACATTCGACATTGACAGCTGTCGTATTTGCAATTTTGACATTGACAAATTTTTTTTTTTAATGAATTCAACATCACTCAAACGTGATCAAAGCATATTTATAATAATCATTTACAGATTAAAATAATTTTGACATATCGAGATGACATTTTGCGATTTTGACACCTGTCAAATTCGAAAAATAATTTTGAAATTTATCCAATTACCCCTTAATTATCCTAAATGACATAAATTTGAGTATTTTCTTTTTTAATCAAAACGAAGCTAAACGTCATTTTCAAAATGGCGATGTGACAGCTGTCATTGTCAAATGTCAAATATTATTTTTCTCGAATGATTTTATTTTTTTTTATGTAATTAACACTCGATACGAAGCGATTAAATGATTTTTTTTATAACAAAGTCCGCATTAAATCAAACTGGCGCCCGTTAAAATGACACCTGTCGATGTCAAATATCATATTTTAATTTTTTCTTGAAACAAAAGAGAACTAATGCTGTTACGTTTCGGGTTATTTTTGTTATTTTTTTTGTTTTGATTTTTTAAATCTGTCATAATGAAAGATGGCGTCTTTGACATCTGTCAATGTGAAACGTTAAATTCTAAGTTATGATTTTATTTAACGCAACCTTCTTTGATATCAAATTAAAGAAGTTTTAAATGCAATAAAATGGGATTCTTAAAATTCAAGATGGCGTGTTTGACATATGTCAATCTTAAACGTCAAATTTTGACTTTTATTGAAAATCCCACCCCTCTATGATGCAATTGTAATAAAATTAATAAAATTTTTGGGGGTTAATAAGATGGTTTAGGAAGTTGACTTATTTAAATTAAAATGGCGTATTCACTTTGTATCAATTATTAACATTCAAAATGGTGGATTTGACATCTGTCAATGTTAAACGTCAATTTTATAATAAAAGATACCCCAATCGAGTTTGGTATCAAATTAAATGATTTTTTAAGTTTAATTAGATGGAATTATTAAAATTCAAAATGACGGATTTGACATCTGTCAACGTCACATAACTTTTTTATTATAACAGCAAAAACAGTCGAGTTTGGTATCAAATTAAACGATTTTTTAAGCTTAATTAGATGGAATTATTAAAATTCAAAATGACGGATTTGACATCTGTCAACGTCACATAACTTTTTTATTATAACAGCAAAAACAGTCGAGTTTGGTATCAAATTAAACGATTTTTTAAGCTTAATTAGATGGAATTATTAAAATTCAAAATGACGGATTTGACATCTGTCAACGTCACATAACTTTTTTATTATAACAGCAAAAACAGTCGAGTTTGGTATCAAATTAAACGATTTTTTAAGCTTAATTAGATGGAATTATTAAAATTCAAAATGACGGATTTGACATCTGTCAACGTCACATAACTTTTTTATTATAACAGCAAAAACAGTCGAGTTTGGTATCAAATTAAACGATTTTTTAAGCTTAATTAAGTGTAATTGTTAAAATTCAAGATTATAAATATTTATAATTAGAAAAATATAAAAATAATAATAATTTGAATATTAAATTTTTCGTTTTTAGTATTGGATTAGAAGAGATGTGGTAGGCGAGGGGGTAGGGGGTAGGGCCCCCTACAATCCTGGCGCCACCATTGAGGATCAACACGGCGACGAATACAGGTATTTTCATTTTTTCGATTTAATTATGTCATTTTAAGAGTTACGTCAAATTATTTTTTTTTTTTTATTTTTTGGAATTTTCCTTTTTAATTATTTTCCCAAATGAAAAAAATGTCGGAAATAAAACAAAGAATATTTGAGGTGGAGCAGTCGATAAATCCCGAGCCGGAAGTGCGCTCAGATTGGTTGATAAACTTGAAGCGATTTCGACGTCCCGGTCGTAAGTACATAAAAATCGCGAAACCCGAGAAAGTATTCGTAACCGGAAGTAAATACACCGGCGAATGGATGGGGATGCAAATGTGGGGTTCCGGCACCTACACTTTACCGCATAACGTTAAGTATGTGGGCCGATTGATGGACGGGGACTTCCACGGAGCCGGGACGTTAATTTATCCCTCCGGATATAAGGTGGACGGGTTCTGGTGCAAATCGCATTTAATAAAAGGGGCGATTGTTTACCCCGATGGATTAGAATACGCGTACCCTTTCAAATATTGCAAAGTTAAAGATCGCCGATTCTCCTCGACCATAGAAGAGGGGTTCAACCCCGCTCGAAAAGAACGATTAACAAACGAAGACGTTCCGAGGAAAATCCCTCGTGGTTGTTACGATTGCGGGTACGGGTTTTATGACCCCAACATCCGGTGCGTTTTCAGCGTGGATGACCCGACGAAAACTCTCAAAATACCTTCGTTGAACGAAGAAAAATGGATCAAAAGATATTGCAGGAAATCTTGGGATGAACCTGTTGGGTATAGGCCCGATTTGTATGAAAGATGGACCAATGGGAGTAAAGCCGATTATAAATCGATTCCATCCGCTTCATCCACCGATGAGTCTTCTCACGAATCATTAGATGATGTTTTAATATAATTAAAATATCTCTTAAACTACCTCTTCTTAAATTATAATTGTTGTGTTAAAACTAGATTCAATGCTTTTTATTTCATCTCGATATCTCAATTCGTTCCCGAGATACTTAATTGACATTTTTCTAATTTCATCTCCACAATGACAGAGTTGTATTTCAAAAATCGTGTCATCGAGATTTATGAAATCGAAATGATAATCTTTGATTTGATAAATTTAGATTAAATTTGCTTCAAAATGATTTTCATTTCATAATAATAAATGTATATTCGAGTTGAAATTTTGATATAAAATCATCAATTTTGGAAGATTCTAACGCTTCGCCCGCTTCGCGACCTTGGCGGAATGAGAATAAAATCGTCTTATAGGAGGTTTTATATATTTACTAAGATATGCAAGGAACGATTTTGCCTTAAATCGCCGAGGTCGCGTAGCGGGCGAGGCGCAGGAGTTGAAATTTTGACATAAAATTGTTCATTTTTTAAGATAGTAGCGCCTCGCTCGTAAGTGACCTCGACGGAGTGCGGATAAAATCGTCTTACAGGAGACTGTATATTTACTAAGATATACAAGGAACGATTTTACCTCAAATCGCCGAGGTCGCGAAGCGGGCGAGGCGCAGGAGTTGAAATTTTGACATAAAATCGTCCATTCTGGAAGATGTAGCGCCTCGCCCGCTACGCGATCTCGGCAGAGTCAAAATAATATCGTCTTATCTAAGACTGTGTTACAATCTATAAAATCTCCTACAGACGATTTTAATTACACTTCACCGAGGTCGCAAGCGGGCGAGGCGCTACAATCATTCAAAAGAAATGATTTTATGTCAAAATTTCAACTCCAGCGCCTCGCCCGCTTCGCGACCTCGGCGATTTGAGATACAATCGTTCCTTTCCATGTATATTTTAATAAGTACATAAAATGTCTTATAAGACGATTGTATCCACACTCCGCCGAGGTCGCGTAGCGAGCGAGGCGCTACATCTTCCAGAATGGACGATTTTATGTCAAAATTTCAACTCCTGCGCCTCGCCCGCTACGCGACCTCGGCGAAGTGAGAATAAAATCGTCTGTAGGAGATTTTATAGATTGTAACACAGTCTTAGATAAGACGATATTATTTTGACTCCGCCGAGGTCGCGTAGCGGGCGAGGCGCTACATCTTCCAGAATGGACGATTTTATGTCAAAATTTCAACTCCTGCGCCTCGCCCGCTACGCGACCTCGGCGAAGTGAGAATAAAATCGTCTGTAGGAGATTTTATAGATTGTAACACAGTCTTAGATAAGACGATATTATTTTGACTCCGCCGAGGTCGCGTAGCGGGCGAGGCGCTACATCTTCCAGAATGGACGATTTTATGTCAAAATTTCAACTCCTGCGCCTCGCCCGCTACGCGACCTCGGCGAAGTGAGAATAAAATCGTCTGTAGGAGATTTTATAGATTGTAACACAGTCTTAGATAAGACGATATTATTTTGACTCCGCCGAGGTCGCGTAGCGGGCGAGGCGCTACATCTTCCAGAATGGACGATTTTATGTCAAAATTTCAACTCCTGCGCCTCGCCCGCTACGCGACCTCGGCGAAGTGAGAATAAAATCGTCTGTAGGAGATTTTATAGATTGTAACACAGTCTTAGATAAGACGATATTATTTTGACTCCGCCGAGGTCGCGTAGCGGGCGAGGCGCTACATCTTCCAGAATGGACGATTTTATGTCAAAATTTCAACTCCTGCGCCTCGCCCGCTACGCGACCTCGGCGAAGTGAGAATAAAATCGTCTGTAGGAGATTTTATAGATTGTAACACAGTCTTAGATAAGACGATATTATTTTGACTCCGCCGAGGTCGCGTAGCGGGCGAGGCGCTACATCTTCCAGAATGGACGATTTTATGTCAAAATTTCAACTCCTGCGCCTCGCCCGCTACGCGACCTCGGCGAAGTGAGAATAAAATCGTCTGTAGGAGATTTTATAGATTGTAACACAGTCTTAGATAAGACGATATTATTTTGACTCCGCCGAGGTCGCGTAGCGGGCGAGGCGCTACATCTTCCAGAATGGACGATTTTATGTCAAAATTTCAACTCCTGCGCCTCGCCCGCTACGCGACCTCGGCGAAGTGAGAATAAAATCGTCTGTAGGAGATTTTATAGATTGTAACACAGTCTTAGATAAGACGATATTATTTTGACTCCGCCGAGGTCGCGTAGCGGGCGAGGCGCTACATCTTCCAGAATGGACGATTTTATGTCAAAATTTCAACTCCTGCGCCTCGCCCGCTACGCGACCTCGGCGAAGTGAGAATAAAATCGTCTGTAGGAGATTTTAT
This sequence comes from Onthophagus sagittarius, assembly GCA_036711965.1. Lineage (NCBI taxonomy): Eukaryota > Metazoa > Arthropoda > Insecta > Coleoptera > Scarabaeidae > Onthophagus > Onthophagus sagittarius. Next base: position 15,778,458 of record JASERS010000008.1, read on the forward strand.
AGATTGTAACACAGTCTTAGATAAGACGATATTATTTTGACTCCGCCGAGGTCGCGTAGCGGGCGAGGCGCTACATCTTCCAGAATGGACGATTTTATGTCAAAATTTCAACTCCTGCGCCTCGCCCGCTACGCGACCTCGGCGAAGTGAGAATAAAATCGTCTGTAGGAGATTTTATAGATTGTAACACAGTCTTAGATAAGACGATATTATTTTGACTCCGCCGAGGTCGCGTAGCGGGCGAGGCGCTACATCTTCCAGAATGGACGATTTTATGTCAAAATTTCAACTCCTGCGCCTCGCCCGCTACGCGACCTCGGCGAAGTGAGAATAAAATCGTCTGTAGGAGATTTTATAGATTGTAACACAGTCTTAGATAAGACGATATTATTTTGACTCCGCCGAGGTCGCGTAGCGGGCGAGGCGCTACATCTTCCAGAATGGACGATTTTATGTCAAAATTTCAACTCCTGCGCCTCGCCCGCTACGCGACCTCGGCGAAGTGAGAATAAAATCGTCTGTAGGAGATTTTATAGATTGTAACACAGTCTTAGATAAGACGATATTATTTTGACTCCGCCGAGGTCGCGTAGCGGGCGAGGCGCTACATCTTCCAGAATGGACGATTTTATGTCAAAATTTCAACTCCTGCGCCTCGCCCGCTACGCGACCTCGGCGAAGTGAGAATAAAATCGTCTGTAGGAGATTTTATAGATTGTAACACAGTCTTAGATAAGACGATATTATTTTGACTCCGCCGAGGTCGCGTAGCGGGCGAGGCGCTACATCTTCCAGAATGGACGATTTTATGTCAAAATTTCAACTCCTGCGCCTCGCCCGCTACGCGACCTCGGCGAAGTGAGAATAAAATCGTCTGTAGGAGATTTTATAGATTGTAACACAGTCTTAGATAAGACGATATTATTTTGACTCCGCCGAGGTCGCGTAGCGGGCGAGGCGCTACATCTTCCAGAATGGACGATTTTATGTCAAAATTTCAACTCCTGCGCCTCGCCCGCTACGCGACCTCGGCGAAGTGAGAATAAAATCGTCTGTAGGAGATTTTATAGATTGTAACACAGTCTTAGATAAGACGATATTATTTTGACTCCGCCGAGGTCGCGTAGCGGGCGAGGCGCTACATCTTCCAGAATGGACGATTTTATGTCAAAATTTCAACTCCTGCGCCTCGCCCGCTACGCGACCTCGGCGAAGTGAGAATAAAATCGTCTGTAGGAGATTTTATAGATTGTAACACAGTCTTAGATAAGACGATATTATTTTGACTCCGCCGAGGTCGCGTAGCGGGCGAGGCGCTACATCTTCCAGAATGGACGATTTTATGTCAAAATTTCAACTCCTGCGCCTCGCCCGCTTCGCGACCTCGGCGATTTGAGATACAATCGTTCCTTTCCATGTATATTTTAATAAGTACATAAAATGTCTTATAAGACGATTTTATCCACACTCCGCCGAGGTCGCGTAGCGAGCGAGGCGCTACATCTTCCAGAATGGACGATTTTATGTCAAAATTTCAACTCCTGCGCCTCGGCCGCTACGCGACCTCGGCGAAGTGAGAATAAAATCGTCTGTAGGAGATTTTATAGATTGTAACACAGTCTTAGATAAGACGATATTATTTTGACTCCGCCGAGGTCGCGTAGCGGGCGAGGCGCTACATCTTCCAGAATGGACGATTTTATGTCAAAATTTCAACTCCTGCGCCTCGCCCGCTTCGCGACCTCGGCGATTTAAGGCAAAATCGTTCCTTACATATCTTAGTAAATATATAAAACCTCCTATAAGACGATTTTATTCTCATTCCGCCAAGGTCGCGAAGCTGGCGAGGCGCTGGAGTTGAAATTTTGACATAAAATCATTCCTTTTGAAAGATTGTAGCGCCTCGCCCGCTATGCGACCTCGGCGAAGTGTAATTAAAATCGTCTGTAGGAGATTTTATAGATTGTAACACAGTCTTAGATAAGACGATATTATTTTGACTCCGCCGAGGTCGCGTAGCGGGCGAGGCGCTACATCTTCCAGAATGGACGATTTTATGTCAAAATTTCAACTCCAGCGCCTCGCCCGCTTCGCGACCTCGGCGATTTGAGATACAATCGTTCCTTTCCATGTATATTTTAATAAGTACATAAAATGTCTTATAAGACGATTTTATCCACACTCCGCCGAGGTCGCGTAGCGAGCGAGGCGCTACATCTTCCAGAATGGACGATTTTATGTCAAAATTTCAACTCCTGCGCCTCGGCCGCTACGCGACCTCGGCGAAGTGAGAATAAAATCGTCTTATATGAGGCTTTGTATATTTACTATGATATACAAAGAACGATTTCGCCTCAAATTGCCGAGGTCGCTTGCGGGCGAGGCCATACAATATTCCAGACCAGACGAGTTTGTGTAAACATTTCAAATGAAATTCAAATTTAAATCGATTAATTACGGCCTCTTCTTTTTAGATGTCTTAATTTCGGGCCTAGGGCCAACACAATGCCTACTGAAGAAGACGGATATGGAAGAAGGCAAATCCATCATCAGGCGACGTCCCCGGCGTCCCCGGCTATGCTCGAGCAGCTTACCTCAAGAAGTCAAGATCGTTTCGGGTCCGAGCGAAGCAGCTCGGATCGGCTCCCTTCCGGGGAGAGGTACCAAGGGGTCTCGGAGCGGTACCCGTTGGGCGAAAGAAACACGATGGTGTCGGTGTCCTCGGACCGGCTCCAAATGCAGAGTTGCGGGGCGCAGCAACAAATTTTTCAGCCGGAAAGGTGCCATTACGTGGAGAGGTTCGGGGGGAGGAGTTACCACATTCTGGATCGCTATTCTAGTGATGTTATCAAGACGCTACCTCCGGAAGTGTATAAAATTAAGGAGAGGAGGTATCAAAGATTTTCCGAGTACCCCTTCTGTCCGGATCAAAGGGTACCTTATTTGGAACCACCATCCCCCGCCCCCGCAAGCGACCGATTCATCCCACCGCCTCCTTTATCACCGGCAAATACACCCAGCCCCGAATGTTATTCGGCGAACGCTTTCCCATCACCAACGGCGACGAACCCGCCACCAGAACGGTTCATCCCACCCCCACCTTTATCCCCATCACCAACAGAAAATTTTTCACCCAAGAAACTCGAAAGGTACGAAAAGCGATATTACTCTTCATCCTCATCACCGAGTTACGATAGAATAAAAGATGCGACGAGGTACTACGACAACAGGTACCATCAGAATTACAACACCTCAAACAGCTCGGAGAGATACGTCCCCCCCCACGCCCATATTCCCGTTGAACGGTACGTACCACAACCCCAACAAGCCGAAACTTATTACGGGGCTGCCTATCAAACGTTTGATCGTTACAAATTGAATTCGTCATCTTCGAGCGATCCGTACATGCGGAGGGACCTCCCCTATCACTACCGACTTCCGGTGCCGCAATACCAAAGGGTGCGATACGTTCCGGCGCCCCGACCCAAATGTTGCCAATTCAACGAGCATCACTTTCAAAAGTGCAGCCCGGGATCGAGTTCGAGCAGCTCCGTGACCAGTCAAACGAACGCAGCTCTAGATTCGGGGGGCGGAAGCGTGGAGATTCAGTGCCAAAGTTATTTTCACCAGCAGGAAAAGGCCGTGCAATGCAACGGTGCAATGCAGCATCACCATCGGAAAGGACAACAGCAACAACAACAGCAACAGCTACAGTGTAGACACGGGATTTGTTGTACTAATAATAATAATGGTGGTGGTGGTGGTAGTGGTGGTGTTGGGGGGATCGGTGTCGGGGTGGAATACGTGGGGCAAAGCGGCGGTAGACACGTGTGCGCCACCCCGCCCCCACGGGGTAGTGTTAGTTCCGGCGAAGTGACCATTTGCAGTGACCAGTGTTGTGTTAAAAGGGGTCAAAGTACGTCTTTGGCATTAACTGTATGGTAAGTTGAACCAATGCATTAAGGGTGAAAAATCCTTTAAAACGAGCCCAAACACGACGCATTTATCTTTAAAAATGCGACTTTTATTAAAATTAACCTAAGAATGTCAAAGAAGTGTCAAATAACTGTCAAAATGATTTAATTTTAATCATATCTCGGTTATTTCTGAAGATAATTTGATCATGTTTGGGTTCATTTTATAACAAATTTAATACAGATTAAGAATTTTAACGAAAAACTTTAATTTTAAAAAACCGGAAGTACCCATTTTTTCTAATTTGTCATTTTTATGATTACCAATGCATTAAGGGTAAAAAATCCTTTAAAACGAGCCCAAATACGACGCATTTATCTTTAAAAATGCGATTTTTATTAAAATTAACCTAAGAATGTCAAAGAAGTGTCAAATAACTGTCAAAATGATTTAATTTTAATAACATCTTGGTTATTTTTGAAGATAATTCGGTCGAGTTTGGGTTCATTTTATAACAAATTTAATACAGATTAAGAATTTTAACGAAAAACTTAAATTTTCGAAAACCGAAATTACCCATTTTTTTTCTAATTTGTCATTTTTATGATTACCAATGCATTAAGAGCGAAAAATCCTTTAAAATGAGCCCAAACTCGACGCATTTATCTTTAAGAATGCGATTTTTATTAAAATCAACCTAAAAATGTCAAAAAACTGTCAAAATGATTTAATTTTATTCACATCTTGGTTATTTTTGAAGATAATTCGGTCGAGTTTGGGTTCATTTTATAACAAATTTAACACAGATTAAGAATTTTAACGAAAAACTTAAATTTTCGAAAACCGAAATTACCCATTTTTTTTCTAATTTGTCATTTTTATGATTACCAATGCATTAAGGGCGAAAAATCCTTTAAAATGAACCCAAACTCGACGCATTTATCTTTAAAAATACGATTTTTATTAAAATCAACCTAAAAATGTCAAAAAACTGTCAAAATGATTTAATTTTATTCACATCTTGGTTATTTTTGAAGATAATTCGGTCGAGTTTGGGTTCATTTTATAACAAATTTAACACAGATTAAGAATTTTAACGAAAAACTTAAATTTTCGAAAACCGAAATTACCCATTTTTTTTCTAATTTGTCATTTTTATGATTACCAATGCATTAAGGGCGAAAAATCCTTTAAAATGAACCCAAACTCGACGCATTTATCTTTAAAAATACGATTTTTATTAAAATCAACCTAAAAATGTCAAAAAACTGTCAAAATGATTTAATTTTATTCACATCTTGGTTATTTTTGAAGATAATTCGGTCGAGTTTGGGTTCATTTTATAACTAATTTAACACAGATTAAGAATTTTAACGAAAAACTTTAATTTTCGAAAACCGGAAGTACCCATTTTTTTTCTAATTTGTCATTTTTATGATTACCAATACATTAAGGGCAAAAAATCCTTTAAAATGAACCCAAACTCGACGCATTTATCTTTAAAAATACGATTTTTATTAAAATCAACCTAAAAATGTCAAAAAACTGTCAAAATGATTTAATTTTATTCACATCTTGGTTATTTTTGAAGATAATTCGGTCGAGTTTGGGTTCATTTTATAACTAATTTAACACAGATTAAGAATTTTAACGAAAAACTTTAATTTTCGAAAACCGGAAGTACTCATTATTTTCTAATTTGCAACTTTTATGATTACCAATGCATTAAGGGCGAAAAATCCTTTAAAATGAGCCCAAACACGACGCATTTATCTTTAAGAATGCGATTTTTATTAAAATCAACCTAAAAATGTCAAAAAACTGTCAAAATGATTTAATTTTATTCACATCTTGGTTATTTTTGAAGATAATTCGGTCAAGTTTGGGTTCATTTTATAACTAATTTAACACAGATTAAGAATTTTAACGAAAAACTTTAATTTTCGAAAACCGGAAGTACTCATTATTTTCTAATTTGCAACTTTTATGATTACCAATGCATTAAGGGCGAAAAATCCTTTAAAATGAGCCCAAAAACGACGCATTTATCTTTAAAAATGCGATTTTTATTAAAATTAACCTAAGAATGTCAAAGAAATGTCAAATAACTGTCAAAATGATTTAATTTTAATCACATCTTGGTTATTTTTGGAGATAATTCGGTCGAGCTTGGGTTCATTTTATAACTAATTTAACACAGATTAAGAATTTTAACGAAAAACTTTAATTTTCGAAAACCGGAAGTACTCATTATTTTCTAATTTGCAACTTTTATGATTACCAATGCATTAAGGGCGAAAAATCCTTTAAAATGAGCCCAAAAACGACGCATTTATCTTTAAGAATGCGATTTTTATTAAAATCAACCTAAAAATGTCAAAAAACTGTCAAAATGATTTAATTTTATTCACATCTTGGTTATTTTTGAAGATAATTCGGTCGAGTTTGGGTTCATTTTATAACTAATTTAACACAGATTAAGAATTTTAACGAAAAACTTTAATTTTCGAAAACCGGAAGTACCCATTTTTTTTCTAATTTGTCATTTTTATGATTACCAATACATTAAGGGCAAAAAATCCTTTAAAATGAACCCAAACTCGACGCATTTATCTTTAAAAATACGATTTTTATTAAAATCAACCTAAAAATGTCAAAAAACTGTCAAAATGATTTAATTTTATTCACATCTTGGTTATTTTTGAAGATAATTCGGTCGAGTTTGGGTTCATTTTATAACTAATTTAACACAGATTAAGAATTTTAACGAAAAACTTTAATTTTCGAAAACCGGAAGTACCCATTTTTTTTTCTAATTTGTCATTTTTATGATTACCAATACATTAAGGGCAAAAAATCCTTTAAAATGAACCCAAACTCGACGCATTTATCTTTAAAAATACGATTTTTATTAAAATCAACCTAAAAATGTCAAAAAACTGTCAGAATGATTTAATTTTATTCACATCTTGGTTATTTTTGAAGATAATTCGGTCGAGTTTGGGTTCATTTTATAACTAATTTAACACAGATTAAGAATTTTAACGAAAAACTTAAATTTTCGAAAACCGAAAGTACCCATTTTTTTTCTAATTTGTCATTTTTATGATTACCAATGCATTAAGGGCGAAAAATCCTTTAAAATGAGCCCAAACACGACGCATTTATCTTTAAGAATGCGATTTTTATTAAAATCAACCTAAAAATGTCAAAAAACTGTCAAAATGATTTAATTTTATTCACATCTTGGTTATTTTTGAAGATAATTCGGTCGAGTTTGGGTTCATTTTATAACAAATTTAACACAGATTAAGAATTTTAACGAAAAACTTAAATTTTCGAAAACCGAAATTACCCATTTTTTTTCTAATTTGTCATTTTTATGATTACCAATACATTAAGGGCAGAAAATCCTTTAAAATGAGCCCAAACTCGACGCATTTATCTTTAAGAATGCGATTTTTATTAAAATCAACCTAAAAATGTCAAAAAACTGTCAAAATGATTTAATTTTATTCACATCTTGGTTATTTTTGAAGATAATTCGGTCGAGTTTGGGTTCATTTTATAACTAATTTAACACAGATTAAGAATTTTAACGAAAAACTTTAATTTTCGAAAACCGGAAGTACCCATTTTTTTTCTAATTTGTCATTTTTATGATTACCAATACATTAAGGGCAAAAAATCCTTTAAAATGAACCCAAACTCGACGCATTTATCTTTAAAAATACGATTTTTATTAAAATCAACCTAAAAATGTCAAAAAACTGTCAAAATGATTTAATTTTATTCACATCTTGGTTATTTTTGAAGATAATTCGGTCGAGTTTGGGTTCATTTTATAACTAATTTAACACAGATTAAGAATTTTAACGAAAAACTTAAATTTTCGAAAACCGAAAGTACCCATTTTTTTCTAATTTGTAATTTTTATGATTACCAATGCATTAAGGGCGAAAAATCCTTTAAAATGAGCCCAAACTCGACGCATTTATCTTTAAAAATACGATTTTTATTAAAATCAACCTAAAAATGTCAAAAAACTGTCAAAATGATTTAATTTTATTCACATCTTGGTTATTTTTGAAGATAATTCGGTCGAGTTTGGGTTCATTTTATAACAAATTTAACACAGATTAAGAATTTTAACGAAAAACTTAAATTTTCGAAAACCGAAAGTACCCATTTTTTTTCTAATTTGTCATTTTTATGATTACCAATGCATTAAGGGCGAAAAATCCTTTAAAATGAGCCCAAACACGACGCATTTATCTTTAAGAATGCGATTTTTATTAAAATCAACCTAAAAATGTCAAAAAACTGTCAAAATGATTTAATTTTATTCACATCTTGGTTATTTTTGAAGATAATTCGGTCGAGTTTGGGTTCATTTTATAACAAATTTAACACAGATTAAGAATTTTAACGAAAAACTTAAATTTTCGAAAACCGAAATTACCCATTTTTTTTCTAATTTGTCATTTTTATGATTACCAATGCATTAAGGGCGAAAAATCCTTTAAAATGAACCCAAACTCGACGCATTTATCTTTAAAAATACGATTTTTATTAAAATCAACCTAAAAATGTCAAAAAACTGTCAAAATGATTTAATTTTATTCACATCTTGGTTATTTTTGAAGATAATTCGGTCGAGTTTGGGTTCATTTTATAACTAATTTAACACAGATTAAGAATTTTAACGAAAAACTTAAATTTTCGAAAACCGAAATTACCCATTTTTTTTCTAATTTGTCATTTTTATGATTACCAATGCATTAAGGGCGAAAAATCCTTTAAAATGAACCCAAACTCGACGCATTTATCTTTAAAAATACGATTTTTATTAAAATCAACCTAAAAATGTCAAAAAACTGTCAAAATGATTTAATTTTATTCACATCTTGGTTATTTTTGAAGATAATTCGGTCGAGTTTGGGTTCATTTTATAACTAATTTAACACAGATTAAGAATTTTAACGAAAAACTTTAATTTTGGAAAACCGGAAGTACTCATTATTTTCTAATTTGCAACTTTTATGATTACCAATGCATTAAGGGTGAAAAATCCTTTAAAATGAGCACAAAGACGACGCATTTATCTTTAAAAATGCGATTTTTATTAAAATTAACCTAAGAATGTCAAAGAAATGTCAAATAACTGTCAAAATGATTTTATTTTAATCACATCTTGGTTATTTTTGAAGATAATTCGGTCGAGTTTGGGTTCATTTTATAACAAATTTAACACAGATTAAGAATTTTAACGAAAAACTTTAATTTTCGAAAACCGGAAGTACCCATTTTGTTTCTAATTTGTCATTTTTATGATTACCAATACATTAAGGGCAGAAAATCCTTTAAAATGAGCCCAAACTCGACGCATTTATCTTTAAGAATGCGATTTTTATTAAAATCAACCTAAAAATGTCAAAGAACTGTCAAAATGATTTAATTTTATTCACATCTTGGTTATTTTTGAAGATAATTCGGTCGAGTTTGGGTTCATTTTATAACAAATTTAACACAGATTAAGAATTTTAACGAAAAACTTAAATTTTCGAAAACCGAAATTACCCATTTTTTTTCTAATTTGTCATTTTTATGATTACCAATGCATTAAGGGCGAAAAATCCTTTAAAATGAACCCAAACTCGACGCATTTATCTTTAAAAATACGATTTTTATTAAAATCAACCTAAAAATGTCAAAAAACTGTCAAAATGATTTAATTTTATTCACATCTTGGTTATTTTTGAAGATAATTCGGTCGAGTTTGGGTTCATTTTATAACAAATTTAACACAGATTAAGAATTTTAACGAAAAACTTAAATTTTCGAAAACCGAAATTACCCATTTTTTTTCTAATTTGTCATTTTTATGATTACCAATGCATTAAGGGCGAAAAATCCTTTAAAATGAACCCAAACTCGACGCATTTATCTTTAAAAATACGATTTTTATTAAAATCAACCTAAAAATGTCAAAAAACTGTCAAAATGATTTAATTTTATTCACATCTTGGTTATTTTTGAAGATAATTCGGTCGAGTTTGGGTTCATTTTATAACTAATTTAACACAGATTAAGAATTTTAACGAAAAACTTTAATTTTCGAAAACCGGAAGTACCCATTTTTTTTCTAATTTGTCATTTTTATGATTACCAATACATTAAGGGCAAAAAATCCTTTAAAATGAACCCAAACTCGACGCATTTATCTTTAAAAATACGATTTTTATTAAAATCAACCTAAAAATGTCAAAAAACTGTCAAAATGATTTAATTTTATTCACATCTTGGTTATTTTTGAAGATAATTCGGTCAAGTTTGGGTTCATTTTATAACTAATTTAACACAGATTAAGAATTTTAACGAAAAACTTTAATTTTCGAAAACCGGAAGTACTCATTATTTTCTAATTTGCAACTTTTATGATTACCAATGCATTAAGGGCGAAAAATCCTTTAAAATGAGCCCAAAAACGACGCATTTATCTTTAAAAATGCGATTTTTATTAAAATTAACCTAAGAATGTCAAAGAAATGTCAAATAACTGTCAAAATGATTTAATTTTAATCACATCTTGGTTATTTTTGGAGATAATTCGGTCGAGCTTGGGTTCATTTTATAACTAATTTAACACAGATTAAGAATTTTAACGAAAAACTTTAATTTTCGAAAACCGGAAGTACTCATTATTTTCTAATTTGCAACTTTTATGATTACCAATGCATTAAGGGCGAAAAATCCTTTAAAATGAGCCCAAAAACGACGCATTTATCTTTAAGAATGCGATTTTTATTAAAATCAACCTAAAAATGTCAAAAAACTGTCAAAATGATTTAATTTTATTCACATCTTGGTTATTTTTGAAGATAATTCGGTCGAGTTTGGGTTCATTTTATAACTAATTTAACACAGATTAAGAATTTTAACGAAAAACTTTAATTTTCGAAAACCGGAAGTACCCATTTTTTTTCTAATTTGTCATTTTTATGATTACCAATACATTAAGGGCAAAAAATCCTTTAAAATGAACCCAAACTCGACGCATTTATCTTTAAAAATACGATTTTTATTAAAATCAACCTAAAAATGTCAAAAAACTGTCAAAATGATTTAATTTTATTCACATCTTGGTTATTTTTGAAGATAATTCGGTCGAGTTTGGGTTCATTTTATAACTAATTTAACACAGATTAAGAATTTTAACGAAAAACTTAAATTTTCGAAAACCGAAATTACCCATTTTTTTTCTAATTTGTCATTTTTATGATTACCAATACATTAAGGGCAGAAAATCCTTTAAAATGAGCCCAAACTCGACGCATTTATCTTTAAGAATGCGATTTTTATTAAAATCAATCTAAAAATGTCAAAAAACTGTCAAAATGATTTAATTTTATTCACATCTTGGTTATTTTTGAAGATAATTCGGTCGAGTTTGGGTTCATTTTATAACTAATTTAACACAGATTAAGAATTTTAACGAAAAACTTTAATTTTGGAAAACCGGAAGTACTCATTATTTTCTAATTTGCAACTTTTATGATTACCAATGCATTAAGGGTGAAAAATCCTTTAAAATGAGCACAAAGACGACGCATTTATCTTTAAGAATGCGATTTTTATTAAAATCAACCTAAAGTTCAACAGCTTATATCTCAAGAATTAAGTGAGATATTTTCAAATTGACTCCACTTTTAGAAAGTAGATGCTCCAATTAGTTATTGAAACTAATTTCATAACAATTTCTCAAAAAATCGATTTTTCAGGAATTTTTAAATTTATACAAAATATCGGAAAAATCCCAATCAAGTTCAGCAGCTTATATCTCAAGAACTAAGTGAGATATTTTCAAATTGACTTCATTTTTAGAAAGTAGATGCTCCAATTAGTAATTGAAAGTAATTTCATAACAATTTTTCAAAAAATCGATTTTTCAGGAATTTTTAAATTCCTTCAAAACGCGTTTTTCCGTCTTTGGCCAACCTGGTACAAGAAGAGTACAAAGAAATAAGTCTTATTTAGAGAGATATATAATACAATTAAAAATAAATTAAATTTTATTAATTAATAATTAAATTTTAAACTTTAAATTCGGTTACCATGGCAACCATCTTCTTTGACAGCTTCATCCAAATTTTGATAAATTTTGATGAATTACAGTTTTAAATTTATTTATTTATTAATTAATCAATAAATATATATAATTAATGAATAACTATTTAAAACGTGAATCAAAATTAAATTATTTTGATTATTTAAATTAAAAATATTTTTGGTTGACATTGCAGCCACCTTTTTAAAATTAAATTTTTTTTTATCATAAAAGTGTTAATAAAGAGAATAAGCTAAGAATGAGTCAAAAACGGGTTTAAAATTTATGATTAAAAAGAATCCCGTCTCTTTTTATGCCACGTTTAGAAGAGAAACGAAACATCTCGGTGAAACATAACCTTGAAAGTTGCAAATTGGGTCATCTAACCTCAATTTTTTTTTTTATTTTCTAATTTCTTTTTTGTGTTAAAAAGTGTGTGTTAAAAATTGGGATGGTGCAAAATTACCGATTTATTATTAATTTAATGGGTTAATACGAAAAAGAAATGGAATTGAATGAAAAGTAAGAAATTAAAGGACAAAAAGAAATCTAACCTAAAAAAAAATTCTTTTTTGATTGATTTAATTTTATTTTAGGAGAACGTCGCCCCCTCAACCGCAACAATTACAAGAACTTGAACAAATTCAGCCTCAAACGATATCGGCTACAACTTCTATTCAAACGCAACAATTAAAAACCCCTACGAAGAATCAACAAAACGAGCAATCTCAATTACAACAACAACAACAACAACAACAAAATGTTGTGCAAAAGCAGCTTCAAAGGGCTGTCTCGCTACCAGCTCCGAGTATTAATTCTCAACAAAATCAAGTTCGAGTGAATTATAGCCAAAGCGAGAGGAGGCCGAGAGTTGTCCGATCGACGTCGAGGAAAGAGGTTATAAGGAATTTTATTAAAAAGGAGACTGCGAATTTTTTCGGGGTCGATGAAGAAAACGAAAACGAACAACAACAGCGGTGGTTGGATCGAAGGAAACGGCTAGCTTCGAGGACTTATGGACCATTAAAGGAGGATTATTTACAAAATCGTGATTCTTTAACGGAAAATGATGTGCAACAACAAAGAAGTGATCGGCCGGATGTTTTACCAGGACCTTCGGACGTTACGGATTTACCTGAACAAATTCGGGAACCTGGAAAGATAAGAAGAAAAGATTCCGTGGCTAGGATGACCTGGGATGGATTAGCTTATGTTGTTACGGTAAGAATCGATTATTTGATGCGAGTAATATTTATTTTTTCGTTACAACTTTGTAACATTTTTAACAAATCATTTTAGTGCAACCAACTTCTTCACCGTTAGGGCCGCAGATGCAAGTGTTGCAATCCTTTTGGTAACTTTGTCCTGGGGTGCAACCGGCTAATATAAATCAATTATATTAATATATTTATAACGAAATTAAGAGGTTATAAAGTCACAAATCTCCGCCGTTACAAGTTCAACTAAACGAATCATTAATTTTCGTTCAATTTGAACCTCTTTAATAAGAAATTGAAGCAATTTAGATTCAATTAAAGAGATTTACCTGGTCCGCAAGCCATTTTAGTGCAAGCCCATTCTCCCTCGCTGCAAATACACGTGTTGCAATCAACGGTTTTTGTTTCACCCTCTACGCATTCATCTACTAAAATCATCAAAATGTGACTAATTTCGGTGTAGGAATTTAAGAGATTTACCTGGTCCGCAAAACATTTTAGTGCAAGCCCATAATCCTCCGGTACAGAAACACGAGTTACAATCAACGGTTTTTGTTTGACCCTCTGAGCATTCGTCTAAAAAGGAAATAATTAATGAAAAAAGATGATTTAATATGTTTGTTCTTACCGGCAAAAACCGTTGTAGCTGCAACGGCCACAATAAAAGCAACGGTGAAGAATTTCATTTTTTCTCGGTGAAGGAATTGGTTGGTACGAAAGAACCAAGAGTGAAGTGTGCACGGAAATCGGCATCTTTTATACTAAAAGCGACTTTTAAAAAGGCACGTTTAAGCGGTTTTCGTGAAAGATTTATTTAAATGAAATATTGCCGCGAAATAAATCTTTTGACAGAAAAAAATTTGAGGTTAAATAAATTAAACTGAGCAATGTTCGATAGATTTAATAAAATGTATATTTGCAAAAGAAATGATTATTAAAATATAAATTATTTATGTTAAATTGATTAAAATGATCAAAAATATAATAATTTATATTTTAATTTATTTTAAATTTCGATTACATCAAAAATGGTTTTTATAATTTGAGGTTGGTATTAATTTTTTTTTGATATTTCAACACCCAAAATTCCATGATTGTCAAAAAAACTTAAATTTAACTTGAAAAGGGGGTTGTATCTCAAAAATTAAAAATGATGGGAAGAATTTTTTTGAGAAAAAAAACTTTCTAAATTATCTCTGGAATGGATATCATTAATAATATTTGTATATGATTCATTGGTACCAACCCAAAATTCAATGATTGTTAAAAAACTCAAATTTAACTTGAAAAGGGGTTGTATCTCAAAAATTAAAAATGATGGAAAGAATTTTTTTGACAAAAAAACTTTCTAAATTATCTCTGGAATGGATATCATTAATAATATTTGCATATGATTCATTGGTACCAACCCAAAATTCAATGATTGTTAAAAAGACTCAAATTTAACTTGAAAAGGGGTTGTATCTCAAAAATTAAAAATGATGGAAAGAATTTTTTTGACAAAAAAACTTTTTAAATTATCTCTAGAATTGATATCATTAATAATATTTGCATATGATGCATTGGTACCAACCCAAAATTCAATGATTGTCAAAAAAACTCAAATTTAACTTGAAAAGGGGTTGTATCTCAAAAATTAAAAATGATGGAAAGAATTTTTTTGACAAAAAAACTTTTTAAATTATCTCTGGAATGGATATCATTAATAATATTTGCATATGAGTCATTGGTACCAACCCAAAATTCAATGATTGTCAAAAAAACTCAAATTTAACTTGAAAAGGGGTTGTATCTCAAAAATTAAAAATGATGGGAAGAATTTTTTTAACAAAAAAACTTTCTAAATTATCTCTGGAATGGATATCATTAATAATATTTGCATATGATTCATTGGTACCAACCCAAAATTCAATGATTGTTAAAAAGACTCAAATTTAACTTGAAAAGGGGTTGTATCTCAAAAATTAAAAATGATGGGAAGAATTTTTTTAACAAAAAAACTTTCTAAATTATCTCTGGAATGGATATCATTAATAATATTTGCATATGATTCATTGGTACCAACCCAAAATTCAATGATTGTTAAAAAGACTCAAATTTAACTTGAAAAGGGGTTGTATCTCAAAAATTAAAAATGATGGGAAGAATTTTTTTAACAAAAAAACTTTCTAAATTATCTCTGGAATGGATATCATTAATAATATTTGCATATGATTCATTGGTACCAACCCAAAATTCAATGATTGTCAAAAAACTCAAATTTAACTTGAAAAGGGGTTGTATCTCAAAAATTAAAAATGATGGGAAGAATTTTTTGGATAAAAAAACTTTCTAAATTATCTCTGGAATGGATATCATTAATAATATTTGCATATGATTCATTGGTACCAACCCAAAATTCAATGATTGTTAAAAAGACTCAAATTTAACTTGAAAAGGGGTTGTATCTCAAAAATTAAAAATGATGGGAAGAATTTTTTTAACAAAAAAACTTTCTAAATTATCTCTGGAATGGATATCATTAATAATATTTGCATATGATTCATTGGTACCAACCCAAAATTCAATGATTGTCAAAAAACTCAAATTTAACTTGAAAAGGGGTTGTATCTCAAAAATTAAAAATGATGGAAAGAATTTTTTTGACAAAAAAACTTTTTAAATTATCTCTAGAATTGATATCATTAATAATATTTGCATATGATGCATTGGTACCAACCCAAAATTCAATGATTGTCAAAAAAACTCAAATTTAACTTGAAAAGGGGTTGTATCTCAAAAATTAAAAATGATGGAAAGAATTTTTTTGACAAAAAAACTTTTTAAATTATCTCTAGAATTGATATCATTAATAATATTTGCATATGATGCATTGGTACCAACCCAAAATTCAATGATTGTCAAAAAAACTCAAATTTAACTTGAAAAGGGGTTGTATCTCAAAAATTAAAAATGATGGAAAGAATTTTTTTGACAAAAAAACTTTTTAAATTATCTCTAGAATTGATATCATTAATAATATTTGCATATGATGCATTGGTACCAACCCAAAATTCAATGATTGTCAAAAAGACTCAAATTTAACTTGAAAAGGGGTTGTATCTCAAAAATTAAAAATGATGGAAAGAATTTTTTTGACAAAAAAACTTTTTAAATTATCTCTAGAATTGATATCATTAATAATATTTGCATATGATGCATTGGTACCAACCCAAAATTCAATGATTGTCAAAAAAACTCAAATTTAACTTGAAAAGGGGTTGTATCTCAAAAATTAAAAATGATGGAAAGAATTTTTTTGACAAAAAAACTTTTTAAATTATCTCTGGAATGGATATCATTAATAATATTTGCATATGATTCATTGGTACCAACCCAAAATTCAATGATTGTTAAAAAGACTCAAATTTAACTTGAAAAGGGGTTGTATCTCAAAAATTAAAAATGATGGAAAGAATTTTTTTGACAAAAAAACTTTCTAAATTATCTCTAGAATTGATATCATTAATAATATTTGCATATGATGCATTGGTACCAACCCAAAATTCAATGATTGTCAAAAAAACTCAAATTTAACTTGAAAAGGGGTTGTATCTCAAAAATTAAAAATGATGGAAAGAATTTTTTTAACAAAAAAACTTTCTAAATTATCTCTGGAATGGATATCATTAATAATATTTGCATATGATTCATTGGTACCAACCCAAAATTCAATGATTGTCAAAAAACTCAAATTTAACTTGAAAAGGGGTTGTATCTCAAAAATTAAAAATGATGGAAAGAATTTTTTTGACAAAAAAACTTTTTAAATTATCTCTAGAATTGATATCATTAATAATATTTGCATATGATGCATTGGTACCAACCCAAAATTCAATGATTGTTAAAAAGACTCAAATTTAACTTGAAAAGGGGTTGTATCTCAAAAATTAAAAATGATGGAAAGAATTTTTTTGACAAAAAAACTTTCTAAATTATCTCTAGAATTGATATCATTAATAATATTTGCATATGATGCATTGGTACCAACCCAAAATTCAATGATTGTTAAAAAGACTCAAATTTAACTTGAAAAGGGGTTGTATCTCAAAAATTAAAAATGATGGAAAGAATTTTTTTAACAAAAAAACTTTCTAAATTATCTCTGGAATGGATATCATTAATAATATTTGCATATGATTCATTGGTACCAACCCAAAATTCAATGATTGTCAAAAAACTCAAATTTAACTTGAAAAGGGGTTGTATCTCAAAAATTAAAAATGATGGAAAGAATTTTTTTGACAAAAAAACTTTTTAAATTATCTCTAGAATTGATATCATTAATAATATTTGCATATGATGCATTGGTACCAACCCAAAATTCAATGATTGTCAAAAAAACTCAAATTTAACTTGAAAAGGGGTTGTATCTCAAAAATTAAAAATGATGGAAAGAATTTTTTTGACAAAAAAACTTTTTAAATTATCTCTAGAATTGATATCATTAATAATATTTGCATATGATGCATTGGTACCAACCCAAAATTCAATGATTGTCAAAAAAACTCAAATTTAACTTGAAAAGGGGTTGTATCTCAAAAATTAAAAATGATGGAAAGAATTTTTTTGACAAAAAAACTTTTTAAATTATCTCTAGAATTGATATCATTAATAATATTTGCATATGATGCATTGGTACCAACCCAAAATTCAATGATTGTCAAAAAGACTCAAATTTAACTTGAAAAGGGGTTGTATCTCAAAAATTAAAAATGATGGAAAGAATTTTTTTGACAAAAAAACTTTTTAAATTATCTCTGGAATGGATATCATTAATAATATTTGCATATGATTCATTGGTACCAACCCAAAATTCAATGATTGTTAAAAAGACTCAAATTTAACTTGAAAAGGGGTTGTATCTCAAAAATTAAAAATGATGGAAAGAATTTTTTTGACAAAAAAACTTTCTAAATTATCTCTAGAATTGATATCATTAATAATATTTGCATATGATGCATTGGTACCAACCCAAAATTCAATGATTGTCAAAAAAACTCAAATTTAACTTGAAAAGGGGTTGTATCTCAAAAATTAAAAATGATGGAAAGAATTTTTTTAACAAAAAAACTTTCTAAATTATCTCTGGAATGGATATCATTAATAATATTTGCATATGATTCATTGGTACCAACCCAAAATTCAATGATTGTCAAAAAACTCAAATTTAACTTGAAAAGGGGTTGTATCTCAAAAATTAAAAATGATGGAAAGAATTTTTTTGACAAAAAAACTTTTTAAATTATCTCTAGAATTGATATCATTAATAATATTTGCATATGATTCATTGGTACCAACCCAAAATTCAATGATTGTTAAAAAGACTCAAATTTAACTTGAAAAGGGGTTGTATCTCAAAAATTAAAAATGATGGAAAGAATTTTTTTGACAAAAAAACTTTCTAAATTATCTCTAGAATTGATATCATTAATAATATTTGCATATGATGCATTGGTACCAACCCAAAATTCAATGATTGTCAAAAAAACTCAAATTTAACTTGAAAAGGGGTTGTATCTCAAAAATTAAAAATGATGGAAAGAATTTTTTTAACAAAAAAACTTTCTAAATTATCTCTGGAATGGATATCATTAATAATATTTGCATATGATTCATTGGTACCAACCCAAAATTCAATGATTGTCAAAAAACTCAAATTTAACTTGAAAAGGGGTTGTATCTCAAAAATTAAAAATGATGGAAAGAATTTTTTTGACAAAAAAACTTTTTAAATTATCTCTAGAATTGATATCATTAATAATATTTGCATATGATGCATTGGTACCAACCCAAAATTCAATGATTGTCAAAAAAACTCAAATTTAACTTGAAAAGGGGTTGTATCTCAAAAATTAAAAATGATGGAAAGAATTTTTTTGACAAAAAAACTTTTTAAATTATCTCTAGAATTGATATCATTAATAATATTTGCATATGATGCATTGGTACCAACCCAAAATTCAATGATTGTCAAAAAAACTCAAATTTAACTTGAAAAGGGGTTTTATCTCAAAAATTAAAAATGATGGAAAGAATTTTTTTGACAAAAAAACTTTTTAAATTATCTCTAGAATTGATATCATTAATAATATTTGCATATGATGCATTGGTACCAACCCAAAATTCAATGATTGTCAAAAAGACTCAAATTTAACTTGAAAAGGGGTTGTATCTCAAAAATTAAAAATGATGGAAAGAATTTTTTTGACAAAAAAACTTTTTAAATTATCTCTAGAATTGATATCATTAATAATATTTGCATATGATGCATTGGTACCAACCCAAAATTCAATGATTGTCAAAAAAACTCAAATTTAACTTGAAAAGGGGTTGTATCTCAAAAATGTCATCAATCAAATCATGAAATCAAAAATATAATAATTCATATTTTAATTTATTTTAAATTTCGATTACGTCAAAAATGATTTTTATAATTTTGTTGGTATTAATTTTTTTTTGACATTTCCGGGTTATGAATACTTAATTCGCAATTTTTATTAAAATTGTGCTATTTATTGTTTAAATTAAGTTCATTTTTAGTTAATTCTTTATCAATAATAAATAAATAAATAAATATAAATTTAATGTTATCATAAAAATATTCAAATTTAGTTGTTCTTGGGAGCGTTAGATGTCGCTAATATCGTTTTCCCATGAGCACTTGCGTTGTAAGAAATGGAGAGTGAGGTTATGTGGTAAGAGACGAAATAAAGTTATTATTATTATTATTATTATTATTATTACGGAATAAGAACATTTAAGTTTGATTTACTTTTTCATTTTAGACTTTAACAAGACATCAAGGTCGAGCTAGATCACAAACTGAGCAATGGTCGAGGAGTTACCCCGCGGAAACCCCATCGGATGCGGGGGCCCCCGACGAAAGGTCGTTTTTTCAACGTTCAAAGCGATCATTGTCGCCTTCGGAGCAACAAGAATTAGCCGGAGATGTGATCGAAAGGATAGACGAAGCGGATCACACGAAACCCTCACCAACGTACATTCCAAGATCGGCGGGATGGAGAAGATCGCACCACTCAACGCCGGAAGAATCGCGACAAGACATCGGATGTAACCGGATATTCACGCGGCTTTTAGACCGCGTTTTAGATAATTCCGATCGGAGACAATACGGGATGGGATGGGTCGGAAAAATGTTTGGGTAAGCTTAAATAAACAAAATTGAATCAAAAATTAATCAAAAAATTAAATTTTTTTAGTCGCTCAACCCGCCGATCAGTCATCCAAGACGAGACTATAAAAGAACAATTAGACGATATGGAAGATTACCGCCCCATGTTTACTTATTGGGTCACAACCGTTCAAATTTTGGTCCTTTTTATTTCTCTTTTCTGTTACGGTTTGGGCCCCTTCGGTTTGGATTTGCACGCAAAATCGAGTCAGGTGTTAGTAACGAGTTTATCGTTGCAACAAGTTGATTACATGGAGCCGGCGAATTTTTGGTTCGGCCCCCGCGCCGCCGATCTAATCCATTTAGGCGCGAAATTCGCCCCCTGCATGCGAGTCGACAACAAAATCTTGCAGGACATTGAGAAACGGAGGGCGAAAGAACGCGAAACCGCCTGTTGCATTCGAAACGACGACTCCGGATGCGTCCAATCGTCCCAAGCCGATTGCTCGGTGAGATATTTTAATTAATATTATTTCTTTTAAAATGATCTTGATCAAAAAATGAAAAAATAATTTTTTTATTAGCTCTCATTTTCGCCCAATCAACTTGTACGTGGAATTCGTCCATCGGTATGTTTATTTCATCAAGAAAATATTCGTAGCATGATTAAAAAAAGAATCGCATGGAGATCTTAATCCACGAATTAGATGTTTTTGATTGATTTTAAGCATGATTATTAATTAATTTTTTTTAATTAACCCCTTTTTTTGTGTAGAAAACGATTTCGACGTGGAAAAAATGGTCCGCAGGAGATTCCGGGCCGGGGGGGCGCATTTCCGGCTCAGTTTGTGGATTAGATCCGAAGTAAACTCATACAATTTTTTTTTTTTTTTGATGATTATTAATTTATTTTATCATTCTTTTTAGATTTTGTGATGCCCCCGCTAGCGTCCACCCATACGAGTGGCCCGATGACATCACGAAATGGCCCATTTGCCGGAAAAAGACCACCTTAATGTCGTCGACGCAAAAAAATGGGACCTCCAAAGATAAAATTGCAGAGCACATGGTGTGCGAGGTGATCGGGCATCCTTGCTGTATCGGAATCCATGGGCAATGCAAAATCACCACGAAAGAATACTGCGATTTCGTTCAGGGGACTTTTCATGAGGAAGCTTCGTTGTGCTCGCAGGTACATAAATAGCTATTTTTAATTCTCATTTAAAAACCGCGTTTTAAACTTTATAAATTAATTTAATTATTAATTAAACTAAATTTTTAAAAATTAATAAAAATGACGTTTAGGTTAATTTTTGACAATCCACCATTTTTTTTTAAACGTCATATTTATAAATGTCAAAATTTCACAAATTTCGCAAATTTTACAAATTTATTATCACAAATTTGCATATTTTATGCTTATTTAATAAATAAATAATAAATTTATTTATAACGATAAATTAACCTCGCGAATTTATTCTTTTTTGAAAGAATTCTCGCACCCAATTGAGAGTCAAGGTTTCTTTTCCAAATAAGAGATGGCGCTAATTAAAGAGACTTTGAATGTTTCATTAAAATATCTCAAGAATTCGATTTTTTGTGATTTTTCAAAAATGATTAAGCAAATTTTTAATTTTTTGAAATGTTAAAAATTTAGGTTGAATTCAAAACTTGATATCTCAAAATTCACTTGAGATACTCATGCTTTGTTTTATTCTCGGAAAAGTGTATACTTTCCTTTATAAATGACAAAAAGATTCATCAAGATATCTTAAAAATTCGATTTTTGGTGATTTTTATTAACTTGAGATAGCCATAAATGAGATTCACGTTCAATTTAATGATTTATATCTCAAAAACGAATCAATATTTTCAAAATCCGGTTGCATCACGAGAAAATAGACACTTTTCTCTATAAATCACGAATAATTCATTAAGATATCTTAAAAATTCGATTTTTCGTGATTTTTATTAACTTGAGATAGCCATAAATGAGATTCACGTTCAATTTAATGATTTATATCTCAAAAACGAATCAATATTTTCAAAATCCGGTTGCATCACGAGAAAATAGACACTTTTCTCTATAAATCACGAATAATTCATTAAGATATCTTAAAAATTCGATTTTTGGTGATTTTTATTAACTTGAGATAGCCATAAATGAGATTCACGTTCAATTTAATGATTTATATCTCAAAAACGAATCAATATTTTCAAAATCCGGTTGCATCACGAGAAAATAGACACTTTTCTCTATAAATCACGAATAATTCATTAAGATATCTTAAAAATTCGATTTTTGGTGATTTTTATTAACTTGAGATAGCCATAAATGAGATTCACGTTCAATTTAATGACTTATATCTCAAAAACGAATCAATATTTTCAAAATCCGGTTGCATCACGAGAAAATAGACACTTTTCTCTATAAATCACGAATAATTCATTAAGATATCTTAAAAATTCGATTTTTGGTGATTTTTATTAACTTGAGATAGCCATAAATGAGATTCACGTTCAATTTAATGATTTATATCTCAAAAACGAATCAATATTTTCAAAATCCGGTTGCATCACGAGAAAATAGACACTTTTCTCTATAAATCACGAATAATTCATTAAGATATCTTAAAAATTCGATTTTTGGTGATTTTTATTAACTTGAGATAGCCATAAATGAGATTCACGTTCAATTTAATGACTTATATCTCAAAAACGAATCAATATTTTCAAAATCCGGTTGCATCACGAGAAAATAGACACTTTTCTCTATAAATCACGAATAATTCATTAAGATATCTTAAAAATTCGATTTTTGGTGATTTTTATTAACTTGAGATAGCCATAAATGAGATTCACGTTCAATTTAATGATTTATATCTCAAAAACGAATCAATATTTTCAAAATCCGGTTGCATCACGAGAAAATAGACACTTTTCTCTATAAATCACGAATAATTCATTAAGATATCTTAAAAATTCGATTTTTCGTGATTTTTATTAACTTGAGATAGCCATAAATGAGATTCACGTTCAATTTAATGATTTATATCTCAAAAACGATTCAATATTTTCAAAATCCGGTTGCATCACGAGAAAATAGACACTTTTCTCTATAAATCACGAATAATTCATTAAGATATCTTAAAAATTCGATTTTTGGTGATTTTTATTAACTTGAGATAGCCATAAATGAGATTCACGTTCAATTTAATGACTTATATCTCAAAAACGAATCAATATTTTCAAAATCCGGTTGCATCACGAGAAAATAGACACTTTTCTCTATAAATCACGAATAATTCATTAAGATATCTTAAAAATTCGATTTTTGGTGATTTTTATTAACTTGAGATAGCCATAAATGAGATTCACGTTCAATTTAATGACTTATATCTCAAAAACGAATCAATATTTTCAAAATCCGGTTGCATCACGAGAAAATAGACACTTTTCTCTATAAATCACGAATAATTCATTAAGATATCTTAAAAATTCGATTTTTGGTGATTTTTATTAACTTGAGATAGCCATAAATGAGATTCACGTTCAATTTAATGATTTATATCTCAAAAACGATTCAATATTTTCAAAATCCGGTTGCATCACGAGAAAATAGACACTTTTCTCTATAAATCACGAATAATTCATTAAGATATCTTAAAAATTCGATTTTTGGTGATTTTTATTAACTTGAGATAGCCATAAATGAGATTCACGTTCAATTTAATGACTTATATCTCAAAAACGAATCAATATTTTCAAAATCCGGTTGCATCACGAGAAAATAGACACTTTTCTCTATAAATCACGAATAATTCATTAAGATATCTTAAAAATTCGATTTTTCGTGATTTTTATTAACTTGAGATAGCCATAAATGAGATTCACGTTCAATTTAATGATTTATATCTCAAAAACGATTCAATATTTTCAAAATCCGGTTGCATCACGAGAAAATAGACACTTTTCTCTATAAATCACGAATAATTCATTAAGATATCTTAAAAATTCGATTTTTGGTGATTTTTATTAACTTGAGATAGCCATAAATGAGATTCACGTTCAATTTAATGACTTATATCTCAAAAACGAATCAATATTTTCAAAATCCGGTTGCATCACGAGAAAATAGACACTTTTCTCTATAAATTTCATTAAGATATCTTAAAAATTCGATTTTTCGTGATTTTTATTAACTTGAGATGATAGCCATAAATGAGATTCACGTTCAATTTAATGATTTATATCTCAAAAACGAATCAATATTTTCAAAATCCGGTTGCATCACGAGAAAATAGACACTTTTCTCTATAAATCACGAATAATTCATTAAGATATCTTAAAAATTCGATTTTTCGTGATTTTTATTAACTTGAGATGATAGCCATAAATGAGATTCACGTTCAATTTAATGATTTATATCTCAAAAACGAATCAATATTTTCAAAATCCGGTTGCATCACGAGAAAATAGACACTTTTCTCTATAAATCACGAATAATTCATTAAGATATCTTAAAAATTCGATTTTTCGTGATTTTTATTAACTTGAGATAGCCATAGATGAGATTCACGTTCAATTTAATGATTTATATCTCAAAAACGAATCAATATTTTCAAAATCCGGTTGCATCACGAGAAAATAGACACTTTTCTCTATAAATCACGAATAATTCATTAAGATATCTTAAAAATTCGATTTTTCGTGATTTTTATTAACTTGAGATGATAGCCATAAATGAGATTCACGTTCAATTTAATGATTTATATCTCAAAAACGAATCAATATTTTCAAAATCCGGTTGCATCACGAGAAAATAGACACTTTTCTCTATAAATCACGAATAATTCATTAAGATATCTTAAGAATTTGGATTTTTGGTGATTTTTATTAACTTGAGATAGCCATAAATGAGATTCACGTTCAATTTAATGATTTATATCTCAAAAACGAATCAATATTTTCAAAATCCGGTTGCATCACGAGAAAATAGACACTTTTCTCTATAAATCACGAATAATTCATTAAGATATCTTAAAAATTCGATTTTTCGTGATTTTTATTAACTTGAGATAGCCATAAATGAGATTCACGTTCAATTTAATGATTTATATCTCAAAAACGAATCAATATTTTCAAAATCCGGTTGCATCACGAGGAAATAGACACTTTTCTCTATAAATCATGAATAATTCATTAAAATATCTTAAGAATTCGATTTTTTATGAATTTTAATAATTTTTGAATTCACAAACGTCACAAATTTATTTATGTCACAAATAAGAGATGGCGCTGATGGGCAATTTGTAATTTTTTATTTAATAATTTAAAAAAACATTTTTTTTAAATAATAATTTAAAAAATAATAATTTAAGAAAATCTAATCTTAATTTTTCATCAATTTTAATAATTTTTCATTTTCATCCCATTAATATTGGTATTTTTAAAAAAATTTTTAATTATGTCGATAAGAAAGTTGCCTTTTCTATCGAAACAATAGAGGGCGCTCAACTCTGTCAAAATTTTTAGGTTAATAAAATAGTATTTTTTTCTATTACTAAATTAATTAATTTTAATTTTTTAGGTGTCCTGTTTAAACGACGTTTGCGGAATGATCCCGTTTTATATGCCGGATACCCCCGATCAATTCTACCGGCTTTGGACGTCTCTGTTCTTGCACGCCGGCATCTTGCAACTGGTGATAACCGTTTTGATTCAATACTTCTTAATGCGAGATTTGGAGAAATTAACGGGGGGATTAAGAATTGGGATAATCTACATCGGAAGTGGCGTAGCGGGGAATTTAGCGAGTGCGATTTTTGTACCTTATCGAGCTGATGTAAGGTTAAGTCAACGTCAAAAAAACATAACCTAAACCTTTTTTTTTTGTATTTTAGGTTGGTCCGGCGGGGTCCCAATTCGGTCTTTTAGCCTGTTTAATCGTGGAGGTGTTGAACGCGTGGCCCATGTTAAAGCATCCGAATCAAGCGCTGTGTAAACTCCTTTCGGTAACGTTGGTTTTATTTTTAATCGGGTTATTGCCGTGGGTGGATAATTACGCGCATTTATTCGGGTTTGTGTTCGGTTTTTTATTGTCGTACGCTTTGTTGCCGTTCGTCTCGTTCGGGCCGTACGATCGACAGAAAAAGATCGTTTTGATTTGGGTGTGTTTGTTGTCGGCGGGGTTCCTTTTTATCTGTCTCGTATTGTTGTTTTATATAATTCCGGTGTACGACTGCAAAGCTTGCTCTTATTTTAATTGCCTGCCGCTTACCGAGGATTTCTGCGCCACTCAGAATATTAATTTTAAGCGGCAGGAGCCCATAGTATGACGAACGGCAATACGGTTCATAACCGTAACAATAATATTGATATCGATGATGGTGAAAACGGAAAAGAAGATGAATTAAAATGCGATAAGCAAAAATGTTTTAACGATTTAAACAAAACATGTGATAAGGACGTTTGATGCGTACATTTTTGGTGGTTTATTTCTATGGTAAAAAATGAAAATGGTAAAAAACAGGATAAAATATGAGGAAAATATTATATATATACATATTTAATTATAAAAACGTCGTATATACGTTGTAAAAATTTTAAAAAATGGTACTGTGCAATATTTTTAGGGATTTTATTTCTATTGACGTTTCATTTGACAGTTAAGCTCATTAATTAATGTTGGTAACACGTCTTTTTGACATTTTCAATTAAATTATTTATTATTATTATTATCAAAAAATACAATCTCGTGTAATAATAATAACGAAAATTGGTTAAAAAAAAGATTTTGAGGTAAAAAAAAGTGTAAATATAATTAAATATAAAGTTTTCTTTTTAAGTATTAAATAATGATAAAAAAATATGGAAAAAATGAGTATAAACGTAAAATGGTTTAAAAGTGAGTATGTAACAGAGTTTGATGTGAAAAAAAATTAAAAATAAAAGTAAACGATTTTTTGTAATAACGATATTTTAAAAAAATGCGCTCTTTGAATGCAAAAAGGAAAAAAAATACGATGAAAATGAATAATAATAAACCACAAAATCGAGATGATTAATTAATGATATAAAACACAAAAAGAAGAAAAAAGAACGACTTATTTATTTATATAAAACTTTGTCGTGTAGAATTTTTCCTTCTCCCGAAGAAAAAAAAATCCTGTTATTAAAGAAAAGAAAAAATCCTTTCCACTCGTATATTTAAACGAACGATGAATGAAATTTAAAAAAAAAATGATGAAAATATCTGTAATAACGTATGTAGAATTAATTTTTAAAGAAAATCCCAAAAAAAAAATCATTTTTTTATTTGATTTTTAAACGGATTTAAATTTCCTGTTAAATATTTCTACGGGTAAAAAAATTTTTTTTTTTTTTTTTTTAATAATAAAACTAAATTAATAATCCGTTTAAAAATTAAAAACGAAATAATATATCATTAAAACTTGAATTTTTTCTAATGCAATCGTACAAAGGTTTGAAAAATAATAATAAATCAAATTAAAAGTTGAAATAAATTAATAAATAAACGTTATTAGGCGAAAATGTTCGTCGAAAGTCTTGTGATATTAAATGATTTGGAGGAGAAAAATTAATTAAGTTAAAAAGGGGAAAATCGATAACTTTTTGACAAGACTGTATATACATTTTTTAATATTAATAAGGATTTTTTTTTATTTAAATGATGAGCTCGTTTTATTTGGTTAAATTAAAACAAACCTTTGAATTATTGCACATGAGGTTATTAAATTTAACATCAGGTGTTAACACTAAGACCAAGCCTTAACATTATAATGATATAAACATAATATAAATTACTTCTGCACAAATTTTATCGTTTTATTTTTAACGATTAATAATAATAATAATCCTCTTTATTCATCAACGTTATTAAATTAATTATTTTTTATTTAATTTAGGAATTAATTTTTTTTAGTGACATTTAGAATAAAAAAATTTAAGTTGCCGGATTGCCGTTGCTAAGCAACCGAGTGCGTTTCGACGATGGTAAAGGAAGTGTCAAAAAAGTTTCAAGATTTTTTTTATTAAAATCGAAGGATTTTGGACGAAATTTTGAACTAAATTTAAGGTATTTATTATAAATTTTATCATTTTAATCCCGTTTTAAGCAAACTTAATCTCACGGTGAAACCGCATTGGGAATTTTTTTGGTTGTTTTGAACGAATTTGACTTAAAATTTTCGATAAATCTTCTTAATTAATGATAAACCCAAGAAAATTTATCTTCCTAATATTTAATTATTTAATTTTGTAATTAATTTTTTTTAGTTACATTTAGAATAAAAAATTTAAGTTGCCGGATTGCCGATGCTAAGCAACCCAGGTCATTTTTCAAGCGATTAAGTCACTGTAATGTCAAATTTGACGTTTGGTACTATGTTGGTACAACTTGGAAGCTTCAAATTAAATTTTATTTCCAATTTTGTGCTTTTAACATTAACTTATTCCAAATATGGATGGATAAATTAGCTGATTATAATAAATCAACAAGAAATCGCCCGTTTTGGGTCATTTTTTGAGCGATTAGGTCACTTGTAATGTCAAATTTGACGTTTGGTACTATGTTGGTATAACTTGGAAGCTTCCAATTAAATTTTATTTCCAATTTTGTACTTTTAACATTAACTTATTCCGAATATGGATGGATAAATTAGCTGATTATGATAAATCAACAAGAAATCGCCCGTTTTGGGTCATTTTTCAAGCGATTAGGTCACTTGTAATGTCAAATTTGACGTTTGGTACTATGTTGGTATAACTTGGAAGCTTCCAATTAAATTTCATTTCCAATTTTTTACTTTTAACATTAACTTATTCCAAATACGAATGGATAAATTGGCTGATTATGATAAATCAACAAGAAATCACCCGTTTTGGGTCATTTTTCAAGCGATTAGGTCACTTGTAATGTCAAATTTGACGTTTGGTACTATGTTGGTACAACTTGGAAGCTTCCAATTAAATTTTATTTCCAATTTTGTACTTTTAACATTAACTTATTCCAAATATGGATGGATAAATTCCCTGATTATGATAAATCAACAAGAAATCGCCCGTTTTGGGTCATTTTTCAAGCGATTAGGTCACTTGTAATGTCAAATTTGACGTTTGGTACTATGTTGGTACAACTTGGCAGCTTCCAATTAAATTTTATTTCCAATTTTGTACTTTTAACATTAACTTATTCCTAATATGGATGGATAAATTCCCTGATTATGATAAATCAATAAGAAATCGGCCGTTTTGGGTCATTTTTCAAGCGATTAGGTCACTTGTAATGTCAAATTTGACGTTTGGTACTATGTTGGTACAACTTGGCAGCTTCCAATTAAATTTTATTTCCAATTTTGTGCTTTTAACATTAACTTATTCCAAATATGGATGGATAAATTCCCTGATTATGATAAATCAACAAGAAATCGCCCGTTTTGGGTCATTTTTCAAGCGATTAGGTCACTTGTAATGTCAAATTTGACGTTTGGTACTATGTTGGTATAACTTGGAAGCTTCCAATTAAATTTCATTTCCAATTTTTTACTTTTAACATTAACTTATTCCAAATACGAATGGATAAATTGGCTGATTATGATAAATCAACAAGAAATCACCCGTTTTGGGTCATTTTTCAAGCGATTAGGTCACTTGTAATGTCAAATTTGACGTTTGGTACTATGTTGGTACAACTTGGAAGCTTCCAATTAAATTTTATTTCCAATTTTGTACTTTTAACATTAACTTATTCCAAATATGGATGGATAAATTCCCTGATTATGATAAATCAACAAGAAATCGGCCGTTTTGGGTCATTTTTCAAGCGATTAGGTCACTTGTAATGTCAAATTTGACGTTTGGTACTATGTTGGTACAACTTGGCAGCTTCCAATTAAATTTTATTTCCAATTTTGTGCTTTTAACATTAACTTATTCCAAATATGGATGGATAAATTCCCTGATTATGATAAATCAACAAGAAATCGGCCGTTTTGGGTCATTTTTCAAGCGATTAGGTCACTTGTAATGTCAAATTTGACGTTTGGTACTATGTTGGTACAACTTGGCAGCTTCCAATTAAATTTTATTTCCAATTTTGTGCTTTTAACATTAACTTATTCCAAATATGGATGGATAAATTCCCTGATTATGATAAATCAACAAGAAATCGCCCGTTTTGGGTCATTTTTCAAGCGATTAGGTCACTTGTAATGTCAAATTTGACGTTTGGTACTATGTTGGTATAACTTGGAAGCTTCCAATTAAATTTCATTTCCAATTTTTTACTTTTAACATTAACTTATTCCAAATACGAATGGATAAATTGGCTGATTATGATAAATCAACAAGAAATCGCCCGTTTTGGGTCATTTTTCAAGCGATTAGGTCACTTGTAATGTCAAATTTGACGTTTGGTACTATGTTGGTACAACTTGGAAGCTTCCAATTAAATTTTATTTCCAATTTTGTACTTTTAACATTAACTTATTCCAAATATGGATGGATAAATTCCCTGATTATGATAAATCAACAAGAAATCGGCCGTTTTGGGTCATTTTTCAAGCGATTAGGTCACTTGTAATGTCAAATTTGACGTTTGGTACTATGTTGGTACAACTTGGAAGCTTCCAATTAAATTTTATTTCCAATTTTGTACTTTTAACATTAACTTATTCCAAATATGGATGGATAAATTCCCTGATTATGATAAATCAACAAGAAATCGGCCGTTTTGGGTCATTTTTCAAGCGATTAGGTCACTTGTAATGTCAAATTTGACGTTTGGTACTATGTTGGTACAACTTGGAAGCTTCCAATTAAATTTTATTTCCAATTTTGTACTTTTAACATTAACTTATTCCAAATATGGATGGATAAATTCCCTGATTATGATAAATCAACAAGAAATCGGCCGTTTTGGGTCATTTTTCAAGCGATTAGGTCACTTGTAATGTCAAATTTGACGTTTGGTACTATGTTGGTACAACTTGGAAGCTTCCAATTAAATTTTATTTCCAATTTTGTACTTTTAACATTAACTTATTCCAAATATGGATGGATAAATTCCCTGATTATGATAAATCAACAAGAAATCGGCCGTTTTGGGTCATTTTTCAAGCGATTAGGTCACTTGTAATGTCAAATTTGACGTTTGGTACTATGTTGGTACAACTTGGAAGCTTCCAATTAAATTTTATTTCCAATTTTGTACTTTTAACATTAACTTATTCCAAATATGGATGGATAAATTCCCTGATTATGATAAATCAACAAGAAATCGCCCGTTTTGGGTCATTTTTCAAGCGATTAGGTCACTTGTAATGTCAAATTTGACGTTTGGTACTATGTTGGTACAACTTGGAAGCTTCCAATTAAATTTTATTTCCAATTTTGTACTTTTAACATTAACTTATTCCAAATATGGATGGATAAATTCCCTGATTATGATAAATCAACAAGAAATCGGCCGTTTTGGGTCATTTTTCAAGCGATTAGGTCACTTGTAATGTCAAATTTGACGTTTGGTACTATGTTGGTACAACTTGGAAGCTTCCAATTAAATTTTATTTCCAATTTTGTGCTTTTAACATTAACTTATTCCAAATATGGATGGATAAATTCCCTGATTATGATAAATCAACAAGAAATCGCCCGTTTTGGGTCATTTTTCAAGCGATTAGGTCACTTGTAATGTCAAATTTGACGTTTGGTACTATGTTGGTACAACTTGGAAGCTTCCAATTAAATTTTATTTCCAATTTTGTACTTTTAACATTAACTTATTCCAAATATGGATGGATAAATTCCCTGATTATGATAAATCAACAAGAAATCGCCCGTTTTGGGTCATTTTTCAAGCGATTAGGTCACTTGTAATGTCAAATTTGACGTTTGGTACTATGTTGGTACAACTTGGAAGCTTCCAATTAAATTTTATTTCCAATTTTGTACTTTTAACATTAACTTATTCCAAATATGGATGGATAAATTCCCTGATTATGATAAATCAACAAGAAATCGGCCGTTTTGGGTCATTTTTCAAGCGATTAGGTCACTTGTAATGTCAAATTTGACGTTTGGTACTATGTTGGTACAACTTGGAAGCTTCCAATTAAATTTTATTTCCAATTTTGTACTTTTAACATTAACTTATTCCAAATATGGATGGATAAATTCCCTGATTATGATAAATCAACAAGAAATCGCCCGTTTTGGGTCATTTTTCAAGCGATTAGGTCACTTGTAATGTCAAATTTGACGTTTGGTACTATGTTGGTACAACTTGGCAGCTTCCAATTAAATTTTATTTCCAATTTTGTGCTTTTAACATTAACTTATTCCAAATATGGATGGATAAATTCCCTGATTATGATAAATCAACAAGAAATCGCCCGTTTTGGGTCATTTTTCAAGCGATTAGGTCACTTGTAATGTCAAATTTGACGTTTGGTACTATGTTGGTACAACTTGGAAGCTTCCAATTAAATTTCATTTCCAATTTTTTACTTTTAACATTAACTTATTCCAAATACGAATGGATAAATTCCCTGATTATGATAAATCAACAAGAAATCGCCCGTTTTGGGTCATTTTTCAAGCGATTAGGTCACTTGTAATGTCAAATTTGACGTTTGGTACTATGTTGGTACAACTTGGAAGCTTCCAATTAAATTTCATTTCCAATTTTTTACTTTTAACATTAACTTATTCCAAATACGAATGGATAAATTCCCTGATTATGATAAATCAACAAGAAATCGCCCGTTTTGGGTCATTTTTCAAGCGATTAGGTCACTTGTAATGTCAAATTTGACGTTTGGTACTATGTTGGTACAACTTGGAAGCTTCCAATTAAATTTCATTTCCAATTTTTTACTTTTAACATTAACTTATTCCAAATACGAATGGATAAATTCCCTGATTATGATAAATCAACAAGAAATCGCCCGTTTTGGGTCATTTTTCAAGCGATTAGGTCACTTGTAATGTCAAATTTGACGTTTGGTACTATGTTGGTACAACTTGGCAGCTTCCAATTAAATTTTATTTCCAATTTTGTGCTTTTAACATTAACTTATTCCGAATATGGATGGATAAATTAGCTGATTATGATAAATCAACAAGAAATCGCCCGTTTTGGGTCATTTTTCAAGCGATTAGGTCACTTGTAATGTCAAATTTGACGTTTGGTACTATGTTGGTACAACTTGGAAGCTTCCAATTAAATTTCATTTCCAATTTTTTACTTTTAACATTAACTTATTCCAAATACGAATGGATAAATTCCCTGATTATGATAAATCAACAAGAAATCGCCCGTTTTGGGTCATTTTTCAAGCGATTAGGTCACTTGTAATGTCAAATTTGACGTTTGGTACTATGTTGGTACAACTTGGAAGCTTCCAATTAAATTTTATTTCCAATTTTGTACTTTTAACATTAACTTATTCCAAATATGGATGGATAAATTCCCTGATTATGATAAATCAACAAGAAATCGGCCGTTTTGGGTCATTTTTCAAGCGATTAGGTCACTTGTAATGTCAAATTTGACGTTTGGTACTATGTTGGTACAACTTGGAAGCTTCCAATTAAATTTTATTTCCAATTTTGTACTTTTAACATTAACTTATTCCAAATATGGATGGATAAATTCCCTGATTATGATAAATCAACAAGAAATCGCCCGTTTTGGGTCATTTTTCAAGCGATTAGGTCACTTGTAATGTCAAATTTGACGTTTGGTACTATGTTGGTACAACTTGGAAGCTTCCAATTAAATTTTATTTCCAATTTTGTACTTTTAACATTAACTTATTCCAAATATGGATGGATAAATTCCCTGATTATGATAAATCAACAAGAAATCGCCCGTTTTGGGTCATTTTTCAAGCGATTAGGTCACTTGTAATGTCAAATTTGACGTTTGGTACTATGTTGGTACAACTTGGAAGCTTCCAATTAAATTTTATTTCCAATTTTGTACTTTTAACATTAACTTATTCCAAATATGGATGGATAAATTCCCTGATTATGATAAATCAACAAGAAATCGCCCGTTTTGGGTCATTTTTCAAGCGATTAGGTCACTTGTAATGTCAAATTTGACGTTTGGTACTATGTTGGTACAACTTGGAAGCTTCCAATTAAATTTTATTTCCAATTTTGTACTTTTAACATTAACTTATTCCAAATATGGATGGATAAATTCCCTGATTATGATAAATCAACAAGAAATCGGCCGTTTTGGGTCATTTTTCAAGCGATTAGGTCACTTGTAATGTCAAATTTGACGTTTGGTACTATGTTGGTACAACTTGGAAGCTTCCAATTAAATTTTATTTCCAATTTTGTACTTTTAACATTAACTTATTCCAAATATGGATGGATAAATTCCCTGATTATGATAAATCAACAAGAAATCGCCCGTTTTGGGTCATTTTTCAAGCGATTAGGTCACTTGTAATGTCAAATTTGACGTTTGGTACTATGTTGGTACAACTTGGAAGCTTCCAATTAAATTTCATTTCCAATTTTTTACTTTTAACATTAACTTATTCCAAATACGAATGGATAAATTCCCTGATTATGATAAATCAACAAGAAATCGCCCGTTTTGGGTCATTTTTCAAGCGATTAGGTCACTTGTAATGTCAAATTTGACGTTTGGTACTATGTTGGTACAACTTGGAAGCTTCCAATTAAATTTCATTTCCAATTTTTTACTTTTAACATTAACTTATTCCAAATACGAATGGATAAATTCCCTGATTATGATAAATCAACAAGAAATCGCCCGTTTTGGGTCATTTTTCAAGCGATTAGGTCACTTGTAATGTCAAATTTGACGTTTGGTACTATGTTGGTACAACTTGGAAGCTTCCAATTAAATTTCATTTCCAATTTTTTACTTTTAACATTAACTTATTCCAAATACGAATGGATAAATTCCCTGATTATGATAAATCAACAAGAAATCGCCCGTTTTGGGTCATTTTTCAAGCGATTAGGTCACTTGTAATGTCAAATTTGACGTTTGGTACTATGTTGGTACAACTTGGCAGCTTCCAATTAAATTTTATTTCCAATTTTGTGCTTTTAACATTAACTTATTCCGAATATGGATGGATAAATTAGCTGATTATGATAAATCAACAAGAAATCGCCCGTTTTGGGTCATTTTTCAAGCGATTAGGTCACTTGTAATGTCAAATTTGACGTTTGGTACTATGTTGGTACAACTTGGAAGCTTCCAATTAAATTTCATTTCCAATTTTTTACTTTTAACATTAACTTATTCCAAATACGAATGGATAAATTCCCTGATTATGATAAATCAACAAGAAATCGCCCGTTTTGGGTCATTTTTCAAGCGATTAGGTCACTTGTAATGTCAAATTTGACGTTTGGTACTATGTTGGTACAACTTGGAAGCTTCCAATTAAATTTCATTTCCAATTTTTTACTTTTAACATTAACTTATTCCAAATACGAATGGATAAATTCCCTGATTATGATAAATCAACAAGAAATCGCCCGTTTTGGGTCATTTTTCAAGCGATTAGGTCACTTGTAATGTCAAATTTGACGTTTGGTACTATGTTGGTACAACTTGGCAGCTTCCAATTAAATTTTATTTCCAATTTTGTGCTTTTAACATTAACTTATTCCGAATATGGATGGATAAATTAGCTGATTATGATAAATCAACAAGAAATCGCCCGTTTTGGGTCATTTTTCAAGCGATTAGGTCACTTGTAATGTCAAATTTGACGTTTGGTACTATGTTGGTACAACTTGGAAGCTTCCAATTAAATTTCATTTCCAATTTTGTACTTTTAACATTAACTTATTCCAAATATGGATGGATAAATTCCCTGATTATGATAAATCAACAAGAAATCGCCCGTTTTGGGTCATTTTTCAAGCGATTAGGTCACTTGTAATGTCAAATTTGACGTTTGGTACTATGTTGGTACAACTTGGAAGCTTCCAATTAAATTTCATTTCCAATTTTTTACTTTTAACATTAACTTATTCCAAATACGAATGGATAAATTCCCTGATTATGATAAATCAACAAGAAATCGCCCGTTTTGGGTCATTTTTCAAGCGATTAGGTCACTTGTAATGTCAAATTTGACGTTTGGTACTATGTTGGTACAACTTGGAAGCTTCCAATTAAATTTCATTTCCAATTTTTTACTTTTAACATTAACTTATTCCAAATACGAATGGATAAATTCCCTGATTATGATAAATCAACAAGAAATCGCCCGTTTTGGGTCATTTTTCAAGCGATTAGGTCACTTGTAATGTCAAATTTGACGTTTGGTACTATGTTGGTACAACTTGGCAGCTTCCAATTAAATTTTATTTCCAATTTTGTGCTTTTAACATTAACTTATTCCGAATATGGATGGATAAATTAGCTGATTATGATAAATCAACAAGAAATCGCCCGTTTTGGGTCATTTTTCAAGCGATTAGGTCACTTGTAATGTCAAATTTGACGTTTGGTACTATGTTGGTACAACTTGGAAGCTTCCAATTAAATTTCATTTCCAATTTTTTACTTTTAACATTAACTTATTCCAAATACGAATGGATAAATTCCCTGATTATGATAAATCAACAAGAAATCGCCCGTTTTGGGTCATTTTTCAAGCGATTAGGTCACTTGTAATGTCAAATTTGACGTTTGGTACTATGTTGGTACAACTTGGAAGCTTCCAATTAAATTTTATTTCCAATTTTGTGCTTTTAACATTAACTTATTCCTAATATGGATGGATAAATTCCCTGATTATGATAAATCAACAAGAAATCGCCCGTTTTGGGTCATTTTTCAAGCGATTAGGTCACTTGTAATGTCAAATTTGACGTTTGGTACTATGTTGGTACAACTTGGAAGCTTCCAATTAAATTTTATTTCCAATTTTGTGCTTTTAACATTAACTTATTCCGAATATGGATGGATAAATTAGCTGATTATGATAAATCAACAAGAAATCGCCCGTTTTGGGTCATTTTTCAAGCGATTAGGTCACTTGTAATGTCAAATTTGACGTTTGGTACTATGTTGGTACAACTTGGAAGCTTCCAATTAAATTTTATTTCCAATTTTGTACTTTTAACATTAACTTATTCCAAATATGGACGGATAAATTCCCTGATTATGATAAATCAACAAGAAATCGCCCGTTTTGGGTCATTTTTCAAGCGATTAGGTCACTTGTAATGTCAAATTTGACGTTTGGTACTATGTTGGTACAACTTGGAAGCTTCCAATTAAATTTCATTTCCAATTTTTTACTTTTAACATTAACTTATTCCAAATACGAATGGATAAATTCCCTGATTATGATAAATCAACAAGAAATCGCCCGTTTTGGGTCATTTTTCAAGCGATTAGGTCACTGTAATGTCAAATTTGACGTTTGGTACTATGTTGGTACAACTTGGAAGCTTCCAATTAAATTTTATTTCCAATTTTGTACTTTTAACATTAACTTATTCCGAATATGGATGGATAAATTCCCTGATTATGATAAATCAACAAGAAATCGCCCGTTTTGGGTCATTTTTCAAGCGATTAGGTCACTTGTAATGTCAAATTTGACGTTTGGTACTATGTTGGTACAACTTGGAAGCTTCCAATTAAATTTCATTTCCAATTTTTTACTTTTAACATTAACTTATTCCAAATACGAATGGATAAATTCCCTGATTATGATAAATCAACAAGAAATCGCCCGTTTTGGGTCATTTTTCAAGCGATTAGGTCACTTGTAATGTCAAATTTGACGTTTGGTACTATGTTGGTACAACTTGGAAGCTTCCAATTAAATTTTATTTCCAATTTTGTACTTTTAACATTAACTTATTCCAAATATGGATGGATAAATTCCCTGATTATGATAAATCAACAAGAAATCGCCCGTTTTGGGTCATTTTTCAAGCGATTAGGTCACTTGTAATGTCAAATTTGACGTTTGGTACTATGTTGGTACAACTTGGAAGCTTCCAATTAAATTTCATTTCCAATTTTTTACTTTTAACATTAACTTATTCCAAATACGAATGGATAAATTCCCTGATTATGATAAATCAACAAGAAATCGCCCGTTTTGGGTCATTTTTCAAGCGATTAGGTCACTGTAATGTCAAATTTGACGTTTGGTACTATGTTGGTACAACTTGGAAGCTTCCAATTAAATTTTATTTCCAATTTTGTACTTTTAACATTAACTTATTCCGAATATGGATGGATAAATTCCCTGATTATGATAAATCAACAAGAAATCGCCCGTTTTGGGTCATTTTTCAAGCGATTAGGTCACTTGTAATGTCAAATTTGACGTTTGGTACTATGTTGGTACAACTTGGAAGCTTCCAATTAAATTTCATTTCCAATTTTTTACTTTTAACATTAACTTATTCCAAATACGAATGGATAAATTCCCTGATTATGATAAATCAACAAGAAATCGCCCGTTTTGGGTCATTTTTCAAGCGATTAGGTCACTTGTAATGTCAAATTTGACGTTTGGTACTATGTTGGTACAACTTGGAAGCTTCCAATTAAATTTTATTTCCAATTTTGTGCTTTTAACATTAACTTATTCCGAATATGGATGGATAAATTAGCTGATTATGATAAATCAACAAGAAATCGCCCGTTTTGGGTCATTTTTCAAGCGATTAGGTCACTTGTAATGTCAAATTTGACGTTTGGTACTATGTTGGTACAACTTGGAAGCTTCCAATTAAATTTTATTTCCAATTTTGTACTTTTAACATTAACTTATTCCAAATATGGATGGATAAATTCCCTGATTATGATAAATCAACAAGAAATCGCCCGTTTTGGGTCATTTTTCAAGCGATTAGGTCACTTGTAATGTCAAATTTGACGTTTGGTACTATGTTGGTACAACTTGGAAGCTTCCAATTAAATTTTATTTCCAATTTTGTGCTTTTAACATTAACTTATTCCTAATATGGATGGATAAATTCCCTGATTATGATAAATCAACAAGAAATCGCCCGTTTTGGGTCATTTTTCAAGCGATTAGGTCACTTGTAATGTCAAATTTGACGTTTGGTACTATGTTGGTACAACTTGGAAGCTTCCAATTAAATTTTATTTCCAATTTTGTACTTTTAACATTAACTTATTCCAAATATGGATGGATAAATTCCCTGATTATGATAAATCAACAAGAAATCGCCCGTTTTGGGTCATTTTTCAAGCGATTAGGTCACTTGTAATGTCAAATTTGACGTTTGGTACTATGTTGGTACAACTTGGCAGCTTCCAATTAAATTTTATTTCCAATTTTGTACTTTTAACATTAACTTATTCCAAATATGGATGGATAAATTCCCTGATTATGATAAATCAACAAGAAATCGCCCGTTTTGGGTCATTTTTCAAGCGATTAGGTCACTTGTAATGTCAAATTTGACGTTTGGTACTATGTTGGTACAACTTGGAAGCTTCCAATTAAATTTTATTTCCAATTTTGTACTTTTAACATTAACTTATTCCAAATATGGATGGATAAATTCCCTGATTATGATAAATCAACAAGAAATCGCCCGTTTTGGGTCATTTTTCAAGCGATTAGGTCACTTGTAATGTCAAATTTGACGTTTGGTACTATGTTGGTACAACTTGGAAGCTTCCAATTAAATTTTATTTCCAATTTTGTACTTTTAACATTAACTTATTCCAAATATGGATGGATAAATTCCCTGATTATGATAAATCAACAAGAAATCGCCCGTTTTGGGTCATTTTTCAAGCGATTAGGTCACTTGTAATGTCAAATTTGACGTTTGGTACTATGTTGGTACAACTTGGCAGCTTCCAATTAAATTTTATTTCCAATTTTGTACTTTTAACATTAACTTATTCCAAATATGGATGGATAAATTCCCTGATTATGATAAATCAACAAGAAATCGCCCGTTTTGGGTCATTTTTCAAGCGATTAGGTCACTTGTAATGTAAAATTTGACGTTTGGTACTATGTTGGTACAACTTGGCAGCTTCCAATTAAATTTTATTTCCAATTTTGTACTTTTAACATTAACTTATTCCAAATATGGATGGATAAATTCCCTGATTATGATAAATCAACAAGAAATCGCCCGTTTTGGGTCATATTTCAAGCAATTAGGTCACTTGTAATGTCAAATTTGACGTTTGGTACTATGTTGGTACAACTTGGAAGCTTCCAATTAAATTTTATTTCCAATTTTGTACTTTTAACATTAACTTATTCCTAATATGGATGGATAAATTCCCTGATTATGATAAATCAACAAGAAATCGCCCGTTTTGGGTCATATTTCAAGCAATTAGGTCACTTGTAATGTCAAATTTGACGTTTGGTACTATGTTGGTACAACTTGGAAGCTTCCAATTAAATTTTATTTCCAATTTTGTACTTTTAACATTAACTTATTCCTAATATGGATGGATAAATTCCCTGATTATGATAAATCAACAAGAAATCGCCCGTTTTGGGTCATTTTTCAAGCGATTAGGTCACTGTAATGTCAAATTTGACGTTTGGTACTATGTTGGTACAACTTGGAAGCTTCCAATTAAATTTTATTTCCAATTTTGTACTTTTAACATTAACTTATTCCAAATATGGATGGATAAATTCCCTGATTATGATAAATCAACAAGAAATCGCCCGTTTTGGGTCATTTTTCAAGCGATTAGGTCACTTGTAATGTCAAATTTGACGTTTGGTACTATGTTGGTACAACTTGGAAGCTTCCAATTAAATTTTATTTCCAATTTTCTACTTTTAACATTAACTTATTCCAAATATGGACGGATAAATTCCCTGATTATGATAAATCAACAAGAAATCGCCCGTTTTGGGTCATTTTTCAAGCGATTAGGTCACTTGTAATGTCAAATTTGACGTTTGGTACTATGTTGGTACAACTTGGAAGCTTCCAATTAAATTTTATTTCCAATTTTCTACTTTTAACATTAACTTATTCCAAATATGGACGGATAAATTCCCTGATTATGATAAATCAACAAGAAATCGCCCGTTTTGGGTCATTTTTCAAGCGATTAGGTCACTTGTAATGTCAAATTTGACGTTTGGTACTATGTTGGTACAACTTGGAAGCTTTTAATTAAATTTTATTTGGTTGTTTTGAACGAGTTTGACTTAAAATTTTCGATAAATCTTCTTAGTTAATGATAAAACCAAGAAAATTTATTTTCCTAATATTTAATTATTTAATTTAGTAATTAATTTTTTTTAGTTACATTTAGAATAAAAAATTTAAGTTGCCGGATTGTCGTTGCTAAGCAACCGAGTCTGTTTCGACGATGGTAAAGGAAGTGTCAAAAAAGTTTCAAGATTTTTTATTAAAATCGCAGGATTTTGGACGAAATTTGAACTAAATTTAAGGTATTTATAACAAATTTTATTATTTTAAATCTTCTTAGTTAATAATAAAACCAAAAAATTGATCTTCCAACATAAATTGCTTGTACACCAATTTTATGGTTTTATTTTTAACGAATAATCCTTTTTAACAATTATTTTTAACAATTACGTAGGATTCCCATGAACCCTGAACCTATAAACACAAGTATAATCGTTATTCCCATAATTATTCAAAATATTCAACTCGATTAACTCGAACGATTCAACAAAATCATTTTTAACCTCAAAATTTTGCAACGAATCATTATTTAATAGATAAGTAAACGTTCCCAAATCCGATTTTTCGATCGTTTCATCTTGGTCCAATTTCAATCCCTAAAAAGCAAAAAATTTAATCACAAAATTTTTTTAAAAATCAATCTTACATAAACTTTAAATTGTTTGGGGCAAGTCGTATTATCGGAGATGAGATTCCGATGGGTGTGCTCTAAAGTAACGGATGTAATTAAAACTTTTTGGGCCAATTTGATTCTGATGCTTCCAATTGAGCCGTAAAAAGCGAAACATTGTCCCGGTAAAGTCCCCGGTTGTATGATTAAATTTGGGCTACTCGTCGTGTAGAACTGAATCAGCCCCATTAAAACGTAAATAACCGTTGAAGGGTACGGGATCGTGTTTGGAGTGGAAATTATTAACCCCCCGGCCGATTCTAAAGCATAATCGATCATCCCCAATTTATCAGCATCGTACAAATTCAAAGTATTCATCATTTTTTGTTCCAAATTCGAGATATACTCATCTTTCGTCTTCATAAATTCGTTTAAAACGTCGTTTTCGTGATTCACCCTTAAAAATTGATAATAATAATTAATAATTAATTAAAAAAATTTTATTCGACCAACCTCCAATTTGATAAATTCGAAAATTCCATGTTTATAGCGGAAATTTGGTGCTCCAAGTGGCGTAATTTAATTTCGATTGATTTTAAATCGTTCACGTTCCAATAATTAACGCATTTTGAATCCGAATTTGGAATTAAGGCCCCCAAAGATTTATAAATCGGGTTTGGGTCGATCAATAAATCTGAAATGAATCAAATTATTTTATTAAAATTAATATTTTTAGTTATTTTGAGCTTACAAATAAGATTTAGAACGATTACGATCACAATTCCTTTTTTGATTCCGTTCAATAATAACTCTTTTAATTTATTATGTTCGTACTCTAAAACGAATAATGATTAGATTGAGATTATTAATTTTAATTGACTCAATCTTACCGATATCTTCAACGGGGATTAATTCCTCTAAAATATTTGACCGATAATCCCCAGCATTGGCTACGTTTCGACCCCCGATTAAAAGCATTTCGTCCAAATTTGGCATCGATCTGTGTTGCCCTAACCCTACAACGCAACAACAACAAAATTAAACACATTTTTCTTTAAATTTTGAACAAATAAATAATTACCTAATAAATTTCGATGTCTCGGACGACTTCTCGGCATCACAAGATATTTGGGAATCCGAATCAGACTTTGACAATCGACGTAAATAATTGTTGATTTATGATTAGTTGATCTTAAACGTTTAAGATTCCCTTTTTTATTTATTATTATTTAAAAACGGTTAAATTAAATGTTATTATTAATTCAATTTTAAAGTTAGGTTAGGAAGTGTCATTTAGATAAACAAGTTGTGGGCGCCATCTATCAACGTTGGCCGAAATTAACGCGAAATTAAAATATTTGCATTTTATTACAGATTTATAAAGATAAAATTAATAATGGAATAATTATAATTATTTAAAATCTTTTTTAAAAAGATTTTTTTTAATATAAAAATATTTATTTATTTTTTTTATGGCGCCACCTATCGATGGCGCGTATAAGCAAAATTTGACACATTAAGAAAACTTTAATTGATTTTAAGTGATTTATTTCGTTTAAATCAATTAATTGATTATTATCTTTTAAATAATAAACGTTTAATTCTTAATTATAATAAGAGAATGCTTTAGGTAATAAATCGTTTACGCTGATTGTGGCGCCACATATTGACGACGCGCGAAAGCAACATTCGGCGCGTCAAGATTAC
Organism: Onthophagus sagittarius; assembly: GCA_036711965.1. Lineage (NCBI taxonomy): Eukaryota > Metazoa > Arthropoda > Insecta > Coleoptera > Scarabaeidae > Onthophagus > Onthophagus sagittarius. The sequence continues at coordinate 15,822,422 of JASERS010000008.1, forward strand.
GATAAACTTCGAAGGATTTTTAATTAAAAGACGAAAATTGATTTCGAAGATGAAAAGATGAACCTTTCGCTTTTGAGGTGAGTTCATTTTAAATGTTATTAAATTAATTATTATGTAAGTATTTTGTTTAAATCAATTAATCAATCATAAATTAACTGATTGATTTAAAAAATCGCATCTCCCATAATTATTGAATCGAAGAAATAATTTTTGGAGGGTTAAAACTAGATTAAATTTGCGATAAAATGATGTTTATTTCAAGTTAATATCTCAATCCGTTCTTGAGATATCATCCTTTGAAAAAATGGTTAAAAATTTGATTAAAAAAATCGCATGGTTGATTTAAAAAAATCGCATCTCCCATAATTTTAGAATCGAAGAAATAATTTTTGGAGGGTTAAAACTAGATTAAATTTGCGATAAAATGATGTTTATTTCAAGTTAATATCTCAATCCGTTCTTGAGATATCATCCTTTGAAAAAATGGTAAAAAATATGATTAAAAAAATCGCATCTCCCATAATTTTAGAATCGAAGAAATAATTTTTGGAGGGTTAAAACTAGATTAAATTTGCGATAAAATGATGTTTATTTCAAGTTAATATCTCAATCCGTTCTTGAGATATCATCCTTTGAAAAAATGGTTAAAAATTTGATTAAAAAAATCGCATGGTTGATTTAAAAAAATCGCATCTCCCATAATTTTAGAATCGAAGAAATAATTTTTGGAGGGTTAAAACTAGATTAAATTTGCGATAAAATGATGTTTATTTCAAGTTAATATCTCAATCCGTTCTTGAGATATCATCCTTTGAAAAAATGGTAAAAAATATGATTAAAAAAATCGCATCTCCCATAATTTTAGAATCGAAGAAATAATTTTTGGAGGGTTAAAACTAGATTAAATTTGCGATAAAATGATGTTTATTTCAAGTTAATATCTCAATCCGTTCTTGAGATATCATCCTTTGAAAAAATGGTTAAAAATTTGATTAAAAAAATCGCATGGTTTATTTAAAAAAATCGCATCTCCCATAATTTTAGAATCGAAGAAATAATTTTTGGAGGGTTAAAACTAGATTAAATTTGCGATAAAATGATGTTTATTTCAAGTTAATATCTCAATCCGTTCTTGAGATATCATCCTTTGAAAAAATGGTTAAAAATTTGATTAAAAAAATCGCATGGTTTATTTAAAAAAATCGCATCTCCCATAATTTTAGAATCGAAGAAATAATTTTTGGAGGGTTAAAACTAGATTAAATTTGCGATAAAATGATGTTTATTTCAAGTTAATATCTCAATCCGTTCTTGAGATATCATCCTTTGAAAAAATGGTTAAAAATTTGATTAAAAAAATCGCATGGTTTATTTAAAAAAATCGCATCTCCCATAATTTTAGAATCGAAGAAATAATTTTTGGAGGGTTAAAACTAGATTAAATTTGCGATAAAATGATGTTTATTTCAAGTTAATATCTCAATCCGTTCTTGAGATATCATCCTTTGAAAAAATGGTTAAAAATTTGATTAAAAAAATCGCATGGTTTATTTAAAAAAATCGCATCTCCCATAATTTTAGAATCGAAGAAATAATTTTTGGAGGGTTAAAACTAGATTAAATTTGCGATAAAATGATGTTTATTTCAAGTTAATATCTCAATCCGTTCTTGAGATATCATCCTTTGAAAAAATGGTTAAAAATTTGATTAAAAAAATCGCATGGTTTATTTAAAAAAATCGCATCTCCCATAATTTTAGAATCGAAGAAATAATTTTTGGAGGGTTAAAACTAGATTAAATTTGCGATAAAATGATGTTTATTTCAAGTTAATATCTCAATCCGTTCTTGAGATATCATCCTTTGAAAAAATGGTTAAAAATTTGATTAAAAAAATCGCATGGTTTATTTAAAAAAATCGCATCTCCCATAATTTTAGAATCGAAGAAATAATTTTTATAGGGTTAAAACTAGATTAAATTTGTGATAAAATGATGTTTATTTCAAGTTAATATCTCAATCCGTTCTTGAGATATCATCCTTTGAAAAAATGGTTAAAAATTTGATTAAAAAAATCGCATGGTTTATTTAAAAAAATCGCATCTCCCATAATTTTAGAATCGAAGAAATAATTTTTATAGGGTTAAAACTAGATTAAATTTGTGATAAAATGATGTTTATTTCAAGTTAATATCTCAATCCGTTCTTGAGATATCATCCTTTGAAAAAATGGTTAAAAATTTGATTAAAAAAATCGCATGGTTGATTTAAAAAAATCGCATCTCCCATAATTTTAGAATCGAAGAAATAATTTTTGGAGGGTTAAAACTAGATTAAATTTGCGATAAAATGATGTTTATTTCAAGTTAATATCTCAATCCGTTCTTGAGATATCATCCTTTGAAAAAATGGTTAAAAATTTGATTAAAAAAATCGCATGGTTTATTTAAAAAAATCGCATCTCCCATAATTTTAGAATCGAAGAAATAATTTTTATAGGGTTAAAACTAGATTAAATTTGTGATAAAATGATGTTTATTTCAAGTTAATATCTCAATCCGTTCTTGAGATATCATCCTTTGAAAAAATGGTTAAAAATTTGATTAAAAAAATCGCATGGTTGATTTAAAAAAATCGCATCTCCCATAATTTTAGAATCGAAGAAATAATTTTTGGAGGGTTAAAACTAGATTAAATTTGCGATAAAATGATGTTTATTTCAAGTTAATATCTCAATCCGTTCTTGAGATATCATCCTTTGAAAAAATGGTTAAAAATTTGATTAAAAAAATCGCATGGTTTATTTAAAAAAATCGCATCTCCCATAATTTTAGAATCGAAGAAATAATTTTTGGAGGGTTAAAACTAGATTAAATTTGCGATAAAATGATGTTTATTTCAAGTTAATATCTCAATCCGTTCTTGAGATATCATCCTTTGAAAAAATGGTTAAAAATTTGATTAAAAAAATCGCATGGTTTATTTAAAAAAATCGCATCTCCCATAATTTTAGAATCGAAGAAATAATTTTTGGAGGGTTAAAACTAGATTAAATTTGCGATAAAATGATGTTTATTTCAAGTTAATATCTCAATCCGTTCTTGAGATATCATCATTTGAAAAAATGGTAAAAAATTTGATTAAAAAAATCGCATTTTTTATTTAAAAAAATCGCATCTCCCATAATTTTAGAATCGAAGAAATAATTTTTGGAGGGTTAAAACTAGATTAAATTTGCGATAAAATGATGTTTATTTCAAGTTAATATCTCAATCCGTTCTTGAGATATCATCATTTGAAAAAATGGTAAAAAATTTGATTAAAAAAATCGCATTTTTTATTTAAAAAAATCGCATCTCCCATAATTTTAGAATCGAAGAAATAATTTTTGGAGGGTTAAAACTAGATTAAATTTGCGATAAAATGATGTTTATTTCAAGTTAATATCTCAATCCGTTCTTGAGATATCATCCTTTGAAAAAATGGTTAAAAATTTGATTAAAAAAATCGCATGGTTTATTTAAAAAAATCGCATCTCCCATAATTTTAGAATCGAAGAAATAATTTTTGGAGGGTTAAAACTAGATTAAATTTGCGATAAAATGATGTTTATTTCAAGTTAATATCTCAATCCGTTCTTGAGATATCATCATTTGAAAAAATGGTAAAAAATTTGATTAAAAAAATCGCATTTTTTATTTAAAAAAATCGCATCTCCCATAATTTTAGAATCGAAGAAATAATTTTTGGAGGGTTAAAACTAGATTAAATTTGCGATAAAATGATGTTTATTTCAAGTTAATATCTCAATCCGTTCTTGAGATATTATCCTTTGAAAAAATGGTTAAAAATTTGATTAAAAAAATCGCATGATTGATTCTTAGAATCGGAAAGGATAATAAATGATTAAATTAGTAATCATTTTTTTATTTTGTTTACGAAATAGGTTACAAAAAAAGTTGATTTGAAACAATTTCGGTGAGCGATTAAAGTAGAAGTTAGTCTTTTTTGGCACGACAAGTTTTATTTTTGCCCGGGCGATAAGAATATAATTAAGAAATACAAATAAAGAGATATTAAGACCAGAATTACAATTAAACAAAAATATAAATAATAACATACCATAAACATTTAAAAAAATTATCTCTAAATAAAAATATTTACAAGTAACACATTCACTCAATTTTTTCGCTTTCTTCAGTTTTATTTCAATCATTTTAACCATATAAAATTATTAAAAATAACGATTTATTTGGAATTAATTAAAAAGAAAATAATTTGTTTGTCGTTACATAATTATTTACAATTATTGAAAGTTAATATGGCCAAATCCTTCCTCATCTCCTCCTTCTTCATCTTTATCAAAATCATAAAAAGGTTGATTTATTCTTTTACTCGATAATAAATTAAGGCACTTTCTTTCTCGTCCTTTCTAATTCGCTAAAGAGATTCGAATCCCGATATATCACTCCCCTAAAATTAAATTCTATTTAATTAGAGCCAAATTTATTATTTATTTATTATTATTACCCCCCCTGGTTTATACAGATGGGTGTGAGGTAATAAAAACGTCGATCCCAAATCTCGCTCAGCCATTGTATTTGCCTCCTGAAAAATTAAAAATGAATACGAACATTTCGATCAAAAAGATGATTAAAAATCGTTTAATTCGATACCAAACTCGACCCGATTCGGTTAAAAAACAAAAAAGTTGGGTTAAAACGCGTCAAACGTCAAATTACTAATTCAATTGTTTTTTTTTTTTTGATAAAATTGACGATTTAAAAACGATTTGAGATAAATGCGTCGAGTTTGGAGTCGATTCGAATAATTTTTTGATTCCCCGCTTCATTTTCAGCTTAAAATGTTTCATTTTTAATTTTTTCCGATTAATTTTATGAATCAAAATTGATTAATTTTAACATTTTGATCAAAAAAATGATTAAAAATCGTTTAATTCGATACCAAACTCGTCCCGATTCGGTTAAAAAACAAAAAAGTTGGGTTAAAACGCGTCAAACGTCAAATTACTAATTCAATTGTTTTTTTTTTGATAAAATTGACGGATTAAAAAAGATTTAAGATAAATGCGTCGAGTTTGGAGTCGATTCGGAAAATTTTTTGATTCCCCGCTTCATTTTGAGCTTAAAATGTTTCATTTTTAATTTTTTCCGATTAATTTTATGAATCAAAATTGATTAATTTTAACATTTTGATCAAAAAAATGATTAAAAATCGTTTAATTCGATACCAAACTCGACCCAATTCGGTTAAAAAACAAAAAAGTTGGGTTAAAACGCGTCAAACGTCAAATTACTAATTCAATTGTTTTTTTTTTTTTTGATAAAATTGACGATTTAAAAACGATTTAAGATAAATGCGTCGAGTTTGGAGTCGATTCGAATAATTTTTTGATTCCCCGCTTTATTTTCAGCTTAAAATGTTTCATTTTTAATTTTTTCCGATTAATTTTATGAATCAAAATTGATTAATTTTAACATTTTGATCAAAAAAATGATTAAAAATCGTTTAATTCGATACCAAACTCGACCCGATTCGGTTAAAAAACAAAAAAGTTGGGTTAAAACGCGTCAAACGTCAAATTACTAATTCAATTGTTTTTTTTTTGATAAAATTGACGGATTAAAAAAGATTTAAGATAAATGCGTCGAGTTTGGAGTCGATTCGGAAAATTTTTTGATTCCCCGCTTCATTTTGAGCTTAAAATGTTTCATTTTTAATTTTTTCCGATTAATTTTATGAATCAAAATTAATTAATTTTAACATTTTGATCAAAAAAATGATTAAAAATCGTTTAATTCGATACCAAACTCGACCCAATTCGGTTAAAAAACAAAAAAGTTGGGTTAAAACGCGTCAAACGTCAAATTACTAATTCAATTGTTTTTTTTTTTTTTGATAAAATTGACGATTTAAAAACGATTTAAGATAAATGCGTCGAGTTTGGAGTCGATTCGAATAATTTTTTGATTCCCCGCTTCATTTTGAGCTTAAAATGTTTCATTTTTAATTTTTTCCGATTAATTTTATGAATCAAAATTGATTAATTTTAACATTTTGATCAAAAAGATGATTAAAAATCGTTTAATTCGATACCAAACTCGACCCGATTCGGTTAAAAAACAAAAAAGTTGGGTTAAAACGCGTCAAACGTCAAATTACTAATTCAATTGTTTTTTTTTTTTTTTTTTGATAAAATTGACGATTTAAAAACGATTTAAGATAAATGCGTCGAGTTTGGAGTCGATTCGAATAATTTTTTGATTCCTCGCTTCATTTTGAGCTTAAAATGTTTCATTTTTAATTTTTTCCGATTAATTTTATGAATCAAAATTGATTAATTTTAACATTTTGATCAAAAAGATGATTAAAAATCGTTTAACTCGATACCAAACTCGACCCGATTCGGTTAAAAAACAAAAAAGTTGGGTTAAAACGCGTCAAACGTCAAATTACTAATTCAATTGTTTTTTTTTTTTTGATAAAATTGACGATTTAAAAACGATTTGAGATAAATGCGTCGAGTTTGGAGTCGATTCGAATAATTTTTTGATTCCCCGCTTCATTTTCAGCTTAAAATGTTTCATTTTTAATTTTTTCCGATTAATTTTATGAATCAAAATTGATTAATTTTAACATTTTGATCAAAAAGATGATTAAAAATCGTTTAATTCGATACCAAACTCGTCCCGATTCGGTTAAAAAACAAAAAAGTTGGGTTAAAACGCGTCAAACGTCAAATTACTAATTCAATTGTTTTTTTTTTTTTGATAAAATTGACGATTTAAAAACGATTTGAGATAAATGCGTCGAGTTTGGAGTCGATTCGAATAATTTTTTGATTCCCCGCTTCATTTTCAGCTTAAAATGTTTCATTTTTAATTTTTTTTTAATTTATCTTACATCGTTTGGGTGTTGCGATGACGGTTTCGAGTCGTAATCATTCCGGAACGATTTCATTGGGGGTTGAATCGTCGTTTCGTCGTAAGATCTCGCCTCCGAAACGGTTCTAAAAATCGAATAAATCAATTAAATGGGTTAATTAAAGTGTTATTTATCGAAGATTACGTTATCCGCGTGTTCATCCAATTCGACATAGTTTCGTCGATATCATCATCGTCGTCGTAATTATCCCTTAATGTGTTAAATTGCGACCTCGTCCCGGTTGTATTCGACAATAAATCGGCGCTAATTTTTTGGATTAGTGTCGCGTTCTCGCTCCGATCCGCCTCGGTTCCGCAAGTTGTGCCAATCGTGCCTAAAGTTCCCATATTATTAACGACGGTGGCCGAAACTTCAAATCCGGCCGAAATTAACGCCCCCGATGACGGTTTTCGAATTTGTTTCTCTTCTATGTAGGATTCGCTAAATTTGCGCTGATTAATTTGGGTCGCGTTTTTATCGGGGGAAGGCCCCGCGTCTAAATAACTCAATAATTTCGCCTCATTACTAATCGATGATTTCCTTTTCTTATTATTATGATTATTATTATTATTTGAAGCAGCTTGATTCGGGTGATATTTCGCCCTGGGGATCATTACGGTTAAAGAGCGATCCTTTTGGTCGCTTTGAGCGTTGTCTTCTTGAGTCAATTTCGGTTTTTTTAGCGCCCCTTTTAATTTTTGATTCTTATTTTGACTCAAGACCTTCTTTGGAACGTACGGCAAAGTGTTATTGTCCGATTGTCCACTCTCCGAGCTCGTATCCTGGATCATAGCCCGCCTATCTAAGGTGTTTGTGCGATTTTGTTGCACCCTTTGCGGCAAAAAGCTCATCCCCGTCGCGATGTGATTCTTTTTTGGGTTCCGCTTACAACAAGTTAAGATGACGCAAATAAAAAGGAGCGTCAATAAAATCGCTCCGAGCGTCACCAAACCGATTAATAACACTTTCAAATTAACTTGGCACCGATCCCCCGCGTACCATTGGAAACACTCGCAAATGATTCGATCATCCCCTCGATCATAACACGTCCCGTGATAACTGCACCGATCGCACCCGATTATCTCAGCGGAACAAATCCGTCCCGGATATTGAATATTCTCGGATAAATCCGAATAACCCTCTTTGCAACTACAGGTGTACGTCCCCTTTAAATTAAAGCAATGCGCGTAATCGGAACAGTCGTGATACAACTTATTCGAGCATTCGTTAAAATCTTCCGCTTTAAGCTGCTCTAAATAATCTTTGGAGGCGTACAATTCGGTCCCCCCCAAACTGTAATTATTACTTCTTAAATATCGCTTGAAAGTTTCTTTTAACCGCGTCTCTTCCGCGTTATCTGAAAGCTATGGGAAAAAGAAAAAATTATTTGTGATAAAATAATCACCTATGACTCACCTGTAAATTGAAATTGTTGGTCAAAACGCCGTTTGAGTCGCTTCCGAAACCGTTTATGCTAACGCCGTGGTAAATATCGCGCAAATCCGATTGCATGACCATTCTGTGGAGACCTTCTTGGGTGATCGATGATAATCTGAGGTAATCGGTGCTGTTATGATTCGATAAAGTTCCTTTATAGAATAATTTGTCCTTTAAATAACGATCTAATCCGATGTTTAAGGTGTACGTATATGTAGCTGTTGTAAAAAAAAAATTTTATTCTACTTAATCAAGCTTAAAAAATCGTTTAATTTGATACCAAACTCGACTATTTTCGCTGTTATAATAAAAAAGTTATGTGACATTGACAGATGTGAAATACACCATTTTGAATTTTAACAATTGCACTTAATTAAGCTTAAAGAATCGTTTAATTTGATACCAAACTCGACTATTTTCGCTGTTATAATAAAAAAGTTATGTGACATTGACAGATGTCAAATCCGCCATCTTGAATTTTAATAATTCCATCTAATTAAGCTTAAAAAATCGTTTAATTTGATACCAAACTCGACTATTTTCGCTGTTATAATAAAAAAGTTATGTGACATTGACAGATGTCAAATCCGCCATCTTGAATTTTAATAATTCCATCTAATTAAGCTTAAAAAATCGTTTAATTTGATACCAAACTCGACTATTTTCGCTGTTATAATAAAAAAGTTATGTGACGTTGACAGATGTCAAATACACCATTTTGAATTTTAACAATTGCACTTAATTAAGCTTAAAGAATCGTTTAATTTGATACCAAACTCGACTATTTTCGCTGTTATAATAAAAAAGTTATGTGACGTTGACAGATGTCAAATACACCATTTTGAATTTTAACAATTGCACTTAATTAAGCTTAAAGAATCGTTTAATTTGATACCAAACTCGACTATTTTCGCTGTTATAATAAAAAAGTTATGTGACATTGACAGATGTCAAATACACCATTTTGAATTTTAACAATTGCACTTAATTAAGCTTAAAGAATCGTTTAATTTGATACCAAACTCGACTATTTTCGCTGTTATAATAAAAAAGTTATGTGACGTTGACAGATGTCAAATCCGCCATCTTGAATTTTAATAATTCCATCTAATTAAGCTTAAAAAATCGTTTAATTTGATACCAAACTCGATTGGGGTATCTTTTATTATAAAATTGACGTTTAACATTGACAGATGTCAAATCCACCATTTTGAATGTTAATAATTGACACAAAATGAATACGCCATTTTGATTTAAATAAGTCAACTTCCTAAACCATCTTATTAACCCCCAAAAATTTGATTAATTTTATTACAATTGCATCATAGAGGGGTGGGATTTTCAATAAAAGTCAAAATTTGACGTTTAAGATTGACACATGTCAAACGCGCCATCTTGAATTTTAAGAATCCCATTTTATTGCGTTTAAAACTTCTTTAATTTGATATCAAAGAAGGTTGCGTTAAATAAAATCATAACTTAGAATTTAACGTTTCACATTGACAGATGTCAAAGACGCCATCTTTCGTTATGACAGATTTAAAAAATCAAAACAAAAAAAAAATAACAAAAATAACCCGAAACGTAACAAAATTGGTTCTCTTTTGTTTGAAGAAAAAATTAAAATATGACATTTGACATCGACAGGTGTCATTTTAACGGGCGCCATTTTGATTTAATGCGGACTTTGTTATAAAAAAAATCATTTAATTACTTCGTATCGAGTGTTAATTACATAAAAAAATAAAATCATTCGAGAAAAATAATATTTGACATTTGACAATGACAGCTGTCACATCGCCATTTTGAAAATGACGTTTAGCTTCGTTTTGATTAAAAAAAAAATACTCAAATTTATGTCATTTAGGATAATTAAGGGGTAATTGTATAAATTTCAAATTTATTTTTCGAATTTGACAGGTGTCAAAATTATTACGATTTGTGTTAAAAAGTCAAAATTAATTTTTATCCGGATATGGTGATTAGGTTGGTATCAAAATTTACGGTTAATTGAGTAATATAAGCCGAAATAAAAACGTTGCAAGTGACACCTGTCAAACGTCAAATGTCAAAATTATTGAATTAAAAAAAAGAATGATTTAACGTTATTTTAGATCGATTTAAAATTGAAAATTGCGTTATTTAAGTCCAAACTCGGCGAGATTATTTTAAAAATTGACCAAGATGTACGAAGAAATTAAATTAAAGATGACAGCTGTCAATGTCACTTGTGACGTTGATTTAATTAATTGGAAATATGGATTGTGGGGTATCAAATTAAAGGATTTTTTGTGCTTACTACGATTTTGATGTTTTTATGGCTTAAAAAAAAATGATTAGAAAAACAAAATGGCAGATTTATGCTTTTTTTTTTAATTAAAACTAAATTTAATTGAAACAATGACGAAAAGTACATTTACAAAATAAGAAATAAGTCCAAACTCGATGAGTTTATCTTAATAATTAAGAAAGATATCGAAAAAGTTAAATTAAAGATGACAGCTGTCAATGTCATTTATGACGTTTATTTAATTAACCGGAAATATGGGTTGTGGGGTATCAAATTGAAGGATTTTTTGGGCTTATTACGATTTTGATGTTTTTACAGCTTAAAAAATATGATTAGAAAATCAAAATGGCGGATTTACACTTTTCTTTCTTGATTAAAACTAAATTTAATTAGAACAATGACGAAAAGTACATTTAGAAAATAAGAAATAAGTCCAAACTCGATAAGTTTATTTTAAAAATTGACCAAAATGTACGAAGAAATTAAATTAAAGATGACAGCTGTCAATGTCATTTGTGACGTTGATTTAATTAACTGGAAATATGGGTTGTTGGGTATCAAATTAAAGGATTTTTTGTGTTTATTACGATTTTGATAATTTCACAAAAAAAATTGTTAATAAAAAAATCAAAATGGGGGATTTTTATTAATTTCTTTGATTTATTATTAATTTTTTTTCTAAAATATGTGTTGTGGGGTATCAAATTAAAGCATTTTTTGTGCTTATTACGATTTTGATAATTTCACAATAAAATAATTTAATTTTAATAATAAATTTTTTGAATACTTACGTTTACAAGGATGATCCGGGAACATTCTGGCGAAACCCGGTCGACAAACGCACCTCATTAACCCTTCGATTCTCTGACACAGCTCGTTTTTAGTCGCTTTACACTCCGGGTTACATTTATTATTATTTTGAGTCGTCTCAAACGTCGGTATCGAAATTCCCCCCAATAAAATCTTGTCGACATCGTTCGTTTCCAAAATTTCATCCCTCGAAATTCCTTCATCAACAACACTCCCTTTATTCTTATCATTGACAACAATCAAAATTGAATCGTTTTCTTCCGATTTTGATTCAACATAAATTTCGTTTTGATCATTTTCTTTTTCTCCTTTTTTAATATCGTGTATTATTAATTTTTCTTCATTATTATTTTGATCGTCGTAATTTTCTTTTTGATAAATATTCGTTATAACTTGAATTTTTTGAATACTCGTCGGTTTAATTTCCCCGTATTTAACCCCCGATGAATACAAAGTATTATGATGTGGTAATTGTATCGTTTTCGTGATCGTGTTAATAAACGAAGTATGTTTAAACAAAGTCATTAATTCGGTTATTGTATCGATTTTCGTAATCATCTCGGTTTTCGTAACTAGCATAGTCATCGTCGACGGGGGTCCCCCGGAAGTCTTAATAACCTTAGTTTCCGTAACAGTAACCGTTGAGGTTATGGTGTGCGTTATGTATTTCGTCGAAACTGGTTTTATTGAAACAATCTTATTAATTACCGTTTTTTGCGGGCGCCTTTTAATGCTAGGATTAAGATGATGATGATGGTGATAAGTTCCGTAATGCGTTATTTCGGGCATCGTTGTAGGGGACGAGTTTATAACCGATTTCGACGTTTTTATTAAACCATCTAAATTGGGGGTGTTTTCCTTCATTTCCGTACTTGATTCTTGATCCGTTATTAAAGTTTCTTGTGTTACTTCGGTTAACGACGGAATTGATCCGACGATTTCAATTTTAGTAGGCACAACATCGAAATCTTTTAACGTTGTCGAAATTTTTGGACTTGATGTACCAATACTAATTGGCGATACGTTTATTGATGTAGCTTCTTGTTGTTTTAATAAAGATATCGTCGATGTATTTAATGCGGATTTAATCGACTCAGTTTTCGTCGGTTTAATTAATATCGACTCAATCGTCGCTGGTTTAATTAACGAATCAATTTCATCATTAAATTTACTCTCGTTTAATTTAATTTTATTTAATTCATCCCCACCCAAATCGGATTTCGGGGTTGTAACATTCTCAGTCTCATTTTTAACATAAACAATTCCGTCATCTTCGACGCTCTCAAAACTCCATCCATCGACGGTTTTCTCAGTCCTAACCTCATCTTTTTTCGTCTCATTTTTAATTAAAATCACATTCGGCTGCCAATTATACACCAAATTAAACTGAGTTGGTTTTCTCGTTGTTATCAAATTTTGAGTGGTCGTTTTTAATTTATAAACAGGCCGATGGGTCGTTATCGGAGGCGGGGGGGTCAATCCAAAAACTTGTTCCGTTGTGATCGGGGGTGGAATCATCTCCTCGTGAGGTTTAGGCACTAAATTAAACTTTTCGGTGATTTCCTCCGGTTTAACCGTCGTTTCTAACTTGTATTCGACGTCGACGTTGGGGGGCTTCATTTCGGTGTTGATTTCTTTGATTGGAGGCGGCCTCATGATCTCCAAATCGTTATTATTCTTAATTTTAGTCAAATTTTTCGTGTTAAATCTAACATTATTAAACGGAATTTCGGTTTGTGTGCCCAAATTGTTAATTTCGATCGGGTTTATTTCCACCAACGGTTTGTAAGTTGAGATTTTTGGTAACGAACTGACGAAATTTGTGATTAAATTTGGCGTCGTTGTGCTTCTATAAAAAGGATCTTTTTGGCGATGCACCGATAAATTAGTCTTTATAAAAACATCCCCACTCCCCGGCTTAGTAAACAAACCATCCTCATTCACAACCTGATTAATTTGATTACTTTGTTGATTTTCCTTCCTCACAACCAACTTATTCACCCCAACACTTTCATTCAACACCTTAAAAGGTTGTATATTCGACTCTTGTATCACCTCCCCCTCTTCATTAACATCCCCGTTATGCGATTCACCCCGATTTAAATCGATCGCGTTAAAAACGTACGGATTTTGAGTTGGTTTTAACGGAATACTCATCGGGGTACCCGTTAATAACGAATTTTTCGTAAACCGTTTAAAAACGTCTTGATTAAACAAATTTTGGGCCGAAATCGAGGGGGGCGTCATAAAATTCGGCGGTCTCGGTCTTTGCCTTTGCTTAATTCTTAAAGGTCTCGGCCCTTTTAACACGATTTGGGGTCGATTTAAATTGTAATCAACCCAAGTGTTGGTGTTGGTGTTGTTCGGTTGTTTTTTAAGTTGTTTTAATAAATTTATTGCTTCCGGAGTTTTATACGATTGAATATTTTGTTTATAAACGTTCTCTTTTTCTTCTTTTAATTTATTTTTTTTATCTAAATCATAAATTTCATCATTTTGAGCATAACCCAAATTATTATTTGAGTGTTTGTGTTGATTTTGATTCAATTCCGGTTGCTTAGCAACGATTTGACCATCAAAATTGACATTTTGCTGATTCTTATTATTATTTGACTGTTTGTGTTGATTTCTATTCAATTCCGGTTGCTTAGCAACGATTTGACCACCAAAATTGACGTTTTGTTGATTCTTATTATTATTATTACCAAATTGGTTCTTATTATTCCCCTGATTCTTCATCCCCATCCCTTCATTTTGATATAAATCATAAATTTGATCATTTTGGGCATAACCCAAATTATTATTTGAGTTTTTGTGTTGATTTTGATTCAATTCCGGTTGCTTAGCAACGACTTGACCATCAAAATTGACGTTTTGTTGATTTTTATTATTATTATTACCAAATTGGTTCTTATTATTAACCTGATTCTTCATCCCCACCCCTTCATTTTGATATAAATCATAAATTTGATCATTTTGGGCATAACCCAAATTATTATTTGAGTGTTTGTGTTGATTTTGATTCAATTCCGGTTGCTTAGCAACGATTTGACCATCAAAATTGACGGTTTTCTTATTATTATTACTCAAAATTTCCTGATTCTTCATCCCCATCCCTTCATTTTGATATAAATCATAAATTTGATCATTTTGGGCATAACCCAAATTATTATTTGAGTGTTTGTGTTGATTTTGATTCAATTCCGGTTGCTTAGCAACGATTTGACCATCAAAATTGACGGTTTTCTTATTATTATTACTCAAAATTTCCTGATTCTTCATCCCCATCCCTTCATTTTGATATAAATCATAAATTTGATCACTTTGAACATAACCTAAATTATTATTTAGATGTTTATGTTGATTTTGATTCAATTCCGGTTGCTTACCAACGATTTGACCATCAAAGTTGACGTTTTTCTTATTATTATTACTCAAAATCTCCTGATTCTTCATCCCCACTCCTTCATTTTGATATAAATCATAAATTTGATCGTTTTGAACATAACCTAAATTATTATTTAGGTGTTTGTGTTGATTTTGATTCAATCCCGGTTGCTTAGCAACAATTTGACTGTCAAAATTGACATTTTGCTGATTCTTATTATAATTTGAGTGTTTGTATTGATTTCTATTCAATTCCGGTTGCTTAGCAACGATTTGACCATCAAAATTGACGTTTTTCTTATTATTATTACCACCCAAAAATTCCGGATTCTTCATCCCCATCCCTTCATTTCGATATAAGCCATAAATTTGATCATTTTGAGCAGAACCTAAATTATTATTTGAATGTTTGTGTTGATTTTGATTGAAATCCGGTTGCTTAGCAACCGCCTGACTGTCAAAATTGACGTTTTGTTGATTATTATTATTACCAAATTGATTTTTATCTCGATAATTTTGATTCTTGCGCTGATTTAAATGGAAAATGTTTTTATTAATTTGATTTTGAGCCAATTTTTGTTCGTGCTTGATAATATAACCGTCGAATTCGTTGTCTTTTTGGATCGATCCGAAAGAAATCGGGGGCGCGTTCATCTGAATGTTCTTATTGTTCAAATTACTATCGAAATAGATGTTATTAATAACTTCTCCACTTTTTGAGGGGTTAATTTCTTTATTTTTGTTGGTATGAATCGGATTCGGGTCGACTTTAATCACCCCGCTGACTTGCTTCTGATTATTACTTAATTTCGCGATCATCTTATTATTTTCCGAGCTTATTTTAGGCACACCATTATTAAACATTTCCGGTTCCACGTGCGGAGACGGGTCGTCGAAATATTGGCCGCTTTTATGCGGCTCGATTGATCCCCCGTAAATTAAAGCGGTCGTTCTGTTGTGGGGGATGTTAACTAACGCCGTTTGGGAGGGTTGGATATTCACCAATAAAGGTTGCCCGGTTGATCTCTCGATAACTTCCGGTAACCCCAAAATTTGGTGGTTAAAATCGATTTTTGATGGGTTAAGATTATAAACGATCGTTGAAGGTAATGATTCGTTTGGGATTAAGTCTTGGATTGGAGGTGGGGGGCCGAAATAATCGTTTTGATTCGGGACGTGAATTATCGGGTGAATCGGATTAATCGGGACTTTTTGGCTGTTTAAATTTAGCGGAGGGGGGTTCATCCCTTGGATTGGAATCGCCGGGATTCTTGGCCCGACCAATCCGGGTTTCCCAACGATCACGTCCGAATTAGTCGTTATAATCTCCCCCGGAGAAATGGGGATTCCCCCGTTAATTAAAGGCGATTCATTCGTAAATTTTTGATGGTACTCATTAATTTTAAAATTTGCTATATTTTGGCTTTCCGCCACCTCGATATCCGTAAAACCCCCCACTGGGATATAAATCGGAGGTTTAATTCCTTTAATAATCTCCTTCTTCATCATCACATTCTCGGCATTTTCGATCGAATCGTTTCTTTTGGTCGCTTTTTGAATCAAATCGGCCATAACGTTCAAAACGGGGGTTAATCGATTAATATTGATCGATCCCAACCCTAAGAGATCTTCATTTTTGGGGGGTTTTTTCATTTTTGTGGAACCATATCCCGGTCGGGTCGTTTCTTTAATGGTGTGCCTCTTCAAGTTTTTTGACGGCTTATTCGCGACGATTTCCGAATTTAAATTATTTTTTACCACACTCTTCGATGGGGCCAAAACGGGGGTTGGCTCGCTCGCCGCCAATTTAAAAGGATCATCATCCTCATCAACGAAAACGATCGTTGATCCAGTTATAACGTTCGGAATCGACGGCTTAATTTCTTCCAAAGTCGTCATCGTCGTTTTTAATATTTCCAAAGTCGACGTCGGCTTAATTATTTCTTTCGGAACGGCCGTAATCTCAACTTCCTCCCCGTTAATCGTAACGATTTTCGTCAATTTCTCGCTTTCAATCTCATTTTTGATCGAATTTAAATCCTTTTTATCCAACATCCCCGCATCGATCGTTTCAGTAACAACATTCTCAACAACCCTCGATCTCGACGTAATAATCTTCGTTTCCTCCCCCCGATTCTCCTCCAACAAAGTCGTGGTCGTCGTAAAAGTGGTCAAATAAGTCTTAGTCGCGATTATGTCGAATTTATGTTTTTTGCTCATCGAATTGCTCATCTTCGACGACGTTCTTTTCGGGTGTAAAAACAATTTTTCCGTTACAACATCGGTTGAGGTTAAAATATCAGTTTGAACGTGAGATTTCCCGTCTTGCAACATCGTGTTAAAATAAGTGTACGTTATAAGATAAGTTTTAACAACATCGGTCGTTACGATGTCTTCGTTTTTCGGGGGATCGTCCAAAGCTAAATAAGACGTCATCACGGACGTCGTCGCTTTCGGGGGGATCGATTCCGTAATAACAATTTGAGTTCGAATATCTCGATCTGAAATCGTTGAGAAATACGTGTTTGTTTCTTTTATCGGGGAAACGGAGTCTTGAGGTTGAAGCAGCGATAGATAATCGTCGGGAGCTGTTACTGTGTTGGTCACTGTGTGCTTTGATTCGATGATAACCGGCCGATTATTTTCGATTATCGTGTTTAAATAAGTGTAGGTCGTCGGGAAGATTCCCACCGATAAATTTGGGTGCTAAATCATTTTGATTCTTATTTTTATAAAAAAATATTGATTATTGTTTACCTGTGTTAAAGTAATTCCTACTGTTAGGGTCGGAGTGGGCACGATTTTTCCAGCGCTGTTTCTCTCTTCGGTTGCAATGTTTGAAACAACCTGTTGATGACTAGAAACGATCGTGGAACCATCTTCAACGTACGTTGTTAAATACGTGAATGTTGTTAAACATGTTTTTATTACAAATTGATTCGGATAAGTTGTCATTGGCATCACAGTCTAGAAATTGAGAAATATAATAAATATTATATATTTATTATTAAATTTGTTGGATTGGATTAGGGCCATCTTAAGAAAGGTACGACTAAACCTAAATGTTTTTCGTTAAAAATTATCCATTTTTTAAAATTTTGTTTCTAAGATGTCCAAATTGATCTAAGGAACACAACGAGTGCATACAATTTAAATTTGGCAGAAGCAAAAAAATGTTACATGATTCTAAAGTGATTTCCTAAGCTTAAAATTATCAATTTTTTTTAATTTTGTTTCTAAGATGTTCAAATTGATCCAAGGAACACAACGAGTGCATACAATTTAAATTTGGCAGAAGCAAAAAAATGTTACATGATTATAAAGTGATTTCCTAAGCTTAAAATTATCAATTTTTTAAAATTCTGTTTCTAAGATGTCCAAATTGATCTAAGGAACACAACGAGTTCATACAATTTAAATTTGGCAGAAGCAAAAAAATGTTACATGATTCTAAAGTGATTTCCTAAGCTTGAAATTATCATTTTTTTTTAAATTTTGTTTCTAAGATGTTCAAATTGATCCAAGGAACACAACGAGTGCACATAATTCAAATTTGACAGTGGCAAAGAAAAGTTACATGGTTTTAAAGTGATTTCCTTAACTAAAAATTATCAAATTTTTAAAATTTTGTTTCTCAGATGTCCAAATTGATCTAAGGAACACAACGAGTGCATATAATTTAAATTTGGCAGTGGCAAAGAAAAGTTACATGATTCTAAAGTGATTTCCTAAGCTTAAAATTATCAATTTTGTAAAATTTTGTTTCTCAGATGTCCAAATTGATCTAAGGAACACAACGAGTGTATACAATTTAAATTTGGCAGAAGCAAAAAAATGTTACATGATTATAAAGTGATTTCCTCAGCTAAAAATTATCATTTTTTAAAAATTTTGTGTCTAAGATGTCCAAGTTGATCTAAGGAACACAGCGAATGCATATAATTTATATTTGGCAGTAACAAAAAGAAGTTACATGGTTTTAAAGTGATTTCCTAAGCTTAAAATTATCATTTTTTTAAAATTTTGTTTCTCAGATGTTCAAATTGATCTAAGGAACACAACGAGTGCATACAATTTAAATTTGGCAGAAGTAAAAAAATGTTACATGATTCTAAAGTGATTTCCTAAGCTTAAAATTATCAATTTTTTAAAATTTTGTTTCTAAGATGTTCAAATTGATCCAAGGAACACAACGAGTGCACATATTTCAAATTTGGCAGTGGCAAAGAAAAGTTACATGGTTTTAAAGTGATTTCCTTAACTAAAAATTATCAATTTTCTAAAATTTTGTTTCTCAGATGTCCAAATTGATCTAAGGAACACAGCGAGTTCATACAATTTAAATTTGGCAGAAGCAAAAAAATGTTACCTGATTCTAAAGTGATTTCCTAAGCTTAAAATTATCATTTTTTTAAAATTTTGTTTCTCAGATGTTCAAATTGATCTAAGGAACACAACGAGTGTATACAATTTAAATTTGGCAGAAGCAAAAAAATGTTACCTGATTCTAAAGTGATTTCCTAAGCTTAAAATTATCATTTTTTTAAAATTTTGTTTCTAAGATGTTCAAATTGATCTAAGGAACACAACGGGTTCATACAATTTAAATTTGGCAGAAGCAAAAAAATGTTACCTGATTCTAAAGTGATTTCCTAAGCTTAAAATTATCATTTTTTTAAAATTTTGTTTCTCAGATGTCCAAATTGATCTAAGGAACACAGCGAGTTCATACAATTTAAATTTGGCAGAAGCAAAAAAATGTTACCTGATTCTAAAGTGATTTCCTAAGCTTAAAATTATCATTTTTTTAAAATTTTGTTTCTCAGATGTTCAAATTGATCTAAGGAACACAACGAGTGTATACAATTTAAATTTGGCAGAAGCAAAAAAATGTTACCTGATTCTAAAGTGATTTCCTAAGCTTAAAATTATCATTTTTTTAAAATTTTGTTTCTCAGATGTCCAAATTGATCTAAGGAACACAGCGAGTTCATACAATTTAAATTTGGCAGAAGCAAAAAAATGTTACCTGATTCTAAAGTGATTTCCTAAGCTTAAAATTATCATTTTTTTAAAATTTTGTTTCTAAGATGTTCAAATTGATCTAAGGAACACAACGGGTTCATACAATTTAAATTTGGCAGAAGCAAAAAAATGTTACCTGATTCTAAAGTGATTTCCTAAGCTTAAAATTATCATTTTTTTAAAATTTTGTTTCTCAGATGTCCAAATTGATCTAAGGAACACAGCGAGTTCATACAATTTAAATTTGGCAGAAGCAAAAAAATGTTACCTGATTCTAAAGTGATTTCCTAAGCTTAAAATTATCATTTTTTTAAAATTTTGTTTCTCAGATGTCCAAATTGATCTAAGGAACACAGCGAGTTCATACAATTTAAATTTGGCAGAAGCAAAAAAATGTTACCTGATTCTAAAGTGATTTCCTAAGCTTAAAATTATCATTTTTTTAAAATTTTGTTTCTCAGATGTCCAAATTGATCTAAGGAACACAGCGAGTTCATACAATTTAAATTTGGCAGAAGCAAAAAAATGTTACCTGATTCTAAAGTGATTTCCTAAGCTTAAAATTATCATTTTTTTAAAATTTTGTTTCTCAGATGTTCAAATTGATCTAAGGAACACAACGAGTGTATACAATTTAAATTTGGCAGAAGCAAAAAAATGTTACCTGATTCTAAAGTGATTTCCTAAGCTTAAAATTATCATTTTTTTAAAATTTTGTTTCTCAGATGTCCAAATTGATCTAAGGAACACAGCGAGTTCATACAATTTAAATTTGGCAGAAGCAAAAAAATGTTACCTGATTCTAAAGTGATTTCCTAAGCTTAAAATTATCATTTTTTTAAAATTTTGTTTCTCAGATGTCCAAATTGATCTAAGGAACACAGCGAGTTCATACAATTTAAATTTGGCAGAAGCAAAAAAATGTTACCTGATTCTAAAGTGATTTCCTAAGCTTAAAATTATCATTTTTTTTTAATTTTGTTTCTCAGATGTCCAAATTGATCTAAGGAACACAGCGAGTTCATACAATTTAAATTTGGCAGAAGCAAAAAAATGTTACCTGATTCTAAAGTGATTTCCTAAGCTTAAAATTATCATTTTTTTAAAATTTTGTTTCTCAGATGTCCAAATTGATCTAAGGAACACAACGGGTTCATACAATTTAAATTTGGCAGAAGCAAAAAAATGTTACATGATTCTAAAGTGATTTCCTAAGCTTAAAATTATCATTTTTTTTAAATTTTGCTTCTAAGATGTTCAAATTGATCTAAGGAACACAACGAGTGCATATAATTAAAATTTGGCAGTGGCAAGGAAAAGTTACATGGTTTTAAAGTGATTTCCTTAACTAAAAATTATCAATTTTTTAAAATTTTGTTTCTCAGATGTCCAAATTGATCTAAGGAACACAACGAGTTCATACAATTTAAATTTGGCAGAAGCAAAAAAATGTTACCTGATTCTAAAGTGATTTCCTAAGCTTAAAATTATCATTTTTTTAAAATTTTGTTTCTCAGATGTCCAAATTGATCTAAGGAACACAACGAGTTCATACAATTTAAATTTGGCAGAAGCAAAAAAATGTTACCTGATTCTAAAGTGATTTCCTAAGCTTAAAATTATCATTTTTTTAAAATTTTGTTTCTAAGATGTTCAAATTGATCTAAGGAACACAACGAGTGCATATAATTAAAATTTGGCAGTGGCAAGGAAAAGTTACATGGTTTTAAAGTGATTTCCTTAACTAAAAATTATCAATTTTTTAAAATTTTGTTTCTCAGATGTCCAAATTGATCTAAGGAACACAACGGGTTCATACAATTTAAATTTGGCAGAAGCAAAAAAATGTTACCTGATTCTAAAGTGATTTCCTAAGCTTAAAATTATCATTTTTTTAAAATTTTGTTTCTAAGATGTTCAAATTGATCTAAGGAACACAACGAGTGCATATAATTAAAATTTGGCAGTGGCAAGGAAAAGTTACATGGTTTTAAAGTGATTTCCTTAACTAAAAATTATCAATTTTTTAAAATTTTGTTTCTCAGATGTCCAAATTGATCTAAGGAACACAACGGGTTCATACAATTTAAATTTGGCAGAAGCAAAAAAATGTTACCTGATTCTAAAGTGATTTCCTAAGCTTAAAATTATCATTTTTTTAAAATTTTGTTTCTCAGATGTCCAAATTGATCTAAGGAACACAGCGAGTTCATACAATTTAAATTTGGCAGAAGCAAAAAAATGTTACCTGATTCTAAAGTGATTTCCTAAGCTTAAAATTATCATTTTTTTTTAATTTTGTTTCTCAGATGTCCAAATTGATCTAAGGAACACAGCGAGTTCATACAATTTAAATTTGGCAGAAGCAAAAAAATGTTACCTGATTCTAAAGTGATTTCCTAAGCTTAAAATTATCATTTTTTTAAAATTTTGTTTCTCAGATGTCCAAATTGATCTAAGGAACACAACGGGTTCATACAATTTAAATTTGGCAGAAGCAAAAAAATGTTACATGATTCTAAAGTGATTTCCTAAGCTTAAAATTATCATTTTTTTTAAATTTTGCTTCTAAGATGTTCAAATTGATCTAAGGAACACAACGAGTGCATATAATTAAAATTTGGCAGTGGCAAGGAAAAGTTACATGGTTTTAAAGTGATTTCCTTAACTAAAAATTATCAATTTTTTAAAATTTTGTTTCTCAGATGTCCAAATTGATCTAAGGAACACAACGAGTTCATACAATTTAAATTTGGCAGAAGCAAAAAAATGTTACCTGATTCTAAAGTGATTTCCTAAGCTTAAAATTATCATTTTTTTAAAATTTTGTTTCTCAGATGTCCAAATTGATCTAAGGAACACAACGAGTTCATACAATTTAAATTTGGCAGAAGCAAAAAAATGTTACCTGATTCTAAAGTGATTTCCTAAGCTTAAAATTATCATTTTTTTAAAATTTTGTTTCTAAGATGTTCAAATTGATCTAAGGAACACAACGAGTGCATATAATTAAAATTTGGCAGTGGCAAGGAAAAGTTACATGGTTTTAAAGTGATTTCCTTAACTAAAAATTATCAATTTTTTAAAATTTTGTTTCTCAGATGTCCAAATTGATCTAAGGAACACAACGGGTTCATACAATTTAAATTTGGCAGAAGCAAAAAAATGTTACCTGATTCTAAAGTGATTTCCTAAGCTTAAAATTATCATTTTTTTAAAATTTTGTTTCTAAGATGTTCAAATTGATCTAAGGAACACAACGAGTGCATATAATTAAAATTTGGCAGTGGCAAGGAAAAGTTACATGGTTTTAAAGTGATTTCCTTAACTAAAAATTATCAATTTTTTAAAATTTTGTTTCTCAGATGTCCAAATTGATCTAAGGAACACAACGGGTTCATACAATTTAAATTTGGCAGAAGCAAAAAAATGTTACCTGATTCTAAAGTGATTTCCTAAGCTTAAAATTATCATTTTTTTAAAATTTTGTTTCTAAGATGTTCAAATTGATCTAAGGAACACAACGAGTGCATATAATTAAAATTTGGCAGTGGCAAGGAAAAGTTACATGGTTTTAAAGTGATTTCCTTAACTAAAAATTATCAATTTTTTAAAATTTTGTTTCTCAGATGTCCAAATTGATCTAAGGAACACAACGGGTTCATACAATTTAAATTTGGCAGAAGCAAAAAAATGTTACCTGATTCTAAAGTGATTTCCTAAGCTTAAAATTATCATTTTTTTAAAATTTTGTTTCTAAGATGTTCAAATTGATCTAAGGAACACAACGAGTGCATATAATTAAAATTTGGCAGTGGCAAGGAAAAGTTACATGGTTTTAAAGTGATTTCCTTAACTAAAAATTATCAATTTTTTAAAATTTTGTTTCTCAGATGTCCAAATTGATCTAAGGAACACAACGGGTTCATACAATTTAAATTTGGCAGAAGCAAAAAAATGTTACCTGATTCTAAAGTGATTTCCTAAGCTTAAAATTATCATTTTTTTAAAATTTTGTTTCTAAGATGTTCAAATTGATCTAAGGAACACAACGAGTGCATATAATTAAAATTTGGCAGTGGCAAGGAAAAGTTACATGGTTTTAAAGTGATTTCCTTAACTAAAAATTATCAATTTTTTAAAATTTTGTTTCTCAGATGTCCAAATTGATCTAAGGAACACAACGGGTTCATACAATTTAAATTTGGCAGAAGCAAAAAAATGTTACCTGATTCTAAAGTGATTTCCTAAGCTTAAAATTATCATTTTTTTAAAATTTTGTTTCTCAGATGTTCAAATTGATCTAAGGAACACAACGAGTGCACATAATTCAAATTTGGCAGTGGCAAAGAAAAGTTACATGGTTTTAAAGTGATTTCCTTAACTAAAAATTATCAAATTTTTAAAATTTTGTTTCTCAGATGTCCAAATTGATCTAAGGAACACAACGAGTGCATACAATTTAAATTTGGCAGAAGCAAAAAAATGTTACCTGATTCTAAAGTGATTTCCTAAGCTTAAAATTATCATTTTTTTAAAATTTTGTTTCTAAGATGTTCAAATTGATCTAAGGAACACAACGAGTGCACATAATTCAAATTTGGCAGTGGCAAAGAAAAGTTACATGGTTTTAAAGTGATTTCCTTAACTAAAAATTATCAATTTTTTAAAATTTTGTTTCTCAGATGTCCAAATTGATCTAAGGAACACAACGGGTTCATACAATTTAAATTTGGCAGAAGCAAAAAAATGTTACATGATTCTAAAGTGATTTCCTAAGCTTAAAATTATCAATTTTGTAAAATTTTGTTTCTCAGATGTCCAAATTGATCTAAGGAACACAACGAGTGCATACAATTTAAATTTGGCAGAAGCAAAAAAATGTTACATGATTATAAAGTGATTTCCTCAGCTAAAAATTATCATTTTTTAAAAATTTTGTGTCTAAGATGTCCAAGTTGATCTAAGGAACACAGCGAATGCATATAATTTATATTTGGCAGTAACAAAAAGAAGTTACATGGTTTTAAAGTGATTTCCTAAGCTTAAAATTATCAATTTTTTAAAATTTTGTTTCTCAGATGTTCAAATTGATCTAAGGAACACAACGAGTTCATACAATTTAAATTTGGCAGAAGCAAAAAAATGTTACATGATTCTAAAGTGATTTCCTAAGCTTAAAATTATCAATTTTTTTAAATTTTGTTTCTAAGATGTTCAAATTGATCCAAGGAACACAACGAGTGCACATAATTCAAATTTGGCAGTGGCAAAGAAAAGTTACATGGTTTTAAAGTGATTTCCTTAACTAAAAATTATCAATTTTTTAAAATTTTGTTTCTCAGATGTCCAAATTGATCTAAGGAACACAACGAGTTCATACAATTTAAATTTGGCAGAAGCAAAAAAATGTTACATGATTATAAAGTGATTTCCTCAGCTAAAAATTATCAATTTTTTCTATTTTGTTTCTATAATTTAACAAAGTAAAAACAAATTAATAACTTACTTCTGATGGTTGTATCATCATCTGTTCGGTTAAAATGCTGCCTTTCAAAGTAACCGGTTTAAAAATCGACGATGTGCTTACATCCGGTTCCCCCGGAAGGGTGCTTTTGTCGCCCGCAACGATCACTTCAACCCCATTCGACATCACTCGAGTGGCCAGATTGTATCTTGCTTCATCTAAACCTCTAACTTCTAAACAAAAACAACCAAAATATTAATAAATAAATAAATTAATTAATTAATTAATGGATACGTTATTTGTCTCATTTCCAATTAAAAAATTATATACAAGAAAAATTTAATTTTACAAAAAAAAATAATTTTTTACAAACTTAATTTACAAAAAATTTTTTTTAGGGAAGGATTCTTTTTTTTATTTTTTTTTTTTTTCAGTAACTCACCTTCTCCAACAATTGCAGAAGTGGTACTAATTTTGGTTGTGGTTGTGGTGATATTTTCAAGAAGAAGGGTGGTTGTGTCAGTGTTATTAGGTGAATTGTCCAAGTCTAATAAAGTCAACGTCGTGTATCTAAGCACGGGCTCGGTTAAAATAACGGTTTTCGTTTGCGGAAACACTTCGTGCGAAGACGTCACAATTTGCTCGTCTCCGTTCACCCGAGTCACCACCAAAGTGTACGTTTTATTTTTCATTTCAATCGAGGTTTTCGTCTCGTACTCGGTTGCAGTTAAAGTGGTCGTCTTTAATAATAAGTTTGAGTCGAACGATTCCGATAATTCCGGGAATAAACCCTCGAAAATCGGCGATTCAAGCACTGCGTTTGAGGTCGCATTAAAATCATCGAGATTTTCGTAAATATTTTCTTCATAATCGTTGAATATGTTTAAACGAGTTGGGTCATCTTGATTTTGATAATCTTCATTTTCGTTATTATCATCATCATCATCATCGTCGTCGTCGTCGTCATCATCTTCTTGATTATATTCATCTTCGTTCTTTTCCTCTTCATAATCATCTTCGTCGATATCATCATTTTCGTTTATTTCGTCTTGATTTGGTTCTTCCTCATCGTCGTTATTTGATTCTAAATAATCATCGTCGAATTCATTTTCATCGCTTTCATCAAACTCCTCTTTCGAAACTTCCTGAATTAAATTAAAATGCTCTTCTTGTGGTAATATTTTCGTTTCTTCCACGATTTTTTCCGTCACCGACGATGATGTGATGGTACTTTTTGGTAATAACCTCTTTTTTGTAATAACAACTTTCCTCCGCGTTTTAGCGGAGTTAAGAGGGCGCCTCCTTTTCTTGATTTTAATAACTTTTCTTCTTCGTTTCGGCCGATTCGGGTCCCTTTTCCGAATCCCAACCAATTTTTTTACAACTCTTCGTCTTTTTAGATTATTTAAATCTATATTATTATTATTATTATTATTATTATTAATATAATTAGTATTATTTACATCGCGATTAATCCTAATATTAACATCAAATTTGTTATGGTTACTTTGTCGGGTACCCCCAGGTGTGTGGTGACCTCTTCTCGGAGGGGCTTCGTCAAAGTAGAGGTCTAAAAGTCTAAAAAAGACTCCTTTTGATTTTGGTATTTCTTGCTTTTCGTCGGTTTCAACAAAGAGACGTGCTTGTTAACGTCCCCTAAGATGCTTTCCAACGTTTGGGTGGGTTTTGAGTTAATCTCGGATTGATGGGGGAGATTTTCTTGGGTAGTCGACGACACGATTAACTCATTAAATTTCAATAAATGCGTCGGTTTCACCTCCCTCTTCCTCCTACTACTTTCCTCCCCAACCACGTAAGTCGACAAAACCGTAGTAAACTCCCCAGGTTGTCGCCCCGAAACATACAAAGTCACCACGCTCGTTTCTTTTTCCGGAGGACTCGGGGTCGTCACCTTCTCCTTTTTCGATTTTCTTTTGCGCGTTTTGTGCTCAACCTCTTTATTCTCATTGATCTCGTCGTGCTGATCCTCCACGTCGTTTACGACATTACTACTTAAAATCGCTTGTTGCTGTTGGACCTGATCTAAATTAAAAACCCCCGCGGGATTTTGCAAAATCGGGATTTGTTGTTGTTGCTGTTGCTGTTGTTGTTGCAACAAAAGCGGCACCAACAAACTATTTAATTGATTGGGAGCTTGAAACGCGGGGATCGTCGGGGTTACAACGACCGTGTCCGTTAAAAATTCGGTCGCCGTAATCACTTCCGTATTGCTATCAACGATCGTCGTCAAAATCTCCTTCCCCCGAAACGTCAAAGGAATAACGGTAGATGTCGCTTTCGTCACCGTCGTCACATAACTCGTTGTGCGAGTTTTAAACTCCGTCGTTGGAGTTTGCGGGATCCCGGGGTGTGGCTGCTGTTGGAACGCCCCCAACAACGGGTTTTGTTGGGGGAACCCCACATTCCCCAACAACAATTGCGACAATAAGATGTTGGCTAAAGGCGCTTGGGCCGCCAAAGCCGGTTGGATCGTGTTCACAACCTCCTCAACCCCATAAACCGTACTGGGAACGACGTGCGAATACGACGTCTTCCTCCCCCGGATATAAGTGGGGGTAAAAATGACGCTGGTCGTTGGGGTCTCGTTTAAAACGAATTGCGTCACTTGGGTCGCCCCGTTATTATTAACGGCGCTATTTTCCGACAACAAAACCGTGACGTCTTTCCCAAAATTATTAACACTCGTCGTGTATTCGTCCGGGCCGAGGATTTGGGTGCTAAATTTCGCGGTTACAATATTTTTGTATTCCGTTATTTTCCCGTTAACGACCGGTATCGAGACTTCCGTCGGGATTTGATGCGTCACCGTGATCGTCCCATCAAAACTCGGAATAACAAAGTTTGTGTCGATTTGTTCTTGGTTTATTGGACGACGAGATTTATTCCTATTATTATTATTATTATTATTATCAACAACCCTCCTTCTATTATTATTATTATTATTATTAGAGGATGATTTACGACCATCTTGATTGGAGGTGCCTCTTAATTTCGACGAACTCCTCGAATTTATCGTTGGTTTTCGTAGAGTCGTGGTGGGGCGCTTAAAATTCGAATTCCTCCCATTATTATTATTATTATTATTATTTTCTCTAATTGTAAATTGAGTCCTTCCTTGATTCGAAGCTTTCGTTGGGGTGATTCTTTTTTGGGTGTCTTTTCTTCTTTGGGAGAATCGATTTTTTCGATTATTAATCGATTCGGTCGTAACCTCTTCTTCTTTAACTTTCGGTGTAACTTTCGGTGTAACTTTCGGTGTAACTTTCGGCGTAGTCGTCCTGGTTAAAGGCCGCCGAAACCTCGAATGCTGAACTTGCCTTTTTACCCTCTTCCTCACAAACGGCTTAATCAAAACTTTTTGCTTCAAATTTTTGTCAATTCTCGCATTCGATCTCCCAATTCGCGTATTTTGGAGCGATTCCGCGGGGAGTTCTATATCATCTTGGTACTCCTCTTCGTTTTCGCCCACCATATCCTCATCGTCTTCGACGTACTCGTCTTCTTCGTCTTGAGGTGGGGGTGTCGTCGTCGTAAAAAGATTTCGTCGCGGGAATAACGCGTTAACGGGTCTTGGACGATTTTGAAGCGGGCGCGTCGTTAATTTCGGTTTTAAAGTGGTCGTTTTGACATTTTTTTTCGGTTTTAACGTTCGCGCGTTTTGATTCGGGCGCCTAAATCGATTTAAAAGGGGGTTTCTTCTACCTTCCGTAGTAGTCGATACATCCTCATTAAAATCGTCCGTAAATCCCGTCGGGTTCTCCGTAACATCGGTTGTTATGTCGTTTTCTTCGTCGGACGGAGTGACGGTGTTGAATCGGTTAAAATTGATCGGCGTGGGGCGGATTCGCGCCCTGCTTAAATTGAAAAGGGAGGATGGTCTAATTGAGGAGGATCTAAAGTTCCCGCCCCGCCTCGAACTCAGATTCGACGGTAACGTTGAAGTGGGGAGGAGCCTCGAAGAGCTCCGCCTAAATCCGGAGGATGATGATGGCTTTGGCCGGGAAAATCGGCGCGTCCCCGAAGCCGTCGGGAGGATCAACGAATTCGAGGAACTTTTTCTCCCCCCGAATCGCTGCTTCGACGCTGGGACGACCGTCACAGTTGGGGTTGTTATATCACTCCTCGTAATGGTCGTTGCACCTTTTCGTTTCGAATTTGGCGCGAATCCCGGGCGGGACGCCCTCGAACTAAACGGCCTAATCGCCGGGGTATAATTATTTTTCCTAATCGGGAATTTTTTCGTTTCTTTTAAGTCTTTTAAATCGTCATCGTTTAAATCTCCTTCAGTCGTCGGCTCATCATCGTTTTTCGTCGACTCGGACCCCTCTAAAACAACGGGGGAGGGGGTCAAAACGAGCTTCGTCGCTAAACTCTCTAAAGTCGTTGTTGGGGAAATTGTTTCCGTCGGGGTAACTTTTCCGATCAAAAAGCTCGACGTGCTTTCGATTACTTGGGCGTAACTCCCATTTATGATCGTCCCCAAAACGTTGGAATGGTACAAAGTGGTCGTTTCGTTTTGCACAATCGCCCCTTCGATGAATCGAACCAACCCGGTTCTTCTCGCCGGCAAATCTGTCGGTAATAACACCTTCTTTTCTTCGTCCACTTTTAAAAAACTCGTACTATCGATTATTTGGGCGTAACTATCGTCGATGTAAGTCCCCAAAGCTTGGGTCGTATAAAACAACGTACTCACCCCATCAGCATCAACAATCTTCCCTTTATTTATACTCAAAATCCCCGTTGGTTTCAAATTCGTCGGACTAATTATATTCGGGATAATCGAAGAGGTGCTTTCTTCGACTTGGATGTATCTCCCATTAATTATAGTCCCATAAACATCGGTCGAATAAATCGTTGAAACCCCCGAGTTCTCCTCAACTCGCGTTAACGTCGACAACAACCCAATTTTCTCGTCCTTTTTAATCTCATCAATCTGATTTTGCGTTCCCCCCAAATTAATCGCCCGCCCTTGCTTTAAATCTACGGATTTCGTGACGATTTTAGATTGGGTCACCAAACTGCTCAAAACCGTCGATTTATCGTCAATGTAAGAAGTCGTGAAATAAGTAAACGTGGAATAAATCGTCTCTAAAATCGGGGTTGGAGTAATCGAAGAAATCGTTGGGGTATCAACGTTAGTGATGGTTTTCTCGCTGCTATTAATAATCGTGGTATTCTTTTTAACGCTCGTAGTCCAATACGTAAACGTGGTGAAGTAAGTTATTGGTTGATTTAATTCGGGTTTCAAAGTTTGGGGGGAATTCAAAGTTTCCGTTACGATGTTGGTAATCGTTTTCAAGCTGCTATTCACGTCGCTAGATGTCGTCCCGTGGTACGTCGTCGTAAAATAAGTAAAAGTCGTATAACTCGTCTGCAATAAAAGCGTCGGCGATGGGACCACTTCCGACTCGTTATTCGACTCTGAAAAAACTTGATCCTCCAGAACGTTCCTTTTATCAAAATTCTCCAAAACTTTTCGCTCCCCCTTCGAAGTCGTACTTTCAACGTTCGTAACCATATTCGTTATTATCTCGTAATCGGACAAATTCACATCCGAATTTGATCCCTCCGACCCCTCCAACACCACATTCCGATTTAACGTAACATACTTATCTTGCGTTTTACTCGGCAAAATCGCATTTTCCTCATCATTTTCAACCCGACTCGTCGTCGTATTAAACTTATCGTAATTAATTTTCTCGTCGTTTTGAATCAACCCCTCCAAAATATCGGTTGGACTGATTTTCGGGCTCCCATAATCCGTGTAAATCGAAGATCTCACTTCCGTTCGGCTCAAAACCCTCGAATCATCCTCCCCATCGAAAATGGTCGAAAAATAGGTGTAAGTGGTGAAATAAGTTTTAACTTTAAACGGGGTCAATGTTAAAGTCGGGGTTGCTTCGATTTTTTCGTCCTCGTTTTCTTCGTCTTCGTCGTTTTCGGTTTCTTCTTTTAAGTCGAAATCGTCGAAATCGACTTTGTGCGTTTCTAAATCGTCGTGGGGTTGGGATGGTTGTATCTCTTTTCCGGGGAATAACGTCGATGTTATCATGTTGGTTTGGATCGTTTTTGATGTGGAAACGGTTGAGGTGTTCCCGTAATAATACGTGGTTAAATAATTAAAAGTTGTGTACAAAGTTTTTACTAACAACTCAATTTCTTCCCCGCTTTCCGTCGTTGCGTCTTCGTTATTCGTTGTTTCCGTCGTTTCTTCGAACATTTCCGTTGTTATCTCTTCGGGGGTTGTCGAAATTAATACATTTTCAGTCGTAACATCATTTTCTTCGTTTTGACTCGCTACAATTTCGTTTTGACTCGTTACAATTTCATTTTGACTCGTTACAATTTCATTTTGATTCGTTACAATTTCATTTTGATTCGTTACAATTTCATTTTGACTCGTTGTAATTTCGTTTCGACTCGTAATTTCGTTTTGAGTTGTTGTAATTTCTTTTTCGATTTCTGTCGGATTTGGCGTTGTTAAAACGTTCGTTGGATCGATTCCAACGACTTCTTCGTCGCATGAAATCGTTTGGAATCCGATTTCGGTTGAGATACTAATTCCGGGTTGGATTGAAGTTGAAGTTGACTCCCCCTCTTTGATGTAAAACGTCGTTAACACGTTGTAATGATGATACGACGTTGTCGGGAGGATTTTGGACCCATCCAAACATTTATCTTCGATGTTTCTTTGAGTCGTTGGCTCCTCCGTCGTTGTTGTTTCTTTTTCTTCCGTTGTCGTTTCAATTTCGGTCGTTGTTTCGATCTTTTCTTCAATTATTTCCTCATTTATTTCGTCAGGTATTGTTTCAGTTTGAGCTGTTCCTTTCAATTTATCATCGAAAGCCTCATCCAAACTCGTAGGGAAAACATCGTCGAAAAAAACCGTTTTAGCCCCACTCAAAACTTTCGTCTCATCCGTATTAATATTTTTGAACGGATCGCTCAAAATCAACGGCTCCGTCACCTTCGAAGTCTCCGATTTCTGATTTAACGACGCTATAATCCTCTGTATATCTTCGTGAGAGGGAATCTTCAAATTCATCTCGATTTTCGATGTGGTCTCAATCGGTTTCGTCATTTTCGCGTTGATCGAAGCGAGAAGTTTCGAGATATCATCATGCGTCGGCTTTGATAACTTCGTTATTTGAGTTTCTGAAGGTTGGATAACGTCGGAGTTAAATAAAACGACGTTTTCTTCGCCTTGAGTCGTCGTCTCGATCTCGATCTCAATTTCATCCAAGCTTTTCTCCGTCCCCCCTTGTTCTTTAGCCAAAACCGATAACTTCGCGTCTAAATCGACTTCATCATTCTCCTCAGATTGCTTCAACGGCCTATCTGAACTATCTAAAATCATCGTAAACTCTTTATCATCATCGTTTTCGTCATTTTCATCATCATCTTCATCAACATTAGGAGTTGTAACTTCAAAATCAATCGATGGGGTATAAACTTTCTCGTAAATCGTAGACGATTTAACACTTTCTTGCACGAATTGCGTCGTTGTCGTCGGAGATAAAGTAGCTTCCCCTTTAATTTTCGTAACATGCCCCGTTTGTTGCTTAACCTCCAAAGTAGATGGGGAAAAAATAATAACCGTATCCCCAACGGTCGTGGTAAAATCCGCAAATCCCGTGTAAGTAACCGTTTTTAACTCGATCTTTTCGACTTCTTTTGGTCGAAACAGCAATTTCGCTTTGCGTTCTTTCAACGTCGTCGATTTACTTTTTTCGGTGTTTATTTCGAAATCGGGGAAATCCCCCGTTAAATAAGAAAATCCCGATGGGGAGAACTCGTTCCTCACCGTAAACGTGGGCAAATTATCCCACTCCTTTATTTTCGATGGATGAATATCGTCCTTGACGATAGCGTTTTCGTTCACTTCTATATTTAGTTTCGATTTTTTTTGTTTGCTCGTTAACGCGATGTATTTAGCGTCGGCGTTGTAAGGAATTCTTAAATTATTCGTTGGTGACTCATTCAACTCTTCCTCCTTCGCCTTTTTGACCTCCTCTTCGCGATTAATAACAGTCGGGAATACAACGAAAGGTTCGATTTGATTCGGCGAAACGTAATCGGTATTTTTAACGAAATTTCTTTCCCCCGTTTCCGGTTTGGTCTCGATCTTCCACTTCTTCGGGTTCTCGTACACTTTGATGGAGGACGATGGTGAGTCTTCGTAAAGAACTCGCGAGCTTTTCGTGAGCAAGTGAGCGTAAAGTCGTCCATTGTCTAGGGTGGTTCCGAGGACTTGGGTGGCGTATTGGGTTGTAACGCCCTCTTGGATGAAGGTTCTGGCTGTAGAGGTCAATAGGCCAAGGTCCGGTTTAACGTTGAGGAAACGACCGAATGAATTCCGGCCGTGGTTGTCCACCAAAAGAACCGTGGTAACATCTATTCAAAGATTGTTTAAAAAAAGAGAAAGAAAAGAATAGAATTTATTTACATTAAAAAATAAAATAATTAAATCAAAAAATTATTAGGAATATTTAATTAAGAGGAAATTTTTAAATAAATTTATTTATTGTTGGTGTGAACGATGCAACCGAAATAGCACAAGTGACGTTTGGGTTGCATACCCAAAATACTGGATTATCATTATATGAAATAAATATTAAATAAAATATTAATATAACGCTATTTTATTTATTATTTAAATAATTACGCGCATTAAATAATTTGAAATAAGAGAAAAAATATTAAGATACAAATTTGATTTTTGTTCATAACATTAATACGATTATATTTTAAACTAAAATAATTAATTAAATAAGTGCGTATAACTTACATTTACTTAATTTTGTAGCAAAATCTATTTCCTTTTGGTTATTTTTGATAAAAACTTTATAATAGTAAAAGCAAATTTATTGTTGGTATGAGTCTAATTTACATGCAACCAAAATAGCACAAATGACGTTTGGGTTGCATACCGAAAATACTCAATTATTATTATTAGTATATAAAATAAATATTAAATAAAATATAATAATATCTTGCCCACGATTATTTAAATAATTCATTAAATAATTCGAAATAAAAGAAAAAATATTAAGATACCAACTTGATTTTTGTTCATAATATTAATACAATTATATTTTGAACTAAAAAAATTAATTAAATAAGTACGTTTAACTTACATTTACTTAATTTTGTAACAAAATCGGTTTCGTTTTGATTATTTTTGATAAAAACTTTGTAATAAATGCAAATTTATTGTTGATATAAATCTAATTTATATGCAACCAAAGTAGCATAATTGACGTTTGGGTTGCATACCCAAAATACTGGATTATTATTATTATATAAAATAAAAATATAAAATAAATATTAAATAAAATATGAATATAATGCTGTATTATTTATTATTTAAATAATTACGCGAATTAAATAATTCAAAATAAAAGAAAAATATTAAGATACAAACTTGATTTTTGTTCATAACATTAACACGATTATATTTTGAGCTAAAAAAATTAATTAAATAAGTGCATTTAATTTATATTTACTTAATTTTGTAGCAAAATCGATTTCGTTTTGATTATTTTTGATAAATACTTTGTAATAAAAGCAAATTTATTGTTAGTATGAATCTAATTTATATGCAACCAAAATAGCATAAGTGACGTTTGGGTTGCATACCGAAAATACTGCATTATTATTATTATTATATAAAACAAATATTAAATAAAATATAATAATATCTTGCCTACGATTATTTAAATAATTCATTAAACAATTCGAAATAAAAGAAAAAATATTAACATACAAACTTGATTTTTGTTCATAACATTAATACGATTATATTTTGAACTAAAAAAATTAATTAAATAAATGCGTTTATCTTACATTTATTTAATTTTGTAGCAAAATCGGTTTCGTTTTCATTAATTTTGATGAAAACTTTGTAATAAAAGCAAATTTATTGTTGGTATGAATCTAATTTATATGCAACCAAAATAGCACATGTGACGTTTGAGCTGCATACCCAAAATACTGAATTATTATTATTAGTGTATAAAATAAATATTAAATAAAATATAATAATATCTTGCCCACGATTATTTAAATAATTCATTATATAATTCCAAATAAAGGAAGAAATATTAAGATACCAACTTGATTTTTGTTCATAACATTAATACAATTATATTTTGAACTAAAGAAATTAATTAAATAAGTGCGTTTAACTTACATGTACTTAATTTTGCAGCAAAATCGATTTTGTTTTGATTATTTTTGATAAAAACTTTGTAATAATAAAAGCAAATTTATTTTTAGTATGAATCTAATTTAAATGCAACCAAAATAGCATAAGTGGCGTTTGGGTTGCATACCCAAAATACTGAATTATTATTATTATTATATAAAATAAATATTAAATAAAATATAATAATATTTTGCCCACGATTATTTAAATAATTCATTAAATATTTCGAAATAAGAGAAAAAATATTAAAATACAAACTTGATTTTTGTTCATAACATTAATACAATTATATTTTGAACTAAAGAAAATAATAAAATAAGTGCGTTTAATTTACATTTACTTAATTTTGTAGCAAAATCGATTTCGTTTTGATTATTTTTGATAAAAACTTTGTAATAAAAGCAAATTTATTGTTGGTGTGATGTGAATCTGATTCATATGCAACCGAAATAGCATAAGTTACGTTTGGGTTGCATATCCAAAATACTAAATTATTATTATTATATAAAATAAATATTAAATAAAATGTAATAATATCTTGCCCACAATTATTTAAATAATTCATTAAATAATTCGGAATAAAAGAAAAAATATTAAAATACAAACTTGATTTTTGTTCATAACATTAATACAATTATATTTTGAACTAAAAGAATTAATTAAATAAGTGCGTTTAACTTATTTTTTTTTTACGTTTAACAAATTTATTTAATTTTGTAGTAAAATCGGTTTCATTTTGATTAGTTTTGATGAAAACTTTGTAATAAAAGCAAATTTATTATTGGTATGAATCTAATTTATATGCAACCAAAACAGCATTAATGACGTTTGGGTTGCATACCCAAAATACTAAATTATTATTATTATATAAAATAAATATTAAATAAAATATAATAATATTTTGCTCACGATTCAATTAATAATAATAATTCATTAAATAATTCGAAATGAAAGAAAATATATTAAGATACAAACTTGATTTTTGTTCATAACATTAATACAATTATATTTTGAACTAAAAAAATTAATTAAATAAGTGCGTTTAACTTACATTTACTTCATTTTGTAGCAAAATCTTTTTTTGTTTTGATTATTTTTGATAAAAACTTTATAATAGTAAAAGCAAATTTATTGTTGGTATGAGTCTAATTTATATGCAACCAAAATAGCACAATTGACGTTTGGGTTGCATACCGACAATACTGGATTATTATTATTATTATATAAAATAAAAATACAAAATAAATATTAAATAAAATATGAATATAATGCTATTTTATTTAGTCATATCCACCATTTTGAATTTTAACAATTGCACTTAATTATTTTTAGCCGAATATGGTTGATAATAAATAATTATTATTGAATTAAAAAAAAATAATGATTTAACGTTATTTTAGATCGATTTAAAATTGAAAATCGAGTTATTTATGTCCAAACACGGCGAGTTTATTTTAAAAATTGACCAAGATGTACGAAAAAATTAAATTAAAGATGACAGCTGTCAATGTCATTTGTGACGTTGATTTAATTAACCGGAAGTGTGGGTTGTGGGGTATCAAATTGAAGGATTTTTTGGGCTTATCACGATTTTGATAATTGCACAAAAAAAATGTTAATAAAAAAATCAAAATGGCGGATTTTTATTAATTTTTTTTAAACTAAAAATTAAACGATTTTTGTTTTTTTTAAATTAAACGATTTTTAACGATCTTTTTGATCAAAATGATAAAATTAATGAATTTTGATTCATAAAAGTAATCGAAAAAACTTATAAATGAAAGATTTTAAGCTCAAAATGAAGCGGGGAATCAAAAAATTATTCGAATCGACTCCAAACTCGACGCATTTATCTCAAATCGTTTTTAAATCGTCAATTTTATCCAAAAAAAAAACAATTGAATTTGTAATTTGACGTTTGACGCGTTTTAACCCAACTTTTTTGTTTTTTGACCGAATCGCGTCGAGTTTGGTATCAAATTAAACGATTTTTAATGATTAAGATGATTAGGAAGAATCAAATTTGATAAAGTTGATTTTAAATCTTATTTTCATATTATTGTATGAACAAAATGATGAATCAAAAACGTTAAAATTAAATTTCTGTGGCTAAGTTCACACCAACAATTTTTTTTTATGTTATTATACATTTTACTAAAAATTATATCTACAAGAAAACGGTTTAAAATATGGATGTTGAAGCGTTATGTAAGTAATTAATAGAGGAAAAAAATTGTTTGGTTGTTATTCGCGAGCGGGATGCGCTTAGTAAAAAACACCTTGACATTTTCAGTTGAACTTAAGCCTTTTAAATAACAGGTGGTTACTCAGTGAGGAAGAAAACGGTTTTCTTCCACCTTGTATCATGAAAAGATTGAGTCAAGAGGAAGGTATTTAGCGGTACCACACCTATACAATCTACCTTACTTCGTAAAATAGAAAAAGAATCACTAAAATCTAGGTTAGAAGCATTTTTATGGCTCAAATTTACATAAATACATA
Organism: Onthophagus sagittarius; assembly: GCA_036711965.1. Classification (NCBI taxonomy): domain Eukaryota; kingdom Metazoa; phylum Arthropoda; class Insecta; order Coleoptera; family Scarabaeidae; genus Onthophagus; species Onthophagus sagittarius. The sequence goes on from JASERS010000008.1 coordinate 15,860,516, forward strand.
CAAGAAGAAAATTGAGAATGTAAAAAAACTTACCTTCGGCGTTTTGTCTCCGCTGCCTCGGCGAAATGTAAATATTTTCACCTACAAAGAAGGAATTAACACAAAATTAGGGTTAGGTAAACAATTTCTTTTTTCAAAAACATTTTCTATTCGATTTTATTCTTGGTTATTTCAACCTTAATTCCACTTTCGTGTTAAGAAAAAAAGTGTTGGGACGTGAAAAAATTATGCTCGGAGTGAAATTAGCTCCGATCGGGTTTTTGAAAGTCCTCTTGAGTGAGAAAAGTCGGTTAAAAGTGAAAGATAGTCGTCCCAAAGAAAAAAAAAATTGCTCCTCGGAGTGTAATAAAACAATATAAATTACATAAACCGATTGTTATCAGGGAATAGAGAAAAAACAACCTTCTAAGACGGTTCAATTAATTTATTTTTCTCCTTTTCCGATTATTTCTGTTACATAATCGCGTATTAAGTATGTCGCTTTGTACTAACGCATATTTTTCGAATTCAACCCAATCCAAATCGACCTTACTCTACGCGGAATAGAAAGCACAGCGAAACCAAGGTTGAAACCAAGATAAAACGCATTGAAAAACCCGATAATGTACACACATTATTCTTTTCTATTTAATATATTTACTTGTTGAGAGTATTATTTTGAAGAAGTAAAGTAACTGGCTCAATTCGTTGCGAAACTTGCATCTCTTAATAAAAGAACTTAACGTTTATGAGATAAACGAAGAAAAAAAGTAAAAATAACAACTTCCTGCGTTGTTGTATTCATTCGCTTTGGTGTATAATCAAAGATGAAATAGAAAGCTCCGCATCCTAGAAGCGAAAGCCACATCTGGTAATGTCCGCGGTAATTATCGATGTTATTATATCGGTTAAAATAAATATTATATATTAATTCTTTATACCCAACAAACAATCTTAAGGTTAGTTAAACAAAAAAAACGCATATTAACACTTTAAATGAGGCGCGCGCGTGCTTGTTTACGATATAAATTGTTTTGTGTCGATTATTACAATAAAAAGAGGTGTATTCACTTTCTAATGAAATATCCGTTCGAGGTTTACACAAAATAGAAACTTTTTCGCTACGATCCTGAGAGAAACTTATGAATTGTCACACTCTTATCAATTTACGATAATAATACCATCTATGTTTTTAATTACAAACTAATCATGACAGCAAATTAATTAATTTAAATCATTTTCATTAACAAATATAATTTTAAGCTTAGGAAATCACTTTAGAATCATGTAACTTCTTTTTGTTACTGCCAAATTTAAATTGTATGCACTCGTTGTGTTCCTTAGATCAATTTAAACAGCTTAGAAACAAAATTTTAAAAAAATGATAATTTTAAGCTTAGGAAATCACTTTAAAACCATGTAACTTCTTTCTGTTACTGCCAAATATGAATTATATGCACTCGTTGTGTTCCTTAGATCAATTTGGACATCTTAGAAACAAAATTTTAAAAATATGATAATTTTAAGCTTAGGAAATCACTTTAAAACCATGTAACTTCTTTTTGTTACTGCCAAATATGAATTATATGCATTCGTTGTGTTCCTTAGATCAATTTGGACATCTTAGAAACAAAATTTTAAAAATATGATAATTTTAAGCTTAGGAATGGCTCAGCGTGTTAACTCTCGAGTTAACACGCAGACGTCCCGGGTTCGAATCCCGGTGTAATCACGTTGGGTCGCCCCCCGTCCTTCGGAGGGGACGTTAAGCCGTCGGTCCCGGCAACCAGTCGTTCATCTCTGGCTGTCGTTATCACTATGTGTGTAAGGGGTTTGAACAAAACTGGCTGAATGCGCGTTAGCGCCCTGGAGGCCTGCACCTCGTAGGGGTCCACGAGGATGTGGTACTCCTGGAGCGGCACCTGACAGGGGCGAACCCACACTGGGCCTGTGCCATAGCACGCCCGGTTTGGTGGGGGGTCGGTCAGGAAGCGGAATCAGCCAAAAATCGAGTTTACTCGCATTAACATCTCAAACCTCTTAGAGGGAGGGAGTCAGTGTACAAGGGGCCCGTTGTGGCCTAGGTGCCGCGTATAGAATACGCACTCCATACATACATACAAGCTTAGGAAATCACTTTAAAACCATGTAACTTCTTTTTGTTACTGCCAAATTTGAATTATATGCATTCACTGTGTTCCTTAGATCAATTTGGACATCTTAGAAACAAAATTTTAAAAATATGATAATTTTAAGCTTAGGAAATCACTTTAAAACCATGTAACTTCTTTTTGTTACTGCCAAATATGAATTATATGCATTCGTTGTGTTCCTTAGATCAATTTGGACATCTTAGAAACAAAATTTTAAAAATATGATAATTTAAAGCTTAAGAAATCACTTTAAAACCATGTAACTTCTTTTTATTACTGCCAAATATGAATTATATGCACTCGTTGTGTTCCTTAGATCAATTTGGACATCTTAGAAACAAAATTTTAAAAAAATGATAAGTTTGAGCTAAGGAAATCACTTTAAAACTATGTAACTTCTTTTTGTTATTGCCAAATTTGAATTATATGCACTCGTTGTGTTCCTTAGATCAATTTGGACATCTTTGAAACAAAATCTTAAAAAAATGATAATTTTAAGCTTAGGAAATCACTTTAAAACCATGTAACTTCTTTTTGTTACTGCCAAATATGAATTATATGCATTCGTTGTGTTCCTTAGATCAATTTGGACATCTTAGAAATAAAATTAAAAAAAAAAGATAATTTTAAGCTTAGGAAATCACTTTAAAACCATGTAACTTCTTTTTATTACTGCCAAATATGAATTATATGCACTCGTTGTGTTCCTTAGATCAACTTGGACATCTTAGAAACAAAATTTTAAAAAAATGATAAGTTCGAGCTAAGGAAATCACTTTAAAACTATGTAACTTCTTTTTGTTATTGCCAAATTTGAATTATATGCATTCGTTGTGTTCCTTAGATCAATTTGGACATCTTAGAAACAAAATTTTAAAAATATGATAATTTTAAGCTTAGGAAATCACTTTAAAACCATGTAACTTCTTTTTGTTACTGCCAAATATGAATTATATGCATTCGCTGTGTTCCTTAGATCAATTTGGACATCTTAGAAACAAAATTTTAAAAATATGATAATTTAAAGCTTAAGAAATCACTTTAAAACCATGTAACTTCTCTTTGTTACTGCCAAATATGAATTATATACATTCGCTGTGTTCCTTAGATCAATTTGGACATCTTAGAAAGAAAATTTTAAAAATATGATAATTTTAAGCTTAGGAAATCACTTTAAAACCATGTAACTTTTTTTTGTTACTGCCAAATATGAATTATATGCATTCGCTGTGTTCCTTAGATCAATTTGGACATCTTAGAAACAAAATTTTAAAAATATGATAATTTTAAGCTTAGGAAATTACTTTAAAACCATGTAGCTTTTTTTTGTTAGTACCAAATATGAATTATATGCATTCGTTGTGTTCCTTAGATCAACTTGGACATCTTAGAAACAAAATTTAAAAAAAATGATAAGTTTGAGCTAAGGAAATCACTTTAAAACTATGTAACTTCTTTTTGTTACTGCCAAATTTGAATTGTGTTCACTCGTTGTGTTCCTTAGATCAATTTGGACATCTTAGAAAGAAAATTTTAAAAAAATGATAATTTTAAGCTAAGGAAATCACTTTAAAACCATGTAACTTCTTTTTGTTACTGCCAAATATGAATTATATGCACTCGTTGTGTTCCTTAGATCAATTTGGACATCTTAGAAACAAAATTTTAAAAAAATGATAATTTTAAGCTTACGAAATCACTTTAAAACCATGTAACTTCTTTTTGTTACTGCCAAATATGAATTATATGCATTCGCTGTGTTCCTTAGATCAATTTGGACATCTTAGAAACAAAATTTTAAAAATATGATAATTTTAACCTAAGGAAATCACTTTAAAACCATGTAACTTCTTTTTGTTACTGCCAAATATGAATTATATGCATTCGTTGTGTTCCTTAGATCAATTTGGACATCTTAGAAACAAAATTTTAAAAATATGATAATTTTAAGCTTAGGAAATCACTTTAAAACCATGTAACTTCTTTTTGTTACTGCCAAATATGAATTATATGCATTCGCTGTGTTCCTTAGATCAATTTGGACATCTTAGAAACAAAATTTTAAAAATATGATAATTTTAACCTAAGGAAATCACTTTAAAACCATGTAACTTCTTTTTGTTACTGCCAAATATGAATTATATGCATTCGCTGTGTTCCTTAGATCAATTTGGACATCTTTGAAACAAAATCTTAAAAAAATGATAATTTTAAGCTAAGGAAATCACTTTAAAACCATGTAACTTCTTTTTGTTACTGCCAAATATGAATTATATGCATTCGCTGTGTTCCTTAGATCAATTTGGACATCTTAGAAACAAAATTTTAAAAAAATGATAATTTTAAGCTAAGGAAATCACTTTAAAACCATGTAACTTCTTTTTGTTACTGCCAAATATGAATCATATGCATTCGCTGTGTTCCTTAGATCAATTTGGACATCTTAGAAACAAAATTTTAAAAATATGATAATTTTAAGCTTAGGAAATCACTTTAAAACCATGTAACTTCTTTTTGTTACTGCCAAATATGAATTATATGCATTCGCTGTGTTCCTTAGATCAATTTGGACATCTTAGAAACAAAATTTTAAAAATATGATAATTTTAAGCTTAGGAAATCACTTTAAAACCATGTAACTTCTTTTTATTACTGCCAAATATGAATTATATGCATTCGCTGTGTTCCTTAGATCAATTTGGACATCTTAGAAACAAAATTTTAAAAATATGATAATTTTAAGCTTAGGAAATCACTTTAAAACCATGTAACTTCTTTTTGTTACTGCCAAATATGAATTATATGCATTCGCTGTGTTCCTTAGATCAATTTGGACATCTTAGAAACAAAATTTAAAAAAAATGATAATTTTAAACTTAGGAAATCACTTTAAAAGCATGTAACTTCTTTTTATTACTGCCAAATATGAATTATATGCACTCGTTGTGTTCCTTAGATCAATTTGGACATTTTAGGAACAAAATTTTAAAAAAATGATAATTTTTAGCTGAGGAAATCACTTTATAATCATTTAACATTTTTTTGCTTCTGCCAAATTTAAATTATATGAACTCGTTGTGTTCTTTAGATAAATTTTGACATCTTAGAAACAAAATTTAAAAAATTTAATAATTTTAAGCTTATTAAATCATTCTATAATTATGTAACTTTTTTTTGTTACCGCCAAATTTAAATTATATGCACTCGTTATGTTCCCTAGATCAATTTGGACATCTTAGAAACAAAATTTAAAAAAAGTGATTATTTTAAGATTAGGAAATCATTTTATAATTATGTAACTTTTTTTGCTACTGCCAAATTTGAATTATACGCTCTCGTTGTGTTCCTTAGCTGAATTTGTAACATATTAACTAACTAAAAATTGCATTCTATATTTAGAATGAACTTTTTAGCACTTATTCTAGTGTTAACGCACTTCTAAAACGGCGTAATAATTTTTCTAACTGTAACCTCGTTTGTATTCCGATTTGAAACCGGAATATTATTTAATTTTGAAATTAGGATGTGTGATAATGGCGTTACGGGAAACGTTAATGAAGGCGATGGGTAATTTGTATGCACCGCGAGTAACGTCGATGATAATTGATATCTTAACGGTCCGGTTTTAAAACGGCTACCACCACTTATGTTAGTTACGTTGCCGTACGTTTTCATTTCGTTACTATTATTATTATTACTATGCCCGGTGGGTTTGCGACACAAGTCACCAGTTATCTCGGTCAATTATTTTTACAGTTTGTCCGGTAAATTACCGTCTTTAACACCGACTACCAACTTCTCTTTGCATTAAGCGGCCACAATAGCGTTCGCGGTAATTTCAATTTTAAAGAAATTATCGACCTTTACCTCAATTAAAAATGAGAGAATCACCGTTTTAAATCAATTTCAAATCGATTTCATTGTCTTAAATCATTTTTTTTCTCTCTCTACAAAGTAAAGTTGGGAAATCCGATCCCGGTTTATTTTTAGACGATGTGGGTTGGGTTTGGGTTGCGAAATGATCTCGCCGTGACGACGTGACGGTTGTTATTGTTATTGAGTCGGATTCGATTTATGCCTCGATGGAAAAAATGATAAGAGGAATGGATTCCAATCCAATCCAGATGGAATCCCGGCGACCTTGAGCTCTATCGGCTATTTACTAGGTGAAATTCTTCGAAAACCAGTCGTGGCGGGTATTTAACTTTCCAATTTGCGCGAAAACCCACCGGCCACTTTCTATATTCAAATCAATGGAATTCTTTGGTGATAAAAAGAAAAATTTTAATCAAACATTTTTACCCACTTTTAACAAAGATACCGTTAGATTTGCACACTTGGATGTTTGGATATAAAACGAGATGAAATGAATTAAGATGAAACAAGACGAAGGAAGATGAAATCGATGAAAAAGAACAAGTTGAAGAGGTGGTAGATTTAACATCTACACAAAGTGTAGGTCACAAGACTAAGAAGTTAGTCTTTCTCTCTCTCTCTCTCTCTCTCTCTTTCTCTATGTGTGCTTCTTCGCCGAGGACGACCAAGTTACGTTCCATCACGATTCACACACAGACGGATCAACCTCAAGCATCCCAATAACAAACTCGAGACGGCTGACGACCCTACTGACACACTAAAAATGATACGATGGATCCGGAATATGATTTTATTAAAACAATCATTTTCCTCGACTCATTTGTTATAAAGATTAATAATAAATTTTTTAATAATATATAATTTTTTAAAAGAGAAGATAATTTTTATTATAATTGTAAAAAATAAATACAGTAAAATTGCTCTTGCATTTTAATGAATATTAATTTATGACGTTTCGAACTATTTTCAGTTTATCATCAGATAAATGCCCCATTATCGAGTGACTTTAACTACAAGTTTGTCATTTTCATTAAAAGTAAAAGAACTTTCCAAAAGAATTTTCTCGAAAACTTAAATAACGAATATAATTCAAATCTGGGAGTAACAAAAAAAAGTTACATGATTCTAAAGTGATTTCCTTAGCCAAAAATTATTATTTTTTAAACATTTTGTTTCTAAGATGTCCAAATTGATCTAAGGAACACAACGAGTGCATACAATTTAAATTTGGCAGTAACAAAAAGAAGTTACATGGTTTTAAAGTGATCTCCTTAGCAAAAAATATTATTTTTTAAAAATTTTGTTTCTAAGATGTTCAAATTAATCTAAGGAACACAACGAGAGTACACAATTCAAATTTGGCAGTAACAAAAAGAAGTTACATGGCTTTAAAGTGATTTCCATAGCTCAAATTTATCATTTTTTTAAAATATTGTTTCTAAGATGTCCAAATTGATCTAAGGAACACAACGAGTGCATACAATTCAAATTTGGCAGTAACAAAGAGAAGTTACATGGTTTTAAAGTGATTTCCATAGCTCAAATTTATCATTTTTTTAAAATATAGTTTCTAAGATGTCCAAATTGATCTAAGGAACACAACAAGAGTATACAATTCAAATTTGGCAATAGCAAAAAAAAGTTACATAATAATAAAGTGATTTCCTTTGCTCAAATTTATCAATTCTTTAAAATATTGTTTCTAAGATGTCCAAATTGATCTAAGGAACACAACGAGTGCATACAATTCAAATTTGGCAGTAACAAAGAGAAGTTACATGGTTTTAAAGTGATTTCCATAGCTCAAATTTATCATTTTTTTTTAATTTTGTTTCTAAGATGTTCAAATTAATCTAAGGAACACAACGAGAGTATACAATTCAAATTTGGCAGTAACAAAAAGAAGTTACATGGTTTTAAAGTGATCTCCTTAGCAAAAATTATTATTTTTTAAAAATTTTGTTTCTAAGATGTTCAAATTAATCTAAGGAACACAACGAAAGTATACAATTCAAATTTGGCAGTAACAAATAGAAGTTACATGGTTTTAAAGTGATTTCCTTAGCTCAAATTTATCATTTTTTTTAAATTTTATTTCTAAGATGTCCAAATTGATCTAAGGAACACAACGAGTGCATACAATTTAAATTTGGCAGAAGCAAAAAAATGTTACATGATTATAAAGTGATTTCCTTAACTAAAAATTATCAATTTTCTAAAATTTTGTTTCTCAGATATTCAAATTGATCTAAGGAACACAACGAGTGCATACAATTTAAATTTGGCAGAAGCAAAAAAATGTTACCTGATTCTAAAGTGATTTCCTAAGCTTAAAATTATCATTTTTTTAAAATTTTGTTTCTCAGATGTCCAAATTGATCTAAGGAACACAGCGAGTGCATACAATTCAAATTTGGCAGTAACAAAGAGAAGTTACATGGTTTTAAAGTGATTTCCATAGCTCAAATTTATCATTTTTTTAAAATTTTGTTTCTAAGATGTTCAAATTAATCTAAGGAACACAACGAGAGTATACAATTCAAATTTGGCAGTAACAAAAAGAAGTTACATGGTTTTAAAGTGATCTCCTTAGCAAAAATTATTATTTTTTAAAAATTTTGTTTCTAAGATGTTCAAATTAATCTAAGGAACACAACGAAAGTATACAATTCAAATTTGGCAGTAACAAATAGAAGTTACATGGTTTTAAAGTGATTTCCTTAGCTCAAATTTATCATTTTTTTAAAATATTGTTTCTAAGATGTCCAAATTGATCTAAGGAACACAACGAGTGCATACAATTCAAATATGGCAGTAACAAAAAGAAGTTACATGGTTTTAAAGTGATCTCCTTAGCAAAAATTATTATTTTTTAAAAATTTTGTTTCTAAGATGTTCAAATTAATCTAAGGAACACAACGAGAGTATACAATTCAAATTTGGCAGTAACAAATAGAAGTTACATGGTTTTAAAGTGATTTCCTTAGCTCAAATTTATCATTTTTTTAAAATTTTGTTTCTAAGATGTTCAAATTAATCTAAGGAACACAACGAGAGTATACAATTCAAATTTGGCAGTAACAAAAAGAAGTTACATGGTTTTAAAGTGATCTTCTTAGCAAAAATTATTATTTTTTAAAAATTTTGTTTCTAAGATGTTCAAATTAATCTAAGGAACACAACGAAAGTATACAATTCAAATTTGGCAGTAACAAATAGAAGTTACATGGTTTTAAAGTGATTTCCTTAGCTCAAATTTATGATTTTTTTAAAATTTTGTTTCTAAGATGTCCAAATTGATCTAAGGAACACAGCGAGTGCGTATAATTCAAATTTGGCAATAGCAAAAAAAAAGTTACATGATTTCAAAGTGATTTCCTTAGCTAAAAATTATCAATTTTTTTAAATTTTATTTCTAAGATCTCTAAATTGATCAAGGAACACAGTGAGAGCATAGAATTCAAATTTGGCAGTAGCAAAAAAAAGTTACATAATTATAAAATTATTACCTAAGTTTAAAATTATCAATTTTTTAAAATTTTGTTTCTAAGATGTCCAAATTGATCCAAGGAACACAACGAGTGCATATAATTCAAATTTGGCAATAGCAAATATAAGTTACATAATTATAAAATGATTTCTTTAGCTCAAATTTATCAATTTTTTAAAATTTACTAATTAATTAAAATTAGTTAATTAATTTAAAGTTTCTTAATAAACTTATTATGATATTTTCTAGGTTCAAAGTGTATTGTGTCGATACGACTTTCGAATTCTCCTCTTCCTCTTCTTAGTTACAGGTTTAAAGAGATGCTATCGCTCCTTCCGTCGATTATGGGTTGGAACAATAGTGTGGTGGCACGGTGCATCTATTGGGGCTTTCCGATCGAATAATAATAGAGAAAGGAAGGTCTTTCTTGTCGTTGCGTAACAATCAAAAATTAAAATTAAAATTAACAAGGCGGAGGAAGAATTTTTTTGATGAATAAGTAGGTTTTAACCCTAAATTCTTATTCTTTTTTTAATTAACAGTTAATTTGCGGCGCTATTTAGTTTTACATCCTGTTTCTTAACGATTCGCTGCAAATAAGTGTCACCTTAAGACGAACGAATCCATCCGGTTGGGTTCAATTCTCTTCAACTAAGTCCTCGCGACCACTTTGCGCGATACTATGTCGTTCAAGGTCACACATAACTGTACTGGGACCTGCTTTGCTATGGCACACTCAAGTGTCCAACTCTTTTTTTTTGTTCTTGTTTTAACCTTTAAATCGATTTAAAATCCAGGTCGAAAAGTTTTGTGTTGATTAAGGATTTTTGATAATTTAGGTCAATTTTTTCGAAATTAATTGTGTATGTAGGACAGAGTTCGAGTAGGTCATCTTCCCCCTCCTCCTCACTTCTTCAACAAGCATCTTGAAGTTCATTCATCCAACTTTACGTAACTTAACCATTTTCGCACGAACGAAGAGTATTCTCGAAAAATTTCACCATTATAATAAAAATTAGATCTATTGTAAGAAAAGTTTTCCTTCTCACGACTCGTTACTTAAGACTTCTTTATCTTCTTCCATGTGAGATCGCGCTTTTCGACTCATCCCATGTTGTTCTCTTTCAAAATTCCGAAAAAGTTACTAATCAAGTTTCAAACTGGTTTCGTTGATAAATTAAATTTCGATCGACTCGATTAAGGTCAAATTCGCGGTGAATCCGGGTTAAAAAATGGAATTGAATTGAAAACTTCTTTGTTATTCCGGAGGCCCTCTCAAGACCCAGTTCGCACGTGCCCCGACGGAATTACAAGAAGAGAGCAAGAAAAAAACCTGAATAGATCGAATTGCGTCGTCGTTACCTAATGATCCAGTTCTTTGGGTGGAGCCCCCGACACAAAGAAACGAGGACAAAAAATAAATTCGGAGAAAAAATCGATCAAACACTCTCGATTTTTGAAATTAAACAAATTTCTTTGTTATTAACAACTTTTTGTTTGTTTTGAATGCAATAACAAAGGGAAAGTTTATGGATTTAGTTTAAAAAAGATAAAAGTGATGCAATAACAGATTTTATTTTGAAACGTCAAAATTTTTTTTATAGTATTGACATTATTCCGGCCGATAATGTCGTAATCGTTATTACCGTTACGTCATCTATTCATTTACTTATTTATCTTGTTGCGTTTAAACCACATTTCAACGCACGTCAATTTAAAACTAAGCAGAAAAAAGTTACATGATTCCAAAGTGATTTCCTCAGCTCAAACTTGTCAATTTTTTAAAATTTCGTTTCTAAGATGTCCAAAATGGTCCAAGGAACACAACGAATGCATATAATTCAAATTTGGCAATAGCAAAAAAAAGTTACATAATTATAAAGCGATTTCCTTAGCTCAAATTTATCAATTTTTAAAAATTTGGTTTCTAAGATGTCCAAATTGATCTAAGGAATACAACGAGAGTATACAATTCAAATTTGGCAATAGCAAAAAAAAGTTACATAATTATAAAGCGATTTCCTTAGCTCAAATTTATCAATTTTTAAAAATTTGGTTTCTAAGATGTCCAAATTGATCTAAAGAATACAACGAGAGTATACAATTCAAATTTGGCAATAGCAAAAAAAAGTTACATAATTATAAAGCGATTTCCTTAGCTCAAATTTATCAATTTTTAAAAATTTGGTTTCTAAGATGTCCAAATTGATCTAAGGAATACAACGAGAGTATACAATTCAAATTTGGCAATAGCAAAAAAAAGTTACATAATTATAAAGCGATTTCCTTAGCTCAAATTTATCAATTTTTAAAAATTTGGTTTCTAAGATGTCTAAATTGATCTAAGGAATACAACGAGAGTATACAATTCCAATTTGGCAATAGCAAAAAAAAGTTACATAATTATAAAGCGATTTCCTTAGCTCAAATTTATCAATTTTTAAAAATTTGGTTTCTAAGATGTCCAAATTGATCTAAGGAATACAACGAGAGTATACAATTCAAATTTGGCAATAGCAAAAAAAAGTTACATAATTATAAAGCGATTTCCTTAGCTCAAATTTATCAATTTTTAAAAATTTGGTTTCTAAGATGTCCAAATTGATCTAAAGAATACAACGAGAGTATACAATTCAAATTTGGCAATAGCAAAAAAAAGTTACATAATAATAAAGTGATTTCCTTAGCTCAAATTTATCAATTCTTTAAAATTTCGTTTCTAAGATGTCCAAATTGGTCTAAGGAACACAACGAGAGTATACAATTCAAATTTGGCAATAGCAAAAAAAAGTTACATAATAATAAAGTGATTTCCTTAGCTCAAATTTATCAATTCTTTAAAATTTCGTTTCTAAGATGTTCAAATTGATCTAAGGAACACAACGAGAGTATACAATTCAAATTTGGCAATAGCAAAAAAAAGTTACATAATTATAAAGCGATTTTCTTAGCTCAAATTGATCAATTCTTTAAAATTTTGTTTTTAAACACTAAAACCCTCCCGATTTTTGAAATTAAACAAATTTCTTTGTTGTTAAACAACTTTTTGTTTATTTTGAATGCAATAACAAAGGGAATGTTTATGGATTTAGTTTAAAAATGATAAAAGTGATGCAATAATAAATTTTGAAACGTCAAAATTTTTTGATAGTATTGACATTGTTCCGGCCGATAATGTCGTAATCGTTATTACCGTTACGTCATCTATTAATTTATTTATAAATCTTGTTGCGTTTAAATCACATTTCAACGCACGTGAATTTAAAACGAAGCAAACAGAAAAAAAAAACTGAGTTGTTGCATAACCAAAAAAATTCTCCATAAATATATAAAGTCGTAAACGAGAAAGGTCACGCGCCGAACCGGAAATATTTATTCAAAACGGAAAAAAGGGTGACTCCGGCATCTGTTAGATGAAAATCCCGCTACTTAAAAATTACCCATGCAGATGTACGAGTAAAGTTTAAAATTACGGAGATCGCGTTACGTGAACCGTACCAGAACGCCATCTGGTTCAGGTTTAATTTATTATCGGCGAAGTGAGAATTTAAAAATGATTAACCGGTAATTTAATTGGAACGCGCGGAATTTCAAATAAACTAAACCAATTTGATTCAATATTAATAAATCAACTAAAATTTAAATTAATTTAACTCTGAATATAAAAAAAATTTTTTGAGGGAGTTTTGCCAGTTGGTAATGTTTTGAAATATCCGATATGGTCTAGTTTTTTATTGATTTAATTAATTTCATAACTTATTCGGGAACTTAAAAAGAAGAAGAGTTAAAAAAGTGATAAAATATTAAATAGGGTATATTCATAAAGATGAAAATAGCAGAAAAATCGGTAAATTTTGAGTTGCCGAAAGATGGCAAAAAGAAACGAAATGCTAATAAAATTGATGCAGAAATAATAAGATAAAAATACAATAAAAATAAGCGAAACATTTTAGAAACGATAAGATGTCCAAATTGATCTAACGAACACAACAAGTGCATACAATTCAAATTTGGGCAGTAACAAAAAAAAGGTTACTTCATTCCAAAGTGGTTTCCTAAGCTTAAAATTATCGTTTTTTTTTAATTTTATTTCTATAATGTTCAAATTGATCTAAGGAATACAACGAGAGTATACAATTCAAATTTGGCAATAGCAAAGAAAAGTTACATAATTATACAGTGATTTCTTTAGCTCAAATTTATCAATTTTTTAAAATTTTGTTTCTAAAATATCCAAATTGATCTAAGGAACACAGCGAATGCATATAATTCAAATTTGGCAATAACAAAAAGAAGTTACATGGTTTTAAAGTGATTTCCTAAGCTTAAAATTATCATTTTTTTAAAATTTTGTTTCTAAGATGTCCAAATTGATCTAAGGAACACAACGAATGCATATAATTCATATTTGGCAGTAACAAAAAGAAGTTACATGGTTTTAAAGTGATTTCCTCAGCTTAAAATTATCTTTTTTTTTAATTTTGTTTCTAAGATGTCCAAATTGATCTAAGGAACACAACGAGTGCATATAATTCATATTTGGCAGTAACAAAAAGAAGTTACATGGTTTTGAAGTGATTTCCTAAGCTTAAAATTATCTTTTTTTTTTAATTTTGTTTCTAAGATGTCCAAATTGCTCTAAGGAATACAACAAGTGCATATAATTCATATTTGGCAGTAACAAATAGAAGTTACATGGTTTTAAATTGATTTCCTAAGCTTATAATTATCATTTTTTTAAAATTTTGTTTCTATGATGTCCAAATTGATCTAAGGAACACAACAAATGCATATAATTCATATTTGGCAGTAACAAAAAGAAGTTACATGGTTTTAAATTGATTTCCTAAGCTTAAAATTATCATTTTTTTAAAATTTTGTTTCTAAGATGTCCAAATTGATCTAAGGAATATAACGAGTGCATATAATTCATATTTGGCAGTAACAAAAAGAAGTTACATGGTTTTAAAGTGATTTCGTAAGCTTAAAATTATCATTTTTAAAAAAATTTGTTTCTAAGATGTCCAAATTGATCTAAGGAATACAACGAGTGCATATAATTCATATTTGGCAGTAACAAAAAGAAGTTACATGGTTTTAAAGTGATTTCCTAAGCTAAAAATTATCATTTTTTTAAGATTTTGTTTCTAAGATGTCCAAATTGATCTAAGGAACACAACGAGTGCATATAATTCATATTTGGCAGTAATAAAAAGAAGTTACATGGTTTTAAAGTGATTTCCTAAGCTTAAAATTATCATTTTTTTAAGGTTTTGTTTCTAAGATGTCCAAATTGATCTAAGGAACACAACGAATGCATGTAATTCATATTTGGCTGTAACAAAAAGAAGTTACATGGTTTTAAAGTGATTTCCTAAGCTTAAAATTATCATTTTTTTAAAATTTTGTTTCTAAGATGTCCAAATTGATCTAAGGAATACAACGAGTGCATATAATTCATATTTGGCAGTAACAAAAAGAAGTTACATGGTTTTAAAGTGATTTCCTAAGCTTAAAATTATCTTTTTTTGTAAATTTTGTTTCTAAGATGTCCAAATTGATCTAAGGAACACAACGAGTGCATATAATTCATATTTGGCAGTAACAAAAAGAAGTTACATGATTTTAAAGTGATTTCCTAAGCTTAAAATTATCCTTTTTTTTAAATTTTGTTTCTAAGATGTCCAAATTGATCCAAGGAACACAACGAGTGCATATAATTCATATTTGGCAGTAACAAAAAGAAGTTACATGGTTTTAAAGTGATTTCCTAAGCTTAAAATTATCATTTTTTTAAAATTTTGTTTCTAAGATGTCCAAATTGATCTAAGGAATACAACGAGTGCATATAATTCATATTTGGCAGTAACAAAAAGAAGTTACATGGTTTTAAAGTGATTTCCTAAGCTTAAAATTATCTTTTTTTGTAAATTTTGTTTCTAAGATGTCCAAATTGATCTAAGGAACACAACGAGTGCATATAATTCATATTTGGCAGTAACAAAAAGAAGTTACATGATTTTAAAGTGATTTCCTAAGCTTAAAATTATCTTTCTTTTTTAATTTTGTTTCTAAGATGTCCAAATTGATCTAAGGAACACAACGAGTGCATATAATTCATATTTGGCAGTAACAAAAAGAAGTTACATGGTTTTAAAGTGATTTCCTAAGCTTAAAATTATCATTTTTTTAAAATTTTGTTTCTAAGATGTCCAAATTGATCTAAGGAATACAACGAGTGCATATAATTCATATTTGGCAGTAACAAAAAGAAGTTACATGGTTTTAAAGTGATTTCCTAAGCTTAAAATTATCTTTTTTTTTAGTTTTGTTTCTAAGATGTCCAAATTGATCTAAGGAACACAACGAGTGCATATAATTCATATTTGGCAGTAATAAAAAGAAGTTACATGGTTTTAAAGTGATTTCCTAAGCTTAAAATTATCTTTTTTTTTTAATTTTATTTCTAAGATGTCCAAATTGATCTAAGGAACACAACGAGTGCATATAATTCATATTTGGCAGTAACAAAAAGAAGTTACATGGTTTTAAAGTGATTTCCTAAGCTTAAAATTATCATTTTTTTAAGATTTTGTTTCTAAGATGTCCAAATTGATCTAAGGAACACAACGAGTGCATATAATTCATATTTGGCAGTAACAAAAAGATGTTACATGGTTTTAAAGTGATTTCGTAAGCTTAAAATTATCATTTTTTAAAAAATTTGTTTCTAAGATGTCCAAATTGATCTAAGGAACACAACGAGTGCATATAATTCATATTTGGCAGTAACAAAAAGAAGTTACATGGTTTTAAAGTGATTTCCTAAGTTTAAAATTATCATTTTTTTAAGATTTTGTTTCTAAGATGTCCAAATTGATCTAAGGAACACAACGAGTGCATATAATTCATATTTGGCAGTAACAAAAAGAAGTTACATGGTTTTAAAGTGATTTCGTAAGCTTAAAATTATCATTTTTAAAAAAATTTGTTTCTAAGATGTCCAAATTGATCTAAGGAACATAACGAGTGCATATAATTCATATTTGGCAGTAACAAAAAGAAGTTACATGGTTTTAAAGTGATTTCCTAAGCTTAAAATTATCATTTTTTTAAAATTTTGTTTCTAAGATGTCCAAATTGATCTAAGGAACACAACGAGTGCATATAATTCATATTTGGCAGTAACAAAAAGAAGTTACATGGTTTTAAAGTAATTTTCTAAGCTTAAAATTATCTCTTTTTTTTAATTTTGTTTCTAAGATGTCCAAATTGATCTAAAAATCTAAAAATTATCATGGGTATAAATTATATGTCTTTTTATGGATGGTATTTGTGTACTTGGTAAATTTTTGCTTCATGAAGTCTTTTGATGTCATTTTTATATCTTTTTATGGATGGTATAAAATAACTTTTTAAACTTTTTATGTACCTCATTTATTTCTTCATAACACGTAATTAATAATGACCAAACGGAATTTAAAAAACAAACAAAAAATAACCATTCCTTTTTTTTGAACGCTACTCAGAAATGGGAGATTATTTGATATTATTAAGTTGGTGTCTCGGAACATTACCAATATATCCGATATGGTCTAGTGGCTGGGATACTTGGCTTTCACCCAGGAGGCTCGGGTTCGATTAATTTTTCTTTACTTTTTAACTTTATTTTAAGGTTATTTTTTGCGTAACCGGAAAAACCTAAAGAAAGGAAACGTTGCGCAACACCCAACTTGAGAGAAATAAGCGCGTTCTGCAAAAACCATATGTTGTCTTTGAAAAGAAAGCAAACGGCCTCCAAGTTACTAGAAAGTACTAATTAAAATCACTTCAAATTCGTTAAATAACAATTATATCATGTTAAGAATCTTTTCCAAACACCTTTTAATTTATACATTAAGAGTTGTTTTAGAAGAGGTTTTGTAACCTTTCACCTTATACAACGATGCAAAAAACCGCGTTGCTTTAATAGTAATCGTCATCAATTCTGGTATTCTCTTGCATCCAAATTCTTGCGTAAGTGTCTCTTAAGAGGACTCTTTGAAAACCTCCATGATTTACGTAACTCGATTTGATTCGGATTTTTATCGGAATCTTCTGGGTGTTCATTCAAGGATCGTTTTTCTAAAGAATTTATTCTAATTAGGCTTTGATGAACGATGACGATGGGTGTCGCCAAGGTTTTAATATTCTTTGATAAAAGAATTTTTTAAATTGACCTTGAAAAACGAATTATTTATAATAATAATTTTTAAATATATTCGTTTAGATAAAAAAGAAATAAATAAGAGATACTTTCTCCAAAGCGCTTTACGGTTAAACTAACTTTAACCGATTAAAGTTATTATAGAAAGTTTCAAATTTATCTTTACCTTGTACAAAATTAAAACCATCCAAAAATAAAAACAACGTCCAAACCAAAAAAACCATCATCCTCCTACTTCTAGGTTGTAACATTTCTTTTTTTTTACCACTCAATAAAAATCACGACACTTTTGGTTATAATAAAACCACCTTATTAAGATAAGAATATTTAGGCACTCATATTAATTGAAACCGAGTCAAAAATGTTTAATTCTGTTTGAAACCGCGATGTAAACGACGTTTGGCGAAGAACTAAAGAACTAAACTCAACTTGTTCGTTTCGCACCGAATGAACGAGAATCACCTGCTGCTGCTGTTGGTGTTGGTTTGCTGGCCAAACGATCAGCAAAAGACCACGGCATTTAGAAAGTCGACAAGAGCTTTGTGTGGGGAAAAAGTGGCTCCGCCGCTCACCTTAAACTATGCTGTATAATACTGGTTGGTTGGTTGGTTGGTTGGTTGATGTATACAGATAAGTTTTGTATGAGTTTGATCAAAATCTTGTATTACTACTTAACCATTAAATTGATGGTTTTAATCGAAATAATTAATAATTAACTAAATAAAAAAGAATTTTTTTAAGAATTTAAGTTGACATTTTTTCAGGGGAATATTGATTTAGTAAATTTTGTGAAATCGCCGCTTTCTTGTCACTTTCACTTCCACAAATGCAGATAAATCTCGCGAATAGCCGCAAAAGAAGCGTTATAAAAAATTTTAAATCCCTCATAATCAATCTTTGAGTATCAATTTTAAAATTAATTAATTGTTTGGAACATAACATAACAAACTCAATATTAAAGGGATTAATTAAATTAGAAAAGAAAATTAATTAAATTTAAAATCCTTTCAAATTTAAGTTAATCTGTATATTTTAAATGTTGCTTATACGTGTCGATAGATGGTGCCATAAAAAAATATAAATAAATCATTAGGTGTTATGTGGCGACATCAAAAGATGGAGCCACATAACACCACGTAACCTAACCTACTTTATTAACAAACATTTAAAATTAAATTAATAACGTTTAATTTAATTTTTAATTTTCTTATTTTTTCAATGATAAATAAAAAAGGGACAATTTTTAAAATCAACAATCATTTACAAACAACGTTTCGGTCAATTGTCAACAGATGTCACTTTTTTAGGGATTAAAATTAATTATTTAGGGAAAATTAATTACAAAATTAAGTAATTAAATGTTAAGAAGATTCTTTTTTTTTTGGTTTTATTATTAACTAAGAAGATTTATCGAAAATTTTACCTCCTCGTCGAAGTGGTTCGCGTCTCCGCTAAGAGGTGCTCCTGCTAAAATTCTCAATTTCTGATTTCGAAGAGTTAAATTACAATTTCTACTAGGAGAGTATAAAATCGAGGAGGTATTTTGTCTAAAAGTATCAAAAAATATAAAATAATAATACTTTGTGGAAGAGTAATGAACTATTACTACTGCCAACAAGTTGGCAGTCTTAAATATCATATACAGTGCTTGAGACAGTAATAGCTCATGCTACCAACAAGTTGACAGTCTTCAAACTGATGAGCAGGATTTTGTAAACATAGCAGCTCATGCTGCCAACAAGTTGGCAGTCTTAAAATTCATTCGAGATTCACATAACGTCAAATTTTAAAACAATTTTTCAAAAGATGATATCTCAAGAACGGATTGAGATATTAACTTGAAATAAACATTATTTTATCGCAAATTTAATGTAGTTTTAGCTCACCAAAAATTATTTCTTCGATTCAATAATTATCGTAGATGCGATTTTTTTAAATCAACCATGCGATTTTTTAAGTCAAATTTTTAACTATTGTTTTCCAAGAATATCTCAAGAACGGATTGAGATATTAACTTGAAATAAACATTATTTTATCGTAAATTTAATCTAGTTCTAACCCACCAAAAATTATTTCTTCGATTCTAAAATTATGGGAGATGCGATTTTTTTAAATCAACCATGCGATATTTTAATCAAATTTTTAACCATTTTTTCAAAGGATGATATCTCGAGAACGGATTGAGATATTAACTTGAAATAAACATTATTTTATCGTAAATTTAATCTAGTTTTAACCCTCCAAAAATTATTTCTTCGATTCTAAAATTATGGGAGATGCGATTTTTTTAAATCAACCATGCGATTTTTTTAATCAAATTTTTAACCATTTCCTCAAAGGATGATATCTCAAGAACGGATTGAGATATTAACTTGAAATAAACATTATTTTATCGTAAATTTAATCTAGTTTTAACCCTCCAAAAATTATTTCTTCGATTCTAAAATTATGGGAGATGCGATTTTTTTAAATCAACCATGCGATTTTTTTAATCAAATTTTTAACCATTTCCTCAAAGGATGATATCTCAAGAACGGATTGAGATATTAACTTGAAATAAACATTATTTTATCGCAAATTTAATCTAGTTTTAACCCTCCAAAAATTATTTCTTCGATTCTAAAATTATGGGAGATGCGATTTTTTTAAATCAACCATGCGATTTTTTTAATCAAATTTTTAACCATTTCCTCAAAGTATGATATCTCAAGAACGGATTGAGATATTAACTTGAAATAAACATTATTTTATCGTAAATTTAATCTAGTTTTAACCCTCCAAAAATTATTTCTTCGATTCTAAAATTATGGGAGATGCGATTTTTTTAAATCAACCATGCGATTTTTTTTAATCAAATTTTTAACCATTTCTTCAAAGGATGATATCTCAAGAACGGATTGAGATATTAACTTGAAATAAACATTATTTTATCGCAAATTTAATGTAGTTTTAGCTCACCAAAAATTATTTCTTCGATTCAATAATTATCGTAGATGCGATTTTTTTAAATCAACCATGCGATTTTTTAAGTCAAATTTTTAACCATTTCCTCAAAGGATGATATCTCAAGAACGGATTGAGATATTAACTTGAAATAAACATTATTTTATCGTAAATTTAATCTAGTTTTAACCCTCCAAAAATTATTTCTTCGATTCTAAAATTATGGGAGATGCGATTTTTTTAAATCACCCATGCAATTTTTTTAATCAAATTTTTAACCATTTCTTCAAAGGATGATATCTCAAGAACGGATTGATATATTAACTTGAAATAAACATTATTTTATCGTAAATTTAATCTAGTTTTAACCCTCCAAAAATTATTTCTTCGATTCTAAAATTATGGGAGATGCGATTTTTTTAAATCAACCATGCGATTTTTTTAATCAAATTTTTAACCATTTCCTCAAAGTATGATATCTCAAGAACGGATTGAGATATTAACTTGAAATAAACATTATTTTATCGTAAATTTAATCTAGTTTTAACCCTCCAAAAATTATTTCTTCGATTCTAAAATTATGGGAGATGCGATTTTTTTAAATCAACCATGCGATTTTTTTTAATCAAATTTTTAACCATTTCTTCAAAGGATGATATCTCAAGAACGGATTGAGATATTAACTTGAAATAAACATTATTTTATCGCAAATTTAATGTAGTTTTAGCTCACCAAAAATTATTTCTTCGATTCAATAATTATCGTAGATGCGATTTTTTTAAATCAACCATGCGATTTTTTAAGTCAAATTTTTAACCATTTCCTCAAAGGATGATATCTCAAGAACGGATTGAGATATTAACTTGAAATAAACATTATTTTATCGTAAATTTAATCTAGTTTTAACCCTCCAAAAATTATTTCTTCGATTCTAAAATTATGGGAGATGCGATTTTTTTAAATCACCCATGCAATTTTTTTAATCAAATTTTTAACCATTTCTTCAAAGGATGATATCTCAAGAACGGATTGATATATTAACTTGAAATAAACATTATTTTATCGTAAATTTAATCTAGTTTTAACCCTCCAAAAATTATTTCTTCGATTCTAAAATTATGGGAGATGCGATTTTTTTAAATCAACCATGCGATCTTTTTTAATCAAATTTTTAACCTTTTTTCAAAGGATGGTAAATAAGCATTATTTTATTATTTTACGGTATTTCTATTAAAAGTAATAATTAAAAAAATAAATTAATTAAATCGCAAATAAATTAAATAAGTATTTAGTTCAGATGTTGCAATTTAGATGTCGCCGCTATTAAATAATAGGGCTCTTCCTTACCGATTTTGGTATTTTAAATTAAAGTTAATTTAAAACATATTAGATGTCGCTTCTTAATAAATTTATTAAATTAATGAAATAAACTTTTATTTCCAATTTATTTATTATAATAAAAAACTTTTACGATTAACCGAACACAAAAATTATTCAAATCAATTCCAAATTACCTTATTATCCTCACCTAACCTCACTTTCTCCGTAGCCAAAAGTTTCAACGCTCTCGGAAAAGCTTTATGCTCAGCCTTTTTAATCCTTTCCGTTAACGACTCAACAGTATCATTCATCTCAATCGGAACAACTTCTTGAGTTATTATTGCACCGGTATCAACATTTTCCTACAAAAAAAAAAAAATTTCATTCCGAGCAAAAATTTAACACTCAAAAATACATCGACGAAATGAACCGTGCACCCCGTCACGCAAACCCCCGCTTCCAAAGCTTGTTTTTGGGCGTGAATCCCTTTAAACGAAGGCAATAAAGCGGGGTGAACATTAATTAGTTTTCCTCGCCACTCTTTCGTGAACCAAGAACTTAATATTCGCATAAATCCGGCTAAACAGATAATATCGATGTGGTTTTTAACGAGTTCTTCGTGCATGGCTTTATCGAATAATTCCCTTTTTGGGTAATCGGTGTGTTTTAGGACCTAAAATTAGTTTATTAAAAAAAATTTTTTTTGAGGTTATGTTTTAAATCTTACTTTTATTGGGATTCCTTTTATTTCCGCTCGTTTTAATCCCTCAACATCCGGTTTATTAGATAAAACTAAAACGATTTCAGCGCCTATATTCATCGAATCATCCAAAGTTGCGTCGATTAAAGCTTGCAAATTCGTCCCACTCCCCGATATTAAAACCCCAACTCTCTTTTTAATCTCAATTTGATTATTTATTATAAACGGGATGTATTTCCGCATCTCCATTTCCATCGTTTCAATAAAATTATCAACAATAACTTCGTTATTCTCTTTATTTCGAATTTGACCGATCACCGTTGGGTGGTATTCGGATAAAAGATTTAAAATTTCGTTTTTATCGGATTTATCGATTACAACGACCCCGCCAATTCCGCAATTAAAAGTTCTTAATAATTCGAATTGATTTATCCCCCCTAAAGTCGCTAACCAGATAAAAACTTGGGGGATTTTCCAATTTTTCGCATCCAACGTAACCCCTAAATGCTTCGGAAGCACCCTCGGAATGTTTTCTAAAAGCCCACCCCCCGTTATATGCGCGAAAGCTTTTAATTTTCCCGAAGAAGCCGCTTTTATTAACGCTTTTACGTAGATTTTTGTGGGGGTCAAAAATTCTTCGCCGAAACTTTTTTTACCCGAACTAAATGGGGCGATGTCTTTGTAATTAACGTTAGCTATTTTCATCACATTCCTAACCAAGCTAAATCCGTTGCTGTGGACCCCACTCGAAGGTAACCCAATAACTAAATCCCCCGGTTTAATCTCATCCATTTTCGGCAAAAATTTCGTTTTTTCCACCGCCCCAACGGCAAAACCAGCCAAATCGTATTCCCCCGGTTGGTACATATCCGGCATTTCGGCCGTTTCACCCCCTAAAACGTTAAATTAAAATTAAATAAAAATTTAATACAAAATTTTTTACATTTTATTCGTTACAATTAAAAATAATAGATGGCGCCACTTGCACTTAAAAAAAAATTTCTTTTTTTGACATTAATGAAGTTGCAATTATCGATAATAGATGGCGCCACATAAACGAAATTTTTTTAAAAAATATTTTAATTAAAATAAAATTACCTAAAAGCGAACACCCCGCTAATTTACAACCATCGGCAATCCCGGAAATAACCTCCTTCGCTACTTTAACGTCTAAAACTCCGCAAGCGAAATAATCCAAGAAAAATAACGGCTCGGCCCCGTTTGCGAGGATATCGTTAACGCACATTGCGACCAAATCGATTCCGATCGTGTTGTGGATTCCGATTTCTTGAGCAATCTAAAAAATAATGATTAAATTAATTTATGATTTATTAAATATTTTATTAAATTGAATAAAAATTTAATTAATCCAATAAAATTGACATTTAACTGTCAAATTAAATGTCAATTAAGACGTCAATTAATTTAAAGGTTATGTCAATTTAATATTAAATTTTATTAATATCTTACTTTTAATTTTGTTCCAACTCCATCCGTCCCCGAAACTAAAATTGGATCTTCATAACCGGAAGCTTTCAAATCGAACAATCCCCCGAACCCCCCTAATCCCCCCACAACCCCAACACGATCGGTCGATTTCGCACTCGGTTTTATATGAGTAATTAACTCATTTCCTGCCGTTATATCAACCCCGCTTTTTTTATAACTCATTTCACCACTTTCAAGGATGAATCTTGCGATTCCTTTATGGCCGATATCACTTCGATATTGGGCACCATCGAATTGGATCGTCTCGCAACATTTTAACGCTTTAACCGATGATGATTGTAATTTTGGAGTTAATGAGACGCAAATTAAAACCCTCCCGCCGTTAGTAACTAAATTTCCTTCGTTTAAAGCGGTTCCGCAATGAAAAACGACGTTTTCTTGTGTAACTTGATCGAGATTTTTGATTATTTGACCTTTAGATGAAGTTTCCGGATAACCTCTCGAGGCCATCACGACACCGACCGCGGATAAATTTCGTTTCCAATCGATTTTTTGGGTGCTTAAAGATTCGTTGCAACAACTCATCATGATCTCGAATAAATCCGAGTTTAATAACGGTAAGATTACTTCGGTTTCGGGGTCTCCGAATCGGCAATTATATTCGAGGATTTTTGGTCCTTCTTTAGTTAGCATTAACCCGGCGTATAAAACCCCTTTATAATCGATCTTTTCTTTTTTAAATCCCGTTAATGTCCGGGTTAAAATCGTCTCTTCGACGATTTTTAAATCGTTTTCGTTTAAACGATACGGGCAATAAGCCCCCATCCCCCCGGTATTCGGGCCTTTATCCCCGTTAAAAATTCGTTTATGATCTTGAGCCGGAAGCATCGCTTTGATGCATTTCCCATCGCAAAACGATAAAATTGAAACTTCCTCACCTTCGAGTAACTCTTCGACGACGATAATTTGGCCGGATTTTCCGAATTTTTGCGATGTTAATATCTCATCGACAGCTTCGCAAGCTTCTTTTTTATCAGAGCCTACTATGACCCCTTTTCCTGCTGCTAATCCGGAAGCTTTAACGACCAAAGCCGGGAAATCGCTTGTATTAATGTAATTTTTAGCCTCATCGGCGTTTTTGAAAGATTTCCAACGAGCCGTTGGGATGTTGTAACGATCAAAAAACGACTTCGCCCAATTTTTATCCGACTCAATTCGAGCACCATCTTTTTTCGGCCCAAAAACTTTAACCCCTTTTGATGTTAATATATCTGAAAGTCCATTAGCGAGGGGGTCCTCGGGGCCAATTACTACAAGATTTATTTCGTTTGCAAGGCACCAATTCGAAATTAACTAAAAATTTAATTAATTTAATAAAATTAATTGACATTTACCTTGACAGTTAAATGTCAAGGTAAATGTCAACATAAATGACAATTAATTTTAGAGGTTATGTTGTCAAATTTACCTCGAAATTCTTGATATCGATGTTAATATTTTTTGCTTTGGGTTCATTTCCAATTGCGAAACTTCCGGGGGCGACGAAAATGTTTTTTACGTGATTACTTTGGGATAATTTCCAAGTGATTGCGTGCTCTCTCCCCCCGGATCCGATGATTAAAACGTTTGCACTCATCTCTTTAAAGAAACGATTAAATTAAGAAAGAAATAATTAACATTAACTTAACCAAACTTACTTAATAAACTTAATTTGAAGCGATCGAAATTGATTAAACGTTATTTATTAAATGTTGTTTTCAACGCTGATTTTGTGCAATAATCTTGAAAGGTTAACTTGAGGAAGTAAACACGTGTTGATGAACCAATAGGAATTCGATGAGGTTTGAAAAGTTCAGCGTTGTTTATGCAATTTAACGCGATAACGAAATGAAAAGGGTCAGTTCGTTATCGTTAATTTAAAATTGGGTGTTGTGCAAGTTCCCAATTTTCCGTTCAAAAATATGTTTATTAATTTAATTTTTTAATTGACGTAATAAACGTCAAGTTGACATGAAACGTCAACTTGACGTTTCATGTCAAATTAATTTTTTTATAAATACTTAATATTTTATTAGATTTATTTAAAATTAAATTATTTAGAGATTATTTAATTTAAATTCATATTATAAATGTTTGTGTGGTTGCCAAATCATAAGATTTAAAAATTTTAAAAAAATTTAATAATAAATTAAGTTGGTAAACCTTTCTCGAAGATGTGTGACATTGACAGTTTTATAAAAAAAATTTGTTATAATCACAATTTTAATGTTATTGTATCTCGAGAACGAATTGAGATATCATTATGAAATAAAAAGCAAATTGAAGCAAATTTAATCTAAATTTATCAAATCAAAAATTATTATTTCGATTTCATAAATCTCGATGATACGATTTTTTAAATGCAACTCTGTCATTGTGGAGATAAAATTGGAAAATGTTAATTAAGGAATTGTATCTCGAGAACGAATTGAGATATTATTATGAAATAAAAATCATTTTGAAGCAAATTTAATCTAAATTTATCAAATCAAAGATTATCATTTCGATTTCGGGTATTTTGAAGAAAATGTTGGATATAGAAGATTAAAACTTTTATTTTAACACTCCCTTTAGGATTTCCGTTAAACGACTACCGCGCTTATCATAATTTAAAGTGGCGTGGGTCCCCGCAGGGCGCAAACTTGACGAAAGCTCCCTGAATTTCGATCGAATTCAAAGCTTTCGCGCTCGCGCAGAATATATCTATCTCGTTGTTTATATCCCTCAGTCTTCACCGGTCACTCTTTTACTCCGGATGATAAAATCATGTCGAGCTTTTCCGGCACGACCATCTCAAAGTCGTAGGCTTTGTTTATCCATGGTAAACAAACCCGAAAAGAGCTTTTCTTGACAAGATTTTGTGCACAAATCATTTAGAGATGATGTAAGTAATCGCTTTTAAGTTAATTGTTTCGATTTAAGGATTAAATCGATAAAAAATATTGATAACAATGATAGGATGAGAATATGAATGAGTTGTATTTAAAAAATCGTATCATCGAAATTTATGGAATCGAAATGATAATCTTTGATACGATAAATCTGGATTAAATTTGCTTCAAAATGCTTTTTATTCCATCTCGATATCTCAATTCGTTCTCGAGATACAATTGCTTAATTGACATTTTTCTAATTTTATCTCCATAATGACAGAGTTGTATTTAAAAAATCGTATCATCGAGATTTATGAAATCGAAATGATAATCTTTGATGCGATAAATCTGGATTAAATTTGCTTGAATTTGCTTTTTATTTCATCTCGATATCTCAATTCGTTCTCGAGATACAATTGCTTAATTGACATTTTTCTAATTTTATCTCCATAATGACAGAGTTGTATTTAAAAAATCGTATCATCGAGATTTATGAAATCGAAATGATAATCTTTGATACGATAAATCTGGATTAAATTTGCTTCAAAATGCTTTTTATTCCATCTCGATATCTCAATTCGTTCTCGAGATACAATGGCTTAATTGAAATTTTTTTAATTTCATCTCCACAATGACAGAGTTGTACTTAAAAAATCGTATTATCGAGATTTATAAAATTGAAATGATAATCTTTGAGGTGATAAATCTGGATTAAATTTGCTTCAAAATGCTTTTTATTTCATCTCGATATCTCAATTCGTTCTCGAGATACAATTGCTTAATTGACATTTTTCTAATTTCATCTCCACAATGACAGAGTTGCATTTAAAAAATCGTATTATCGAGATTTATGGAATCGAAATGATAATCTTTGATGTGATAAATCTGGATTAAATTTGCTTCAAAATGTTTTTTATTTCATCTCGATATCTCAATTAGATCTTGAGATACGATTTTTTTAAATCGATTATTTTAATTATTTTTTTATCGCTTCATTAACCGCGATATTTTATTTATCTAGGGACTTTATATTTAAAATAATTTTTGAATTTCTGAATCAATAAAATTTTATTTTTCATTTAAGGTTTTTAACAACTTTCCTCTTAATACCATCGGTTTTATTGACGAACGATTTCATCCCATGCAAAAAGTCCGAATATAAATGTCTCAATAATAATTATTGCATAAATTTAGATAAATATTGTAACGGATTTAGCGATTGCGCGGACGAAAGCGATGAATTACCCGGATGTACTCGTAAGTCCCAAAAAAAATAACTTAGCAAAATCTTAATTAATTAATAATTAATTAAAAGCTTGTAATAAAACGTATTACGGTGAAGTTGGGAAAACGTACGAGATTGAATTGAAACGCCCGGATGAGGAGATCATCCCGTTTTTATGCTTTTTAAATTTTACGGCTGCCGGAAAAAGTTTTGGGGAATTAATCCAGGTTAAAAAAGAAATCGATTTTTAAAATTATTAAATTAATTTGGTTTAATTTTAGATTTCATTCGAGGCGTTTTCGGTGGGAACTTTCGAGTCGTTCACTTCCGAAGGTTGCCCTGAAGGTTACATATCAATTAAAGAGGGAAATAGGCCGATTTCTTCGGGGAAATGGTGCGGAAGTTCTTGGGGGTACTCGGTGTATTACAGCGAAACATCCTCGGTTAATTTAACGTTGCATTTAGAGAAATTAATCCAAGTTAATTTTAAATTAATGGTATTATTATTATTATTAAAAATAATTTTTTTCAGCAAGGTTATTCCTTTGAATTTAGGATATCGTACAAATTCCTAAAAGCAACGGACGCCCGTTTGAGATACGGAAATTCCTCTCGACGAACTTACAGAGGGAAACTCACCCCGGGCACGTACTGCGACAGGCAACTCGAGGGTTGCACGAAGAAGCCGTGCAAGATCCAATCCCCTAATTATCCCGGAATATATCCCAGAAACGTGTCGTGCCAATACAAAATCCGGGAGCGGAATACGCCCGAGGGAATGCACCCCCTCATCGTACTCAGACAATCTTCTCCGCTGCACCAACACAAAGATTATATGACAAAATTTGATAACAGCGATCGAGTGTTTAGGTAATTCTTTTTATCAACACATCTTTAATAATTAATTAATTAATCATTTTTTCTTTAGAGTTTTTGAAAAATGCAATTTAATGGAAGACTACATCGAAATATTCGACGGCTTCGAAGACACCGCCCCGTTACTATCCCATTTATGCAGCGGCGAAACGAGCCAAGAAATAATTTCGAGTGGACCGGAATTGTTGGTTAAATTTCGTACATCTCCATTCGGAAATCCGTTCCATCCGCTGCCGTTATCTCAAGTTCCCGGTTTCGAAATGGACGTGCAGGTGAGAAAACGGTTTGTTTGGGTGCCGACTCTCTTTAGACCTCGTAAAACTTCGTTATAAAGTTGCAAAGTTAGATTCGGAGAGAACTTTCGCGATTAATTATTGTTGGAGGGTTGTTTATCTGTTTATAATTCGGCGACGTGAACAAGTTTCCCTCCGGATCCTTTGCAGTGATTTAGGTAAATTTGTTTTTAATTAATTAATATTATTTTAGCTTAATTACAATTTAATTTTAAATAAAGCTTTTATTAACTCTACGAGATGAAAAAATTCCGTTTCAAGTTAGCGATTGCTTTTAATTGCATATATCTATAGACGCGAGAACGAATATTGCATAAATGAGTACAAAAAATCCTTTAATTTGATACCTCACAACCCATATTTATGAAAAAAAACAATAAAAATCCGCCATTTTGATTTTTTTTATTAACAATTTTTTTGTGAAATTATCAAAATCGTAATAAGCACAAAAAATTCTTTAATTTGATACCCCACAACCCATATTTATGAAAAAAAAAACAATAAAAATCCGCCATTTTGATTTTTTTATTAATAATTTTTTTGTGAAATTATCAAAATCGTAATAAGCACAAAAAATTCTTTAATTTGATACCCCACAACCCATATTTATGAAAAAAAAACAATAAAAATCCGCCATTTTGATTTTTTTATTAATAATTTTTTTATGAAATTATCAAAATCGTAATAAGCACAAAAAATTCTTTAATTTGATACCCCACAACCCATATTTATGAAAAAAAAACAATAAAAATCCGCCATTTTGATTTCTTTATTAATAATTTTTTTGTGAAATTATCAAAATCGTAATAAGCACAAAAAATTCTTTAATTTGATACCCCACAACCCATATTTATGAAAAAAAAACAATAAAAATCCGCCATTTTGATTTTTTTATTAACAATTTTTTTTATGAAATTATCAAAATCGTAATAAGCACAAAAAATCCTTTAATTTGATACCCCACAACCCATATTTCCGATTAATTAAATCAACGTCACAAATGACATTGACAGCTGTCATCTTTAATTTAATTTTTCGTATATCTTGGTCAATTTTTAAAATAAACGCGCCGTGTTTGGACTTAAATAACGCAATTTTCAATTTTAAATCGATCTAAAATAACGTTAAATCACTTTTTTTTTAATTCAATAATTTTGACATATGACGTTTGACAGATGTCACTTGCAACGTTTTTATTTCGGCTTATATTAATCAATCTGATACCAACCATATCCGGATAAAAATTTATTTTGACATTTTAACGCAAATTGTAATAATTTTGACAGCTGTCAAATTCGTTAAATAAATTTAAAAGGTATTCGATTTTCCCTTAATTTAACCTTAATCGGTTTTAAATAAAGGATTTTTAAATCTAACGCCATTTTCAAAGTGGCGGATATGACATATGTCAAATTTTGTTTTTTTTTCAATGTCAAATGTCACATTTAAACTGTTATTTTGATTTGACATCTGTCAATGTCATATAACTTTTTATTATAAGATCAAAAATAGTCGAGTTTGGTATCAAATTAAATGATTTTTTAAGCTTAATTAAGTGCAATTATTAAAATTCAAGATGGCGTATTTGACATCTGTCAATGTCACATAACTTTTTATTATAAGAGCAAAAATAGTCGAGTTTGGTATCAAATTAAATGATTTTTTAAGCTTAATTAAGTGCAATTGTTAAAATTTTTGAAAATGTCATTTACATCTATTATTTATCACTTTAATTTGATACTTTCCTTCTATTGTAGATATTCTACGTGAAAAAGGACTCCCCTACTTACGTCGAGAAAAAAAAGTGCGAATTTTTAATAACAACCCAAAATAATCGCTCGGGGTTCCTAAAAAACCCGATTCATTCTTTGCCATCGAACACAACGTGTCATTATCACTTCCGCGGACTTGAACGCGACATCGTTTGGATATCTTTCATAAAGTATCACGTTAAAAACGAAAAAATCGAGGAATACGAATCGGAATGCGACGTTCGATTGCAAATTTGGGACGGAGACGTGAAATCGAACGCCAAAGTCCCTTTGATAGGGCAATTCTGCAAAGAGGACAAACCGAAATTGTGCGATCACTGCTTGTTGGGGAATAAAACGCGGAAGATGTTGCGACCTTGCGATTTATCCGAAAGTTATGTCTCAACAGGGTCGGATTTAACGTTAACTCAAACGATTAAGTACGGAAATGTTTTGTATCCGGTCCAATTTTTGGTAAAGTATGAATTCGTCGACTTTTCCCAAGAGGGGTTACAAAATAATTTGAATCCTTGCGATAGAACGTTTAGGAAAAATTCCGGGCGGTTTTATTCCCCGAAAATCACGTTTTTATTCGGGAGAGGGGGCCAAAAATCGCTTAAATGTTTCTATCATTTCGAATCGAGCGAAAAAAGAAAATTGGAGATCACCA
The DNA here is from genome assembly GCA_036711965.1 of Onthophagus sagittarius. Lineage (NCBI taxonomy): Eukaryota > Metazoa > Arthropoda > Insecta > Coleoptera > Scarabaeidae > Onthophagus > Onthophagus sagittarius. The sequence continues at coordinate 15,892,359 of JASERS010000008.1, forward strand.
TCGAACGATTAAAAGTAAAAAATAAGAATTGTTTTACAAGGTATAATAAAGAAACGGGTCGATATAAATGTAATCATAAAAAAGGGAGAGAATCTAAAACGGAAATAAAAATTTTCGAGTATCCCTTTCGAGGGGTCGAAATTTTGAGGGATTGTTTTTGCGAGAATTTCAATAATCCCGTTACGATCCGAACGAAAACCTCGCGAAAAATAATCGTAAATTTCGAAATCACCAAAATGAACGTTTCGGATGATTTTAACGATCATTTTTTCGAGGCGAGTTATAATTTTTTACCCCAAAAAGAGGGTTGTTTAAATCTATTTAAATCGAGGCGATTGAAGGGGTCGAGCGGGGAAATTAATCAAAATTTTAATTTCAATTGCACCCAAGAAGAACCTTGGTTAATAGAACCGGAAAATCCGTTCAATTTTATTTATTTAAAAATAAAAGGGGTCGAAACGAAAAATTGTTCGACGAAAAACCGCATTTTAATTTATCCCGTTGGTAATGCGGAAAAATTAAAAATTATTTGTCCATTTAATGGCTCGATTTCGAATCAAGTTGAGTTATTTTCGGAGGGGTGGGATGTTTTTAATTATAAAACGAGTAGATCGAGGAATTCGAAAAGTTTCGTCGTTGAGTTTGTTCAAAATGAGCCGGGAAATTTTGTCGTGACTTGGATGGAGGTTTCGAAAAATCCGGCTTTAATCCTTACTGGGAGGAGTTTGATGCAAATTAACGTTCCAAATTGTGTTTATAGGTAATAATAAATAAATAAATGGAATATGCGAAAAGGTTTAGCAATCATTTAATGATTTATATCTCAAAAACGAATAAATATTTTCCAGATTCTTTCTTCTACAAGTCACGAATAATTCATTAAGATATCTTAAGAATTCGATTTTTCGTGATTTGTTAAAACTAAAATTTAAATTAATTTCAAAAAATCATAAAAATTAGGTCAACTTCAATAATCTTTATCTCCAAAACCACTTGAGATACTCATGTTTTGCTTTATTCTCGCAAAAATATATACTTTCTTTTACAAATCACAAAAAGATTCATCAAGATATCTTAAGAACTCGATTTTTTACGATTTTTCAAAAATTATTAAACAAATTTTTAATTTTTTGAAATGCCAAAAGTTTAGGTTGAGTTCAAAACTTGATATCTCAAAAACCACTTGAGATATTCAAGTTTTGTTTTGTTCTCGCAAAAGTGTATACTTTCCTTTATAAATCACAAAAAGATTCATTAAAATATCTTAAGAACTCGATTTTTTACGATTTTTCAAAAATTATTAAACAAATTTTTAATTTTTTGAAATGCCAAAAGTTTACGTTGAGTTCAAAACTTGGTATCTCAAAAACCACTTGAGATACTCATGTTTTGTTTTGTTCTCGCAAAAGTGTATACATTCCTTTATAAATCACAAAAAGATTCATTAAAATATCTTAAGAACTCGATTTTTTACGATTTTTCAAAAATTATTAAACAAATTTTTAATTTTTTAAAATGCCAAAAGTTTAGGTTGAGTTCAAAACTTGATATTTCAAAAACCACTTGAGATATTCAAGTTTTGTTTTGTTCTCGCAAAAGTGTATACTTTCCTTTATAAATCACAAAAAGATTCATTAAAATATCTTAAGAACTCGATTTTTTACGATTTTTCAAAAATTATTAAACAAATTTTTAATTTTTTAAAATGCCAAAAGTTTAGGTTGAGTTCAAAACTTGGTATCTCAAAAACCACTTGAGATACTCATGTTTTGTTTTGTTCTCGCAAAAGTGTATACATTCCTTTATAAATCACAAAAAGATTCATCAAGATATCTTAAGAACTCGATTTTTTACGATTTTTCAAAAATTATTAAACAAATTTTTAATTTTTTGAAATGCCAAAAGTTTACGTTGAGTTCAAAACTTGATATCTCCAAAACCACTTGAGATATTCAAGTTTTGTTTTGTTCTCGCAAAAGTGTATACATTCCTTTATAAATCACAAAAAGATTCATCAAGATATCTTAAGAACTCGATTTTTTACGATTTTTCAAAAATTATTAAACAAATTTTAAATTTTTTGAAATGCCAAAAGTTTAGGTTGAGTTCAAAACTTGATATCTCAGAAACCACTTGAGATACTCATGTTTTGTTTTGTTCTCGCAAAAGTGTATACATTCCTTTATAAATCACAAAAAGATTCATTAAAATATCTTAAGAACTCGATTTTTTACGATTTTTCAAAAATTATTAAACAAATTTTTAATTTTTTAAAATGCCAAAAGTTTAGGTTGAGTTCAAAACTTGATATCTCAGAAACCACTTGAGATACTCATGTTTTGTTTTGTTCTCGCAAAAGTGTATACATTCCTTTATAAATCATAAAAAGATTCATTAAAATATCTTAAGAACACGATTTTTTAAGAATTATTAAGCAAATTTTAATTTTTTGAAATGCCAAAAGTTTACGTTGAGTTCAAAACTTGATATCTCCAAAACCACTTGAGATACTCATGTTTTGTTTTGTTCTCGCAAAAGTGTATACATTCCTTTATAAATCACAAAAAGATTCATTAAAATATCTTAAGAACTCGATTTTTTACGATTTTTCAAAAATTATTAAGCAAATTTTTAATTTTTTGAAATGTTACAAATTTGGGTTGTGTTCAAAACTTGATATCTCAAAAACGAAAAAAGATTTTCAAGATCCGTTTTCATCACGATAAAATAGACACTTTTCTCTATAAATCATGAATAGTTTATTAAGATATCTTAAGAATTCGATTTTTCGCGATTTTTTAAAACAAGATTATTAATTTCAAAAAATCGTTTATTGCTAAATCTTCATTTATGCCTAAATAAAATCGATTTAATTAACTCGTTTCATTTTTATTTTATTTTAGCTGCCCGGAACTGGAAGCTTGCATAAGCCCCGATTTATGGTGCGACGGACGTCGCCATTGCCCTTCCGGCAACGACGAAACCGAAATTAATTGCTCCATCAACAAAAACAACAATTTATTCATTTTAATTTGCACCGCAATCGTTTGTCTCTTCGTTTGTACAATTTCCGTTTTGTTCGCGTGCTTTTGGAAGGCTCATCGGAGAAGAAGGGAGAGGGACGTAATCGTTTCGGTTACTGATCATACTTTTCTTGAATTTAAGAGGGGATTGTGTTAAGGAAATTTTTTCTAAAGTAGTTCCTATTTGTAAAAGACAATCAAGTGTTGTAATGAAATGGTTAAAAAAATCGATAGATTTTGTAAAGTATTGACAATATTAATTGATTGTAGGATGTATTATTAGGGTTTGTAACGAAATAAAAAGGTTTTTGATTTTTTTTTTGGTGCCTTTTTGAAAAAAAATTGATTATTTATTTGATATGTTGTATTTAATAAAAAAATAGAATAAATATAAATAAAAATAAATATAAAAAAACATAAAAAAGCGAATTAAATTAAAGATTTTAACGAAAAAAGATAAAAATAAGATTTAGTTATTTTTTTCTTAAGTTGGTGTTTTTGATTTTTGACACAAAACCTCTTTGAATTATGTCAGTGTCAATTTGATTCATTCGAATTATTAACTATAATAAATAAATGTTTGGTTTTGAAAAAAAATTAATAATATTTAATAAAAAAATAGAATAAATATAAATAAAATCAAATTAAATTAAAGATTTTAACGAAAAAAAAAAAATAAATAAAAATAAGATTTAGTTACTTTTTTTGAGTTGGCGTTTTGCTTTTTGACACAAAACCTCTTTAAGTTATGTCAGTGTCAATTCGATAAACTCGAATTATAATAATTATTATTAATAATAATAAATAATTAATAAATTTTTTTGTTAAATGAGTAAACCTTTTTAAACGGCGAAATGAGTCCGATGAAACCCTTGCCCGATACTCTGCAAAATCGTCATAACCATCTCATTCGATCTCCCGAAGAATATAAAACACGTAAATAATTTCGCCGTGTTGCAATAATCATCACTAAAAATCCCATTTATTATTAAAATTTAATTTATCTCATTAATTAATTACCCAGCGATATAAGCAAAATAATTCGGCAACGAAGCAACACTCCCGCACGAAGAAATCTCCATATACGAATGCTTTATCACAACCTCCGACGTCGCCAAATCGACGCATTTCACCCCCAACTCCCCCAATTCAAAACAAACATCTTTCCTCGTCTTAAAATATTTCGCCGCTTCGTTACTCATCGAAGGACTAAAAACGCTCGAAACGGCTTTATCGATTTGTTTAACATCGCCTTTCGATCCAACAACGACATAACCCATGTAAGTAACGCGTAACCCACTTCCGATATATTTCTTCTTCAAATTATCGTTTGAATCTGTATTTTCGGATAACCTACTTCTTAGAATGTCCGGGTCTAATCGGACGTCTTTTAAAACGCTCAAAATGGGGCCATAAATTTGTTTTAAATCACCCCGAACCGCTTTGATAATCGTGAGAGTAACGGGACGTCCTTTTGCGGTTTTGAAAATGTGGCGAAGGCGGTTTTTCGTTGATGCCGTTATGAGACATCCGTTTAATGATTCTAAGATATCTCCGATTTCAATGTTTCCCTAAAAATTTTCGATTTTTAAATAAAATTGGATTAATAAATTAAGTCGATTTTACGTTTTCCGAAGCGACACTGTTCGATTTTATGCTCATAATTACCGCTTTATCTCCGGAGAAGCTAAAAATTATTAAATCGTATTGAGGTTATGTTGGTTATTTTAATATTTTCTTATTAAATCACCTTACGGTCATCCCGAGAGAATCACAAGGTACAAATTCGATGTGCAAGACTTCGGGTAAGTTCCATGAAGTATCCAAAAAAGAATTGTTGTTAACGTTGAGATCGAACGAAATTTTCGAAACTTGTCGAAATACGGAAAGCAAAATTTCGCTTAAAATTTCGTCCCCCATTACGCAATTTTCGTGATAAAACGTATTTAATTTTTTCGTATTGATCTAAAAAGATAATGAATCAATTTTGAATCGATTTAAATCAAACAAACTCACCAAATACTCTAACGGAACGTACAAACATTTTTGAGACAAACAAAGCCTAATTAAAAGCCGTAATCTCCCAATATTGCTTTGAATGCTTTTGCATTTTCGCGCTTTTTCGACGCAATTAACGTAGGTGAAAGAAATTGATTTATCGGAGGAGATTTTATCGAGCCATAACCACGGGTTATTACTCTTTATAAATCCTAATGTGTTGTGGATTTGATGTAATCCCGTGTTGAGAATTTTTTCTGTCGTTGAGCAAAAGACTAATAAATCGGGATTTGAGTCGTTTATGCGATTTTCTTTGATTTCTTCGATAAAATTTAAGATGCAACCTAAAACGTAAACATAACCTCAAATTAAAAATAATTTTATGTAAATTAAGTTGTAATTAATTAAAAATTGATCGAAAATGACGATTTAAATGTAATATTTAATTTAATTAAATTATTTAAATATTTAATATTAATAAATAATTAATAAAATGATTAAAAGAGAAAAAAAACATAACCTCAAAATTAAAATTATTTTTTTTAATATTTATTTCTTATCGTTTAATTAATTAATAATCGCTTTCTTTTTATAGATATTAACTCATCTAAATATCAAAAATTACCTTTTAGATCTTTTATAAGGGGGTCCGATACGGACATTGTTCGGATGAATTAAAAAAATCCTTTTGTTATTATTTTAAAACTTATCTGAATCGTTATCGCATGATTATTTTGTGCTGGCTTTCAGAAAGTCCTTTACAATCCAATTCAAAGTCAGTGGGAATCGTGGGAATAGAAATAACCGTTTAAATATATCACAAATCGAGACTTTTGACACAGCTGGTAATTGCGATAATAAATCGATTTTTAAGTCGAATTATGATGGAAAATGTCCCCGATTTAGCGAACTTGGTGGAGAAGGCCAAAGAAGTTTATAAGAACGAGTTTAATTCGGATGCTGAGGTTGTTGTTGCAGCCCCTGGGAGGGTTAATTTAATCGGGGAACACACCGATTATAACGATGGATTCGTTTTGCCGATGGTGAGATGGGTTAATTTGTTGCTATAAATATAAATTAAATCGAATTAAATTAAAGATGTTAATAAAAAAGTTAAAAATAAGATTTAGTTACTTTTTAAGTTGGTATTATGTTTTTTTGACACATAACCTCTTTAAGTTATGTCAGTGTCATTTTGATTGATCGAATTATAATTATTAATTATAATAAATAATTAATTAATTTTAGGCTTTACCGTTAGTTACGATCATCGTAGGAAATAAAACCGAAAAAAACGAAAGTACAATCATAACTTTAAACGAAGATGTAAAGGAGAGTAAAAAAGTTTTAATCGATAACATCAAAAAAAGCATTAAAACCGAGCCAAAACCGAAATGGGCCAATTACGTCCTTGGTAAGTTAATAAACAAATTAATAATAATTAATTAATTTTCGTTAAAAGGCGTTATAGCCAATTACATCGGAAAACCCCCCTCATTCGAAGCAATAATAATATCTTCAGTCCCGTTAGGAGGGGGATTATCGAGTAGTGCGGCTTTAGAAGTTGCAACTTACACATTTTTGGATGCTTTAAATGGCTCAAACGATGTTTTGTAAGATCGATTTAATTCAAATCAAAACGATTAAATAATTTAATTCTTTTAGACCGACCGATAAAGCTTTGGCGTGCCAACGAGCCGAACACGATTACGCGGGGGTCCCGTGCGGAATTATGGACCAATTCGTTTCAGTTATGGGTAAAGAAAACACAGCACTTTTAATCGATTGCCAAAACATAACCTCGAAATTAATTCCGTTTATCAGCGATGAAGTGGCCGTTTTGATCATAAATTCGAATGTGAGACACGAATTGACCGGATCTGAGTACCCCACGAGGCGAAAACAATGCTACGAAGCGGCGAGTTTGTTAAAAAAAATTAGTTTAAGGGATGCTAATAAAAAAGATTTGGAAGGTAGTTAAAAATTTTTTTTAGGTTATGAAAATTTTTTTTTAGGTTATAAAAATTTTTTTTAATAATTTTTTTTAGAATTAATTAGTTTGGATGTCGATGAAGTTATAATTAAACGGGCTAAGCATGTTATTTCAGAAATCGAGAGAACTAAAGAAGCGGCCGAAGCTTTGAGGAAAAAAGATTTTGTCCGTTTTGGAAAATTAATGATCGAGAGTCATTTTAGCCTTAAAGACGATTTTGAAGTTTCTTGCCCGGAAATTGATGAATTGGTTCAATTAGCTTTGGAAATTGAGGGCGTTTATGGTTCTAGGATTACTGGAGGAGGATTCGGCGGGTGTACCGTAACTTTGGTGAGATTTTAATTTAATTTAATTCTTAACGATTTAACCTCAAAAAATTTTTTTAGGTGCAAAAAGACGCCGTAAATAAAGTTATTAATAACATCGAGGAAAAATACAAAGGAGAAGCGACGTTTTATGTGTGCTCACCGAGTAATGGGGCACAAATCATTTTTTAAAATTTATTCTAACTAAAAATTATGCTACAAAAATAAATTCTCTTTATTTATCTATTTTTTTTTTTTTTTGATTCATTTCTTCCTCATTCTTAATTCGTGCATCAAAAACGCCTTCATCATTGGGTCATCGATGGTTTTTTCGATCTCAACGATGGCGTTTTTACCCCCATCTTTGAAATGCTCCGTTAAAGCATCGGCGTAATCCAACCAAACGCAGTTCGCGCAACCGCTCATGCAACAATTTGTCGGCGCTTCCGGTAAAGTTTTCTTCCCGTTTGGAGATTTGGGTTCATCTGGTTTGGTACAAAACCCCCTGAATTGGGCGCTCAACATCAAATTTGGATTTAATCTCCCTGACGATAAAAAATTAATAAGTTAATTTATTTAAAGGAAAGTTTTAATCATTACCCCGCATCATCTCGGGCCCCACCACTACCTATTAACTATTATCATTGTGTATTTGGGTTTATTTCGGCTGCCTTTGCCAAAGGTTACGAGGTTTTTTATGGAATTTGAGGTTAAGACATTGATGTCATATTGCGATGGAGGTGGTGGGGGGGTAATCAAATCAATTTGAATTTAGATTTAGTTTCAAACATAGACAATATTAATGCATAAAGTTTACATTCTGATACAATAATTAATTATTTTTTATTTAATTTTTAATTAATTTTCGTTTGGTTACATTTAGAATAATAAATTTAAGTTGCCGGATTGCCGTTGCTAAGCAACCGAGTACGTTTCGCCGGTAATAAAGGAAGTGTCAAAAAAGTTTCGAGATTTTTTATTAAAATCGAAGGATTTTAAACGAAATCAACCAAGTTTTTAATTAATTTTGAACTAGATATATTATTACATATATAAAAATAAATATAAATAACTAAATATATGTAATAATATATTGTATTCATAGATAACCTACATGCACGCACATGTGACGTTTCTTTTGACATAACATAACCTAAAAAAATTATAATATGGGTAGAAAAATCCCAGGAAGGAAGCACCACGGCGTAAGAGACCCAGAAAAACAACAACAACAAAGAAACGAGCTGTAAATTAACTTAATATCGATAATAACACATTAAATTCGTTTTAATTTTAGTCTTAAAAATAAAATAAATGCGCCTCCAACAAACTCGGACGATCAACAAATCCCGAAGAGTTTATCTCGAATAATCACTTTAAAAGACAAAGTAAAAAGTGGTGCAATTAGTTTAAAACGTCTTCGTAAACGTAGTAAAGGTTTGAAACTGATTACGAGTCACCCACACGGCGTGAAACCACCCCGAGAAGGTGAAAAACCCGAACCGGTTTTTCACCAGGAAAAGAATGAAAGTGATGAAAGATTTATGCACCGAGTTAATCGAGTGTGTCACAACATTATTTTGGAGTCGAAATTCGAGGATAAATACGGGGTTGATATTAAACGGAACACGTTAACGGGGGAAATTGAAGTGGTTAAAAGGAAAAAAGATGAAATCGAGGAGTATCATAAAAAAGTGAAAAAGGAAATGAATAATAAAGGGAAGAAGAAGAAGAAGACGAAAAAAAATGATGTAGTGAAATTAAATAAATCGCAAAAACGTGCCGTTAAGATTAAGGCTAAAAAAGAGAAGAAAGAAAATTTTAATCGGGATGAGTTTGAAAGTTTTAAGGATAATGTGAAATTTGGGGAGGTTGCGCATTCTCCTCCTAATTTGGTTTTACCGAAAAAAAGGGGGAAAAATGAAGAAACACAAAGAGTATTTATTTAATTGATTTATTATTAATTACGGTTGATTTAATTTGATTAATTTTTTAGCCCGGAATGAAGAATTTATTGCTTAAAGAGAATTTAAAATTGAGCGTGGATCGGAAAGGAAAGCGTAAAGATCTTCCTGCTGCGACAAGGCGGCAATTGGATTTGCAACAAAAAGAGGTTATCCGGGCTTATAAGTTATTAAAATCGAAAAGGATTATGAATTATTAACCCAAACAATTTGTTATCTGCATTTTTCTATCAATTAATAATAATGGTTGTACGAGTAATTTGTTTCATTTATTTTCATTTCAAAAAGAACACAGTTTTAGCTTTCCAATGATGTATGGCACGTATGGCATATATATATTATTGGAAAATAAACGTTATTATTCAATTCGAAGATATTAAAGGTAAGAAAGAAATACATTTTATAGTAGGCGTGAAAAATTTCACATGCCCCTTAGTTACCATGGTAACGAAAGCTTACCATGGTGACTAAGGGGCACTTACGTCATTTATTTCATGATTGTTCGTGATATCGACAAGAGATGTCTCATCAAAGGTGCAATTTATGCACCCAAAATAACGAGGGACAATTTGAATATTTTGTGTGATTTAATTAACAAATTTTGAAGTTAATTTTTGGTTTAATGTTTGAAAAATTTACATTATCTGTTAGGTAAAATTTTACAGTAACGAAGAAACTAAATTATCAATAATAAAACAGTAAAAAGAAAAAATAATTTCATAATTTACTGTTCTACATTTTCTTCATTATCCACTCTACATATTCCATTTTCCAGTCTACATCTTCCATTTTCCACTCTACATATTCCATTTACACCTTCCGTTTTTCATCCTACATCTTCCGTTTCCTAATCTACAGCTTTCGTTTACCATTCTACACCTTCCACTTATCATGTACACCTTCCTTTTACCATCCTACACCTTCCGCTTACCATCTACACCTTCCGTTTACCACCCTACACATTCAGTTTCCCAATCTACAGCTTCCTTTTACCATCCTACACCTTCCGCTTACCATCTACACCTTCCGTTTACCACCCTACACATTCAGTTTCCCAATCTACAGCTTCCGTTTACCATCCTACACCTTCCGCTTACCATGAACACCTTCCGTTTTTCATCCTACACCTTCCGTTTTTCATCCTACACCTTCCGTTTACTACCCTACACCTTCCGTTTCCCAATCTACACCTTCCGCTTACCATGTACACCTTCCGTTTTTCATCCTACACCCTCCGTTTTTCATCCTACACCTTCCATTTTTCATCCTACACCTTCCGTTTTTCATCTTACACCTTCCGCTTACCATGTACACCTTCCGTTTTTCATCCTACACCCTCCGTTTTTCATCCTACACCTTCCATTTTTCATCCTACACCTTCCGTTTACCATCCTACACCTTCCGCTTATCATGTACACCTTCCGTTTACCATCCTGCACATTCCGCTTACCATGTACACCTTCCGTTTTTCATCCTACACCCTCCGTTTATCATCCTACACCTTCCGTTTTTCATCCTACACCTTCCATTTACCATCCTACACCTTCCGCTTACCATGTACACCTTCCGGTTTTCATCCTACACCTTCCGTTTCCCAATCTACAGTTTCCGTTTACCATCCTACACCTTCCGCTTACCATGAACACCTTCCGTTTTTCATCCTACACCTTCCGCTTATCAGCTTACACCTTCCGTTAATCATCCTACACCTTCCGCTTACCATCCTACACCTTCCGTTTACCATCCTACGCCTTCTGTTCACCATCCTACGCCTTTCGTTTACCATTCTACACCTTCCGTTTTTCATCCTACACCTTCCATTTACCATCCTACACCTTCCGCTTACCATGTACACCTTCCGGTTTTCATCCTACACCTTCCGTTTCCCAATCTACAGTTTCCGTTTACCATCCTACACCTTCCGCTTACCATGAACACCTTCCGTTTTTCATCCTACACCTTCCGCTTATCAGCTTACACCTTCCGTTAATCATCCTACACCTTCCGCTTACCATCCTACACCTTCCGTTTACCATCCTACGCCTTCTGTTCACCATCCTACACCTTCCGTTTACCATCCTACGCCTTCTGTTCACCATCCTACGCCTTCCGTTTACCATTCTACACCTTCCGTTTTTCATCCTACACCTTCCGTTTACCATCCTGCACCTTCCACTTATCATGTACACCTTCCGTTTTTCATCCTACACCCTCCGTTTTTCATCCTACACCTTCCGTTTACCATCCTACACCTTCCGTTTTTCA